>OY728164.1:170438187-172838187 GCA_963277665.1 Viscum album | reverse complement strand
TGAGGCTTCCATAAATATGGAAATGGAGGAATTAATTTGCAGTAACTATTTATCATGTAATGAAATAATGGCATCTTGGATGACCTGTGGATCAATCCCAAAAAATTCATGATGTGACACTAAATCCCCTTAAAAAATTCCATATATTTTATTAAAGTGTCATTAAATGTGAAGTTGATATAAGGATGTGAATCATATAAAACCACCTTTTATATGAACACATACATGAGATTATAGATTTTGTTGAAGAAATTCCTTAGACTAGAACTGTGAAATTATAAGAGTGTTCCACTGGATAACATTGGGTAATGAATTATTAGATTACATGATATGTTTATAGGAATTGAATGATAACTATATTTAACATGTGTATTAATTACGACATATTGTCTAGATCACATGAAGGTGTTTTTATATGTCCACATGATCATGTGGTGCCATGATAGGCTAACACCTAATGAACAGTTAAGAATTTATGTGATAGAGGCTAATAATGATAGATGCTTCATAAAAACATAGATATAAATATTTTCATGTGGTTGGTTCATTCACATTGTGCAATATATAAATCTATCATGAGATGACCCCTAGAAATGTCAGGTAGTTCACGCGATACTCCTTAGACATGGTAGCTGGTTCACCTGACAGTCCTCTGACCTATTTGAAAAGTCACACAAAGTCCTCCAGACATGCCAGCTAGATTAGACAACAACCTATAGACATGTCATACTTATGGGGAAGGAATCCTTATACATATCTAGATGACAATCTGTACATGTCTTCTTGACAATTTGAAAATATATGCACATGTTAATTTTGATAAGTGAATTACCTCAGATGTGTCACATTTGGTCATGAAAATAACCTTGGACATGTCAGATATAATTATGCATAGGACCCCTCAATGTTCATCCATGTTGGTAAACACCTTTGTACATGTCAAGAAGAAATTTATCCATGTTAGGGACACACCACTAGATTTTAATACAATATAGTATCACGACCTGTGGGTTTCAGGGAAATTAGGTGGATGTGGGTGGGGAGGTCCTAAAAATATTGACGATTAGAAGTGTAGTCAAATATGAGATGATACCATGTGGTTACGTGATATGGTGGGTTGAGCCCATGTGGGTTCTAGCTTACCCGTATGCCTAATTTTAAAAAATATTTTTTTACAATATATGCTTCTTTAACTTTTTTTAATAAGAATCATTATTAAACCATGACATATAATTTCTCATCGTAATGGTAATACTAATCCACCATTCATTTGAATTTTAATTTTAAATATGTCAATAGTTAATTTTATAATATGATATTATAATATTTATATTGTTATTGTTATCCAAATATACATGACATGGAATCCCTCTTGAAAAATGGAACCCATCTCCAATGAACTTGGTTTCAATTCTAAAAGTGTCATTGTAATCAAAAAATATTTTAGGTTGATTTATTACTGTTATTATTTAATTTTATTTTTTTATTAAAAAAATAGGACAGGAAATCATGGGAACCCTAATTGACTACTTTGAAACTAGACGTTACTTGGAGATTCATCATTCACTAATAGTTCTATCCACTCCCTTCTCCACATAACTGACATCATCATTCATCACCCCTCACTAATCACTCACCTACTTTGAATCATAATAGTTTAACACCACAATGAAGTTTCTACATCCCCACTATTAAAAAATCAAAAAATTAACTAAAACATACCTTAAAACTCTTGATACAATTGATCCATACTACTCCCAAAAACTATGATTAAGGATGAATAAAATACATTATTTAAATGATTGTAAATAGTTTAATTTTTTAAAATGAAGGATATCCCACAAGATGGCTAAACATATCATCCTTTCCTATTATGTGTACATGGTCATGTTCCACAGAACTATGTGGACCCATGATGAGGAGTTTTTGGTTATTAATTCCACCTTTATATGGGAAGTTCCCAAAATTGGATAGGTATGGAAACTCATGCGACCATATGGATATTGTGGGATTTTCATTCCATCCAGTCATGATCAGTAAACCACTCATGGTTCCCACTCTTTATCCATCATATGATAAGTTTTCAATATCTTTTAGTGTGTATCCACTTCTGTGTATAACCATAATATTACATTTTCTAGAATCTACCCCCTTGGGGCCTCTCATTATCAAAATCCATCAATTGGTTGAGTAAATTAATTGAACTATGGGGAATCTGATTCATGCTATATGTTGGATATGTATGATGCCTTTCATAGATCATAATCTATATAATTCACCCTCTTAGGTATTCCCTAGTGATTAACTCTCATAACCACATTCAGTGCATCTGTTTAATTTTATACCTTTTTTATCACATTGAACATTACTCGCATGAGATTAAGGATTTTCAATGATTTTATCACTCGAATAATAAATTCTATGATTTAGGGCTACCGTAAGTTTTACAACTCATTTAGTTACATGATATAAATGAATCCAAACATGTGTTTTCACCATGTTTTATGTCTTGAAGAAATTCCTATATTAGTAAACCTAGTTATAAAAACCTTATTGGGTAATAATCATCTACATATTCCCATTTCTAGGTTGAGGAAACATAGATCTACAAATAATATGATTCCAGTTATAAGAAGGATGCATTGGATACCTTCTTATGGTTAGAAAACTATACCAAATTCTTAAGAAACCTATTATAAATCGTTTTTGCATAACATTAAAATGAAAAACATGGTCAAAATTGGGTTTTATGGTTTTCTATTCCTATTATCACTGGATATATAGGATGCCTATAGGTGGTTTAATACCATTCTTGAGAGGAAAATAACCTCCCTAGACTAAAGTATTCTCTAGAGTGCCTGATCATATGGATTCAAAACACAAGAAGTTACCATTTACTATTAAATGAAAAGAAATATATGGATATCCTTTGATACATAAATGGTTTTATTAATGAAATGCTCTTTATACATAGTAGGATTAAACACCTGATCATTTCATTAAGGTAACCAATCCTATGTCACGATTTGGGAGATATTAATGAATATATATTAAATCTATAAGAGAGTCTATAAGTAGGAATAATCTTCCCCCATAATGGTGTGATAAGCCCATCATCTTATACTTTTGACCAATTGGAGTTCCACCATTTTATTAGTTTTGAAACCCAATTTATATCAAACCATCAAAAAGAAATTTCTAATTTTTAACACATGTTGGAACCATCAAGATTTTTTAGATAAAAAATGTCAAATAAACATATATTTTTTCAAAACCACACTTATTACCCATAATTGAGAATTGGAAAAAACCTCTACATTAGTTAAAAAATAGTTACATTATAGTAGTTGTGTGGACCAAAGTATGGGAAGATTAGATATTTTGGGAATTGTGATTCCTAAGGAACCCCTTGGTTTACTTAAAAATGTTAGGTGTTGTTGAGATATTTACATTATGTTAAATGGGTTCATTAAAATAATTTGAGAATAACTCATTGATCAATAGATTTGAGGCCTCATTGTATGAATATGTGATGGTTGGGAATTATTTAGGTTCATGAGAATTCGTGTTTTAGAGCATATCTAGATTATGATTTTTATTATTGGTTAGATCATTCACACTCATATTTGGATATTTTGGATAACATATGTGATTGTTTTCTATTATTGGTTTTTTTGTGTTCAACTTGGTATGTTTGTACTCATTCCCACATGGGTCTTATGCCCAGAAAAATTGAGACTATATAGAAGAAGTACTAGTTTAGAGTTTGTGTTTGATGAAATGGATCTGGTGTAACTAGATCATATATAATTCCCAGTCCTTCTTAGCATCATTTGTTGGATATTGGTGGCTCTTATGGATGGAAGAGACAATGGTAGTTTGAGTTCAGTTAAGGAGTATGCAATATAAGGTATAATTTTCCGATGTTATGTATATGTTAAAATTTGATTGTTTTTATATGTATAGTTACCTTATTTTCTCATTTTTGGATTTGTATTTATACCCGATGTCTCATACATATGTTTAACACTAGTTAGTTGATTATATATACCGATCAAGTTTTTGTTTCTCCCAATTTATATTTTTTAATATATGTGTCAGTTAGAGTTTGATATAGGATATGTTCTATTATATTACAATATATTTTGATACGATACTAGTAAGCAGACCATGGTCAATTTGAAATAGGATTTGGGTTGCACTATAATAATTACTCTACCTCTAGAATGGAATTGGTGGGTTGGGACAACTCAGAGTGCTATCAAATCTAGACTACCATCAAGATGGAGGTTTTAGTTAGTAATCATATGAGGACTGGTTTTAGAATTTAGGGAGGTGGTGATAATGGGTTCTTGAGATTGGTTATTAGAAAAGGGAGACTAGTATAGGTTTTGTTGATGAAGAATCCATATTCTTGGAATATGATAACCTATTAGTCCACCAAAATCTCGTAGATATCACTATAAGGTACATGTTATTTGGACCGTATATTTTTTTAATAAAAGTGATCTTTGAGGCTCTTTAAATATAAAAAAATGTTACATAGGACTAAAAGTGGTCATTTTACACTTTTTTCATGGAATGATACAGAGAATATCATTCGGAATAGTAGGAGAGAAAATTTGAAACTCATTAGATATTCCTATTTTTTTAAGGCTGTTAGTGAGTTAATTTTCTTCATGAAGGATCTGCATGATAATATAGTTCATTGAGGTAAGCATGATGAGACAACTAGCCCATTTTGCTGTCAACATCCATGAAAGGTGAGTTTTTCCCAATTTGATCACTTGAATGATGGTAGTGGGGTCACTATCAAACGAGATATTATTCCAAATATGCTATTTTTCAATCAAGATAGAATGGATAAGTCCCATAATATTCTCATAAATTGCAGTGGCATGACCATAAGGTCCATGAATGTAATCCATAACCTCACTATTGTGATCTTTGAACATTATCATAAAACCAGTTGTTCTGAGATTCCCATGTGAAGCAATGTTATAATTTCATTTAATCCATCCCACAAATGGAGGAATCCAGAAATCATCAAGAGTTACAAGTGGTTTGGGTAAATTTTCACTGATTTATATATTTTACAGAAACACTCTGTCACTAACTATATTGTTACATCGCACCTCATGCTACCAATTGACACTTAGAACATTAGTAATGATTTCAGTAAGTGTATACCATGATTTGAAGGGTGTCCAATCCTATATGAATTTGTTTCAGATTCATTATATAATATGAAATGTTTCAGTATATGACACTTTATATAGAATGGAACGTTGGATTTTCAAATTGACTCGCAACAAAGCGTGTAGAAAATTCTGGATATTGGGAGTTAGAACAGCTTGAATTTCGAAGAGATCAAATACTGATCTCAAATGAGATATTATACTATTTAAGAACAAAAAAATTGATCAACTTCCTTAAAATGTTGATGACATACAACACATCATTAGAAGAGAGAGATTCCAAATATCTACAGGTTGATAATAATAGACAATGTATTGAGTGGGATTCACCAAGGTAGCATGAATCTTGATGAAGATAGCCATTTTTTGTTAAAATTTTCAATACACCTGAATTGCAATTGATTAATTTTCTTATATAATCAGTTGGAATCTAAAATTACATTTGTTCTTAGCTCCCAGATGATCATGTCATCTTGGTTTATAAAATCATATGATGAAACCAAATGAGAAGCATGAGTTGGTAGTGTGTTTATATTGGAAAACTGCTCTTTGATTGAGAAGTTGTGGTCTGTTTCTTGATCTGGTGTACTAACAGCATCAAGGAGAGTAAATTCCATCCAGTTATCCTTCTATATTTTTAGTTAATAATTTACACTAATAGGCCAATCTGAGTTCAAGTATATTTTTAAAAAAATTATTATGAGACTAGGCTAAATAGAATATTGTACATACCTCATGTTAGATTCTATCAGCATGTCTAAGATTCTAACTATGAGAAAGTTCAGAGAGTCGGGACTACCATTGATGATTATCCATAAAAAGATATTCCCTAATCATTTTAGGATGTACATATCAAAGGTTGGGTGTTACTCATTGATAGTCATCCTATGTGTTAAAGCCGGGTCATGACGAGAATATTGATTTACCCCAATTGAAATTATTTGACTACAATTTTGAGATTGGAATTTTTTGGATTAAAGTTTTGATGAGACTACCTCAATATGTGTGAGTTTCCTGGATAAATATCTCTCAATAACCCCTTAAGAACAATGTAATTATACTGGTGTTGGTTCCCCTTAGTACTGTGTGGATACTAGGGTGATAAACACCTTCAGAACTATGAGGAAATTGGGGTGAAAATACCCCTAGGAATTGTGTTCATACCATGAAATGAAGGGACTTGTAACCACCTTGGGAACTGTGGGTATAAAAGGATACAGGTTCCCCTAGAAATTATATGATAATAAGGGTGCAATGAGGTCCATAATGCCTTAATGGATTATAAAGGAACTACGATATGTGTCTCTCTAAGAACTGCATAGATATTAGGGGAAAATGGGGTCAGTGAAACCTTATAATATTTGTTGATTATAAGGCAATGATTATCATGGGAATAATATGTATTCTAGGGTGTGATCTATTCATTTTGACTAAACTGTAAGACTCATGTTTTCTATGTGGCTTGAAATATTTATGTCCTATTTTCAATTCTTTCATTGAGATACCTACTCAATATAGTAAACCATTATTGGGAGATGTTTTTCCCAAACTCATGTTGGGACTATTATAACATGTTTTTTGTTTGATCCCTTATTCATAATGTATTTTTATATGAGGATGTTGTACCCTATACATTGTAGTATGACTATGGCTGTGTTTGTGTTGATTCCATAGAACTCATGAGATGTTCCCTGGTAATGCTTTCACAATTTTATTTTTCAATCTCATCAGATAAAACAATGAAAATAGAGGAAGGGTTTTCAAGAAATGGTTTTGTTTTTATATAACTATAATAGGAGAAAATACCAAATCAATCTTTAACAGTTATGTTTTCTTAGTAGGGATGCATCCTGGTGGTGTGGAAAGAATATAATTTCACTTGATGATGGATTTAATGATTTAATTGAGATACCACTATATGGTAGATTGGTTTGATATCATATCCCTGTATTTTTTAGGCCCATATGAATATTCTAATGTTTCTTTATTGGAATAATACAGAGTACGAGTGCATTTATAGATGAATGATACATCAGTTAAATACAAAAATCCATGTCCTTGGTTTTACATCCTATCACACATGGGATGATGACTGAAATAGATAAAAAGATACACAATATTTATGACTCTGGTTAGGAATCAAATTTTTTTTTTGAAGTGTGACACATGTACCCTTTTTAGGGGAACTTATACCAAATAAAATATGTGTAATTAAAGCGGATGTGTGATTAATTTCCTCCACTATGAGGGATTTGAATCAATGGAGTTTGGTTTTTGTTGTCTCTTGTCAATATAAATTAACCTCTATGACTTATTAGTGTCATATCAACTCAAAAAAGATAAATCTCATCCTAAAATGATTATACTCAGTATAGAAAGAATTAGGAATAAACAATTTTTTGAAAGGATCGATTCAATATGGAATATTAATCCTCATCGTGGCTAGTTTCTCTCCCAAATAATTGATTCTCTTCACTATAATACTATATGAGTTCCAACTATTAGCATTCATATTGTATGACACCACACATGTTAGGAGTCACACCTGTTACCACAAGTTCACACTATTATACAAATAAGATGAGTACAAGATGAATATGATTTCAAAATTTATCTTTTTTTATCAAAAAAATGGATAAAGATCCACTTACATGATCCTAGATAATAAATAATAAATAATTTCCTATCTTGGAGACATGATTTGCACAACAAAAATTATTTCACAAACAAATCATATTTCTTGAATGAATTATTTCCTTTGATGATGATCATTAGATCTCAGACCTCAGCTATAGACTCTACATTATCTTATCATTTTTCACTAAAAAACAACTATTAATTAGACATACATTAAAGTAAGTCACACATAATTAATTAAAGAATAACTAAGGGTCTAAATTAAATTAACTCGTGATTCTCCTCTATAGATTCTTCAATGTGTCCCACAAGTTTGAAAAGACATTAAAAAATGAATAAACCCTAAAAAATATGCCACAAAAACTTTTTCACAAAACCGTACCAACCACATTCATATCACAAATGAAGGGTTCTCAACATGAACACATTTTTCATACCAAAACAATTCACCATCATTACCCTGCATGAATTATTTTCAGTTCCCAAATTCAAAAGGATCATGATAATTCATGATTCATAGTGTGAAAACAATTTCAACAAAATAACCAAAATTTACATGAATATTCCTAGAAAAAAATAAATTTTAAATGAATGTTGACTTTTTAAATTGAGTATCCTATTGTTATACCTCATTTTGATCAGTTATTCTACTCAAACCTCATTGTTTGAATGACAGTTTCACATCCTGAATCATATAAATGCAACTTTAAAAGTTTAACACAACCTCAAAAACACTTAATAAATTCAGAAAGGTCTCTTAAATAATATATAAACCATATGAACCAAATATAGTACAATAAAAATGATTAAGAATATTTTTTTTCCAAAAACTGAAACAAACCATACTCACAAACATGACATGCCATCTTAAATACTCCCCAAACAAAACCACAAATCCATTGGGTTATTCAATCCCACATGTTTGGTTTATTGAAAAAGTCACAATTTTATCATGCCTACTTAGATGAATCATAATTTCATATTCAATGTCAATGATTATTTTCCTATCACTAGGCTATATAATTATGTTGTGTTTCTGAGAGATTCCATCCCTCAGTAATAAGAATTTTTAGGTTGGGTGCTTCAAATGAATATTCCTTTAAAACTATAAATAGAAATTAATTCCTCTATTACATATCATCCCCTTTATCATAGAAATATATCTCCCTTAAGAAACATTATCCAAAGGACCACATGATTTCTAAAGAAGAAAAATATCAATTTTGTGAGGAATGTTTAATGTGCATTTTAAAAATTACCTACAAAATCATATCATGGGTCTTATATATTTTTAAATATATATAAGGTTATATTTTATCTAAAAAAATAAATGTTTTATTTATCATGATTCCTCATTATCTTTATTAAATTCAAATCACATTTCAATATGTCTAGATTGAGGTTGTTGAATAGGATTTTTGGAGAGATTAATAGTTCATTGATTAGCACAAAGAATCTTTAATAGCCTCTAAAAATCAATCCAAAAATATTATATCCAATACTTCATACATAATCATATGTAACTACATGAGTACACTCTACACACACTGATTTTTTTATAATTTAGGTTACAGAACTCCACTTCTTAATATAACATGTAACACAACCATCACCAACAAAAAAAATCATGTGAATCTATAGTCTGCACAACCACCTTCCAAATATATATCAATGAAAACAAGATAGTCTAGATGTATACATAATTTGTAGGGAAATCCATGATCCACTATTTCTTTTACATACCTCGTAATTATTTAAAATTTTATCATGTGTTACTCCTTTGTTTTTATTTGATACTTGGCATAAATAGTACCAAAATAGGAAATATATAGTCAAGATGGTGTGAGATACAAAAGTCTACCAATCATTATTTTTGAATTTCTTCTAATCATCCATGTTTCCTAGTTTATATTTTCTCAATATTGTTCCAACTAATATAAGTGTAGAAACATCATTTCAAAATTCCATTAAAAACTATTTAAATTTAAATATTCTATATTATTCTTGGGAAATAAATATAAAAAAGGAATTACACTCAATCTATAGTCTCAGAAAATAGTTTACTTCCACCAGTATAGACATCTCAAACTTCTTCTACATATTTTTAGTGAATTAAAAAAATAAGAAACTATTATTATTGGAAACAATTATGTCATCCAATTATATAATGATCATTAAAGTATCCCATATGTCCTTAATAATGTTCATATTGTTATAAATATCACTTTAGGAAAACTAAATTTTTTCATAGACACTCATAATGTTTAGAATACTATGCTATTGGATAATTTTTTATTCCATATAAACCGTTCATCAATCCATAAACTAGTATTCCATCATTATAAAGGATAAAATATTTTTTGTTCAATAACTACTTCTTCCTTATGGTCACCATTTTCAATAGTAGACTTTAAATCCATTGGATATACCATATTATTCTTATGAGATACCATTTCCCAAAAAATTCTTATTGTCTCAATTCAAGAAACTAGAAAAAAAATATCTTGAATGTATATTCAATATAATTTATTATTGAATTTTCAAAAAAATATAGGTTTTTCTATGTTAATTCGTGATTCCCATTCATTTTGGTCAAGAACCCCTATGTTGAACCAATCACGGTTTTAGTTTTCGGATGAGGAATAATTTACCATGAAACTAATTCTCAATTAGATAGATTTATTCATTTCTATATTCAACCCATACATAATGTTAAATATCCTCATCCACTATTATAGGTTCAACCAATCATATATGTGTTTCTTAGTTCTTAAATCTTAACCCCATTTTGTTTTTAATTGGTGCATTCTCATTCATGTTTATATAATTGGTTTCTACATGTTTTTTATCCTCAGAAACAGATTTTGTCACCGCCATGATATTTTTCATTATCATTGGATAATTCTAAATTAGAATCATCTATTTTATGTGTGGAATTAGAAACATTTTCAACCATTTTTTTTCAAAAAATATACACTCTTTTTTCTGTAGGAATCTCTAAAAATACATCAATCAGTTAAATTTTTTTGTTTAAATTTTAATCAATTTTCACATCCAAACACACCAATGTTTTTTGAAATCTCTTATTACAACATCTATATCCATTTTAATTTGATAATTTGAACATAAAAACATAATCATTAAGCTTTTCTTCATACATTCTCAATATGCTTAATTTGATTTTAATAAAACAGGGGCATACAATGTTTTTGAAATATTTCATTATAGGATTATTTTGATAAAAAATATCATAATTTATAACATGTTTCTTGAGTATTAAAAGAAATATATTTTGAATATGTTCAATTGTACACAAGTACATTCCCCATAATTGTTTTAAAACCATATTTTCATAAAAAAAATGCTCATTTTATCTACACAATGATCTTATTATTCATCTCTACAACACATTTTTTTTCTGGTGTATAAGGTTTTCTATAAATATGCTTCGTTCAATTTTTTCCAAGATTAAAATAAAACACATTTAATGCATATTATTTCCCATTATCATATAAAAGTTGGTTGATAAAGAAACAAATATATTTTTCAACTTTCCTTCTAAAAAATTTCAACATCTTAACACCCTTATATTTATACTTTATTAAAATAATTTTTTTTATCTAAGTGAATTATTCTTTGAAATTAATTAATGAAAGATCACATTTATTTTACATTTCTCTCTTATTCCCACAAAGATCAATTTTGAGTAATTGTATCGGTATAACAGAATTAATATTCACCTTATTGTTAATCATCTATGTTATCTTGACCATATGACATATTATAAAAATTCTATATTGATATATTTTCATCTTGGTTAGATATCTTAAAACTTAAGGTTTTTTAATATTTCTTAATATTAATTGTCCAGGACACATAGGTCTTTCACGACATAGCATGTTTTCATATTTCAAGTTCATGTAATATGTATTGATATAATCACAATTCAAGAATAATTTTCTATTTTATCTACTTACTTGAGAAATAGTTATTCTATCACTTTTATATATAAATAATGCATGTGTTTCAATTGAATGTTACCTAATTCCCATCATCAGAATGATTTTTATCACTCATCAAGTAGTGCCTTAGTTCTTAAAAATAATGAACATTGTGGGATTAGAAAACATCATTCTTAATTTCAGTTTTCTGAAGCCTTTTATATTAAAGGAATTGTCAATTACAATAGTCACAAAATCTCCCTTATGATTGGTAGTTTTATCAAGATTTTTAGCATCACTAGTCATGTGGGAGGAACACCCACTATAATGTGTCTGTGTCTTTATCTACATTCATGAATTAAAACAATCCTCTACCAAGAATGAATTGTCTTCATTGGGAACTTGAACTAATTCCATATCATTGGAACTACTCCCCCTCATTTATGCCTTATTCCAGGTAACGTAATGTTATACCAACATGTATATTCTTTATATATGAACATATTACATCACTATAATGAACCCTAAAATCCAATTTTTCATAGAGAAGCAGTGTTTCATAACGAAATTATATATCTAAAATTTTATATTTGATAAATTTATTGATTATGACTTTGTCTTACTTTGGAATAGAACTATAATATAATATTCTCTATCATTTGACACTTTTTCAAGAAATTTCATTCAATTTCTCGGGGACTAAATGTATCTATAATTCTGATTTAACTATGAGTTTTTAGTAAAAACTATTTTGGAAAATGATTTTCTGATGATAATTTTACGTGAATAGTTTCACCATCTCTAAAGGATATCTTTTGAATTCAATAGATATATTAAGGCCTTCATATTTTTTGGTTCCTTATTAGTTTCAAGAAATTTTTATTGAGTACTTGATAATTCTTCATCCTTTAATTAGATTTTTTATTTAGGATCATTTCCCATCTTCTTAAATTCAGTATATTTCAAACTGAAATTTTTTATTTGCTTCAACAAAATTGATATCCCTTTTATCTTTTTACCCATTTTCATGAATAATATTATTGTTATCCTTTACCAATTTATTATTTAACTTCTTAAGTATATATATTTTTTCAATACATGCCTCATGTTCTCATTGGATAATGTATTAATTCTATATTGGTAATGAATTATTGTCATCACTTTTTTATGATACAATGGAATTATAAACCTGACCCATAAAAATAAAAAATTTCTTCTGTATTTCTTCATCATAATCATTTCATGAATCAATATTATTTTCCTTTGGTTTACTCGTAATGTTTCCTATTTTGGTTCTCTATAATCTTTTCTTACATCCACCTTTCATGGAATCTTTTTTCAAAATTTTCCCCCCACTTTCCTTGGTTATTTTCAACATTTTCATATTCGTAATATACTCCTTCATTAATTGGTAAATTTAAATAATAACATCAATGTCCATTACATTAATTAAAATTTCAAGAGAATATACCTATATTATTGACTTTTTCCATCTAAAATAATTTTTAAAAGTAATAAATAACCCTTTGATATTCATCTTTATTCTCAGAATCATTTTATACTACAATATAATCATCCTAAAAAAATTTAAATTCCACATGGAATCAAAATCAATTTAATTTTCTTACTTTTTTTTATAATATAGTAATATATATCATTTCTATATCAATAAGAATATTATGTTACTCATAAAGTGAAATATATTTTCTATATTCTTGAGTTGAGTTTTTTAGATCAAATATATCTAGATAATTTCATACCAATTTCATCATATTTGTGAAATCCTCAGGTTTCACACCAAATCCTCAAATATTACAAACAATTTCATTTCCCCAGGTAAAAACACCAACAATTCAAGCATCCTCTAAAAATTTTAGGTCTTAAAATTTGAAAAATGTACCTCTTTTACTCTCAAAACCACTTCATAAATTTTCAAAATCATCTCCCAAATTTCTTTTATAGTTTATAGTCCCAAAACATTAGTGTATGATCTCACTAATAATTACATGATAATATAAAATTTTCAATTTTCCATCCATATCCATATTCATCTTATTATAAAAAAACATTTGACCATCATTTAAAATTCATTAAACCCCTACTTTAACCAAATCAAGGACTTCATGTAAGAGAGGTAAATGATTTGAAAACATTTTAATCTTAAAATTTTGATAATTATATCCATAAAATATTAGTATATACTTTATGTTATTTAAATTAATATAATAAATTATCAAAAGTAATATTATTAGAACCTATTGAGGTAACCTACTCTAATATGAATTGTGGTGCCTAGAGAGATTGGGTTCCTCCACTAAGGGTATGGTGAATCAGTATAGCAAGGTTTTTAATTTATTTACAACATAAATAATCCTCTATATTTTTGTAGTGTTTAACAGTATCATGACAGAAAAATCTCAACCTAAACTAATCATGATTGGAATTAAAATAACCAGAAATAGAAAATTTATACAAGGTTCATATATAATTTGGAATCCTATATCCGGTCAAGGAAGATTTCTCCCCCCAGTCATATATTAAATTCACTATAATCTAATGTGAGTTTCAATTTGAAGCATTCATTCTGTATTACAACACAAATGTTCATATTCACATCCAACATTATAGTATCACATTTTAATGCATATAATATGAATACAATATGAATAACATCACAAAATGTATTAGGCTTCTACAAAAATAATGGTCAATGATCCAATTATAAGAGCCTAGATCATATGCCAGAAACAATTACACACCATGCATACATGAGAATCATGACCCAAATAATATCATAATCAAATAAGATCATTTTAAATCATGAGTTTCTTTAGATGATGAAAGCGTAATATCAAACCATAGTTATAACCTTTTCATATTCTTATCACTTTTTATCCCTAAAAAGTAACTTTTAATTCCATACACAATAATGGAAGACTCAAATAATTATTTTCTGTAAAACAAAGGGTGATGATTAATTCAAATAATGTTTCTTCTAATTATAAATTTTAATGTTTTCAAATAGATTAAAATGTTATTAATAAACTAAATAAATCCTTCATAACTAGAATTTATGCATTCTTGGTTAAAATTTAGTGTGCATGACATGAATATATTTTTCATATCAAAATAATTCACTATAATATGACTCTGTGAATTATCTTCAACACCTGAATTCCTTCAGTTCATAATAATTCATGTATTTAATAAATTTTGAACAGAATCACAATGCCATCCTTGATTAAACTGATATTTTTAATGTTTTTTCACAATGTGAAGAGATTATACTATGGATTAACAATTTGTTTCTCAAATAATCCCAAAATAAATCATGGCATGAAATCCAATTTCACATCCCTATCCTCTAACTACAACATAAAAATTGTCCATCTATACTAAAAAATACATGTTATCATACTAAAACTCAATTCCATGATATATATTCCATAAAACCCCAATCAATAATCATCAGAATGATTGATAAGATCAAAATATAGTTTTCAAGACATATAACAACCTAAAATCACTAATATTCCATGAGATCTTCAATAACCCAAAAATAATGCCACAAATCCAATGGGTTCTTAAGAAATTATTCATTGTAAATATTTTTTAGAAGATAGATATTATAGTGGAACCCCAAGACAAATACTTTACAACCAAAGCTTCCACTAATAAAGATGATCACTCACTCACTGATTTCTATGAACTAATGTCACCATATTTAGGGATGGGGTTTTTGATGAAACATTTTAGTCATATTTTATATACCTTAGTTGATCATATCATAACAATATGAAATTTATTCGTAATTATAATTTATGAATAATGATTAGGGTGAAAATTATCTATTTATGGGTGTGGATAATATATACAACCTTCTTTAAGATTAAGTCATTTTCCAATCATGTGTGATTGATGGATTTTAGAACTATATTCATGGATGATTATTTCACATTTAGTGAATCTTGAAGAATTTTTGGATTCTTGTGAAGGGTGATCCAGTTATTCCCCTTGGTAGAGGACCTATATATGCATTAACTACAATCCAAATATAGAATTTGGGGGTTTCTTAGTGGAAAGATAAACAACCGTGTGAGGAATATAGAATAATCCTCTCTTCTTCATGTACATTAAGAGATTATTAGGAATCTCGGTAATTTTTTATTGTCTTATCATGTGAGTACCAGTTTTTCTTTAAACTCTGGATATGTGAGATTAAAATTCGAAGAATAGATGTTGGCCTCCATTAAGTTGAGTACGTGGTGGCTGATGATATATTTGTATCTTGATAACATAGTAGAGGTAGATTCTCCTAGATTAATACAAAAGTTTTTGTTTGTGGAGGAGTTTCATGAGTAGTCAGATTCAAATAAATAGGATATCCTTTAAGGAGATGTTTATCACATTATGTAAATATTGATAAACCTATAGTCTTTTAATTTGGGTGAGAAACTGACGTTGGTGTTGTGTAGTGGTCCTTTGTGATAGGAAGTTTGTAAGAAATATACCTAAAGGGAATCCTTGATGATGGGGTTAACATCATCCACTTTCATAAATGGATAGTTGTCTAATGTTTGGGATTTTATTAAGTAAAATTATGATCATATTGGGTGTAGACTTCATTATTATTACATAACCCTTAGTGTGTAATGTCTAGTAGATCCTTGTGGGTACACCCAACAAACAATAAACCATTACTATGTAGAGGATGAGGGTTTAATATGAGGTTTTGGATTTTAATCACATTATAATGTTCTATGTATGGGTTGAGAGGAAAAAAGAATAGTTTTATCAAAATGTATTCGAATATCGGTATATATTATGGAAAATTGGGCCACCCCATGAGAATTAGTTTGATTTTATGAAATTTGATATGGTCTCTATGGCCCTTGATTTGATTTTATGAAGATTTCATGAAAGAGTCATTAAAAATATAAATGGTAATCATTGGAAATGTGAGAGATACTTTTAGAGATTTAATTATAGATAAAGGATTAATGTGAATGTTTATAAATATGTTGTTTTATAAGGCCCATGTGTCTCATTTTCTAATATATAGAAATATTTATGATCACTTCCATGAAATTAGGAACGGGTTGAGAAACTAAACAAATTTGCAGTGTGTTGATTTTCTAGTATTCTACTCTCAATGTGGAGTATTTTTGAATCACATGATTTTGGAATGCGTAATGGATTGGTTGATGTCATATAAACACAATATAGAATGCCAATACAATGTTATTAGAGAAGTTAGGTTACCAGAGATAGATTTAGTAATGAACTATTTCAAGATTTATGTTAGTGGTTCATAAATTCTTTTTGTACCGTATCATAGGATGACCACTACTTAAGGTAAATTTTTTTTTCTGATTCTTAGTAAGACATTATTTGAGTCGGTGTATGTTTTAATTATAGTCAATCTTGAATGTTGGAAGTGGATGTTTCATTCATAGTTGGTGGTATACTAGGTGTTCTAACATTTCAAGAAACTATAATCATAGGAATTTCAAGTAGAGTTATTTTTTTATATGAAGGTTTATATTTTTCACCTCCCATTTTAGAGATACAAATATTACCCTTTTAGGGATAAAGAAAGACATAATATGGGGAGGACGTAGTGACACAGTTATTTTAAAAAATTGGATTTTCTCAATTTTTGAGATTCAGAGTCTCAAAACATATTCAATGGTGAAATTATAAATTTAACTTGTTAAATGTAATTAAAAAAATTATTTAATTGTTCTGAATATGTTTTGGTGTTTTTTTACCCCTGGGATGAACCAAAATGGAATTGTTTGTGCGATGGGTTATCAATAAAAAGTAGATAAATTATAAAAATATTATTATTTTTACACACATAAATTGTTGATAATTATATTTTTCCTCTATAGTGAAACTTAAAATGGTAAAACCAAAATCATGGTTATGTTCACAACATGGGTTTTACCCCAAGAGTACTATTGTATTTATTTACATCGGGGACCCTAGGAGTTAGCCATTATTTTATAAATAAATTATTCTTTAAAAAAATATAGACATATTAATTTTTCATTATAGGGGTTTAATATCTTAAAATTATCTATAAAATCTAAATAACAATCATTATAAAAATTCATAGGGTTAGTCACATTTACCGTTGGAATTTTGAGTTGAAACAAATAGAAGTTCTAGAGTGAAATAAAAGAAAGAATATTTGTGAACGATTACAACCTCAGGCTTAGAATATTAATTAATGAATGATCTTTTATTTCAACATAGTAAAATGTTATTTTCTTATACGTTATTCTTTATGGAAATTTTCCTTCAAAAAATCTTTTAAAATCATATTTATTATCCACTGTTTATTTTCTATGAGAATTTTATTTTGTCTCTTTATTCACCATTATCTCATCATTTCACTATTGATATATACCTCTATTATTCATTTTTTGATGGTTAGTTATTATACATTATAACACATTAATTTATATACACATCACTAACCATGTTATATGTGATAGAGGAATTTGACATATAATCTGTAGGAGTATTCTTCTATTCTCATCATCATATCTCAATTAATCTTCCATTTTTTATTATTCTTTCCATATCCATTATTTTATGTTCCCCCTTATATTTTATGATGATACAAACGTATATCGACGGCTAGTGGTAGAAAGTTAATGGATTAAAAGCTCAGTGAAAGTAGAAAATAAGGGGGAAACATGTTATCTCGATGAGTGGGGGATGATAGGGTGATTGGTGGATCCTGGATGGGATGAAATTATTGAGATGGGTCCCAACCTAGTGGTATAAGAGAGCTATGATGGTTCTGGTGGTGATGTTATATGGATCATGGAGACAAGGGGATGAATAGTAGTGAAGATCGTGACACTACATGAAGGACATAATAGGGTTACATCCTAAAAAATGTTGGGTTCCTATCATGGGATACATAGGTGGGGTGGTGTTGTGGGTCGAACATGACCCCTCACACCTGACCACCCAATCAAGTGGGATGTGTAGTGGCCCATATTCCATTCATAAATGGGTGGGTTATTTGGATTTGTTCGATGAGGCCAGATCCACCCCGAACCAACCCAAGTAATGGTATAACACATGTAGTGTATAGGGTTTCCATAGATAGACACATTACACTGAATGTGGGGTTCCATGTGGCCATTATCTTGTGACCAAACACATGTCCCACTCCTCATTCATTGGTTTATTTTTGTGATTTGTTAATGGATTTCTATTTAGACAAGTAAATAACTTATTTAGTGTATTTTTCCATGTAGATCAAAATGACTTAGTCTATTAGGACTTATGAGGATATTTTCAATGTGAAATTGGTATATTTTGAATTAGAATTATTATATCCACAATAAGTTAAGGATTTGAAAATCCAAGAGGTCATGGACTATCGTACTTACCCCTTGTTCTATATATTTTATGGTGAGGCAAAAGTCCTTCATAATTCAAATATTATTATATTAATATCCTCTCACATATTGTGTGCTACTCAAGGTTGTTGTCCACTATCTATATATTTTGATCCTTACTATATCTATTATGTGTTACTCATGGTTTATTTATTACCCTATGGTCATTTATTCATATTGATTGAATCCTTTTCATTTAGATAGGTCTTGATTCCATATGAATTTCAAGAAAAATAACAAGAAATTTGATAACAATGAGAGGGGAACTTCAGGGACTAATGCAAATGATTCAAGGAGTAAAGGATTTCCACCCTTATAATATAGTGGATATGAAGAAGAAATTATAATCATATTAGATAATTTATGACTCGTGATTGATCAAGAATACCTTTGTTTTTCTGTTGAGAAAATAGGTATAGTTATGTTATTGACTTAATACTATGTAGGTTATTTTCATCATTTTAACAATTCCTAGTTTTTATTAATATTTATAAATTTTTAGTTTGGAGTTATAATGAGTGGGAATTATCTAGGTTTCTAAGAATTATATATTTAAATTATATATAAATAATCATGGGGTCTTTAATATCATTTATTTTCAATGATATTGAGAGTTTTATGCTAAATTACTTGATTTTTTTACTTTATGGATTAAAGGAATCCTACTGGGTATGTTTATACTCTCCTATGAATATTCCTAGTTCCCATAATTGTTTTGTTTGTGAATATTATACATAGGTTACGAAATGGTCTTGGTTGAATACGATTTTTTGTAGCTTGTTTGGATCCGACACCTGGTGATTCTTGGCGACACGTAGTTAATTTCGGTGGCCCTTCAGTGTGGTAAATACCATTGAGGTTTTATATTGTTCATGGAGTGCATGTAGTGAAGAGGTGTTTTCTTATTTCTAGTATATTTATTATTCAATTTTTTTTGATTTATATTTTTTTCCCTTTGTGGGGATGTATGTGAATCTATTATCTCATGAATATATTTTATATAGATATATTAATTATATATACATCTAGTTAGTGGTGTTATATATTTTTATAGATTTGAGATATAGTTTTGTTATATGTTGATATAGACTAAGTCCTCTTATATTGTGTTATATTCCATCTCGGTGTTAGTCAGCTTACCCTACCTTATTATATTTGGGTTTTGTGTGTAACTCATTCCTTATTTCAAGAACATGTTTGGCCCTAGTGGGATTCATCAGGTAAGATATGGTGTATTACAATGTTTTTTTCTGTATATGTAACATTAAAACTGAAAATGAATATTTAACCTATTTATCATTGTTCTAATATAATGAAATTATAATCTGTAAGAAGGTGGAAAATAATTGTATGGGATTTTATTCAATGTGTGGTTCACCATTTCCAATTTGGTGCATTTAATGGTGTGCACTATTATGCATCTCGATATAGAAATCATTTTTACCATTATAGATCAAGAGTTTTGAGAGCCGGAGTTTGGTGTGATTTCATGTAGGCTCAATTTTCATATCATGGTGAAGTTTTATAATTTTTTATTGTATATATAACCATAGATGAAGAATATGGTTTCTATAATGTGGAATTGTGATGGGTTAGAGTTACTAAAGAATATTTTAATAAATAGAGGTTTTTGTAGATCCATTTTATCTATAGATATATCACTTATTTAAATTGATAATGTTTTTAAATGGGTTTAGGTATAGAATTGAGGATGAATAACTATAAGATAATCAAGCAAAAAATATCCCCATCAAATCCCTTGAACCACTCAAGAATTCTCAACATGACACCATTTAAATTCTAATATTTCTTCCTCAGAAAGAAATATATGTACACATGTAATCTTATGAAACTAAAAAGGTAATTTCAATGAATAATGGTGCCTAATTTATTAAATTTGATGTCAGTTTTACTATAAAAACACATTAATGATCATCTTTAGTCAGATATTGAAGATATTGTTGGTTAGAGTTCAATATTTCAACATATGATTATTTTGGATGCCTTCTACATGGATTAATCGAACATAAATTAAGAAAAATGTGAAATTTTATTTTGATTTTTAAAATTATTAGATAATTTGATTTTGTATATGATTATTCATATATTATTGTGAGCACTTCCTCTATTTTATAATCAATTTTCATCTTATAAAAATAAATTATTATTGATTTCTTGGGTTGTCTTCTTATTAGGAATTATTTTTTGATGTCTATTCTTTATGGTGATAGAGATTTCATATCATCCATTATCCAAAGGAAGTTAAACTTGTGATTTTTTCTTTGAATTATGGAAATTTATTTCTTATTCCTTAATATTTTATAAAGATATTACAATGAGATATAAATTTTTTATGTTATGTCATTTCTACCTTTTCTATATTTACAACATATCTTCTATTATTATTCACATTTAATCATTTCATAAATCCTCATAGGCCATCATATGGTGGATTTGGATTTTAATAATTATTTATAATGTAATTGTTATAAAACTATGATTTAAATTAGATTCTATGAAAAGTTTAAGGTCTTACTTAAATATTTTCACTATTTTAACAAAATGGATTACATGTAAGGAATGGCGAATATCTTATTGGGTGGGAATAATAATACTGAATATATATTTCTTAGAATTATGATAAGAAACCACTTGAAAATATTAGTAAAAACAACATTCTCAGTAGCTTCTTTCATTGTTACGTATTTCATTCATTATTTTTATATTTTAATTACTACACATCCACATTCTTATTTTAAAATTACATAATTTATTTCATTTATTATATAAATAAATTTAAATTTGATATAGGTGAATATAGGTGGACATAATGAGAGATCATGAATTCCCCAAACCATATTTCTTGAATAGCACTCGAATGGAGATACTACATGATCGTATGAATTCATCCCCATATACAATGAGATTATGACTAGAATTAAGGGTCTAAGGGTGTATTATGAAGATTATTACCTTGATAATCATATCTATACACCATAAAAAGAGTAAAGAGAAAAAATATATAATATCACAATGGAACATAAAGAAACAATTGTGCAATAATAAATTTCACTCATGTCATACATATAAAATAAACCAGGCCCCCAATTTGTCCTGAAAAAAAAGTTAACATATGTGTATATAGATAAAAAAAGAAAAAATATGTGGAAATACAAAATAGTAAATTGAGTTTTTGAAATGAACTTTGTACACCTCAATTAATCTATCTATCATTGTCTCTTTACCCTTACTGGAATCACCAAAAATGAACTCTTCCCATGGATCATGATATATATTGAGGGTGTGTGTAATAATACCTCATAGGAAACCACCAATACTTAATTATCATGATTTAACAAGTATAAATTTTTCATTCCATTATAAATTAAACATCATAATAATGAAATAAAAAACATATTCCAAGTTATCTTTATCTAACGAAGCTACCACATGCTCGGAACATACCTACGTCAACTCAATGATAGAATGATAGTTGTAAAAGATGACATAAGTGATCAAGGGATAAACAAAACACCAGAAAACATGTCTCTAATTAATCAAAACATAATTATTTTTATCAATAAACAATGTCATCATATCCTTCCTCCATCATCGCTCAATCTTGAAGACCACCAATACTTCTCTGGGTCAAAGGTTGGGCCCCAAGGACATCATATTGTATATATTCCTTGGGTTACTCCACAATGCCATCACACCCCTTCTATTCCTACCTCAGGTTTAAAATAAAATACAGCATACCCCTACCATGAGCTCATGTCCATAATAATCACCATCACTTGTCATGTGTATAACCATCTAAGGTATACCCATATGATGATAGCCAATCTATTCAAAATACTAACATAAATAACAAAAATGGAATGAAAATCACACATAAAAGGGTGAAGAATATATTGTTACAATATATCATTTCATTATGAGAATTATAAGTAAAATACAAGTACATGTGATCAACATTAATCATTGTAAATAGATACGTGGGTATACTCATGGAATCAAGAATTATATATTTGTATTATTGGTTACACAAACACATGTGATAAGTATCAAACATGGTCAATATATCTATGTAAACAAAAGTATCATATCATTGAAACCAGAGAATATAAGTTCCCTATATGATAAGGAACTTCTTTTCATAATAATGATGATGAAAAACTCTAAAACCCATTGAGGAGTGATACCCATGTCACGTCTGAGCTCGAACTAGATTGAGCTCATACACTAAAAATTCATATAACAAATACAAATTAATCACATAAAGGTTCAATGATGAGATTCAAGAATATTATATAACACAAAAATATAATATATACCAACATATCTCTTGGGATCCATAGAAAACTATGTATTTATTATTTAATAATGGAGGTTTCATTCGGGCATTAAATCCACCACTATTCTATAAATTATCCAAGAATTATTTACTATATTGAATAATAATCCACATATCTGTCCATAAAATTCCATATATATGTTTCATATTATGGGATTAAGGGTTTATCAAGAATAAACATAAATACCAGAGGTTTTTGAGTCACAAACATTTAACGTATAATCACTTACAGGATTGGATCCACCAGAATTTAGATCATAATGATATGAAATTGATGAGGTGAACCTATAGAGTATCTATGTTTGAGGGGGTTATAGTTAAAAATAATAATCAATCAATTCATGTAGTTTATGGTCATTAATAAAGATTTTCATATGATTAATTGATATAGACATGGCTTGGTTGCACGAGTTTCAAAACTGTGTGCCAACCATAGGAGGATTTCTACCTCTCTCGGCTACCACATGGTTCTTATCCATGGTTAGGTATACCATACACAGACCATTAATTTATTATCTATCCTAAGTGAAATATTTTTTGAGGATTTGTCTCAATGTTTGTTAAAACACTCCCCACTCATTATCCTTCTCCAAAGAAGATTTATGGTTCTTAGGAAGAACGACTTGATTTCCCCTAACTGTGAGCCAACCATGTACCCTTAAAAATCCCTAAGAAACTCTAAATACAACCAAAATCATTAAAAACACATTTTAATAAAATAATATTTTAAAATATAAAGAATAATATCATAAATTATCAAATAAGACATGGGTAAAATATCTGTCTATTATATTCTCCACAATTAAAAACTTTTCATCCTCAAGAAGTGTATCAAGGAATATTTCTCAAAAAAATTAGGCCATTGTGCCTGAATATCTGATCCCCACTCTCAATATTCCTCATGAATCCATCCTTTCTACAATTTTATATGGATATGTTGAATAATAACTCCCCATAATCCTTTTTCACTCCAGTCTACAATGCACACCAGACATTCTATGTATGATGAATCAGGCCCCATCACAACGTCCTTAAATTCAATCGCATGTGTAGGATCAAAAATCAAAATATAAAGATAAACCATATTAAACTCATAATGAATACCTCTATAGGCATGAGAAAGGTCCAAATGATAATCTATAGTATTGATATGCTTATAAAAATTAAATAGTCCAACCAATATTGGAAATATATTTCTTTAATTCCTCAACTGTTGATGGATTAACTGAGGAGTCATCCAAAAGAAAACTTTTTCAGAAATAAAAGACTCTAAATACCACCTACTTTTTTTATATATGAACATTTTGAACTGTATGTAGTTTTTAAGAACTTATTGTCCAGCTTCACTCTCTTAGAGATATCCTAAACCAATATTATCCACATAACCAATGCTTCACCTACTTCATGTAATATATATCAATGAATGAAATAACCAGCTATAGATAGCCTAAAAATGTTCCATATACATATAATCCCTTACGATGCTGTTTTACATTAATTTCCCCAAGTCTAAGAGATCTTCACATGTTCTGTTGAAATCCAAGACACATTCCCACCACCTATCATACATTGTCCATATTAACCTCATTGATTGAACATCTGTCTATAGATGATACATTGTACTCAATTTCATTTGATTACTCAAATACTTATACCATCCATACAAGACCTTGATGTGGAATTTGAATCTCTATTATATACAATGCTTGTGGGTGTTGAGACCAAGTTGACTGAAGATGGTATTTCTGATGATGAAGGATATGGTATGCTGAATGATTTTTATTTTTTTTTTCATTATGAGAATTAACTTAACATTGTATGTATTGGTGATCATAAAAATGACTTTATTACTATGAATAGTGGGCTATAATTTCTTAGTAATGTCACTCACATGAGTATTTATTTTTATATTTAGATATTTGGGTGATATTGATTTAAAAATCTAATTTTTAGAGTGAGAATTTTCAAAATGGATCAGAAAGTTTTTTGGGTTAAGAATGTATTTAGAGATGTTGGACACACAATATGATGATTGTTTTCTATGATAAATTTTCTCAAAATCATATGTTTTTTTAAAAAATATGATCCAAGAGTTGTGAAATATTGGGGGTAAAAATTCCTTTGGGTATAAAATGTTTTTCTCCACGAATTTATTTGATAAAAAATGTGATATTTCTATAATGATATCAATATTATAAAAATTATGAAGAAACCATTGTAAAATTAGGAGTTTGCAGAATAATATAGAATTTTGTATCTTTAGTTTTTTTACAAAATTTTAGTAATATGGACAAAGAAATTGAGACCCTCTCTTTTTATACAAAAATATTACATAGATTTTTTGGAATACGTAAAATATTATATGAATAGATTCCCAATGATCATATTATTTTAGTTCATTTGGAAACCTGGAAACATAAACTCTAAAACTTAAGAAAGAAACATTATCTCCCATTAGGTTCTTCATTACTAGAACCCTTCTTAAGAAAATAATATTTAATACATATCTTCATATTTTGGGGAAGGAAAAATTAAAAGAGGTGATATCAAAAGCTTTGTAAGGGTAAAAAAGGGATAAATATAAGCATAGTCATGATCAAAAGGGTATGAGAACGTGGTCATGAAAATATAAGATCACAACCTTCATATCACACATCATATTAATGAATCATGGATTAAATATTGGCAGTTCGTAATCTAGGAATCATAAGTAAGTAAAAAGATTAGGACATGAAAAAAATCATTGGAATGAAAAATGTAATAATGGAAAACACATAATCATATCAAATGATTTTCATAGTGGTCATAGAATTTATACCAAGGCCATATTAGTATCATGGGTTCACTCCCCATACCATCTTATATGTAATGGTTCAATTCGATAGTCATCTTAGCAGCATGAGTTCACTCCTCGTACTATCTTGGAAGCATGAGTCCACTTCTCAAACCATCTTGGTAGTCATGGTTTACTCCTAGAGCCATTTTAGTAGTCTATGTTCACTTCCAAGAAAATCTAAGTCTATCTTATGGGATATAAATCATTACCCAATAAATTGGAGGGAGATATAGGTCCCTCCCATTAAATAATGAAATCATACATACATGTGCCACAAAAATCATAAACAATCGTATCATATCCCAGGTAATGAAATGGGTATCATAAACATGTCATAATATCATAACCTAGTGAAATGATACAGATTTCATAATCATTTCATCAAAATAATAACTCATGAAAAGAAAAGGTATTCAAGAGAATATATCCTATGAAATGTAAATGAGATTAATATACATCATTTCATCATTAGTAACACCAAAATATGATATCATAAATGGGAAATAATTTTAAAATACCTTTAAAAAAAATTCTTGGGGAAAATATATTCAATTACTTAAATATTATTTTTAAAACAATAAAATTGATAACCATTATAATGAAAATAAAAATGAAAACATGTAACAGAATATTTTAATTTTTTTTGAAAAAATTTAACATTCAAGACGTCTTGAAAAATTATTATGAAATAATGAAAACATTTTCTAAACCACTTCACTGAAAATATTTTGAAAACATATAAATAAAGCATGTGAATTTGTTGAAAATAATGTTAATTGAAAAACTATGAAAGAAGTTTGAAATTGTTTTGAAAACTATGTTCTTTGAAAACATATGAATGAATCATGAAAATTTATTGACAAAATTTTTACATGAAGTTTTTTTAAATAATATTGAAAAAAAATTCAAAACCATTTTCATTGAATATTATAAAGGATGTTTTTAAATTTTTTGATAGGAATTTTAATTTAAAATTTATGAAAGAAGCTTGAAAATATTTTGAAAACCATTATACTAGAACACTTATGAAGGATGATTAAAATTTTTTTATAACCATTTTCCCATTAAAACAGATAAATAAACTTGAAGACATTTTTAAAAATGTTTTCCTTGAAAACACATTGAAATATTATAAAGAAGTCTTAGAAATTAATTTAAAAGAATTTTTAAACATGATTTTTTTTAAAATATCATTTATTGAAATTAAAATTAAAATAACCACTTAATTGAATAATAGGAAGAAATTTTATTTTTTAAAAAATAAATTTATAATCATGTAAAAGAATCATCAAGGGAATTATGGTCATGACGATAGGTAAATTTTTATATGTCAAAGCTTCCTTTTGCACCATAATATTTTTCAAATTTTCCTTGATCCAAAAATGACAAAAGATTAATTTTTGAAATACCTTTTGTTTTAAAATGTAAATTATTGTTAAAAAAGTATTTAAAATATCTTAGTATAATAGTATAGTATATTTGGAATCATTTCATAGAAAATATTGATTTGAAGGAACATAGATTTCTGATATTAGAGAGAGGTAAAGTGTTACATTCTTAAAAACAAATTCTTAATCAATTTTTTTAACAAAAAGTGTAAAAATTGAGAAAATATATGATTATATCATGAATAAACATATTATAAGTAAATTAATTAATTCTATTGAGATATATATCAAAATATTTTATCAATGGAATCATAATCATAAACAATCTCGAAATGCAATGAGATTATTTGAATAAAATATTACCGGATGGTAAAATTGAACCACACTCACCATTTTAAAAAATTAAACTACATGAACCATAAAATATCAATAAAATAATTATATTCATGGTGTAATAATTCATATTATATATACCTCATTTAAAAATATAGGTTCATGACATGGTGTGTGTCTAAAAAAGGACAATTAAGACAAAATTACATTGTAGATCCGCTAAATTTTGAAACATATGACCCATGAAAAAAATTCACCAAACATATATGTAAATACCCATAAATTAGATTATAATAATCATAAAATACATCCATTGTATGTATACACACCTCAAAACAGTAATGGGTCATGAATAAATCATTTATCTTATAGAAATTATAAGTGAGATGAAATTCTTCTACCTTGTACATTAATACTGATCATAATCATAAAAAATACTATTTAATAAATATAAGTTTATTATACATATATTAGATAATCATAATATTATATCAAATATTATATATAGTTTTAATATTATGTTATATTACCTACATGTTAACAATTCTATATTAAGGTTTCACTTCAGTTAATATCTTCTTTGTTCATCGCATGTGTCTTAATTTTTCACATCTTTCATCCTTACACTTTTATATTGATTTATAGAATGTGAAACATGATTTAAATATCATTTATATACATTATATATGTATTATAATAATCTATATAATATATAATTATAAAATGGAATACACTGTTAATGGAGACAGTAGGTTGTACGTATGCATATAACTTTTTCAATTTTTATTATTGTATTGAATGAAAGAACGAAAATGACTAAAATTAATATTTTAATATAATATGCCTAATGTAGAATTATAATTATATATATATATATATCATATAATTATACTAAACACATCTTTAATACATTCCATGTGGTGTGTGAACGAATCACACCGCTTTGAGGGGGTAGTTGTCCACACTTCCTCAATCAAATTTATCATATTTATACAGTATGGAGAGTACAAATATATGTGTTTTAATATAATTATATAATATTAAGGACACAATAATTATCATATATATCATATATAAACATTCATTCCATCATAATTCCCTACCATGATAGGTGGTAAAGGAAGAAGTAATAATCATCGTTTTATGATGCGGCAGTTCATTGTATACATAAACAGTATGTTCATTACCCATTATATAGAAGTAATTTTATGTATAAGTATAAAATTTATAATAAAAACATATTAGAAAATTTAGGATACTATTTTTTGGTATAATAATTTAATAAGTATTTTTGGGGGGGAGTATATAGAAAATAAAAGAGAGAATCTTGAGGAAGGATGTTACCTCTTCTTTGGGAAACTCCTATTGGTCTTCACTAAAAGCCTTTGTTCAATTTATTTATTCCCAAAGAAAGAAATCAAGGAGTAATGGAGGGATTTTTGGAATTTTATTGGACTGATATTGGAATAAACTAACTGGTTTGAGAATATTCAGGAAAGGGGAGAGGTTGTGGTCTTTTATAGGGAATGAAAAGGACGCACCTGGTATTTTTGAAAAAAAAATTATGTCTATAAATATTTTTACCTCAGAATTATACAAAACTAAACAAACTCTATAATTGATGTTTCATGGGAGATTAATTTCCATAAAATTGGTGTTGGAAAAGTGGATAGGTCATTTGGGTCCTTAATTTTATGGTTTATTCCCTTGTCAAGCTTAATTTTACCGTTATCATTGTAATTAATTTAAATTAAATTCACTAAACTTTTCATTAAAAACGATGTTGAAATTATTATTAATTTTAAATTATTCTGATTAAAAATATGGAAACATTTTTTTTCAAATTTTGATCATATAAGTTTCACAAATTAATATAAATTTAATCCCTCAATCAGGTCAACAATGTGGGGTTTTAAAGTTAAAAATTCAAAAGTATTCCATGTTTTTATAATGAATGTTAAAGTGAAACTGATTCCAATTAAATAAATTGTATTAATTGATAAATATTTAACTATTAATCTTTGAAAATAATTTCAAATATAATTTAACACAAAAAATAAATTATATGAAAAATAAATTTTGAATTAAAATTCATAATTTTTAACTATTCATTTAAAAAATAAATCTTATAGAAAAATACTAAAAATTAATCCTAACGAACGTTTTAATATTCAAATTCAAATATGATGTTTTTTTTGAAATATTAAATCTATAAGAGTTTCAAAAATTGGATTTAAAATAGGAACTCAATTAAAAGTCAATAAATCCACCATTATAAAAAATACATTTTTATGTATATTAATGGGTTTGTTCTTATTTTATATATACAAAATCCATTGGATGAATATAAAAAATATTTTATTAATTATATAACATATATATTACATTAATAACAATCAAGAATTGTTATTAATATAATTTACTAATACAAAACACCATTGGGAGCATAAAAATAAAAATATATCCTTTATATTCAATTGATTATTATATTTTCATTTCTAATTAACTGGTATCCTACGATTTCATATTATATTTGGGTAAACCATATATTTTCATCAGTTATATAATACCATCCATAACAGCTAATTTAATGGCTATTTTTATTTTAATATATTAAATAATAATATTTTAATAATTTATTATTGTTTTGTAAAACTTAGTCTATCATGTTACGAAATCGATCAAGGAAACTCATTATTTCATGTACACAATCTAAACTCAGTGTTTTGTGTAGATCAAGATAAAATTTATGTGGCCTGTAGTGAAAAGGTACCATTTTTTCATATAACACAAACCAAAATTATTTCTTTAATGAAAAAAATTATTCTCAGTGTTGTTTTAAATGATAAATATCAAAAAGATTAAATAAAATTGAAATAAACTCACAAAATCTATGGGTCTTACATTCTACCCCTTAAATGAATTTATCCCTTGAAATTCACATTGGTTATCAGTGTTTTAATAAATGAATATTTCATTCATATAATTCCACTTTTTAAAAATTAATACTAAAACTTCCATTAAAATGGAATGATGGAACCATAATGGTTACCAGAAGTAAAATACAACTAGGCTTCCACATAGGATAACAATGGTTTGGACAGTATATTGTAAATATAGGAAAACAGATAAAAATTACTGGGAGTGATTGAAGTCATCAATAAAAACAAGTGAATGATCAATGAAACCTTGAGGGACAGAAATTTATAAATCATTAATGATTTCAATATTCATTGGTTCTATAAAAAAAGTATTAGGACACCACGTTTTCATTGTTATCCCATTATTATGTAATTGTTTAATTTACCATGAATATAAGGAAATATTTTTATTTGATATATTTTTATAAACAAAATTTAATTATTTAGATGTGATTTTATATATTTATAATTCATCCATTACTTTATGAAATGGATGTCCAAAAATTAACTTTTAGGATCAATGCACTAAAATATTCTTCTAGCAGATCTTAAGGCCCAAAAAATAATAAAAATATATCTACTTTTATTTTACAATTATTTAAAATAAATATTCGTAATACATTAATATATAATCATAAAAAAAGTAAAAGTAATATTTCCTCATAAATATTTATTCATAAAAAATAATTTTACATTAACCAGGACATCATGTATGCCAGTGGTTGGCATGAAACCCTTGACATTATTTAGTCATGGTTTTAATACCCATGACCTTACTGGACTTGATTTTTTTTCACTCTACATACACAATGTAATTTTCAAAAAAAACACTAATATAATTTCCAAATTATATATTATAGACATCATTTAAATAAAGTTAATCATTTAAAAACCTTTTAACCACGATTTTCACTGTCAATACATAAATACTTCCTCTAAATATTAACTTAATCTTTTAAGGAACGGTTAACCATAAAACCCTTATAAGATATGAAAATCCAAAACGTTAGAATGAAATTCATGAAATCATTTTAACATCGATCCCCAAAATATCACAATGTGTCTCATGGTTTTTACATTCCAAACATGTGAATACTATCACTGTATATTCTCTTAAAACAAGGTAATAACCTGAATTATAATAAATCATTTTGGGAAATATTCATTCTTACTTATTCCATTGATTACTAGATACTTTCCTTAAATCCAAGAATTTGTACATTTCATCCTTGTTGAAATAGAACACATTGTAAATAATCAGTTTTACAGTAATCTATACCATCAAATTTACTTATTCATATAGAAAATATATTTATCAATACATCATTATCTGAATTTAAGGAATTAATTATGGGTTACCATACCTTAATAAAAATATCACCTTAGAATGAAATCACTTTCTATATCTTCATCACCATTAATCATGTAATTTTAAATCATTGATAAAAACTTATACAAAAAATACTTATATATTTTATGATTGATATTACATAATCATTGAATTCAAAAACATAAATACTTCCTTCATCCAAATTTATTTTTAAAATATTACTCAAGATTTATCAACTAATTACTTAATAATTATTTCCTAGAATATGAAACATGAATCATGTATTATGGTTCCTCAACCTCAATATAATCATGATTATTATGTTTAATATACAAAATACTGAAAAAACATCACATACCTTTCACATGTCATTTGAGGTCTCATTATCATTATAAATGTAACCAATACTCGTACCACCTTCTTGATTTCTCTTTATGAGATTCCAAATTGATAAATAGCTTGTCATAATGGTTGTACTTTCCATATCCGAAACATTCAACATTAAAAATGTTCAATCTAGTTATCTCTATTCACTAAAACAAGAAAGTGCATGGTGAGAAAAACATATCATAGAATAAAAACACATAGACATGGAAAATTACTTATAGGGGGTCTAAATCATGAAACCTTTATTAAACTATGACACCTTAGGTTTATCCTAGATTAATCATAGCCAAATTACATTTAAATCCTTCATGATGGTTAATGAAGAGTCTATGGATTTTTAAAACATATCCCCTATGAGTGTCAAAATACATGCACAGTAAGGCTCGTTTTCATGTACCAGGTTACAAAAAGTTAGGCCCGACACACTTTTCTAGAGTTTTTACTCCTATGTACATATATTCCAGATCAATTTCTAATTGTAATATACATGCATAATTTTCTTTCTAGGAATCCACTCACTCTATACTTTACCAAAATTACTGAATATTTTCGTAAACATTAACTCATGCTTACACTTATCCTTAAAGACATCCCTAGAAATATCCATAAAAATATTCCTATGGATTCTAAATAAAATTCTTATCCTATTTTCCAAATTTTACCTAATCCTCACTCTAATACTAACTATTGTGACTCTCTCATTTCGTATGCAGGCATTACATCAATATTTCAGAATACTTGAAGCATTATACAAATAGACGTCCTAATACCAAATTAGTCTAGTATCTTTGGTATCATTGAAACATAAACACTGGTATATAAAAATGTTACATTTTCTCCCACTAGGTTCTTCACGACTCACACCATTCGTAAAAACATAAAACTTAATACATATCATTATAACATGGGGAAGGAAATATAAAAATGGGTGAGCTCAGATTCTTAGTATGAGTTAAAAAAGGGAGACATATAAGTATAATCATGAGAATAAGGGTATAAAAACATGATGATGAAAATAGAATATCAAACCCTATATATAATAGATCATATACATGAATCATGGAATAAATATCGGCAGTTCATAAGACATGAACCATATGTAAATAAAGAACATAAGCCATAAAATAATGACATTTGAATAAAACATGGAATTGATGGAAATACAAAAGCATATAAAATGATTTCTATAATAGTAAAAAAATTGCTTCCAAATCCATATTAGTTGGATGGGTTCACTCCCCATGCCATCTTGGTATTCATGGTTAACTCATATGGCCCTCTTAGTAGCATTAGATCACTCCTCAAACCATGTTGGTAGCATAATTTCAATCATTATACCATCTTGGTAGTCATGGTTCAATCCCATAGCCATATTAGTAGTCAAGTATCACTCCAAGACCATATTAGTATATCTCATGAGATATAACTAATTACCCAATGCATTGGAATGAGATATAGGTCCCCACCATCTCATATTAAAATCATACATACATGTGCCAAAAAAACAATCATATCATAACCTATGAAATAAAATGGGTATCATAAACATGTAATCATATCATAACCTGTGGAAATAGATATAGGATACATAATAATTTCATAAAAATCATATCCCATGAAAAGAAGTAGGTTTCAAAATAATATAACCCGTAAAAGAGAAACAAAATTCATAATCATCATTCCATCAAAACGTAAACCATTCATAGAAATAATATGAATGAAAAAATTAAATCATTTCTCAATAAATGAAATAATAAAACCCATAAATATCATCTAATATGGAAAATAGTTTTTAAAATCATTTAAAAAAATATCTTGAGTAAAATATCCTCTCTTCTTTGAAAAAATATTTTTTAAATAAAATCATTTTGAAAACCATTATCATGTAAATTAATATAAAAAATCAAAAAGAAATATTTGAAAAAAAATTGAAAATCATTTCTTTAGAAAACTTCTTATAAACATAAAATGAAATCTAGAAAACATTTTTTAAACCATTTAATTGAAAATATTTGAAAAAATTATATAGAACACTTGAAACTATTTTGAAAAAAAATTAACTTGAAAAATTATGAAATAAGTTTGAAAATATTTTTTAAACAATTTTTCTTGAAAACATATAAATGATGATTGAAAATGATTTGATAAATATTTTACATTAACACTTATATAATATTATAGAAAATGTTTTGAATCCCATTTCCTTGAAAAAAATATGAAATATTCTTGAAAATGTTTTGATAACCTTTTTTACATGAAAACATATTAAAGAAGCATGAACATGTTTTAAAACCCATTTTTCTTGAAAACTTTTAAAAAAATATTGAAAAGGTTTTGAAAACACTTTTCCCTTACATAAATATAAAATATGTGGGAAGAAATTTTGAAAACAATTTCCTTTAAAAAATGGAAATCATGTAAATAATAATTTGAAAATCATTTAAAAGAATATTAAACATAAATTATATTTTGAAAACATATTTTATTGAAATGGAAATTTAAAAAATAATGAGAAGAATATTAGAAATATATTTTATTTCAAAAAATAAATTTTTAATATTGTAAAGGATGCTTAAATGGAATGATGGTTATGACAGCGGATAAATCATTACATGTTAAACATTTACATTAGACCGTAAAATGTCTAAAAATGTTCCTCAGTTGGAAAACGAAAAGAATATTATTTTTTAGACACCATTTTATATAAAAAGATAAAACAATTGGGTAAAAGTTTATTTTAAATATCATTGGAAAATATTATATAATTTTTGGAAATATTTTATTGAAAACATGGTTTTGAAGGAACACAGATTTTTCGATCGAAGATAGCAGTAAAGTCAGGCTTTCTTAAAAACAATCTTAATCAATATTTGAAAAAATAGTGTAAAAAATGTACCAATACATGAATATATCATGAATCTATAGATGATAAGGAATTTTATTCATTCTCTTGAGACAAGGATCATAATATATCATCAATGGAAGCATAATCATAATGAATCTCGAAACACATTGAGATTGTATTGATAATCTCTTACCATTAGTAACAATGATACATACTTTCCATTTAAGAAAATTAAATCACATAAAGATTAAAATATAATTATTATAAGGAGATTAATGATATGAAATTTTAATGGAATTATAAAAACATCGTTGAAAATTATAGGTGCATGACATCACATGTGATTCAAAGAAGGTAAATTTAGAAAAAATAACTTTACTTATTTAGTGGCTTTTGAAACATATACCCCTTTAAACTGATATCATAAAATGGATATTAAAATACTCATAAATTTATATATAATAATTATATAATACATACATGGTTAGAAAACACAATACGGAAAAAAATGTTGGGTGAATAAAACAAGTCTCTTACGAAAATAAAAAGTGTGATAAAATTCCCTTACCTTCATTCATGAATCTCACTGTACTCATAAAAAATTCATGTATAATAAATATAATTTTATTATAAATATACAAAATAACCATTTTATTATATCTAATATCATATATGTTTTTATTTTTATGTTATATTACTTGATTTTAAACAATTCTATGTTATGGTTTTACTTCGGGTAATATTCTCTTTGTTCATCGCATGTGTCTTAATTTATTTTATCTTCGGTACTCATATATATATAATGATTTATAGAATGTAATTAATGATATAAATATCATTATTAATCATTTTTTTATTTTTATATTCCATATAATATAGATTTATGAAATGGAATACACTGTTCATGAAGATGGTAGGTTGTACATACGTATGAACAATGTTTTTGGTTTTATAATCATATTGAAAGAAAGAAATAAAATGAAATATACATATATATATATAATATCATTATATTAGAATTATAATGTTACATATATCATTTAGTTTTAATAAACCCATCCTTAATACATTCCATGTAGTGTGTGAATGAATCACGTCACTTAAATGGGAAGTTAGTCTCCACTTCCTGAAATGAAATTATCATATTTACACAAAATAGAAAGTATAATGATATGTTTTGTAAAATAGTTAAAAAATATTAATAAAAAAATAAGAATCATATCTATCATATATAAATATAGTGTCCATCATAATTCCAAACCAAGAAAGGTGAAAGTAAACAAGAACAATCATCATTTTGTGTGCAATACTTCATCATACACATAAACAATATATTCCTTACCCGTTAGTGGGAAGTGTATGTAAGTGTAGGTTAAACACATAAAATAAAATAATATCTTGATATTTAGGATAAAGGTGTTATTGGATAATAATGGAATAAGGTGTGTTTAGGGGGTGGAGAAAGAAAATAAAAGTAATGAGCTTGAGGAAAGATGTTACATCTTTTATGGGTAACCCTTTTTGGATTTCACAACAAGGGATTCCTTGGACTGATTTCTACCCAAAGGGAGGCTTCAATGATTAATATAGTAATTTAAGGAAGTTTATTGGGTAGATCTTGTATAATAGTAAGTTATTTGAGAGGTACGAGAAGGGGGGGGGAGGTTGTGTCCTTTTATTGGGGTGGAAAAGGGATCACTTGTTATTTTGGAAAACAAGTTGGGTGTATCAATATTATTAACGTACAATATTCATCCAAAATCAATTGAACTCTTTAATTAAAGGTTCATTGATGAATCAAATCTATCAAATGGGTATTGGGAAATGATCTAGGTCTTTTGGGTCCCTGGGTTTTTGGTTTATTCCCCTATTAAGCTTAATTTTACCTTAATAATTGAAATTTATTTTAATTACATTCACTAATATATTATTGCACAAAAATGATTTTGTGAAATAAAACAGAAATTTGAATCTTTTGTGTTTTGTGAATTTTTTTTTCTAGATGGATATCATAAAATAAAGGAGCACCAGACATAGAAGTTGTTTGGAAGCTATGTGTTTGTATTTTTGAAGTTATATGTTTTGATAATGTTGTAATAAAACGATCCATTAGAAGGTCAAATTCATTAGATGAACCAAAAATCCATTCTATGAGTTTCAGAAAGACTTTTTTTTACACTGGTCTATCTGAAATGTTGTGCCATTGATCCATTAGAAAAGTTATTGGCACCGACAAGGATTAGATGTAGAATTCCATCGGAAGAAGAACATCGATCTTTCTAAATCATATTATATAGACCATAGTTATTGAGGGTGACTGAGAAGAGAAGTAGATGATTCAAATCAATTAGTTTATTCATGGAAAAAGATAAATAAGATGTGCATTAGAGACCAATCCATCATATGGGAGTTAGATACTTATCAATAGGATGAAATATAAAAACTAAGACAAACAAATTAATTTGGCCCAAATCATCAGAGGGTGTTCTTATGTTTTATTTTTTTCAATTGAGTCAACATTTATCAAACATAGTTTCACACAGTTAATTCATCAAAAGAATATCCATCAGTCTGAGAATTAGTTGATCAAATGAAAAAATATGTTAAAAATGGTGAAAATTTGGGTTACAAATAAACTATTTTAGTAGAATTATAAGGTATATAGAAGTTTAAATAATGAGTATGAAAAAATAGTTTCATTTGGATAATTGGAGTGAGAGGTTTTCTTTCATGTGAAATAAAATGAAGCATTATATTTTAGACTGATGTTTATTTGACTACCTTTTTTTAAGATGAGAATTTGTTATGTTATTTTTAAAAATAGGTTGTAAATTGGGATATTCTAGAGAATTCAAGGAGATTCTAGAAGAGTTTATAATCATTGTTAAATAGTCAAATGAAGCATGAATTTATGATTTTCTTCAATAGTGTTTAATTTTTTGAATGGTAAAATCATTTTTTGTTCCTTTATTTATGTTTATAGTGAACCTATATAAAGGTGTTCAAGTAAAAAAAGAAATTAACACTGTTCATGTGTGGGTGTGAGTGAGAGCCCTAGATTTTTGTTTTGAAATTGAATTATCATAAGATTATTTTTGGATTAAAGAAGTTTTCATAGAATTAGTGGTTAGTGTTCATTGGATCATATTGAACAATAAAACAGAATGATCCTAAAGAATATAAAATAAGAAAATAACAATCTTCAAGAAAATAGAATCAAACATTTTTATTAATTGGATAATTTGATAGATAAATCATATTGAGTGATCATACTATGTTTCAAAATGATTTCCACAGAATTTATTCCTATCTACTACTGGGTAAAAATGTAAATAATGTTTTCTTTTCACAAAGTAAGATATTGATGTTATTGATGTTTTTAGTGAATTATTCAAACCAATTAGTAATGGTTTCTAAACTGGTTACATCAAATTATTTACATCTTTTGTGCTTGAAGAAGAACATGCACTGCTATATTAATCATAGAGTTACATAAGAGTATGGGTACTTCTTACTTTTCATATCCACACAATAAGATTGTTTCTATGTTTCTTTTGTGGTATTGGATCATTTCCAAACCAATCTAAGGACTTGATACTTTTTTTTAGTTGTGATCATTTTAAAAACACATGCTCATGTGGATTTATTATGTTTTGTTTTTTAAAAAATCCAAAAATCCTGAATAAGAGGCTAATGGTGTTAGATAACAAATAAAAAACAATAGAAAAAGATATCACTAATTCACCCCATCCCCCACTTAGATAATTCATTATCCTGGTTGGTAATTTTCATAGGGAGATAGAAGAAAGTTATAAATCTCCCATACATTCATATTTCCCAACAAATCCACTTAAATGGTCTCTTTAACCAATAAAAAATTATAAAATTTCGTCATTTAATTGACTATTAATCAAAAAAAATGACACCTTGGGTTCCTAGGTAAATTCATCCTAGTGTCCATCATCACATCATCCCACATCCTTATAGGGACCAAAATTGAATAAATCAAACTATAGGGATGTTGATGCTTTGTATTTGCCATCTAATTAGTAAGACATAATGAAAACCAACTAGTGATGTCCCTCTTCATTACAAGACACTATAACTAATTTTGGATATCATGGAACAATTTCTCAAACCATTATAAAATTTCAAATTTCAACCATGATGTCTCTTATCACCTTGTCTATCAATATTTTTATAATAATAATACACTAGTGAATAAAAATTAGGTCTTTATCACCAACTAATCATCCAAGGTCTGGATCACTTCATATGAATCATTCTCACATCACCACACACATGATATCTAGTTCCTAGAAAACCATCAATGGGTCCACTAATTAATAATTGATAATAAAGGGAGAATGTGTCAAAACTCACTGATATGTTGATACATATACTTTCGACTCACCCATCAAGCTCATCAGATAATATTCCTCCTGCGAAGGCCACTCACCAAGCTCCCACATATCTGAAATTTTCATATTCAAAGAAAATAAAAATAAATTCACCATAAAAAGCTTATATACCATCATGAATTGAATTTTTTTTGATACACTACACTTAACCTCAACATAAAATATAGGCCGCATTGATAGATGATATATTAATGGCTCTTACTGTTCATGTAAACAATAAATCTCTCAGTAAAGGGATAATGGATCCAACACTTCAAGGAAAAGACCATAGCTTCCAACTCTATATAACATGATAGGTAGTCTCTCTCTTGGGATCACATCTAAAGTGACCCATTAATAGCTACTTAATCCCTTAGCAACATCACATCTAATAACTAGAAACCTAATGCGCCATTGTACATGGCTTATTTGATCCCAATATTTGGATGAATCAAAACCTAAGGTATCATAAATATTCACTTAAACTAAAGGAAATTATCCCCACATAGACCAGTTTATTTAAAATTCACCCCTTCTTGGTAAGCCCCATAATTAGTGTTTCTATGTTGGATAAGTCCATCATGAACTTTCAATAGTGATCGTCCAACATGAGTAAATTCCTAATCTGAAAAACATTCCAAGGATGGGAATTAGACAACACTGCATCAACCTTCTCCAATTCAATATAAATTCCTTCCGTAGATATTACATATACTAGAAAACTAAACTTTTAAATTGATTAAAGGCACTTTTAAATAATCACATAAATATAATATACATAGATTGTACTCAATAGGTTCCCAATATGTATCTTATATTCCTATAAATATATGATAATATTGTTAGTAGAGATCATGATGAAAGTGTTAAGGTATGGGTAGAAGATATTTTTAATGAGATTTATGAACACTATTGGTGAATTGAAATAAAAAAAATGGTGTACTCGTAAAATCCATATCTACTCCTAAATTTCATCTTGTTAATATCCTCCTCTCTGACCCACAATTAATGTTAGCCTGGATGGACATCAATCTTGAAGAACCTTCAGGCTCTATATAACTAACCAAATGGATTTTCAATAATTGGTAATGAATTACTATTCTACACCAACATATAATTTCTCTTCCTGTAGTCCACACAGATCCATGGACTACCATCCACCTTCTTAGGGAATAACATATAAACACCCCATAATGATGTGGTTTATCTAATGAAACCCTTCATCTTTATGTCATCGCACCAAGTCTTATGTTATATTGACTAAGTTAGATGCATATGATAAATAAGAATAAAAATAGGTTGTCATCCTAGAATTATATCTATGTTTATCTTTGATTATTAGTTATAATGAATACCTATTGATTTATATAAAAAAAATATTCTAAATGGGTAAAACATTAAGGAGAAAATAAGTGGAACCAATATATGGCTCTACTGTAAGAGATAATCTTAGTACAATAGACCTGATGTATCCAATCTTTCTCATATTTAGTCCCACTCAACATGATTCAAAATCCCACATACCATTTATTGTAAACATATCTATCTTTGATGAAATAAAGGAGTCCCACCTCTAATAATATTCGACGTGAGCTTGAAATATTTTCAGCAAGTCCGTTCCAAGGATCAATGAAATGCAATAAATTTCATAGATTTATAAATCCCATAGATTTATGCTATCATAAATTTTTTTTGGCACTGTAGACATCTATTTATAAGATCAAAATTCTTTTAAAAGAGTGTACTAAGAGAAAGAAACATTCAATATAACTTAATTTTTAAATTATTTCTAGTAAAAAATAAAGATTATATAAATTAATGGGAATCACCAGTATAAAATAGTGTATAATAAATATAGAATATAATGAATACCAAAACATGAATTGTAACGCCATGACCCCTGAATCCTAGAGCTGGTGTATTATTTTAATACATTGTCATGATTACAAGGAATCAAGTCCCAAAGGACAAATTAGTTTAGCAATCTTTAAAAATAGATTACATACATGAACGTTACATTACCCATTAAAACATAAACCAAATGAAAATAATCCTTTTAGAACACCATTATTCACCAATCATAACCCTGCATATCAATAATAATGCACTTCTTGGAATCCTGGGAAAACAAAACATATGAAAGGGTGATCTCAAATTCTCAGTAAGTGTAAATAGTTTAGCAAAATCTATAAACCTTTAATGAAAGATGTGTAACAAAAAAAAATTTAAACAAAAGATCGAACATAATATGGGAAAAATAAATCAATCATTACCATATAAACATGGACAAGGATATTCTACTAGCCAAATAATCACATGTAATAACTAATTTAATAATGAGGTTACGCAAAATTTTAGACATAGTAACCACATAATCAAGGCCTTGTGACAAGACTACAAATAAAAACTATGTCAAGGCCTTGTTCCAAGAAAATAATTTGTCTCCTGAGACCAACTGATTCATCATGGAGTAATAGTAGTCTCCACCAGTCACATACTAAGTCCAATTCCTTCCTCATATGAAAATTGCGGAACATAACATAAACATTCATATTAAAACTACCAAAATAAATGTCAACACTTAACCCTTAAATCATGAATGGTAAAAAAATATCATATTCATATTCAAACATATCATAACCCATTCAATACAATATTTAAGATTGTATTTATCATAAATAAACCCCAATAAAGAATAATATCAAAAAAGTATGTCAACATAGTTGAAAATGATTATTACAACTATTTGAGAAAAATATCCCATTTTCATGAAACCATTTAAAATCCACACAATTTATAAAGGAATACATTTAAAAAACATTTTTGAATCAATTTTTCTTATACCACTTTGAGTGTTTAGAAAGGAACATTTTAAAACATTCATGTCCTTATAAATAAATCCTTAAAAACATTTTGAAAAAACTAACATTAATGTTAATGATTTAGAAGAATAAATATTTAAACCATTTAAAATAATGTTTTAGTTAAATAATCCTCTGAGAACTATTTTATGCAACATATACATGGATATTAAATGTGTCCTAGTAAATACTTACACATAAACAATATTAGATAATAATGAGATTGAGGAACTTACCATTACTATGTAAATTCTTTTAGTTGAGGGAACGTTTATCCTCTTGTATAATGACCATAGTATGTAATTAAATTATACCAGAACCATATTCATATTTATGATATCATACATGATTAATTTATGGATTTATACTATCTATTTAATAATTATTTCTTTGTTAAAATAATATTTTGGGTAATAATTTCATTCCTTATCATATGGGTTTTAACATGTTATTATTGATTGTATCACTTATATCATGATTTAATTTCTTATAGAATGTGAATAATTATTTGTGTATCATATATATTCATAATATAAATATGTATAGAAGATAGATATATGAAATGGAAAACACCGTTTATGGAGATGGTAGGTCGTACGTATGCATAAACGTCGTTTCCATTTTCATATCATATTGAACATAAGTAAGTGAATGAGATATATATATATATATATATATATATATATATATATTACAATATAATTATTATGTCATATATTACATACTTATTAATAATATATATATTTATAATCATCATTGAATGGTGAACAAGGAAATCAATCTCATCGCGTAGTGGAGACGGTGAGCCGTACGCACGCATGAGTGATGATATAATTCTATTAATGGAGATATAGTTTTTAATTGAATGTTATATTATATATACAAAATCATTAACATGTTATATTTATTAATTACATCAAGTATACTCATTATTATACCCCTCCAAATAATGAAGTGTTGAACAACAAACTACACCACGATGTAGAGATGGTAAGCCATACGTACACACATATAGTAACATTTTCATTCATAGGATGGATAAAATAATGAATATGGTTGTACCATATATAATAAAATTTCATAATTTAGAAGGAATTGGAGTTATTATTTTGGTATGGAAACAAAATTGAAAGAGGAAGTGGATGAAGAAACGAACATTGAATGAGGGGATGAAATAATTACCTCTTCTTCAGGTTCTTCCATTTGATTTTAGAAAAAGGGCTCGTATATTAGATTTATGAACAAATTAAGGCCTATAGTATGAATTTTGGGTAGTTGTAAGGATATTTAAGACGAATTTGGCCAATACAAATGGCCTTGGAGGTGTGAAATTAAGAGAAGGGGATGTACCCTTTTATAAGAGAGGTGAGGGTCACTTTAGGAAAAGCTTGAAAAATTATTTTCTTACAAAATACTTTTTCTATTTATAATGGATCCAAATATATTTATTTCAAGGATAAGGTGGGGATGGGTCTAAATACTCTCAAACTATTGGTTTTAGACTATTTTAGGTAACCATATTAACCTTCTCATTTAGATTTAACCATTAGTTAGATAGTTTAACTTTTACCATGCCTTCCTATATTATTATAATACATGGTTAATAATATTACTAAAAAATGAAAAGATAACCTCAATTGGTTAATTAATAAAATATCTATCATTATGTATGTCCTTTTTCTGAAACGTATATCATTTAATAATAAAGTATTTGTTTTAAAAACTCAATTATGTCAATTTTGACACCATTTAGTAATTGAATGTTATTAAAGTCATAAAAACAAGATGACTTCGAAAAAAATAAATTGAATCATCCCTAAAATATCATATTCACCTATAAAATTAGTGGATGGCTTCAAAAGTTTCAATTTATATTTATTTTAATGTTGATAATATCAATTTTTTTAATATTTCATTAAGATGGTAATTACTGCATCATCATTGTCTCATAAATAAATTTAATTATTTTATGTCTAAAGATTATAAATAAAATACCATTATGTAGGAAATATTTTTATATTTATAATTAATATTCATAGTCAAATTTATCTTATGTGTAACCCTATATTATAAATGGTTTAGTAATTAAATATTGAATTTTACATGTTTAACTCTTCTTTAAATATAATATAATAAATATCAAAATCTAACCCAAACAGATCAAAAAGATCTTATTTTTTTCCTATTGTTGATTTTGGTCGAAATATACTTATCCAATAGAATTAGGACATGTGTTGGGGTAATTTTAATATTATTTTTACATTTAATTACCATATTTACTTTTTACCGTGGTAAATAGAATATAAAAGTTACAATTAACCAAAAACTATTTTCAACCCATTGAACCACATTTTACTTACTGATGTCAAATGTGTATCTTTTATTTTTTAAATTCAATTCACAGAAGCGGTAAAATTACATTTTATGAAAATTTTCAAATGTGCGTACAAAATGGGTAAGAGAGGTTAAAGAAGTTAAGTAAACTTTTGTATGTCTAATCATATTATAAAATGACTCCAATGAATTAAATTTTAATAATATATATATTATGTATCTATTTTTAATTAAAGATTTATTTTTAATTAAAAATACTTATTTAAATGAATATGTCGGTTTTTATCTATAACGTAGTGTTTTCTACTATTCATAAAAAATTGAATGTTTTCCGAAAATACTAAAAATTCACCCAAAGAAAATTTTGATATTCCCAATTCAAAAATTATTTCTATTTTAAAAAATATAAAACCTAGACGTTTCATTAATTAATTTAAAATTAATTCTTGTTGTCAAAACCATAAAGCGGGTTTTTAAAAAATAAAAACTATCATAAGATTGATATATGTTTATGACTAATTTAAATGTAAAGTTACTTTTAATGAACAAAATTGGATTAAATGATATAAATTTAATGTAATTATACTTAAAAATCATTAAAATGTATAATTTTACACTATATTTTATTTTGATTAAGAAAGTTGTTTTCAATTAAAATATAGTATTTTTTATTATTCAGAAAAATATGAAAGTTATTAAAAAATCACCAAAAAATTATCCAAAATAAATTTTTATGTCCCACTTATAAAGAAGACGTTTATTTTTTCAAATTTAATAAATACAAGTTTCAAATATCATATTTAATAATGGTTCTCCATTAAAAGGCGGTAAAATTTCATTTTCTGAAAAATACTTCCATTATCTGAAAAATAGAATTTGTTCTTATATTATGTATAAGAAACACCTAATATGTATGTTAAGATTATATGGTGTATATTAAATTCATAATTCAGTTAATATTATTCATAACTGCTTTTTGAATGGCTTTTTTGGTAAGTTATGGTGCACTCGAACTTGGTGTTGTCTGTGGCGCAATCGATTATATTACTATAAAGAGATAACATTTAATGAAATACTAGGGGTTATATTCTTCAATCCTTCGATAAATCACTTACTTAAAATTTGAAATTGTTCTTTGAAAATAAAATTTTGAAAATAGAAAATACCATTGTGGAAAACCCACATCGGAAATAGGGTTACTAAAATTTAGTCATCAAAAAGGAAATTGGAAATGAAAATGTTACCACCAAATTAGGATTTAGAATAAGATAACATTGGTGGAAATTATAATTAGAGGAAAACGGTAAATATTTATAGGGATTGATTGCAATTATCAATCATAAACAAGTGAATAGAAATTTGAGGGCCTCAAAGCCATAAATCTTTGACGATTTATAATATCACCAGTTCAACAAAACATAAATTATTAGGATAACATGTTTTTGGTTTTTAGATACTTTCCCTAATTTTTAAGTATTAATTTCATCATATAATTAAAAGAACAAAAGGAATACATGACAAATATTGTTCCACCCTTTAACAAATTTCTACCACAAACTCATCTCAAAACTCAAAAAAATTCTATTTATATTAATCAATATGGTTCTAAAAAAAGAATTTATAATTCATATATTATACCATTTTAAAAAATCTAAATTATATAATCCAGGACATCAAAAAGGCTAGTTATAGGTAATGCACCCTTATCTCCCTTCGGTTGCGGGTTCAAGTCTTGCAGCCTTACCGGACATGATAGGTTGTTTCCCAACACCCAGGTTGTCCTTTTTATAATAATAAAAAAATATTAATAAATTTTTAAACCTTAAACAATAGTTTTGAATGTCTAACTTAATTCATTACCACCATTAGACTTATCCACAATACTTTTTTCCAAACTCACAACCCAAAATTTAAAAGGAAGGTAAACATAATAATGATCTCTTTTTTCCATATAATAACATGTGAATACCTTCATCATGTATTCTCTTAAAACTTGATAACACCCTGAATTTCCATAAACTTTTAATGAATGCATTCATTCTCCCTTGTTTCGTATAGAATATTGGATATATTCCTTAAATCAAAAAATTTTGAATACTCCAACAACGATGGAATAAAAAAACCATTAATCAGTTCCAAGGATGTCAATAATACCCAATATAATTTATCCAACTTAATTATGTCTATTTCCAAAATCACTACCTTAGTATTACAACCATATTAATGTTTATATTTCTCTCAACCACATATTTTCTATAATTATTAAGTTGAAACCGTGTCACATTACTTGGTACCATAAAAACTCAAATCCTTAATGAAAATATACTACAGCACAATCCTTATATACATTATAATTATTATAACTTGTAAATCATTAATACAATATCCAAATGACATAATTCTTATATTACAACGTAAGAACATTACTCATTCTTATTAATATTCATTATTATCATAAAATTATTATTATCTAGTAGCTTCATTTAAGGTATACTATGATGATTGTGACATTGATTCTTGTAGTGTCCCAAATCCTTGTAGATGATGCATTGTGTACTTGAAACCTTTTTCTTATTATTGCAATCATGAACATGGTTCCATTTTTCACCACACTTATAACAACCTCCCAATCCATTCAAGAACTACCTAGTGGGATTCATTCCAAATTTATCACATATGAGAAAATTATTCTTTCCCTTCTTCCCTTTATCTATCCTTCTCTCTACCATCCGCTTCATCTCTGGATTCCCTTCAAATCCATATGACTCATAGAATTATTTACATTTCTTATTAACATGACATAATATTTCTTCATATTATGAGAATACATGGAAGACTATTTTCCTTCTAAATGTGTGCTTAAGACCCTAAAATATATGATCCTTCTTACTCTTTGGATCAGGAATATTGTTGGAGTTCTCATTCCTTCTACTGGGCACCATTTCTAAATGAAAAAATAAATGAGGCTAGATATTATGAAAATGTATAATCCAAAAACTATGAAAAATCTCAAAATTAATTGAATATTTTCACACATCTAGTCTCATAATCATAAAAATGGGTTTTTTACATATTTATTCATAAATAACTTATAATAGTTTGTAAAGAAAATTATAATTATCCTAAGCATATCCTCTAGGATTATCGTATCTAAGAGTGCATCAAGACCTGTTGTCATGCAACAGTTCCTGTTTGAGTCCAGCTCAAAGAGGTGTCTTCAAGTTTTACCACTAGATACATCTATGCCAGAGTCGCCTCTACATGCTCATATCCAGATAGTAACGTAATGTTTAGAAAATTCAAAATATCATTACATTTCCAAAATTTAAGGAATTTATTCTATGCTAATCCTCAAATTTTATCTTAGGGTGATGTTATCTAATCATATTTTGTCTAAATCTAGTTTCCAATGTTTGTACTAAACTTCTTTTAATAACAACTATAATGCCTCGACCCAAAAAACTCAATGCTGGTGCATTATTTTAATACATTGGAATGATTATAAGGAATCAAGTCTTGAAGGAATGATCTATAATGACCCATACATTAGATACATTGTTAATAATTCAAAATTGAAGAACACTTATTAAAACATATAACAAAACCATGAAAGGACCGTATAGGTATAGTGTCTTTAGAAATTGAGAAACATAAACAACTGGTTCATAACGCATCTACATCGTCTCCCATTTATTTCATCATATCTCGAATCTATTTTTGGAATATCCTACTTAGTAACCTTATTCCTGGCCTAGGGAAAATAAAACCTACAAAAGGGTGAGCTCAAATTCTCAGTAAGGGTAAACAAAACAAATATCAATCACATCATATTCATAAGAACATAACATTTTGGAAATCTTAACCTGCAAAAGAGATCATAATTTCATAACATGGGTAAATCATAGTTGTGAAATGTAATCCAAATAATTTTAACTTGAAATTGTGTGGCATACATGCATAATCATAGAGAATAATTTCTTAGTAGTCAAGACTCATTTCCAAGACTATCTTAGCAGACAAAGTCCATTTCTGAACTGAGTTCACTCCTCGTGTCAGTTATGTATCACTGAACCAGATTAACCTGTTCTTCCATCCATGTCTATCTCATGAGATATAATTCATTACCCAATGAATTATAGTGAGATATAGGTCCCACCCATCTCATAATGATACCATTCTTATGTGTTCCATAAGATCATAAATCCTACATCCTAGAATTACCCATGTAATTAAAATGAGATTTTTAAACGTCATGCCATCATAACATAATCTATATAAGATAAAAAATACATCATAAAAATAATTCCATCATAACATAATCAAATCAATGTAAAAATATGGATAGAAATAGAACCCTATATTATCTTAGATGGAAAATAATTTTGATAAAATGCTTGAACTCCATTCTTGAAGAAAATATCCTTACTACTTCAAAAACATTTTTCCATTCTTAACATGTCATAAAATATTAAACTAAAAGAATTTGATTAAAAATAAACTTGAAAAAGTGTAAAGTAAGATTCATGGAAATAATTTTCTAGCATAAAAATCCATTCATGCCGTGTAAGTTAGAAAAAACATTCTTCTCATACTTTGGCCGAAAAAATCAAAAAGTATCTCGTACTTAAAACGACATTAGATTTATTTCATATCTTTTACTAAAAATACACCAATAGGTAAAATTTGATTTAAACAATTGTAGTAAGATAGAAATAATATTACATATTGAGTAAACATGGATGTGGATGATAAATATTCCCTAGTAAATTCTGAATTATAAACAATCTCGGATAAAAATGAGATTGTGAGATTTTCCCTTACCTTAGGTCCGATTTTCATTGAACGTGTCCGAACCTCCTGTATAATGATTTAAATAATGTTATTCACTTATTCCTGAATCATAATCATTGTTATGATATCATATATGGTCATATTCCTAGCTTCTTATTAAAATATTTCATTGTTACTTGTTATTCGTGTGTTTATTTCTTTATGTTCTTATGCGTGTTTTGTCGAATAAATTCGTATTATTCTTTTTATGTTATAGATACCTTATTTCCTGAATGGTATTAGTGTAATATATATCATATTTATTCATTCAATTAATTCAATTCATTTATATAATCATTCTGCAATGAAGATCATGTAGAACGAGTCGCATCACATCATGGAGACGGTAGGCCGTACGTACACACGAGCGATGATATCGTTCCCATGGTCGTGGAATTGTATTGGAGTGTATGTATACTATTTCAGAATAAATATCACTTTAAAATAATCATATATATTTATTATTTACACCACTATACCAATCCAAGTAAGGTGGTGGTGGAAAACAGATTACACCACGGTGTGGAGACGGTATTCCGTACGTACGCATGCGCGGTGATTTCATTTTCCGTAGGATGGATAGAAGGTGAAATATGTCTGTTTCATATTTATAATAACATATTAGTATATGAGTGATACTGATGTTATTAAATAATAATGAAACAACTAAATATGAGGAATTAGAAAAATAAATAATGTTGAACGAATCTGTAACGGACATTACCTCTTCTTTGAAGCGCCTATTCTTAATGATTTCTTAGGGCACTAAAAATGGACTTTGAATAATACTAGGACCTATAAGATGTTTCTAGGGAAGTGTAGAAGAGAAATTGGTAGGTTTTGGTCGAGCATGAAGGCTCAAATTGGTGTGAGAAGGAGAGGTAGGAGGTGCCCTTTTATAAGGGAGGAGAGGGGCACCTTAGGAAAAACTTAAAATATTATTTTATAATAAATTTATATTCGGTTTTAATAGCTCCAAATTGATTTATTTAGAATATAAGGTGGTTATGGGTCTAAATACTCTCAACCAATATATTTTAGACAAGTTTAGGTTACTATTTTAACCTTATCATTTCGATTTAACTCTAAGTTAAATAATTTAACTTTTACCTTGTCTTCTTGTTTTCTTAAACTATATGGTTAATAAACGTACTATAACAAGACAAACATAACCTAAGTGGTTCATTATTAATATATATATATATCTCTAGCTAAGTCATTTGGCTGAACCATAGATTTTTAGGAATAAAATAACAATTAATAATATAATATTTGATTTAAAAACTATTTTATGTCAATTTTGACACTATTTGGTAATTGATTTTTCTGAAAATCATAATAGCATTATTAATTCTAAAAAAGTTAATTAAATCAACACTAATATGTAATATTAACACATAAAAATAGTGTAATTATTAAAAGGTCTCAAATTAAATTTATTTGGGTATTTATAATATCAATTATGTTAAAATTTCCTTAATAAGGTAATTACTGGATCATCATTGTGTCATAAATAAATTAAATTATTTAAAGTATAAAAATTATAAAATAAATACGATTATGTAGTAAATTATTTTATCTTTCTAATGAATATTTATAGTCGAATTATCTTATTTATAAACCTATATTAAAAAAAATTAGTTATTAAACTTTGATTTTAACTATTTTAACTCTTCTTCAAATAAAATAATATTAAATGTCCAAATCTAATCCATGTAGAACTAAAAGGTTATATTTTATTCCTAAGGTTGTTTTTGGTCGAATTAAAATTATCTAATAGAATTAGGACATGTGTTAGGGTAATAATAGTATCATTTTTACCCTTAATTACCCTATTTAATTTTAATATTGGTAAAAAAGTAAAAAGTTACTATTCACAAATAATTATTTTTATCTTATTGAACCACATTTTACAAATTGATATTAACTGTGTCTTTCGGATATTCGAAATCCAACTCACAAAAGTGGTAAAATTATGTTTTATGTAAATGAGAAAATTCTCCTTGGAGGTGGGTAAAAGACGGTGAAAAGTTCAATAAAATTTTTATATATCTAAAATTATAATAAAATGACTCCAATGAATTAAATTGAACTTATATAGGTATTATGTATCAATTTTTACCTATGAAAAATTTAAATAAAATAAATAATTATTTAAATAAAAAGTTGGTTTTAAAATAGTAACCCAGAGTTTTCACTATTCATCAAAAATTGAATGTTTTTAGAAAAATACAAAAATTTCACCCTAGGATAATTTCGGTATTCCGAATACAAAAATGAAGTCAATTTTGAAAGATAATATTTATAATATTTTAAAAAGTGGGTATTATTATTCATAACGGCTAGTATTAATAATATTTTAATAACATATCATTATTTAGTGAAACTCGGTATTGCGTACAACGCAAGCTATCACGGAAGGTCGTGATTGCGTGTAAATCAAGCCAAGATATCGTTGTGTGTAGTTAAACATTCATTGGATGATGTATATAACATAAAAACAAAATATTTCTCATAAAAATAGAAGGAGTTACATTCTACCCCCCTTAAAATTAATTTTTCCCTCGAAATTCGTCACTTTGTAACAAACAGATGATGATACCTATCCATCATCATATCCTCAGGCTCCCATATAGATTCATCTAATTGATGTTTCCTCCATAAAACTTTCACCAATCGAGTGGTCTTGTTTCGTAGGAATTTTTCACTATGATCTAGAATCTCTATCAGTTGTTCTTCATAAGAAAGATCTTGCTCCAGCGGTACAACTTCTGAGTTGAGTACATGTGAATGATCGAGTATGTACATTCTCATGAGAGATACATAGAACACATCATGAACATGAGAGAGATTCTGTGGAAGCGCCAATCGGTAAGCTACCTTCCCAACACGATCCAATATTTTGAAAGGACTGATATACCTAGGGCTCAGCATTCCCTTCTTTCCAAATCTCATTACTCTCTTCCAAGGAGATATTTGTACGAACACTTTATCACCCACTTCAAACTATAGGTATTTTACTCGGTTGTTGACATAACTTTTATTTCGACTCTGAGCTGCACTTATGTGTTGTTGAATAGATCTGACCATTTCTTCCATCTCATCAATAAGATCATGTCCTAATAGCTTTCTTTCCCCAACATTATCCCATCAAGTTCGAGTCCTGCATTTCATTCCATAGAGAGCTTCATAAGGAGCCATCTGAATACTGGAGTGAAAACTATTATTATAAGAAAATTCGACCAAAGGTAGGTGTTGATCCCAACCACCTTTGAAATCCATAAAGCAAGCTCTTAACATATCTTCTAGAGTTTGAATTTCTCTCTCATACTGACCGTCTATATGAGGATGATAAACAGTGTAGAAACTCAACTCTGTATCCAGAGTATGCTGAAGACTTTCCCAATAATTTGAAGTAAACCTCAGATCCTGATCAGATATAATGGAAAGTGGTACTCCATGCAATCTTACCACTTCCTTTACATCTATCCTGGCTAGATGATCAAGAGATAAATCCTCTCTAATAGTAATTAAGTGTGCCGACGTTGTAAGACGATCAACTATGACCCAGATAGAATTATTGCCTTTGGATATTTTAGGAAGTCTGGTGAAAAAGTCCATAGTGATGTTTTCCCATTTCTATTCAGGTATGGGTAATGGTTGTAACATCCCCTTTGACTTCTGTCTCTCAGAATTAACTTGCTGACAAACCAATCATCGAGAGACGTATTCAGCAACATCTATTTTCATGCCCTCTCACCAGAAGTACTCTGTCAGGTCCCTATACATCTTCGTGCTTCTAAGATTAATAGTGAATGAATAACTATGAGCCTCATCCAGCAGCTCCTTCTTTAATTATGGGATGGGAGGAACACAAACCCGATTCCTGAACCTTATTATCCCATCACAATCAAGGTTGAATTTGGGAACATTTCTCACCTTCTTTTGTAACTCTACTTATTCTTTTTGCGCCTCTTTAATCTTCGCATGTATAGATGGTTGAACATTCATTTGATAAAGATAAGATTTTCCCCTTCCATTATAATTCCATAATCCATACTTTGTAAATCCATAAATATTAGATCTTTTGTGATCCTCATCATGGATAAGCTAGCATGGTCTTGTCGACTTAATTCTTCTACCACCTTGTTTGCTTTCCCAGGGTGGTAATGAATTGAGAAGTCGTAATCCTTAATCATCTCCAACCATCTTCTTTGACGCACATTCAGCTCCTTTTGTGTGAAAATAAACTTTAAACTTTTATAATTAGTATAAATATCACACCTTTAACCATAAAGATAATGCCTCCAAATCATTAATTCAAAGATTACCGCAACTAACTTCAAATAATGAGATGGTTAATTTTTCTGATGGATTTTCAACTATCTTGAGGCATTAGCTATCACCATATCATTTTTCATGAAAACACACCCCAATCCCTTCTTGGATGTATCACTGTATATCACAAAACTTTCTCCACTACAAGGCAGTGTGAGCATAGGTGCAGTGGATAACCTTCTTTTCAACTCCTTGAAATTATCTTCACACTCCTCCGTCCACACGAACTTAACTCCTTTTCGAGTGAACCTAGTTTGTAGATTAGATAATCTTGAAAAATCATTCAAAAAATATCGATAATATCCAGCTGAACCAAGAAAACTTCTTATCTCAGTTACTTGTGTTCGTCTTGACCATCTTTCGATAACCCCTTTTTTTATGGATCCAAAGATATCCCCTCTATTGAGATTACGTGACCCAAAAATGCAACTTGTTGAAGACAAAATTAAATCTTTGTAAATTTGGAATAAAGCTTCTCCTTTTTCAGGGTCTTCAATACAATTCTCAAGTGATCTTCATGTTCATCATTTCTCTTTTAATAGACAATAATATCGTCTATAAAGACTACCAAAAACTGATCATGAAATTCTCTAAAGACTCTATTCATCAGATCCATGAAGATAGTAGTGGCATTAGTAAGACCAAATGGAATCACTATAAATTCATAGTGTCTATACCTTGTTCGGAATGTCATATTTGGTATATCCTCCTTTTTGATCATTAATTGATGATATCAAGAACGAAGATCAATCTTGGATAAGTATTGATCTCCGCGTAGTTGGTCAAATAAGTCTTCAATTCATGGGAGAGGATATTTTTTCTTGATAGTGATCATGTTAAGTTCTCAATAATCAATGTAGAGTCTCATTGATCCATCTTTCTTCATAACAAATAGAAAATGTGATCCCCAAGGTGACACACTAGGGCATATGAATCCTTTATCAAGATTCTCTTGGAGTTGCTTCTTCAATTCCTACAACTCAATTGCGGTCATTCTATAAGGTGTCTTTGAAATGGGAATTACCCCCAGTATGAGTTCTATTGAAAACTCAACTTCACGATTTAGTGGAAGACCTGGAAATTCCTCTGGAAACACATCATCAAACTCCCGTACAATAAGTTTATTCTTAATCGCGAGTTTATCTCCAACTATTTGAGATAAATAACCTTCATTTAGTAGAATCAAGACCCATATGATGGAAGAAATTTCCACTAGAAGGTTATGTTCATACTTGCTTCGATAGACGATCATAGATTGATCTCAAATATGAAATGTGACTTCCCTTCTTTGGGAATTGATATGAGACCCATATAATGAAAGCCATTCCATGCCAAGAATCACATCAAATTCCACTATAGGAAGGACCACAAGATTTGCAGGAAGCACATTCCCACAAACTTCAATCGGAGAAGAATTATAAACATTTGATGCGACTGTTGTCCCATTAGGGGTTTTCACAGCTAACTCAACATCTAATTCTTTAGGTAATACGGAGATACTATTAGAAAATTCTTCATAAATAAAAGAGTGGGTGGATCTAGAATCAAATAAAACATTTTCTACTTTAGAGTGGATGGTAAGTGTACCTTTCACCACTTCGTTATCGTACTCCACATCACATATAGAAATTTCATGTGACTTTCCTTTTTCATTAGACTTAAGAGTTTGTTGACGTTGATCATCATCAACAACCCTTGGATTAGGGAATTGATTAGAATAATGCCCCATTTCCTTGCACTTGTAACATTGAAGTGTAGGAGGTGCACTCTGTGTAACCTTTTCTTTGTTCTCATCACTGGACATCTTCTTCCCATCATTGAGGCATTCAAATGCCTGATGACATTCATTTCCACATTTGAAACATTTGCTTGTACCTTTAATACAACTCCCTCCATGTTTCTTTCCACACTTTGAGCATAAGGGAAAACTCATCTTCTTATCAGTGTGCTCTTTAGATTTTCCTTTGAATTCCATTTTCCTCTTCTTCTCGAATGAATATGACTGATGGGTTACTCCAATCTCTATCTCAACCTTGAGAGCACATCAAACTATTTCCTCGTAGCTATTGAATTCCCTTATGGATAACGCCCTTTGAAGACTTGGTTTTAATCCAATAATGAATCGATCGATCTCACTCTTAGGTTGGATAATAATCCCAGAAGCGTACCTTGCATGTCTTTTAAAATTTTCTTTATAGGTATCAACAAATTCATCATCCTTTTTCTTCAGTTCAAGAAACTCCTTATCCATCTTTGTTCAAAAAATACTAGGGATGTACTTATTGAAAAATAAGTTCTTGAACTCGTCCCATTCCATGGACTCAGTTTCATCTCTTGGCCGTGTATTCTTGATAATATTCCACCATTGAACAGATTCACCTTTCAAACGATAAACTGCTAAGATGACTTTATCATGTTCAGAACATTGAATAACTAAAAATATATTTTCCGTAGTACTGATCCATTGTTCAGCAACTAATGGATCCGTAGACCCGCTGAATGAGGGTGGACGCTACCACATGAAGGATTCAATAGAATTTTTCTCCTTCCTTTGCTCGTTTGGAAGTCCTACATGATTCATAGCATGAGAAAGTTGTGTGAGGATGGCTACAAGATTTTTCATTCCAGCTCCCATAACTTTTGGTTGCTCAGGGGGACAATCATTTCATTTCCTGTCGCATTCTGTATTGACAAAGTTCCTTTGGGTTCCATCCATTGACTAAATCCAAGAAGAATAGTGTGATCAATATTAATTATAATAGGAAAACCACATAATCAATAATAAAATTTCACACTTAAGGTATTATCATAGGGTTTTCATGGCCATTTCTAAAACACTACGATTGTTCTTTGCTTAGATATATCCATAGGGTTCTTACTAAGGATTTCACATCCTAGTTTCCAAAGGTTGAATATAACCTCCCTCTAATACCAACTATAACAACCCATACTTTACTTATATTGTTAATACTTCAAAATTGAATCACACTTATTACAACATATAACAAAACCATTAAAGGACTGTATAGGTATATTGTCTTTAGAAACTGGGAAACATAAACAACTGGTTCATAAAGAATCTATATTGTCTCCCATTTATTTCATCATATCTAGAATCCTTTTTTGGAATATCCCACTTAATACCCTTCTTCATGACCTGGGGAAAAGAAAACATACAAAAGGGTGAGCTCAAATTCTTAGTAAGGGTAAACAAAAGAAATATCAATCACATCATATTCATAATAAAATAACATTTTGGAAATATTAACCTGAAAAATATATCATAATTTCATAACATGGGATAAATCATAGTAGTTAAATTTAATCCCAATAGTCATAACATGAAACTTTGTGTCATACACACATGATCATAGAGAATCATTTCTTAGTAGTCAATACTCATTGCCAAGACTATCTTAGCGGACAAAGTCCATTTTTGAACTGATTTCACTCCTCGTTTCAGTCCTGTATCACTGAACTGGATTAAACTGTCATTCCATCCATGTCTATCTCATGATATATAAATAATTACCCAATTAATTGGAGGGAGATATAGGTCCCACCTATCTCATAATGATATCATTCTTATTTGTTCCACAAGATCATAAATCATACATCATAGCATAACCCATGTAATAAAAATGGGATTTTTAAACATCATGCCATCATAACATAATCCATATAAGATAAAAGGACATCATAAAAATAATTTCATCATAACATAATCAAATAAATGTAAAAATATGGATAGAAACATAACCCCATATTATCTTTTATGGAAAATAATTTTGATAAAATGCTTGAACTCCATTCTTCAGGAAAATATCCTTTCTACTTCAAAAACATTTTTACTTTCTTAACATGTCATAAACATTTAAACTAAAAGAAGTTGATTAAAAATAAACATGAAAAATTGAAAAGTAAGATTCATGGAATTGATTTTCTATCATAAAAATCCATTCATGTTGTATAAGATAAAAAAACATTCTTCTCGTACTTTGGCCGAAAAAATCAAAAAGTATCTCGTACTTAAAATGAAAAAATATTCCTTTCATATCTTTTACTAAAAATCCACCAATAGGTAAAATTGGATTTAAAAAATTGTAGGAGGATTGAAATAATATTACATATTGAGTAAACATGGATGTTGATGATAAATAATCCCTAGTAAATTCTGAAGTATAAACAATCTTGGATAAAAAAGAGATTGCGAGATTTTCCTTTACCCTAGGTCCGATTTGCTTCGTACATGTCTGAAACTCCTGTATAATGATTTAAATAATGTTATTCACTTATTCCAGAATCATAATCATTCTTATGATATCATATATGGTAATATTATTAGCTTTTTATTAGTAATATTTCATTGCTACTTGTTATTCGGGTGTTTATTGCTATATGTTGTTACGCGTGTTTTGTCGAATAAATTATTATTTTCTTTTTAAGTTATAGATACCTAATTTCAAGAATGGTATTAGTTTAATATATATCATATTTATTCATTCAATTAATTTATATAATCATTATTCAATGATGATCATGTAGAACGAGTCACATCACATTGTGGAGACAGTAGGTCGTACGTACGCACGAGCGATGATATCATTCCCATGATCGTGGAATTGTATTGGAGTGTATGTATACTATTTCAGATTCAATATCAATTTACAATAATCATATATAGTTATTCTTTACACCACTATACCCATCAACGTAAGGTGGTGGTGGAAAATAGATTACACCAGGGTGTGGAGACGGTATTCCGTACGTATGCACGCGCGGTGATTCCATTTTTCGTAGGATGGATAGAAGGTGAAATATGGTTGTTTCATATTTATAATAACATATCAGTATATGAATGATACTGATTCTATTACTTCATAATGAAACAATAATATATGTGGAAGTAGAAGAAGAAATAATGTTGAAGGAATCGGTAACGGACATTACCTCTTATTTGAAGCGCCTCTTCTTATCCTTATCTTAGGGAAAAAAAGATGGTCCTTGAAGAAGACCAAAACCTCTAAGATGTTTCTAGGGAAGTGGAGAAGAGAAATCGGCAGGGTCTGGATGAGCTTGAAGGCTCAAAGTGGTGAGAGGAGGAGAGGTAGGAGGTTCCCTTTTATAAGGGAGGAGAGGGGCACCTTAGGAAAAACTTAAAATATTATTTTATAAAAAAGTCATATTCGGTTTTTAATAGCTCCAAATTGATTTATTTCGAATCTAAGGTGGGGATGTGCTGAAATCCTCTCAACCAATAGATTTTAGACATGTTTAGGTTACTATTTTAACAATATCATTTAGATTTAACTCTAAGTTAAATATTTTAACTTTTACCGTGTCTTCTTGTTTTCTTACACTATATGGTTAATAAACATACTATAACAAGACAATCGAACGCCAAGTGGCTCATTATTAATATATATATATCCTTATCTATGTCATTTGGACGAACCTTATATTTTTAGGAATAAAATAACAATTAATAATTTAATATTTTTTTTAAAAACTATTTTATGTCAATTTGGACACTATTTGGTAATTGATTTTTGTGAAAATCATAACAGCATTATTAGTTATAACAAAGTTAATTAAATGGCTCTCTAAGGGTGACCGAAACACGGATTTCTTCAACGCGTGTATCAAAGAGTATAAGCGCTTAGTGAAACCAAATATTCTCCTTGTCGACGGCTCCTACTCAGATGACAGAGATACTGTGAGAGATATGGCTCACACCTTCTTCAAGGACCTCCTAGCTAGGAAAAACCCACGGATGATGGCCGGATATCTGGCGTGGGATAGTGAGTTCTCTGATGTGATTCCCACCTAGATCTCATAGCAGGACAATGAAGGCCTCGGTTTTGTACCAGATGAAACAGAGATTTATAGTGCAATGATGAGACTGAACCCAGAAAGCGCCCCTGGACCGGACGGCTTCCCTGGCACTTTCTACAGATCTTCCTGGGAAGTGGTGAAAGCAGATACTATCGAGGCCATCCAAAACTTCTAAGGGGGGGTGCCCTGCCTCGGGTCGCAAGCACCACTACCATTGTGCTACTTCCTAAGACAAATAATCATTCCTCCCTCTCACACTATTGACCAGTGAGTCTTTGCAATTTCCCTTACAAGATCCTATCTGGTCTTATTAACAACATTCTTTCTCTCCACATTCCCTGATGGATCTCCTTGGAGAAGCACAGATTTGTGAAGGGTTTCTCAATCTGGGGCACCATTTCTCTGGCTCAAGATATGATTCGGGACATGAACCTTAAATCTCATGGCTCTAATTTAGCCATTAAACTGGATATGAGCAAAGATTTCGACCATGTTGAGTGGGGTTTTATCAATAAGGTGTTGGAAAGAATGGGATTATCCACTGGGAAAGTTGATTTCTGGTGTATATGTTTCAGTTCTTCTTTGTTAGAAATAAACTTCATGGGGAAGACCTATGGTTTCTTCAAGGCCACCCACGGTCTAAGGCAAGGTGACCCCATTTCTCCAAGCCTCTTTATAATTACCCAAGACACTCTAAGCCGCCTCCTTTAGAGAAGCATCAGCAATGGATTGATCCAACCATTCCGAAGATGTCAGAGGTCTCCCTCCATATCCCACCTTATGTTGGAGGACAATACTTTCATCTTCATGAATTACAACAAAAGATCTATCAGATCCTTCAACAGGATGATGGAAGGGTACTGCCACTGGAGCGGACAGGTCATCAATAAGTCTAAAAGCACTTTCTCCATCTTCAATAAGTGCCTGCCTAGCCAGATTACCTCTATCCAATAGAGCCTTGATATGTAATGTGGGAAATTCCCTATGGAGTATTTGGGGGCCCCTATCTCCTCAGGCCGGACCCGAATCAGGGATTTTGATTTCTTGTTTAGTAGAATCAATGACTAGATACTCAACTGGAAGAACATATACCTATATTTTGGGGGCTAGATCACGCTGGTTAATAGTGCCCCCCTGGACACTTCTGTCCATGCTCTTTCTTTCATCAAAGTCCCTAAAGGAATCATTAATAGGATTGAAAAACTCTTGGCTAGATTCATTTGGGATCCATCCGCAAAAGGGAGGAGCCACTGGTCTTCCTGGAGTAGGGTGGCAAGCCCAGCGGGGGAAGGTGGTGTTAATGTTCGTAACCACTCTGATACACTTTCATGAATGCATGGAAAGCTTGCATGGGAAGTTCATGACCAAACCACGATCTGGGGGATCACCATGCATAAATCCATTTCAGGATTTCCGTCCCAACCTAAGGGCTGCTCCTACCCTCTCTGGTCCGTGATCTCACATCTGATCTCGGTCCTCCGGCCTAATTCGCAGTGGATCATTGGTAATGAAGACATATAATTTTGGCATCACAATTGGGCTAGAATTCCCCTCGGCTTCCTAGGATGCCTGGTCACCTCGATATCCTTCAGGGAGGCTAGCTCCCACCGCACCTTTATCAAGGAGGTTCTGGATGAGGTCCTACTGGACACCTTCAATTTTATTGATCTCAGTTCCGAGTCGGACAAGTGTGTCTTCTCCCCCTCTTACTCAAGGGTTTTCACAGCAAAGGCGTTCCGTCGTTCCCAGGTGATGCATGATCAGACAGAGAGTCTGAATGATACCCTTTGTCTACGGAAAATACATGTGAAGTAAAACTTCCTCACTTGGAATATCAGAAACAAAGATGTCCCTACCAACGAAAATGTCAAATGCTGTGGAATTCCCCTGGATTTGAGACGCCCTTGCTACAGGACCCATAGGGTGGAGACAACGACTCACCTTTTCTTTGAAGGAGAATGGGCGAGCACCGTGTGTGATTACTTTGGTGATTTTACTGCTCTGCGTGCTCAGAAGATGACGGAAATGGATTTCCTGGCTAGATGGTTCCATGGAGTGGGTAAGACAGGAATGGAAAATATAGCCTGCTCGCTGGTCCTACATGCATGTTGCTGGTGTCTTTGGCAGGTGAGGAACCAGTGAAAACATGATGAAGGTCAAGCCTCGGGAAGATCCATTGTTTCTAGGACGAAGTTCCTCCTCCTCGTTTGGGTTTTTCTCTTCCCCAACTGGCGGGAGGCACCCACACTGCATAAGCTTCAACCCCTGGTCCCTCGTCCTAGGAGTAGCTTTAACAGAGGCCACTGAGTGTCCTAGTCCCCCCCGTCTAGAGGCCTGAAACCCAATACAGATAGTGCCTATGCGGTGGGGATTCTTCATGGTGGTGGGGTCGTTCGTGATGTTGTTGGCTCGGTCCTTATGTCTTTTTTCGGGCGTCTGGGGTGCGGCTCTACCCTTGAAGCAGAAGCCAAGGCGTTGATTATTGTTCTATCTCTCTTCCAGCAGAACAGCTTCAAGCTTCCGGAGGTTGAAACAGATTCTATGCTTCTCTATAACACCCTGCATGGCATTGGCTCCATCCCGTGGTCGATCCTCTATATCATCAAAAAGTGTCGGGACCTTCTTGGTATCAACACCAAGGTTATGCATTCTTGGCACGAGGGAAACCAGGTGGCTGACCACCTTTCTTACTTTTTTGTTCCTGAACATGATCATATTTTTCTCCACAATTGGAGAAGCTTATCTCTGGTGGGGGTCAATCTGATTAGGGGTGATGCCCGGGGTCTACATTTTTTCAGGCCCCTTTAGGTCCTATCGGCCTTGGTTGTTTGGGTTGTCTGTTTCTCCTTCCCCTGCTTAATAAAAAAAATTTACTTTGGAGGAGGAATAGAATTAGTACATTTGTTAGGGTAATTATAATATCATTTTTACCCTTAATTACCCTATTTTTTTGAACCATGGTAAAAAAAGTAAAAAGCTACTATTCACCAAAAATTATTTTTATCTTATTGAACCCTATTTTACTCCTTGATATTAACAATGTCTCTCGTATTTTTGAAATTCCACTCATAGAAGCGGTAAAATTAAGTTTTATGTAAATTTTCAAATTCTCCTAGGAGGTGGGTAAAAGACGGTGAAAAGTTCAATAAAATTTTTATATGTCTAAAATTATTATAAAATGACTCCAATGAATTACATTGAACATATATAGGTATTATGTATCATTTTTGACCTGAAATAAATTTAAACAAAATAATTAATTATTTAAATAAAAAGTCATTTTTTAAACAGTAACCTAGTGTTTTCACTATTCATAAAAAATTGAATGTTTTCAAAAAAATACCAAAATTTCACCCTAGGCTAATTTAAATATTCCGAATACAAAAATGAAGTCCATTTGGAAGGATAAAATTTCTAAAATTTCAAAAACTGGGTATTACTATTCATAACGGCTAGTTTTAATAATATTTTAATAGCATATCATTGTTTAGTGAATATCGGTATTGCGTACAACTCAAGCTATTGAGGAAGGTCGTGATTGCATGTAACGAAAGCCAAGATAGTGTTGTGTGTAGTGAAAGATTCCTTTGATGATGTATATAACATAAAAAAATATTTCCAATAAAAATATTGGGTGTTATATGATCAGTTTAGAATTCTAGGAACATAGATTACATCCATGAGCGTTACATTACACATTCAAACATAAAACACAACAAAAATAATACATTGAGAATTCTATTATTCCCCTAGCTTAACCCTGCATATCAATCATAATACAATTCTTGGAATCTAGGGAAAAAAACCACAAGAAATGGGTAAGCTCAGATGCTCAGTAAGGGTAAATAATTTAGAGGAATCTATAAACTTTTAAGGAAAGATTTATAATAAAAAAACAACAGTTTAAAAATAAACATGAACATAATATGGAAAAAATAAATCCAACATTACCATATAAATATGCACATTGATATTCTACTAGTCGAATAATCACATGTAATAACCAAATTCATAACGAGGGAATGCAAAATGGCAGACATCATAACCAAATAGCCAAGCCTCAAGCCGAGACTAAAAATAAAATTTTTGTCAAGGCCTTGTGCCAAGACACTAATTTGTCTCATGAGACCTACTAATGCATCGACGACCTATGGAAGGCTCCACCCAGCACTTACTAATTCCAATTCATTCCTCATACAAAAATGTTGAAACATAACATAAAAATTCATATTAAAACTAGCATATGAAATGTCAATACTTTACTGATAAATCATGAATGGTATAAAAATAGCACATTCATAGTCAAATATATCATAACTCATTCCACACAATATTAAAGATTGTATTTATAATAAATCAACCTCAACCAATATTAATATCCAAAATGGAATTTGGCATAGTTGAAAATTATTTGTAAAACTCTTTGAGAGAAATATCCCTTTTTCATGGAAACATTTAAAAGTCACACAATTTTGAAAGGGATACATTTAATATGAATTTTTGAATCAAAGTTTCCCAAACCACATTAAAACTTTTAAAAGGAACATTTTAAACCATTCATGTCCATAAAAATAAATCCTTAAAAAATAATTTGAAAACATGGACTTTAATGAGAATGATTTAGAAGAATAAATATTTAAACCATTTAAAATGATGTTTTAGTTAAAGATTCACTTAAAATTAATCCTTTTGAAAAATATTTTATGAATCATGGTCATGGATAATATATGTGTCCCAGTAAATACATAGACCTAAACAATCATGGATAACAATGAGATTGCGGAATTAACCCTTACATTGTACTTTTCATTGGTTGAGAGAACGTTTAACGTCCTGTATAATGACCAAATTCTATTATTAAATTATATCAGAACCATATTTATATTTATTATATCATACGTGATTCACTTATGGTTGTATACTTCCCATTTAATAATAATTTCTATGTTGAAATAACATTTCAGGTAATAATTGCTTTCTTTATCGTATGTCTTTTAACTTGTTATTCTTGATTTTATCACTTAAATCATGATTCTAATTTCTTCCATAATATAAAAAATTATTTTTGTATCATATATATTGAAAATATAAATATGTATAATAGATAGATACATGAAATGTAAAAAGCATTTATGGAGATGGTAGGTCGTATGTACGCATAAACACCATTTCCATTTTCATATCATATTGAATAGAAGTAAGTGAATGAGATATATGTAAATACGTATATATATATATATCTAGTTACATTATACTTTCATATATTACATAATAATTAATGATATATATTTTTATAATCATCGCTAGATGGTGAACGTGGAAATCAATATCATCACGTCGTGAAGACGACATGTCATACATATGCATAAGTGACGATATCATTCAATTTATGGTGAAATAGTTTTTAATTGGATGGTATATTATATATACAGAATAATTGACATGTTATATTTATTACTTACATCAATTATACCCATTATTATACCCATCCAAATAATTAAGTGTTGAATAACAAACTACACCATTATGTGGAGATGGTAAGTTGTACGTATGCACGTATGGTGACATTGTCATTCAAAGGATGGATAGAACAATGAATATGGTTGGGCCATATTTATAATAACATATCAAAATGTATAAGGTAATGGACTTATTGCTTTTGTATGGAAACAACAAAGAAAGAGCTAGTGGAAGAAGAAAAGAACTTTGAATGATGTGATGAAATAATTATCTCTTCTTTGAGTTCTTCCTTTTGATTTGAATAAAAGGGCTCCTTATGATGGATTTATGAACAATGTAATGCATCTAAGATGAATTGAGGGTAGTTGGGATGATATTTGAGCATGGTTTCTCTGAGCTGAGTGGCTTTGGTGGTGTAAAATTAAGAGAAGGGGAAGTAGCTTTTTGTAAGAGAGGTGAGGTCACTTTAGGAAAAGCATGAAATAATATTTTATTATAAAATCATTTTCAGTTTATAATGGATCCAAATAAATGTATTTCAATTATAAGGTTGGGATTGGTCAAAATACTCTCAACCAATAGGTTTTAGACAAATTTAGGTCACCATATTAACCTTATCTTTTTTATTTGACAATTAGTTAAGTAGTTTATCTTTTACCAAGTCTTCTTGTATTAATATAATACATGGTTAATAAGATTAATATAAAATTCCAATAGAACCTAAAGTGGTTCATTAATAAGATATCTATCATTATATAATTATTTTGGACACACCTTATATTTTTAGGAAAATTATATCATTTAATAATATAGTATTTGATTAAAAAACTCATTTATGTGTAATTTTGACACTATTTAGAAACTAATTTTTCTAAAAGTCATAATAACTTGATTAATTTGGAAAAAAAATAAATTTAATAATCCATAAAATTTCATATTATGCTATGAAATTAGTTGATGGATTCAAAATTTCAATTTACATTTATTTTAATATTTATAATATCAATTATTTTAATATTTCATTAAGATGGTAATTACTGGATCGTCATTATATCATAAATAAATTAAATTATCTGATGTCTAAAAATTATAAATAAAAAACCATGATGTAGGAAATAGTTTTACATTTCTAATTAATATTAATAATCGAATTTATCTTTTGTGTAACCCTATATTAAAAATGGTTCAATTATTAAACATTGAATTTTACACTTTTAACTCTTCTTTAAATAAAATATAATAATTGTCCTAATCTAGCCCAAATGGATCAAAAGGATCTAATTTTTTTAAAAGGATTATTTTAGTCGAAATAGACATATCCAACAAAAATATGGCATGTGTTGGGGTAATTATAATATTAATTTTTCCTTTAATTACATTATTTACTGTTTACCGTGTTAAATAAAATTCAAAAGATACCATTCCCCAAAAATTATTTTCATCCAATTGAATCAAATTTACTTACTGATGTCAACTTTGTCTCTTATATATTTAAAATTCACATCACCAAAGCAGTAAAATTATGTTTCATGCAAATTTTCAAATGTGCCTATATGGTGCGTAAACTGCGTTAAAAAGGCTCAATAAAATTTTATATGTCTAATATTACTATAAAATGAATACAATGAATTAAATTGGGCTAATATTTGTATTATGTGTCTATTTTGAATATAACATAAAATTTTAATTTAAAATAATTATTTAAATGAAAATGCTTGTTTTTTCTATAACATAGTGTTTTTCACTATTCATCAAAAATTGAATGTTTTTAGAAAAATACCAAATATTTACCCAAAGAAAATTTTGATGTTCCGAACTAAAAATAAAATTTCCATTTTACCAAATTCTGAATATAGATGTTTAATTAATTAATTTAAAATTAATTCTCATTTTCAAAACTAGAAAGTGGTTTTTTAAGAAGTAAAAACTATCAAAAGATAGATATGTGTTTATGTCCAATTTAAATGTAAAATTACTTTCAATGAAAGACAATAGATTTAATGATAAAAATTTAATCTAACTATAATTCAAAATAATTCAAATTTATAATTTAACACAATAAAATTTTTAGATTTAAAACAATTTTTTCAATTAAAATTTAGTATTATTGACTATTCATCATAATATTAAAGTTATTAGAAAAATCACAAAAATTATCCAAAATAAATTATTATGTCCAAATTCTAAATAAGAAGTTTATTTTTTCAAATTTCATATATATAAGTGTCAAATATTGGATTTGAAAATGGTTCTCCATTAATAGAGGGTAATATTTCATTTTCGGAAAAATACATCCTTTATCTAAATAATAGAAACTGTTCTTATATTATGTATAAGAAACAAAAAAAAATGGTTGTTAAAATTATATGGAGTATATAGAATTAAAAATACAGTTAATACTATTCTTAAACGCCTTTTGAATGACTATTTTGGTAAGTCGTGGTGCACTCGAACTTGGTGTTTTGTGTGGGGCAAGTTATTAAATTACTTAACATATTATGATATCCTGGGGTGTTATATGAATGATTGATGGTCCCTCTCTATATTCATCTGAATCATAGACCATTAAAAATACTTAACCACCTCAGCTTCATATAACTGACCATGAGTTACATGAATCACCTGAGTTAACAACACCTAAAAGAGATTGATCCCACTATTGAGGAACCTGAATGAATCCTTGGGATGTGGTTCACTGCTGTTCTTTACCCCTATAGAATCCTAACCTGAAATATCTATAGTGATACTATTGGATATTCACCATTTTTCAATAATGCTGAAACATTCTTTAGGGTGCTCGGTAAAACCAACAATAATATATGACCTTTCCATAGTTAAAGCACTATTGAACTCCTCTCGAGGGGGATAAGTGTAACACCCCAAGTATTTATGGAATTTTTTTTCAAATAAATTAAAATTTTCATTTATATCTTGATATTAACTAAGTAAGAAAATCCTTTAACACTAATCCAACATGTCGTATGATAAACACAACACCGAGATGGCGTATGATACACGCAACACTAAGTATAGATTTTGATTGATGTATAAAATAACAATATTTAGATTATTTTTTATACATCACCAAATAAAGCTTTCACTAGATACAACATTGACTTGGCTCTCATTAAATGCAAGAATGAACTTCTTCGATAGGTTGTGTTGTACGCAATACCATGTTTCACTAAACAATGATATATTATTAGAATTTTATTTCTTAATAGGATATAAAATAGATTTTATGAATAAAATTATCATAATTTCGAATTTTATATAACACAAAAATTCATCTTATATTTTTTCTAGACATTATATAAGAATGAATTAAATTATTTGGATAAAAGAAGTATTTTTTAAAAAATAGTGTTTTCCTACCTTTTGATGGCGCACCGATTTGTAATATAATTTTTAACAATTTTATATATTCGATTTGAAAAAATAACCATCTTAATTTGAATCATTGTATCAAAATATACTTTGGATTAATTTTTTGGTATTTATCTGAAAAAAATTATATTTTACTGAATAGTGGAATATACTGAATTTTAATTCAAAACTACCTTTTCAAATAATTTATTTATATAGTTAGATTAACTTTTTAATTGTTTTTAGAAAGTATTTATTATTTTTTAATAATTTAATAAAATTTTGGTCATTGGAAGTAATTTCACATTTAAATTGGATATAAACTCATGTGAATTCTTTTTGATAGTTTTTACATATTAAAAACATGCTTTCTAGTATTGACAATGAGAATTAATTTTAAATTAATGAATAAATATTTTGTGTTCGAAATTTAGAAAACTTTATTCAATATTTGGAATATTATGGTCCAAATTAGGTAAATAGGTACCTTTTATTTTTGGACATTATGAATAGTAACATCAGTAATTATTTTTATTTACCATGGTTAAAGGGTAAATCAGGTAAATTGGGGTAGAAAATAGTATTATAACATTATAAAACTACACTAACACGTTTTATAATCATATTTTATGTGTCATGGGTGACCAAAAGAATCCTTAGTCTGAAATGTTGGCATTTGAGAACCATTTGGGTGTGAAAATGACATGTTATAAAAATTAATTTAAAGTAAAGGGAAATATAACATAAAAATGTATCTTTTAAATAAAACAAATTTATTTCTGTTAACCTAAATGATTTGTTTGAATATAAATAGTAATTATAAATATAAAATGACTTCTTAAATCTGGATATTTTATATATAATTTTTATACATTAAATAAATACATTTATTTATGACACAATGATGATGAAGTGATTAAATTATTAATGAAATATACATATAAATGATATTATAAATATTAAAATAAATATAATTTTAACATTTTGATGAAATACAAGAATATTATGGATGATATTGACATGTGGGGTTTGATATAATTCCATTTTTTAGAGAATCATGTTTTTTTGACATTAACAAAAATCAATTACAAAATAGGGTCAAAATCGACAATAATGGGTTTCCAAAAAAATACTATTTTATTAAAATATATAATAGTATTAAAAATATTAAATCCCTAAAACTATCTTATATAATGTTTAAAATATCATTAATGATACACATTTGGTTTTCTTGTCATATTATAGTAACTATAGTAACCATATATTATGAAAATTCAAGAAGATATGGTAAGAGTTGATGTTTTAAACAATGGGTTAAAGCTAAAAGTTAATGCTAATTTTGTAACCTGAACATGCCTAAAACCTATTGGATGAGAGTATTTAGACCTATAATCATCTTTTCCTCTCAATATATCACTTTTTAGATATTAAAATTCTAATTTCAATTTATAATAAAATAATACTTCAAGACTTTCCTAAAGTGCCCCTCCTCCCTATTATAAAAGGCCACCACATCTTCCCACATACTCACACCTCTCAATCCCAATGGATCATACAAATTCTTCATAAATAAACTCCCAAAATCCTTACCTTATACTTATATACCAAAATATGGGTATAATTTCTCCTAGAGAGACCTTTTGTTCAAATCAATAGGAGATACTGGAAAAAGAGCTAAATGTTTTATCGCCTCTTTTAATATTATTTTCTTCTCCTACTTAATCATATTATGTTTATACCATAATAAAGTAGTAAATAAATTATATTATAAATTATTATATGTTATTATAATTTTGGTACAACTTTATACCTCCTTTTGTCCATTCTATGAATAAAAATATCACCATGTGTGTGTACGTACAACTTACCATCTCCACGCTGTGGTATAATTTATTATTCAACAATAATTAATTTTGATGGGTATAATAATGAGTATAATGTATTTAAATAATCAATATAACATTATAATTATTTTTTATTATTAATATACCATCCAATTCCATACCATTTAACCATTAACTAAATGATATCATCGATTGTGCTTATGTATGACCTACAGTCTCCACGACGCGATGAGATTCATTCTCCACGTTAACTATTCAAGAATTATTATAAAGTATATATAATAAATAATAATGAAATATATAAAATAATAATTCTACTATATTATATATATGTTTTTGTGTGTGTCAGTTACTTTCTTCCATTCAATTTAATAAGGAAATGGAAACAGTGTTCATGCGTACGTATGAGCTAAAGTCTCCATGAAAAGTATATTGCATTACATTTATCTATCTGATATATATATTTATACACTAAATATTTATTATATATAAATAATATTATACATTCTAGAATAAATAAAATAATGATCTATGTAATAATACTAAGAATAACAAGTCAAAACATGTACAGTAAATAAAATGATTATTTCCCAAAATGATGCTTTGACCTAGAATTGATAAATAAACTGTTAATATTAAGTCTTAAGTGAGTCATCTATGATATCATATATATTATTATATTTCAAATAAAGGTTATTAATATGTTTAAACCCAATATATAGGTGTTTTAGACACATAGGGAATAAATCACTCCTAAGGTAAGGGATAATTTCATAATCCTGTTATTATCTAAGATTGTTTATATGTAAGTATTTTATAGGTTATAATTATCATCAAAATCCATGATTAATAAATATATAATTTTATTCATATTATTATACTATTTTTATGAAAATTTATACCATTGGTAAATTTTTATTAAACTGTATGGAAAGAATCCTGCTTTTGTTTTCCATACAGGGTACTTTTTTACTTTTCTGACAAGAGTATAAGATGCATATTTTTGTAACTTATACATTATGACTGGATGATTTTCTTTTAATAACACCTTATATCAATGGTAATTATTTTATAATATTTTTGGTGTATTTTAAATTAAATTCATTTCTTTTAAATCTGTTTTTCTTTTTGAGAAAAGATATTGATTTTGAAGAAGAAATGATAATTTCCCCAAGAAATAATTTCATGTATTTTATCAAAATTATTTACCTTCAAAGACGATAGAGGGTTATGTTTATATCCCTATTAATAAATTGTTTATATTGTTTATATAATGGAATTATTTTTGTGAAATCCATTTACTTTATATAGAATATGATGGAATGATGTTTAAGAAACACAAATTTTGTGCCCTAGGTTATGCTATTATGAATGGTTTTTATTTTTGTGGCACATGTATAAATGGTTTAATTATGAGATGTGTGGGACCTATATCTCCCTCCAATTAAATGGGTAAATAATTATATCTAAAGAGATATACATGAATAGACTTAAATGTAAATCTGGTTCAGTAATACAGGGTTGTAACAGTAAGTAAATCTAGTTCAGTAATACAGGGCTGGAACGACAAGTAAATCTGGTTCAGTAATACGGGGACAGAATAATAAGTAAACCCTACTCAGTAAGGGACATTTTCCACTATTATGGTCTTGGATGAAATTACTTGGATACTATGAAAAACATATTGTGGGATTATTTTTTGTCACAATTCCATATTTTACATCAATGTTATTTTATTAAGGATAATGTACGTTATGATCTATTAAAAACATACTACCATGATTTATTTCATGAATCATGATTTTGGAATTTAAACATTATATACATGATTTTAAATTCTTATTTTTATGGTTTATGTTTTCAATGTTTACCATTCCTTAGCATTTTAGATCACCCTTTTTATGTTTTCTTTTCCCAAGTGTATAACGAAAGGATTTAGGTGGGAAAATAAAAGGGGATGATCTTAATAGGAGATGTTGAATATATTTCACCATGTTAGAATATTATGATCTTAGTTTCCAAAGACACTAAACCAATATAGTCTTTGGGTGTATATTTTTATAATGTATTATGTGTGTTGTAAATGAAATGTAATGTCCATGATTTCCAAGCAAGGGTCATTAAAGTTTGTATCAAAGGAAATTTTTCGATAACCTTTGGAAACATGGATGCAAAAACATCATTGAAATCCCCAGATATATTTCTATGTTATGTCAAGTGATGTCCCTATGGGTAAGTCTAACTATAGGTTACAGTCCTAGAATTATGTTAATAATAATGAATAAACTAGTATTAAACCTATGATTTTTTAGATTGAAAGCACTCACCCTTGATTATGTTGTCTTCCTATTAAGATTTTTTCCTCTCAAACTATTCTTTTTTGGGTTTTAGAAAAAATTTAGAAATAAGAGGATTAGGGTTAATGGATAATATTATGGAAATTATAATGAAATTCATCATGAGGAACCATATTAAATTGGAGTTGGAAAGAAAAAACTCATTACTATTCCTAATTAGAAATCTCATAATATGATTAATCATCTCATCTTTGGTGAGTTTCCTGCCCCATGTAATAATAGAAACATAAAGTTTCATGGAGATTATATAGGAAATAAAGTTCAATTTTCCTCATGTAAATCAAGTGGGAAGAGGAATAAATGAAAATGTATCAAAGGAACTAGAAGATGATTTGGGTGTGGAAAAGAAGGACACAAAGCAAGTAATTATAATGAAAAAGGTTCAGTTGACACAATGAACAAAGATAATGGTATTTCTGAGAAATAAATGATGGTTAAATATTTAAAATGTGGAATGTACATGAATTATGAAAATAAATTCCCTAAGGAAAAATATCATGAAGATAATCAGCATGGTCATACAAGTATTATTTATGTTAATGACAATCAAGAGACTACAAATGATATATGATATGAAAGATTTTTTAAGGAATAACATGATGAAGCTCGATTAATAGATTAAGAAGATAGTTCAATTATTACATGATTAATAATAATAATATTGTATAAGTAATTTTATGGTATTATAGAATAAAGAAACATCTAAGGATTGTTACACTATTTTTTGTCCTTAAGTATTTGGAAGTATATGATGAATGATGCCAATATCCATTCAAAGCTATTCAAATATTTTTAGAAAATACATGACATGTACATAATTATTGGATAAGATAAAATGTGTTGTTTGATAGTACTAATGACCTCATGACTGATATAAGGAAAAAGTGATATCATTTTTTGAGTATATAGAGTTTTTTTGGTTTTTTTGTTGTGTGGAAAGAGTTAACTTTGATAGAATTAATTTTTTCACTAAGGTTACACAGTAAATCAAGTTATTATCATGTTTTAAGAGAATAATTGATTAAGGTATTCACTTATATGGATTGTGACAACAAATATCTTCTTAAAGAGATATGAGAGACAAATGTTAAGTCAATTATTTCACCCTTTCTAAAATTTTATATATTCCATTTTTGGAAGGATTTTAATGTTATCCATTTATAGATTGTATAAGTTTTATTCTCATTAAATATTGTAAGATTAATGGATTATGTAACTATAGGTGGACTTATTAATATTTGGTAACATTTTCTTGCTTTTTTGTGACATATGTAATGACCTATCATTATATCACATGATCTTCAAAAACATAAATAATGAAAAAATAAACTTCATTTCTTTAAATAAGAGATGACGTGGAAATTGTTCCAGGCCCGAACAGTAGTGAGATTGTACTAAGATAAAGTAAGTATTTATTCTCATGTGTATTTATTCAACTAAAGGGAAATGATATTGAAAACTAAAAATTTTATCTCAGAACCTTCTTATCCGATGAATCTGATGGTCCTTTACATCATCACATATTTATGGATTTCTCATTGTTGACTTTCTTCAAACATTGTTCTCTATCACTATCCATCAGAACATGATGGTTAGATTTTTTATCTATATCTATATTTTCACTTCCCAAATATGTTCTACTATGTGGAAACCATGTTATGAGTTAATTTCAATAAACATTATGCTTCTAAATTTCCTTTTTAAAATGAGGTTTTAGTATTCCTTTTTACGATGTGGTTTTCCATGAAAGAAAAATTAAAGTAGTAAAACTTTTAAAACCCTAAAGAATTTAAAAATTGAAATTAATTTTAAAGGGGTATAATGTTACTAAATAAGGTTTTATGGATCTTTTTTTGAATAAATTAAAATTTTCATTTACATATTTCAATGCACTAAGTCAAAGTTTCCATTCATAGTAAACCGACTTGTCGTATTTTACACGAAACACCGAGTTGGCATACGATACACACAACACTGAGTATATATTTTGTTCAATGTATAAAATAAACATATTTGGGTTCTTTTATATAAAACAACAATGGAATATTTCACTATACACAACACTATCTTGAATTGTGTTAAACTAAAGAGAGACCTTCCCTGATAGCTTGTGTTGTACACAATACCGAGTTTCACTAATCAACTATATTATTAAGATATTATTATTTAGTGAAATATAAACTAGCCATTATTAATATTATTAACCACATTTTTTATTTTATATAACATTAAAATTCATATTATTAATTTTTTAGGCATGATAAAAGAAGATATTCTTTTTTTTGGATAAATGAAGTATTTTTCAAAAAAATGCCGGTTTTCCACCTTTTGCTGGAACAATGATTTTAAATATAGTTTATAAAAATATTATATACTATATTTCAAAGAAATAAACATCTTATATGGAATCAGGACATAAAAATTTTTATTTGTTGAATTTTTCATATTTTCTGATAAAATTCAAATTTTAATGAATAGTGATAAATACAACATTTTAATTTAAAACTACCTTTTCATCTAACTTATTTATATAGTTAGATTATATTTTTAATTTTTTAAAGTTTAATTGGATTATTTTTTTATCATTTAATACAATTTTTATCACTAGATTTCATTTCACATTTAATTCAGGCTTATAAACGTGTCAATATTTTGATAGTTTTTACTTCTCAAAAACCCAATTTCTCGTATTAACAATTAGAATTATTTTTAAGTTAATTTATGCCAATTAAATGATTTTAATTTAGAAAAATTGATTCCGTATTTTTAATTATAACGACCAAATTATATAAATATGTCCCTTTTATATATGGACATTATGAATAGTAACTTCACTTATTATTTTTATTTACTATAGTAAAGTGTAAATTAGGTAATTAAGGGTAAAACATAATATTATAATAATATAAAACTACCAAAAAATGTATTAATCCTATTTTATGAGTCATTGGAGACCATAAAAGTACTTAGGCATAATGTTTTGTCATTTAAGAACCAGTTGGGTGTGAAAATGACATGTTATAATAATTAATTTAATGTAAAGGTAAATATAACATAAACATGTATCTTTTTACTAAAATAATTTTATCCAGTTTTATATAATTGATATATTAGACTATAAATAGTAATTAGAAAGATAAATATATTTCCTAAATCATGTTATTTTATTTATAAAATTTATAAATAAAATAATTTTTTTATTTATGACACAATGATGATGCCATGATTACCTTATTATTGAAATATTCAAATAAATTATATTGAAAATATTAAATTAAATTTAATTTGAACATTTTTATGCCATAAAATAATTTTTCAGATTTCATTTACATGTGAAGGATGAGTTAATGAATTTTTTTCAAAAGTAATCAGGTTGTAATGACTTTATCAAAAATAAATTACTATATTATGTCAAAATTGACATAAATGAGTTTTTAAAACAAATATTGTTTTCTAAAATGATATAATAGTCCTGTTAATCTATGATATGGAAAAATTAATTAAATATTTTTACCAAGAATATTAATGATCCACATGTTGTTCTCTTGTAATTTTATAGTAACTATATTAAACATATATTATGAAAATACATGAAGACATGGTAAGGGTTAGTGTTTTGACATAAGGGTTAAAGCTGAAATATAAGGTTAATTTTTAACAGAAATTTATTCAAAACCTATTTTTTTAGAAAATTTCAACCTATAATCATTATAATATAAAAATATATTACTTTTTAGCTATTACAATTGGAATATAAATTTATAAGAAAATAATATTTCAAGACATTCATAAAGTGCCCCTCCTCCCACTTATAAAATGCCACTACATCTACCCATATACTCACACCTCTACTTACCCTTGTATCAACCAAATTATTCACAAATAATCTTTCATAATCCCTAAATTACTATTATATCCCACACTTTGGGAATAAATCCATCCCTGGGACACCTTTTGTGAAAATAAAAAGAATATACTCGAAAAAGAGGTAATTGTTTAATCAACTCTTTCAAAATTCATTTCTTCTTCTACTTACTATTTTTATTATTTTTACCATAAAAAATAATAAATACTATATTTTATACATTATCATATGTTATTATAATTATTTTAAAACCTTATACCTTATTCTATCCATCCTACGAACAACAATTTCACTATTTGTGTGTATGTACAGCTTACCGTCTCCATGCTTTGGTGTAATTTGTTAATCAAAAATACATAATTTGGATGGGTATAATGATGAGTATAATTTATTTAAATAATTAATAAAACATCAATATTATTTTTTATAATTAATATACCATTAAATTCCAATCTATTTAATCATTAAGTGAATGTTATCGTTGCTCTTACCTATATATGGCCAACCGTCTCCACAATGCAATGAGATTCATTATCCACATTAACCATTAAATAATGATTATAAAGTATATATAATAAATAATCATGAAATGTATGAAATAAAAATTCTACTGTATTTATGTATATATATATATATTATTTACTTTCATCTATTCAATTCAATATGGAAACAGAAACAATGTTCATGCATACATACGACCTACCATCTCCAAGAACTGTGTATTCAATTTCATTTATCCATATTTTATATATATTCATATACATAATATTTATTATATATAAATTATGATTTACAATAAGGAAGTAATCAAATCATGATCTATGTATCAATATCATAAATAAAATGTCAAAACATGTATGATAACTAAAATGATTGTTACCCAAAATGTTTATTTAACATGGAATTGAAAAATAATCAGGTAATATTAAGTCATAAGTGAATCATATATAATATAATGGATATTATTATGGTTCTTTTACAAGTTAATAATATTTTTAAACCCATTATATAGGAGTTTCTAGCACATGGATGAAATCATACCTAAGGTAAGGGATAATTTCAAAATCGCATTATTATCTGAGGTTGTTTATATGTATGTATTTACTAAGGTGTATTTATCATCCACATCCATGTTTCCTAAATATATAATTTTATTTATATTATTATACTTTTTTTAAGTCAATTTTACCCATTTTGTTTTATTAAACTGTATAGAAATAATCATTCTATCATTTGACATTCACGGTACTTTTTTACTTTACCAAAAGAGTATGAGAAGAATGTTTTTTAAACTTATATGACATGAATGGATTATTTCCCTTCCATAACACATTATTACCATGAAAAATAATATACAATATTTCAATTGTATTTTCAATTAAATGTTTTCTTTTAAAATTTCCAGGTTTTTTGAGAAAAGAATATGTATCTGAAGAAGAAATGATATTTCCCCCAAGAATTGATTTCTTGAATTTTATCAAAATATTTTGACATATAAGATAACATATGGTTATGTTTATGTCCATATTATTTCATTGATTTGGTTGTGTTTGTGATGGAATTATATTTATGAAATTCAATTATTTTATATTTATTATTATGGAATTATGTTTAAGAAACCCATTTTTTGTTCCTTGGGGTATGCTATGATGAGTGGTTTAAGTTTTTATGGAGCATGTATGAATGGTTTTATTATGATATGGGTGATACATATGTCTCACTCCAATTAATTGTGTAATTATTTATATCTCATGAGATATACATGACTGGGATGAAAAAAATATAGTTGAGTAATATAAGGGTGGAACAGTATGTAAATGTAGTTCAGTAATACAGGGCTAGAACGACAAGTATCTATGGTTCAGTAATACATGGATGGAACATCATGTAAACCCAATTTAGTAATGGACTTTTTCCACTATGATGGTCTTTTAATTAATGTATTGGATACTATAGAAATCATATTGTGTTCTTATTTATTTTCAAAAATTCCATGTTTTATGCCAATGCTATTTTATCATGGTTAATGTGTCATTTACGATATATGCCTTACATACTACCAAGATTTATTTCATGACACAATATTTTGATATATAACCTTTATTTTTCCAATTTTTATATTTTTATGTCTATGGTTTATGTTATCAATTTTTAACCTTACTGAGCATTTTATCTCACCCTTTTTATGTTTTATTATCCCTAGGATATAAATAATGGTTTTAGGTTGAAAAAAAAAGAGAAAGTTCTTTATAAGAGATGTTTATGGTCATTCACCAAGTTAGAAGATTATGTTCCATGTTTCCAAAGACACTATTACAATACTATCTTTATGAATATATTTTTTAATGTATTAGGTATTTCTCATAATAAAAGTAATGTCTATGTATATCAATCTTGGGTTGTTAGAATAAGGATTCAAAACTCTTCTCAACCTTCCTACCACTACCCCACTATATTTTATTTGTCTCCCTCTTCTTAATACAAGATGTTACACCCACCACCTCATTAGTAGGTACACTCAACCGAGTACTAAATGATGGAATATTACTATTGGTTTGATTCTCTTCCAATCATGTATCAATAGTCATGTCCTTATGAAAAACCTCTCGGTATATTGTTAGGTCAACCATCCTTACATTCCATACGATTTCAATGTGAAGACGAACCCTGCAAATCCTATCCTTCCATCCATGATTCCAACCAACATTGGAGTGAAATAAAATAGTTCAATGAAATATTAGTAGTACACATATACCATCACGTTTCCCTACTGAAGTGACATGAATTATTAAGAATGATCTAGCTTCAGCATGTTAAAAAACTAATTCCTCGAAGAACCAGTTCTTGAAGGCCAACTAAGAATGACCCTCATATATTCCAACTTATCCCTTGACTCCCAGCATCTCTGACTTTGTCCCATAAGAATAATGGATACCAGATTAACATTTTTATCACTATGATTTTATACCTTGTCAATGATTCCCTTAATATTAACAATTCATTCCTAATCATCCAGAGGACCAACATTTCATTAGAATTATAGAAGATACTGGAGATGAATATATCAGGCATAGTCAACTATGGACATCGGTACCACTCTGACCTAGGAAGGAACAATCCAAAATACTCTGAGATGTAGTGGTTCCAATACATGTACTACTAGAGTATGTGTGCTAGTATTATCAAGTTAATCCCCATGTATATCTTGTGGTGGAACTAAAGTTTCCAACTAAGAAAGAGATTTCTAGCCTGCTTCACCAGATGGTCCTATAAATATACTCTAAGGAGTTATTTTTTAATATTAAAAGTGATATTTTGGAATGCCAAGAAACATTATTATAATAAAAACTTATGAATCTACAAGCTACTCATAAGTTATTTTCTACAAGAAAACCTAACCTAGTAGATACACATACATAAGGTATAACCATAACTATTCGACTAAATGCTCATTCCTAGTCATTTATACCTTCATGTCAGTCATATTAAAATATATAACATATTATCATGCTCAATTTTAATAAACTATTTAAAAAATATATATCAAAATAAAAGATAATACAGATATATCACACAAAATTTAGCAGAAATAAATGTATTTTCTTAAATAAAATCAATAAATCATTCAAGAGTTATATATTTATATGATTGTTTTTTTGTGTGACATGTGATTTAACATGCCGACACAAGATGCATAAATGCTCAAAAACACCATAAATTGGAACAAAATTATAAACACATATAAAATAGAGATTAATTACACAGTATTTGGAAAGGAATATGGAAAAATTCTAGACCAAGATCCACAAAACCTAACTCTTTTCTAAAATATCCCCAAAATAAGATAAAAAAATATATAAAGTATATGATACCATTTTATAATTCTTTAACCTCAATTCACCAAAAAGAACTTGAATGATGACACTATAGGACATAATGTGCACCACCCATATGAAAGCGGCTCAAAACTAGAGATGAGGGTCTAAGTGTTTAGTTGGGAGATGATACCCTCTGTAATCATAACAATACATCATAATAATAATAAATTAAAAAAACATAATATTATAATATAAGATAAATAAAAAATAGTACTATAAAAAATGTCACCATTTTTATACATATAAAATATACTAGGCTCAAATTATTGAAAACCAAACCAGATCACATAATTAGAAGAAAATAAAGCATAAAAAATTAACAGAAATCTATTGTAGTCCATCCTAGTACCTCCAAAAACAATTTATTCCACATCTCAACTATTTTTCTTAATCCCCGTTCCCTTAACTAAATCCCTATTTCTGAAACCTGCACATGCATTGATATTTTTTTAGGGTGTTAGTAATAAAACATAATATGAAACCACCAATATGTCCATACCATGAGTTTAAAATTATATATTTAGTATTCAATGATTAATGTAAATGTTCAAGAAAAAAATGAAATACATATATTGAGTTTTAATGTGCTAAATAGGTAACCATGATCCCCAACTATATCTAAGTTATCCCTATGATGGAAGGAAAATCATAATAAATATTGAAAGTGATCAATGGATAACCACAATGTTAATTAACATATATCTATGTAGTCATAATGTGACAAGTTGGATTGTGAAACAAGGACGTCACATCTAGTCTCTATCATTGGTAATGCCTTAAGACTGTCAAACCCCATCTTGGTTAACACTCCCACTCTAAGGGATAATCATATCATAAAGGTTAACCTATTTTGAATATATGTTAAAATACCTCCTAAGGTATGAAAATCAGTTATAACATGGTTGAGTATATTTAGGAATAACAAAACATGTCATCATAAGAATCAGGTGTAACATAAAAGTACAAGGGATCAATATCAAACACGGAAACAAGCTTCATAGGAATACTCATGGAATTGAACATCATATTTCCGTCTCATGGGTTACACACACGCACACACATGCAGTCATTATCAAGTTCATTCAATCATGTTTTTATATTGAAAATATCATATCAAGGAAAAAAATTGAACATGTAAATAATATGATATGTAACTTCTTAACTTAATCATGTTGAAGACAAACACTTAAAGTCATTAGGGAGCAATAATAGAGTAACACCTAAGCTATAACTCGAACAAACTAGTACAATAAAAACACCAAGAACCTATCATAATTAATACCATAAAGGTTACAGTAATAGACTCATGAAGATTCAAAGAAAATGGAAAATGTTATACACAAACATACATCTATGGATTCTCCAACAATGGAAGATCTGTGATTTATTTATAGAGGTTCTACCGAGGCACAAGATCATCCACTGATCTGGAATGATCTATGAATTTTCCATTATATGTCATTAGAATACATACATATGTCCATGTAATTCCATATTTTTTATCCATATTTGGTGAATAAGGGTTTATGTATAAGGAACCCTAATAATGGATGTTTTTGGATCACTTACCATAATTACCTGATCACTAACATGACTGGATACACTAGAATCAAATTTGGAAGAGAAGTAAATTGTTTAGGAGATCATGTGTTGACTATAATATATATAGGGCTAGTATTATTTAGAATAATTTGTAAAATAATATCATTTATGACCATTTTAGAGGAGTTTTGGGTCGTTACATCATGTGAACAAGGTTTCATCACATATTTTTCCAAACCATATGCCAATTGTATTGGTATTTCTACCTCTTTTGGATACCCAAATGGTATGGTAAACCCTACACCAATAGTAATTTTCACCTTGATCCAAAGTAGAATAGTTTAAATATATTATACATGGGTTTTTATAATATTTTTAAAACCTTGTTCCACTCATTTTCCTTCTCAAAATATTCCCTATGGTTTCTAGGGAAGAACTGAAATGTTTCACCTACCAATTTTCTGATAACATACCCTTAACAGGACCCAAAACTTCTCTAAAACAACCATAAATTCACAAAAATAATACCATGTAATTCATTGTTAAAAAAATCATGAATTAAGAATCAAATTAACCCAGAATAAACCTAAAAATATTATTTTATTACACATAAAAAATAGTTTTTCTATAATATACCTACCAATACTACATGAACAATATACATATCGAAGGATCCATTCAATATTATCCTAGTCTTCTCATAAACATTAGTCATTTCACTAATAGTAATGGTTGATATTTGATAAATTTGATATTATACCTTATTTTATAAATAATAATAAATAATATCATAATAAACAATTAATCATTAATAATAATTTACTATATTTCAGGGAAATTATAGTTCTAGGCTGAACATTAAGTAATAAACATATGATATAACTAAATGAGTAGTACTGTGATGTTTAATGATCATATAATATAATTATTATATCTTTTAGGATGATAATATATATAAATAGAACCAAAATCAAAAAAAGTAATTATAAAAGACATCAAAACCCAAATTCAAGTCCTTTCTAAACACCACTTCTTTCTACAACTATTAAGATCATATATTAATCATTAGAACCATTCCATTAATTATATATAGATCCATAATATTTTATTGGATATCGTTCTTTCTGATAAGAGTGTGAGTACAACTCAGCAAGCCACCACTAAAAGTGTCTCAAAAAATATAGTAGATAAAAGTGCATTACAGTTATGAAATGATAATATAAAAAGTAAATAAATATCCTGATATATAACATAGTACTCAGAAAAAACCTTGTCTGATCACACCTACATCAGTTAGTGATGAAATTATAAAATTCACCCACCATTGTAACACACTTTAGAATTGAATTATCCATCTCTCCCCCAATCATAACCAATGTTGATGAGTCATCACTAAGACATATTATCATTGATGAAAAATGAATCACAATTTAATATTCCTCTAGATCAAATACATATTTAATCCCAAAATTTCATGGGTGAATGATAAATCACTACCACATCATCATAAGTGAACAACATATTACTATAAAACCTCTTCCAGTATTAATACAACATCACCATACCTCAACTATGTGAATGAAACATTTGTATAAAACCTCCTTCAAGTGGATTCTACAAAATCATTATATTACATCTCCTATAATGGTGGATGATCCACCATCATCCCATAACTCTCATGTGTGGAATAAATAACATAAATATAAGTTTTTAAGTAGATAATTCACCATGAATACCATTATAAATGGTTTATAATTCACTACCAACATTAAAATCATATCATCAGATCTAAAACCACCTTGATTAATAAATTTAAATAAACATTTATAATGATCAATTAACTATTAGTCAATAAAATCCACAAGAAATGTTGGGTTCACCTTTAGAATTGTTCAATCGAAAGCTCTTATCTAGTATAATGTGGTATATGATACCTCCAAGGTACCTATAACAACACCTATCAAAAATAAACAAATGAATTAGGTCTTAATTCACATTTTTATATCACTTTTAATAAGGAATACAATCATCAAAGACCCTGGAGTTGAGACATAAGTCACAAAGGAACACTCTTAGACCAAATTAGTCTTAGTTAAGGTATAGGAAACCCAGAATGTTTTTTATAATTAATATCGATAATATTTATTTTGTTATGTCTATGGAAACATTTTTTTTACAACAACGTAGTTTTTTAAAAAGAGTTACTTCATCCATCTTTTATCCCCTGAATCGTTAGGGATGGAGGAAGTTGCATCAACTGTTCCGTGAATTAGAAAGTGAGAAAATATTAATATTTATTGATTATGTATTTCTTTTCACATGAAATGATTGAATGCTGCAGTCATGGTGATTGGATGTTTTCATTAAATGGAAACTAATCTCACCTAGAAGGAGGCATTTTAGGGAATGCAAATTTGAGCATAATTAATTCTCTAATATCTTTGGAAGATTGTATTATGTACCCACTAGGGGAGTGGAGGAAGTGGGGGGCCTTGGAAATATATATGATTCCTAGAAGAATATTTTTTTTGGTGGAAATCAACTTGTGAAGATAAAAATTTGGAAAAAATAGAAAAACTATCTTATTTTTACAATAAATATTATAGTGGATCACTTTTGATCCAAGACACTCAAGCATTTTATCCATTATACATATCCACTGACTAAAATCAAATAATCCTAATACCTAGTGATAGTATATAATTTTTAATGATGTAAATTATTTTATTAATTTCCTTTATGTATTCTTTTAATTTCCGCTTCTAAAAAAATATCTTGTTTTTTTTATTTGGAGATATTGTACTGTAGTGTGGGAACCAGAGTTCAATGTGAATTATATGATTTTTAAATAACAATTTGGTTCATTCCAACAACTTTTCTTCCATATAGTATGTTTTTAATACGTCTATAATGGTTGGCCTTATTAGACATGGGTTGGGGATATAAAAAGTTATTTTAGAACTCATGGTTGGAGTGTTTATAGATAGATAATTCTTTGTGAAGGTGTTTTAGATTTAGGACCAGTACTAATTTTATTTATTTTTATCTGTATGAGAATACATTTAAGTCTTTATAAAACTTTATCATAATTTTTTTGAAATATAATATGAGTTCACATATTTTTTAGGAATTTCATCTCATGAGGGTGGGGTATCATTGGGAATGTTTCACAAAATAGATTTTATGTTCTAGAATTGGTATATAGGGGATTAAGTATTATAGAAGAACATAGATAATTCATTTAATAGAGCCAAAAAGTAATAAATGAAGTAGAATAATTAGAGAAGATAGAAATGAAATGTTAGTGTTGAAACATATTTGAATCACTAAGATTTTGATTTTTAAAATATTTTTCAAGGATCCTGAATACTATTATATATAAGAATAATGAACCAATAATAGTGAATATGTTTTTCTTGTTGGGAAGACTATTTTTTATGAAATAGTCAGAAAAGAAGTATATTTTCGATCATATTATCATTTTCAATACGATCTAAAGCTATTTGGAGTTGATTAAGATAACTTTTTTAGATTCAAAATGGGAATTTATGTTACATTCTAAACCCCCTGGGTCATAGGATGTGATTATTAATTAAATGAGTAATTCCAATGAAAATATATATTTTATGTTCCTGGATTCCTATAAAAATATCTTGAATGAATAAATTCACTAGATGGAGATTTATTTTTATTCCTTAAATACATACAACCTAAAATAAAGGGGTTATACTGCAACTCAAAAAATTCAAAATATATAAAAATTAAGGAGGATCTTGAGAAGAATTATATTGGTTAACGATGATACATTTTTTTTCATTGAGGGATGAAAGGTCACCTTAAAAGGATCTAAATGAATATAGATAGAGTTTTAGAATGACTTATTTTAGAATGGGATCTTTTAAACCTGTATTTTAATATCAGAGAGTCATGATTCAACTAGTTTTTTACTCACAATAATAGATGATGATTATTTTTCTTTGAAGTATTTATTTAAGGATTTTAATTGGTTAAAAGGTTTTTCAGAGGATCATAGATGATGGAAATGATTTTGAGCATTTATTTTTTATTCACAATTTCCAATAATATTTGATATAAACCAAATGTTTTTCTCATAGACTATTTACATTGTACTAAATTACGAATACATTAAGAAGTTTTTTGAAGATTAAGTGATTTATCTATAAGAATGATAGAAGGGGATCAAATTTTAGAAAGAATGCTATCAATCTCATAACCTAAAAAGTTATATGGAAATTCTAAGTATAAGTAAGATTGAGATTATAGAATAAGAAATGTGTGGGAACTATGGAAAGATATAATGGGGATTTAATGAATGGATGGAGGTTTGTTTAAACTTATAGTATAATTAAGGATGAATCTTAGGAAAATTTTTACCAAGTTGGATATATTTGGTTTTCCCCTATATAAAATATTCTCTAGTTAACAAAACTTGTTTAATAGAATGGGAAACATCAAGAATAAACTATCTAATTGAAGGATGTTGATGGAGGAGGTTGACATATTGAGTATCCACATCTGGAATTTGAGGATTGAGTTTTACTGGATAATGACATTTTATAGTATAGTCGTGTTTATCTGAAGTTACCATTATATGTACAACCAAATAATCTTGAATAAGAAAATATTGTGAAAATAATATTAAGAAAATTTCATTTTATAATATTTTTAGAAGATAGGTCATTATGCCAAATAGGAGAGTTTTGGTTATGGAATGAATTTACTAAATAGATGATTCACCCATGAAGATCAATTGAGTGGGACATTAACCTATATAAATTATATGGAAATAACAACCAAACAAAATGGAAATTATTTACATTAAATAATAGTGTATATCAATTATGATCCAAGATAATCAAACATCCTAAACCTCCTATATTTTTATTGAATAAAATTAAAGTATACTCCCCCAAATTGGAGTATGAAACATGTATAAACCATGTAAATTTTTTTACTCATTGAATTTTTATTTTACCTCAATGATTTATTCCAATAATATTATTTATTTCATTATTTGGGAGTGCTATGGTGATGCATGTTGACATGGATTCTGGGTGAATTCCATATTCTAGAAATCATTGTGTGAGTTTGTTTTAAATATTTTATTTTTGTGTGCATGTTCCAAAAATGTATAAAATTTGTGGTTTTATCAAACCCTATCCATAGACCAAATAATACATACATAGTTTTCACTTCCCTTATTTCATACAAAAATAAAAAAGATTCCTAAAACATGATGAGATATATTTGGGACCACCTATATGAAAGTTGTAGGATCCTACATGCTATTTGACACTAACAATTATGTTTCATGCATATGAAATTAAAAAAAACAACATCATACATGAAATAATTTATATCTAGTGAAGAATGATAATCTGATGAGAGAAAAACAGATAAGGAAAATCGGTTGGAAATATTTAGATAATATAATTCCTAGGGACTAAATACACTCAAATACATCCATGAATGAGTATAACCTAGCCTTTTAAAGTATGGACTACGAGGGATGATGGAAGGTGATGTGAATATACTGTAGGATTCAATTATAAAATTTATGAATTTTTCATTAATTCTAACATTTAATTAATATTATCGAAATTTTGAACAAACATCTTGGTACACAATAGGTACACATCTACCTTCCACATTGTACCCAATACCCATCAGGTATTCATTCTAGAAGATCTAACTATTTTTCTCCATTACATAACCTCCCCTCCACATAGGAAAACTAGGATGGGTTCCCATTGGCTTATGTATTCATGAAAAACAACCCAAAATGGGGTCCAAATTCTCAAACCAAACCTCAAGACCCTTTTAACATCTATGATATCTAAAATAAAATAAATGACATTTTTTTGGAAAACATTAAATTTAATTCATATATTAAAATATAAAGGGTGTTACAACCTCTCAAACATGTGACAACTCATCACTAAGATTCATCACACAATCAAGCTTGTGAAAATATCTATCCACTGATCATATATGTTGGACTTTTATTCTAACATATCCTCTTGTATAGGATTATTTTATCACTACATGTGTACTATAATTATTTTTCTCCCATGATGTATCTTCTTACTATGATCCACTAAAAAAATTGTTCACTCAATTCCAATTATATTTCATCATTACTGACCACATGATATGGATTGGGTTGGTATCTCTAAATCTAGTAAACATGAAATAAATATTCTATGGAACTATATTTCAAAGGAATCACTAATTAGAATTACATTATTTTAATAATATTTATTGTCACAAATATACCCAGTTTAATGGCCCACACATTTCATTCATAGAATTTAAGTCTAAATAAATGAATATTCATTAGATAACATAACAATATACACTAAAACAATATAGTTTTAGTGCCTTTAGAAACATAGACACGTAAATAACAGGTCCATAAATGATCTATATCATCTCCCACAAATTACTACATAACTAGCACCCTTCTTAGACATTACATTTCCAAAATCATTCTCCATAAGCTGGGGAGAAGAAACATCATAACAGGTGATCTCATATGATCAGTAATGGTAAATAAGGGAGATATCAATGATCATATAATAATTACCTGAGAACAAGGGTGTGAGAACATGAGCTTAACATTTGAAATTTTTACCCTATATATTTTAGATCAAAATCATGAGGCATGGAATAAATATTGGCAGTTCATAAGATGTGAATCAAAACATAATCAAATAACATAAGACATAAGATTATAAAATTGACATAATAGATGGAATTATGGCATAATCTTATAACTATGTGAAAATTTATAATTTAAAATAGGTTTACTAATTAATTTAGGGACATGAAATTAGCACCTCTCATAAATTTATTGAAATTATTTCATTTTCACTCCTAATCTTATGAACATGAAAACTACATTCATGTGAAAAATCATATGCATATTAAATGAAGATCAATTAATAAAATTTTGAACATCAAATCATCTTCAAGCATAACATTTTTACCTCACGAGTTATAATATTTTTCTAAATTATTGAAGGGAGATAGAGTTAAAACCCATCATATAATGAAAATCATACATATATGTGCCACAAGATCATATAACATTCAACATCATAGAACTCTTGAAAAAAAAATAATTTCAATTACATTTAATAAAATTTTAATACAGGGAAAAGGGAACATGTTTCATCCATGTAATTTCAACCTAAACATAAACTATTTAGAAAAATAATGTAGATGGAATCATTCAATCATACCCCCCTTATAAAATAAGAATCATAAAAGGATTTCACATCATATTGAATTTTTTTCATATAACACTTGGAAGAATTATAGATGTAATTGAATTTTGATTTTAAAATAACTTATCTTTAAAAAAAATTCTCTTATAAATGAATACATTTTCATTAAAAATAAATTTTTAAACATATAAATAAATATTCAAATAATTGAGTCATCATGATAGTGGGAAAACACTCTCATGTCTTATAAGTTTTAAAAAAATACTTTCATATTTTTTATATAAAATTCACAAAGTACTTTGTTAAGAAAATGATAAATGATTCCATTTAAACCCTTTTATCAAAAGACAAATATTGTTAAAAAATATTTTAATAAATTTTAGGAATGCAATAAAAACCATGATGAAATGGTTTTTTAAAATAATAGATATGAAATAGAATCAAAAAATGAATAAATAAATTTGAGAATGGTTTATATGTTGAGTTCCCTCTTTGAAACCTGGCGATTCATCTGTGACCAAGATATGACTTTTTTCAGTAATATTCCATGGAAGTCTTTGATACAGATTGGGAGTTCTCTGTGGATTCCTCACCAGTGTACAAATGTTCATTTTACATGGATATAGGGTGAGACTATACTTATAGGCACCAAGGGGGCTTCATTCATTAATGTTCTTCTAAGAGCTTCCAAACTGATGGCTTCCTCAAATATGTATACAATTAGAATATATGATGATAGATTTTTTTATTATAAGAACCCCTGTTTCTCTGGACAACCGTTTTGAGCAGAAATTTGAATATTTGTTGTTGGCTACTCGTGAGGGGTAAAGTTGTTATTTTTTCCCTACCATCAAATCTCGAATAATTTTTCTGACAACTCAGTTGGTCCCGGAATAGGGTGTTTACCCTAGAATAAGAGTTTGGAGGAAATCTGAGGTGTTCAAATTTTGGAGGAATATTTAATAGTTAATATTATTAAATTAAATATTAAATTATTCACGTATGTTTGTTTGGAAATAACTTATAAAAAGAGCATCAGATTAAGATTCTATCTACACCGTTGAGTCTGGAATGAGGTGTTTAGCCTAGGGATGGCATAAACTCATGTCGGGCGTCGGGGCCGGCCTGGGCCCGTTTTTCTTCCTATTCTTTTCTTCTTTCATTTTCTTTTCTTCTCTCTTCTTTACTCCTCCTCCTTGCGCATGTCTCCAAAGCTGTACCTCCTTGGTGTGAACTATGAGAGAATTTGGAGATTGAGAAAATGGGGGAGAAGGAAGGCGAGAGTGGTACCGATTCGATGCTCTCGACGCACTGAGTCGGCGTGCGACAACCATGAGCCGTAAAATCAACCGAAGCTTCGGAGATTTCCACCTGAAGGTAAGTCCATTTATTCATTCACCATATATCCGCATTAAAAAAGTTTTTTTATGTCATTAAAGACATATATTTCTTGCTTGTTTTCCTATGGGGCTCGATCTATTGTTTTGGGGCTGAAAACGGGCGAATCAAGCTTTTTTTTTTGTATTTCCCGTCAAAAAACCCAGTATAAAAGGTGTGTGTTTCAGGGGAAAAATCCATTTTGTTATTCCCATTCGGGGAAGGCAACGTTTTCTTATGTACATTCCATGTACATTGAGTACATGCCGTGTTGTGGGTAGCTGTGTGGCTGGCCATGTGAAATTGAACACGAAATAGTGGTTTTTAAGGAGTACACACCGTGTAATTTAAGTACAGGCCGTGTAGTGGTACATGAGCAGGTGTTCAGGTGAAAAAGGACACGGTGCAAATTCATGTGTACATTACACACTATGTACAATAATTTACATGTCGTGTACAATTACACAGGCATGCCCATTGTGCTCTGGTCATGTACTCTGGCCATGTACTACTTCAATTTAGTAATTTTGAGATATCTTGAGCTCTGGAAGTCAGAATTGGGAATCTGAGTAGTCTATTCTCAGTGTTTTTCCATGTAGATCGAAATGGTGGAATAATTTTGAATTTTTGGGATCATATAAAGGGGGTTTCTGGGGATTCTATATAAATGGAGGTGTTCTTCCTCCACTTATCGAGTTCAGCTGTCACCTGAGAGTGAGACTTGGTGTGAATAATTGGTTGGGTGTTCAAACCAACATAGTTGAGACCTTTAAGAGGAGATCATCAATGAGATATATCCTTTAACTTATGATTTATAGAATTTTTCCCTTGTGAGACGTTCCTTTCTGGCCAATGAGACTTTGAGACCATGTACTATTAAGGATCCCCTAAGGGATGTCTTTGCTTATGTGCTGACCTAGGGAGTCCCTTGAAGGATCTCTCTATTGTTCTTCCTTTGACAGGAACCATTTCATGGAATGCATATGTTTCCCTTCCTTGAGGATCCCAAGTAGGATTCCTCCCTTACTCATCGCTAAGGATCCCGCGTAGGATGCCTTCACACATGCTTACCTGGAGAATCCCGAGTATGATGTTTCCTCAGTGGTTGACTTGAGGGACCCAGTAGGTTCTTGTTGTTTGAACGAACCTGAGTTGTTATATTGGGATAGGTAGAGAAGGTGATCGAGTTTCACCTAGATCTAGTGCCAAACTGGTAATCCCTTTGGGCTTTGGAAGTATTGTTGGGTTGGGCGTTTGGGCCACCCTCACTGTTTGTTTATATCTGACTTGGTTTTGATGATGTGGTAGTGTTTACCAGAGTTGATTCCTGGTTAGTGGCTAGTGAGCCTGAAGCGAGACGTCTTTCTTGTTTTTTGGGATGCCTATTATTCCTTGTGTGCCTGAGTAGGTGGTTTGTGCCTTACCTTTCGATGTCCATGAGTTTTATGTGAAAATTCCCAAAATACCTGTGAACGGGGTATTTCGTGTTTACCGTTTTTGTCCTTTTATTTCCTTGACTTTCTTTTATGCTTTTTTATAGGTAAGTTGATCATGTTTGAGGATAATTGATGTGATTGGATGTTTTCCCCATGCCTTGTTCTGTTTTAGACCTTTGGGCCTTGTTAGCCTTTGGCCATTATACCTATTTTCCATGCCTTGTGACAATAGGATGGAATGATATTCTTGACATGCTTGTTTAGGTAGACTGGTTATCCAAGTAGTTCTATGGGTGTAATTTGGCCTTACAGCATTATTTTTCCCTGACTGGCATGGGACCGTGAGAACCTGGTGCTATAGACTATATGGGATAGGCCGAGTGAGCTTCTCAGAGAGTCTCAGATATTATATACTACAAAAGGGTAGATTCTGTGAGCTTCCTCAGAGAGTGTTGGACGTTATATACTTGAGGGGATATACCGAGTGAGCCTCCCAAAGATTCTTGGATTTTATATAATACCGGAGGGTAGACCGAGTGAGCTTCCTCAGAGGGTTTTTAATTGTACAAATTTCCTTAAACCATTCTAGGATAGAGGCAGAATTGACCAAGTGAACTTCCTCAGAGAGTCTATGACAGACCATAGATTGTAGGTGGGATTGACCGAGTGAGTTTCCTTAGAGAGTTTCTAGACCATGGGGCTATAAGAGTGCTATACCGCATTATCTTCTTCATAGAGTCCCTGACTACCCTAGACTATAAGGGTAATTGACCGAGTGAGCTTCCCCAGAGAGTCTAATAATTTCTTATGACCAAACCAGAGGGGTTAGGCTGAGTTCACTACCTAGAGGGTTTTTGGAACTTCTTGGATATGACCAGAGGGTTTGGATGTAAGTACTTTCTAAAGGGTTACCTGTTTGTTATCTGGTTATTTATGATTGATTGGTTGAACTAGAGGATAGCTTGTCTTTGTTTAGCTTGTTCAGAGGCATATCTCTGGCATTGGCCGAAGTAGGTACATGTCGATGAGATTATGAACATATAGATTGAATTATTTGATATACGGATTGAGTGGCACTATGTACAGCTCAATTACCTTGAATAGGATGTCCAAGAGATCAGGATTATGGTCCCAAGGATCGACTACTGATGTTGTTTCTTTTTATTCTAATCACTTCATCATGAATATTCATATTTATGTATATGTGTATTGGTATGGGACTATACATGTGTACGCATATAGATATGGGTATCCATGGTGGAACTTTCCCAATTGACAGGGATTTCATACCCGAAGTTCAACTATGGTTTCACGTTTGGTTTACTTCCTTTTGTTGTGTCCCAGCTAGGCTGAGCACATTGTTGTTGCATACACTTTTAGTATCACAGTTTTAGGTTGCTTGTCGGGGTGCTCTACTAAGATTATTTCTCACCCCGACACGTGCACCTTGGTGTACGTGTGGACCTTATGTCTACTTTTTAGGTTGATCATAGGTTGTATAGTTGATAGGGCCGGGGCTCAGTGTTGCATGATCGAGCGGATCTGCTTGAGTGGTTTTACTGATCGGGATGATACAGTTCGATAGTGTCTAGAGATCAGGTGCCTGAATTGGCTTAGAGTTAGTACCAGAGCCTTGTACTTTTACTCTAATTTTCTTTTGTACTTGTATTTGTATGGTCGGCCCGATGGGTGACCAGTGTTGTATTTCATTTCATAGCTGTTCAGGCTTTTACAACATTTTACTATTATATCTTGTTCTATTTCTGTTGTTTACTACTTTTGTACTATATTTACTTTTCGCTGTGTATAATACATAGTTATTTTCATTGTTTTCTTACACTAGTATGAGGTAAAAGTCTCCCCACTATCACACCCTAGGCCCTCCCTGCTAGTCGGCAGCCTTTGGCGTAAGCAGATGCACGCTTGAGGCCTTGTGGAGAACCGTCTCAGAGCATCGGTTTAGTGGCTTCATGATCGGGACGTTAAAAAGTTGTATCAGAGGAGTTTTCGTTCTTGGTATATGATATTTGGGATATGGTAGAAAAGAGTATTAAGAATGTGTCAGAACCTGTGATGGATATCAGGCATGTGCATCGCAAACACTTGTTCCAATAAGAAGTCCTCATTTCTAGGGTTTGGGATTATTGTTCTGATTTTGCGATGTTGCGGTTGTATATAATTTTCTCCTTGAGTGACTCACATGTTGTGTGGTGTTTTGATTTACTATGGATCTCTGGCTCTTGGCCATTGGTAATATTCCCGGGATATATTTTGACTCTTGGCTGGAAAAGGCAAGAGGTGTCTCACGCATCATACTAGGAACATAGGATTCACAACATATAGGCCTACTAGTGTGTATTTTTACTGACTACTGAGACCTTTGGGTCTGATTACACATACTTTTTACTCTAATGGAAGGTTATGTGGATCTATGTTAAGGAATTTTTGATGAGGTTGATGACTCAGTCCTTTTTCACAGGTGGTTCAGTTACCCTAGTTGGTCTATGTGGCACATGATGCCTTTTTGTTTAACCCCTTATTGGGTGTTGTTTCTCGGGACTATGGTTATATAGTCAAATCGTTGAGAACAATTTCGATAGATACAAAGGCTTTTCTTGTGAACTGTACCACCTTTTGGTATTACTATATACAAATCCCCAATGGGTGTTAGATCAGCTTGTCTCTTCTATTTTGATTTTGACCTCCAAGGGGTCATTCTATCTGAGGAATCTCGGAGTGAATCGGGGCCCTTGTAAGTTGTGTTTTAATTTTGGACTTCTTTGGTCATTGTGATCTTTACTGTCTTCTGAGTGGTTTTGGATCTTTTGGGCTAGGTGGATAGACCTTGTAAACTAGTTGTGAGGCTTTTTCTGTAGGTCTTGGTAGAAGACCTAGAGACCCTGGGTTTTGACTCGAACCATTATCGATCGATGTCTGTTCCATTTTAATGAAACCTGGGGGAGAAGGTTGGCCATTGTTTTCCAATGCCTTTTTGGCAGTGTTTGATTCCACTTCTAGTTTCGACTAGTAGGATTGTTCGGGTGCCTGTCCTAGTCGATGAGTGTTCCTGATGTTTCTGTTGTAGGGGTGAAATTGTGAAATTTCGGGTTACTATGAAATGGTTGACCCGTGCATGAATCCTAGTCGGGTTTTGGTAGGATGTTAGCGTGGCTTAGAGGGATCTGGACACGCCTTCGATGAAATCTTAGTATACTCCTATAAGATACGATCAAGCAATATCTTGATTCTTATTGAGTATGCTGAGAGAGATTCGACCCTACATTAAGCTCCTTTTTCTTTCTTAATTTTCATCCGTGTGGCGAATGGAACCTGTTCTGGTTGTGCTCTTGAAGCAGTGTAAGGAAATCCATTAGGTTTGGAGTGCAACTTTTACCTTTTGAGGGTGTTTTTCCTTTTTTGGATTAAACATCAGTGTTTTACTAGAGCTTTTGAGCTCATAGTATTCTTTTAAGATGACAAAAAGGGTATTCCTAGGGTGGGTAGTACCAGTTGGTTTTAGTTGAATATCTTCTATGTAGAAGGTGGTTGTTAACGCTAAGGATGGTCGTTGGATGGTCCATGTAGCTTTGTTGTGAAGATTCTTGGGTTGGGGGTATGGTTGCTAGTCCTGCTGCTAGTCATTTTTCTGCGCTTCTTGGATATAAGAAGGTTTATGGTGGGGAGTTTGTAAGAACCCGTGTTTCTCTGGACAATCGTTTTGAGCAGAAATTTGAATTTTTGATGTTGGATTCTCGTGAGGGGTAAAATTGTCATTTTTCCTTACCATAAAATCTCGGATAATTACTCTGAGAACTCCGTTAGTCCCAAAATAGAGAGTTTACCCTAGGACAGGAGTTTGGAGGAAATCTGAGTTGTTCGAATTTTGGTGGAATATTTAATATTTAATATTATTAAATTAAATATAAAATTATTCACATAGGTTCATTTGGAAATAACATTTAAACGGAGCCTTGGATTGAGATTCCATTTGCATCGTTGAGTCCAGAATGGGGAGTTTGTCCTTGGGAAGGCATAAACTCATGTCGGGCGTCGGGGCTGGCCCGGGTCCCTTTTTCATCCTTTTCGTTTCTTCATTCCTTATCTTTTCTTCTCTATTCCTTCCACGTCCTCCTAGAGAATGTCTCCTACACTACTCCTCCTTGGCCTTGACCTATGGTAGAATTTGGAGATCGAGAAAAAGGGGTAGAAGGAAGGTCAGAGTGGTATCCATTCAAATCTCTCGACGCGCTGAGTCGGCGAGCGGTAGCCGTGAGCCGTGAAATCAACCGATGATTCGGCGGTTTCTGCCCGAAGGTTGGGTCATTTATGTTTTCACCATAGATCACCATTAAAAAATCTTTTTTAAGTCTTTAAATCCTTATATTTTTTTCTTGTATGCCCATGGGGCTCGATCTATTGTTTCGGGGGTGAAAACTGGCGAATCAGGCGTTTTTAGGGATTTCCGGTCAGAAAACTCAGTATACACGGCATGTGTTCAAGGGGAACATTTCGTGTATTCATCCCGTTCGGGGGAATATGATGTTTTCTTATGTATATTCCATGTACTTTGAGTACACTCCATGTAGTGGGTAGCCGTGGGGCTTACCGTGTGAAATAGAACACGGAATAGTGGTTTTTAAGATGTACACACCATGTACTTTAAGTACACACTGTGTAGTGGTACATGGCATGTGTTTGGGTGAAAATGGACATGGTGTAACTTTTTGTAAACATTACAAATTGTGTACAGTAATGTACATGCCGTGTACTTTTACACAGGCATGCCCATTGGGCTCTGGCCATGTACTATGTCCAGGTACTACTTCAAATTAGTAAATTTGAGATATCTTTGGCACTGGAAGTCAGAATTGGGCGTGTGAGTAGTCAATTCTGAGCTTTTTTCTGATTAAATCGCAATGGTGGAATCCTTTTGACTTTTAGAGTTCATCTAAATGGGTTTTAAGGGGTTTATATCTAAATGGAGGGGTTCTTCTTCCACTTATCGAGTTCAGTTGTCACTAATAGTGAGACTTCGTGTGAACGATAGGTTGGGTATTCGGACCAACATAGTTGATACCATTAATAGGAGATAAGATATAAGCTATCTCCCATAACATATGTTGTATAGAACGTTCCCATTGTGAGATGTTCCTTTCTGGCCTATGAGGCTTTGAGACAAGGTACTTCTAAGGATCCCCTGAGGGATGCCTTTGATTTTGTGCTGACCCAGGGAGTCCCTTGTAGGATCTCTCTCTTGTTCTTCCTCTTACAAGAACCATGTTATGGAATGCCTATGTTTTCCTTCCTTGAGGATCTAGAGTTGGATTCCTCTTATACTCATCGCTAAGGATACCACGTAGGATGCCTTCACACGTGCATAGCTGGAGAATCCCGTGTATGATGCTTCCTTAGTGTATGACTTGAGGGACCCAGTGGGTGCTTGTTGTTTGAACGACCCTGAGTTGTTTTGTCGGGTTGGGTAGAGAAGGTGATCGGGTGTCACGTAGAACCAGTTCCAAACATGTAATCCCTTTGGGATTTGGATGTATTGTTGGGTTGGGCATTCGGGCCACCCTAAGTGTTTGTTTATATCTGACTTGGTTTTGCAGATGGTGTAGTTTTTAACAGAGGTGCTTCCTAGTTAGTGGCTTGTGAGCCTGATGTAAGACATATTTATTATTTTTTGGGATGCATACTATTCCTTGTGTTCCTGAATAGGTGGTTTTTCCCTTACCTTTCAAAGTCCTTGAGTTTTATGTGCAAATTCCACAAATACCCATGAACGGGGTATTGTCTGTTTACCATTTTTCCCCTGTTGTTTTCTATCCTTGATTGAATTCTTATGTAGAGGTAAGATGATCATGTTTGAGGATAATTGATGTGCTTGGATGTTTTACCCATGACTTGTTCTTTTTACCAGCTTTGGGTCTTGTTTGGCTTTGGCCATTATACCTGTTTTCCATGACTTGTGATAGTAGGATGGAATGATATTCTTGACATGCTTGTTTCTGTAGACTGGTTAGCCAAGTAGCTCTATAGGTGTACAGTGGTCTTATAGCATTATTATGCACTGACTGGCAAGGGACCGTGAGAACCCGGTGCTGTATACTATAAGGGATACACCAAGTGAGCTTCCTATAGAGTCTGGGATATTATAGACTACCGGAGGGTGGACCGACTGAGCTTCCATAGAGAGTCATGGATTTTATAGACATCATGGGATAGACCGAGTGAGATTCCCATAGAGTCTTGGATATTATAGAATACATGATGGTAGACTGAGTGAGATTCCTCAGAGGGTCATTACTTGTTTGAATTTACTTAAACCAATCCAGGCTAGAGGAGGAATTGACCGAGCGAGCTTCATTAGAGAGTCTGTGATAGACCTGAGACTATAGGAGGAATTGATTGAGTCATCTTCCTCAGAGAGTTTCTAGACCTTGTGGCTATAAGAGTGTTAGACTATGTGATCTTCCCCACTGATTCCATGACTACCTTAGATTCTTAAGGGGAATTGACCGAGTGAGCTTCCCCAGGGAGTCTAATAATTTCGTATGACCAAACCAGAGGGGTTAAGTTGAGTGAACTGCCCATAGGGTTGTTGGTACTTCTTGGATAGGACCAGAGGAGTTGGCTGCGAGTACATCCCAGAGAGTTAACTGTTGTGTTATCTGGTTGCTTGTGATCGATTTGTGGAACTATAGGATAGATTATCTTTGTTTATCTTTTTCAGAGGAATATCTCTGATGATGGCCAAAGCAGGTACATGTTGATGAGATTACGGACCAAGAGATAGACTTATTTGATATACGACTTGAGTGGCACTATGTCCAGCTCAATACCCTTGAATAGGATGTCCAAGAGATCGGGCTGATGGTCCCATGGATAGACTGCTAATGTTGTTTCTTGTTATTTGAATCACTTCATCATGAATATTCATATTTATGTATATGTGTCTAGGTATGGGACTATAAATGTGTATGCATATAGATATGGACATCCATGGTGGCACTGTCCTAGTTGACTGGTATTACATACCCTGAGTTCAACTATGGTTTCACATTTGGTTTACTTACTTTTTTTTGTCCCAGCTAGGCTGAGCACATTGTTGTTGCATTCACTTTTAGCAAAGCAGTTGTAGGTTTCTTTTCAGGGTTCCCTACTAAGATTATTTCTCACCCCTACACGTGCACCTCTATGTATGTGTAGACTTTATGTCTGATTTTAAGGTTGAGAACAGGTTGCATACTGGATAGGGCTGAGGCTCAATGTTTCAGGATCGAGCGGATCTGCTCGAGTGGTTATACTGATCGGGCTGTTGTAGTTCGACAGTGTCTAGAGATCTGGTACGTGGATTTGCTCGGAGTTAGTAGCAGAGACCTATACTTTTACGTTCAGTTTCTTTTGTACTTGTATTTTTATGGTCAGCCCGATGGGTGACCAGTGTTGTATTGTATTGCATAGTTGTTCGAGATTTTACAGCATTTTACTATTACAACTTGTTCTATTTTACGTGTTTAGTGCTTTCGCACTCTATTTACATTTCGTTGTGTGTGATACTTAGTTATTTCCGCGGTTTTCTTACTCAGGTATGAGGGTATAGTCTTCCCACAATCACAGCCTAGGCCCTTGCTACTCTGTCGATAGCCTCTGGCGTACAGGGAGACACGCTTACGACCTTGTGGCGAACGGGCTCGGAGCACCGGTTTAGTGGCTTCTAGGTCGGGACGTTACATTTATGGTGTTTTAGAACCTAGTTTAACTCCAATATTGATTGGATCTATACATACAATCTATTATTGGCCACATCATGCTGGCAATGGGGGATAATCCCAAGAATTACAATGATCTCATAGATAAGATCTTTCATAGCTGGGGTATTACTAACTGGACGTTCATCCTGATTGGGAGAGGTTATTTCGTAATAAAATTTAACAAAATTAATGATCACTATATGATTAGATAGATAAAAAAATTAATTCATGAAAGTCATTTTAATATTATCATATTGGGACATTAATGTCATCCCATTTACATAGTGGCAAACTATGAATCAGATCTGGATAATGCTCCATGATTTTAATTAGTTTTTATTGCAACTTAAGATCCTTTTTTTCTAGCCACATGTATAGGTGCTCTAATTAATATTGATTAGAACACTATTAATGGTGATATATGATTCTATTTTCATATTCTGGTCAGATAAAATATCAATTCCAAACATTTAAGAAGTTTAAAATCTTGTTGAAAATGAAAGGAATGTTGATGTCAAAGTGGAATATAATATTGTCCTCATTTTATTGATGTGTAAAAAATGTTGTCAATTCAATTTAAATTGTATCATTATCCATAATAAATTTAATGTTCCTTCTTTATAAAATCTCTCATCCTAGAAAGATGTGGATAAGGTTCGGAAGGGTAAATCTAATATTCTTTTTATGTGTGAGCATTCTGCAAAAGATTCCACTAAAAATGGTTTGGTTCTAATCAACACTCCTATTATTGATAGGGTTATTACAATTGATCCTAACTATAGGAATATGAATGAAAAGGCTAGTACATACATTATAGTTAGTTCCTTGACAAATTTTATGGAGGAAGATAATGGAGAATCCCCTCTATCATTTTCTTATAATACTTATTTTATGGGAAAGGTGTCCACTGCTGAGATTTTTCTTGGTAATGACATTCAAGTTGTAAGGGACACACTAGCACATTACAAAGTTAAAAATGATGATTATAAAAATTTCATAATAAATATTGATGATATATTCCTTAACAATGATGCTTTTGTCTACCTTACCTCTAATACAACTATTACAATTGGGAGGTTTAATTATGAATCCATTTCTAGAGATGAGACCATAGCTGGAAAGGAGATACCAAAATATACAAATGATGTAGTGTATGGATATACTAAGGATGTCTGTAGGTTTGATATTTTCCACATCTCATTAAAGGATCCACCATCTCATTTGTTGGGGTCTGAGCACACTATTGTTCACTCCAATGTTGAGCTTCCTACTAGGAAGGAATAGGGATGTTCAATTCCATGTTCTTCCTAAGACCCAAATTCTCCAAATGGATCCCAACTTACTTGGTCCCCTATAAAAATATTTTCTATTAAATGGTTGATGTGGATGATTATTGTAAATATATCCTTTCTTATCTTCCACTTTTCCAACAACCTCTAAAGTAACCCTCAATCATTTTTAGAAACTATGTGGATGGAACAAGTCTAGGCATGATAACTCCCACTCTCCACTCTAATAAGGCTAGTTCTATTTATACTACACTTCTTATTGAAAAAAACTCATATATAATAGATAAAGTCTCAAGGAATTATTATAATAAAAATAAATCAATGGGAATGAAAGGGAAATGAAACCCTAAATCTAGATATGGTTCAAAATGAATCTTAATATTTGTAATTTCCATGGAGTGGCCAATTTTAAAACCTCAACTAACTTTATAGATACATTGATAATCCAAAACCCATGATTATGGGTATTTAGGATCCAAATAATAATTATTCATGTTTTATAGATGTATTGGATAAAATATGATTTTATTTCATTGGTGTTAATAGTGGCCCTGCCATGGTGAAATCTCTTTGGGTCTTTGCTCGTTATTCTATGGAGAAGGTGATTGAATATAGTATTGCTAATTAAATGATCACTTATGAGGTATTGTACAGACACACACACACACACACTAATATACATTTCCCATTTATATATTCCATAAATAGATTACAGGAAATAAGCTGATTGTTGTAGGAAATTTAAAATCTCAATGGAAACATCTATAATCGGTGGGTTGTTATTGTGTATTTCAGCACTATCCTCTATCCTAGTTAAAAAATGGGTATTGTTCACTCCTATATCTTTATCAAATAATTTAGAACCGTTTTTTGGGATAATTAATTCATGGATGTTATCCTATTTAGTTCCATGTATAGATTGTTCAGAAGGAATATCGTAATAAATGTTTTTCAAAAACAAGTTAAAGCGTTTACTAATATGATGGAACTTGTTAAATTTGATTCAATATCTGTCATCACTCTTCCTCATCTCAAATATGATCATCATCCCATTCTAGTAAGTCTTATGTTTATAATAAAATTCCAATCATAATTGGATTTAATAATTAGCGGGTATCCCATAAGTACTGTGATAAGAAAATTCATGAGTTTCTCAACCACATGCATTGTGGTAATGATGTAGTGGCTTTTATTCTGAAGTTGAAATTCTAGAAGTGAAAGATCAAGGGATGGAGTAGAGAAACATTCAATAGAATTTAAAATTAAATTACCTCTCTTAAAGACTCAATATAATATGATTAAGAGGTCAATACAAATATAGACATCACACCAGATATATCTCAAGAAACTATTACTTCTTCCAAGATGAATACTCTACATTCAATGAAAGAAAATATCTAAAATAAAACATTCAAAACAAAAGTGTTAAAAGATGAAGATATAAACAGAATATTTTACAACTCCCTTAAAATAATATAGAAATACTATAATCCTTTTTCATTTTGAATTTAAATAAAAATATCATTCGTGATAAATAAATCCTTACAAATAAAATAGTTTCCTCATACTCTAACTTGTATAATGGGAGTGGAATTGGGGGGGAGATTTTTTGATTGTATTATTCCCAGTCCTGTCAGAAAGAAATTATGATACCCTAATCACCAATATTCCTCTTGACCATTAAATCAAGGACACTATTTTATACATGAATCCAGGAAGTTCTCATAGATGAACATGTTTTTCTAATTTCTTCTTTTAGAAGTGTTGGGATATTCTACAGGTTGATGTTTGTAAGTCATTCACCTCAGTTTTTATTAAGGGTATCATCCCTAATGGGTTTTATGATCAAAAGTTTTCTATTATTCCTAAATTTGATAAGTATTGTGAAATTCTTATTTTACACCCACTGATCTGGTTAGTATCATATAAAAAATTTTCATCGTTATTATTTATAATAGACTTGCCCTTATTACTATGAAAACAATTACATAGAATCAATTTGCATGTCTTAAAGGTAGTTGAATCCAAGATTGAATTGGTAAAGCCTCAAAATGTTTCAATCTTACAATAAATTCTAAAATAGGTGGTAAAATTACTCACATGCTTGATATCATGAAAGATTTTGACACGATGGAATAGAACCTTATTTTTATTGTTTTACATAGTTTTGGATTCACTAACACTTTTATAAAATGGGTCATATATATTTTTGGATTATTTAAAATTCTAGTTATCATTAATGGATCCCATATGGGTTATTTCAAGTGATTTCAGGGGGTTAGATAAGGTGGCCCTCTCTCATCTATTTTATCCACAATTTCTGATGATTATCTCAGTCATTTTCTCACTTAGTTGGTGGACCAAGGAAAGCTAATACCCATACAAGATTCTAGAGTTATTTATTCACCTACTCATTTATACTATTCGATTTATATTATTATCTTTTTATAAGGTATCAAGATGATTTTTCATAATCTTAAAGACATGATTATTCATTATGAATTTTTAAAAGATGGTAGTGCCTTGGTCAAATACCAAAGAACAATTTATTGAATAATAAAGAAATAAAGTTAAAAAAGGCGAAAAGATGGTATTTTCTTACAATCTCTCTCAAGAATATGAAATAAATCAGCTGGAAGGGCATCCACCCAAGTCAGGTTTTGGTGAACACCTCTGTTGACAAGGTCATCAGAAACAACATTCGCTTCACAGAAGGCAAAAGTAGTAATGTATTCAATCCCATAAAGCGAGTTTAAGAAATTCACCCAAAGAGTGGTAGGCGTATAGGCTAGATAAATCACACCATTCCAAATAGCATGGAAAATGGTGGTAGAGTCACTTTCAATACAAATCTTTCTCCATCTGCTTTGGAGAGAAAAATCAACAGCATGGATGACCCCTAACTTTTCCACCTCCAAAGATTAAGAAAAACCACATCCATCGTAAAAACATACATGTCATTGACCAGAAGAGTCTCTATAAATATCTCCATAGATGGTAGGACCAGGATTTCCCTTTGAGGCACCATCAACGTCCACTTTGATCGACCTTGGTATTGCGGATTTCCAGAATACTTCAAAGGTACGTCTGGGCTGAATATAAATACCTGTAATACGAATATGGTGAAGAATCTCCAAATCAAAAATATAATTGTTTCAATTGTCTTTTTGGATTGAAGAAGCCTCTTGAATCATTATGATAATTTAATATTTTCTTGCATTGAGACTTAATAAGTTTTTATTGTAAATAATATCATTTTTGACATACCATATCTCATGTAAGAGCTCTTCCACAGCCGCAATAAATATGTTTTTAATTTGTTGTGAGGCTTCATGGCTAATTCACATTTTCAAAACCATATACATCGAGTCAGAAGAGGGACATCTGCATATAAATAAGTCAAAAATGTAATTATATAAATCAGGGCCCGTTGCACATGAAAAGAAAAGATGATCAGAATCCTCCACGTGTTGATTGAAAAGTTGGCATTTAGATCAATGTTGAATGCCCAAAGTTTGTAGACCAACTTCAGTGGGTAATCTATTATGCGCGATACACCAAATAAGAGTGAGCCTTGAAGGTTTTATCCAAGACTTATTAAAATAGATCACCCCTTGAAAATTGGAGTCTATTATAGAGAAATTATGATTGTAAAAAAATTTGAATCAAGAATTCCATTTGGAGCGGGTTCCCAAACAAGTAAATCCACAGAATTAGAAAAGGGGTAGTTGTCAATGATCTGGGTGATGTTGTCATGAAGATCTTGTCTATGAATTTGCAGAACATCTTTGATAGAGTGATGAGTATCCTCAGGGGTATTATTAGGAGGTAACATAGTTATCAAGGGGGTACCAGTCCAATTATCAAGAAATAAATTGATGCAAGAATCAGCACTAACCATCCATCTAGATTTTCCATAATCTTTACAAGAGTTCCTGATGTATGGCCAAATTGCAGAATTGATGAAATTAAAATTCCCCTTAAAATTTTTATTAATGAATCTATGTTTTAGAAAATAAATAGCCTTACAGGTAGTGTTGATTAAATGCCAACTGTGTCTAGATTGAAGGGCATAATTAAAGAATTTTAAATATTTAATACCAATACCTCTTTTATCCAGAGGTTTGCAGTAGGTCGTCCAAGGAATAATAAAAAGTTTATTTTAAAAAATACTTCCCATACAAATGAAATTTTTTATAATGTTATTAATTTTCTTAAAGGTACCTATCGACCACTTATAAATCAAGAGGGAATAGACAATTTTAGAGATTATGGTCGATTAGACAAGGCAAATTTTAACATCCATGGGAAGATATTTTCCCTTCCAAGGAGAGAGTTGATTAATAATTTGATCAATTATATTAGGGAAGAAACTAGATTTAGGTCTCCCCCAAAATATTGGAACACACAGATTAGTTAAAAGAAACAAACCTTCTATAATTACAGGATTATTGTTAATAATATATTTTCTTCAAGTGGAGAAGTTTTTTCCAAAGAAAATATGAGATTTTTTCCATGAAATAGCTTGACCTGAGATATCTTCATAATGAGAAATAGATTGTTTGAGGACTTGAATATTTATTCGATCCCCTTTAAGAAACAAGATGATATCATCCACATATATAATGTGAGTGGGGACATTATGGTTTTTGGAAGCCTGGATAGGCTTGAGATTATTTTGATCAACGAGAGTAGTAAGGAGCCTACTAAAGTAATCTTCAGCAATGAAAAAGAGGATGAACGAAAGAGGGTCACCCTTCCTAACTCCTTTAGTGCATTTGAAATAGCCCAGAGGGGTGCCCTTGATCAAGATGGAGATAAAGTCATATTGAAACAAAGTTTTAATTCTCTTGACAAAAGTCCCATTGAAACCAAAGTTTTTTAAAACTTTTAATATGAAAGTCCAATCAATAGTATCAAAAGATTTTATTATATCAAGTTTAATAGAAAAAATACCTCCCCTCATACTCTTATTTAAGCTATTGGTACATTTAGAGGCAAGACAAATACAATCTTGAATAGAACTTCCTTTAATGAAACCAAACTGACTCCAAGAAACAACTTTATTACATATAAAAACAAGCCTATTATCTATAATTTTAGTGATAATCTTAAAAAGAGTGTTTATCAGGGAAATAGGTCGAATTTGATAAATCTATAAAGTATTATCAACTTTAGGAATTAATGTAAAGAATTGAGAGTTAATTTCATGAGGGAGAAAGCCATTGGAAAAAAGAACCTCACCGGATTGCAAACATAAAAATGTTTAACATCCAAATGCTTTTGGAAGAAACCATTGTTGAAACCATTCGGACTACGAGCACTATCCTGTTTTAGACTAAAAATCATGTCTCTAATTTCATGATCCAGAGGAATGCTTAAAAGAGATTCATTAACCTTTTCATCAACCATTAAAGGTATGCTATCAGATCTAAGATCTACATTTATATCAAGAACATTAAAAAAGTTATGAAATTAAGAGACAACATGGCTGGAGATGGCCTCTTCATTTTCAATGATCATATCATTGTGAGAACGTTTCTTTATTACGAAATAATTTCATAGAAAATCATCATCTACGATAAATCATTCATCCACTTTGGAAAGGGGTATAAATCTATAAGAATTCTAAAATTCAGTCAGAGATGGGTATTAGAGAGTAATATTTAAATATAACATATATAGTCTATCCATTATTCTAGGTGTGGATTAGAATTGACCACGTCCTTATAAAAAAATCATATTAAAAATAAACTCTCATCTTTTAAGGGAAATATTATCTCAATAGCTCGTAGAATTTCTCTCTTCATATCCACCACTTTCTCTAAGATGGTCAACTCATTTATGATATATAAATAGACCATAGGTCTTGTAAAAAACCTAAATCTCTACATTAAAAACTTCTTCTAGAGTGGAAATATTATAGATGAATGTGGTCACTATTACTTGAAAAAAAAATTATATTTACCTCACTAGCGATGGAATTGGTATTAAGAGATTTAAACACATTTATGAAGCTCTTAAAAATCAATTCACTAAGAATATTATTAATATAAAATCATGTCCTTTTACTTCCAAATATTTAAATTTATAGATAGATTAATGTATGGAAAATATTTCTACACTTATTCATATCATTCTCCCTCAATTAATATTCATATATGAATATCATGTCTTGAGAGAAATGGATTTTCAATTGGAATTCAACGCTTATGTTTTGTCTAGATAACCTAATAAGAAGTCATTTTTTCACTAAAATTCATTGATTGGATCCTTAGTTGGACTGTCCAACATATATTTAATATTTCATGGATTCTCCTCTACTGAACTTGTAGGAATATGTCAGTTAAATAATTAGGTATTACAATTTCAACCCTTGAGAGGATGTGATAATCTAGGAACTATCCAAAAATTGTATCCTCCATAGTCAATAGTATTAATAGTTTTTTTACTGCATATTCCTACTGTGATTTCAATTGGGGGGAATGTTTTTATAATTCATGGATCTTGCCATTTCAATTAAACTTATCCTGGATATTATCAAATAATCAGATTATAATAGATGAATAATTAAAAATATTTTTTGGCCTCTATTTACTCTAGGATTCATTAATGTCTATATCCAAGATATGAAATTTATCACCTCTTTTGTAGCTAATTCACTGCTTCATCTTTGAGGATGTTCTTCTATGACATTACTGAGCTATTGAGGTCGATAATGATGCCACCTAGTTCACTAGTTCAATGTGATAATGGACCATTATACATGAAACTTGTGAATCTTTTCTATGTAGCTATGTAGAAGGTGCCATAACTCATTTGGAATGACCATAATGAATAAGTACTTTATAACCCCTTAGTTAAATTTCATTATGCTATGTCTAATTTAATAATATCTATCAAGGCCTCCATTTTCCTATAAAATTATTATCATGATAATAGTATCCATGATTTCATGATTTTGAAATGATTAGGCATTTCTTGGAATTTAAAGCCATTGTTTGGTACTTTGGATATCTTCAGGAAGCCTTTCATGCATTATTAGAACAATATAAATTCTAATGGTGCATTGAGAGGGAATCCTGGCCCCTTAGGTTGTGGTGTCATTTACCATGATCATACTAAGAAAGTTCTTGCATGCTTCTAGGGATCAAATTAAATGGTTTTATCAAATGGAGATAAGATAATTGGATTCATTCACGAAGTCTCCTATGTGAAATCCAAATTTTGATTTTATTAGTGGCTTTAATGTGATTCTACTAACATTGTTTAGGATATAATAAATTGTTTGTTGCATATATATTGGAGGTTAATAGCTCAATTGAAAGAATGTGTTGGTATTCGTTTTTATCTCCACGCCATTATCCCTTATTCTTACTGGATGGTGACGTGTGTGGATAATGGTTTCTACAATAATGGAATCGGTTAAAATATGACATTGTTGAATCATATCCCTTCTAACATGATCTATATTTATGATATATATTAGTGTAAAATTATATTCTTCATAAAACTATTATTCCATTTTTAATAAATTTTACTTGGACAGATTTGATAATGAACTTTTAAAAAAATTAATCGAAGATAAATGTTACCCAATGAATACTTAAACATAAACAATCCAAATTAATCATGAGATTCTAAAATATACCCAAACCAATTGGGAAACTCTTCAATCATAACCCCCATATTATAATTATGTTCATATGGATATGTATATCCCATAATGTTAATGAGAAGAAACATAAAATACATTCTTGGAAAGTATGTACATCACATAAAAGAATCATGTAATGTATAAGTCATGTATCTCATAGAAATCAATGTGATGTTAATATCCCTTACCATTAGTCTGGACTCTTTCATACAAATTAAAACCTCCAGTATAATAAATATATATTTACTATAAATACATTACTAAACCATAATCATATATATCATACCATATATGATTTAATTAACATTTTTATCACATTTTTGTTATCAATTCATAATTTAAATCACTGTTCTATGTGATATCAAATTCGTTTTTCATATATATTTTGATTTGTTAGTTTTACCTTATTATTTTACCTTGGTATCATAATATTTATAATCTTAATCATGATATAAATATCATATATATTAAGTATATATAAATTTATAATCATTTATAAAATTTTTTGATTGGAAAAATAATTACACCATTCATGGATATTGTAAGTTGTACGCCCAAATAAATGTTGTATTCATTTTTCAACAGATGGATTGACAGAAAGGTAAATAATAATTAAACCTTTATATAATCATTATTAGTTCATATATATCATATATATATATATATATATATTAATAAAATTAACCATCATTACAAACTAAATAGGATAGAAAAAATGAATCTCATCGCTTTATGGAGGTGGTAATCCACACAAACACATGTGTGATGTTATCATTTCCCACCAATTTAGAAGTAAATAAGTTAGATATGAACTTTTTATTATAGTAGTATAATTGTTTCATAAATAACATATTTATATATTAAAAACATCACTATAAACATTGATAAAATATAGTAATGAAAAATTAATTGTATCTCTATGTGGTGTCGGTAAATCATATGTATGCACAAGTGATAATTTAACTTCTTGTTTGATAGGAAAGAGGGTGTATAATGGTTTTTTTCGTAATAATATTAACATTTAATCATATTGAGGATAATTACTTTATTATATATGGATATATAACATATATTTATATTAGTTGAAGAATAATATATAAATAGTAGAAAAAAAGGAGAGTGGTCGCTTAAGGAAAATACCTCTTCTTCGAAATGAATCCTTTAAATCTCCTCTAAAGGGGTCAATGTTTTATCTTTTGGGACGAAAAAAACCCCTATAATGAACATATAAAATTGGTAAAGATAATTATTGAAAGTATTTTCAAGATATAATTCTCCATGGGGTGTGAATATGTGAGGGAGGAGGTAACCTTTTATAATTGAGGTGTGGGGAACTTTTGGAGTTTCTCATAGGATTAAAATATAATTAGACTATTCCAGTGTAAAATGACTCAAAATGGACATTAAATGTATATAAGATGAAAATTTAGACCATATATTATCAAATTTTCCCTTATTTAATAAATTTATTTTTTTTATAAAATATTATTTTCAATAATTATCTTTATTTTCAATTTTGATTCTCTTCATTACATTCAATTTACTAACAATAAGACATAATAGAGATCAAAAAAATATTTTAATACATACATAACATTTCTTTTTTATTTATAAATTATTCTGATCAAATAAATTACCTAAAATTATAATAATATTAACATTTTTTAAATTATTTTTGTAGTTTTTACATTAATTGAATAATTACATTGTTAAGGATATTTAATAATTTAAGGTAATTACATTTTTACCTAAAGTAAAAAATAAATTATCATGATGAATATAAAAAATTTATATATAAAAATATAATTCACAGTAGAAAATATTTTTTTAATAACCCCATATAAAAAATATTGTTATTAATGAAAATATTGTGATATGTTTCACTTTTATTGAAATAAAATAAGATAAGGTTCATAATATCAATCAAAATCATTACAATTATGTATAACCAAATCATTGATTATTATGGATGAAATGGATTCATATGATAATATAAAGGAAATTATCATTATCATTTTATTGTCCTTATCATTTTATTTTTAACATAAATTTTCTTGTTTACCTATACCATTGTAATAAAATTACTAAAATTACTATTTATAATGAAAAAAATAAAAGGGAACTATTTACCAAATATGGACCCACTAGTTCCAAATATGGTATCTATTTTTCATGATTCAACTCATATAAGTGGGAGAATTTTGTTTTAAAATTAATTTTACAAAATTAAATTAAAAAAAGATTTCTTGAAAACTGTGTTTTTAACCTCAATAATTTACTTATACCAAAAGAAGGTATACAGATGAATAAAATGTAATTAATTAAATTAAATCTACATAAATTTTAATTAAGTTACATTGATACTAAATTTGATTCATAAATATACTTTTTAATATAATTGAAATGATAGTTTTATAAAAATCTATATTTTCACTACTCAATGAAAAATTAATCCTTTCATAAAATTATCAAAAAATTATCCCAAGATAATATTGATATGATGAATTAAAAAATTAATTCAATTTTTTAAATAAAATTATCATTGTGTTTCATTCTACCCATATTATTTAATAAATTGTATCCTTGAAATTTTAACATTTTCTTTGTAATCTATGTTTTGAATTTTGAAAATTCCTTTGTGGGAAATAGCTTCAAAAAAGGTATTAATATAACTTTATATTGAATAGAGAAAAAAGAATGTGAAAATGTTCAAATACCATAACATATACTAGGATTCCAAATAAAATAATATTTGTGGAACTTATGTTATATACATGGATGAGAATTAATTTTCTAGGATCATTGATGATAATAAATTGAATGATCTTGAGAATGTTTATAATAAAAAAACTGTAAACAAAATATGTGGAAAATTACATAAAATAATCAATACTTAAGGTTAGGAGAAAACATTTTTTTCCTCATATTCTTTTCCTAGTGTTATGTAATTATTTTACTATCAATAATATGAGCATAAGGAAATATTATTACTTAAAATGTATAATTTATTCTTTTAATCAATTTCCACCAAATTATCATATTTTTTCTCCAAATAATGAGTATTAAATATGAATTTTCATTGATTACAACACTAAGATGAAATTATAAAATATTATATAATCCATAAAATGATTACAAGACACTTCTCCTGAATTTATATATTTACCCAAATTGAAATGGTTATCATACGTTATCCAATATGGATAAATACATTAATTTCTAAAACTTCAAAAATAATTTCCAAGGATTCAAATATTCCAATCCATATGTTGTTAATCTTAAAAATTCACCAAAATATGCATAATATATGAACATCTTGTTCATATATTCTGATGAAAATTTATAATAACATGAATCATAATAAAACCATAATGAAAAAAAATTCTTCTAGAAATTAATATTATCATTCTTCCTCAAATAAAATATATTACTATTGAATATATTACAAAAATCCAAAATGCAATAAACTTCATCCTAGATGACCAAAACCACTTTTTCATCAAATCACTATCCTATTCCAACATCATCAATACAATTCAATTTACTTTATGAACATCTATTGTATGTTTAACCCAACCAAACATTATTTTCCACACATTGGATATATATTAATCGTTATCCTCCCTTAATCATGTGTATTCTCGTCATATATCACCTAACCTTTAAATTGATCTTTATGGTCAAAAGTATCATTCATTATATTCTTACAATCACTTTAAAGAAAACTTCATCAAATATTTTTTGATTATTAATGATTTTTATAGCCATAATATACTTATTATAACACATATACAACAATAATTATTGAATCTAAATATATAAAGACATCAATCATACCAATTCCATTTTAAACCACTAACTATGCCTCATAATTTTATTCCCTAATACTTCCAATAATATGAAATAAGAATCATGAAATAAGATCCACCAACTACAATTTAATCATACATCTTACTTTTAAAATATGATATACTACAAAAACGTTCCATAATTTTCATGCATCATTTTTAGTCTCTTTATTTTCATTTGTAAAACCTTTACTTGCACAACCATCCAAATTATATTCTCAAGCTTTACCCCTAGGACATAGATTTTCTTAATTCCAATACATTCTACATTTAAAACATTCAATAATTAAGGATACCTTAGGGAGTCTATTATTATCATCCATAGCATTTATCCAAAATTTATTTTTCATTTGAAATGTATTTGATTTTTGTCCTTATTTTCAAAACATAAAACATATTCTCATTCCTCTGTGACATTAATTTTATTTCCTCCTTATACACTACTGGCTTTTTGGAACATGAATCCACATTCCTCCATGGTCCTTATGAAATTAAATATTTCTGATACAGGGTGTGTTAGGATAATTTCCAAGGTTGAGATTATTAATCATATTATGAGATAGATTATTAAGTATAATGATGATGTTTTACATTCCATAACTTATTTTAATTCGATTCTCAGTCAGATAGCCATTTAATAAACTATGAAATTCCACATAAACATGATTACTTTGAGATTAATCCACTGAATAAGAGAAAAAAATAACATTTTGAGAAATAATAATCATATTTAGAATCCATATATTTTTGAAAAACATTTAAAGGATGGACAGATCATGAAACCATTATTTATGAAACTTTAGTTATAATCTATTTCATTTTTGATCTTTACTAAAACATTAGGATGTTATATTATTCTTATATATATCTTTATATATAATCATATGGATCTCAATAAATATTTCTCATCCTAGTTTAAAATGGTTAAGTAAACATTACTTTGATTCCAAATATAATGGTCTATACTTTGGATACAAATATATTATATATAAACAAATGAATATTCATTTCAAAACATAAAGATCCATACCATAATCCTAAATTTTTAGTGCCTTTGGAATCATGGAAACGTAAAAAATGATTTTTAAATTATATATATCATATCTCACTAAGTTATTAATTTCTAAAACACTTCTTAGACACTTAATTTCTAAAATTAATCTTCACAACATGGGGAACAGAAACATAACATAGGGTGATATCATATTCTCCTTAAGGCTAAGAATAGAAGTTATCAACGATAATATAAGAATAACCTGAGCTTAATGGTGTGAGAACATAACCATAGCATTTGAACAATAAAACATTAAAATAAAATAACAAAATCATGAGTCAGGGAATAAAGTATGGCAGTTCAAAAGATATTAATCAGAAATTAATCAATGAACATAGGCCATGAGGGAATAACATTAGCATAAGATATGGAATTCGGGCATAAAGTTATAATTTTTTGAATATGTACAAATAAAAATAGGTTCAATAATTATGTAAAGGACAAAATGTTAGGCCCTCACATAAACATATAGACACTAAACAAGGCCCAATCAGAATCTTATAGAAATTAAATACCAGTCCATGTGTAAATTTATTGTCATGAAATCAATATCCTCAATAAAATTATGAAGATTAAATTAGGTTCATGTATAGAAGTTTTACCACATAGGTTATCCATATTTACCAAATGCATTGGGGGGATATATAGGTACCACCCATCACAAAAAAAAATATTTATTCAATAATATCATAAATCATTCATCATATAATAAATATTGAAAAGAAATGAATTTCATAATAATTTCATCAAAGTATAACCCATGGATAAGGGAAAATGTTTCATTATAAACATAATCCGTCCTAAAAAATTAATAATGATGGTATACTTAGATTATTTACATAGTAATTCTTTAGTATTATCAAATTATGTCATCTTAGATGGAAAAATGATTCTTAAATACTTCTATGAATAATATATTAGGTAAATAAAATTTTCATTTTAAATTCAGTCACCTTTTAAAAATACTTTTGCTTATAAATGAAAATATTTTATTCGAAAATAGACTTGTAAAAATATAATGGAGGATTACTAGAATTGGTGTTCCCTAATAGAGGTAAAATCAACTCATTTTTTATAATTTAAAAAAACATTCATTTCATATTTTTCTTGTAAAATTCACAAGGTACATTGTTTTGAAAATTACAAAAGATTCCTTTCAAACTATTTTATAAACTTTCAAACATGATTAAAAATGATCTTATTAAATTTTATAATAATAGTAATAAAAATTTTGAAAATAATTTTATAAATCATGTAAATATAATATAAATATTCCACAGTGGGGACTTAAACACAAACAATCCCGAATAATGGTGAGATTGTGAAATAAAACCTTACCACTTTGGTAAATTTTGAATAATAATCCCCATGAAAGAATGAACTTGATATTGATATGTATATAAAATAATTTTCATGATAATAATCATAAAATAAATTTATGGCCAATATATGTTCCACCAAAATGAAATAGGCCATGAATATGGCATGTGTCCCATAGAAATAAAAATGAGGTGAAAATCAATTACCTTAGGTTTGACTTCCTTCGTACATGTTAGAAATTATTATAAAATAAATATATATTTATTATAAATATATTAGATAACCATAATAATATATATTATTACATATATTATTTACGTATACCCTTTTATCGTCTATTTCTAATGATTCTTTATTAAAATCACTAATATGGGCAATTTATGCTTCGTTTTTAACATATGTTTTACATTTCTAGTTTTGATCCTTGTTCATTGATCATGGTTACATCATCTAAATACTGTTAATAATTATATAAATATTATATATATTCATTATATATAAATTTTGAGTAATATAGAAATGTTGGTGATAAAAAAATGAATTACACTATTCATGAAGATGTTAGATCATACGTATGCATGAACACTGTATTTATTTTTCGCCAGATGGAATGAATGAATGGTAAATTAAAATTAAAAACATATATAAAAATTATTATATCATATATATCATATATATTCATTAAAAAAATATAAATTTTCATCCAAAAAATATATAAAATAAAAATTATTCACATCACTTCACGGAGGTGATATCCCACATGTATGCACGAGTGACCTTATCATTTTCCAATGGTTTAGAAGTTAAGAATTTTGATATGATATTTTCATTAAATATTAATTATTATTTAATAAATATCAAATATAAACTTTAAATCCATAATAATACCCATCCATAATTTAATGGTAATGAAAAATGACTTGTATTGCTATGTGGAAATCGTAAGCCATACATATACAAGAGTGATACTGTAACTTCTTGTTGATAAGAAAGAGGCTTTATATGAGTATATTATCAATAAAAATAACATCTAATAATATTGGTAATAATAAATTGTTTAATTTATGATATATATTATAAATATAAAGAAGATAAAGAATAGTGAAAATTGAATGTGATAGGTTAAGGTGATTACCACTTATTCAAAATGACTCCGTTAGATCTCCTTGAAAGGGCTAAAGGGTGAGTATTTTGGGAAGAAAATCAGATGTATAATGTGGAGAAAGAATTTTATAAGATAATTTTTTAGATTATGGTCGATATAGAAGGCTCAATGTGGTTTAAATATATGAGTGAGGTGGTTCCCTTTTATTATTGAGGTGAGAGGCACTATTGGAATTTCCCAAAATATTAAAATATAATTGGACTATTTTAGAGCTAAATGATTCCAAATAGACTATAAAAAAACATACGGAAAATATTTAGGCCTTATATTATCTCTCTTTACCTTATTTAATATTTTTATTAATTTTTAATAATATAATAATATATTACCATTATAAAATATCATTATTACAAATTTCGACACTATTCATTAATTTGATTTTAATAACATCAAGAAAATTATAGAAATTGAAAAAAAATATTTTAACACATCACTAAAATGTCATGTTAATCTATAAAATTTGGTGATAATATAAATTATCTCAAATTGTAAAAATTTCATATTTTATATATCATTTATTTTACTTTTCAATTAAATTAATATTTACTTTGTCCGCTTTGAGTAAGCATTTAAGGTAATTATTTCCTCAATAAAAATAATAAATAAATAAAAATGATAAAGATAAAAATTTAATATTCCAAAATACTATTTATAGTCCAAAATATTCTTTGATTCACCCCATATTAAAAATTATTTATTTATTTAAAACAAGGTTATGCCATGTTTGACTTTTCTTGAAATGAAATACTATAAAGGTAATAATATCATTAAAATAGAAATAAAATGAAAAAAATATTATATTATTATGCACTAAATGGACCCATAAAAAAGATTTATTTAAGTTTTATGGTTATTTTTCAGTCATTTCCATTTCATTTTTATCTTAAATTTCTTGATTTACACTTATCGTGGTAATTAAATTACATTAGTTACAATTCATAATGACCAAGAATAAAAGAGAAATTTTGAAAAAATTTGGACCCAATGATTCCAAATATAGATAAAATTATTCATGATTAAACTTATAGAAGTGGTTTAATTTCATTTTAAAATGAATTCTGAAAAACAGAACGAAAAACTATTTTTCTAAAAAATATAGTTTTAAGTCCAAAATGTACTTATTCCAAAATAAATATATAATTATGATTAAAATTAAATTAATTAGAAAATATTTTAATAATTGTCAATTAATTTATCTTAAGATAAAATTAAAATGCTATAGTTGGTTTTAAACATATATAAAATGACAATTTTATAAAAATTGGTATTTTCCATTATTCAGTGAAAATTTAATCTTTTTAGAAAATTATCAAAAATTACTATTAAGATTATTTGACATGATGAAATAAAAAATTATTAATTTTCTTTAAAATATAAATCTAAATATTCTTTAAATAAATTATAATATTTTCCCAAAAGAAAATCCTTTTTTGAGAAATTGTATTTTTGATGAATTAAATATCTTTTCTATAAATTGAACGATTATTTACTAAATATTTGTCAATAAAATTTTTTTTAGTAGAGAATTTATATAAATTTAATTATATATGTAATCATATTTTAACACAGAAAATTAAAGATTATGTTATAGCTGTCACATTAAATTATAATATTTTAATAGTGTTTTGTGGTTAATTTAAACTCGATGTTGTGTGTAATGCAATCCATCAATGAAATAAAATTATTTAAAGAGAAAATTTATTATAAAATATTTGGGGTGTTATTCCCATGAACCCGGGATCTAGTTTTCATTGCCTCAAAATATTATGATGTCCCTACTAGGGAGTCTCTCTCATGAAAATCCATTCACCGACCCAAACTCTATATGATTGCATCACCAGTTTGCATCTGACTACTTTTCAACTCGGCGTTGTCACCTAATGAAACATGATCAATGGGATATAAATTAAAATATCTTACAAATGGATCAAACCAATGAAAGATTACACCCCATTCTTTATCCAAAATATGACCTACCGTATATGGCCTTATAAATATTTGTCTGAATTGATTTATAATAAAAAAAATTATAGATAATCTATCTAACCATTATATAGTTCTCCCATGAAAAAAATAAAGGAAAAATGTTAAGACAAGGTCCACTAACAACAGAATTAGTCATTCAAACTTCTTGTTTGTATGAGGATATTATGCTCAATTCAAAAAAAAGTTTGTATAAAATTTGTTTTCATACCCCTGAATTAAGATCAAGAGGAATTTAAATCAGTTAACATTCTATGATATAAACTAGATGGATATATAATCTATTTGACATAAGGCTTACCTAGTATATTAATTGAATTGGTCTCCCTTATCGATATGAAAAGTATAGCCTTCATCAATCAGCCAAAAATTAAAATATCACATCACTTCCATGAGATATACATCCCAATACCTTTAATAAATATATCACCACATCATCCAACTTCAAATATTGAATAAGAATAAGTTTTAAGAGACTCGTGGGATACTAATGATCAGTATTCACCAAATAGCAGGTGAAGAATAGCGATATGAACCATGTTATTTACTTATATATCTCAAATAACTAAAAATAAATAAAAATGTAAGGGTAGATCTTGGTGAGTGTTGATCTCTACGTGTCTCCCACCAACCTCATGATCTCCCTCCTACAATGGAAAAAGATGATGAATGATACCATTCCCTATCCCACCTACTACTAGGATGGAAAATGTGAAACCCATAAGATAGCTTGCACCCCCATGAAGAACGTTGATATGGTAGCTAAGATATCCCCTACATAGTTTATGTTACATTGAAAATTAACAACTCCAAATCATTATCCATTGTTGTTGACTTCATATCACATGACTCTATAATTGTATTTCCTCATGGAACCCTACTCAATCATTGCAATTCATGAACAATATATCATAAAAATGTACCCCTACATTCATTCGCTTCTAAGTTAATGAATTATTTTTCCAATAAACTGTTTACAAATACCTTGCTTATAAATATTAATGGTTTTTATTTAAAAACACACTTAGATACTTAGAGTAAAATGAGACAAAAGTATTTCTCACATGTTAATTCTTGAATCTGTGAGTCAACAAAATTCCTTTTCTCATGATGATTATAGTATGAGGGTTGGTTCACCAATCTATGGAGTTGACACTTCATGTTTATACACTCCTCAAGAATGAAGCCACCACACAAGCATCCTATATGAAGACTCAACCACATAGTCTCTATCCCACTCATATAATGTTCATGCATCTTCTTTTGTGAACCTTTGATACATTGGATCAACTTTTTCATGTGTGTGTTTGGTCGAATCTCTTCCATTATAGGGTCCATGCATGGAAAAAACATTATATTCCAACATACCATGTGGAGTATCATTTTTTCATTCATCATTTAAGCTGATCATCCCTACATTGTGAGATAAGGGAGCATATCAAACTCCCATGCATGGTCAGTGCATGAATCAGCCTCCTACTACATGCATACATTGGGTGGACTATCTTTATTTATGTGGTCTCCATATTGGATGAATATCTACCAATATAAATTTGATTAAAATCAGTTCTCATCACAACCTATAGTGTTGTTGAGTCCCCCCCCCCCTCATATACATACCATGTGGACAAGGTTCCCTTGGGGGTGTTCAAACCCCTTCTTCTGTCAATGATTTTTTAGGAAGTATCCAATCAACCTATGGACACTTTTCACCATGGGAACCCCAATAATAACAAATTAAATCCTCCACCAAATCCACAAGATACACAATATCATAGAATAGACACTAGAATACCCCCATTTATCTTTGATTCCCTTGATAAAAGGACACCCATGAATTGGAATCCCATACCGGTATAACCATTAAGGGATCACAATTTTGGATTCCCTTGAAAATAAAGACCCCTTATAAGATGATATAAATGTAGTCACTCCTAAAATAGGTCGCCCGCCCCATCTAATATGTTTAATATATTTGGTCAGTATGGGGAACCACACTACCACAATAAATGAACCATGGGGTAGAGAATTAAGCCAAAATTAATCCCCTAGTATTTATTATAGCATTACATACTCCTCCAAACTCTATATACAACCTTTACTATTAATAAAGACAAAGATAGGAGGATACATCCACTCTTTATGTATAAGGCCTATGATGGTTCCTATCATAAATATGATTAATGAGCTAAATATACTCCAAAATAATCCTTCGATGCATAAGACCTATTTAAATCTAATTGCGCGCTCTCAAAAAATGTGAATAATAATATATTATATAAATAATCTCCTACCAAGCATCACTCATTTGGGATTAGATATTTAAATTGATAATTTCATTAACATAATTAAAATACCACTAATATGAGGTTATCCAATTAATAATCCCTAATTGATCCTCTATTATCATATCTTTCAGGACATAGACATACCAACAAGATGATGTAAAACTATTTGGAAAAATTCCAAATCAAATCACATAAAACATAGGGGAAATGAGCGTTCAACATAATGATAACCAGTATGGTCTGGTATAATCCCATTATCATAAACTATGTCACTCTAACTATATATTATTTGATTCTTGTGATGATAAGATACATAGGATGCCTCTGTGAGGTTCAAACTGAAAATCAGAAACCCACCATTATCCACCCTCTTGAGAAAGCGTTACTCATGAATTCATTTACATATTTTATATTTAGGACATATTCCCCACATATTAGGATGCCCATTAATCACATAAAACTTCTAATAAAATTATTCCACCCTAATTAGAGAGACTTTTCCATTCAATTCATTTCTATATATTTTTCATTGGTCTATATTCCTAGTGAAACCACACTCTACCTGAAGAGCCAAACTATTTTAAAGTATTCACCAAATCTATCTTTATTGGGATAAATTAACTTTTAGGACATTAAAAAGTGATAATCATAAATAATTCATATAGAAACCATATCTAGGAATAATTAATCTTATCTCCTTACCAGATGATGATGAACTAAAAGGATAGGTGCTTTTCACCTGACCTAAAATGGTATGATGTGTCTTATTAAGTGTTACTAAAAATGTGTGTTATAATTCCATTTCTATGGACTTATAGGAAGCCATTATTATGGACATGATCACCACAGAAACAAACTTCTCTCTAGGATAAGGATCAACATCATAGTTCCTAGTTATATGAATTAAAACCATATTCAATAAAAATTAAGCATCAATAATTAGTCATGAAAAAATAGATATCCTCTTATACTTATAGATGTCCACATCGATACATGTTAATGATAAACCAATGAATCATGGTAACCATTACCATGTTATGATTTTGGAAGGATTCATGAAAATTTATTAAATATATAAGAGATTCCAAAAGTAGAAAGGAATTCCCCAAAAAACGTGTGGTGAGGCGATGCATAAAACCCATGGAATAACATGCATTCTAAGAATCATTGGAAAACACCCTTAGTGACCTCCTACATTTAGAAATAACGTCTATAATAACCTTTATTTTAAACCATTACAGTCACAGGTTTGTGTCACAGTTTCAAGCAAAAAATTTAATGGTGAATATGAAATGGATCTTTTAACTACTAAAGAGAGTGGAAAAACATTAAATCTTTACATAGTGTGCAACATCGATGAGTTTGTTTATTAATGTTCTATTAATCTCTTATGACTGATAAAAATCCATTCAACCTAAGTTGATGGAACCACCATGAAAATAGAAATATGCCTCAACTATTTCTAAATCTAGGGCAATATCAATCTAAAATGTGATATCACTAATATAGCATCACCAATAGAAGGTGAAGAATGCATTAGAAAGTAAGTAATTCCTCAAAAGAACCATACACACATTTGAGGTTATACATGACACCCTCCGTTGCATCATTATTCATTGGATGACCACTCAATGATGAGTTTTTAAATAGAAGGAAATACCTATCACCACCTAAAACCATTTTAATAACCATTTCCCAGAATAGTAAATGTTCGCCCATATCTTGGAGAGGGAGATCAAGAGGTTTAATATGGTCTCAACATCGCACTGGAGTATCTTAAAATGGATCTTGTGAATTTATTACATCTTAATTACTATGTGTAATTATACACTTTAGAACTTTCTGTGGATTCCAATACATAGGTCCCTCCCCCCTTTACTAAATCCTAGAAATTTAACATATGTTATGATGGCGGTGAGGTTTCATCCACAAGGGGCAAGACCAAATCATAATTTCTACCATATAATTTCATCAATATGATATAAAAACAACTAAATTGTAGATAGATGTACCTATTTATGATCACCATGCCTACCAGAATACTTTGGAATAATTAGGGGAAGATTGTATGCATATCCCAGTTCTAACCATGGGGAAATAACATATATTTTCCCCAATAGATGAAAACCATTGGTATAACATGATTAAAACTATAGGATAGAAGTGGGATCATATACCCACTCCTATAATGTAATGGTATAATATACCCATTACGAATTTAGAATCTAGTTAATATATCTTAGCATCAATTGATGATTAGGAATATATCCCTACTTGCATCTTGAAAAACTACCAACATATGCTGGTATTAGTTGTAGAATACAATCCTTATCATGCATCGTTGACTACTATAGGTTTGGTACATATTACCAAACCCACCACTAGAAAATAGAATCAACATAATTAATGAGGTACTCATGAGAAAGAATGAATTCCTTCAACCATTTAGTTTGGTTGTCAATGCATATCCGAAAAGAATGAAAATATGATCAGACATATATCCCCATTACAACTACATATCACCATCCCAGTTCAATGACCACTTTAAGGTAGACCCATATTATTATCCTAATAAAAAAACTCATCTTTATATTCCAATGACCATATGAGATTCACCTAACAATACTCCCATATATGAGGTCATTATACACAACAAACAACCCTAGCATCCCAATAGATAGAATACAAAATGAAGTCTCACTGGGGGAACCCAAAGTTTATGGGAAGGTACATATCATTACCCTACTCAATGATGATGTTCTTAAAGACCCATTAAAAATTTTTATTTTAAAACATGAACATACAGACTCATTAACAAGATGAAGAAGTTGGAGTTTCATAGGATATACCCATGATTTTTCTTACTGCACTTCTAGATTTCCTCCCCAGAGTGCCTCACAACAAGGTATTACCTATATAAATATCATAATTGGGACTATTATCATGGTGTGATCTGCTAAAATTATCCTCAAATCTAGAGGGTCAATTAGAAATAATTTTTTCCCTTTATCACATCAAATCTCATTCGCCATAAGAATCATACACCAGGAATAGGTCAAATGAATCCTCTATGGGGATGAATATTGATCTATAATGATAATTATTCCCATATTTGTGTTTTATATAATGGTAATCCACTTAAGAATACATAATTCTAGTTTTAAGGACCTCCACTTATTGAGGAAACTCATATTAGTCCCTCATATCATAAGGCAATTGAGAGATTGAGCTGAGTTACACCAGTTGACCTATCTCTGTTGATAGATATTCTTACTCAACGGATTGATATAATTAGATAATTTTTATTATCCAAAACACACATAAATCACAACTAATTATATATATTGGATTAGATTCTGACTAATTCTACTCTCTTAAATGAGGAGGTCATGAGATCACCACACTATTCTAATTAAATAGTGGAATATCTCTGTAACGATGAAAATAATGGTCTATTATTAGAAAAGAACTTTGTATAGACAATATAAAAAACATGATATGGACTAAAACAACTTCTCAATATATTATTTTGGACATTTTGGGTGACAAATGAATGCATCGTCTTCATCAAGATTCATCGTTGGCTTTTCTCAATTAAAATAAAACTATCTTCTTTATATAGAATATGAAAACATCATTAATGAAATAGAATAAACCTTCCATTAAATTGATGTTTATATAATTTTAGATAAATTACAATTGAGAAATGAATGGTATCGTCGAGATATAGACATCATTGTCTTAATTATTCGAGGAATCTACGTAAATTGATCACTGTAACTCCCATTTATTTATACATTGGAGAGTGGGGTGAACATAAAGCCCTAAATTTTACATCACTACCTAGTAAGAAGAGTTTATCAATAATAAATACATGTAATGTCATAACCTCATTCCAAATATTGTTCATGATATCTAAACATTATATCCATCTTGTTCAATATTGTCTCGTTATATATAAATCCCAAAAATGGTGAATACACTGGGAAAGATCCGTTAAAATTTTCATACATCATGCCTCTAAAAACATTTAATAGAATTACTATCTAATAAAATAAAAAAAACATACTTGAAGTTTTTTCCCAAATAATGAGAATATCACATTCAGAATATTCACTACATCCAGTTCATGGAAGAAAAAAATCATAAAAATTCAAAAAGGAATAAGCACTAACCACTACAGCTAGAATACAAGAACCAACTAGAACATAATGATAAGTGATTTATTGAACCATTTCAACTCTAATGATCATCATTTTCTCATCGGGTCTACGTTTTCCTATAAATAAAACTAAGACAAGCCCACCTCATAGGGATGAGGGAGTTTTTAGCAGAAACTCTGCATCCTCCCCTGTAAAAACTAGTCTTCTCTCAACATGGAGAAACACTATAAGATTTTTTTATCAGTTTATACCATTAAATTATCAATGTATATCATTGGGGATATGCTTGATGAGTGTTTCTAGAAACACTCTCATGATCACCATTCAAAATGCAGATTCTAGGGAGAATTGGATGGAGAATCTAAATTCTTATAGGGGATGTAAAGAAAAATGGTCTTCCATGAAATGGAATGTAAAATAGAGGTATTAATTTCCAATTAATATATAATTGATAGGTGATCAATCTCTTTACCATTCTGATAAGGATATGGGGTTGACAGTATATTATAAAATAATAAGTGTCATCAATATGTATTAGACTAATGGTAGGATGGATGATTCTAACATATAAGAGTATAAAATGGAAGTTTCCATTAGAGATATTATCTACACCAAAACACTGGACGATGTTTTTGGTTCTCATCATCAAAGGTGGACCTGATATTAGGGTGTTCCTTTGAATGCACTATTTCCTCCTCTCTAGTGGAATTAAACAAAAGAAAAGGGGAAGGGTGTGGCTGGATCCCTCCTATTACCTGGAGAGTTTTAACTTCCTATCATTGATGAGAGATTTTACCAATATGAATAAGATAAAAATGAGATAAAATTATTAAATTCAAAATTAAACATGGGAATTATTATTTCCAATTCCATCCTCTATGAATATACTCAAATTTCTTCATTGACAGATCTCTATCAACATGGAGAATTCACTCTATTGAAATGAATAGAATGTAGCTATCTAAAAAATCCATGATTCATGATACCTTTTTATTTGGACCATATGAATGTGTGATACTAGTATTTCTGTATATTGAGTTGGGATATGGATCCTTTTGGAAAAAAATACCTCAAAAAAATCCATATCAATTATCATAAATATATGTAGTTGATCCAACCATATTTAACTATACTAAATGCCTAAAAACAAAATTTTAGCCATCCATCATGATATCTGTAATGTATTTACTCAATAAAATCTATGGAGTCACGAATGGAGTCTATATAATAGTGGTATAGATCAGGTAAACTAGAAATAAATAAATACCCTGAATGGGGGATGTGACTCATCCTTCACATATCTTGGAAAATTCAAATTTTCAAACCATAATTGGGCTTGGAGTCCCAAAAAAACATTATCCCACTTTATATCTCAATTTGGTATCATTAAGGGAACCCTCATAAAATAATAGGTAGTTTAGATCATACACTCTTACAAAATATCCATGCAGCAACATTTGTTTGATATAATAATATAATACCTCATTCAATCATAGTGTAACACCCCGACCTTAGATTCCCAGAGTCGGTGCATTATTTTAGTACATTGGCATGATTACATGGAATCATGTCCCAAGAGTCCGATCAGTTTAGTAGTCTTGGAAAATAGATATCATACATGGACATTACATTACAATTCCTAACATACAACTCAACATAAATAAACCTTTTAGAATGTCATTTTTTCCTTAGCTTAACCCTGTATCTAAAACATAAAACACTTCTTGGGATCCTGGGAAAATAAAACATAAGAAATGGGTGAGCTCAGATGCTCTGTAAGGGTAAATAATTTAGCAGAATCTATAAAATTTTAAGTCAAGATGTGTAATAAAAACAATAGCCTTTTAATAATAAATGTGAACACAATATGGAAAAAATAAATCAAACATTACCAAATAAACATGCACATGGATATTATACTAGTCGAATAATCACATGTAATAACTAACATCATAATGAGGGAATGCCTAACGCTGGACATCATTACAACATAGTCAAGGCCTTATGCAAAGACTAAATTTTTTTTTCAAGACCTTGTGCCAAGATACTAGTTTGTCTCATGAAACCTATTGATGCATCGAGGAGCTATAGCGGGTTCCACCCATCACTTACTAATCCGACTACATTCCTCATATAAAAAGGTTGAAACATAACATAAACATTCATATTACAACTAGCATATGAAATGTCAATACTTTGTCCATAAACCATGAATGAAATAAAAATAACACATCCACAGTCAAACATATCACAAATAATTCAATATAATATGGAATATTTGTATCATAATAAATCAAATTCAAACAAGATTAAAATCTATCAAAGGATTTTGACGTAGATGAAAATGATATGTAAAACACTTTGAGAGAAATATCTCTTTTTTCAGGAAAACATTTACAAGTCACAAAATTTAAAAAGGAAGACATTTCAAGACATTTTTGATTCAAAGTGTCCCATACCACTTTGAAACTTTTCAAAGGAATAAACTTTTTAAAAACATTCATTCCTATATAAATAAATACTGAAAATAACCATTTTGAAATCATGGACATTAATGAGAACGATTTACAATAATAAATATTTAAAACATTTAAACTGATGTTTTATAAAAAATTCATTTAAAAATAATCCCATTGAGAACTCTTTCATGAAACATGGAAATGGATAATAAATATGTCTCAGTAGATACTTATGTAAAAACAACCTTGGATAATAAAGAGATTGTTTAATTAACCTTTATCTTGCACTTTCCTTTATTCGATGGTATGTTTAACCTCCTGTATAATAACCATTGTGTGTTATTAGATTATACCAGAACCATATTAATATTTATGATATCATACATGATTCATTTATGACTTTATACTACATATTTAATTATAATTTCCATGTTAAATTAACATTTTGGGTAATAATCCCTTTCTTTATCGTACATGTTTTAACTTGTTACTCTCGATTGTATCACTTCGATCAAAATTTAAATACATCCAAAATATAAAACATGATTTATATATGATATATATTTAGAATATAAATATGTATAATAGACATATATATGAAATGGGAAACACCGTTTATGGAGATGGTAGTCTCTACGTATGCATAAAGGATGATTCTGTTTTCATATCGTATTACACGGATCTAAGTGAAAAAGATATATGTAAGTACATATATATATATATATATATTTATATATCCAGTATCATTATTATTTCATATATTAAATACTTACTAATGATATATATTATATAATCATCGTTGAATGCTGAACATGGAAATGAATCTCATTGCGTCGTGGAGAAAGTAATCTGTACGTACGCACAAGTGGAAATATCATTATATTGATGGAGAAATCTTATGTAATTGGATGTTATATCATATATACAGAATAATTACCATGTTATATTTATTATTTACATCTTTTATGCTCATTATTATACTCATCCATATAATTAAGTGTTTGAATAACAAACTACACCATGATGTGGAGACGGTAATCCGTACGTACCCACGTATGGTGACTTTGTCATTTATAGGATGGATAGAATAATGAATATTGTTGTACCCTTTTTATAATAACATCACATTATATAGAAGATATTAGAGTTATTATTTTAGAATGTAAATAACAAATAATTAGGAAGTGGATGAATAAACGAACTTGAAAGAGGGTGGTGAAATCATTGCCTCTTCTTCGGGTTCTTCCATTTGATTTGATCAAAATGAATCCATTGGGTGGATTTATGACCAAAGGAAGTCCTCTAGGATGAAGGTAGGAATGTTGGGAAGATATTAGGGCAGGGTTTGGCCGATCCAAATGACTTTGGAGGTGTGAATTTGAGATAAGGGGAAGGGACCTTTTATAAGAGGGGTGAGGGGAACCTTAAGAAAAAAAATTAAAATATTATTTTATAATAAATTAATTTTTGGTTTATAATGGATCAAAAATAAATTAAATAAATTATAAGGTGGGGATGGGTAAAAAACCACTCAACCAATCGGTTTTAGACATGTTTGGGTCACTATATTAACCTTATCTTTTAGATTTAACTCTTAGTTAAATAGTTTGACATTTAACATGTCTCTTTGTATTTTTATATTATATGGATAATAAACATACTATGAATTTACAAGAGAACCCCATGTGGTTCATTAATGACATATATAATATTATTTAAAATCTTTGGCTTATCCTTATATTTTTAGTAATAGAATTATGATTAATAATATAATATTTGTTATAAAAACACTTTTATGTCAATTTTGACACTATTTGGAATTTTGTTTTTTCTAAATTTATAACAGCAATATTACTCCAAAAAAAATTCATCTGACTGACCCTAACATGTCATATTAACCTATAAAGTTAGTTTAACTCATAAAAAGTCTCAAATTACATTTCTTTGGATATTTATAATATCAAATATTTTAATAGTTCTGTAATTAGGTAATTACTACATCATCATTGTGTTATAAATAAATTAAATCATTTAATGTCTAAAATATATAAATAAAATACCATTAGGTAGGAAATATATTCATATTTTTAATAAATATTTATAATCGAATTTATCTTCTGTGTAACCCTATATTAAAAATGGTTTAGTTATTAAACTTTTCATTTACCACTTTTAACTCTTCTTTGAATTAAATAATAATAAATGTCCTAATCTAATCCAAGTGACCCTAAAGATAATATTTTATTCCTAAGGTTTTTTTGTTCTAATTAACAGTATCAAATATAATTAGGACATGTGTTAGGGTAATAATAATACCATTTACCATTAATTACCATATTTACTTTTAACCGTGGTAAATAAATGTCAAAAGTTACTATTCAAAAAAAATTATTTTCATCTCATTGAACCACATTTTACCTAATAATATAAACCATGTCACATATTTTTTCAAAATTCAACTCAAATAAGTGGTAAAATTATGTTTTATTTAAATTTTCAAATGCTCCTAGGAGGTGGGTAAAAGACTGTAAAACGTTCGATAAAATTTTATACATCTAATTCTATTGTAAAATGAATCCAATGAATTAAATTGAATTTAAATAGGTATTATATATTTTTTTTACTTAAAATAAATTTAAATATAATAAATATTTATTTAAATAAAAATTCGTTTTTAAATAATAAGACAATGTTTTCACTATTCATCAATAATTTAATGTTTTCAAAAAAATATAAAAAATTTACCCTAAGATAATTTTGTTATTATGAATTCAAAAATGAAGTCTATTTTACCAACTTCAAAACATATAAGTTTCATTTACTAATTTAAAATAAATTACCATTTTCAAAACCAAAAGGCATATTTTTATGAAATAATAACTATCAAAAGATTGACACTAGTTTATATCCAATTTTAAAGTGAAATTACTTACAATGACCAGAATTGGATTAAATGGAAAAAATATAATCTATTAATACTTACAAATCATTAACTTTTATAATTTTACACAATAAATTATTTTGATTAAAAAAGTTGTTTTCAGTTAAAATATAGTATTTTTCACTATTCACCAAATATGAAAGTTCTCAGAAAAACACCAAAATATTGTTGAAACTAAATTCTTATGTCCCGATTCTAAAGAAGAATTTTATTTTTTCAAATTAAATATATAAATGTTTCAAATATTGTATTTAAAAAGGGTTCTACCTTAAAGGGCGGTAAAATTGATTTTTTTTAAAAATACTTCTTTTATCTGAAATAAATGAATTTTTTTTTCTAATATGTCTATGAAAATCATAGTATGGATTCCGAAATTATAAGGATTTTATAAAGTTCAAAATTTAGTTAATACTATTCATATCCTCTTTTGAACGGCTTGTTTGGTAGGTCGTGGTGCGCTTTAACTCCGTGTTGTGTGTAGTGCAAGTTATTGAATTACAGTGAAGAAAATAACATACTATGAAATCATGGGGTTTTACATTATTCCCTCCTTAAATAAATTGTGTCATAACATTTTTAAATTGTTCTTAGAAAATAAATGTTTGAAGATAAAAAATATCTTTGTGGGAAAACCCACATCGAAAATTGGGTTAATAAAATTTAGTTTTAATAAGTGGAAAAGGGGAATGAAAAAGTCACCACCAAATTATGATCCTGATTAGTAAAACATTGGAGGCAATTTGAGAAACATAACTATTGGAAAAAAGAAAATATATATAGGGAGTGATTGAGGTCATCAGTCACAAATAATTGTAGAATTAAGGGCCTCAAAGCCATAAATCTATGATGATTTAAAATATCATCCGTTCAACAAAACCTAAGGTATTAGGATAACACATTTTTAGTTTTAAGATACCTTGCCTAAAGTTCAAGAATTAATTTCATCACATAATAAGAAATAAAAAAATATTTATATATATACATGACAAGTAGAGTACCATCATTTATCTAATTTCAACCACAAACTCATCATTCACTCTAAAAGATGATAGAACATAAATAAATATTATATTTATCCTATTCCTATAGGGTTACAAAAAAAATTAATTTATAATTCAGATACAAGAACTTTTAAAAAAACTACATTATTCAATCCAGGACATTACGTGGGACAGTGGTAGGCGATACACCATTGTCGCCCTTCAGTTGTGGGTTTAAGTCTCATGGCCTTTTCGGATGCGACAGGTTACCGCCCGTCCTCCGGGTTGTCTTTTTATGGAAATACAAAAATAATCTCAAACTAGACCTATCCAAAATACGTCTTTCCATTCTCAAAGTCCAAAATTTATAAGGAAGGTAAACACAATGAAGATATGTTTTTTCACGTAAAAACATGTGAACGCCGTCATCATGTATTCTTTTAAAACATTGAAACATCCTAAATTACCATAAAACCTTATTGATTATATTCATGATCCCTTGTTCATTATAGAATACTTGGTATAATATTTCTATCCAAAAATATTGAATATTCCAACAATGATGAAATAAGAAAACTATTAATCAGTTCCATGGAATTCAATAACATCCAATATAATGTATCCAAATCAACCATCTCTTATTCCACAAACACTACCTCATTATTAGGACCATATTAAGTATTTCATTTCCTTCAGCCATGTATATTTCCAAAAAGTGTGTCTTAATATTAAGCCACTTTTCTTATAACCATATAATCTCAAATCCTCAATAGTATAGCACTGTAGTAAAATCATTATTTATCTACATAATTCATATAACCAGAATATTACTGATACAACAGAAAAATGAAATAATTCTACAATAAAAAAATAATAACACTAGTCATTCCTCTTCATCTGAGGTAGTATAATAACTTGATTATTATCCAATGTAATCATTTAAGTTATACTCTGATGATTGAGACATTGATTCACATAGTGTCCCAATGCCTTGCAGATGTTGCATTGTACATTTGAAACTTTTTTTCTTACCATTGCAATCGCATACTTGGTGTCCTTTTTCTCCAAACTTATAAGAAACTCCCATTCCCCTCAAGACAGTACAAGGGTTTTTCTTCCCACATTTACTGTATAATAAATATTCAACTTTTCCCTTCTTCCCCTTACTTCCAATCCTTTCACTAGGAGTTATTTCTGAAATATAACATAAAATTTATTATTTTATGAATCACAATACATAAATCCAAACATGTAAACCACATAACATAAATTGAACAATTTTTATATATAATCCATAATAATAAAAATGTTTTCTTTGAGTAATCATATACTAATAAACCGTTAATAATGATTTTTAATGAAAATGAGAATTATCCTAAGCATATCCCCAGGGAGTGTCATAACCAAGAGTGTAGCAAGCCCCGTTGTCAGGCACTAGTTCCCATTCGAGTCTATCTCAAAGTGGTGTTCTTAGGTTTTAACCCTAGGCACATCTGTACCAGAGCTGCCTCTACCTGCTCGTATCAAGATAAGGATGTATTTCTTGGAAAACTCCCAAAATCACTACATTACCAAAATTCGAGGAAGTTCTTCTATATTAATACTCAACGTCTATCTTAGGGTAATGTGCTCTAATCAGAGTTTATCTAAATCTCATTTCCAAGGTTATTTCTACACTTTCTATGATACCAACTATAGCGCCCCGACCCCAGTTATCTAGAGTCAGTGCATTATATCAATACATTGGAATGATTATAAGGAATCAAGTCCCGAAAGACCAATCAGTTTAGCAGTCTTGGAAAATAGATTACATAAACGAACATTACATTACATTTACTAATATACAACACTATATAAAAAATCCTTTGACAATGAAATTTTTTTATTAGCTTAACCCTGCATCTCAAACATAAAACACTTCTTGGGATCCTGGAAAAATAAAACATAAGAAAGGGGGGAGCTCCGATGCTCAGTAAGGGGAAATAATTTAGCGGAAGCTATAATCTTTAAAGGAAAGATGTGTAATGAAAACAATATCCCTATAAACACAAAATTGAGCATAATATGGCGAAAATTAATCAAAAATTACCATATAAACATGCACTTAGATATTCTACTAGTCGAATAATCACATGTAATAACGAATTTCATAATGATGGAATTCTTAACGTCGGACATCATTACAACATAGTCAAGTCCGTGTGCCAATAGTACAAAAAAGATTTTGTAAAGGCCTTGTGCCAAGACACTAGTTTGTCTCATGAGACCTACCGATGCATTGAAAAGTTATAGGGGGCTCCACCCTTTACTTACTAAGTCCACATAATTCCTCATATTAAAAGGTTGAAACACAACAAAAACATTCGTATTAAAACTACCATACAAAAATGTCAATAATTTATCCATAAAATGTGAATGGTAGAAAAATAACACATCCATAGTCAAACATATCACGAATCCTTCAATACAATATGGAATATTTTTATCATTATAATTCAAATTCAAAGATGTTTAAAATCCATCAATGGATGTTTACATAGATGAAAATGATTTGTAAAACTCCTTGAGAGAAATATATATTTTTCATGAAAACATTTAAAAGTCACACAATTTAAACAGGAAGATATTTAAATAAATTTTTGAATAAAATGGTCCCATACCACTTTTAAACTTTTCAATGGAATTATCATTTTAAAAACATTCATATCCATATAAGTAAATCTTTAAAACCAATTTTGAAAACATGGACATTAATGAAAACGATTTAGAAGAATAAATATTTAAAACATTTAAAATGATGTTTTATTAAAAATTAGCTTAAAAATCATCCATTTGAAAACACTTTTATGAAACATGTTCATGGATAATAAATATTTCCTAATAGATACTTATGTAAAATCAACCTCAGATAATAAACTGATTGTGAAATTAACCCTTACCTAGCACTTTACTTTAGTCGAGGGTACATTTATCCTCCGTTATAATGACCATTGTATGTTATTAGATTATACCAGAACCATATTAATATTTATGATATCATAAATGCTTCATTTATGACTTTATAGTACCCATTTAATAATAATTTCCATGTTAAATAAACATTTTGGGTAATAATCGCTTTCTTTATCATACGTGTTTTAACTTGTTACTATTGATTGTATCACTTAGATAAAGATTTAAATAATTATAGAATATAAAACATGATTTATATATCAAATATATTTAGAATATAAATATGTATAATAGACATATATATGAAATGGAAAACACTATTTAGGGAGATGGTAGTCCGTACGTATGGATAAACGTTGTTTCTGTTTTCATATCGTATTGCACAGAAATAAGTGAATTATGTATATGTAAGTACATATATATATATATTTATATTTATATCTCTAAAATAATTATTATGACATATATTACATACTTATTAATGATATATATTTTATAATCATCATTGAATGGTGAATGTGGAAATGAATCTCATCGTGTCGTGGAGACGGTAATCCGTATGTACACACGAGGGACAATATCATTATATTGATGGAGAAATAGTATGTAATTGGATTTTATATCATATATAAAGAATAATTAAAATTTTATATTTATTATTTACATTTGTTACGTTCATTATTATACCCATACAAATAATGAATTGTCTTAATAACAAACTACACCACGATGTGGAGATGGTAATCCGTACGTACGTATGTATGGTGACTTAGTCATTTATAGGATGGATAGAATAATGAATATGGTTGTATCATTTTTATAATAACATCACAGTATATAGAAGATACATGATTTTTTATTTTATAATATAATCAACAATGAAAGAGGATGTGGAGGAATAAAAGAACTTGAAAGAGGGTGGTGAAATCATTATCTATTCTTCAGGTCTTCCTTTTGATTTGATCAAAAGGGATCCATATGTTGGATTTATAACCAAATTAATGCCTCTAGGATGAAGGGAGTAATTTTGGGAGGTTATTTGGTTCTGTGTTGGATGAGGAAAATGGAATTGGAGGTGTGAATTTGAGAGAAGGGGAAGTGCCCTTTTGTTAGAGGGCTGAGGGGCACCTTAGGAAAAACTGAAAATATTATTTTATAATAAATTTATTTTCTTTTTATAATGGATCCAAAATGAATTATTAAAAGTATAAGGTTGGTATGGGTCGAACACCACTCATCCAATATGTTTTAGACAGGTTTGGGTCACTATATTAACCTTATCTTTTAGATTTAACTTTTAGTTAAATAGTTTGACATTTTCCATGTCTATTTGTGTTTTTATATTATATAGTTAATAAAATAAATATACACTTCTTATAGAACCCAATGTTGTTAATTAATGAAATATATAATAGTATTTAAGCACTTTGGATGATCCTTATATTTTTAGGAATAGAATACCAATTAATAATATAATATTTATTTTAAAAACTCTTCTATGTCAATTTTGACACTCTTTGGTATTTTCTTTTTTCTAAATTCATAACAGAATTATTACTTCGAAAATAATTCATCTAACCAACCCTAGAATGTCATATTGACCTATAAAATTATTTTAATTCCTAAAAAGTCTCAAATTACATTTATTTGGATATTTATAATATCAAATATTTTAATATTTCATTATTTAGGCAATTATTACATCATCATTGTGTCATAAATAAATTAAATTATTAAATTTATAAAAAATATAAATAAAATAAATTTATGTATTAAATATTTTTTTCTTTCTAATGAATATTTATAGTAAAATTTATCTTATGTTTAACACTATATTAAAAATGGATTAGTTATTAATCTTTGAATTTAATACTTTTAACTATTCTTTGAATTGAATAATAATTAATGTCATAATCTAATCTATGTGGACTTAAAGGATCATTTTTTATTACTACCGTGGTTTTTGGTTGAGTTACACTTATCAAATAGAATTAGGACATGTGTTAGGGTAATAATAATATCATTTTTTCCTTTAACTACTATAATTACTTTTAACTGTGGTAAATAAAAGTCAAAAGTTACAATTAACGAAATATTATTTTAATCTCATTGAAAAAAAATTTACATAATGATATCAAATTTTCCTCTTAGATTTTTGAAATTTAACTTACATAAGCGGTAAAATTAAGTTTTATGTAAATTTGCAAATGCTCCTAGGAGGTGGGTAAAAGATGGTAAAATGTTCGATAAAATTTTATACATCTAATTTTATTATAAAATGACTCCAATAAATTACATTGAACTTATATAGTTATTATATATATATTTTTTGACATAATATAAGTTTAAATAAAATATTTAATTATTTAAATAAAAATTCAGTTTTAAATAATAACACACTGTTTTTCACAATTCATCAAAAATTGAAGGTTCTCATAAAAATAACAAAAATTCACCCTAAGCTAATTTTTATATTCAAAATTCCCAAATGAAGTCTATTTTACCAAATTAAAAACATTGAATTCGCATTTATAATTTAAAATTAAATCATGTTGTCAAAACCAAAAGGCGTATTTTTTAGAAATAATAACTATCAAAAGATTGAAACTTGTTTATGTCCAATTTCAAAGTGAAATTACTTAAAATGACCATCATTGGATTAATTGGTAAAAATATAGTCTATTTGTACTTCCAAACCATTAAAATTTATAATTTAACACAATAAATTATTTTTATTAAGAAAGTTGTTTTCAGTTAAAATATAGTATTTTTCAATATTCACCTAAATATTAATGTTATCAAAAAAATAAAAAAATTTATTTAAATTAAATTATTATCTACAAATTATAAATAATAAGTTTATTTTTACCATATATAATATATAAATGTTTATAATATTGGATTTAAAAAGGGTTCTCCATTAAAAGGCGGTAAAATAGAATTTAAAAAAAACTTCTTTTCTCTGAAACAAATGAATTTGTTTATTCATTATGTCTAAGAAACCCATAATAAAGATTATATAATTATATGGATTATATAAAGTTTATCTTTTATTTAATACTATTTATAAACTCTTTTGAACAGCTTGTTTGGAACGTCATGGTGCGCTTGATCTCAGTGTTGCATTTAGTGAAAGTTATTGAATTAGTTTGAAAAATTAGCGTACTATGAATTCTTGGTGTGTTACACACGGGATGGAAAAATCTTTTCCATAAATTCCTCTACCAAATTTTCAAAAAATTAAGACATAGAATGTTCATTAACATCGCAAAATGTAAATAATTCAAAAATTAGAGGGTATTGTATTTATTTAAAGGAGGAAGGGTCTGACCGAATCCTTGAATTTGAAATTCCCCAATAAGATATATTTTTAATTTATATATAAAATAACTTTGATTAATTAAAAACAACCGTTAGTCAAATAGAATATACTATAGGATTCCATAATAATATAATATTTAATATAGTTTAGAATATTTCATTTTCTGAACCATGTTCAATTCGTAACCAAAACAGCCAAATCAAGGGAATATGGATGGAAAATTAGAAATGGCCATGGTAATGATTACACTAGCTCATATTCTATCCCCAAAACTCATACCCACGAAATATCACATGGTAACTCGTCCTGATTAGAAATAAAAATAAATTTCATATTTATGTTGGGATAAAGTGTCAAATTCACCCAATGTATGAACACTAGAATAATTAATCGTATTCTTTTTGAAATGATCATTTCTCTGGTAACATCATCACAACTATAGAGAAAATAATACTAAAGATTATACGTCTTGGGAATCATAATCATGATGGACATAGTGACCATCCAGTTTATTGTACATTCCACCTAATTATAGGATATACCAACTAATATTTCTTCATCTGTAATGATGTCCTAAAAAATATTGTGATTTTTTGGAAAGGTTAAGTTGGGAAATCCAACAGCACAAGTGGCATGTCTTTACTATATTACACTAGAAGAGAGAGGATGATAGAATGAATTCCCACGTAAGGGTTTATAGAAGTTTTTTTATTTGGTTGCTAAATAATAATCAACCTAGTACTTTTTATCCTTTATGAACAATTCAATCAAATAGTTTTGACTCCAACACCCATTATAATAATTGATCTGACTTTTTTGGTCCTACAACCCTATAAGGACTAGTCATCTATGTGCTTAAACTATTATAATAATAATGGAAATGAACAAGAGTATAAACTCATGCCAATTACCAAGTCAATATAGTCACTCTAAGTCATTGCACCATTGATAATGGGAATATGGGAACCATCCTACCCAATGGTTCAAATAGAACCACCATAACAAATTGAGTCTACATCAAATGAAGAGTCTCTATATATCTATGACATCATAATTCAGTTTTTGGATATCTTATCTAATGAAGAAGATACATAAGATCCTAAATTCTCCCCTCACAATCCTAGAGAAGAATTAAGTGGTTCACAAGACCAATAGGTTTAGGGGAGGTAATGTACACATAGATCTCAACATGTTTGTCATACACCTAATAAAACATTATATGTTATACAGACTCAAATAATACACTCTAGTAGGCTCAACAAGATCCATAATATACTCTTAAGTCATATATTTTTAATTTAGGTCTAATCATACTTGACGATCAATTATAGAATAATAAATTTCAGGATAAACAATAAATTATGGGAAGGTAGGATCATCCCAATGAAAAGGTGGTGGAATATGCCCTCGAATTCTGATCAATGAATCCAACCACCATCATTGGAAACCTCATCTCCCAAGACTTATAAAAAAGTTAAACTCCATGAATGGAAGTGTATGCATACCACTATGAAATATGACATTTTAAATCATTTTTCTATTAGTTAAATCAAGATTTAAATTATTTATCCCTTCTGTCATTCATGGGAGAACAAGAATCACCATTTGAGGGTATATTTTTTCATCAAGAGTTTTAATATAAGGCCCCTACCTCTTAATTATACCACGTGAGGACCAAACATACCTAATTATATGTAATCGTGTTCTTTAAAATGAAGTATAGATATATCCTTATACATGGTGATGTTAAACATATATACATATTCAAAAATATGGAAGGTATATATATTTATTAAACTCTCTTTCAAAATGGATCTAGAATAAATCTCATACCATTCTATACCCATTGATTATTATGTTAAGGATAAGATGATGTGTCTTACTTCACTCTAACAGTCCAAGGTTATGATTGGATTGAGAAAATTCATCTGGGACAGATTAAGATCAATGCCCAATTTAGAGGCTTTATATTTCATTTTTTATGATTGTTTGATAAAACATGACTTAAAATTCTCTGTTAAGTATACTATGGTTTCGTTATTATGTGGTGGTGTCTTCATCAAACCACAATTGTACCAAGTACTATGTCAGTTGAGAGGTAAGAGTGATACATTGTAATGGAGCCCATATAGAATCCAAAAAAAATCAACACATTGATGTGGGATTCAATTGAAGGAAGGGGAAATAGCTTGTGGAAAGTGATTTTATTTGAACTATTATACCTATTTTTTATGGAAATGGAACCTATAAACCCATTAAATAAACTTAGTGAATATTATGCATTTATGATCAATATAATCGAGGTATTTTCTATAGAGGTAGGGTTTCATCAAGATATAAAAAAACCCATCATATAAGATTAATATTTTGTGAACTTTTTTTTCTCTATGATGGCCATGACAACGTTCTCCTAGAGAAATCACATCATATAGAGTGAATGAATTGAATACCATCCAATAATGTCAATCATGTCCTTTTGTGTCTTTAAGAAAGAAGTCCTGAATGATCTTTAGCCCCATTCAATACATATGAAACTCTTTCACCAATTGGGCATGAATTTTAGGAGAATAAAGATGTCCCAATGTTTGAGAACATTTTCCCATATCATTATGATATCTACCACATCAATCGAATCTAGTTTTCTGAAAGAAGGAGATGATCCTACTTAGGATGATAACTCTGATGAGTCAATAAGGTTTTCCTTATGAATTTTCCATTCCTTCTTGTTTTGAAAATCAAAAACAACTTATCTTTAAGGAAAATTTCTTTTATAAGGAAAATCGCTTTTATATGAAAAATTTATTTTATAAGAAAAATCGCTTTTGTAAGAAAAATTATCCTTATCACATTTTCATCCATATTTTTCTTAAGTATAAGATTCAGATTCATTTCTATATTCTCAGAATTGTTTGAAACTTTGATATGAAGTATTCTGTTTTAGGATCTGAATTCTAGTTGAGAACTGTAATAAAGTTTCACTCTGAATTCCAGATGAGAACTGTGATAATGTTTCATTCTGAATTCCGAATATGAACTCTGATTAAGTTCTAATCCGAATACAGGATACGAATCCTTATGAAGTTCGACTTCGAATTCTCATTAATAATTCTGATGACAAATTCGCATTACGAATTCTGATTACGAATTCTCATTATGAATTCTGATGATGAATTCTCATTCCGAATGATCATGCAGAATTCACCTATTAAACAGAATCTGATCATCTTTGTTTTATACACACCGAATTTATTTAGACATCGAAAATTATTTTTTAGTTAGACTCCGAACTATTTTTTTCTTACACTTTTATAATTTTTCTAAACATTGATATTTTTTGTTGTACTACAAACTTTCACTCCAAACTTTTCAATTAGACTTAAAACGATGCCGTACAATCTGTTACACTTATTTTGTTATAAAACGATGTCGTCGATTCTGTTTTAAACTAACCATTGTTTAAGTTACACATGTACAGGTCCCTCCTATTTTTAAGGAAATTATGATCGTTGGAAAGGAGGCCGACCTTGCCTATAAATAGGAGCTCATTTGAAAGAGCTCACAACTGATGGATAACTTCTTCGACATCATGCATACATGTTGTGGAAGTGATTTCTAGAGAGATAGGCTCTTATTAACTCTCAAAGCTTCATGCGACTCTGAATGTTGGTGATTACATTCGAGGACTTCTGGGGATAGGAAGACAGAGGTTTTCAACACCTTGAAGTTGAGGGCTTCCTTGTTGAGGAAGACAGAGGTGACAAACTACCTTGAAGTTGAGGGCTTGCGGGGATAGCAAGAAAGAGACTCCGATCTTCGTATCAAGGGCTTACCCTGGTGTGGGTAAGACAAACTTGCTTGAAAGTATAAATCAGGGGACCTTTATCCAAGGTTGTTGGATACCCTTCTCTTTGGGTTAAAAGACTTATATCTTGTTACTTGTAGTTTTACTGCATGATTGTTTCTGCTGCATTTTGTATTTTAAGGAAAGTATAACTTTCTTATACTTCCTTACCTGTACTCTGTTCCATTTAGATTCTATAAGCTTTAAGGTAGAATCTCATATAGTAATATTTTGTTAAGTTTCGATTTCCGGAACCATATTTCTGGAACCTACTTTCGGAATCTCTTTCCAAGTTTTCATTTGGTATTAGAGGTGTTGTGAATTTGCTTAGTTTAAACTTTGTTAAACATAGCTCTTTCCTTTGTTTAAATGAATTTTTAAAGTATACAATTCACCCCCCTCTTGTATATTGAGCATCTACATCATTATTTCGATCCTACAATTGGTATCAGAGCATGTCTCTGAAATACTTGTACTCACGTATAAGTTTTTCTTTCTCACTTTGTCATTCCGAACATTGAAAGTTCATTCTGAACTTTGTCATTCCGAACTTTCTTATTCCTAATTTTTTCATTCCGAACATTGTGATTACGAACATTTTCTACTAACAAGTTTGTGTGCCAAAGGTTATTTTAAGTATAACAGGAATTAATGTTGGTTCAATTGATAATCTAAATCCTACAAGACCACCAATCTTTGATGGTAAGGACTATGAGTACTGGAGAGATCAAATGAAGACTTTTGTTATCAATACTAGAGTAGACAACTTTGTTATGATTACTGGAGATTATAAAATTCCTAATAAAGAAGTTAGAACTTTCACTAACCAGGAAAAGAATGAGTATCAACTCAACTATAAGGTACACAATACTCTACTGTGTTCAATGACTATAAATATATATATAAAAATTTCTTCTTGTGAAGAAGCTAATTGTACCTGGAAGAAGTTAGAGGTTACACACTTTGGGACTTATAAAGTGATTGAGACTAGGAGAGCTATGTTTAGAGATGAATATCATGGCTTCAATTTTTCTTATGGTGAACCAATTTTTAAAGTTCAACAGATATTTATGACTATAGTCAACAACTTATAGTCTATGGGAGAAAAAGGGTTAGATGATGAAGCACTTGTGGATAGGATAATTGATATCATGCCTAATGAGTGGGAATCCAAAAGAACATCTATAGATGAGAACAGGAAGGTCACTCAAATTTCTCTTGATGAGTTATTTGGAAATCTTCTGCAACATAAAACCAGAATGAAGAGAGATGCTGACAACATTAAAAAGAAAAATGGAAATGGTATCGTTGCTTTTACAACAACATCAAATCAGATGAAAGCTAAGACTCCTGAGAGAGTAACCAGATCCAAGTCTAAGAAATTTATTTTCCAATCTGAATCTAGTGAGAGTGAAATATCTGAAATTGAGTTAGCAAATCTTGCTCGAAGGATGAACAAGATAGCTGGGAAGAGATATTTCCAATCCAAGTATAACAAAAAGGACAGGAAAGATAAGAAATATGGAGAAGTCACTTGGTATGAATGCAAGATATGTGGACATATTAGACCAGATTTCCCTTTGCTTAAAAAGAAAGAAAGGAAAGAAAGACATTCAGACAAGAAGAGAAAGAAGTTTTATAAAGCCAAATCTAAGAATGTTCTGAAAGCTAATGATACCTGGAGTGCTAGTGGTGGTGATTCTTCAGATGAATCTTCTGATTATGAATCTTCAGAACAGAAGAATCTTGGTCTTATAGCCAGATTACCTATTGGCAATCATTGTTTTTTGGCTAAGGTACGAAATGATGAATCATTGACCAATGTATCTTTAAATTCTAATGATAGTAAGTATTATAACTCCTATGATGAATAATCCTCTTCTGATGAAGAAAATACTTTACCTACTTACGAAGAAGTCTCTAGGTTTGCTGAACTTATTGAAATTGAGAATTCCAAACTCAATAAAAAACTTGATAAAGAAAACTCTAGGAATTCTATTCTTCCAAAAGAGATATCAGATCTTTCTAAAGATCATGATAGTAAAAATACTGATTTTGAAAGTATTTCAAAAAATCTTTAGGGAGTATGTTCTGAGAAGAACAAACTTTCTAAAGAATTAGAAAATGTAATTTCTAAGAAAAATGTTTTCGAGTCTAGCTCTAGTTCTAAAACTAATGATTTAGAGGATAAAAACTCGGTTATAAAACTCAAGTCCGAAATTTTTTCCTTAATGAAGTGTTTATAAAAATTTACCCATGTTAAGGAAAATTTTGATAAAATTTATTCCCAAATACGACCTTTAAGAAATAAATCCATATTTGGTTATACCCATGCAAAACCAATTTTTAGTAACAATTATTTTGTTCCTCAATGTGCCCCATTTTGTACTAAGTGTCAATGTGGTTGTCACTGGGAAAAGAATTGTTCCTTAAACAAAACCCAATCTCTAGGATTTCACAATGCTTACTTTTATAAGAAGATGTGGGTTCCTAAAATTTTGTTATCTAGTAATCTCGGATCCAAAAAAGTTTGGATTCTGAAAGTCTAATTCTCTTCTTGTTTTTTGGAAAATAAAGAGAATACCAACAAAAATACATGGTACATGGATAGTGGATGTCCCCGGCACATGACTGGTTACAAAATCTATTTTGAAAAGATTATCAAAATGAAAGAAGGAAAGGTAACTTTCAGAGATAATGCTAAGAGAGAAATTGTTGGTATTGGTAATATTTTTCTTCTTGGTAAAACCTTAATTTCAAATGTTCTATGTGTTAAGGGTCTTAAGAACAACCTCATTATCATAAGTCAGTTATGTGATGAGGTTTACCTTGTGAATTTTTGGAATGATAAGTGCTTAGTTCATAATTCTAAGGAAGAATTTATTCTATCCTCCAATAGGCAAGAGAATTTTTACACTTTGAACCTAGAAGACCTCAGGAGTCATGATTTACCTTGCCTAAGTGCAATGTAAGATCATTCCTGGTTATGGCATAGAATATTAGGTCACTGTAACCTTAGAAACCTATGTAAACTCTCTAAGAAGAAACTAGTTAAGGATCTACCGGAGTTTAGATTTGATTCTTCTAAAGTTTGTGATCCTTGTCAATATGGAAAGCAACATAAATCTAGATTTAAATCAATCGATGAAGTCTCGACAACTGATGCATTATAGTTTGTTCACATGGATCTTTTTTTTTTCAAAACAAACTGGAAATATTGGAAGCAATTACTATGTGTTTGTTCTAGTTGATTATTACACTAGATTTACGTCGGTCTATTTTCTAGCAAAGAAATATGAATCTTTTTCCTATTTTAAAAGTTTTAGAGCTCAAGTTAAAAATGAGAATAACCTTCCATTGAAAACAATTCATAGTGATCATGGAGGGGAATTTCAAAATTCTGATTTCGAAACTTTTTGTAGTAGAAAAGGTATTACTCACAATTTTTCACCACCTAGAACTCCTCAACAAAATGGTGTAGTTGAGAGAAGAAATAGAATTCTTAAAGAGATAACTATAACCATGTTGAGTTAATATTCTGTAGATAGACATTTCTGGGCTGAAGCTCTAAGTACTACTTACTATACTATAAATCGAGTTTTGATTAGACCTTTTCTTAATAAAACCCCATATGAGATATAGAATGGTAGAAAACCAAGACTATCCTACTTCGAGGTTTTTGGTTGCAAAGTATTCATTTTTAATACTAAAGATAACTTACATAAATTCGCACCAAAATCTGATGAAGGAATTTTCTTAGGTTATTCCACAACATCTAAGGATTATAGAGTTTTTAATAAAAACACTTGTACTGTTGAAGAAACCGTGCATGTAAAATTTGATGAGTCTGATCCTTTTGTTTTTAAACAATCCCAGCCAACATCCTCAGATGTGTTTTCAAAAACTGATTATCAACCTTTGATAGAAGAACCTTCTGATAAGGAAATTTTTCAATAAGATACTTCTGCAATATTTACCCCAGAAGACTTTCTACTCTATGTTGATGAACAGGCTTTTCAAAACCCAAATCAAGTGTTTCTTAAAAATCATCCTACTGATAGTATCATTGGTGATGTAAATTAACCTGTAAGGACTAGATGTTCCTTAAGAAATTAAGTAGAACATCAAGGATTTCTTTCCCAATTAGAACCTAAAAGCACTGATGAATTTTTAGGTGATGAGTATTGGATCAATGCCATGCAAGATGAACTAAATGAATTCAAAAGAAATAAAGTCTGGACTTTGGTTGAAAGACTTAAGGAAACTTCTGTAATTGGAGTAAAATGGGTTTTGAGAAATAAATGTCATGAAAATGGAGTCATAGTAAGAAATAAATCTAGACTTGTTGCTAAAGGCTATAATCAGCAAGAGGGAATAGACTATGAAGAAACCTATTCTCCAATAGCTAGACTTGAATATATCCATATTCTACTTGCCTTTGCAGCATTCTTTAATTTTAAACTTTTTCAAATGGATGTGGAATGTGCTTTTCTTAACGGTTATGTTCAAGAGGATGTTTTTTTTGAACAACTTCCTGGATTTGAAGATACAAAACATCCTGATCATGTTTTTAGACATACCAAAGCTCCGTATGGTCTTAAACAAGCCCCACGAGAATGGTATGAAGGACATACTGGACTTTTTCTTCAAAATAACTATATTAAGGGAAATGAAGATCCAACCATTTTTATAAAGAAAGATAAGAAAAATGTTTTGATTGACAAAATTTATGTTGATGACATCATATTTGGTTCAACTCAGCAATCTTTAACCGATTCATTTGCATGTTTAATGAAATATGAGTTTGAAATGAGTATGATGGGTGAGTTATCTTTTTTCCTTGGTTTTCAAATTTATCAAAAACCAGAAGGAACCTATATATCACAACATAAGTATATTAAAGATCTTCTAAAGAAGTATGGTTATGGAAAAATTAAGAGTATAAGTACTCCCATTGGTACCTCAAACTATTTAGATCTTGATGAAGCTGGTAAACCAGTAGATCAAACATCTTTTAGAGGTATGATAGGATGTTTACATTACTTAACATCTAGTCGACCAGACTTAATGTTTTCAGTATTCTTATGTGCAAGATATCAATCCAATCATAAGGAATCTCACTTAAAGGAAGTAAAAAGAATTTTTTGCTACCTTAAGGGAACCATGGATTTAGGATTATTTTATACTTCTGGAAATGATTTTATTCTAAAAAAACTTTTCTGATGATGACTTTGGTGGATGTAGAATGGATAGAAAGAGCACATCCAGAACATGTAATTTCCTAGGAGATTCATTAGTTTCTTGGTCTTGCAAGAAGAAACATTCTGTAGATCTTTCCACTACTGAAGCTGAATATGTAGTAGCTGGAAGTTGTTGTGCTCAAGTGTTGTGGATGCAACACACACTCACAGACTATGGCTTGAGTTTTACTGAAACTCAAATTTTGTGTGATAACAGAAGTGCCATTTCCCTTAGTAAGAACCCTGCACATCACCCTTGTGCAAAACACATAGATATTAGACATCAATTTCTTAGGGATCACACAGAAAAAGGAGATATTATTCTTCAGTTTATCGGAACACAAGATCAACTTGCTGATATTTACACAAAATCTTTGCCTTCTGATAGATTTGAATACATTAAATATAAGTTAGGAATGATAACCGTAAGGTAATCTTTCTTAATTAACTTTATGTTAAAAAAGTCTCCTTACAGTAATAAACTCCCTTTTCTAGGGGGAGTACATTTGATTGGGAAAGTAATAAAATTTTTCAAAGATAGTTTTTAAAACTTTTCAAAACTAAAAATCTGGAATGGAATTTCCGGAACTAAAATTTATAGAATGGATATGTTCGTATAGAAGACTTCTGGAATCAAAAAAATTCGTATTGAACACTTCCAGAATGGGAAATTTCGTACTGGTATTTCCATAACTGGATTTTTGTACCGAGTCTTTCATAATGTGTTTTTCATATTCAATTTTTTTTTACAAAAAAAAGATTTTCCGTACTGAATTCTTATAATGTTTTTCGTACTGAGTTTTCCGTATTGAGTTTGTTTTTCGTAGTGAGTTTTGCAAACTATGTCTTTTCGTAATAAAGATTTTTCGTAGTCTTTTTTATATTACCTGTTACAAATAATCCTTCTAAGCCAATCCGAAAGGTAAAATTTCCTTACTCAAGTTTTTGTGGTCATACTTTACTTGCTGGAATTTTCTTATATTTTGGTTTCAGATTATAATTTTCTTCAATATTTGTTTTTAATAAAACATCAAAAGATCAGATTCAAGTTTTCAAGAGAATTGGTTTTTGACCATCAGATCTAATCTCAGCTTGTCACAACTGTTCGATCAACCGTGGAAGTTGAATCGTTTTCTCGTTGCCTATATAAATGGGACTACAAATGGTTGTCCCACATCGGTTTTCAAGCTCCAGCATCCCGAAGCTCTGCCTCTCCGTTTTAAAGCCATTCTGAACATCAGATTTATCCGTTCCAAACTACTCAGAGGTCTTCAGATCCGAATGTCTGTGGAAGTAGCTTCTCAAGATATGTCTTCCTCTAAGCCGATTTCAAAGTGGTTAGTATATAGAGAGAGGCTGGTTCATCCTGATTTGTTCAACAAGTATGACTCTCTTATATCAAAGAATATTAAGCTTAATGGATGGGAATAAGTTGCTGTGTCGAAACCTGGGAATCAAGATGAAGTCTATTTAGATTTTCTTATAGAGTTTTATGAGACACTCTCCTTTCTTAAGGAATATGGAAGAGAAAAGTTGTCTTTTAAGTCTTATGGTAAGAATTATAAGCTTTCATATTCCAAGGCAGATAGCTTGGTAAGGCTGAATAATGAAGGATAATCTGAATTCATATCTCATGTCTTGCCGGATTCAAAGGGTAGATTCGACAAGGAAAAAGCATTAGAAACTCTCAGACTGCCAGATGACAAGGCTCTGAGGATTGCTAATTTATCTATGAATTTTCAAATTCTAGAATTATGGGTACAAGGCCTTATCGTACCGAGAAAGGGTGAAAAAGATAGTTTGAAGAAGAGAAATATCTACATCTTAGATTTTCGGATAAATCATAGGAAGTTTAACCTGGTGAAGCACATTCTCAATACTCTTGAGAATGTTAAGAAAGGGAATCTGAGATCTCAGATCATAATGTATCCAGAAATTCTCTCAAAGTTGATAGTTCGGTGCCTTGAGTCTTTCAAGGAGGCTTTCAAGTCTAAGACAAGAGTTTGAAAGATTATGTTGGTGAGTGATGGCACTCTCAAAAGGATGGATGTTGCCTTTGACAAGAAAACTGGTCAGTTTATTGATTTACCTGCTCAAGAAGAAGCAGTTCCGAAAGATGCTGATCCGGAATCCTCTATGCCGGTAAGGAAGAGAAAGTTTAAAGAAGTTGAAGATCATGTAGAGAATCCCAAGTCTAAGGAAGTTCATTCCACACCTCCAATACCGAAGAAGAATAAAGATTACCCAGATGAGTTAGTTTCTAAATGGAGGGAGATCAAAGAAAAAAGACTGCAAGTGGAGCATCAGTTTGGCTTGGATCCTGTGGAGGCTAAGGCCTTCAAGGAAAGAACTGCAGATGAGCTAGAAAAACAAGTCAATGAAAAGAAGATTAAGAAGAAGTTGTCTGAAGAAGAGGTAGATCAGGCATTGTTGAAGTCCAATGAGATGGTTTCAGCAAATATTCTTTTTCCGAGATCCTTTTCCTTGGACTCTCTTCCTAAGACACCAGGAAGAAATTTCATCGCTCCGGAAGATGCTGTTTCTAAGACTGCAGAGGAAGTAGAGCAAATTGAGCGAGTGGAAGAGGAAGAAGTTGTAGCTGAAGTCAGTGGTGAAACTGGAGATGTTTTGAAACAAGTAGATGATTATAAGGGGACACCTTCGGAACATCTGTCGCTCTGAACTTCAGAAGCCGAATCTTCGAAATTATTCACTCCTGGAAACGATGAGCAGCAAGGTGAAAAAGTATCTTATCAGGCATAAGAAGAAAAACTTCTACATGATGTTTCTCAAATGGATAACGTAGAGGATGTAGCTCAAAAAGTTGTTCATGATAAAGACAATATTATTCAAGTAACTGATAGTGAAAAAAGAACTCCGGAACAGGATTCTATTCTGAAAGGAGAGAAGGGAAAGAAAATTCTTGCTGATACTCCGAGCACAGTAGTGGTGAAGAGAAGGGAAGTTGGTAGTTCTTCAAATATAAAGCTTGACCTAGTTGAAGAAGAAAATTCTCCAAGAAAATTCTTGGATTCGGAGTCATCTTCGTTAGGGCATGACATTGTTGTTCAGTCTTTAAAAAAGTTAGTAGGTTCTATTCCAACCTTCTCAAGCATTGATTCAAGATGTCAGATGCTCCAACATTCTTTGAATTAGAAATCAGACTCCGTATCTATGGTTATGGATAAGTGTGTTGAGATAGAAGCTCAATTCAAATCTTTCTTTGTCGGCTATGAAGCACACAAAAGATCTTGCAAGAGGATGACCAGTTGGTCAAGGAAGACAGTAGAAGAAATGAGGCTCTTTGATGAATTTCAAGATAATGTGAATGATTATTTTGAGACTGAGGATAGGAAGATAAATGAGCTAACTTCTACTTTTGAAGATAAATTGACAAATGAAAAGAATTTCCGGATTCAAGAAGTCAGAGATCTGAATGGGAAGCTAAATTCTGTCTCTCAAAATTGGAAGTATGAAAGGGATCATCGGATTGAGTTTGAAGAAATGTTGAAGGCTCAGGAAGAAAAGCTTAAAGCTTAGGAAGAAAAGCTTAAATCCCAGGAGGAAAAGATTGGAGCCCAATGTGCAAGAATTGTTGTGTTAGAGAAGCAAGCTGAAGAAGATCATAAAGACTTAAAGAAAATAAAGACTATTCTAAAGGGTCTCATGGCGAAGGAGAATGATCATAAATAGACATATCCGATATTTTGTTTTACCTTAACTCTTTTGTTGTTGAAATTTTTAAACTTAATAGAAATTGTGCTTCCCCATTTTTTTCTCCTATTACTACTAATATTTCAGGTACTTTGTTATATTTTCCATTCCCTCGAATTCTTTTTGAAAATCACAAAGGGGAAGAAGGAAAAGAACTATAATTAAAGGGAAAACGAATCTTAACAAAGTGTAAAAAAGAAAACAAACTCTAATAAGAGTTTCTCTAAGGGGGAGTTTCTCTTTAAAGAAGACATTCTTATTCGTAATGAAATATCAATTCGGAAATCTAGAATACGATCCTTAGAGTTTCAAAGCCCAAGGGGGAGTTAGTCGTATTCATCTACATCCATAAGCAAATGGAGATAAGCCTTAATGTTTTCTTTCTTCTTAAAATTTCTTTTTCGTAAGGATGTTTGTGCTTTCCAAAAAGGGGGAGATTTTTGAGTCAATAAGGTTTTCCTTATGACTTTTCTATTCCTTCTTGTTTTGAAAATCACAAACACCTAATCTTTAAGGAAAATCGCTTTTATAAGGAAAATCACTTTTATAAGGAAAATTTCTTTTATAAGGAAAATATCTTTTGTAAGAAAAATTATCCTTATCATATTTTCATCCATATTTTTCTTATGTATAAGATTCAGATTCATTTCTATATTCTCAGAATTGTTTGAAACTTTGATATGAAGTATTCTGTATTAGGATCTGAATTCTTGTTGAGAAATTGTAATAAAGTTTCACTCCGAATTCCAGATGAGAACTGTGATAATGTTTCATTCCGAATTCCGGATACGAACTCTGATAAAGTTCTACTCCGAATTCAGGATACGAATCCTTATGAAGTTCAACATCGAATTCTCATTACGAATTCTGATCACGAATTCTCATTACGAATTCTAATGAAGAATTCTCATTACGAATTCTGATGATGAATTCTCATTCTGAATTCTCATTCCGAATTCACCTATTAAATAGAATCTGATCAACATTGTTTTATACACTCCGAATTTTTTAGACTCCGAAAATTATTTTTTAGTTAGACTCTGAACTTTCTTTTTGCTTACACTTTTATAATTTGTCTAAACATTGATATTTTTTGTTACACTCCGAACATTCACTCCGAACTTTTCAATTAGACTTAAAATGATGTCGTACATTCTGTTACACTTTTTTTGTTATAAAATGATGTCATCTATTCTGTTTTAAACTAACAGTTGTTTATGTTACACGTGTACAGGTCCCTCCGATTATTAAGGAAATTATGACCGTTGGAAAGGAGGCTGACCTTGCCTATAAATAGGAGATCATTTGAAAGAGCTCACAACTGGTGGATAACTTCTTCGACATCGTGCATACATGTTGTTGAAGTGATTTCTAGAGAGAGAGGCTCTTATTAACTCTCAAATCCTCGTGCGACTCCGAATGTTGGTGATTACATTCGAGGACTTCTCGGGATAGGAAGACAGAGGTTTCCAACACCTTGAAGTTGAGGTCTTCCTTGTTGAGGAAGACAGAGGTGACCAACTACCTTGAAGTTTAGGTCTTGTGGGGATACCAAGACAGAGACTCTGATCTTTGTATCGAGGGCTTACCCTAGTGTGGGTAAGACAGACTTTCTTGAAAGTATAAATCAAGGGACCTTTATCCAAGGTTGTTGGATACCCTTCTCTTTGGGTTAAAAGACTTATATCTTGTTACTTGTAGTTTTACTACATGATTGTTTCCGCTGCATTTTGTATTTTAAGGAAAGTATAACTTTCTTATACTTCCTTACTTGTACTCTATTCCATTTAGATTCTATATTCTTTAAGGTAGAATCTCATATTGTAATCTTTTGTTAGGTTTCGATTTCCGGAACCATATTTCCAGAACCTACATTCGGAATCTCATTCCATGTTTTCATTTGGTATTAGAGGTGTTGTGAATTTTCTTAGTTTAAACTTTGTTAAACTCAGCTCTTTCCTTTGTTTAAAGGAATTTTGAAAGTATACAATTCACCCCCCCCCCTCTTGTATATTGAGCATCTACATCATTATTTCAATCCTACAAACTCTCCATGTGATAACAATTATATTTTGACTCTAAAATCAATGTAAGATCTATAATCACAATTTGGATTAGTGAGTGAACACAGATATTTATATGAAATCAAATATTCCCTTATTTCATATCTCAAATCTCAGGATGTCGACACCACTTCTACCCCCAATTGTCGTGGAGAATAAGGAAAGAAGATATAAAATTCCCTGAATGATAATTATCATACAAAATTACTCCCAAGGAATAGAGGTTCTGCCACATTATTCAAAAAGTAAAAAATACATCTACATTATCTTTCAAGTCTGAAATCATTCCATAACCACCCACTTCCACTTATATTTATATAGAGGACGAAAGGGAAGATGATATCAATGATACCACTCCGATTTGTTGTTATATGCATCTCCATCACCATTAATAAGTACTAAAAAGTGAATATTAGTATATAGGAGAACCCAAAACCTAATTTATTAGTACTTCTATATCTCTCAAAAACAAGTGGCATAAATAAATTTCATTAGGTATCATCGAGATGTATTCATCTATAATTTTAAAGAACGTTCTAGACTAGATATTGATGTATCCACCCATCATTTGTGTCTACCATCAGATCACTACAACTCTATGTTGGAATATAAGATAATATATCTCAATAATATTACTAATATGGAAGACAAATTTTATTGGATCACCAAATCTCACACTATTCTGGGGTTTCAAAATAAGAAATTGATTTTTAAAATTGTCTTTTAAAAAAGAACAAAAAGCAGTTTAGTGTTTTCAATAAAATCAAGGATATCCATCATCATTTCCTCAAATATGTCAATCATTTTGCAATGAAAAAAACATTTTATTGATGAAATATGTTACTAATATACTCTCTCATTCACAAATTAATATTTAATCTATAACCGAATTCGAATTTCATTAAAATATGGGGATGCAACCAATTTTAGGGATCCCCTATGGGTGTACTCCCATTAAGTAATTTCATTCATGTTGAATAATTTTGATTCCACTATCAATATTACATGAACCATATTTCCATTACATTATGGGTAAGACCATGGAGTTCTATGTGAAAGAACATATAATAAAATATTAGTATCTAAATGGTTATCTTGTTGATCGAAAAATAATTTTTAAAAACTAGGAAAATCGATTTCAAAAATAAAAAAACTAAAATTAACTTTGGGAGACCCCATTAATAATTCAAGGCTTCATATTTTTCCATCATGAATTCTATGTTGATCCTAAGAAAACCACGAAATCCATATTATACCCCCTCCTCAAACTCTCAAATAGTTGAGCTGGATTCAAATATTCTTCATCTAAATCAGACTTCACATAGTAACCAAATTGGTAAGATCCAACAATTCACCAAGATCAAAAATAATTGAGTCAACTATAGGTGAAATTCACATTTCCATTAATATTTTTGAAAAACTCAATAACTACATCCGATGACTGATGATATTTAGGTAATTAGTGGACGAAAATACCCTCATTTTTTGTGAAACCTCTAGAATGATCACTAGGATATATTATTTTATAGAATATTGATACCCTTTACTATAATGATAGATATTGAATCTTAACATTCTAAAATCAAGAGTCAATTCAATGTATTTATCTTTTTAGTTTATATATTTTGACACTATCTATAGAATCATGGGATCCTCTAGGTCTTTTTTATTAGCCCAATCAAGTGTATACTCGACCATATCATGTTGACTAGATAGTTAGCACATTGGGTTGTCATCCTAAAAAATTTTGATATCCTATTTATACCATAGATGATAGTCATATAAAAATCATTAGAAGACATTATATTGGCGAATCACACTTTGGAATTTATGATAATGGATACAAAATTTGTTAATGAAGAGAAATTATCTATTTGAAAAATTCCACAAATATTAGATATGAATATCAATTAAGTATCAAGAATTTTAACAACAATAATAATTAAAAAGATGAAACTAAATAGAGTAATCTTTAAAATCATCCTTATTTTTTAAAAAAGTTATTTTTACCCATTTATATCATATTTATTGAAGGATTCACTAACATTGAGGTAGAATTATAAGTGCATATTATAAGCTTGGTATTGGATCTACAAATACCGATAGTCCAACTTAATATCAAGGGTGTTTTGAAGTTTGTGGTTATGAAAATTTATTGTGAATATTATTTTATGAAACATGAAATAATTACAAAACTAAATTATGTACTCGTTTTGAAGGAAAAATATCTCTTTGATCTGACATGATTTCGTGAACCAAATTTATAAAATTATAATATATATGTATTGGATAGTGTAGCCACAACTATAGCATTTTAAAATCAATATGTGACAATCATCATCATTTCACATGACATGGTGGTGTCACCATTCATTAAAAGTGACCCAAAAGGGATCAATGAGTTGCAAATACCCCTTAAAAGGGATACTTTATATCCTTTATAAATGATTCCTCCATTGGATAGATTCCCCCCATATAGGACTAACTCGGAAGAGGAATTATTCCATTGGATCAAACCAAAAAGTATATATTTTACTATGGTTACTAAACAAAATTCATTTTATGGTCCAAAATCTAAAAATGTCTTCTATAATATAGTATTTTATGGATTCTTCCTCAAATTAAACAAAGTATGATAGAATCTTGTTATTTTTCAAGATGTCAACATGTTAACCCACAGTGCTCATTAATCTGGACCCATTCTCTCCATTTGAATCAAATAGATTGGACTTATCTAGCCATAAATTACCTACTATTTCAAGGAAGTCACTAGGATTTGTAATAATATCTAGATACATGCCAATTTCAACTATCAACCCATAGATTTACTCTATACAAAAAAATATTCTTGGCCTTTTTCCAATTGGGGAATAGATAACATTGATCTATATCCCCTATAAATAGATACTCTTTCCATGTTCATCATAACTGGAGCCATCTTATTCTCCATGTGATTCTATATAATATCCCCCAATTAATTCCAGAACATATTTAGCGACCCGGGCTTAAAATACATAGATATTTCATGATTTTAGAATAATATTGAGTACATTAAAAAAATACAAGCTCTAGGACCATAATATTTTAATATATTTGGAAACCTGAAAACCAAATCTTATTTTCTAGTGAAATATCTTTAAAATTTCCAATAATGATCTCTACCTTTAGTACTTCTACCTAAAACCTTTCTTCCTAACCTAGGTAAAATGAAACATAATAATGGGGTGAGCTTAGATTCTCACTAATGTTAAATAAATGAAATGTTTAAGCCTAGCATGAAATGCTGGTATGGAATATGAATATACCATTAAAAGATCATTCCATACATATTATAGATCATAATAAATATTGGATGTTCATAAGACATGAATCATATGGAAATAAAGAACATAATCCATGAAATAATAACATAGTAATAAAACATAGAATTTTGGAAAACACATAAGAATTTAATATGATTTCAATATTAAAAAAGGAATCACTTCCAAGACTATATTATTAGTATTTTATCACTCCCCAAAACATCTTAATAGTCATGTTTCACTCACATGAACATCTTAGTAGCATGATTTAACTCCTCATACCATCTTTGTAGTCCTGGTTCACTCCCATGTCCATCTTAGTAGTCAAGGATTACTCCCAATACTATCTTAGTCAATCTCATGAGATATAAATTGTTACCCAAAATATTAGATATAAATATAGGTCCTACCCGTCTCATATTGAAATCATACTAGATTTTCCCATAAGATCATAAATAATTATTTCATAGCTCATTAAAGGAAATAGGTATTATAAAAATTTAATCAAATCACAACTTGTGGAGAAATACTGGTTTCATAGTCATTTAATTAAAATAATTACCCATGAATGAGAAAAGGATTTTATAAACATATAACCCATGAAAGAGAATCATATTTCATAAACATATAACCCATATAAGAGAAACCGATTTTTTAAATATATAAACTGTGAAAGAGAGATGGGTTTCATAATGACCATGACATTAACCATAACCCATTTATATAAATAATATGAATAAAACCATAAGATCATTTTCTATAAGGACATTAGTAACCTTAGAGAATGTCCTCTTATATGGAAAGTAATTCTAAAATAAATTTTAAAAATTTTTCTTGAAGAAAACATCCTTTATTCTTTAAAAATGTTTTTTTTAATATGTAAAACCATTCGAAATTAATTTTCTTAAAAAATACCTTGAAAACTTATAAAGAATACGTCAAATAATTTTGAACACCATTTCCCTTGAAAATTTTTAGAATAAGTTCAAAACATTTTTATAACCTTTTTCTATGAAAACCATTTGAGAACTTATAAGGGAAGCATAATAATGTTTTGAAAAACATTTTTTGTGAAATCATATGAAAGAATCTAGATAATGTTTTAAAAAAAATTTCTTTAAAAATCCTTTGAAATTATTTAAATAAAGCATGAAAGTTTTTGAACTTTTTTTTATATTAAAACACATGAATGAATATTGAAATACTTTTTGAAAATATTTCTTTGAAAATAAATTGAAAACAAATAAATAAAGATTAATAATATTTGGGGAAAAAATTCCATCAAAACATATATAAGAAGAATGAATTTTATGGAAATATAATTACATGAAATAAATTTTAAAAAGTATTTTCTAAAAAATTAGCCTTTTAAGAATGAAAATGATGGTTAAAATATATGATGATAGGTAAGTCTTTACATTTCATGTTAGTTGAAAAATAATATTCCATTTACAAGAAAAAATGTTCACAAAATTGCCTTATTCAAAAAGTGATAAGAATATTTCATTGAAAAGATTTGTTAAAGAAAAAAATGGTAAATATTTATTGTAAATAATAAAGGATAATGATACATTTTTCATAAAAACCCTTTTTAGAAAACATGTTTTTTAAGGAACAATGTTTTTCGACCGATGATAAAGTAAAGTGGGGATTCCTTAAAAACAATTTCTAAACTATCATATGAACCAAAGAGTTTTATAAATGGTAAAAATATATAAATAAATCTTTTATAATCATAGGACTATAAAATTTATGAATTTTCTTGATAGGTGGATCATAATATTTAATCAAAGAATATATAAACATAAACAATCATTAAAAGCAGTAAGTTTCTATCAATAAACTTTTATAACCTGGAATCTTGGGATCATAATCTACATGATAGAAAGTAAAACTTCAATAATCCTAAAATTTATTGAAAATAAATAAATTAAAGATATAAAATTTATAATGTAATTATATAAATATCAATATATAATTTAGTTTCACAACAAAACATGAGTCTTAATGAACGAAAATTGAGAGAAAACTATTTTTCCGATTTGGTAAATATTGAAACATGATCCTTGTGGAAAAAGTATTATAAAATCGATATTTGAATACCCATATATATAAATATAAGACACATATAATAGAAAAATGGTCAGTACATACACCACAAAAATGAAATAGTGGCAAACAAAGCATTTATCTCATAGAAATAAAAGGTGAGATGAAGTCCTCTTACCTTGTGTATTGACTCCCAACATACACATTCAAACCACCTGTATAATAAATATATATTTATTATAAATATTATAAAGAACCATAATTATATATATTTTATTATTATGGACTTATATTACCATCTTTTTAACAATCCTATGTTATGTTTTCACTTCGGGTAATATTCGCCATATTTTTCAATTATGACATAATTTATTATATCATTGGAATTTATAATTTATAACATGAATTAAAGAGAATAAATATTTATATTAAATATCATGTGAATATATTATATGTTTATTATGATAATATATAGAATATATAAGTATGAAATAGAATACACAGTTCATGGAGATGATAGGTCATTCATACACATGAACGTGATGTCTCTGTAACTGTTGTTCTGAAAGAAAGTAAGTAAAAGAAAGATATGTATATATATATGTATATATATATATATAATAATTAATGTAGATTAATGGTAGAATATATTTCTTATATATTCATTAAAACCATCCATAATACAGTCCATGTACTCTATGAATGAATCATATCATTTTGAGGTGGCGGTAGTCCACACTTTCTCAAACAAAATTATTGTATTGAATCCAAATTGAAAGTATAAAGATATGAGTTGTAAAATGAATAAATAAGAATAAATAAATAATAAATATAATATATAACATATATAAATAGTGTGTCCATCATAATTTCCACCATTAAATGTGTTAATGAAAATTGAACAATCACCATTTAGTGAGGAGGTAGTTTGTCGTACACAAAAACAATATGTTCATTATCCATTAGATAGGGTGTTTGTAAGTGTGGGTTGAAAAATTAGATTAATAAAATACTTGTATATTTATAATACTAGTTTTTATAAACATACATGGAAAAAATAAAGTGGAGTTGTGGCGAAAGAAAACAAATGAAAGGACTAGAGAGACGATGTTACATGTTTATTGGGTAACTCCTTTTTGTCTGTGCCAAAAGGATTTCATGGAATGAATTATGAAAAAAGGAAGGATTCTTGGAGGAAGTTATGGGTTTTTTATGTTTATTGGGAATTTATTTAGAGAACATATGATGTTTTAGAGGTTTGAGAATGTTGAAGATGTGGTGGCCTTTTATAGTGAAGAAAAAGGGATCACATGAAATTTATTAAAACAAATTAAGTGTACACATGTTATTACCTAAGAAAGTCATATCAAACCAGATTAAATAAATAATGGATGGTCATTGGAATTAATATGTCACACCAATTGTTTTTGGGTTTCTAGGTTATTTGGGATGCTATGATTAAGGATTATTCCACAATTAAGCTTAATTTGACCTTAATCTATGTGATTAATTTTAATCACTTTTACAAAACAATTGGTCAAATATTAATATTACCTTATTAGAAAATAAATATTATATAGATTATAATGGTGAATATAATTTTTTTTAAATTCAATTCAAAAAAATTGAAAAAATTAATATGAATTTTAATCCCACAGACGAGATGAATTTACATGTTTTTAAAGTAGGAAGAAGTTCATATGATTATTATGATTTTATATTCAATTTTAAAGTGAAATTGATTCTAATGACCTAATATTAATTAGTAGATATATAATTTATCTAATTTAACATTAAAAAATTAAAAATATAATTTAATATTAATTATTATTTAAACAAAAATTCATTTTTAAGTAAAAATAAGTATTTTTAACTATTAATCAAAAAATGATGTTTCTCGGAAAATTTAAAAAATTCACCGTTTTATAATTTCGACAATTTAAATTCAAAAATGAAGTTTATTTTGTAAATTTAGATTTTTAAATGTGTCTAAAATTTAATTTATTATTAAAATTGGTTCATTTGAGAAAATTCTATTCTTAAACAAAAAAAGGACTTCACCAAAAATCATATCTTTCATTATAAATATGTTTTATCAATACAAAAAAGATATAAATAATATTTGAAAACTAGTTATTAATATTCATATAACTATTTTAACATCTGGGTTATAATAATATCATTTAAATAATTTTAACAATAAAATGATGTTTTATAGAATTATATGTGTTGCATGTAACGTACGCCAAGTCGGTGTTGCAGGTAGGGAAAGCCATGATAGTATTTCATGTGGTGTAAGACAAGTTGGTATTGTGTATAGAGTATGGAAAGTCAGTTCCATGTGAAAGTAATGTTTGACTTGCTGTGTATATATATATATATATAATTACTTCCAATGTCACATGAATTGAAAAATATCAAAAAGATAAAATAATTCGAAAAAAATAATTCACAAAATCTCGAGGTGTTTCATTCTACCCCCCCTAAAAATGAAATTTTACCTAGCAATTATTATGGTTTATAAAAGGTTTAATACTAGAAAGTTTTGTTCATAGAATCCCACATCATAAAAATCAATAATAAAACTTCCCTTTAAAAGGGAATGTGGGAATCATAATGATTACCCATATTAACAAATAACTAGATTTCCACCTATGAGAACATAGGTTTGGAGTAAAGAATGGAAATAAAGGAAGAGTGTAAATATTTATATGGTGTGATTGAGGTCATCAATTACAAACAATTTAATGATCATAGAAATGTTGAGGCTCTCAATGTAAAAAAATATACAGTGAATTAAAAGGCCCTCGGTTCAACAAAATTAACGTATTTATACAAACAAATTTTCTTTGGATCATTATATTAATGATGAGTAATTATTTTATTGGCCAAGAAGATATGGAAATATACTTACATGATATATCTCTATAAAAAATTTCATTATTTAGGTGTTATTTTATCAAATACTAATTCAGCCTTTACATCATGTAATGGAAGCCCAAAAATTAACATTGATGCCTGATGTTCTAAAATACCCTTTTAAAAATTATTAAGGCCCATAAAAGATGGAAATTGTAACTATTTATCTATAAATATTCTTATAAAATAAATATGGTTAATGAATTAATCTCTTCTATTTCATCATGACTAGTTATCCATCAAAAATAACTATACATTTACTAGGACGTCACATAGGCCAATTGTTGGTGTGAAACCCTTATCGTCCTTTAGTTATGGGTTCAATACCAATGGCCTTTCTTGGCATGATTGGTTGTCACCCAACATAAATGAGGTCCTTTTCTAAAACCACACTCGTATATTTTAAAAAATAAATAATATGTAAATCCGTAAAATATGTTTAATAACAAAATATCCTTTTAACTACTGTTTTCAACACAAACAAAGTGCATACATACTTCTCTTAGTGTTTACCTTAAACATTTCATGAATTGTAAACCTTATAACCCTTCTCAATGATGAAAATATAAAACATTATAAAGATGATCATGAAATCAGCTTAACAGTGATTCCCCTATATATCACAAAGTATCTCTTGGTTTTCACATTCTTATCATGTAAATACCTTCATTATATATTCTCTTGAAATAGGGTAATATCTTAAATTACCATAGAGACCTTAGGAAAACATTCATTCTTATTTATTCTAAAGGATACTTTATATATTCCTTAAATCCAATAAGTTGTAAACATTATCAATGATGACATATACTATTTTAATAAATAATAATAATCAAATGCAGGGTAATAAGTGATATCCAATATACTATACCCAAATCTATCATATGTGAATACATGTGAAACACAATTTTCTCAACATCATGATCACATTATGTGTTACCTTCCCTTAATTAAAATATCACTCCTTCAACTCGATTTTTTTCCATTTTCAAAAACCCTCTTAAAGGAATATCGGGAAAAATTACATTTCAAACAAAATGAAGTGCTAGAGACCTCAAAATTAAACTTCTAATTAAAACATTCCAAAAACATTATCACCCATATCAGATCCTGTGAATCATGAGTCACCCACCTACCTCGTGTCTCACACCTATCATGTTGAGCGTCATGTACTTTCACCTCCCCATCATCAACATGCTGTAAAGACCAACTAGAATCCACATCCCCATCATCATTATCTTCACCACTATCTCATGGAGTGCCACATTATCATAATCATTGTCATTGACATCAATCTAGTACCACTTTCGCCACCATAGTACAAACACCACACCAGTCCCCTGGTGAACGTCACAGTTCATCGATCTGTCATGAAACATGGAGAAATTTATACATCCCTCATTATAAAACCAAATAATGTATTAGTTCAACAATGTTGTGAACAAAACTGATGGTCGCCAAAGAGATCCAAAACTGTCAACGAAAGAGAAATCCAAAAAAATGTAACTATAGAAACGCACCACCTGTTGCACCACTCGAGAACTCATACCACTAAACAAACATATCCCAAACCTCCCTTGGAATATAATGACCTAAACTGATCTGGAAGGAAGAAGGGAACTAGGGAGATAGAGTAGGAAGAAGCAAAAATAAAGGGGAATGGGAAAACATAAACCCTTAAGTAAATAGAGATAGAAACACTGGAATTGAAACCCTAAGGGAAAATAGAAATCAATACTCATAGATAGAAGAAACAGGATCAAAGAAGAGTGAACTAGGATTGAAACCCTAAAAAGGAACTGAAAGTGAATCCTCAATGAGAATCCCACAAATAGATTGAGAGAAACTAAAGGAAGAACCCTTCAATATGGGGAATAGATTGTTGTCAGTACTTCCACCTCTATGGTCCCAAAATGATCTAAAAACCCAACACACCCAACCAAGATTGGGTTGTGTGTGCTCGACCAGATCACAATAGAAGGGATGGAAGATGGGAAAATAAGACAGGTCCATAGAATATGAAGAGAACAAACCTGAGAAGAGGAAGCATGAATAAGCTAGAGAAAGAGAAGGGATCCAATACTACTAACGAGAGTGTCTAATGATGAAGAAGTCAATGGAAGATGAAAGGTACATCACCATTAAACAATCCATTTCAAACCTAAATGAAAAAATATATTGAAAATAATTAAATATTTCATCATTTATATAACATAATATTTAAATTCCATAAAATATGTACTTCATTCATCCAATATTATTCTTGAACAATTTCTCAAGCTTCACCAACATATTCCTCAATACAAATTTCCTAAAATATGAAATATAAATCATGTATTAAGGTTCCTTAACATCAATATAATCCTACTTCTTATTTTTAATGTAAACAATACTGGACGGACGTTCAATAACTTTCACATGTTTTTTGTGGTATCATTATCTTCTTAAGTATAACCAATAACCATACCAACTTCCTAATTCTCTTTATGAGATTTCCACTTGGGAAATAAATTTACATAATTCCCACACTTTCAATATCTGAATCATTAAATGTCAACTATATTTCTTATAGTTCTTTCCATTGACTAAAACCAGAAAGAATAGAGTGGGAAACACATATCATATAAGAAAGCCACATAATCCTTAAAATTTTCGTATATAATGTCCAAATCATGAAATCCACCTTTTAACAGATGAATCCTTATGTTTATCCCTGGTTATTCATAGTCATATTAAATTTAAATACTTTATAATGGTTCATAAAGAGTTTGTGAGTTTACAAAGCATATCCCCTAGGAGTGTAAAACCAGGTGTGTAGTATGTCCCATTTTCATTTACTAGATTACCCTGAGTCAAGCCCTGAAAATATTTTTGGAGTTTTTACCCCTAGGTAAATATGTGTTATAGCCACATCAAATTGTATTATCAAAGTAGGGATGTACTTCCAAAAAACCACCCACTCTATCTTTTAAAAAAATTCCATGATATTTTCCAAAATGGTGACTAATCCTTATACTTATCCATAGAGACATCCTTAAGAATATACATAGAACTATGCCTAGGGATCTCGGTAAATTTTCTAATCCTAGTTTCCAAAGGTTGGCTATACTATTATTTTTATAACAATTATATTGGAATAGTCTTAACATATACAGATATTACACCATTTCATATGAATATTTGATACATTTTAAAAACATATTCCTAAGGATTGTAATCATTTAGTGTATTTGGATTGTTGGAAACAAAATATTCTATTCCGGTGAAGTCTCTTCAAAATTTTCTATAAATATCTCCACGTTTATTACTTCTTCCTAAAAACAATATTCATAACCTGGGGAAAGGAAATATAATTAAGGGGTGATCTCAAATTCTCATTAAGGGTAATTAAAGGACATGTGTAAGAATAACATAAAAAAAGGGTGTGAAAAAATGATCATAACAATTGAATACCATAACAAACATATTAGATATGATAACAAATATTAAAAGTTCATATGACATGAATCATAAGTAAATAAGGAACATAATATATGAAAGCATAACATAAGAATATGACCTGTAATTGTGGAAACACATAATCATATAATATTATTTTCATAGAATCCAATACATCACTACCAATACCATCATAGTAGTTTTGGTTCACTCCCCATTCCATCGTGGTAGTTATGGATTACTCACATGGCCATCTTAGTAGCATGAGTTCACTCCCCATACAATCTTGGTAGTCATGGATCACTCCCTTGGACATATCAAAAGTAATAGTTTACTCTCAATACCATCATAGTCTATTTCATGAGATATAAATCATTACCCAATTCATTGGAGAGAGATATATCTCCCACCCATCACCTAATGAAATCATACATATATTTTCTACAAGATCATAAAAAATAATATCATAACCTATGAAATAAAATGGGTATTGTAAACATGTAATAATATAATAACCTATGGAAAAAAGATAAGTTTCATAATCATTTCATCAAATGAATTAACTATACAAGAGAAACAGATTTCATTTACAGATAGCTTCTGAAAGAGAAACATATTTCATAAACATATGACCCATGAAAGAGAAACATATATCATAAACATGTAACCCATGAAAGAGAAATAGGTTCCATAAAGACCATGACATTAATAATAACCCATTCATATAATGAATATGAATGGAACCATTAGATCATTTCCTATAATGGATCAAGTAACATCAATGGATATCATTTAAGATAGAAAATAATCTTAAAATATCTTTTAAAAATGATTATATAATAAAATATACTTTATTCTTTTAAAATTAGTTTTCTAATATATAAAACCATTTAAAATCATTTTCATAGAAAATGAATTGATAATTTATGAAGAATAATTGAAATCTTTTTGGAGACATATTTCATTGAAATATTATAAGATATGTTTCAAAAAAAAATTAGAAAAAATTTCCTTGAAATATTATAAAATAACATTGAAGCATTTTAATAACCATTTTCCTTGAAAACAGATAAAATAATTTCAAAACATTTTAAAAAAAATCATTTAAAACACTTTGATAACTTATAAAGAAATCGTTAAATTTTTTTAAAAACATTTTAATTGAAAACATATGAAATATTATAGAAAATATTTTGAAAACATGTTCTTTGAAAATACATTGAAAACATATAAATAATGATTTAAAATGTTACAAAAACAATTTCTTGGAAAATAAATTGAATACTTATAAATAAATCATGAAACTATTATAAAAACATTTTTAATTGAGAACATATGAAAGAAGGATGAGTTCTCTTGGAAAATATTTCTTTTAAAAAACTTTTAGAACTTATAAATAAGACTTGAAAAAATTTTGAAAAAAAATTTCCATAAAAAAATTATAAAGTAAGGTCTAAAAAAATATAATTTTTTCCTTGAAAATAGATTTAAAAACATTTCTTAAAAATTATCCTTTTAAAATTGTAGATTAAGTTTCAATGAAATTACAGTGGGTAAATCCATATATGTCATATGAGGTAAAAAGTATATTCTTTTTTCATGGTAAAAAGGTTTGGAAAATGCACTTTTTAGATAGAGAAAAGAAGAATACTTTGAAGAAATTGGTAAAATAAAAAAATGGAAAACAATTCTTTTAAATATTAAAGGAAAATGATACATTATTCAAAGAAACCCTTTTTATAAAACATGGTTTGATGGAACATAGACTTCTGACCAGAGGGAGGGTAATGTTGGGATTCCATAAATACACTTTCTTCACTATATTATGTACCAAATAGCGATCAAAATGGTACCAATATTTTAATAAATCATTAATAGCCCACGGAAAATAAAATTAATTAATTATCTTGAGAAATAGATCATATGATTTCATCAATATAAGAATAAACATAAACAATCTTGAAAAGTGATAAGATTGTCTCAATTAAATCTAATGACTTGGTATCTTGGGATCACAATCTCCATGTAAGAAATTTACATTTCATTATTATTAAAATGTAATTAAAATAATTATATTCATGATATAATATGTATAATGTAAGTATATAAACTTATTAATAGAATTTTGGTTTATAATAAAATAGGAGTCTCAATGAAGGAAAAATGAGACAAAATTATTTTACCAATTTGGTTACTTTTTTAAAATTAATCCCCATGAAATAAATATCATGAAATGGATATGTTAATATCCATAAATATAATTATAATATAACATATATTACAGTTATTTTATGTACATACACCACACCAAAGGAAAGAGCGTCGAACATTTCATGTATCTCACTCAAATACAAAGTGAGATGAAATCCCCATACCATGTGTCTTGACACACGTTTTACTCATTAAAAAAACTATATAATAAATATAAATTTATTATAAATATTTTATATCAACAAATTCATATATAAATAGTTTTATTATGAACTTATATTACCCACTTGTTAACAAGCCTACGTTAAGGTTTCAGTTTAGGTAAATTCGCTTTATTCTTCACATGTGTCTTAATTTGTTATATCATTCGTATTTATACTTTATATCATAATTTATAGAAGTTAATACATAATAAAAATATCATGTATATATCTTATATTTTAATTATATAAATATATATATAATATAATTATGAAATAGAATACACTGTTCAGGGAGATGGTAGGGCGTATGTATGCAAGAATACTATGTATGATTAATTTTCGCATTGAAAGAAAGAATGTAAAAGACAAATATGTATGTATATGAATATATATATCATTATTAAATTAGAATTATGATATCATATATGTCTGATATGTTCACTAAACCCATCCTTAATTCAATTCATGAAGTGTATGAACAAATCATATTGCATTAAGGGGGTGGTAGTCCACACTTCCTCAAATAAAATTATCATATTAACAAAAAATGGAATGTAAAAAATATATGTTTTCCAAAAAAAATAATCTAAAATAAATAATAAATATAATATATAACATATATAAATTGATATTCCATCATAATTTCCACCATCTGGGGTGATAAGAAAAATTGAACAATCATCGTTTAGTGAGGTGGTAGTTCACCATACACATAAAAAATATGTTTGTTATCCATTAGATAGATGTGTGCGTATGTGTAGTTTTCAAAAAATGGAATAAAAAATCCTTTTAAATTTAGGATACTGGTTTTTTATAAAATCATGGAAAAAATAATGTTGAGGGGTGGTGAAGGAAATGAAAATAAAGGACTTAAGAGAAGACATTTCCTCTTAATCCGGAAACTCCCTTTGGTTTATGCCAAAAGGCTTCCATGGATGACCTTATTACAAATTAATGTATTATATGAGTAAGGTAGGGATTTTGGAATGTGTATTGGGTAATTCCACGCTATATCTAAGAGGTTTGAGAGGTATGAGAAAGTGGGCGAGGTGGTGGCTATTTATATTAAAGGAAAAGGACTCACTTGGAATTGTTTAAAAAAAGTTATATTTACACATGTTATTACCTAAATAATATTTATAAAACCAAAATAAATATACATTGGAAGTTTTATGGCCTAAATATGGCCATCCAATGGGTTTTTGAAAAGTTTAATGGTTTATTGGAACCCTAAGACTATGGTTTATTACATAATTGATCTTAGTTTGACATTAATCACGATGATTAACTTTAATCCGTTTTAGAAAATCTATTTGGAACCAAATTATGTTAATATTATTAGACTATAAATATTATACTTATTAAAGTGGTGTATGAATATTTTTCAAAATTCAATTAACTAAGGGATAAAAATTTATATTAATTCTCGTTCTGTAGATGGGATGAAATAACAGGTTTTTAAAGTATGAAGAAGTTGAAAAGTTTATGAAGTTTTTTCTATTTAGTTTCAAATTTAAATTGATTCTAATGGCCTAAATTATATTAATATACGTATTATTGATCTAAAGTGACTTTAAAATATATTCAACATATTATTCAAAATTAATAATTATATAAAAGAGACATCATTTTTTAACTAAAAATAGTATTTTCAATATTCATAAAAAATGATGTTTCTTAGAAAAATCCATAAATTCACCGTATTTTAATTTTTAAATATTAAATTAAAAAGAATAATTTTATTTTATAAAATTCAATATTTAAATTTTTATAAAATTACTTTATTTTTAAATGATGTTCATTAGAGAAAACTTTGTTTTTAATCATGGAAGGAATTTTCCAAAAATCATATATTTCATTATCAATATGTTTTATCTATATAAAAAATTTATAAATAATATTTGAAAAATAGTCATTAATATTAAAACTACTATGTTTAATGTATAGGTTATAACTATATCGATAAAATAATTATTACAAAAAATATGGTTTTATCGAAACATATGTGTTGTATGTAATGTACACCAAGTCAGTGTTGCAGGTAGTGCAAGCCACATCAATATTGTGTGCATTGTAAGACAAATTAGTATTGCGTGTAGCTTAATCCAAGTCATGTCATGTGAAAATAATTTATGACTTAGTGTTTTAATATATATTTATATATATAAAGAACTATTTCTCATGTTGTGTGAAATGTAAAATGTCAAAAAGATAAATTAATTAGAAAAATGATTATTCAAAAAATCTTAGGGTGTTACATGAAGGATATCATTTACTTCACGAATTAAATTATCATCACAAAATTTAGGGTCAACCACATAGTATTGATGGAAAATATCATTAATTCCATCACTTTTGAGTTCAAATAGTTGTATTAGCTATACGACATTCAAAATAGACCCTCATCCAACTACCATACAATTTAAAATGGAAAAATAAAGCCCCTTATCATGAATATATAAAACACAATATAGAAAATGTTCCATAAATAATAGAATTAATTTCTTAAAAACATATGTATTAATTATGGGATTACTTCACCACAAATCATATTTCTACCCAAGATGGCTTATACTAACTTGTATACAAGAGAGAGGTAATCATGTCCTTTAAAGTCCAATTTCATTTAATCCACATCACCATTTATAATCATAAATATAAAGATGATTTATCTTGGATTTGTAAGGATTTGTTGTAATGACTTGATGAGAGGGCATCATACACAATGAAAAGCGTGTAAATACATTAAAATTGAGTTCCATGATATTTAAATCATAATGTCATCTTCGTATATTCTTCTAGAGAGACCTATAATTTCATCTCAAAACTCCCATGATAATAAGGAATAAGTATCCAATCCTCAAAAATATGTGGGAATCACCTTATGTCATTCACAAGGATTACTCTATTATAGCATATTACATTATCATAATTTATGGGGAGTGGATCACATTGGACACCAAAAAAATATTTCTCAAAAATTAATCTACATAAATTTCATGTCATTTTAATTATTTATTTGTCATGTGATGTTAAAATACATAGTCTACATCGCTACAAAATGATGTTAAAATATATGGAAGATGTTTTAGTTGTATGAATTTAATCTAAAAATCTCATTTTACCCACTGTATGACATAAAACATCATGGTCATTTTCATAAATGTTATAAAAAATAATGAATTCTATTATAGTTCTTATCACATGACACTAAACATCACAACATGAAATTGTAGTTACAATATGTTAAAAAATATAAAAAAATTCCCCAACATGAGTTTAGAATAAGAGGGTAGTTCCCCTATTGTGGGATGTAGTTTTGTATAGATGATCCTCTAATTTCTTCTTGTTTCGAAAATGAAGTATTACTCTTGTGATATTATATATTTTGGTCGATCTCTCAATTTATTATTACTTGAAGAATCCATTAATAATTTTGGTGAATGATATATGGTCTATTATAAAATACGAAAAACTTATTTTCATAACTTTCCATGAATAAACCAATCTCCCTATATAAGATCCAAATCTATGTAAGAGTTCTTGGAACAAACTTTCTACCCAAGGATGTCAAATGCCTCACTAGTAGGTAATATCTTTATTTATATTGGGGATCCTTCATGTCTATTTTATTTTTTATACATGTCCTCATAGGATATATTTTCATGCGTAGATCTACTATACTATGCCTAACAAAGATAATAAAATTCCTTAATTTTCAACAAATGAACTTCATTTGTGTAGGGAATTTCTCTTTATGAAAATTATGTGGCTTGATTCCTATTTTCTCAGGATAAATAGAGTTCTTGAAATCTCTTATCATGGGCCAATCCATGGATTCCATAAAACTAAATCCCCTCTTTAGTGTATGGCATGACAATATGGTGAGGCTCTATTTTCTTCACTTGCACATGAATCCACTATGTATAGAAGAAGCCTTAGAATAACTATATTCATAATGATCAAAATTTTACATACTACATAAAATATAAACTTGTATAAGGACCCCAAATTTGATTAATTTTTGAAATCTATTACTAAAAATTTCTCTTCTTCTATATTTGAACTATATCCACATCGGCTCCTTTTTTATGGAATTCTTCCTGTGTAAACCCATAAAAATTTTCCCCCATCCAAGAGTTTGAAATGAATATGGAACTCTATTTGATAACTACTTGTGGATACATTCCAATTATTATTGAAAAAATAGTTATTCTTGGATCAATTGATCATCGTAATGGTTGAAAATTACCATTAAATCTCCACTTTGTCTTCATTAGGTCATTATGGATGCTTAGAATCAGTAAATTGTTTCGTAAATTTTCTCACAATGTATATTTACACAATTTCACAATTATATATTTTCTGAGTCACATGATGATAAACTATACAATATGTATTCTCTTGTATATGATATTATACTATCTAGTGTGGTCCATTTTATATCCCTAAACTACCTGGTATGGTCTATTCGATGTGATCCATATAATAAAATTCCAATCCTCTATCCATGAAATTGATCTATATAAAGGTCATTTACCTATACCATGGGGATCCAATAGTAAAATAATTATTTGTCAACCCATACAGTATATCTCACCAAAAATTTGGAATAAAATCCCCCTTTTCCTTTATATGAGTAATATATTTTTGAAAAATAACATATAAGAACTTTATATGGATTAACTTGTGTCCTTAAATAATATGTTGCGATGCATGGATATTATATTATATTCTTAGATAAAAAACCTAATAAAATATGCACTTCATCCCTGTGTTTAGACACCTTTATTCATGTTTATTTTCCCTTTCATAGCTCAACATTGAGAGTAAGTCATATCATTTTCTATAAAATCCAGATCAGTGAAATGCAACCATATTAAGGTACTCATCATATAATCTTATATTCCATGAAGCCTAAGTCATTTATCGCATGAAAATAAATTCCATGATATTCTAACCATCCTAAAAACCCATAAATTACTTAAAGTGGTTTGTTAATATGACCCAATTTTCAAATATGAGAGATAGATCCACATAAAGTTACTACATGTTGGGTTATTCTATAAACAATCATCAAGGTAAAATTACCCATTCTCAATATTATATCCAAATTTCTTGAACATCCTATGTAAGATAATAATTATTTGTGACATAATTATTTCTGATTTAAGATATATAGTTGCATCAAATCCACTTATTTTGGACTCATCCACATACCATAACCAATTTCCAAGACTTTACAAAATGATGTCTTAACCATGATCAAATGTGTTTTTGGATTCCTCCATCATCTTTTTTAAACAATAATTTCTAAATGTAACCCGTAATATATCAAATGCATCATATTTTTAAAAAAATCATCCATGATATCATTAGTAAGAAAATTTGACTCTAAATCACACTTCTTTTTGGCTATGCATACACTCTCATAATATCGATTTTCATATAAACTATTGATATAACAGGTATACCGAATGAATCTATATCCTAAAAATGAATTTCATATTATATATGAATTCCAATAAAATATATAAATTAAACCAATCATTCAAGTACATTGCATATAAATTCCTTCCATTCTTTTTCCATGTCATTACTCTTGATCAAGGAACCTTTAGTTTCTATTTAATAATTCTAAATTCCTTATTTAAATGTGTTAAGACATTATTAGTCTTTGAGATCCATTTTATTTATCAATATCACCCTCCATATAAAAACATATAATGAAAATAAAGAGCATGTTCCCCTTTGAGATGGGTTATAAAGGAATTATTCTCTATGTTCATATTTGTTCAACTTATCCTTTGAGAGTAGATGGTCTCTTACAATCCATTATATCCACACAACAAGGACTAGAAATATGTTTAACTTGTTTAATGTTGTATGTAATTAAATTATATCTCTTGAAGGATCAATCTTTATGGCCTTAAAATATGTGCACCTTCACTGAAATAATATATATTATCATTAGACTCACCATTAACATTAGATATTAGCTTTTTCTAGTTGTATAAAATATCTTGTATATTAGTCAAAGATATATGATCATAAACATGACATTATTGAGCCAAAATATGTATGACCTTCCACTATATCCCCCAATGTTCTAGACCGGAAGACCCTAAAATAAAAATAAATAATACCCAAAACTTTTTAGGATAAACTCTTATAAATGAAGCCTGAGAAAAAATAAACATATCACCAACTATGCCTTCCACTATTATGTATTTGGAAAAAATTAGAGCACAAATAAAAAAGAGAAAAGATTTTAGGGCCCATCATACGACCCAAAAAAATTGGTCATTTATTTTAGGACCCACTAGTTTATGAAAAATAAGAATGAGGACATATCATAACTATTTTCCCTGATTGTGTGTTCCATACATGATGGTGTAACTTCATGATTCAGGAACCCTTCTTAAATATTATTTTCTTCCACAAACCTACTTCATTTAGGATGTGTTTTAATACTAAAAAATCATCATAGATATCTATAATGAGAATATTCTAATCCAATACACCCTTATTCTTAAATTTTCATATAAACCCCCAATATGAATCTATATATACACCCCATAGATATGTCCTTCAAACTAGTGGAACCTACGTACTAAGGAGGAAGACCCACAAATCTTTATATGCCTACACATCATTACAGTGGAACCCATCACTCAAATTTGACCAGTGTTCATCCTTATAATACACGTCCCATCTCATCATCCATGATTCAAATTTTTGGATATGTAAATTACAAGACACAAAATCAAACTATAGTAGTAGATTCAGTACCCTTCATGTTTCACACATGTTTAGGATATTGACCTTCAAATATTACATTTGACATCTTTCCACAGATCTTTATGTAATATTAATTGTTCTACCTAAATTACATGAAATTATAATTCGTGTTTCTTGATTATAAACTAGATTCCTCATTTCCCATCATAGTAAACTATAGTAATGGGCATGTCATTCGTGTAGATTTTTACCTTTCCCTTTCTAGATGGGTTATTCTATGTATTTGGCCAAACCTATATGACCTTAATCTATGATGTCTTGGACCATTATCCTAGGAATAATTTAAATCATTCAATAATTCTCTTATACATTGAATATCAATCTAGGGAATATATCAAAATTTAATTACCACATAACATCAAGGTTCTTAAACCCTTTTGATCATTAGATTTGTCATTTTAATTTTAACATTTTGAACCTCATCAAATTGAGTAAAATGATTCATACAATTAGATTATATATAGTGTTATGGTGATGGTATTCATACCAATACCGATAGATGATCCCTTATTATGTAGAGATAATTATTACAAATATGCCAAATATTGTGTTAAAATGGTGAAATTTCTACAAATTCTCATCCATGAGCCCCACCCCATGAGGATATCCTTCATCCAATTAGAAAAAACCTAATGTTATGGTGATATAATTTTTTCCTATAACACACTGTGAGACATTTCTATGGGAAGATAATTTATACAAATGGAGTAAATCTAGTGCTGTTATGATGGTATTTCATCCAAATTCATTTATGAGCCATGCCTATGAGTATATCATTATAACTCATGAATTTGGGAATCATGATTGAAATTGTTAATTCTTGATGAACATTTTAATTTATTTAAGTTATCTTGATTTCACCTTTTGAATGTTTTTCAAGATGACATGAATTCAGAAATATCAAAAAAAATGGATAAAATAATTAAAAATTATTATGAATAAATATTTTTTTTCATTCAGTTACAAAAAAATTGGGTAATATAAGAATCCATAACTTGGAGTCTTTCTATAGTACAAAAATTCATTACAACATATCATCGATATCAGTTAAAAGATAAATGACTCCATATTATGCCTCAATGAAATTATGTTAAATTCTAGATAGCTCAAAAAATTAATTTTCATTGGATATATAAAGATTATTATCTCTAGAAGATGCATTCTTTTCATTAGTCATATCATATTAAATGAACCTATGCTATTCATACAATTATAACAAAAGATTTTTATATATGAAATTACTCCATAAACCGAGTATCGTTGATTTGTAGACACTTTTTATAGTGGGAATCCTCTTGTGAAGTTGTATCCTAGAGTCTATAATATTATGATGTTAATATCTCCCATTTATGAATATATTGTGATACCTCCTCTTTCATTCTTTTCGGGAGGATTTTATTCAAGATAATGCGAATCAGGTGGTAGTAAAAATCACTATAACAAATTATTAGAAACGTATGGGGGACCATGTTGAGTTATCATAGAATGTATACCAAATAGGGATAAGTGATCATAATCAATATATCTCCCAATGAGAACTAAGGAATGACAAAAATCCTATGGAAAAGTTCATGATCATGTTCAGGGTCACACTCAGAGGATGAATTGTACTCCAAAAAAAATCACTCATAGTGAAAACTTATAATAAATCAACATAAATTATAGGTCCCAATTAAATATGAACCTCAACATGCCCTGAAATTTTAACTCACGGAATGGTAACTTCTCTGATGGGTTCCATTATTAATTAAGCTCCTACAGGGATGGATGAAAAAAATATACCCAACTATTACTGAGGGATCGAAAATAAAATTGATGATTCTACATATACTCACTGATTGCTATGGTATATGAAATTTAATGACTACAGTATCTAGTAAAAGGTTATCATATTAATCTTTCCCATATACACTCTTTTTACCCACATTTCTTTTACAATAGAACCATTAATTGTTGATCACCATTAGATTCAAAAAGATAATAATAATCTCCATTAATATATAGAATAGAAATATAGGTCAAAATATCCCAAATTTTTCTAACTTTATTAGACCATAGAGTTAAATTATCCTGAGTAAGAACACCTTATCCTATATATTTGAGATCTACCTCATGTTTTCCGGATAAATCTTCCCTTTTAGTGATCATAGGATTGTGACACTTCCATGAAAAGTGCTAGGAGGATTCCAGTCCCTTGGTTATAATGTATTTTTAATATATTATTTATAGATAGAGATTCACTAGTTAAGAATCCAGTTTAAGATAACATACATGGAAGTGTCTAGATTAAGTTTTAATAAAGGAGGCCTTTTTTCATTCTAGATCATTGTATAACTTCTTTATTTATTCCAGGAGGATAAGGTAATTGATGCTTTCAAATAATTTATCCATAATTTTCAATTCCATAGGCAATATATTTGACCGTGTTACAGAAAAAGAGTCCTAATATGCTACCAAAATATTATATTTTCATTTACTTATACTAAATTCTCCATTTTCTACCACATTAGTAAGAGAAGAAACCAAAGGGTTATGATCAAAATTTAATCTCAATGTTTCTTGAAATAAAATTATTTTTACATCCATATATATACATTTAGGTGGTTCAAGAACATTAAGATACCGAGGGGGTGGAATATAAAGATCTATATGGAATGTGATTGTATCTATACAACATAACACATCATTAAATAAATGACATTGAGGGTTATTGTTGAGGGGTCAATATAATATATATATTCTATCCTTGTTAGAAAATATATCTCTAATGATTATACTTCATTCTAATTGTATATATCATTATCTTTCAATATTCATAAAAGGTAAATTAGTGGGGAAATTATAATTACCCCTTCCGGGTTAGAGATTACAACCTACTTGTGCTCGGAAAAATTGGGAGATACCATTCATACTTATCCTTTGAAATATTAATGATTGGATGTTCTACTTATTCTAAATACTACAATAATAATTGAAATTGATAATGTTAAAAAAAGTTAATATCAAATAAGCATAAAAATAGAAACACATTTTTCATACCCCTTATTAAGGTGATATTTAACTATTTCCCCTTACTTAGAGCCTATCATATTATCTAATATATTCATTATATTATATGAATGAAATTTTTTATCCATTATAAAATTTATAGTAGCCACTTGATCATTGATGAATTCTTCAACTTCATGTGGATGCTATTCATAGGAGGTTTTTATGGGTCATGAAATTTTTCCCAATTAATTTAGAATAATTTCCATCTATAGGATAAAATCCATGTCCTATTTGTTATATTTATATTTTCTCCATGTATACCACCCTCACTAGGAATCAATATATTTTTCAGTATCAAGAATGGGGGGAGGTACTACTGCATCTCCCCTAATGGTGAATAACAATTTTCTTCACTTGATTCTTGGACATTTATGACAATGAAGGCCCCTATGATGCAACCGTATTCTTTGGATTTTACTCTCTCACTAGTTGTTGAGAAAGTCATTCCCTAGTATATTCCATCTCTACCATTAGATCCTTCTATTCATTAATTTCAAACACCAATGAACCATATAACATTGTCACTATCTCACCAAGTTTCCCAATTGGATTTGACTGGATCTAGGTATTTCCATACTCAACTATAGACCCTTTATCAAATCAGATGAGGAAAAATTAACTACTATACCCATATCCTCCAATTTCATTTTTCAGAAATTTTGATTTACCACTATTGGATGCTTCTCAATATGTAAATAAATATTAGTAGTGGGAAACCTATTTAGAATAAAACTACATTTCCTTCCAAACCTATTGTATATATATCCCTAAAAATATCATTTTCATCTATCTATGATGATATGATTCCCTCCAACAGTGACAATAAATAAAAAACATTTTTTGAGAGTTTCAATTTCATTTTAAATAATGGAACTGTACAGGGTAGAATACATTTTATACCTAAATTTTCTATCACACTGTATCTTGTCCTTCATATTCCACTTTTTTAATAATATTGGCCATACCCCATTATCACACCGGATGTATGGTACACCATCGACTCCATATATCTCCTGATTATTAATAAATGTATACCTACGAACATGTGATGTTATTCACCCCCATATAACATGGAATTTTCCATCAATATAGAATGAGGCATAAAATTTATAGACATTCACATGTTGTCAGTATAATTTCTCCATCAATGAAAATTACAAACTAATTCATTTGTAGATTTCTAATGGATCATCCATTATGTGAATACCCATCCTAACCTAAAATTTTAATTGATATATCAGAAAACGAGAGCCACTAAATTAGGTATCTAATAAATCTTATAGATGAACCAATATTTCTTCCTAGATGTTATTAACCCAACACTACCTGTTGAATTCTACCTTATATTTATTAGGCCAATAATAATTGGTAATTCCACACATCTAATGGTTAGGTAATTTTATGGGCCTTTTAGGTTCTAGATCTGTCTTATTTATCTTGATGAATAGGTTTATCCTTCATTTTAAAGACATAACATCCCTAAGATGATTCCCCCAAAATATTTTTAAAAAAAATTCTGAAGCACTTTGGTTAGTATCATTTTCCTATTAAAATTCACCCATATAGAGAAAGGGGAGAAATTGATAATACAAGTCCCCAAAAACTGATGTCCCTAATTTCATTTCCATATCCTAGAGTTTAATTCCAAACTCTCTCTTCATTATATAAATGGATTCAGTATCTATACTCTATCATCCAGGGATGTTATAATTCAGCCCATTTTTGTGATAGGAATATGTCTAATAAAATTAAACATATTCATATAGGATCACTACCTTGAGATACTCTCAATATTCTTTACCACACTACTACAACCACAATGGAAATCCTTAAACCATTCAAAAAACCCCTCCAGAATGGATTTCCTAACATCTCAACCAACATAGTTTATAATTAAATGTCAAAATCCTAATGATTGAATCGTTATTATTCAAGGATCTATTAAATAATATTTTTTATACTATAATTTTTTGGGATTATACCCTAAGACATACACCCTTAGGATGGTTGATAGAGAACCATGCAACATAAACAAATTTATTTCATTATTTTACATGTGTTATCATTTCATCTTAGAAATAGTCATACAAACTGTAGAACCGAAGTATTATTGTATTGAAATATTATTTTTATAAAATATATTTTTTAAAACACTTCTTGACATTTATTAATAAATTGTTAACACTAAACTCCATTATAACCAACCCATATGAAATTTTCATATTGTTATCATGGGTAAATAAAACATAAGAACAGTTGGTCTCAAATGATAGGTGAGGGAAACATAAGAGATAATTGATGATTTTGATAACTAAGGAATTTATATGTTTATTGTTATGATAAAATAATGACGTTATATGAAACAATGGTAGGAAAATACCCAGATAAAACATGCATCATAATACATATTCAATTAAAACACAATTACATTTCAAAACAAGGTAATATGGAAGATACATGACCAGAGCAATAATAACATAGTGGGTTCGGCATCAAAACCTATTTCTTTTAGAGGACCAGGCATCACTAAACTATTTCCCTTTTTAGTACAAGATTATAAAATAAATTTACATTTTTTTATTAGGCTTCACTCACCTATTTCCCTTGGTGGATCGAGAATCAAAAACTAATTTTCTATTATTTTTCTAGATGGAATGATTTACTTAGTGCATTAGAGGGAAATATAATTCCAAACCATCACATAAATAAAAAAACATACAGATATGTTCTATAATATACCGTTCATTCAATATATAATGAAATTATAGGATAAAATGGGGTTTATTCATCCCATCATAAAGAATCCATAGAAATAATAATTGGTTTCCCAACATTTCTAGATTGTACCAAAAAATTAACCTAAGGAATTTAAAGGGATGGGACCAATAACTCAATACCCTTAAAATATTATTTTAGAAAAAAAATTACTGGGTCATTAAAGAAAAATAACTTCCAATAAAGTAAAGCCCTTAGGGATAAATAATAAATGAGGGTGAAATTATAAAATAGTTTTCAGAAAAGGCTTTTATATTTGGGGTAAAATATAATGTTCATGCCACCATGATAATTCATTTTTGAAAAGTTTAATTTTTTATAAAATTAAAATAATTCATTTAAAAAAAATTAGAATAAAATTAAATAATTAATCCTTGAATATAAATAATAGTTTAAATGAGGTGTACTGAATGAATTTTTAAAATGTTTACTCATTTAAAAATAAGATCCCATAATGGAGCCTTGAAAAGGATATAATGTTTTTAAAAGTTTCAGTAAAAATATTTTGAAATTTATTTTATTTTAAAAAAAAATTATTTAACTAATGAACCCTAAAAAATAAATAAAGGTTTAAAAAAAGGTTATGTGAAATCATTTTAAACTATTTTACTTTAGAGAAATAACATTTAACAAAGATTACCAAATAAATAAACAAATAGTTTAGAAATGTAAAGTGAAATATTTGTAAAATACATAATTTTGATAAATAAAAAACAAAAATATATCCTTTATATGAAACAATATTCGTCCAAACAAATTTGTAGTTGAATATAAATCCTTTTATATTGAATGGAATGAAAAATATTTGGATTACCTTTATTGGAAACCCACATCATAAAATAAGTAACATAAAATATTTTGGAAAAGGGGTAATGGAAATATGAAGGATACATGTGATAAAAAATAAGTGGGTTTCTAAAAGTAAATATTAACTTTGGTGGGAAGGGAAAGTATAGAAATGGAAGAAAATTCATCATTAATGAGAATGGGAATTATCATTAACAATATAAATCTTTTATATAGATGAAATTCATATAGAGAATTATTTGAATAAAAATTAAATTTTTTCGTTGATATGAGGACAATGTACAATGAAATAATACCATTGGGTGGAAAAAACAATCATTGAAGTAATAATTTTATGAAGAAGTATTATAACACAATGAATGTAGTGTAGTTAAAAAAGGCTAGTACTACATTGGTATCCTTTGAATCTAAATTCAGTTAAATACATAACTTGACATGACTCTTAAAACCAAATTAATTTAATTAACAATGTAAAATAAGTTCATTAAGAAAAATTCACACCATATAAAAGTTATCATGGTGAAGAATATGAAATTTGTTTAATGAAATTAAATTTATGATAAAGAACCCCCTTACAACATTAGAAACATTCGAGTAAAAATTCATTAAAGGATATATTTTTAAATGAAACGCTATATAAAATGAATTATTAATTAATCATGAATATAAAATATTAAATTTAAAGTTGATATAAAATTAAAAATAATACATGGGATATCCTAAGAAATGTGTATCAAGGGTGAAAATTTGAGAAAGGAAATCCTTGCCACATTTCACTGCTTAGTCATAAGTACTCTCAATTATTGGATAAAAAACATTGATATATTATTATTAATTTTATGAAACTTATTTATGTATATAGTATTTTATATACATCATATATAATTATTAATATATATATATATACTATCTAGTTATTATATATTTTTGATAATGTGTGTGAGTAATCTTAATAGTTTTGAAACAGTTTCATAATTGCTGTATTTTTATTCATTATTATCCCCATATTAATCATTCACAAATCATACATGGTTCTAATTTTTTCTATTTTGTGATGCTGTATAATTTAATAATTTCATTAAATTATTGTTGTACTGACATTTCTTATAAATGAAATTAGTAAAAAATAGGTTTTAGTAATCATTAAAAAAAGGACAATAGTATATAAATAAATGGTTTCAATATTAATATTAAAAATAAAGAACCAAAATAAAATAATTATTTACTTATTTATATCATATATAATTACTAATTAAGTTCCCATATCCATACATGATATTATTTTAAATCATTTTTCATGTTAGTGGTCTGACTAACCCAAACCTGAACATACCCTAAATAATTGATTATTATAGTTTTGAGAGTGGTTTATTTTTGAATAATAACATTATTTCATATGAATAATGATATTATTTACATATGTAAAAGTAATTTAATCATATTTTAATAATTTATTAAAAATCATTACTAAATTTGAGGAAAAATGATATACGTTACTTTGTGGACGCGGAGTCCGCACAACACACAATTAAAATTTTCATTTCTCAAATAATGAGAGGGAATTAATGTGTATTATATGTTTTTTATTGATAATAATTATTATATTATGATTTTAAAATTTATTCCTCAATTTCAGTTTTATAATCTCTGAATAGAGACTGTGGTGAAAAAACCAACATCGTCTCATATGGGAGGCAGTAGATTATACACCACATGAATATTTTTTTTCTTGAATAGAGAGGGGTAAGGTGATTAATAAGTGTTCCCATATAATAATAAAATGTTTTACACAAAAAATAATTATTTTATTATATATAAATTAAAAAATCGTTTTTAGAATTAAGAAAGAAATGAAAATCTATGAAATATGAAAACTCACGTTGAAATATTTACATTCTCCATGGAGGATTCCCCATAAATTAATGTCTTTAGAGAATCACTTGTGACCATAAGGTAAATTAAAATGGAGTGGATGATATGGGAATGAAAAAAGATATATTTTAAATTGGATAACTAATTCTTTGAGTGGCCTTGAAGGGGAGGCGATATTCCCTCTATATAACAGGTTTTAATTATATTTTTTATATATTCACAAAAAGACATAGCTTGTCTCACACATCAATAATCATACAAAATTGATACTAATGGTGTTGTGGAATACATATGTACTAAGATTATTCCTCCATTAATATTCCTACATGTTGTAAAAAAATTAAGTTCCATTCTCTTAGAGTGTTTACTTTTACAATTTTTGTTTTACCATGTTAACTAGTCATTAACCAAGTGAGTAATTTTTTATGAATAAATATAAAATTTTCCTTAATAATTAATTTTTACATATTTATTCATCATATTAAAATAACTTTGTAAGAAAAAATTTATATCTTTGTGAAAATAAATTTTTACTTTAATAAATGATATGTGTAAAAACTTGCTTATTGAAATAGTATATATTTAAGCCTAAATTATATATGTATGATAAAAGTAAAGATGTAATATCCCAAGATTTAAAAGTACGTTATTTCTACAATGTAATTCCATAACATGCACTACATGGAACACTGAGTTCAAGCGCGCCACAAGATTACCCATCTAGCCATTCAAAAGTAGTTATGAATAGTACTAACTGAAATTTGGACATTATATAATCATTATAATTTCAGAATCCATATTATGAGTTTCATAGACATAATGTAAGAACCAATTCATTTTTTTCAGATAAAAGAAGTCTTTTTCAAAAAATGTAACTTTACCGTATTTTAACGGTGAACCCTTTTTAAATTAAATATTTAAAACATTTATATATTAACTTTGAAAAAATAAACTTCTTCTTTATAATATGGACATAATAATTTAGTTTCAATATATTTTTGGTGTTTTCTTAATAACTTTCATATTTGGGTGAATAGTGAAAATACAATATTTTAACTGAAAACAACTATTTTAATCAAAATAATTTCTAATGTTAAATTATACATTTTAATAGTTTATAATTATTAATAGATTATATTTTTACCATTTAATCCAATTTTGGTCATTGTAAGTAATTTCACTTTAGAAATTGGATATAAACCAGTGTAAATATTTTGATGGTTATTATTTCTTAAAAATACGCCTTTTGGATTTGACAACGGGAATTAATTTTAAATTAAAAAATGAAACTTATATGTTTTGAATTTGGTAAAATAGACATCATTTTTGGAGTCATAATATTTAAATTAGCCTAGAGTGAAATTTTGGTATTTTTCTGAAAACTTGCAATTTTTGATGAATAGTGAAAAACACTAAGTTATTTTTTAAAACCGAATTTTTATTTAAATAATTATTTCTTTTATTTAAATTTCATTAATTTCAAAATAGACAAATAATACCTATATAAGTTCAATGTAATTCATTGGTGTCAATTTAAAATAATTTTAGATATATAAAAATTTCTTAGAACTTTTCACCGTCTTTTACCCATCTCCTAGGAGAATTTGCAAATTCACATAAAACATAATTTTACCACTTCTGTGAATGGAATTTCGAAATTCCGAGAGTCATGGTTGATATCAATAATTAAAATGTGGTTCAATGAGAAATTTTTTTTTGGGTGAATAGTAACTTTTTACTTTTATTTACCATGGTTAAAAGTAAATAGGGTAATTAAGTGTAAAAATGATATTAATATTACCCTAAAACATGTCCTAATTCTATTTTACAAGTTTATCTCGACCAAGAACAACCTTAGGAATAAAATATTAACATTTAGATCCACTTGGATTAGATTAGGACATTTATTATTATTTAAATCAAAGAAGAGATAAAAGAGTTAAAATCAATGTTTAATTACTAAAACATTTTTAATATATGGTTATACATAAGATAAATTCGATTATAAATATTAAATATAAAGGTAATAATATTTCATACATAATGGTATTTTATTTATAATATTTAGACATTAAATAATTTAATTTATTTATGACACAATGATGAGGTAGTAATTACTTTATTAATGAATGATTAAGATAATTGATATTATAAATACCCAAATAAATGTAATTTGAGACTTTTTATGCATTACATTAATTTTATAGGTTAATATATCATATTATGGTTGGTTAGAATAATTTTTTTAGAAGTAATAATGATGTTATAAGTTTATAAAAAACAAAATACCAAATAGTGTCAAAATTGATATAAAAGAGTTTTTAAAACAAATATTATATTATTAATTCATATTCTATTCCTAAAAATCTATGTTTAGGCCAAAAGACTTAATATAATAATATTAACATACTGAATAAAAATATTAAATCAATTTTATCAATTTATATTTCTATGCATATGAAAATAAATTTTTACATTAGTGTATGTAACTGGTAAACCCACTTTTTTGAATAATTTTTTTAAGAATAAATTTTTTTTATTGGATTAAATTATCAATGTATTTTGTTAAAATGAAAAAATATATTTTATTATAAAATAGGTAAAAATTTATGACATTATAAAATAAATCCAAAGCCTAGTTTTTGAAATATAATATTCAATTTAACTAAATCACTAAAAGTGGTCTCATTTTTTGGAAAATATTTCTTAAGTTGGTAAACATAGGTTTCTTAAATATTTAATAATATTTTGAAGTTAAAAAATCTACTCTAAAATACATATATGATATTGAATATTTTCATACTTTTTTTATGTTAAAAATACTACTTGTTATATCCATTAACGTTTTTTTGTAAAACTATATTTTCACTATTCAACTAAAATTTTACCATTTCATAAAAATATAAAAATTTCACATTATGATAATATTGAAATATTTAACCTAGAAATGATTTTAATTTTTAAAAATTCAAATTCAAATTTTAATTATTTTTTCTTTTAAATGAATACTCTTGATATACATGAAAACTACTTTCATTCATAATTCTCATTTTTTAACATTGATTATTATTAATATTATTTCATATAAATTTATAATTTAATGAATTTCAATATATTAGTTATATATATTAATATTAAATATTATGATAATAACCATTTAAAATTGGTTGATTAAAATCGTTAACTCGTTAAACAATTATTTTATAAATAATAAAAAAATCATTTTAAACATTTATCATATAAATGTAAGAAATTTTAATTCATTACTATATCATTATTTACACGAGGTTTTATTCATGTTATAATTAATGAATTATTTGTATATAATATTTTGGAGATAATTTTGTTTCAACACTACATGTTGAGAAACCCTCGAGTTTATTGGTGTGTGTAGAGAAAGGTATTGAACATAGTATTAATTATATATATATTCCAAAATATCAGGGCGTTACATGGTTCGTATCCTTGATAAATTATCTAACCATTAACATGATTTCACAACGGTGATACCTACATTTTTTATATAATGATGAGTCATATTTCTAATCATTAGAATATGAATCAATGTGTCACAAGTCATCCTGCATCATTACTTGGGATGCCTATCTGATATGGGATAATCCTACAGTCTAGCTGAAATCGACTATGATATAAAGAGTTTCTTTAAATGTATCTACTAAAAATGGATAACCATTGAAATTTTTATAATATATTTCCATTTTATATCCATATATTGGGCGTGTTTTATTTGTTCTTGGGTCATTCTCAGCAAAAGTGAAATCAATTTATTATCATTTCAAAAGTCAAAAAAAGGAAAAGTATAGACAATCATGTGATAGCTATGTGGTCTCCAAACAGCATACCCATGGTCACTCAGAAGAACTCATGGTATCTAGTGACCATTCATTATACCCATGAAAATGTTTAATTAACTATACTGCATTTATGTGAAGGTCGGAAAAACGGTATAAACATCTAGGCATCTCTATGTCAATAAGAAAACGGTATAATAGCTACATATAAATATGTTATTCCACTTATCAGTCTCAAAAAGGGAATCAATTTTCATTGAATGTCATTTTAATAGAGAATTTTTTTTCATTTTTCCCTAAAATATTCAAAATCCTTAAGAAAGTAAGAAAAATGATGAGATTGTCTATCCCTATTTATGAGTGAGACCCTGACCTTTTTGTTACCCAGTATTTACCCTCCATACTATCCAATCAATTCACAACATGGACTATGGGCCTCATAAAAATAGTGTATTAATCACATATGATTCTTTATAATTTATATATAATGAGTCTCACTTCATGCCAATTAGAATCCATTCTGAAGGGGGAGGGTGTTTACACCTCTAAGATCACCCACATACAATGAACTCACCCACCTACATCACTGAATGATAATAAAAGTAACTATGTAATTTCCCCCCAACCTCATGGGCCAATGATGATTGAAAATATGTGATAACATAACTACCACATGTAATAATGATTGGGTAACTATGTTATCACTTTTACAATGTGTTACACATTAATTATGTATGAATTTAAAACATCAGACCTCACAATCACTTGCTTACTGCAAGAATTCAAGATGGTTATTCCTCACTATAACGAATAATACAATGGAATTCATGCACCAGATACACAAGATAATGTCATTCATACCCACCATTTAAAAATTCTAGTCTAATGAAAATAAATTCACAAGATTAGGGATTGAATTCCCATGTGAACCTCTTCGATCATAGATTCCATTATTAAAAGGAGACTGGGGACTTGATATCCGAGATATATAGAACCCTAAACGGGATTTTAATCATGTATTCCCATAATAACAAGGGTCCCTTATGGTAAGATATTGAATCATTATTAAATCATAACAACTTAAATATAACATAAATAATATATTAATTTCGTAATTTAAATAATACTTCTGGCAAAATATTAAACAACTCGATGAATGAAATGTTTAGTTTCATAGAGATTCCAAAAATCGACATATTATTTAATAATAATTGAAAAATTACTCCATAATCACACTCCTCAATATCCTTTCTAGAAAATCATACATGATGTAATCATCATCATAAATTCGGGGATTCAAATACAAAAAATGATTTAGATTGGATGCTCAGTAATGGAAAAACATATCATAATGTATCATATTATAAACATGAAAGGTAAAATGAGAAAGTGGTTAAATATCCAATTAAATGATCATAATAATATTGGTGAATTTAATAAAACATAATAGATAAACATTGGATCTGAAGAAATTTAATAAAGAAACATCAATATTATGACATGTTTCAAAACACATCTTAACAATAATAAAACCTATTGAGCACAAAATAACAATTTAGAATACATAAAAATAAGATTTTACATGAAAATAAGGAATATCCTGAAAATTAAATGCATATTTTATATGTTTCATGACTTGATAAAAATATTAGAAAATTTTTTCATCCATAATAATTGGAAAACCATTGTGAGAAAACTAATTATACTAATTCTTACGTGAACAAAAACATTCTGTCCATGTTAGAAAATGCGAGGAAAATCATTATTCCCATGATTTTCTTAAAAAACTCATTATGTCCAAAAATAACTATCTCAGGAGATATAAACTAAAATGAATAAATTTGACGGTAGTATATGGCCATATATTTCATCATTAGTATATATATGTGACAATTAAAATCAATCATCATCATATCTTAATGAAACCTTGGAAAAAAGAATGGGTTTCTTTTGGTTTTAGAAAACAACACTTGACATGAACATAATAACTCATAAGATATCAATAATATCATATCTCAAAAGTAATGGTACGATAATAAAATAAAGTGGTTTATTAAAACGTCACTTTAGGATAAATATAACTTTGAGGTAAAATAGAATTGTATATAAATAAATTTTTATAAATTCAATTAAAGATTTTTATAAAAGTTGTAATATAAATTAATTTAAAAAAATTACAAACCAGAAGACAAGGATTTTAAAAAATAGATTTTATAATATCTCAAACAATGCACCATTAAAAATAATAAAAAAATAATTATAATAAATCTTCTTTGGTAAATAATGGAATGAAATTCCCTTATTAAGATTTTTAATACATTTTAATGAATAATACCTCATTGAAGAAATTGTGAAATGAATTCAATTAGTAATGTTGGAAAAGGAAATATTGAGGAATAATAAATAAAAAATTAGGATTTCATTAGTGAAAATACTTTTCATGGGATGATCATGGAAATTAAATAAAAATATTCTTCAGTATAGATGAGAGATATTCTTACCAATATTATAATTATATTTCAGATAAAAAATTTACTAAATATGTTTTTATTCATAATGAAAAGAAATTTCCCTAGTGAAAAGTGGATATTACAAATAAAATTAGGTACTTTTAGGATCAGATATATCTTTAAATATATATTCATGTAATAGAGACTATGTCTCAATGAATCATAAATTGACTTGCTGAACCCCTTTCAATATTGCTAATGTAAGAATCAAGGGATATTGGGACTAAACCAATTAAATGTGATTTAGAATTTCATTAAATAAAATATATTTTTATTTTTTAAATAAATAAGGTATTTAATTCATCATATAAAATACATGATGGTTTATAATATAAAACATGTCTCATTATGATGAAAATGTTACAATGAAACTCTTACAATCACAGAGGCATTCGAATTTAAAAATGTGTTAGGACATGGTTTCAAATGACACATGAAATACACAAAATAATAATAGGATAAATATTAAAAATATTTAAGGTGTATTAGATACACCATTATAAAGAAAACATGTTATATAATCAAATATATGTTTCAAGGGGAGAAACATTGTGATAAAAAACCCTGACTGTAAATTTATTCTTTGTTGATTTCACTCAAACCTCATATATAAAAAATATTCTTATTAATCACCTATTTAAGTGTATATATATAATTTTATAAACTCTGTATAAAATTATGCTCTACAAGTATATTAGTTGGTTATTGCATATTTTCAATGTCATGTGTGATTAATCATTATTGTTTTGAACTAGTTTTGTAATAGTGGTATTGTTATTCTTTCTAATCGAAAATATTATCATTAAATTGTCATAAAAGTTATTATAATTAATTTTTTATAATATTTTATACTGTAATAATTTCATTATATGGTATTTTTCGTTATTATTTCATGATTAAATTGGTGACACGGATATTTTGGTGATTTTCAACAAGTGAATGATTGTATCTTAATTAATTTATTTAACATTAATATTTCAATTAGAAAACAAAAATAGAATAATTATTTACTTCTTAAAATAATATATCATTATAAGTTAATTTCTCATAGTCATTCATGATATTATTTATTATAATTATAAATGAAAGTTATTAGACTTAGATAAACATGAACATACCATAATTAATGGGTGAGTGTGGTCAAGAATGTTATTTATTTTGGTAATAATATCATAATTATTTAATAATAATGATATAATTTATATAATTTTTATGTGGTGACTAATATTTCATGTTATTTTAAGAAGTTGTAAACAAAATAATGGAAAAATTAGACGTGTTACTTCGTAGAGGTTATAGCTAGCACAACACACAGTTAACATTTTTTTACCTGAAAAAATAGAGGAAGTGTAGGTGGACTATAATTTATATCATAAATATAATAGCTAAATTATATATTTAATATTTATTCTTAAATTCCATCTTTTAACTATTTAATAGAGATGGTGGTGAAAATGGAAGCATTCACTTTATGGAGGTTGTAGTCCACACACTTGCACGATCAACATTCTTCTATTATTCTATGTGGATGGAAGGGAATAAATATATTTTTTACATTAATATGATAAAACTTAGATATACTAATTATAACGAATTTAATATATTTTTATGTATATGTTTGGTTTGGAAGAGAAAAAATAATAAGAAATGGATAAGGATGAATTAGTGCCTGCTTTCAGATCTCAAACATTATCTTGAATGTATTCTTTGAAATGAAGGGGTTAGGATAAAAAAATTGAGAACATAGGCTTATAAAATTCAGATATATTTCTAGATAGAATTTTTTGTAGAGTTTCTAGAATAAATTTACTTTTATGTGTGTTCTATGAAGGGGTGTAAGTATCCCATTTTATAAGTGAATAAAATTGTTCTTCTCAGAATAATTTTTTTTTCAAAAATGGAATGGAACTATTCAATGTTCAATGATTCAAAAATTTATAAATAATTATGTTTTGAGAGATATAACGTTTATCATGTTTGAGAAATAAATTTACACACATGTTTTAATCATTTTTCAAGTCATTTAACATTATCATTGACATTTTACCTTGGTAACTAGTTTTTACCAAAGTAATTTACATTTAATTAAAATTATAAGTTCATAATTTCAACCAAATTTATGTGTTATGAAGAAAATTTTATTATACATTTAATATATTTCTATTTCAAAATGAAATAATGGTAACTTTTAAATTAAATATATATATATATATATATAGAAAAATTGTTTTAAAAAATTATTTTAACCATTATCTGTTCTTAATTTTATTTAATATTAATTTTTATAAAATTTTATTTAATATAATTATATATTTGGTCAGAAAAATTATCATATTAGTTTATTTTATTAGTAAAAAATCACACAATAATAATAAAATAAATATTTTAAATTAGCAGTTTCTTCATTATTACTATAATAAACCTTAATCTTATAAATATTACTTTTATGACTCAAAATAAAATGATAATTATTTATATAATTTGGAAAAAATGATTCCAAATATAGAATCCCTTTTACTGTATAAAAATATATGTTTCACAAAAAGAAGTTTTAACAATAGATAATATAACATGTAAAAACCAGTTTGTAGAGAAAGTAATTTTTTAAGATTAAAATTTTTATTTAGAGTAAAATTATTCATGTATTTTTTGATTATACAAATTGACTTATTTGAAAATAAATATTTTTTTAGAATAAAATATATTTAAAAAACAAAATATTATCAAAATATTATTTAATAAAAATAGATTACCAAAAATATATTTTATTTTAAAATATTACATGTCTTCATAAAATGTTAATTACAGGGTTTCAAATTTCAAAAATGTATTTTTAAAATTTATAGTATTATTTCTTATATTAAAAAATGAATAATTAACAGGTTTTTTAAACATTAAATTTTTTCTTATAAATTCATTAAATTTATAGTTTTGGTAAAAACTATACATTGTCACTATACCCTAAAAATCAATTATTTTAGAAAAATCCCAAAAATTCATCATCAAAAAATTGAAAACTCTAAAAAAAGGAAACTATTTTTATCTATTTTAGATATTAAAATTTATAAATTTAGTCATATAATAATAAATAGAATGAAAAAATATTATTTTAGAAAAATAGACCTTTTCCCCTTTAAAGTTAAAATAAAAAATGTGTATAAAAAATGTGATAAATAACATATTACATTAAAAAATTCCTTAATATATCATCTTAATATTCTAGTAGCATAGCCCATTAATTTATCTAAACCATTTTTAAGAATAAGGTATGCTCTGGTAACAGTCAAGGGTGGTGATTATACAAACATTGATCTCATGTAATGTTTCATGATCATGAATTTCTATGTGGTGGTTTTATTCATAACAAAATTGATTGTGTTTTGGTTCATCTTGGTCAAGAGAAACCCCAAGAAAGGATACCGTGTTCCCAAGATTGCAAAAATCGTTGAAATGAGGTTTTCATTCTCTACCTAATTATATTTTTTTATATTTTATTCATAGATTTCATAATATGGATACTTTTTTATACCCTTAAATGTAATTTATATATTATAATGGTAAAAGTTTATTATAAAATGTAATGGTTTGAATTTATTTTGTTGTAAAACATGAAATATTTTATTAGAAAAATATTTATTAATGTAAAATACATAGTGAAATCTTAGGTCGTTACAAGACTCCCCTTGTCAAGGTCACCCACTCTACTAACTAGTTTTCTATATCATTCCATCTTAGGGAACTGCAACATATCAATCAATTGGATATGGGCTAGGGAATCCCACCTATATTAAGCCCACAATATTTATTACTAGATGTGATACTCCTCCTTTCTCTATATCCCACACTCACTAGCAATAGATAATAAGACAATATGATGGATTCACACTTCAATTATAAGTCCCATGATAGTTCCCATTAGTGATGTCATCAACAAGATAGGGATACCCAAAAAGGGAAGAATCATTTCCTAATCCTCATTCAAATCTACTTGTGAACTCTCATATAATATGATCAATATTTTATTATCAATTTTTCCTCGCACTAAGAATTACTCTTATTGGAATATATATCTGAGTTTTTTGTGCCATTATCACAATTAAAATTCCTCCAATATTGGAAACTATAATGCATAAGCTTCACTAAATCCTCTATTTTTACATATTTCATGACACTGAAGCCCCCACAACACAATGTTTAACTATATGAACACTGTCCTAGTTGTACGATGTAAGACAATATGAAAAATTCATTACAGCATAACAATAAACTACATGGTATATTACTATAACAATAAATTAAATTATGTCACTCAAAATAGATTGGTTTTGATTCATATCAATATAAGACATGTAAAAGGACTCACAAAGTTTCAAACCCAATATCATTAACCCACCATTATCCTCCCTTATGGGTCCATATTCCTAATAAAGTGGTTTATTTGATTCCTCATTAGGAAACATTCTAAATAATTTCGGGCATCCCCTAATCAGATCATACCCCCAATAAAATCATTCTCCCTTACTCGGAGATACATATTCTCTCCAAGAATCAATGTATCTTTCTAATTGATCCATATTCTAAATGAGAAAATCCTACACATAGAGATCCACATTCCCTTCTGGTGGTCACCAAATCTAACTTCATTGGTCCAGATTTCATTAGGATCAACTAGAAAGGGATACTCATGAGTAAGCCCAACACTAACCATCAATAGAAACATTTCTCTAAATCATCCTTACAACAAAATGTTAAATTACATGGATAATTCCTTAACACACAAAAATAAAATGTTGGTTGTGTATTGTTAGGTTTCACCAATCTATGTGGGTTCTAATTTCATTTTTATGGGAACATAAGAAGTTCTTATGATGGTCATGATACTAATTCTAGAAACACCTAGAGTTCCGAGGAGGTAGTATATTATAGAGTCATTTCTTCTTTTTATTTAAACAATTTCCCCTTAAAATTAATATTCACTATTTAGTAATGAAAAAAGATATATAATATCTAATTCATATAGATGATCACTTTGATAAATGATGATAACCAACCAAATACATAGGAGTAACCACTAACAAGACGGTAATTGGGAAGGATTCCTAAAAGCCTATTAAATATATAAGAGATTACAAGTTTTGGAAATAATCCCCTAAGAATATGTGATGTACCTAACCTCCCACCCTCTCGACCAATGCACAATCTAAAGCATCATTGGAAAAAGATCGCAGTGACAACTTATAACTGGGAAACAGGTTCACAATGACATTCCTGTTGAATAATCGTAAACATGAGAGCACAATAGAGTTTCCCCTAAAAAAATGCCTATAGTGAATTATCAATCCCGAGGTGTATAAATCCTTTAAATTCTTCAGATGTATGTTTTTATGTACTATAACATAGATTTCAAAACAAAGGATCTCATGAGGGTATGGTGGAAAATTAGGTGGTGGATTCCCAAAATATATATTCTCCCTTACCACCCATAAATATGACACAAGTAACTAAATCTAATTTACTCTATCAGGTTGTGAGTAGATAATACCCAAAGTTATTAGAATATAAATCCTTTGATACACCTATATGTTGAGGTGAATCTCAATAAAGAGTCTCATTAGTAATTAGTTGATAAAATCGTCATAACATTCCTAATAAAAAATCATCAAACTTTACACATCAACTAAAACTTTCCCATTCCCAACGGTATACTTTATATCAATGTCAAAAGATTAGAGATAATATACACACCTAATCCATTGGAGGTTTTTTCACACATAGTGAAAATGTATACTTCAGGATATTTGGGTTAGTTTATACTATGATCCTCTCGCCAAATAGACTATTTAACCAATTTACTAGTTCATTCACTTACATGATTAGCTATAAATAAAATATTTTGTATTTTTCCCAAATTTCCTCTATAGTTTGGTCCCTTATGAAATTACCTACACTTCTTGTATCAATAATTATGCAAGGAAACATTTTGATGTTTCCCAATTAGGATCCAAGTATCGGTGATATGGGGAGGAGGTGAATTAATGATATCTTTTTCTTTTATGTTTCCTTATTTTTGATACAACATTCTCCTCATATTAAAGAGTTCTTTCCCATAAAATCACAATCAAAAATCACATCCCCAGGAACACATGATTTACATGGTTCACTACTCACCAAGAGTATCTATGTCCTTGGTATGGTAAAAAAAGAATCATGTACCATAAAATCCACTGGAAATCAATCCTTTGATATGGAATAAAATTACTAGGATATAACCTTACAATCGTGTAGAACATAAAAACAATCTGAAAGTGCATGTGAATCCTCTTAGCAAAAATAGGGTAGTACATGTTTCTATTATTCTTAATGAACATTCAAAAACCTGATCTCTCAAAACAGTTCTACTCTTTCCTACCCAAAAGCTGAAAGAAACATTTTAGGCATCATAATGATACATAGTACTATACACCCATCATGTCTTGATGTAATTGAAATGAACTTCCCACTTAAATTGGGTACTCAAATATTATACTTGTAAATATCCTTCACAAAGCTCCTTTGTGAAGCTCCTAACTATGAAAATCACTCTAGTCACAAAGCTCGCTATTTCATTGATCAAAAGTTGGTCTTTCCAATGCTTACTTATTTCACAAACCTCAACGGCCCTCAAAGAAGCTCCTTCACTTCATAGAGCTTACTACCTTCTAAAAGCTCACTGGCTTCGCGAATCTTCTTTGAAATTTGAGAGTTCTAAAATTCCCTTTGAGTCTATCTCCTCTTCTTGGGGTGGTAGGGGACTATTTATATGTGATTCCCACCAAATATAGAACCTTCAATGCCACATCAGCACCATTTAATACCAAAACACAGAACTCTAAAATTTCTACTAAAATTCTCTCACCTTCGCGAAGCACCATGGATATTTTCCAGATCACAATGCTCGTCATAGTCACATAGAATTCCTTCAAAACATTTTCACCTTTGTGATGATCCTTCTTCCTTTTCTCCACCATAATTTTCTTCACCTTCACTACCGTAATTATCACCCTTAGATAGCTTTTCCACTTCCATTCGCGATACCCGTTACTTTCGCATAGAACACTATGAAGATTTTTCAAGACATTGCAAAATCACCTTCCTGAAGCCCATCTTTTAAAAATTCATTAATTTTCCATATTTTGAAGACATCTTCATGTAAATCCAAATTTCTAAATTCTTTCACAATTTCCAAATTTTGGACCCCAAAAATTTGGAAAACACTAGAAAAATATGCCACCATAGACACCTGATTCTTCAAAACCAACCATGATGATTAAAAATATCATTTCCCTCCATTTCCACCATAAAGATTTGATCACATGTTCTATGAACAACTTATGATCTTTGTGATATATAGAATATAATATCATCATCAGATTTACCATAAAAAGTACTATAACGTCCCTATATTCCCTCATCCACTTATACAAATGGAAGTGATTTCCTTTCTTCTCAATCTCCCTTGACAAAAAAAGACAATACTTTGTGAATCCAATAACATCATCACCCAACACGATCCCAATGTAGCCGAATTAATCATAGTAAAATGCATATTTATTACCCAGAATATGTTTTTTATGACCACCATAGATGTTAGACATCATTTAAAATCCATAAAAATTATATTATAATAGTCAGACCACCCAAATGTCAACTTCTTCATTTTCATACAATTCATCAGCATGACCATTTGGTGAATTCATGTATGAATTTATTATAATATTCTTCTAATATATGGAAATAATTAAAATCAATGATATTATTATATCACCCAATATAAACCACATAATTTTCTTTTTTAAGAACCATATATATTATAAAACTAATATCACATGCATTATGAAGAAAACCTCACTTATCCAAAATTGATAATTATAGATCTTATAGTATAGCTGGTTATCTCTCATTGTTCATTGAAAAAACAGCATATATTGAGCATGGTCATACCTTCACCATGACTATACTATGATATCATTGAAAATTATAATTAAAAAAGAATTTATATACTGATGGATAAACTAATTCATCTTGTCTATAATCATTTGTTTTATGTTTTCAACTTGAAAGTCATCCATATATACCCATATTGGCTATATCTAATCCTAAAACTAGTATGTGGAATGTAAATACCATACCCAAAACTAGTGATATTAAAAACTAAAATTGATCTTTTATAACCAATTTGATCCCGTCAACTAGTCTAATAGATCATATACACATGAAAAAGGATTCTGATTATATTCCTTCATAAGGTTTAAAATAGAAACATTTAAATATAAATTCAATGGTCTATCCATTTTATTTGAAAATAAATTATAGTCACCCTATAGAGATTTTCTCAAATGATTATATCCATTCACCTTAAGATCATTTGTAAGAACTTTTTTTCTCAAATTCCTCTGATAAATATCTATTATAAAAAATAGATATGGACTCCATACCTGGAATGTCCTTGATCCTAAAATTGATTTATCTCTTAAAGGTAACCAATATGAATTATTTGGAAAAAAATCATGAAACTATTCTACAATAGTAAGAAAGATCTAATTTTTTATCTCCTCAACTCATAGAAATAAAATTTCCTACTAGTTTATGACCACCCTAGTAAGTATTGTCCTTGTATAGAGTGGGCTTCCTAAAAATACCAGTTGATTATTCAGGTATAGTAATCAACCTCTATGTATGTGAAGGATATCCATAGTTAATATTAGTATATGTGTATGTGATATTGAAATATCTAATCCATTTCAATGACTAAATCTAAAGTATGCATATCCCATAATAAAAAATCCTATATAACTGATTAACAACTATACATGATAGAACACTCTAAAAACCATTAACATCCCGTGGATCAAAACCATAAGGGTGCGTCAATAGATATTAACCTATGAAAATACTCTATGATATATACAAGATATTTGGAATTTTTTTTATAAATTAATGATAATTATGCACCTATATCAAATAAAACTAAATATATGGAATATTATAAAAAAATAATTCGTCAAAGAGTAAATAGATTATCAATTTGATTGGAAGGAGTCATATAAATATTTTTATCATGATCTAAGATCCATCGTTGAGAACTTTTCTCCCAACTCCTATGAGAGGCATTTCCCTGTTGGAATTGATTCCCCTTCCCCTCGACAATACATCCACCATCATGACCTAAATAGTATGAATATCCCTGGATACACAATTGTTGTAGTATTCCTTGACCTACTATATAACCATACGATAACCATAACTATGAACTTTGTATGATCATAGTGAACTACTATAATATAACTTGAGATTCTCGTTTCTCTATTGGAACGAACCTCATTCCATGTCTTGTAAAAATTAAGTTGAATATGCCCATAATTTATACACAGGTAGAAATTGATAAAAACCTACCCCATCAGTGAAATATTCAATCATATTCTGTGAATATCCAACCAGGATCCACCCTAATAGGATTTATCATGCCTGTAATTATTATTATACGAATACCCCTTTCCTATCCCAATTAAAGAAACATCCTACATAGATGTCCTACTCTTGATAACATTTTTAACGTTGATAAGGATCTCATTCATAACATAAAAAATAATTTATAGCCTACGATTTTCGTCTACAATAAAATATAATGTGTCATTCTATCAGTTTCATAAGTCATTAACATGGTAATAAACTACCATAGGTTGTTAAATATGAAGATATAGATCATCACTAACATGCTTCCTTGGACAATATAAATGATCTCTCTAAACATATCTCATGTTTATAGGTAATATTTTATAAAAGAAACATTATTCAAAGTCCTCTCAATTTTGGATCACAGACTAATCAACTTGTAAAAGCACATCACTTCAATTCATGTCATTTCCATGAACCGTATAGGTAGCATGATTCACCCTTCACTTTAGAGGTCTCTCAATCCATTCAAATATAGTATTCATAAATTTTATCCAAAACATGGTAGATATTGTGATAACCTCACCTGTGATGAATGGGGGGTGTCATTACTATAACGTACTACTTATTTTTTACATGGATGGATCAACTCTCAACACCTCATGTACATTTTAGTGAAAAAATAGACGAATATCCTATTAAAGTTATTGGTCCATAGAAGGTAATAACATAATAGGAGGCATCGAATCCCCTACTAATGTGGATTTATCAACCTTACCCTCTTGGAAGTATATTATTTTCCTTAATAGTAGTTTATCATTATAATTCAAAATACTTGGCTAAGAAAATGACTTTCACAAATCATGATATCCCATTTTAGGGAAAATCCTAATTGGAAATTCACTCTAGAACATTATACAAATGAAATATATCATATAATGCATCTGCAGGTTTTTAATTGAGTTATCCCACATTAATTAGTTATCGGTTAGTTATAATCATACGTAGACCTAAAAATCAAATCATAATAAGTTAATAGGAAAAACCAATAACCATAGGTTTCTCAAGTAAAAATCCTTCAATAATAATATATAAGTAAACACTATATATATTTTTATTGAATCATTAAATAATCAGACCCTGAATCAAAAATAGGGTCCTAGGTGTGGGTAGATTTATGATTTTAGGGAGACAATATCATTTAATACATATAACCAAAAACAACAGTGTAAGAAATAATAAATCACTATTCATAATGAACAACATAAAATGAACACTAAAACGATGGTCCAACCAAGGATAATAAATTAACATAGGAATTAACATGATTAGTAGAACTATCATTTCAAATTAGAATATAATAAAATGAAGATAAATTATGTGTCAATCATATATAAACATATACCCAAATGAATAAAATTAATGAAGAATAACTAAAAAACCAAATCTAGGTACATTCTTAATTGTGTTTCCAAATGATATCAATTATCACATCCTATGGTTAGAAGACTCTTTCCCTTTCCTATCCTTAAGATAATGAACTTTTTTGTGTGTTAGAGCACCCATTAAGGGTGTGAGTAAAAACAAGTAAACCATCACTAGTATAGTGCTAAAACATATAGTAAATATACATGTATACTCATTGTGAAATTAAAATAAAATAATTGCATAAATTAATCATCACATCGTGGAGTTTCAAACGTCCATACCACATTTTACATTACCTTCTACAGATAATTCTTAGATTGGATGAAACGCCCAAGGTATGGACACAACTCAAGAGTAAATGATCAATCACTCACAGTCTTATAACTAATGTGGGTGATTTATCACCAAGGAATATTTTAACAAGTGAAAAAAAATTACCATAATATATTCCTCATATTGAATGTCATATCATCGCTACACATTTCATAGGTGATGGGAAAATCATCACAACATCATCTAATAGGAATGACATATCATCATCAAACATTCTCTATGTGGAACAAAATGTTATCACTCCTCCTCTAGGTGGACTCCACATCTCCATAAAACCTCCAAAATAATTACCATATTTTAAACAAACATCCTCTATTGGGATGTCACATCACTATCATACCTTCTCCTGGTGTAACCATGTTGACCTCACATAAAATATCCTCTATCAGTCGATAAAATAACACAATTAAATGTTTATGGGAGGATAATGTACCATAAATACAAACATTATAGGTGGATAGTACTTCATCAATACCAAATTCAGATAATAATATCATCATACAGTGTGATAAATACATAAAAACCCAAAGACAAATTAATTAACAATTTACTATTTGTTAAGAAAATTGATAAAGAAAGGATAAACCACCATTATACTATTCACACTCAAGATCCTTATCCATAATGAATGGTTTATGATATCTCCTAGATTCCTAAGGTTTCACCTCTTAATAATAGATACTTGATACAGGTCATAAGTTATATTTTCATATAACTTAATATATGGAACATGGTCATCAGTGACCAAATATTTGAAATATAACTTTGAAATGACCATTTTTATACAAAATGGTTCTTAATAGAGTTATAGGAAATAAATAATTATTTCAATAAAATTGAGGGTATGTACATATAAAATGTGGTTCCAAAATTTCATAAGAAACATGAAAAAATCATAAAAACTAATGAGAAAACACAGAGACCACCTATCTAGACCTGGTAGGATCTCACTAGTTAGAAAAACATTATCATTTCATCTTTTATAGAGGAAATAAAAAATCCTAGCATAATCCATACGAAAATTTATATCCTATGAAAAATTATGATATAGTGAGAGAAACAAGGACAAAGTCCCAATATGGGGTTAAAATTACCAAAAAAAACTTCCATATAAAAAATGATTCTCAAATATATCTAATACATTATAGCATCACTCCTTATTGAGGAAGAGGAATTATAGAGAAAAGAAGGTAATATTCCACTACTAAATAAATCAAATGTAAAATCTAGGGATTTTAAACAATTTCATCTTATAATTAATAATATGATAACTTAAAAAACACAATGAAACCCATATTCATCCATCCCAGCATCCACTAAGTACTTGGTAACCACTGACTACTCATTCTAGAGTCACTATCCACCCAATGTCTCACATAGTACCACCCCCTTGCATTGGGTACATAAGAGACCCCATACCACTACACCAAGTAGTTGATGACTTTTGTCTTTAAGACACAATTCCCCAAATCCAATTCAACTTCTAAAAACAAAACACCCAATACCTTTTTAACAACTCAATAATTCAAAATCCTATAATAAACATGATATTGGGGAAATATTAAAATTAATTCATCCTATGAATAGGTGTGGTGACACATTTTTTAGTTTTTAAAATTACATTGGTACATAAGAAAAATATTATTGAGTACCTCATAAAAATATCATTTAAGTATATTTTTGTCCCTTAAAAGCCACATTTTTTATTCACTCATAAATCTAAAATTATCCCAACCACCTATTAATCAACAAATTATATTCTTATATCCTATAATTCTTATTTTCATTCTATTTTAAAAATAAAATACATAAGTACACTACATTTCACAATTCATGTTATCCAATCCCCAAGAATCCCTTCAATTATATATAATCTCTAAGGGTGGTTAATGTACCTCGGGCCCATGTACCAGGTCTCCCAAATCATGTTTGTAGTGTGTTATAAACTATTATAAATTGTCCCATGTTTTAAATATTATTAAATTTAATGAGTAAATAATCCCCAAGGATTATGTTCCCTATCTTCAAAAATATGTAGGCCATCCCACTACAAAATGATAATTTTTTTATTTTTCTTATAATAACATTTATATTTATTATAACAATTTTATAAAAACACACACACACATATATATTTTTATATGATGAATATATTTATTTATTTATTCATGCAATAGTTTTTCTATTTTTAATAATTCACATTATTTAATAAAAATATGTTTTACATTTTTTTAAGCATTATAATAAATCATAATTTCAAAGGTAGTTTCGTTCAAAAATAATTCTACATAAAATAAGAACCAAATCAGAGATGAATTTATGAACCTATAATAAATAAAATTCAAAATAAATTATTAATTTTTATACCCTGTCCATGTGTTCATGGCCTATTCTATCGCATTCCATCCTGTTAAGAACCCCATATTATTTTATATCCTTACTGGTCACTTTTTCCATTGTGTTTTCTATAAACACAAATGTGACATGATTCTCATCATTCATGTGAATTTCATAAATATACAAACAAGACACCAAGAAGGTGTGTAGACACACCCTTTTGGAAATGTAAATCCTAATATATGGCTTTCATGATTTGTTTTGTAAAATCCCCGTTTGTCTCTAAAATGGTCTACTCTATGATAGTATATAATTCTCTAGTCGATATTCTAAGAAAATGAATGTTTCCATAAAAACATTGTGTGGAGTGGAAGCATGCTTGTATGAAAAACTGGTTTTATTTACATGGTCAACATGATGCAAGTCTTTGGATAAAGGTTGTATCAACATCAAAAATCTCAAATTCTTTAATGATGTCTTATAGTCTAGAATCACTTGGAACCTTCTGCATAACACCTCTAATTCACATTCATTCCATAAAATCCATTTTCATGAAAATATAATGAAAAGAAACATAAATTATATGAGCTCTTCCATTGGGCCTTCAATTATGAATACCTTTTCCAACATCATGTCTAACTTCAGATAGATGGAGAACAAAGAATCTTCAATTAACATTTGGCTTGATAATGGAACTGGTCATCCTCACATTCAATGGTTTCCCCCATTCAAACAGCTGAGCACAACAATAATACTATTAATTTTATGTTAATATCTCAAAGCTATATCTTACTAAACAATATTAAGAAGATCATTGATAAAAACCTGTTTTCAAACACTGGCGATGTTTAAATTTGGGAACATGATCATAATGGTATTCTTGACTAAATTTATTTATGAACATCTTATTAGTAATTCTGAAAATAACTTTAGTTGGATATGAAACATTGGTAAATTATGGTTAAGGACCTCGAGATTCATGCTTGATTTTCATATTGTGCACAAAAGCGTTCCCACTAACACTTAACTTCAATCTTTTGGTATTTATCTTTTCTCTAAATGTTTTCATAGTAATCAACATCATGAATTCAATAACCACCTATTTAAATTTTGTGTTATATCCACTAATCTTTGGAATTATGTCTTTTATATTTTTGAGTATAGATGGTTACTTCATGACTTAGTCAACCCTCAACTCCAACATTTTGTGGATATGATGGCCTCTCAACAAATCAAGAATATCTTCATAACTACCTTATCTGAGCTTCTCCATGTGATCTAGTATGATATAAATTCTCATATTATTAATAACTTCACCTTTAGTCTTAATGCACGAAAAATGAGATTCCTCCTTCCCATTCAAGAATCCACCTCAATTCTTAAGGGTCTTTGCAACAACATAGTTTGAAAATATGGGATTCTACATCGTATTGGGGTGAAGGGCATCTATCCTCAACTTATACGTACTTATGATGATTTATAGAAATTTCCACCCCTAGGATAGATAAATGTCATGGTTGATGATATTTCTAAAGGAAACTTGGGTCTCTCGTGTTGCGGAACAATCTACAGAAACCACTTTGGGCAGACTCTAGCATGCATTTATGGAAATTGTGGAGTCTCCTCATCTTTGGAATAAAAAATTATGGTAGTGATTTACACTATTTCTTTTGTGATGGAACTTAGACTGAACAATATCTGGATCGAAAGTGATTCAATGACCATTGTCCAAGCTCTTTGGAATGGTGCAGTGCACCTTGCAAGGCCGTTCAATTCATGTTGGATAGACTATATGTATTCTCTTGTGGATATCAGTAATATTTTCATGCATACCTTTTTTGAATTGAACATGGTTGCATATGGACTTTCTAATATGGGCATCAGTCATGACATAACCTAGTTGAACAAACTCCCTATTTATTTTCATTCCCTTTATGATTGGGATTGACAAAAAATTATGTCTTTTAGACTCATGTATCCTTTTAATTAATAAATTTAGTGTTTTGGTAATTTACAGAAAAACCACTTTAGTAAAAAACAAATCCTCATTTATAAAATAGTTTTTCCCTAAAAAAATAATTTTATATTAGTATCAATGGATTTAAATCAATTTAAATAAAACTTCCTTGTATAATTAAATTTATATATGCATTAAAAGATAATATATTTTCTATTTTTCAGAAAACCTAAATTTAAAATAGTAATACAACACACTATATTTGATTAACAGTCAAATATAGGAAACTAATCACATTAATCACACAATATATATGATTCAAATTAATTAATATACCTCTCATAAATTACTATATAAATATCATATATATTTTTAGTTTATTTTAATTTATATTGAATCATATTTTGGAAGTATTATAATTAATATAACCTATAAAAGTCGCACCCCATTACCTAATATTTCCACTATCAAGATGCATGAAAAAATATTGAAGTTAGATCCATTTTGATCCATGTTACATGTCTTGAGTCCCATCCATCCAATACTTATATTCTGAAACCAAACCCTCACTCTACATAGATCACCTGATCACATCATGGGACATCTATTGGTAATATATTTTCCAAATAAATTCATGATATCTACATATTCCAGCGATCTTCTACCTGATTCCAATTATCTTATCATCACCTATTACAATCAAATTAAATAAAATAAACATATACTTTAATACATGTTTATATCCTATCATCATGGTATACATGAATAATACATTATCTGTAATGTTACATGACCTCAATCATTCCATCTCATATTCCATATGTTATCTAATTATCGAGACCATACTCAAATTTCAAATGTATATTCCCTCAAAGTAACACCTTTTGTAAGGTGAATTCTGTTTTAGTCCATTAAATATTTATTCATTGGAATTGTATTCACTAAAATTTCATGGAATGGACGAACATTGGACTTAGAGTGTGTATAGTGGCATAAGGATATCTCTTGGGGAAATACCATTAAAATCTCATATCATTCGTTGATATTATGTTAGAGTTTTAGTGTGGAATATTTTTTTTGTTCTGAATTTCTGTTGGAGTCACAAATAGTCATCTTTAAGAAAACTGAAGGCACCCATTAACTCACTAGGGAATTCCATGAAGACTAAGGAATCTGCATGTAAGTTCCATGGTTAGCATCCAAGGCGGAAAACCATGCATAAAACCCTTACAGACCTAAAGTGAAATCAAAATAATTATTTCTCCCTAGCCTCCCAAAACTGGAAAAGGAAGACATGCACATGTACAGTGGTTTTTGTGCAAAAGGGAAGCCTTCGTATAAGGATCTTATACATCTAATGAGACCTCAAAGCCAAGTTTTTTGTTGTCCATATTACATTCTCTCAAGGAGAATTTTTCCTATAACTATATGAGCACCCCTCCCTTTTCAGGTTAACTCTTTGGAAGTTGAATTGTCACCCCTGCAAACACAATATGACCCCTTCTGCAACCACATGCAAGTCATGGCTTCAATGAAAAGGATCCTATATGACATGTCTCCCATGTGTCCCCCTTAGGGTGGGACCACTATGGTTTGAGCCCCCTCCCATTTCCTTTTTTTACTTATGGTAGGTGCATGCAATAAACCCTTCTTATGCGCATCAATAGTCAAAGGAAGCTACACACAAAAATACCTTCCTACACGCACCACATACCCTTGTGCACACTCATCTTTCACTCAGTCCCCAAATTTTTTCATGTAAGTCCACAATCATGCACGTACCTCCTACATAAGACTCCATGGGTTGTCTTAGCCTCAAAACACAATGTTTGATCCCATCTTGTGTGAAAATTCTACATCTTATGGGAACCATCTCCATGAAAATACCTAGCCTATTATGTTGAAATTTCATAGTTCCCCATGAAATGTCACGTGTCATATTTCTATACCTCTTTATTTTTAGAAAAGGTACATGAATCAACCTTGCTTTTTTTGTTATGGAAGAAAATTTAGACCCCACTATTAAACACTCCTCCATCTCACTCCCATCAGAAATTGCTATTTCCTTCCCCTCCTTGTGTATGGTTGGTTATCAGTCATGAAAGTTCAAGGGGTGTGGAATGTGTCCTCCGTGTTCATGATGTAGGATTTTTAACTACCAAGAATCATCATCCCCATCACATGACATTAAATAGTGTCCTCACCCTGTGCAATGCACATGGAATTCCCTAACTCAGGGATTTTCTACTCCCACTCATATTCATTGGATTCAGATATTTCAAACATGAAATGAGTCCCTCCGCACATGGAACAACATACGCCCTGTGAGAAAGGGTAGCCATCATAGGGAAATCCCATAGCCTTTCTTACTGGAGGTAGCACTCTTTCTACTCCTTTCTTCCTCCATATAAAATGGCGAGAAATTGGGTGATCATTGGGGACTCTTAACAACTCCTCCCTCCCCCTTTGTGATTTTTTTCATGGGATGCTTCTACGCATAATCCCCACACCAATCCTCACTGATGAATCTTTTGTGATGTGACCATTTGGTCTACTAATCCTCCTTGTTTCTCACACTGATCATGACTCACATGTTCTTATAGGTTGTTAGTGGAAGTGAGTCCAATTTTTCTAGGCATCCATATCGTAGTAAGCCCCATATTACATCACCATAGAATTTTAACTATGTATAAGCCCTGAAAATTAAAACTACAAGGGTTTTGATCCATGTATTCTATATATGGTACATAAAAAACCTCCCAGACGGACAACCCCAGCACCATCATTTTCACATCAGTTCATTGTTTTCCTTAACATTTGATAATAAACTACATGGAATACTAAAACTAAAGGGACTTTCATCTCAATATTCTCAACATGGTATGTAGGAAGACTCCCTGAGATTCAATCCCATCATCCATTCCCATGATGGTCTTTCCTTTGATTCATTATGTCTCAAGAGGACCATGCCCCAACCCAGAGGTTACACTTCCTTCAGGTCCCAATCTATGGTCTATATTCTAACAAGTTTCCTCCTTAGGTGTATTGTTTCCCAATCCTAAATGACATCATCTTTGATTCCCAGCCAATATGATACATATGAATCATCCTCAAGTTTCAATCCCATCACCCTCCACAATCCAAAAATATTCCCTATTTCCATCCTGATTCTTACCCAGGATGCCACATCCCGATGAGATCATTCAATTCATGTCATAATTTATCCTAGAATATCCTGGGTAGCTAACCATGCATAATCCCTATATGATCCATATTCTTCAAACCTATAGTGATTCTCTTGCGATGGGCATCTAGCCTGTATAATCCCAAAATCACTACTTAAAACAATGTGGTTATTTATTCATGTATTCTAAACATAGTATATAAGAATCCACCTTGATGTTCAATCCCATCCAATGGTAAACCATGGTGTACCCATCCATGGGTTCTAACTCCCAGATCTACACTTAGAGGATTCTATATCAAACATCATTGTGAGAAATCCTTCTTTTTATGGTGCCCATCATCTAGGATCATCATTAGAGGCATTCCCACTCATCCGATGGTAAACCACAGTGCCACCCCCTAAGTATGTACTCCTTCATGGTGTGAAAACATTTCTTTATGAGACAAACCACCTTAGGTTCTCTCTCATTGGGTATTCTAATCCGCCCATATGGTAAAATATCCAGGTGCTCCCTTATATAGATGTACCTATCTGATCGACCCTCACAAGTATTCTAATCAGTCTATTCCATCTACTCAAAGTGTTAAATGTGTGGCATACCTCGTGTTAAATATGGAATGCCTCAGGAAAACCTCATAAGACATGCATCTTTCATAAAATACCCCGCAATCGACATGAGATTCATTTGGTTTTTATTCCCTTTAGAAGTCCTATTAGGATGAACAATATAGGTGACCTAATGTTACTACATCAAAACATACTCACTGATGCACAATGTGAATACTTCCATGATCAAAGGATTCTGGCATGACAAGACCCATTGATGTTTCAATATAGAAGCAACATAATTATCTTTTTTCCAAAAAGAGATGGCACCATGAATGAGTTTCATAAAAAATTTATTAATATTTAAGGGAGACCTAGACTAGGCAATGAGTTATGAGGAGGGATCCATGGAAGTATGGTCTAACATCCCATCATCCCATTTCAATGAAGGAGAAGACATCACTGAAGAAGTGTTGAATTCTACTTTCCTTTGTAATGTGGGAATGAGGGGTAACAAAATGTGATGCACTAGTGTGAGAAAACACATGGATGCAAGCACACCCTGGCAGAAAGCATCAGAAACTAAAACGGTGAACCCAATATGAAATCATCACCTCGCTATGGGATTAGTAGCTTTCAAGACATCAGAAAATGAGAGTGTCACTGGATCCAAATATCTGGCACCATGTCCAACTAAGAAAATATTTTCCCTGGTGTGAGACTCACCAGAATATGGGGTAGTTATTCATTGGGAATCCTGGTCTATGACATCATCAGTGTGGATCTCTCTCTCTGGCCTTGGAAGATTAAACAATTCTTTGGAATTCGGAATTTATTTCCATGTATCCATATTGACAACTGAATCGTTCATCATTTTAGGATCCTATATGTATAAAACCAATCTCCCCCACCCACAAACACTAGGTTATATGGAATAAAAATGTGGAATTCCCGCATGACTCAACCTCTTCCACGATGTCATCCACAGCCATGGATATCGAGCACACATGCCCCATCTCAGGCTTTGAGATTATGAAAAGGAGAATTATAGAAATTCTTTTTCATCGATACGAGTAGGGCAAGATCATTTTAATGAGTGACTCAATCTTCCAGGACCTAGAGGCTTTTTCACCTCGCTGCTATCACTACACCCAAGGGACGTGTAGGGAGACACTACTCCCCACTCAGATATTCATCTGCTTTAGGAGCCTATCTTAGATATGGTTAGGTGATTCACTCTCCTACGCCAATGAGGTAAGGGATATTTGATTCATTTAGGCCATGAAAACTACCCATAATTCATTAAGTGGAGCACTCATGAGGCCCTGTCAATGCCTCCAAATGGTCTATTAGGCTAAAGAACATGTTGTTTATGTTCCTACTATATCAGCCTTGATCCATACATCCTGATGCCAAAATCGGGCCCAAGTTCATGAATATTCCTATTAGGGGGATTCTCATTCAATATATCCCATGGACCATAACAAACATAGTGCATTCTACTAGATCATTTTCATCATAGCATAGGGATTCATCAGTGTGTGCTCGGAATCAATGCCTCAACCATCCCATAGGCAGGTTGGGTCGACTCTTTTGGTTGCCGACACCACTAGAAATTGTCGTGGGAGAACCCAAAATGAGTAAATATAGTACATAGGCCTTAAACATAACATCTTTTGTCATATTGGAGGCTATTTATACTCTCATGGTCAGCATTTAGGTTCTGCCCATATTCTCATCACCGATCCAAGAAGAGGTCATCCCCGTATTGTTGAGATCCGAGCAAGAGTTCATCCCTATGCATATGTTCCCCGATAGAGATATACTCCTTATACCATGGTCAACCAATGTGAAGGTCATCCCAACATCATTTTGGCCCAAATAGGAGGTCATCCATACATTATTATTGGACAAGGAGAAGCCTCCCCTCGCTTTGTTACCATGCAACATGGATATGCTCCTCATACTATAGCCAACTGTAGTGGATGACCTCCCTACACTAGAAACTAATAAAGTAGAGTCAATCCCTACATTTTTCACAGTCAATGAGAATGAATTCCTAATGAAATCAATTCATGCCAGCATGGAGGTCCTCCTTGTGAAGTAAGCATCCAACATTGAGGTCATCCCCATATTCCCCCCAACTCTAGAAGAGATCCTCCCCACTCTAGTACCCACCTCCATGGCGATCCTCCTGCTGTGTTTGGTATCCAATATGGAGGTCCTCCCCATGTCATGCTAGACATATTAAAAGTTACACCTCATACCTCATCTCATAAAAGTGGAGGTTCTTCCCACTCCCAGAACAATTCAAGAGATGGTCCACCCCACCTCAATGATAAAAACTATGGGGGTCCTCCCCATATCCAAAGAAATCAAAGTAGAGGACCTCCCAGAGAAATCAACCTGTATCATGAAGGTTTTACTCATGTAATAAAAATTCCATATACCGAATAACCATTCTGGGGAAGAAGGAAAAGTCGTCTCCACTGAAGGAATAACTCCAGGAGGCCCCAAGTTGTTTTGAACAATGTTCACTTATATGATTATAAAGTTGAGTGGGATCCACTGAGGGAGTCATCCCCCCCATATCTCTATATAATAGTCTAGGGCATGATTATATTGTATGAGTTTAATCATCCTAAAATGTGAGATTCATCATATCCATGAATCCCTTCATAGGTAACTAGAAGAAGATTTGGCTCCCTTCCAGGGCGTCACCGTGAAACCATCCCGATCATTGAATATTTTATTCTCTACCTTGACATGAGATCATTGAGATTTATTCTGGGGAATGAAAGGTTGTGAGAACCAAACTAGTTCATTGCTGATAGTCATTTCCAATGTATATGAGAATGTTTTAAATACTTCATCCCATAGGGACATGATGATGTGGTATGTACCACCTCCGAGGGATGACCCATTGAATAATGTCCTGTCATCACACAATGTGTTTTATCCACTAGCCAGTTCACCACCACGAAAGTCCAAATTATTCTCATTGTTGGTTTCTCAGCCATCCCTGATTGAATAATGGGGAAACAAAGATCAGGATCCCACGTCTAAACATATAATCTTGTGGGACACTCTTGTAGATGATTAGTTTTTTGAGATACTCTAGTTGATTTCTACTCACAAATTTGACATCCTATAGGTGCTCACCCAATATGAGGGTCTATGTTTCCATTGGACCATGTGGGAAATTCATTTACACATTCACAACTGTAAAATGGTTTACCCAAAGAGCCAGTAGCACTATAATGACATTGGCTAGTAGTGACGCATGTTTTAGCTAGCTGCACTTTCCATGGATCAGTACGTTGTATCACCAATCTATCACCGGACCATTCAGAAATGGTATGTTCATAGCATCATCATGCTCTATAGATTCATTGAAGAGGAAACCCCACATGATAAGATTTGTAGCTGGCAGTAGTATGTTGCTCCCCACTTCAGTCACATCCTTTTCCAACCAAACTTGTTGGGTGATAAATAGGATATTCTTCCAGGTGTAGTCATGGTGAATATGGATGACCATAATCTGTTCCTGGAGAAGTACATTGATTAAGGTCTTGACAAAGATTACACCCCCACCCTGGGGTAAAATAGTACCATATAGTCATTCACATGGGTATCATCACTCACCAAAAAAAGCAGATACATGGCCTTGTAGTTCCATCCAAGTAATTACCCTTGGGTTGTAACCCCAATAAGAAAAAAGTACTGACAGAGACCTCTAAAAACTCTGACATGTTCGGTTTAGTGTGGAAGATAGTGGTTGATCCCACTATGGCTGCATTGTTCCAAAAGCAGGAAGAATAGAAGAAGTACATTGATGAGATACATGTTGAGATTATCGTATAGTTTATTCTAGACTATATTAATCCTCAATATGATCATATCCTTAAACCACTAGGGTAGAATGTATAGCCACATGTCCTCTATGGCTGGTTTCCTCCCATCAACCTAGAAAATTTTGTGCATCCCAAAATGATAGGAACTACAGCCTATGGAAAAATACCATGGTATTTGTAACTGAATCTACCAGAGTTATGTAAGAACCCTCCTAGAAACCCAGTTCAGATCAATCCTCCAATATTATCATAGGCCAATGTAGCTTCTCCATGATTTTTCAGCCTACGTATCATTTTTATGAGCCATTTAATGCACTGGCGATTAGGGATCCTCATCTAGATTGTAACTCCCACTATAAAGACCTGATTCCCACTCCCATTGTACTCTTTGAGGCCCTTAAGACATGGCAGTTGGTGACACAACTTGATGGTAAGAAAATCTAGCATAGGTGGAAGACATGTCAAAACCCCCAATTTTAGGAATCCCACCTTCTCCCCATTCAATGGGATAGATGGCCCACTGTAGTATCTAGGGAACATTATTTTAAGGTGTGGACCCATGTTGGGAACTCTAGTGTTGCAGGAAATATCCAAGATCTGATGTTTTTTAGAGAATTTAGAAGGGCCTATGTTCATCTGGTACATCCTGTTACCCATTTGGTCAATCACTGGTTGGTAAGATATTCACAAACTAATTCATTATTAGTTCATCTACAACCTGATCAATACAAGTATAGCTGGCCTCTTCAAGTGAATGAAATGAATATATGAGTGAGTTGTAGACCTTTTATCAAGGTTAAAGGGCCCCACCTATTTACTCAACAAGATGCTAACTCAAGAGTAGTTGCTGAAAATGTGCATGGAAATGTTAAGAATGAATTCATTCCCTCCCTCTTTACTCAGAATTTCCTAGGTGGCTTTCAAGATATTTATACTAAGGATCATCTCCTGGAGGGGGCCATGCAGCAGGCTAACCAGGTATACCAATTTCCGCCATCTCTTAAAATAAGTGATTCCAAGGAAATTACTTCTACAGTCACATAAATAGAGTCCACAAGACTGTTATATTTGTTACCGATAGAACGTAATCCATACACTCACTGAGGGATACATCCTTAGGGTCATACCCATGCTCAGTATCTATTAGTGCAGAATCGAGAGTGTTTACCATGTAATGTTCCAGAACCACAACCTAGGTAAGTCAATCAGGCTATGGCCCCTCATCAGGATCCTTCACTATTTCATTGTCAATACCGTATAATTCCATTTCCATATAGGAGAAATCAGACCTATTCATCCAATCAGTATTAGTTTCTTGGTTATTATTGTAGTGCCCTTAATTAGGGTATTATGAAGTTTCTAGAATGCAATAAACCCTAGGAGGATAATATCACTGATCTCATCGACTACTACCCTTATCACTGGTTCCATTGTTATATCATTAAGTAATGAGATGTGATCAAGGAATGGATCTAAGATCATTATGATAACAACATAGTCAAATTGTGTCCTACCCTAGCACATGTTTCATGCATTTCTACAATGCCGAATAGTAATAGTTAGGGTGAATGACCACTGGTTTCCAACAATAGGTCTCAGATGTATGGTCATTATTTAGCTCAATGGGTAGTTTCTCGCACCCATTGTGTCATCTACACATGTTTGAATTTCCCAAAGCCTCACAATGATTCCATACCTCAAATATATTCCACTTTTACATCCACATCTCAGCCTTCTACATCCCAAAAGTGAAGTTTCCAATATCGCAAGGGAAACCAAAGTCCCCAACCAGTGTCAAAGCTATCCCACACTCATGGAAAATTCATGACCCAAGATATGATAATAACCCCTAGAATCCATCCAACATTATAACATTCCCCTTCTTATATGTGTTAATATTCCTTCATGAATACTATCGAGTTTTTGGATCCTTATATGATTCCCAATGATGAGGAGTAACGAGCATGTACTCTTAATTTTATCGATTCAAACCATTGTCAATGATGTTGTGGATATGTAAATCATCATAATTACTAGTCCAGTGCTGTAAGACTTGTCATTCACACTAAAATGAGATGATTGTAGGCTCATTACAGAGACAAACATGCACAGACCTCTCAACCTGTCTTTATAGATTCACCGTCATCACTATTGTTACTACTTGGCCATGAAGTGCCATCATGACTGCATCATGACCAGAAATGTTCTTATATAGATAGGCCTCATCCATATGATATTTAGTCGGTATGGACTTTTTATAATTCAGATCGTGAGTAGTGAGATATTCCCAACACTAGTTATAATCCACCAGTTTAGCCACCAGTTCCCGTCATACCTGTTGCTGAAGAATAACCTCCACCCAGAAGAATTGTGTTCTTAGCACCTAAGAATGCTGTTCTTAATAATATTTCCATAATTAATACAAGTATATTGATTATTTAGGCCTTCCACCTATTATAAGAACCATTAGAGGCTCTCATGGAGGCCTTGAAGAGCCCCCTCTAGTTCGAGGCAGAGGTTGCAGCTGCAGAGTCCTTCCATACTAAGGAAGTCAAATGAGTAGAAGTCCACGACATCATCACATTCTTGGGAGAAGATGAAGGTTACCTTGTCCATGGGAAAATTCTCCCTCTATACATAATTTTCCATCTAAATGGTTTGTACGTATGTCACGGTTTCATCAACAGAGGTTTTTGAGATCAACCTCATCCCAACCCAAATGCTTCACATGGTAAAATTGATTGAGGTAAATCTAAGTCCCTATATCCTAAAGATTCAAGGAAATGATTAGAGAGAGAGAAGCTCATGAGAAAAATACACTTAAAGGAATAGTTCAGTGGCTTGGTTTCAATCACTAAATTTATGGCAATATCATAGGATACTACCTACAATTTGATGATGTGTAGACCATTGCTTTATCTACATGTGGTAGTTCCATCTTTATATCCAAAAGGCCTCATGTACTGCCTCAACGACTGAGTGGGTGTACTCCAAAGTGATGCATCTCATTTTACCTCATGTGAATCTCGTTATTTGGATGTCAATTATTACAAGATAATGGAAAAAATGGGTTTAGAAAAATGAGGTTGAGCACACTGCTATTATGGCCAACCCTTGGATGGACTTTGATGATGCATTCATCCTCCCGATTCACCAGTTGGAGGCCAAAATGTCGGATTTGGGAAATTTCTTCATTGTCTCTAAGATGAGGGTAAGACATAATCCTAGGTATATATAACATTTGAATATTACCTCATACTTCTATATAGGACAGACTAGAGTGATACTGAAGCCTCTTACCCTATGAGGTATTGAGATGTCCACCCCATGGGTACAATAGTATTCCATACCTATTTGTTTCATCTTTTTCGGCTATGTTGACATAGAATGAACAGCCACCACTGCTTTGTAATCATAAATAATGGGCCCCCTGATTAATGTCATAATGTAATTTTGTCAACAACCATTGCTTCCATAGTATCATTAGTATACGATTCTCATGATAAAGATTCCACTACTTCTCAAGTCAGCACCAACATTCCTCAATGGTCAGTTAACTAATAAGAATTTCTTAACATTGATGGTTATATCACCTCAGATGATGAATAGGATCTGGAAGATTCTCCTCCCTCATTTAAAGAGGAAATATCAACCACCATTGATGAGTTGGTACGAGTTATTTTTGGCCATCATACATATTTGAGGTTGATGTTGATCAGTGATGTAATACCTACAGTGGAACAATAGTATTATGTGGACTTCATGAAGAAGTATCATTATGTGTTTTCTGGGAGTTAGGATGAGATTATAGGGAAAGAACCTCATGTCATTTTACACCATCATGGTATCTCAGTGAGTCAATGGGGGATCAAGAAGACTCCTAGTAAAATGCACCGATCTAACAGTGTCACTGTTGAGGCCGAAGTTGATAAGCTCATCAAATCCAACTTCATCAAATAATTTCAATACCCTAGATGGTTTTCCAACATCATTACCTTGAGGAAGAGAAATATATATATTAGATTCGTCGTTGACTTCTAGGATCTTAGCCTCCACTACCCAAAGGATGATTTCCCCCTTTCAGTGATGAAACTTCTGATTGATGCCACCATATGGTTCCAGAATCTATCCATTATGGATGGGTATTCTAGGTATAATTGGATCTGATGGATCATGAAGATGTTGAATCTACTAACATCAGATCAATGGATGGTACCTTCTGTTATCAGTTAATGCCTTTCAGTCTAAAGAATGTTGGTGCCACCTATTAGTGTTCAATGAAAAGCATTTTCAAAATAAACATAGATACTCTAGTGGAATGCTATGAGGAATATTTGGTTGTAAAATATCAATAATACTAGTACCATCTCAGATACCATGAGAAATTTTTTAGCTTCCTCTACTCCCGCCATCTGAATATGAACCCTTTGAAATGTGCTTTGGGGTGACCTCTAGAGTGTTCCCTGGTATTATTTTCATATAAATAGGAATAAATATTTTCCTAATGAATATAAAAGTTGTCCACCAGATTCCCCTCCTGAGAAACCTCTGAGAGCTTTGAGGCTTTTAAGGCTAGTTTTCCAAAATACTCTGATTCATCACAAATTTTTCCTGAAAGTGTAAGCCCTCTTCCAAACTCATGAAGAAATGTTTCACCTCTCAGTGGGATGATGTGTTCTAGAAGCCTTCTGTTCTAATTAAACCATAATCCCAGAATCCTCTTTTCAATTATATGGCCATTTTAGAAAAATCTATTGGTTCCTTTCATTCTCAAATGAAAAACTAAGGGACAGATAATAGCTTATGCTATCTTAGTTTCATACTCCTCAACATAGAGTCTAGATATTATTCTATTAAGAAGAGATTCCTTGTGCTAGTTTTTGAAGTGCCAATGTTTCGACACTACATGCAGCATCACGAGATATAGCTGGTTTACTATTTATATCTTATAATGTGAATTCTAAATTTTCCATTATCAATAGGCTGACTAGTATGCTAGGTGGTGATTATTCAGTAGTTCAACATTAGATTTATTTTTTAGATGGTTGTTAAGGGTCAACCATTGTAAGATTTCATGTCCCCTCATCCCAACCTCATATAGTAGTGTTTGGACCATGAATTTCTAGACAAGGCCATCCTATTAGTAGATCAAGCTATTCCATAGTAGAAAGTTCACTTAAAAGAAAACTCCTAGTGTCCCACTGCAAGGAGTCTCAATGATCCTAGGCTCAATAGAGTAGGCCTAATAATTTCTTTAATCACACAAAAATAATATTTATTATTGTATTTTTACATGTTATCAGAAGGTTGTGAAAAAAATGAGGTAGAGTATCATGATTTTGTCACTGTTCCCCAACTACATATTTATATTGATCTTCTCCACCTGCATGTGATGGGGGGACTCTGATCTGGTCATCAAAAATAATAATGGTGATTATATAATCAGGAAGCTGGAACTCTTGTCCTTGATCAAACATGCTCTTTATATGATAGCCCATATCGATTATTCCCAGAGGCGACTCATGTTCCTCAATCACAAACTAGTTGAAATGATTCCCTGAGATGTATATCCACTTCTCTGGTAGAGCCCGACCAATAATATTTGTTCATTCATGAGGCGCGTTGAAGATTCACCACCCCTATCAGTTCATAAAACAAATAAAACCTGGAGGTAAACCACCATACAACCGATGCTTCCACATTGGATCCTACAGATCCCTCTATAGTTGAAAAACCTCTAATTTTTGAACTCATTTAATTATGTATCTCTAACATCACAATCTCTCATCGGATATATATTAATGTGAGTGAATCTATAATCATGTAGTTTGATTCACCTTCCAGAGTGGTGCCAACTGGAAAACAATTCTCTACAGACGTGGGTTTGATGGAATTATTCTCCACTTCATTCAAGGAGATGAGATTGCACTGGTTATTCAAGATGTTCGTAGGTATTGTGGTGCCCATTAGGAAGGAATTAAGCTCTCCCACCAGATTCGAAGGCCGGGATACTTTGGTCCCACCATGATCTATGACTCTATTCAGTACACCAATAGGTTTTATTTGTGTCAAATCCATGCATACATTTTGCATCAACCTCTGGAGCCCCTCCACACTAAAAATTACTCATGGACCATTTTGGTCTGGAGACTCAATGTCATGGGACCATACACACTAGCAACAGCTCACTAGTGCTAGTACATTCGTATTATCGAAGATTTTTTTTCTAGTGGGAAGCAGTTATTCCTCTCAAGGAAGTCAAGTCTTGGTCTATCATTTATTTTGTTAGATATAACATCATCCATCAATTTGGGGTTCCTCAAATTGTTCTCACTAATAATGGAACTAAATTTTGGACAGTGGAGTTGATGAAGTTTTACACCAAGTACATCATCAAGTCCAAAAAACATCTCACTACCATGAATAATAAAATAGACAGATTGAGGTGTTCAAAAAAACAGTCTCCAACATTTTATAAAATATGGTGGGATAAAATAAGAGAATATGGTTAGACATGATCCACAACACTATCTGGGATTATTGGATGAAGACACATAATTTCACTCGGGTGACAACATATTTTTTGATGTATGGAATAGAGGTAGTCCTCCCCATTGAGTTTCAGTTTCCATCACTTCATTCAACTATCTATGATCAGAAGATCTCATACATAGTATATGCCTGCCTGACTGAACAGGAATCTCACAAGGAGAATAGGCTATGGTCCTTTCATAACCTAGAGAGGCACCAAAATAAGATAACAAGAGAATTTAATGTGAGAGTTTTTCACTAATCATTCCTCTAGGGATAAAAAAATTGTATTTGAGGACTCCGATGATACTTGGATGGAAACCGCTTAATATGAAGCCCAATTGGGAAGGACCATATATCACTCATATGGTCTACGCTAATGGTGCATACTCTTTGACGACTAGGGATGGGGATAGAACTACACCTCACCCCAATGCCAGTTTCTTCAAACAGTACTTCGTATGATTGTGCCTATTTCATCCTACATGATGTTAAAATACCAATTCATCCTTACCACATGATTTTAAAATTTACAAAACATGTCTTTATCGCATGACGTTAAAATTTACAGAGTGGTCCAACTCTGTGACCTTAAAAATTGATACTCACTATCTGATCTCTACCACCATAAAATATGATCTGTTTCACCTAAGAAATACAAAGTGAAACTACACTTCCCAATACCACATGATAATAAACTACTATTCAATCACAAATTACATTAAAATTCCCTCATGGTTTGAGATTTATGACCATAAACTAAGATATCTATAGTCTTGCATGATGTTAAACTACTATTTTGTCATTTTTCATGATGACAGAATGCACAATACACTTATTGTATGAGTTATACAAACATAAAATAAGATCTTTATTATCATGGGAATGTATGGTGTGGCATGGGTCCTCCTCGGTACTCTATCATGTCAGGTTATAGTAACCACACCATGAAAATCCCTTTTGGAACATTTTCCCCATAGCTATCCTACATGACGCTGGATGGCCACATCTTATATGATGATAAACATCACATTGGTTCCATAAGTCTGAGATCATGACCTTCACATAAGATCACTTTCATCCCATAACATGATGTTTAACTATAATTCTCATCCCACGTGATGTAAAACATCTATTTTTTCTTCATTGTATGAAATTAAACTATGGAAGAAATCAAAATCATTGTTGCATGATGTTAAACACCACAATTCTCCCATTGGTCCGATATTTATGAACATAAACTAAAATCTCTATCATCCTTTATGAAATTATACTATTTCAAGGTTCATGCAGTATAACCTTAAACAATACATGAAAATTTCCCACAAGACGTTAAACTGTTGTATCCTAGCTGTAAGATATTAATCTGCATAACATTCATGGTACTTTCTTTATGACCTTAAATGAAATATTCCCTTTGTCCATCATGATGGTAAAATTATCTATTATAAATGATATTAAGTTGTACCCCATGTCCTTTCTACATGAAATTAAACAACCCTAAATTCAAAGCACTACATGTGGCTTGATTCTCATCCATATGGGATACATAGTGATGCCCAGACACATCATCTTTTATCAGAGCCACAAACTCTTCAAAACATTTTCCTTTTTCCCCTATGAAATAAAATAATGTTTGATTTCTTCTTATGAATTTGTGGTTTGGTGTGAACCCATTTTTCCATTACTCACATTGTGTTTCATAATGGTGTTACACTGCATGTTTCTGATTTAGAAGCCTCATTTAATGGTCCATGCTCTAGGACATTAAACTAAGTCCTCCAACATCCTTTTTTCATGATGATAAAATGCATAACACCCATGTCCCTTCCATAAAATGGTCAACTGAATATTATTCATCATGTATGTATGAAAAAAAACTAAAATTGTTACAATGTCGTTACCTTAGAAGAAATTTTTACTTGTAATCGACGATCTTCCATTCCATCTTCAATAACTACATGTGGCATGATTCCAATCCTGATAGGATATATAGAAACACCTAGAAATGTTTTCCCTAGGATAATCCATAGAGTCAAAAACTCATCCCTTTGTCCCATTGGCCTAGATATCATCTAGGAATGTGTGGTGTAGTGTGGATATCATTGATCTTCATTCATGTTGGGTTTCCTCATGGTGCTACACTGCACATATCCACTTTAATTGGTCCAAATTATGTGACCTTAAACTAATATTTTCGAATTTATAGTCATATGAAAATAAATATGTAACAATCATGATATTATCATTTAGGAGGATATCGTCCCATTTTGGAACTACCCATCTACCATGTCATCTTCTAGAACCGTGCGCAACTCGATTTCCATCCTTATGGGATACGTAGAAATGCTCTGAAATTTTATCTCTGGGACTAACCATTAAATCATAAAAATTTATTGACCCTTGGCTTTGGTTTCCTCCACTGCAATGTATGGTGTGGTGCGGATCTATTTTGTCCTCATTCATATCTGGTTATGATGGTTTCACCAGGAATGTTCCTTTCAATGAACCACTCTCATACTCATCCTCACCACATGATGTCAAACTACATGGATCTACAAAACTATGTATGGATTGATTATCATCCTTATGTGATATATAGCGATGCATAGACATATTATCCTTTGGCCCATCCATAGAATAATAAATTCACTTTTTGGCCCCTTTTCCCGAGTTCCCCTTTGAGAATATGTTGTGTGATGTGGAACCCTTTGGTCTTCATTCATCTCAGGTTATTTTTCAAACCACACACTTCTCGTATGGGATGCATACATCCTATTCACATGATGATAAACTATGTTAACATCCCATCCATACCACATTACATTGAACAACACTGATGTGTCTCACACACAAGACCTTAAACTAGGAACCTATGGTCCACACACTATGAACCTAAACAAATAGCTTCTGGTATGAGAAATATGAACCTTAAACTATTCTCAATACCCTACCTTGGAACTTGATCCTTGAAGGTAGATCTGATCTCACTTGCATATGTTCCTCAATGACATGCTTGGATATACCATCGTATGAGACATGGAGTACTGGATTCCACATTGAAATTCTCTTAGTCCATTTCAATGATTCATGTGTCCCTTTATCTATTTCCCCATCCCATTTCATGTTTAAAGGGACCCCACTTAATGGCCTCACTATACCGCATCAGCTCACATACTATTTTGGGCCAACACCCTAGAATACATTGGGTGATATTTTGAGATAGGTCCCATGTTTTGTACATGGTAATGTTCAAACCACATTCACCTATCACCATTCCTAGTAACATGATATGGATTTTGTGTTTCAAATGAGGTCAAAATTTATCCTTGATCATCATTTCAATCTCGTTTTGATTTAGATACCAGGTGTAGAGATTCGGATTGTCTACCTCCTTATGTTATGGAGGATACCCACCACCCATGGTGTTGTCCCACCATGAATCCGCATGCATTGAGTGGGAATGTTGGTGTGGTTGGGACTGTTGAACATAAAATTTTCATTCCATAATTATGCAATTATACATGTGATTGGGGAATCCTAACATCACTTCTTGTTTCCCACACCGATCATGGATCATGTGGCCTTTGGAGTCTTGATAGGGATTATACCAACATATAAGTTGTACAAAAATATGGTCCAAACTCTATGACAATAAACTAGGATCCTTACGGTCTAAACTCTATTAACCTAATGTAACGCCCTGACCCCATTTACCCAGAGTCGGTGCATTATTACATAACATTGGATTGATCACAAGAAAGATCAAATCTTGAAAGAAAAATTAGTTTAGTATCTTTCGAAACACTAGATATATTCATAAGTACTGTATTACATCATAAATTAAAAAAAAATACAACAACATCTTGTCTTCATATTCCCTCATACTATCCCTTAAGGTCATTCATAAATTACTTCTTCACCTAATGGGAAAAATAAAACATTTAAATGGGTGATCTCAGATGCTCAGTAATGTTAACAATATAGCGGAAACTTTCATAAATAATAATAGACATTTAAGGCAATGTATAACTAAAACAAAATCCTTCTAAACATGAACTTCAGAATAATATGCCAAAGATAAAATGAAATAATTCTATTTACTTATTCCCATGGATGTTCTAATGGTTGAATAACCACATGAAATATCAATAACCATTTTCATAATGATGGAATTAATAATGCTAGACTATCTTAACCAAATAGTTAAGGCCATGTGCCAAGACTACAAATACGATTTTTTCAAGGCCTTGTGCCAAGACACTAGTTTGTCTCATGAGACCTGTCGATGCATCGAGGAACTATAGTGGGATCCACACGTCACTTATTATGTCCAATGCATTCCTCATATGAATAGGTTCAAACATAACATAAACATTCTTATTAAAACTAGCATAAGAAATGTCAATAATTTCTCTATAAAGCATGAATTGTATAAAAATAACACATCCATAGTCAAACATATCACAAAACCTTCAATACAATATGGAAGTGTTCTATCATAATAAATCAACTTCAAATAATCTTAAAATCTATCAAAGGATGTTGACATAGATGAAATCAAAACTATTGAGAAAAATATATATATATATTTTTGAAATCATTTTAAAGTAACATAATTATAAAATAAAACATTTAATTTGAAAATATTCTTATAATCTTGTAAGGGAAGCTTTGAAAATTTTATAATGGGGGAATATAGCCGCACCCGCCGTATATGTTAAAAAAAGATATTCTTACCTTAATTTTTTCGAAAAGGTTAAAAAGAACCTTGTTTAGGAAATGACGACAATATTTCTTTGTACATCTTATAAAAAGTAAAAAAAAGGGTATAAATGACATTAACCCATTGTCTATGAAATATTATGAATGATTTGAAATAAAAATTTGAGTAACATGGATGTTGATGATAAAGAGGTCCCATTAGATAATTATTTATAAACAACCTTAGATAATGAAGAGATTGTGAAATAAACACTTACCATGTACTTTTCTTGGTTGAGGGTAGGTTAATCTTCTTGTATAATGGTGAAATAATTGTTATTAAATTATAAGAGAATCATATACATTATTATGATATCATATATGATCTTTAAACATTGATTTGTTAATAATATCTTAGTATTATCATCGTTTCAGGTGTTAACAGATTCATTTTTATGTATATTATTTGTTATGTGAGACATATTTGTTATGTATGGGACGTATATTATTCATATCCAGAATGATATCAGGTCTCTAAAAATTATTTTTATTCATCAAATGAAATTTAGTCTTGAATGGATACGATGGGGAATGAATCTCATCGCGTTCGTGGAGAGGGTAATCTGTACGTACACACGAGCGACAATATCATTCTTTTGATATTAAAATAATTTATAATTGGAAGGTATATCATATATACAGAATAATTATCATGTTATATTTATTATTTATATGAATTACATATCATTATTATAACCATCCAAATAATAATGTATTGAATAACAATTACACCACGACGTGGAGACGGTAAGCCGTACGTATGCACGTATGGTGACATGTCATTCAATGGATGGATAAAATATTGAATATGTTTGTACCATATTTATAATAATATCACAATATATATAAGATATTGGAGTTATTATTTTAGAATGGAAATAAAAAATAAAGGAGAAGTTGAAGAAGAAAGGAACTTGAAAGAGGGTGGTGAAAACATTGCCTCTTCTTCGGGTTCTTCTTTTTGATTTGGTTAAAAAGGCTTCTTATGTTGGCTTTATGATCAAAATAAGGCATCTAGGTTGATGTGAGGGAAGTTTAGAGAATATTTGGGTAGGTTTTTGCCGATCCAAAAGACTTTGAAGGTGTGAATCTGATAGAAGGGTGAGTGACCTTTTATAAGAAGGGTGAGGGGCATCTTTGGAAAATCTAGAAATATAATTTTATAATAAATTAATATTCGGTTTATAATGGCTCCAAAATAAATTATTTACAGGTTAAGGTGGGGATGGGTCGAAATAATTTAAACCAAAAGATTTTAGATAGGTTTGGGTCCCTATATTAACTTTATCATTTATATTTAACTTTTAGTTAAATAGTTTGACATTTACCATCTCTCTTTGTATTTTTATATTATGTAATTAATAAACATACTATATACATCCAAGAGACCCCCAAGTGGTAAATTAATGATAAAAAAATCATTATATAAGTCCTTTGGTCAAACATTAGATTTTTAGGAATATAATACCAATTAATAATATAATATTTGTTTTAAAAACTCTTTTATGTCAATTTTTACACTATTTGGTATTTTGTTTTTGATAATTTCATAACAGCATTATTACATCTAAAAAATTTATATAACCAATCATAATATTTCATATTAACCTATAAAATTATTGTAATTCATAAAAAGTCTCAAATTACATTTATTTTTATATTTATAATATCAATTATTTTTATATTTGATTAATTAAGTAATTGCTGCATCACAATTACGTCATCATTAAATTAAATCATTTACTGTCTAGAAATTATAAATAAAATACTATTATTTTGGAAATATTTTTAACTTTATAATTAATATTTATAATCGAATTTATCTTATGTATAACTTTATATTAAAAATGTTTTAGTTATTAAAATTTGATTTTATCTCCTTTAACTCTTCTTTGAATTAAATAATAATAAATGTCCTAATCTAATCCAAGTGGACCTAAATGATAATATTTTATTCCTAAGGTTGTTTTTGGTCTATATAAACTTGTCCAATAGAATTAGGAAATGTTTTAGGGTAATATTAATATTATTTTTATCATTAATTAACCTATTTACTTTTAACCGTGGTAAATAAAAGCAAAACGTTACTATTCACCAAAAAATTATTTTCATCTCAGTGAACCACATTATACTTACTTGGATCGACTGTGTCTCTTGGATTTTTGAAATTCCACTCACAGAAGTGGTAAAATTATGTTTTATGTGAATTTTAAAATTCTCCTAGGAGGTGGGAAAAAGACGGTGAATAGTTCCATAAAATCTTTTTATATCTAAAATTAATATAAATTGACTCCAATGAATTACATTTAACTTATATAGGTATTATGTATCTATTTTGGCCTAAAATAAATTTAAATAAAATAAATAATTATTTAAATAAAAATATGATTTTAACTAATAAGTCAGTGTTTTTCACTATTTATCAAAAAAAGAAAGTTTTCAGAAAAATACCAAAAATTAACCCTAGGCTAATTTCAATATTCTGAATCCAAAAATGGTGTCGATTTTGAATGATAAAATTTATAACATTTTAAATAGTGGGCATTAATATTCATAACATTTGGTTTGATCGGTTTTGGTGTGTGTTAGAATACCAAGTTGCATACAACACACGCTACTATATTATTCAAAGAGATGCGTACCTTGGAAGCTTGGGGTGTTACATTCTCCCCTCCTTCAAATAATTTCATCCTATAAATTTATATAATACTAACGCATGAAAAGACTCGGGTGATTTTTCATTATAAGTTCCTTAGGATCCCAGGTTGCCTCTTCCATTTTATGGTTTTTTCATAAAACTTTTACCAGACGAGTCATCCAGTTTCTTAGAACTTTTTCTCTTGTATCAAGAATCCTAATGGGATCTTCACAATAAGAAAGATCAGGTTCAAGTTCCAATTCCTCGTAAGTGAGGACATGTGTTGGGTCAGGCATGTATTTTCTCAATAGTGATATGTGGAACACATCATAAACTTTGGAGAGACTTGGCAGTATTTCCAAAAGGTAAGTTACATCCCCAATTCGTTCTAAAACTTCTAAGGGTTCTATGTACCAAGGAATCAATTTAACTTTATACCGAAATGTATAACTCCCTTCCATGGAGATACCTTTATGAAAACATGATCTACTACCTAAAATTCCAAATCCTTCTTTCGATTATCAGCATAGCTCTTCTGCCTAGTTTGAGCTTCTTTGGTGTGGTTTTGGATTACCTTTAACTTTTCCATCGTTTCCTCCACCAGTTTTGGGCCTACAAGTTTTCTTTCACAAGTATCATTCCAACAAGTTGGTGTGTGAAATCTCTTTCCGTGTAACTCTTCATATAGTGCCATCTGAATACTCGAATGGAAGCTATTGTTATAGGAAAATTATACCAAAGGTAAATATTGATCCCACATACCCTGAAAGTCAAGTGAGTAGGATCTCAACATGTCTTCTAAGGTTTGAATAGTTCATTCTGATTTTCCATCTTTTAGGGGGTGGTAAGTAGTGCTCAAAAGAAGTTCAGTATCCAGGGCATTCTGAAGACTCTTCCAAAATCTTGAAGTAAAATGAGGATCACGATCAGAAACAATCAATAGAGGTACTCCATTAAGTCTGAAAACTTCATTAATATATTGTCTTGCTAAATGTTCAAGTTGTAAATCTTCCCTTATAGCAAGAAAATGTGCTGAATTGGTAAGACAATCAACAATGACCCATATTTCATCGTTCTTTCTAGGTTTCTTTGGTAGTCCCATGACAAAGTCCATCGTGATATTATACCATTTTCACTCAAGTATGGGAAAAGGTTGCATGACTCCTCCAGGTTGTTTCCTTCTAGCTTTCACTTGTTGACAAACCATATGTCATGACTCAAAATCATAAATCTCTCTCTTCATGTTGTCCCGCCAAAAATTTTACTTCAAATCTCTATACATTTTGGTGCTCCCATGGTGTATAGAGAAATTGGAACTATGAGAATCGTCCAACAATTCCATTTTTAGATCAGGTATATCAGGAACACAAAGTCTCTTCCCAAATTTCAAAATTCCATCTTCATACATAAAGTCACTCAATCTACCATCATTCACAGCATTAATCATCTTTTGAAACTCTTCATCGTGAGTCTGAGAACTCTTTATCCTTTCTAGTAAATATGGTTTGGTGACCATTTGAAAAATTATTGATGTTTCACCTTCCATGGTGATTCCCATATCTATCTTTAATAGATCTGTGTATATAGGATCCATTTCAACTCTCATATTGTTCAAACCGCCATGATCTTTTCTACTCAAATCATCTGACACCTTATTTTCCTTCCTCGGGTGGTAGTGTATCAATCATTCTATAATCCTTGAGTTGTTCAAGCCATCTCTTTTGCCTCATGTTGAGTTCATTTTTTGAGAAAATATACTTCAAAATCTTGTAATCAGTATAAATCTCACATTTTTCACCATATAGGTAGTGTCTCCATATCTTCAAAGCAAAGATCAAAGCTGCTACCTTGAGATCATGAGTAGGATAGTTTTTTCATGAAGTTTCAGCTTTCAGGATGCATAGGAAATAACTCTATCATTCTGCATAAGGACACAACCAATTCCATTCTTCGATGCATCATTATAAATAATGAACCCATCATTCCCCGATGGTAGATTTAATATTGGGGAATTGGCTAATATTCTCTTCATTTCATCAAAACATTCTTCATAGTCTTCTTTCCGATAAAATTTAACCCCTTTACGTGTGAGCTTCGTTAATGGGTTTTCCAATCGGGAAAAATTATAGACGAAAGGCCGATAATAATATGCTAAACCAATAAAACTATGTACCTTAGTTATACTCGTCAGGGCTGGCCATTCTTGGAATTCCTTGGTCGTAGAAGGATCATCATAGATTCAATCCCTAGAGACAATATGCCCATGAAAAGAGATCTCCTGAAGCCGGAATTCATACTTGTTAAACTTCCCATATAATTCTTGTCTTCTAAGAGTCTTAAACATAATGTGCAAGTGATTTTCATGATCATCGTAGCTTTTGAAATATACCAAGATATCATAAATTAATACCACCACAAAATCATCGACTTATTCCATGAAAACTCAGTTCATTAGATCCATGAGAACAGAGGGTGCACTAGTCAGCACAAATGGCATAACTGTAAACTCGTAATGCCCGTACCTAGATCAAAATTCTATTTTTGGAATGTCTTCCTTCTTCACACACAAATGATGGTATCCAGATCGAAGTTTAATAATTGAAAATTATTGAGCTCCATGTTGTTGTTCAAATAGATCATCAATGCGAGGGAGTGGATATTTGTTCTTTATTGTTATAGCATTGATCTCCTGGTAGTCGATACAAAACCTCATAGATCCATCATTCATCTTAACAAAAAGGATATCATCTCCCCGTGGAGAAACACTAGGTTGAATAAATCCCTTATTACTAAATTCCTCTAGTTGTTTCTTTAGTTAAACTAATTCCACAGTTTCCATTCTATAAGGGGTCTTCAATATAGGCCTTGAACCAAGAATTAAATCAATGGAAAACTAAATTTCTCATTCTGGATGATGTCTAGGTAAATCTTCCGGAAACACATCTACATATTCTTTCACAATAGGTACATCTTCTATTTTAACATTAATTTCCTTACCCACAATCATTTCATTCTCTTCCTTCCCAATAATTGAATTTAGTTGAGCTATTGGGGGTGGATCTAGATTAGAATTAGGTGGTGATGATTCTTCTCAAAAGATAAGGTGTTCCTTATCATCATCATAAAAAATTGTAACCTCCTTATTCTTACAATAAATTTTCGCATCATGGTACGAAAGCCAATCCATACCGAGGAATATATCAAATTCAGTCATGGGTATGATGATGAGATCAGTAGATAAAGAACATTTATATGCTCTAATGGGAATAGATCCACAGAACTTTGTAGTAATGATACTTCCATTAGGAGTTTTGACTAACAACACCCTTGTTAAATAAAATCAGAAATAACTAATTTTATTAGAAAACTGGGAATATGTGAAACAATTCGATGATCTAGAATAAAATAAGGCATTTGATAAACATGAGGAAACCATTAAATTACCTACCACCGTGTCTTTCGGAGCTTCTACCTCAACATTATTGCTAGCATAAGCTTGGCCTTGATCCCTTCGCCTTTTCTAAGGTCTGTTCCCCTGATTCTTAGGAAATTCATTTTCATAATGTCCTATCTCCCTGTAATTGTAGCATTGAACATCGTCAGCTTCTTTATTCCCCTTGAAATCACGACCTTGGTGGCCTTTTTCACCACACTTGTAATAGACTAACATTCCCTTAAAGCAAGTACCAGGTTGTTTCTTCCCACACTTACTTCAGGATGGATATTCAGTGTCTCCCTTCTTCCCCTTATTTCCATTCCCAGAGTGATCAACAAATCTCTTCTTCTCTTTCTTTGCTTTAAATTCATAAGACTTAGAGAATTCTTTTTCTATCTTGATAGCACATGAGAAAAAAACCTCGTACAACGAGAAGGATTGTGAACCTAATGCTTGATGATGAAATGGTTTTATCCCATCAATGAAACAATCAATCTTACTTCATGGGTTACGTATATAATCTCTACCATACCTTTCTAACCTTGTAATGTTAACCTCATACTTTGCGACATTCTCATCCTCATTTGTCTCAGACTCAGAAATTGTATTTCCATATCTGATCGATAGTCACGAGGAAATTGTTTTTCTATGAAAAGCACATTAAACTACCTCCATTCCATATTGGATACTTTATCATCTTCCTTTGTGTTTTGAATCAATGACCACCATTGGTCTGCATCTCTAGTGAGGCGGTAAACTTTCGTGATAACTTTTTCCCATTCACTACTCCCCAAGGCTGGAATATTTTCTCTAATGAATGTATCCATTGTTTAGCTACTAAGGGACTCGTACTCCCATTTAATGTTTGTGGTTGTTTCCTCATGAAGTGATATAACATTGATCCTCCATGATGTGGATCAGGGAGCTCCATACAGGTAAGGTTATTATTCATAACCTGAGTGAGTTGTCCCAGTATGGTGATTAGACGATCAACACCAATTGTATCACCAACGCCACTATAATTATCTTGAGTAGGAGGGAAAAACCTACATAGATTGTGTGCATTGATACAGTTTCCATTTCTTCCACTAGGAACTATTTCTAAACAATGGAATAAACTAGATTAGTTTATGAATTACAATACATAAATACAAACTTGTAAAACACTTTAGATAATTTGAAAAGTTTATGGATATAATCCATAATCATAAAAATGTTTTCTTTGAGGAAGTATATACTCATAAACCCTTCATAATGGTTTGTAAAGAAAATAAGAATTATCCTAAGAATATCCCCTAGGAGTGTCATAACCAAGAGTGTAGAAAAGTCCGTTGTCGTGGACCAGTTCCTGTTCGAGTCCAGCTCAAAGCAGTGTTTTCGGGTTTTACCCCAAGGTACATCCGTGCCAGAGCTACCTCTACCTTCTCGTATCCATATAGGTATGTATTTCTCAGAAAACTCAAAAAATATCTACAATACCAAAATTATATGATGTTCTTCTATACTAATCCTCAAAGTCCATCTTAGGTATATGTGCTCTAATGAGAGTTTATCTAAATCTTGTTTCCAAGGTTTGTACTAAACTTCCTCTGATACCAAGTCTAACGCCCTGAGCCCAGTTACCCAGAGTCGGTTCATTATTACATAAAATTGGCATGATCACAATAAAGATCAAATCTTGAAAGACCGATTAGTTTAATAGTCTTGGAAACACTAGATAAATTCATAAGTCTTACATTACATCATAATGTAAAAAAATGACAACAACATATTGTCTTCATATTCCCTCAAACATTCCCTACAGGTCATTTATAAATTACTTCTTCACATCCTATGAAAAATAAAACATTAAAATCGGTGAGCTCAGATGCTCAGTATGGATAACAATATAGAGAAAACATTCATAAATAAGCAAAAACATTTAAGGCAATGTATAACTAAAAAAATCCTTTTAAAAATGAACTTCAACATAATATGGAAAAAATAAAATGAAATAATTCCATTTACTTATTCACATAGATATTCTACTATTCTAATAACCACATTCAATATCAATAACCACTTTCTTAATGATGTAATGCATAATGTCAAACTATCATAACCACATAGTCAAGGCCTTGTGTCAAGACTACAAATAATATTTTGTCAATGCCTTGTGCCAAGTCACTAGTTTGTCTCATGAGACCTACCGATGAATCGAGGAGCTATAGTGGCCTCCACCCGTCACTTATTATGTCCAATGCATTTCTTATATGAACAGGTTTAAACATAACATCAACATTCGTATTAAAACTAACATACAAAATGTCAATACTTACTTCATAAACCATGAATGGTATTAAAATAACACATCCATAGTCAAACATATCCCAAAACCTTCAATACAATATGTAAGTTTTGTATCATAATAAATCAACTTCAAATAAGCTTAAAATCCATCAAAGGATGTTGACATAGATGAAATCAAAACTATTGAGAGAAATATATATTTTTTTTAATTCATTTAAAATTTAAATAATTTTCAAATAAAACATTTAATATGAAAAAATTATTATAATATTTTATTGGAAGCTTCAATTATTTTATAATGGTAGAAAATAACCGCACCTACCGTATAAGTTAAAAAAAGTCATTCTTACCTTAATTTTGTCGAAAAGGTTAAAAAGGACCTTGTTTGGAAAACGACGGAAAGATTCTTTTATACATCTTATAAAAAGTCAGAAAAATGGTATAAATGGCATTATCCCATTTTCTATAAAATAGTAATAATGATTTGAAATACATTTTTGAGAAACATGGATGTGGATGATAAAGAGGCCCCAGTAGATAATTATGTATAAACAACCTCGGATAATGAAGAGATTGTGAAATAAACCCTTAAATTTTACTTTTCCATGGTTGAGGGTAGGTTAACCACCTCTATAATGGTGAAATAATTTTTCTTAAATTTTACAAGAATCATATACATTAATATGATATCATATATGATCTTTAAACATTGATTTTTTAATAATATCTTAGTATTATCAACGTTTTAGGTGTTAACAGATTCATTTACCTTTATATTATTTGTTATGTGAGCCATATTTGTTATGGATGGGATGTATATTATTCATATACATAATGATATCATGTCTCTAAAAATTCTTTTTAATCATCAAATGAAATTTATTCTTGAATGGATACGATGGGGAATGAATCTCATCGTGTTCGTGGAGACGGTAATCCATACGTATGCTCGCGCAACAATATCATTATTTTGATATTAAAATCATATATAATTGGATGATATATAATATATACAGAATCATTATCATGTTATATTTATTATTTACATGAATTACATATCATTATTATACCCATCCAAATAATAATGTATTGAATAACAATTACACCATGACGTGAAGATGGTAGGCCGTACATACGCACGTATAGTGAGGTGTCATTCAAAGGATGGATAGAATAATGAATATGGTTGTACCATATTTATAATAACATCACATTATATAGAATATACTGATGTTATTATTCTAGAATGGAAATAACAAAGAATGAAGATGTTGAAGAAGAAAGGGACTTGAAAGAGGGTGGTGAAAACATTACCTATTCTTCGGGTTCTTCCTTTTGATTTGGTCAAATGGGCACCATAGGTTGTATTTATGTTCAAAATAAGGAATATAGGTAGAAGTAATGGAAGTTTATAGAATTTTTGGTAAGGGGTCGGTCAAGCCAAAAGGCTTTGAAGGTGTGAATTTGAGCGAAGGGGGTGCCCTTTTATAAGGGGGGTGAGGGGCACCTTTTGAAAATCTAGAAATATTATTTTATAATAAATTAATATTTGGTTTCTAATGGCTCCAAAGTGGATTATTTAAAGGTTAATGAGGCGATGGGTCTAAATCCTCTCAACCAATATATTTTAGACTGGTTTGGGACACTATATTAACCTTATCATTTATATTTAACTCTCAGTTAAATAGTTTGACATTCTCCATATCTCTTTGTATTTTTATATTTTATAGTTAATAAACTTACTCTATACATCCAAGGGACCCCCAAGTGGTCCATTAATTATACACCTATCATTATATATGTCCTTTGGCTGAACATTAGATTTTTAGGAATAGAATACCAATTAATAATATAATATTTGTTTTAAAAACTCTTTTATGTCAATTTTGACACTATTGGATATTTTGTTTTTGATAATTTCATAACAGCGTTATTACGTAGAAAAAAAATTTATATAACCAATAATAATATTTTATATTAACGTAGAAAATTAGTGGAATTAATAAAATGTCTCAAATTACATTTATTTTGATATTTATAATATCAATTATTTTAATATTTCATTAATTAGGTAATTACGACATCACCATTGTGTCATAAATAAATTAAATCATTTAGTGTCCAAAAATTATAAATAAAATACCATTATGTATGAAATGTTTTTTTCATTATAATTATTATTTATAATCTAATTTATCTTATGTATAACCCTATATTAAAAATTATTTAGTTATTAAACATTGATTTTATCTCTTTTATCTTTTCTTTGAATTAAATAATAATAAATGTCCTAATCTAATCCAAGTGGAACTAAATGATAATATTTTATTCTTAAGGTCGTTTATGGTCAAGATACACTTGTCCAATAGAATTAGGACATGTGTTTGGGTAATATTAATATCATTTTTACCCTTAATTACCCAATTTACTTTTAACCGTGGTAAATAAAAGTAAAAAGTTACTATTCACCAAAAATTATTTTCATCTCATTGAACCAAATATTACTTATTGATATCAATCGTGTCTCTCAGATTTTTGAAACTCCACTCACAGAAGCGGTAAAATTAAGTTTTATGTGAAATTGCAAATTCTCCTAGGAGGTGGGTAAAAGACGGTGAAAAGTTCAATCAAATTTTTATATATATAAAATTAATATTAATTGACTCCAATTAATTACATTGAACTTATATAGGTATTATGTAACTATTTTGACACAAAATAAATTTAAATAAAATAAATAATTATTTAAATAAAATATTGGTTTTAACTAATAACTCAGTGTTTTTCACTATTCATCAAAAATTGAAAGTTTTCAGAAAAATAACAAAAATTCACCCTAGGCTAATTTCGATATTCCAAATGAAAAAATGAAGTCCATTTTGAAGGATAAAATTTATAAAATTTTAAAAAGTGGGTATTACTATTCATAACGACTAGTTTGATCGGTTGTGGTGTGTGTTAGAACTCGAAGTTGCGTAGAACACACGCTAGGGTATTATTCAAAGAAAAGTGTATCGTGGAAGCTTGGGGTGTAACACCTAAACTATGAGCCATATAGTCCAAACACTATGACCTTAAACTAAGAGCCTCTCCATGGTTTTCTATGATGTGTTTGGTGCAGTATGAACCTGTTTGGTCCTCATTCACATTGGGTTTCTAGCAGCCTTGCCATGTACATCCCACTTGAAGCACCACCTCCAACGTCTTTATCAAAAGTCATTAAAATGAATGGATTGGTCCTATCACATGACCATAAATTGTGACATCATTTTCCTTGCTACATGATGAAAAATGGCACAACAGTATGGTGATTCTCACTTGAGAGGTCATCACCCTTGACACGAGTCATCCACCATTTCACCTGTCAAGAACTTCATATGGATGATTACTATGGAGACACCCATACATTCCATTCGTGTTTAGCCACTCAAAAAATGGGAACAAAAGAAAAAAAAATGAAATATGTAACACCTCTTCTTTTTTTGTATAGTTCAAACCTGTATGAAAAAAAAAATCCCTTCAAGAACTATATGTGGCTTGATTCCCATCCTTATGGGATGTGTAATGATTTCTTGATCATCACTATGTATTTCATCTGCATCATTGTTTCTATTTTTCTCATAGAATCATCTTTTCCCCACCACACAAGGTTAAACTACATAGGATTCTAGAAGTATGTACGACTTGATTCCCTTCTTAATGGTATATGTACTGACACCTAGAGGATTTTTCTTTAGGCCTGTCCATATACTCTATGGTCCAAGATCTCTGACATTAAACTATATAAAGATAATATTAAGACATCCATGTGACATGTGGGCACCCTTAGCACTCCTTCACATCAATTTGTTTCTCTTTTGTGTCACCTGTATACCCTTGGGATGAGTGTTCCTCTGTATAGTCCAAGAAACATGGCTATAAACTGTATGAAAACTTCCTAACAAATGCATATGTGGTGCATGTGGAACTCCTCATTCATTATTCATTTTGTGTTTTTTATTCCACCAAATTATGCATATTATTTTTGGAGCCCCCCGCCCCCATAGTTCGAACTCTATGAACCTACACTAAGAACTGATGGACCTTGTTATCATTCAAGATTTGGTGATTGGAAACAGGCCTCTTCGACCATCATTCTCATCTGGTTTATCATAACACCACACTGCAGCAACCCATTTCTGATACCATTGATCATGGTTTGAACTCTATGACCATAAAATAAGAACCCTTCATCCTCAATGCATAAAGCTAAATTATAAACGCACCCTGATCTAGTTTAAGATGCACATTGATAATCATAGGATTTTTCATCTCCCTCTCTAAAGAATATTTTCGATGCTAGTGTTGGTATCAAACAACACTATGTTCAAGAACTACGTATGTATTTATTCCCTTTCTTATCAAAATCCATGTTTTATTGGGCCCATCCATAGTTTAATTAAACTTTTTGGGCCCCTCGGCACTATTTTTCATCCAATATTTTTGACCTTATACTAAAATATTTTCTCTGATATCTCCCCTTGTAATATCATATGTGATTACTTCCCATATTTCCTTGGATACTTGTGTGATGTTGGGACTCCTTGAAATCATTCAAGTATAATTTATTTCATTTATTCCACATAAAAATTCTTGGAAAAAACATTTCCATAGTCCCAGGGTCTAAGAAATATTACCTTAAACTATGTGCATCATCCCTGTTGTGTGATGTTAAACTGCGAGATGCATACAAATTAAACAACATTAAATTGTGTTATGCATCATCCTTATTTTACATGATTTAAAATTGTTAATCATCCTATGACCTCACTAGATAGGCCCTTTGTTTGACCCAGTGCACCTACACCAATGTTATTCACGGTGGCATAATTTCAAGAGTGTTGGAATCCTTTTGAACATTCCATTACTCCATCCCATGATTTTTGTACACCGTATATGGATCCTCATCATATTTTTTATCTAAAGGAACCCCATGATGGCTTAGATATGTCATGTTGACACACCTACAATTCTAGGCCAATGCCTTGGAAGCCATTGGATGAAATTTTGAGTTTGGTTTCATGTTTTGAACATGGTCAGTGGTCAAACATCCCCCCCCCATTTTAGGCTATGTGATGTGGATAAAATGTTTTGAATAGGGTCAGATGTTTTCTTATATCATGATTTTATCCTCCTTGTGTTATGATTTTTGGGCATCATGATTCACACTTCACATTTCCCCTTTGTTTGGATTGATTCCAACACCCCTTGTGTTATCCCTCTCGTGCACTAGATCACATTGGGAAAGGAAATTTGGCATTATCAGGTTACATGTTCTCCAGTCATAGCCTCAATCAACCTGAATCCTCTAGGTGGTCAGTAAATAATGGTAGACCTTGAGTATTCGATGATTGGATGACACACTCATACAAAGTGAATGATTATGTGTTTGTCCCTTATTTCCCACACCAGGCATGTCTCGCATGAGCTTAGGGATTGATCATTAGTTTCACCAGAGATGTGATCAAGGTGCAGAAATTGAAATAAGTCGATAATATTTCCTTACATGTATTTAAAAACAAACAAGAATGTGGGAATGTATGTTTCTAATGTTTGGAAAAAACATACCCCTTATGAATATTCCACTATGATGGAATGTCTTAACACTGCCTCTCTCTGGCGTGTTTTTTCTAGAGTATCATGATGATTATTGAGATCCCTATCCTCTTTGATAGCCACATATAGAATCTCATGAGCCTTGATTTATACCCATTAATGTTTAGCTTGTAGATCAGCTACTTGACAACTCGCCTACTTCAACTGCTCTTTGGCCTCCACCAGCTGGACCTGCAGTCATACGATTACTTTCGATTAATTGGCGAAAAATGAGGAATGATCATTTACCTATACATCTAGGAACTTAATTTAATATTTGGACTCTCGTAACTTCCAGATACTATCAGATTTATTTAGGCACCTGGAAACATCTATGTTCTGAGTTCATTCCTGCATCTTCATATCAAGGTAGTCAGGGATCATAACATGATGATTGTGGGAATCCACACTTCCAGTGCATAGACATTACAAGCAGGTGAGGAGTGATCTCATTCAGCTTATCCATTGCTTCTTTGAGGCATCAAAGAAAAACTTGATTCACTTCCATGACCTTTGCCGAGTCATTTAGTTGTCCTCAACTGTGTCTGGACAGAAATAATCTTGCTTCTTAGGATTTGTAGGGTTTTACTCTAGAAATATGGCCAGATGATCAATAACATGATCTTCCTCTGACATAATTTATGATGGAATGGTATTTATGGCATGTGGGTGACACACATCACTCATTTACTCCTCAACAGCCTCACTATGGCCAAATACAGGCTCTTCCTTAGTAGTGGCATCACTCGTAGCCATAACCTCATGCTCATCATGTACCAATGCATGATCAACTCGAGGGACCAGCTCCTTATGGGTTGGTATAGACATTAGGGGAGATCCTATATATGTTAAAAACATATTAGATTTCTCATCTTGTCATATTAAAATCATTACATGGAATAGAAACCTCACTCAGATTAATCCATTGATAATTAATATGGGTCATTGAAGTTAAAAACTCACGATAGAAAAGTCCAGCAGGATAAAGTTCCTAATTCACTATATGAACATCCACCATGGTGGACCCCTCCATTCTTGTTAACATGATGATTATAATTGGATTTTTATAGATAGTGGGAATAACCTGGGATTCTAAAGATGTCTCTTCGCCCCCCTCGGTTGGACAACCTCTAGCCATCTTGTCTATAACCAGTGCATTGTCCGGCCAAGACCTAGATGTATGCCCAGGTTCATGTCTCTCCATGTCAATCAACAAATTCAGAAACCATGTAGTGGGGTATATTTGGTCAACATCAACAATCTCTTTCATATGAAATGGTTCAAATAGTGGAACCGAGAAAGGAAAATAGAAGGGATCAAGAAGGTTTAAGTTAGGGCTTACATCGAGATGATTGATAAGTCTCTTATAAGATCTATCAATCTTGTCAATCTCCTCGTGACTCCCTAGATGAACCATTTTTCCTTGGGTTCATTACTATTGAGATATTCATCCTCGACCACCTCTTCTTATTTTTCCACTTCATTCACTTCTTAATATTCTTCTTCACCGTCTTCCTCAAGAAGCATTTCTTTAAGATAATTCTCTTGAATGAGGATCACTTTTACTCTATAGTATGGTTCTATATATTCCCCCATAATGGAATTTATAGTCATCCATGGACGCCTGATATGCATGTTAGTAGTGAAAGATCACCCAATCCACCCCTTGAATGTGCTCTAATTCTGGAAGATCAAGAATAGTGTGTGTCAGTCTTCACCACAGTTCCCTGGTTTACAATAATTTTCATAACATCCACCATGAATACCACATGGTAGGGAAAATGGTGTGAGTAGTTGGCTGCATGAGATACCTTATTAGTTTCCCTTGAGATTATCTTGCTGGACCATGATGATACCATTGGAACCACCCCTCCTACGATAGTGGTGGTGTGGTCACACTAGGTGATGTTCCTGTAATTGAGTTTATATATTGTGGTTTCCTAGCTCACCAGCTTTCTCACCACCCAGACTCTACACATGATTCTTTGATCTAATGAATGTCATTTCATATATTTTTTTCTGGATATTACACAACCTAGTGATTATCATGTTCTTTTGATAGGCATGTATCAGTATTAGAGGGGGTAGTGTGATTATTTCACCAAATCTGATAGTTGTAAACATGCACCACAACTGATGGAGGATACAATGGTGCTACTCCTCCAAGAATTCTATGTACACATTCTTCAGAATCCTATATAGGAACCCAAACCATATGGAAAATCATAATGGAATATATGGAATATAATAGATTTTTCCATTGATCCAGGCTACGAGCTCACCACCCCCTGTTCTCTGAAGATATTCCCTGTGATCTAGTGGACCTCATTCTTTATCCACCATCTAGGAAAATAGGGTGTGGAAGGGATGAAATATAATATTTTTATGATTTTTGATCTGGCACTTGATTCCTTCCTCACTGACCACCAGTGTCCGGACCCAAAAAAGTTTCATCAAAGATGGTTATTGGATGTTTCCTAGAGGACGAAGGGAATTTGGGAAATCATATCCACCGAAATGAGTTGTGAATCATCGATGGAGGATCTAGAATGTTCTGGAAATTCTCAAGGGCATGCCTCCCCTTGAAATATTCCCTTGAATACAATATAGCCTTTCTAGTACAAGCACTCTAAGAATAACCTTGTTTCTGGGCTTCCATGATCTCGTTCATTACTAGCATCCTCAGATGGACCCCCAACCTTGTATCCATCACTGAAAGTATCCACCTAATCTTCAAGGTAGTAAGTAAAGTGTCATATCACACCCTCAGATCCCATATCTCATTCAAAATGAATCCCCACAAATGATATTCACTTCCTATATCACCCCTTATGATCTGGCCATACACCTTTGTGATGCAGTCTGGCACGGCCTCCCTGAACCTGGAATCCTCAAATTCTTATCCCTATTACAAAATAGGTTGAACCACATTGATTATGCGCTATCCTTCAGAATTTAATTTGTCCCAAACCTCTCATTCTACAAGTCTAGTAGATTCCATGTTAAAATGGGGACTCATGTTCTATTCTCTTAGATATTCTCTATCGGTAGGAATACATTATATTGAAGTCCCTATAAAGGAATTAACCAAATTTATTGGATGTCTTAGACACTGGTACTGACCACCACATGGTGGAGGTTGGAAGTGTTAGTGTTTGGGAACCACTAGCTGAAGTTCTCAGACACTAGTTCCTACAGGAGGTAGACGTGAAATTGCAGTGTCCAAATGTGTTCAAACAACCTAATGATTTAGATATAGTTTCCTAACACATTTCATGATTGGTGATCCCATTACACCCATTTCCATTCAATCATAAAATTCTCCATAGAAATCATAACCCAATATTTATTCCATACCACATTTTCATTCATTATTCTACTCTAGAAGGTGGTTGTATATTGGGAGGGTAATTATTCAACCATTGGTTTTCTCCCTATGACTATTATGGAATTCGGATTCAAAACATAGATGGTTATCTCTCTATTTTTCTTAGAAAAATGTCCATTTTTGGTGATGTTTTACCACTTTAGGTTTTCTTCACTCATACCCCACACCTGTGGTAAGTTAGTTTCAAATCATGAGATGGGTACTTCATCCAATAACGTGATGTTTCATAGAAAGAGATTGTTGATTAAGACATAATATTTATGAGAATGAGTCAATATACTGAGGAGCATTTGATTTTATAATAGTACCCTTCAAGAATGAAGTACCTATGGATTTCTTCTCATCTTAGCCCTCCATGTAGCAAAGGTTGCCTCCCACTCAACAGTAGTATGTTCATAATTCATCTAGATCGAGTTCTGATAGCACTAAGGACATGGAGGAAAAGTTTGACAATTAGCACACGAAATGACTGGTCACACATAAGATCAAACAACGGGCATGGGAAATCTAGTTATGTCTGTTGCATGTATGATTCAACATCTACAAGAAAGTACTAGCTGAATTTGGGTCTCACTTGAAAAATCCACGAAATTATGTGCACCAGAGTAGAATTTTTTATTTTATGAAAAGTCAAAGAACTATTCCTAGGGACCTTGTTTATTTATAGCGACATACCATATCTTCAATGCATGTTCCAGGTGCATTATGCACCGATCCTTGGATATTGTGTTCACCTCTCGGAGTACATTATTCTCTTCAATATTTTCCATAGAACAAGACCTTCTATTCCATTGCCACTCAGATTATGTGGGGGTGGGGGAATTTTTTGGCACTTAATTCAACTTGGATCCCTAAATAGTCATCACTGGAAAAAATGAATTCACCCATTAACTCACTAGGGAATGTTGAGAAGACCAAGGAATATGTGTGTAAGGTCCATGGTTTAAACACTAGATGGAAACCCATACCTAAAACCCTTATGCGCCCAATGTGATTTCAAATTAATTTTTTCTCCCCAGCCTCCAAAAAAGGGAAAAGGATGATGCATGCAAGAATAGAGGTTTTCAGGAAAATGGGAAGACTACAAGTATGAATATTACACACCTAATGCGATGTCAAACCACACTTCTGTACTAGCCTTCTTATGCTCTCTCATTGAGAATTTCACGTATGAATTATTGAACACCCCAACCTTTTTAGGGAAACTCTCTAGAAGTCAAACCATCTCTCCCGCGTATCCAAGATGACCCATTTCATTATCGTGTTCAATTCATGGATTCAATGTATATGATCTTGTGTGGCAGGTACCCCATGGGATCTCTATTGGGAGGGCCCACAAGGGCTTTACCCCCACCCATTTCCTTTTTTACTAAGGTAAGTGTGCACGATAGATACTTCTTGTGCACATCAATTTTCAAATGTAGAAATGTGAAAATGAACCTTATTGCATGCACCACATACCCTTTTTCATACCCATCTTTTGCTCAGTTGTTTTTGTGTGTAAGTCCCCAATCATGCGTGAAACTCCTTCTTATGACTCAATGGGTTGCATGTTCATAAAATAACCATGTTTGATCCTTTTTTGCATGCAACATTAACATATTGCATGATCCTATTTCATGATTCCCTTCAGGATAGTATGTATTGATTTCTTGGTTCCCTATGTGGTTTCATGTGTCTTGTTTCCCAATTTATTACTTTTTGAAAAAGGTATGATAATCAACCTTGATTATTGTAATAGGGAATCTAACATGGAACACGCTATTGACCACCCCTCCACCTTGCTCCCATCAATAATTGTTGATGCCTTCCCTTCCCCGTGTGTTGGTTGATATCCATAATGTATGTTTAAAGGGTGGGGAATGAGTCCTCACCATCCATGAAACATGGCGTTAATCTACCAAGCCCCATCATCCTCAACACATGACGTTAAATTATATCCTGACCTCATTAAATGCAATGGGATGCCCTAAATCAAATATTTTAATTGTACAATCATCTCCATATGAGTGTGATCTTTCTCACATGAAATGAGATCCTCCTCACATTGAATGGTGTCCACCCCTTGGGAAATTGCAGCCATCGTAGCGTAATCCTATAGCCTTTTCAATAGGAGGTAACACTCTTTATCCTCATTATCTCATCTAGAAATGAAGACCAGAGGTGAGGTGATCATTAGGGACTCTCAAAACCCCTTCCCTATCCCTTTGGTTTTTTTCTCCAAGGGCCTCATCTATGGATAAGCCCCACACCACACCTCTTGGAATCATCTTTCACGATGTGACTGTCTGGTCTACTACTCCCTCTTGTTTCTCACACCAAGAATGGATCATGTGGGAATATAGGTTAGTAGTGAAAATGAGACCCCATTATCCATGAATCCATCCTAGAATAAGCCCCAGCCTCTACCTCCATGGGCCACTAACCATGTATAATCCTCCGACATTCAAACAATCTGGGATTTGATCCATGTATTCTACATAGTTTATGTAGGAATCCACTCTGAGGTTCTAGCCCAACACCATCATATTAATGTTGATTTTCTCTCATCTTAATTTTTTTAGGATAAAATTCATGTGATACCAGAATTGGGTGGTATTTTATCCCTTTATTCTAAACAAGGTACTTAAGAATCATCTCAAAGGTTCAAGCCCATCATTCATTCCTATCATGGTCTTTCCCTTGAATCATTACCTCTTTGGGGGATCATACCCCAAACAGGAAATTACACTTTCATTAGGTCCATGTCCATGCGCTCCCTTCTCATGATTCACCTACTTATGTTTCTTATCACCCCATCCCAAACTATGTAGACATTAATTCACAACCAAAGGGATACATAGGAAGACTCATCGAGGTTCAACCCCATCACCATCCACACGAAACCCATTCCATCAGAACTTTCCTCATTTTCATCCTGATTATTACTTGGGATGAGACATCCCTATGAGATCATTCTATTCATGTCAACATTTCCTCTACTGTCACCTATGAAGCATAACATTCATAAGCCCCGCACAGTCTATACTCATCCGACCAAGAGTTCTCCTCTTGCAATGGGAATCTATCCATCTGTAATCCCCATATAATCCATTTATACAATGTTGGTTTTGTTCCCTATATTACAAACATCATACATAGGTAACCTCCGTAATTATCAATCCATGCCAATGGAAAACCTTTCTATGCCCCTCCATTTCTTCCAGCACCCTTATCATTCTTCATTATTTTCAATATTAACCATCATAGTGTGGAATCATTCCATTTATGGGAAACAACATTGGGGATTTTCATTAGATCTATTCCCACCAATATAATGGTAAAGCATGGTTCCTCCCTCATAAGGACGCACACCTTCTATTAATGAGACACACCACCACTGGTCCACCCTCATTGGGCATTCTGATCCACCCATTTTGTAAAATTTCTAGGTACTCCCTAATTGGGATTTACCTAACTTATTGACCCACACAAGTGCTCAAGCCATCATATTCTATCTTATATAGATATTAAACTCATGGGATACCCTATGTTACACATTGTACACCTGAGGAAAACCACCAAAGATATGACTCTGGCATAAAATACCCCGCGATTGATGTGGGATTCCTCTAGTTTTTTCACCCTTGAGAATCCCTCTTATGAGGAAGAATAAATGTGCTCCAATGTTTCTGCATCTAGATGTGCTCAGCGATGACCATTATGATTACATTCCCAAATGATGGTTTCTACCCTAACTAGAACCCTTGGAATTTCAAAATAGCAGTAGCATAATTAAATAGTATCCACAAAGATATAACACTAGGAATAAGTTTAATGAATAATGTCTTAATCTACAAGGGATATCCAGACTAGGCGATGAATTCTGAGTTGTAATCCATGGGAGGAGGGACAAAAATCCCATCATCCCATTTCAATAATTGTGTAGACATCGAGGAAGAAGTGATGAATTCCATATACCTTTTGAAAGTAGAAATGTGGGGTAACAAAATGCGATGAACCGACACGTGGCAGTATGCAGAGGTTGTCATGCCTCAACAGAACTTTTTTGAAACAAATTTTAGTGAGCATGGGGTCACAAGTTTTGTATCCATGAAAAGATATTTATGTTTTGTGATTTTTGATTTTTGGATTGTAGGTTTTACAAGTTAACTAGATAGAACATATTATATTTAAATGTATGGTTACTTTAGAATATTTTTTTATTAATTATTGATTATATAGATTATTTATATATAGTAACCTTGCTAGAAGTAGCTTGTATTACTAATCTCAAAGGAAAGGGTCAAAAATGTTCCTCTCTCTTGTATGTATGACTAATTGTATGAAGAATTTGAATATCCTAGGTACTTTTATAATTTTTTTTTATGTTTGAATGTATTAGATAGTTTTTTAATGGGGATGTTGTGACATTATACAGTGTCTAGGGTGTCCTTACTACCCATTTTTGATAAACATAGTTGTGGGATTCCTTATTAATGGCCCAGTTCTGTTGTGCATTGTCTGCTGATCTTCTTATTACAGTGTACTTCCAATGCTCTAACTAGGGAGTAAATATTATGGTTTCATCGGTATTTGAGGTGACCAAATTCCTAGTAAGTGGTATTAAAGAGTCAAAGATTAATATATTTATATTCCAACTTAAATTGATGATATCAAAAATTCAATGGGATATACTATCATTAGAAGATATAAAGTCATATGATATAAAGATCATGTTTTATATCTTTAATAGAATGGATTTTGGATTTTGGAGAATACATATGGATGTTATTCTCATTTAAAAATGACGTTGATGTTCCACTTATCGAAAGATGAATATAAATGATAAAACTAGGGTGAATGGGAATGTTTGTATATGATAGATTTGGTGAGGTAAGGATTACATTCACCCAAAAGAATGCCTTTAACTTTTTTAAAGTGAAGATGAAAAAAGGTAATGAAATTTTTGGTCAATATGTATGAGAAACCTAAAAGATTGAATAATTTTTTGATGATGTAGGGGTTGTTTATCATATATTTTAAGAAAGGAAGATTGACTACTGGACCTATGAATGAGGTCAAAATAATTTGAGTGATGCTTAAATTAATGAAGGTAAATTTCAAAAATGATGTTTGGGTGATAATCCTACACATCAGTTATGAAGATCTTGGATACTATGGTCACCGAGGGTAGTAATTCCAATGTTAAAATAGACCTGTTGGTTGATGTTATCTAAAACATGATCCAAAATAGGATCTTATACATTAGGAAGTACAAGAACTACCCATTAATCCTCTTAATGATAAAGGATGAGGTCAATCACCTCACTAAAATATATACTAAAAACCCCAATGGAAGATAATTATCAAGAAATAGGAAATAACTATGGTAAATCGGTTGTTCCTGGTCCTATATATTATAAGTGTGAATAATCTATACTCATAAAGAAAGACGATAAAGTTTCAGAGAAATCTATGGAAGTTTTTCAACTTCATTAAGGTTATTTTTTTGGTACTATTAATGGAGGTTGTGAGTTAGTTCTTATCAAAACAATATTGGAGTCATGGGTGGTTTAACGGGGATAATCATTCCATTCAATATAATATAAGAGATTCATTAAATATTATATTTAGAAATTTTTTGATTAATTAAATATTGAGGATGATGTTTCTCTCAGGATAATTGGAAAATGAGAGATTAATATATAGGTGAAGTGTAAGGGAAATCTTAATGATGAAAGAAGTTATACATTTCAAGGTCTTATATAGGAAATTATTTTCTGGTTGGGTAATATAATGAGGGATACTATGGGACTATATAGTCCAAAGTGTTCAAAAAGTGAATCATTGTTAAATTGTGTTTCCCAAGGATTAAATTATAGAACTATTAATATAAATGAAATATTAGATGATAAATTAATGGTTGTAAATACATCATATGAATTTTCAAATATTATGAATTATAGGATTGTTCACATTAGTGAAAATAATATGAAGGTTCTTATATCCAAGGGAAATGTAAGTCTCTATCACATGGAAGTTGGAATGTGTATAAGATTTTTCTTTAAAAAAACATGGTTCTACTTAAACATAGATTAATGGAAATCCATTCCATCAATGTTAAAACTAGTGCACTTGGTTACCTAGATAACTTCACCTATTCAATTCCTAAGTGGTTTAATCAAAATCATAACCATTTTTTATGATGTAATAATAAAGATATGGATTTATATTTTTAAGAATAATTCTATCGATTTTTTTGAATTCATAAAATAGAATTATTTATAAGAAATGGAGTCTATTTGGAAGTTCAAATTTCTTCATGATAATAATTATGGAGAATACAAAAGATATAAATTCTAGAATTTATATAGGAAGAATGGAATAAGTAATCAAAATATGGTTAATGGAACTATGCCATAGAACGTAATAATTAAGGGAATTAATTGGATATATATATATATATAAATCTATAATTATGTGATTACATTGTGGGATGTCCAATGGAATTTAAGAGAAAAAAATTAACATAAAAAATAGACATAGTCATTAGAAGGCTACCATCATTAGTTAGAAATGAAATTCATGAAGATATATGGTCCAAAAAATGATTTGTTTCACTAAATTAACTTATTCAAAATCACATTATATTCTTATGTTGAAGCTAAGGACCCTGACAAGATTTATGTGAATTCAAACGACTATTTCTTTAATGGGTGTATTAATGAGTTCTTTCATTTTCTAGTATTGGATGATTCCATTAGAATGTAACTAGAATCCAAGATTTTCACTTCAATAAAAGGGTTATATGGAATGTTTAAAACAAATAAGGAAAGGAACATGAAAAAAATCCACTACCAAGTCTAAGTTGATCTACGTAAAATCACTAAATGATTGTAAGTTCCAAAAAACCCAGTTGAGTCTATTATAAGTCTAATGTCAGTACAAATGTAATATGTGCTAGATTGTTCAAGAATAACTATAGCTTATGTTAGAGAACTAGAATTTAGGGTCCTAAATGATATAGTACCAAAATTTTTGGGACCTGAAGTTATAGCTCAGTCATGAAGTAAAGTGAAAGCAACATAGTTGATGAAATCTACTAGATTTAGGAGTAAATTTCAAATTTTTGGGGTTGATGTGAACCATCTTATTCTATCGAATAGTGCATATCTATAGATTCAAAAATAAGTGGCCTTTCTTATTAATGTTAGAAAATGATGGTTAGAAATGAATGAAGTGATATCTTTTGTTAAAAAACAATTTAACTTAGGAGATGGACGATGCAAAATAATATAAATAAGCACTTCAAAATAATTGAGTTTATTAGATAAAGGAAAAGTTATATGGAAAGAATAAGTAAAAAATTGTGGTTGGGTGATGGGATTTAAATAATGGGTTGGTTCTTATTTCATATAATTATTATCACAGGTATATAAGAATTCCACAATCAAATAGTAATGATCATGGTGGGATCAGAAGATCAAAATCAAGTAAAATGGATATAAATACTGCATCCTTTCATGGTGTCTTAGGGGAGGATATTTTTATAAATAAAACAATATTATTAATTGAATACAGTCTATGAAAGTTGGTTTGTATGTTAGAGAAAAAAATATATGAACTGATGTAATATCTAAGATAATGGAATAATAAATTCAATTCACCTATATAGGGATAAGGTTTTAACAAGTTCAATGAAACTAATTATTTTTTTAATAAATCATGCAGTGTATCATTCATCATACCATTATTACATGTATATGGAATTCTTCTAGAGGTTCCATTAATCTAAAATATTTATTAGTTTATGTTTATGTTGGATTAAATAATCGAGATGAAGCATAACAATCATGCCAAAAAAATCATTATGATGAATATAGAAAAGGATATGAAGGGTGGATGATTATTTATATATCAAGACTATATCTAGATTTAATGATTCATGAATAATAGATAAAACCCTATGCCAATTAATCTTATATGATACTTTTAGTTTTCTAAGGCATAGGAACATGCAATTGAAGAAGAAAGGAAGCACATGTTGAAAGTTCATTTAGAATCATCTATTAAAAGTTTGATGAATGCAATGATTTATAATCTATCAGATATAACATATATTGTGGGATTTGGGAGTTGATTCATGAAAAATATTAATAATGTAAAATAGGGGTGTGTAAAGTTGATAATTTATCATTTGAAAGGAATATAATATATAGCTTTATGCTTTAATGAGGAAAATCGATTATAAGAATATTTGGACACAGTCTTTACTACATGTTTAGATACCAGGAAGATAATGACTAGATTCTTGTTTGTTGGAACCATGACCATTCTATGCAAGAAATGGATTATTTTTTTTTCAATCCTCATTGGAATTTCATAATGTTTTCCAGGAAAGGGATCATACAGATCAAGTAGACAATAGTATTGTAGGTGGCATTATTTCTGAATGTTTGTGAATTTTTTTGGCCTGAATATTAGAAAATGGAGAAAAGTGTGTTTGGAGAAGGATTTTTTTCACAAGATTTTTGGTGTTATGGAAACTTGTTCACAAGTCATATTTCGGAATGGTAATGTCAAAAAATATAAAAGGCATGAGCTGTGAAAAAAATCTGGAGTTGTGAGTGGAAAACAATTCTTGTGAGTAAATAATTGAGTGTTGAATGAGAGGTTTTGTGCAACATAGTGGGTTTTATGTGTGGGGGTTAGCGACAACTATTATTAAGAGGTGACCTCATCATTCTATATGGATTATTTTTTAGAGAATATCAGAGTTCTGATGCATGTAAAAGTTTCTAGAAAAGGGAGTTGCACAAGAAAAGTTAAAGTCATGCGGAAAAGAACATGTTGCGTCCAAAAGATAAAGTTTCACGCCAAAGGTAAAGATTTGCAGAAATGATAAAATTGCATGAAAAATTTATTGTTATGAGTATTGGGTGTATTTGTGTGAATGATCTTCAAAACAAAAATAAAATCGTGCGGACAAAAGTACAAACTTTCACACACAGGGTTGGTGTTGCACTCAATTGTCAATGTAGACTGAATACTTTTTTTGAATATCCAGTTCAATTGTTTAGTGATTTCAAGTGCATCAATTCAGGAATTCCATGCAAGCCGTGTCTTCTGATAAATAGTGACAAATACATCAGTGAAAATCTACTGAAGTGACCTCCAAGTCTATAAACTATGTTTTACTTCTCTCAAGCTAGTGAGCTAGGGGGAGTCGAGGGAAGTGATCTGAGGGACACAAGGAGATATCCTTGAACCTTTTTTAAGGCATTGTTCCTAGCACATAGTGACTATGACCAAATCCTATAATCCTATAACTAGTAAAGATTAGTGTATTTATGTATGACCGACACACTGTTGGAATATACCTCTTGGACGTAGCCCTTTGCGGTGAACCATGTAAATGTGTTGTGCCATATCCCTAATTTCATTTTTGACTCATTTAACAAGTTCCTGCCAATGTGGGAATAAGATACACACCTTTAAAAAGAAAAATTTTATAACCTGATTCACTCCTCCCCTCTCAGGGTGTTCTGGTGTCCGTCACTATTTACCAATGGAGGAGAATTGTTAATCAAGATGTCATGGTTGGATCATATTTTCACCCTAAGTATAAAAAAGTAATGTTTGTAGCTACAATGAACATTTAGAAATAAATTATTTGGTTGAAGAAAATTCTAAAAGAAATTTAGAGAACATTGAAAGGAGGATTTATTTTTTTGAATTGCCAGTGTGTAATAAATTTATCTTGAAATACAAACTCTTTGAAAAAAAAATATATTGGCCTAAATAATAATTTCATAAGAAACATGATGGATGAGAAAATATAAGATCATTAGATGAGAATGGGAATTTAAAATCCGATGGATATTTTCACTAAGTAAATAGTATGAAAAATTATGAGATAGTTGTTGTAATAGTGATTTCCCTAGACCTGACATGAAAAATAATTTTGATTACCATTACATGTATAAAGATTGATTTATACATGTGTTCATTTAATTCTAACCATAATAGTGTTGATAATTGTTCATAAACCATTTACATGGTACTTTCCTTAGAATATGTTTCATATCAAAAGGTTATATTTGTTTCCGACTATAATAAGAGCCTCGATATACAATGATTGTAATATTAAATATATATGTCATATGGTATAGATACATAATACTGACAAGACACAGATGATGTTACACTATTAAGTACTGGGGGATCATAATCATTAAGACTTATTCTCATGTTGTTCGTACTTGGTGATCTCTTGTAATGAGATTATCAGGAGATACCCGCAAATAGCAACACCACATGTTTCATGTGTTAGTGGTTGTTACTATCTACAAACATGTCTATTAATTTCCAGAATTGATATCATTATAAGTGTGTTCGATTTGATCGTATAATTTGAGGCATGGTGGAAACCAGGATAATGATATCATGGAAAGGTATTTTATGGTGGGTGTGTCATTGGTGATATGAAATTGGTTAAATTATCAAGATATATTTTTCTGCTACCAGGTTGAGGAAGAGATATCTCATGGGCCCAGTTTAACCAGGATGGTAGTACCATAAAAAATATAGGGATACAGTATAAGAAGGTAAATCCATCCAGTAACATCATGAAATATATAAACCAATAAATGGATGATGAGAAAAGTATGCATCCTATTTTATGAGATATCTTCAAAAAAGGAGATTATATTGCACTGTAAGTGTTCATAGAAGGAAGTCATGTCTGTAACATTCCTTATCTATTTAGGGTCCATGATGCTTTGCTAGACTCTGCTCTTGTTCTATGGGTTGGACTCACTGTATTGAGATAAGGACCTAGAGGGTCACACGCTTAGTGTATCCAAAAGATCCACCTATTCTAATTAATATGAGTTGCAGATGAAGTGGGCCCCATGTGAGGGGGCCGATGAATGTCTGAGTATAACAGATCACAATTAAAACCAGTTCAATTATATTTTTCAATTTTAGAATATTGATGAATGAATTTATTTCTCATGGAATTCAAAAATTGTTTTGTTATAAAAGTGAATATGAGAAAAATATAATATTTCAAATGTACACAAGATTTTCAAGGTTTGTTAAATTATTTAGAGAGCTTAAGAGCGGAGTTAGTGTTTTTTATTTTATTGCATAAAATTTTATTGTTTTAAAAGTGAGTGATATAATATTTTTTACATTTATGATGAGATTATTAAGTCATACATGTTTGTGATAGTCTAAAATGATGGTTATTACTTTCTAGGGACTAAAGTGAAATTTTGGAATGTATAACTTATGTATAAAATATCATTTTACCCACTTAAATTACAAGATCCACCATTTTCACGAATTTAATGAGAGAATATCTCTTCTTATATCTTCTCATGTTCATAGAGAGAGATTCTTGATGAATAACAAGGTTGGATCGATTCTTCTTTCTCGACCGTGTTCGCATTCTTCAGGAGATCAAAGGGATGTCATAAAGCACATTGATTTCTCATGACAACTCCTGGAAAACCTACATCAATGATCCTAGAATTTTGGACCATATGTGGAAAATATATAGGATATCATGTTTGAAGTCTTATAGCAGCGACACATCAACTACAAGATAATAAAACTGATGAATTCAAATGAATGAGTTAAATTTTTATATTTCGTTTGATATTATTTTTCATGCTTAATTTGAATTACACACAATCCTTTTAGAAATATGAGATTGTGGTTATGTGGATTCTGTGTTTTTAACATGAATCCAAACACAAAAATTTTAAATTGTGTGTTCATCAATGCTTCTTCGGTTCCCCGACTCCTTTAATTGGTATCAGTGAAATCATGTAATCATTTAAGTCGAAAAAATTTTAATTAAATTTAAATTTTCAATGATTCAGAAAGAGGGGTTTGATACAGTCACTACAAAACTAACAACACATCAATTTATTTGTTATCTCCATGATATGGCTGATATAAGATCGATGTGTTTTTTTAGATGGTAACCATAGAAATTAATGTTTTAGTTTTTTATTATTTTTAATAAAAACCATTATGAAATATCATTAGCCAGAGTGTGATGTAATCACGTTGCATTGTAACTGAATATACCCTAATCCAATTGGGGTAGTTCATTTCCAAAACATGTTTCTCATAGAAACATTTTTAATTATACGAGTAAAGTATCCCATGTATGGTAGTATAAATCTCCCCATGGAAGCTTGTATAATTAAAAATACAAATCTTTCCCTGGATTCATGTTTAATTAACAACAAAAAACATCCCAAGGATTCCAGTTTAAAGCATCTCATGGAATCTTGTTTAATTAAAATGGAAAATCCTTCCATGGAAGCTAGTTTCAAGATTCACGTGGAAGATTCTTTAATTAAAAATACAAATCTTCCCATGGAAGCTAATTTAAATATTCTCATGGAATCTTGATTATATATATATAATGTATATTAATTGGAAACCCCATATCTGGATAGACCAATTTGGTCCTGGTCCGACCAACCTGACCCTTTAAACATATCACTAATCCTATATTAGTTTTCAGGGATCATCTTTAGGTCCAAATAGTCTTGAAAAAAAAATTAAATTTAATTCTATGGAATTTAATAAAATTATTTCCATTTCTGTTGTAAATATAAATAATTAATTTAAATTATTTTATTGTTGGTTGATTCATTAAAAAATACCCTCAAGTATAATTTTACCAAATATTTTTTTTCTCTTATGCAATATAATTGTCTATGGATTGATCATGAGTCTAGACAGACCCATGCATGTTAGGTTTGTTATTTATTTAATTTAATTATTGAATTTATTTTTTATAGACTATAATTAATATTTTATTTTGATGATTTTCGCATCATCCCCCCATCTTTAATTTGTATATGGTCCTACATGCCCATATTTAAGTGCTAAAAATTTAATTTCACATCTGGGGTTCCCTCATATGTGTGTGAGTATATATTGTAAAGGCCAGAGGAGTTCATGGAAATGAAATTTGATTTGAGATCTAATGTAGAACAAACAAGTGGAATGAATGGGATTTGCTGGTGTGGAAATTCATGTCTAGTATTGACTTAAACAATTCCCTTAGGGTCCTAGTTAATCCATTATTCAGTCGATAGATTGACCAATAGTTAACATCTCATTATCATTTAATTATTTATTTATTTTAATCTTCAGAATATTTTATTATTTTTGAAATGTTTATTTATTATGCATGATCACATAGTATAATGAAAAACATGCATGAAAATATAAAATGAATATATGCAGTTAATGTTTTATATTTAAAATCATGGTTAAGTTGTGAGTGTGATCACATAGAACAGGAATGTAAAATAGAAAATGATTTATTTCATCATTTTTAAATTGGAAAATTCATCAAATATAATATCCAGTCATTAAATTACTTCCATCACTCAAATTTGGGAAAAACATGGTGTACGAGGTGCTCGGTTAGCAAAATTTGAGGGTGTCTCTTACTAATTGGGAGTTCTGATGAGAGTGGTGGGTTAACTTAACTAAAGTTTACAAAATTGGGTTAACCAAGTTTATCTTGTTGCAACATTATAAGTAAATAGTAAATCAGTGCAAAGCAGTTATTTTCAAGAGATGAGACTCCACTCAACATAATAAGGAGTTGTGAGTTAATGTGGTTGGCTAGGTTAGTCCCTACCTTGGACTCTCCATGTAGTGGTGTAGCCAAAGCTTGTATTCTATGAGGGGAGGTTCAAGGATCATTTCCATTCGAATACTCAATGACAGAGTATTCTGATTCTAGTATGGAGAGTTTCTAGAATTTTATATAATAGTGGGAGACATTTAAAATCAATAATTTGAAAGTGTAAACTATTAATCAATATAAAAGTACAATCTACTGGTTTTTATTTTGCTAAAAAATTGAAATAAATAAAAAAATTACACTATGAAAAATAATGGACAAATTAAATTTCCTATCTAAGACTAATTTCCAAGAGTAGTATAGGTGCTTGTGCAAAGTGATACAATATCATAAATTCATGGTGTTGGTGTCCCTAATATATGTTATGTTACCTCAGGAAGAAAGGGTGTAAAAATGCTTACATCAAACTCTTGTGTCATGAATATGATGGTTATTTCATTATTCTATCATCAACGTATGATGTGACTTGTGGATACAACATCAGGAAATTTATGATATTACATGCTATCTCATCTTCAAGAAGTTTACATAGAGAAACAGATGAACATATATGAATAGGTAATGATCACACTAGATCAGTGTAAATTGAAATGCGGATTATGATCATTCAATACACCCTATTCTAATATCATTTTCACCGATTTTCTCAAGTTTCAATTAATATTACCAAATGAATAGTATGGATAAAATTATTTATTACATTTTGGGTAAGGTTTTCTAAGAAATAAGAATATTAATAGAGGTTAATATTTAGTTATTATGGTGAAAATGTTGAAAGAAAATGAAAAAAAGTACAATGACATGCATGAAGTCAAAGAAACCTATGCAACATCTGTTAAAGAAACAGGTATTAAATATGATATTATTGGCTTTGCATACTATGAAATATATATGAGGATGTTTAAATGAAATGAACTAAATTGAATAATAAAGTATTCTCTTCTTTAGGAATATTCATCAAATATAAGTAATGTATCATTTTTACTTATTGGGTATTAAATACAATATGAATGTCACATATTTGTATTTATCTTTAGTGACTATTTAAATAAAGAAACATTACTAGAATTAAGGTGTGTTATTTAAGAATATTAGAAAAGGTGATACCTAAATATGTGGTGAGAAGTAGGAAACTTCTATACTTCCATGTTTATTGATTCTAGTGGAACATTGGGAGTATAACCAAAATAATTAATCACATGTTTCCACTAGATAAAAGGCGAAAATGTTACAGTTTAGGAATGAATATTTTTTATGGTCTCAAAAGCCATAGATTAGTGATACATGAATTATTTTAAATATATGAGGAATATAAAATGTAAGCCTAATATACTATGTTGTGGAAGGAAAAATATTTTGTTACGAAAAGATAATTAGTTGTCAATGATATACCTTAGAATATTTAGAGTAAAATACCTTAGGTGCAATTGATAGACATATGATATTAGTGTTGGAAAAATAATCCTTGAGAAATAAAGGTAAGCTACAAATCATTTAGAACTAGTGCATCTAGAGGGAGTGAACTATTCCAAGGTTAATCTAGTTGTAATTATACTTCATAAAATTCCATTAATCATTTAACGAATGTAAAAGTTAATTATACAGTATGGATAGATAGAATATATGAGGGGTTTCACATAGTCTATCAGGGAATATATTGACCAATCATTCATCAATCAATATAATGTAGCGTTGAGTTATTCCTCAACACACATTACATTATTCAAAAAACGTTATGATGAGGATAAGGAGGATTGGTTATGAGTCTTAAATGTTAACACTGATTAATGAAATGTTGATTTAAGAAATTCATAAATGAAAATTTGTTTATACACATCATATTCATGATGTAAGTAAAAGAAGAATCAAGGTCTAAACTCATGCATTAAAAATACTTCCATGTTTAAAGAAATGTGTTTTAAATAACAATGTTTTCCCATAACCATATATCAACTACCATGAAAAAGGAATATCATATGAGTTTTTGTATGATGAAAATCAATTATGTCATAGGAACTTGTTTTTATATGCATAGAGTTTTTTACGATATAAAACAACTTTTATTAACTAAAAACACAATGTGAATTTATTGTAATCATCCCAATGTTTTCTAAGGATATTACATAAATACCTATGGTAAAAAAGATATAGTCAAGTTATAGAATATATTCCTAGAAGGGGTTTTACATCTTTATTTGAGATAGTGGGAGATAGATTGACTTGGTTTTAGTCAATAATAGACTTGCACAACTAGTTGACATAGGATCTAGTTCCATAAGAGTGTGTGGAAGAGGAATATTCTAGAGAAACATACTACATAGGAACGATAAATACATGGTGTTAATTTTATATTCACCACAGTCGGTGATAAATTATTCATTGAGAATAATGATTCCTACAAGTAAGTAGTAAATTGAAATTAATTAAGATTGAAAAGTCGAATTAAAATTCAAGAATGGGTTCCTTTTATCACAGTACAAGAGGATTAATAATTTGAATACTTCAGTGGGTATTCAAATGAGACTACATAGACGGTGCAAGTGTTGTAACAATAAATATTTATTTTTAATACCATGTAATTACTCATAAATCATTTAAAATTTTACATTACATACCAAATTTATATGATCAATTTATTATGTGTTAGATGTCAAGACCACTAATCGTGGTATATGTATATATGACGCAACCACAGAAGACTGGTGACATCATAGAATTACAATAAGGGTTCAAGTTACTATAATCAAGTTCAATATTATATTAAGCAACTCTATCATAGAATATTCCTTTGGAATGAATTTTGGCCAAGTGTATACCAGAGGTTTGTGGGAGAATTACAATCTTCCATGTTAAATATGTTTATTAACATATAGAAAACTATATTTGGTCTTACAGTTAGTTAAGACCAAAATATGAAATTACTCTCTAGAGATTTATTTAAAGTATAAAAAATAGTTCTAGGGAATGAGATTTATTGAGGTAGATCTAATAATTTCATAGACCTATTCTATCGTAAATATAATAACATGGTATTAAAATATAAGTTAGAACCATTTGAGAGAGAAGTTTTACCAATTTCACATGGCATATATCTCTCCAGATATACATGTCAAGGAAAGAGGAGGAGATTAATGTAATGATTTGAATTCCATATGCAATAGAGATGGATTAATCACAAATTCCATGATAAGTACAAGAATTTATATTTCCATGAAATACTTTTTAGTAGGAAAATATCATTTGTAACCAAGATAACTGCAAGCAATATAGTCAAAACTATCTGATTGTACTTGAGTAAGTAAAAAGGATATATAACTAGTATGTGGGGCGGAAAGGATACTAGTTTTCAAAGGACATAAACTATTACTCCTTGGGTCAATGTGATCTATTATCATAGTTAGGATAAGCTAATGAGTAATAAAATCTATTTCAATTCGGTAATAGTAATATCTCTAAATACCGGGTTTATTGTGGCTTATGAGGCAGCTAAGAAGTAGTGTAAAATTTGAAATGATTTTGTTCTAGTTTTTAAAATCACACCTATTACATAGAGTATTATCATTATGAAATTTAGGATACTCTTACTTGTAATGATGTCATGTTTAGACAGATGAAAAATAAATATACTTGCGGATTACATCTCTTGATGAGTTTTACTCAAGGGGATGTGGTCGCACATATGATAATTTCCAGGCAGTGGAACCATGGAAGGCCTCTTCCTAAAGCCATATCATCACAGAAACATGATCCTAATCATGTGATAGATTACAATGATAGTTAGAAAGAAGTCTCTAGTGCAAGTGGGAGTATTGTAATAGTTGGTTCCCTAGACCCAACATGAACAATACTTTTTATTTCCAATAGATGTATAAATATAAATATATATACATGTGTTAATATAATTCCTACCATTATAGTGTTGATATTTACATACCCACTATATACATGGTAATGAATTTAGATTATGTGTAGTATCAAAAGTTACATATGTTCCAAAATATAAGGAGAACCTCAAGATACTATGACCGTAATATTAAATATATATGTAATATGGTCTATATACATGTTACTGATAGGTCACATATGATGTTATTCTATTAGTTGTTAGGGGATCATAATAATTGAGACTTCTTCTCATGAATTTCACACTTGGTGATCTCAATAAGTGATATCTTGAGGACAGACCCGCTAATAGGAACACCACATGTTTTAGGTGTCATTGGTTGTTCCTATCTATGAACATGTGTATTGGTATCCAAACATGTGATCATTATCATTGTGTTCCATTTTATCACATAATTTTATTAAATGAGAAAACCTGGATAATGATATTATGGAAAGGTAGTTTTTGTTTGTCGCGTCATTGGTGGTATGATATTGGTTTAATGATCATGATAGATTCTCTCCCTTCTAGGTTAATGAAGAGAAATCTCGTGGGACCAGTTTGACCAGGATGGTAGTACCTTCATAAATCCAAGGCCAATGTAAAACAAGTTAAATTCGTCCTATAAGGTTACAAAATATATAAATCAATAAAAGGATGATTACCCAAGTGGGCATCTTGAATTATGAGATATCTCCAGAAAAATAGATTATATTACACAGTAAGTGTTCGTATGAGGAATTAATAGTTATGATATTCCTTATATCCTTAGAGGAAATGATGGGTTGCTAGAATCTACTCTTAGTCTATGGGTTGGGCTCAATACTATTGATATAAGGACCTAGAGGTTCACACACTTACTATATCCATAAGTTCCACATATTCTAATGAATACGAGTTTAGGATGAAGTGGGCCCCATGTGTGGGAGTTGGTGAACATCTGAGTTTAACTATCACAATTATAAATAATTAAATTACATCATTAATGTTTAGAATAATTATGATTGAATTTATTTCTCATGGTATTCATATATTGTTTGGTCATAAAAGTTAATATGAGAGAAATATAATTTTTAGAATGAACATTGGATGTTCAAGGTCTGTTAAATTATTTGGAGAGCCTATGAGATGAGTTAATGGTTTATATTTTACCACGTACCATTTTATAGTGTTACAAGTAAGTGATAAAATATTTTTGATATTTATTATGAGTTTATTATGTCATACATGTTTGGAAAGGTCGAAAATGATGGTTATTACTTTCTAGGGACCAATGTGAAATTTAGGAAAGTACAGACTATGTTTAAAAGCTCATTTTAGCCTCTTGAATTATAAGATCCAACATTTTCAAGAATTTATAGAGAGAAACTCTCTTCTACTCTCTTCTCAAGTTATTAGAGGGAGAGACTAGAAGAAGTTTAAGGTTGGATCGATCCCACTTTCTTGATCGTGTCTACTTGCTTCATGCGATCAAAGGTAGGTCATAAATCTCATAAATTTCCTACACTAGAACATTGGAATCGTATAACAGAAATCCTATAATTTTGGAAAACATTTGGATAATCTAGAGTAAGTCTTGTTTTTTGTCCTATATCCAAGACACATCAACGACGAGCGAATCAAACTAACGACTTCAAATGACTGAGGTACAATTTATGATTTTGTTTCATATTATTTTAATGCTCAAATTGAATTACATGTTATCCTATTAAAAATGAAAGCAGGGGGTTAAGTGGAATATATGTTTTTAACATGAATATATACCAAAAAATTTTAAATTTTACATTCTTCAATGCTTCCACAGTGCCTCTGGTTCCTTCAATAGTATCCTAACTCAGTCATACTTTGGTGAATGAATTTATAAAAAAATGCTAATACAGTCTAAAGTAATGAGAAAGAGTAATTTTATTAGGTATGATGAGTTTTCTAGGATCTATGGAAAATTTATTCAAGAGGGATATTATTTCAAGGTAATGTTTATTTCAATTCACTCAGATTTTACATATTTGAATTAACTTCACAAATTTTTTGTGAAATGTATGATAGTTGAACTCATTGGGTATAAAATTGGAGTTTGATCAATCTAATGGGAAGAAGTAAAATCTGATGGGCATACATTTTGATCATTTATATTAGATTATTGAAGGTATTGAAATTTAGTGGGCATAGAGTCATTAATTTGGTATCCATGATAAGATGGTTTTCTGTTGTGATTTCAGGTTTCATGGGATATGGATTAATTTTTTTACAAAATGGAACTTGGTATATCAATTCATGGGACCTTTAAAAAAATAGGTGTGTGATTAATGTTAACTTGTGTAGATTACTTATAATTAGAAAATTTGTATGAAATCATTTTTTTCTTCATTTCAATGGAAATGGTCGAATTTGGGTTTCTCTCATGCTTTTATGACATATCATAAAAATCATTTCATTCTCTTGTTCTCTTTACATTATATTTTTGAACATGGTTTTTCATGCCCATGGTTAATTAACCAGTTGGGGGATGAATCAATTACTTTATTTTATGAATTACCTTAACTAAAAACCTCACCTATTGTGAAAATGTAAAACGGAAAAGACAATAACACAGTATTTACAAGGTTCATCTAGAATATCCGACTCCATTCCATGATTGTTTCCTAAATTAAATAATCTTTCACTGTATATAACAATAATATTAAAAAATGACAATATATTCCATTAAACAAAAATTCCACAATGTCTTAGCTTCTATAATCCTCTAAAATAAATAAAAACATTAAATAAAAATATCAAGAAATCAATGATATCTGGATTTCTTATGGAAATATCTACATATATTGATGATTGTACTTCTAAATGAGAATATTAATTAGTTGGCCAAAATGTGTAGTCCTTTCAAGAACATTAATATCACTTTTAGTATCAAAACTCATTCCAAATATTTGATGATATGGGTGATTTTATTTTTTTTAAATACAATGTTAGGAGAACTTCTACTTTAGTTGAAGATCTCCACGGCTTTAGACTCATCCACTCTCTGTGATAAAAGAAATAATATGGATATTAATTCTTCATCATTATTTATCTAATGATTTTCTTAGTTATATCAATAATATTATACTCCTTCGATACCTATAATGTATTTATTCATTAAAATAACATAATTACCAATTTATTACATATTCAAAATTTTGAAACTTCTTGATCATTGGATTTAGGTGTTATTCTAATATAAGTTGGTCAGCATTTTCCTGATCTTATTTTCTATTAAAACCCAACAATAAACCTTATTTAGGAATAAAGAACATGTGATACTTTATTATTTCATGTGAAATTCAGATATCTCCATTTCAACCTCCAAAAAAATCATAAACTTAACACATTCAAAATTCCATCCATGTGTACATGAATTCAATAACTACAATGTAGAACATTGCTTCAAAGGGATGGAATGACATTTCTTCAGTGTAGGGAATCTAAAAACTAATTGTTTATACATTAGGTGGTTCTTTCACCATATTTTTATAAATCATTATTCATGTTCAATGGCTATGTAAAATAAATTAATATCTACATAATAACATAGTATGGTTTAATCATTTATTCCTTAGAAATTAAATAAAGTAATCCTTTTCATTTTTGTATGACTTAGAAATATCATAATTTTTATAAATATTAAATTCATTTAAAAAATATATTAAATAAAAAAAATTGTTATAAATTCTCATGAAATAATCTATTTTATAGGCACCCTAAATTTAAAATTTTTCTATGTCAGATCATAGTCATATGATCCACTCAAAGATTCATGATCAACATGATTTAATATGATCCCACAGTAATTTTACAATTATAAACTATTCTATTTATCCAATTCGAACTCATTTATTCAAAACATACTTAAATTAATCATGGAATTATTCAAATCATATTTAAATCATCTCAACCACCCAAATATTACTTCCAAACTATTTTTGACATTGTTTCTATATTTACAAACACTTTCCCTTGATTTCATTAAATATAATCAAAGCTATCATCACATTATAACATACGGATATATCCATAACTATATCTCATAAATCACCATAACATTCCTTCAACAAACATATATTAAATCATTGGAAACAAGTTTAATTGTTACTTGGTAACTTCAATCTCCCCCATTGATTTTTTTTAAAACAAATAATCACTATTGTCAATATGTATATCTCTATGGATTCAACCTTCTTAACCTTATTAAAAATAAATTAAAACAATAGTATTAGGGTATTCTCATTTTATATTATTATAATTTTAGATATAGATAACATTCTTTCATATTAAGAGATGTATAATACCAATATATTAATTTAAAAAGGAGTCATTATTCACCCAACTCATTGTATACATTAGAAAATACATTTTAGAAAATATGTGTACATAACAAATGTTATCAATGTTTTATATATAAAACCATATATGTGATATCATATCAATAATATCAGTTTATGGGTTAATTAAAAATGTATTTAATAAGAAAAATATGTATCCTAAGTGAAACTAAAAACCCTCTAAAACAATTCATTTTCATATATTTAAAACTTCCCATTTTCCTCATATTTTCATCAACAAAAACTGCTCACAATTTAAACATATTTTATATTATAAAAAATTGGATTAAATTTTGGTTGATCACCGCTTTATTTTGATTCAATGTGGCTATATAAAAATTCAATTTTTATAGGACTATTGAGTTTTCAACTGCTCCATGATAATTTTTATCCCCCTTAGTGGGTTCACACTTTTCATCATATCCTTGTAAGTTTGGAAACACCATAAAGAATACCAACCATGGTATCCAATATATATAATAGAAAACTTCATACTCTAATTCAAGGTATGTTAGAATAATTAAAAAATATTAGGAATTACAGAGGGGCCTCTTTGTTCCATAGAAGTTACACAGATAATTTGAGTTTTCTTTAAACCCATTATAGCTTTTTCATCAAAATTCAACATGGAATTATTTATTTGGAATTATTTTTTTTAATTTTTTAGTCTCTATAGTGTGCTTGTATTCTTTAATCATATGAGTTTATTCTTTGGGTAAAATAACTCTCTCCACTTTAGGTAATACAGTTTCTCTATTTTCTTATGCTTGTATTGATAATTTGATCAATGTTTATTGGGATAGAATTATAGTAATTCAATTATTCATTCAATGTTACGTTATTCCACATCTCTTATAATTTATTGACCCTTCACAACAATATTTTTATATATAATCTCATCAATACTATCCATTTCCTAAAAAAAATTGTTTATGTTATATCTAGAATCAATCTCTTCATTCGTAATTCTCTTATCAAAAATAAATTAATCTAAAAATATTTATAAGCACACCTTCTTTACCTAGTCGTATTAGTTACGTTTCCCAAACCCATTATTAGTATCCTTAATGTGGATTGACTTCCCTATTACTATCCTCTAAATTTAAACCCTTTTTCACCATGGGGAACTATTCTAAGGATTATACTCACACAATCTTTCACTCTATTTCCTTTCTTATTTCATCTAACCCAAAAATATTTTAACATGAAAAATTTATTTTTTGGGGGTTGATTATTTGAGATTATTGTCACTACTTGTGTCCTATAATTTTATCTTGTTTGAGAAGAATAAATCTTACATGGTTCATGTGAAATTCCTAGTAGATAAATATTATTTTCAAACATCCATCATTATTATACCTCCCACTCATGGGGTTTTCATGATAAAAAATCTATCTTTTTTATTTAATTTGTTCCATTTTCTTGTTTTTTAGGTCCCACAATTTTATATTACGTAATATATTTTAGGAAAATTATTGATATATTCAAGTAAATTAAAAGTATACATAATGATCTTGTTTAAGGGTTTTAATTATAAAATTTCAATCTTCAATATCATGGAAACAAATTATAATATTGTTAGAATATCTTTTATGTAAGTAAAAGTGAAACTAGTTGATGTTGGTGAAGTGAATGTAGCACGGGCTAGCTGATACAATTCTAAATTATTACTGGTGTCATGGAAATCACCTTCAAATCTATGGAATGCCCACTAGATAACCAATGGGAATATTAAGAGTGTAGAGTCCACCCGGTAATCCATTATCAACCGATAAGAGGCTACCAGATATCTAATGGCATCGAGATAAAAGATTTTGGGAAGTGGTTATGATGGTAAATAATGGTTATCCTAATACCTTAAATGTTTTTTTTTCAATCCATAGGACTTCAAAAAATTACTTAATGTCATAAAGGTGATAAATAAGGGATTAAGGGCGATTGAATATTAATAATCAGAATAATTGAATTGTGTGTCAATGCTATTCCTGAATTGTTTTCCAATTCTCTATCCAGTGATTCATTTTTAAAATATTCTATTCTCCAATCGAATGTTTGTACCTATTAATATATTCAGACTCTCATATTTTTTCCATTCAATCAAAATGTTTCATAATATTTTTTTAGAGAACTGAGACTAAGAAAAAATGAGCATTTCATTAATTAATATTATTTCTTCAATTATTGTTACTCACTACTTCTAAAGTGATGTAATCAAGTATTCTTTCCAAAATCATTAAAATTAAATGGACTATTCAATTTTAGGATTCTAGATATACACTTTACAAGCTAGTGTCAATTTATTTTCTTGTTTTATACTACAACATTAAAAGCAAGAGAGCTTTGTTACTCGGATCCTATTAAATCCAAGTGAATAATTCATTAAATCCTTGAGAAATTCAGGTGTAATGTGTAGGGTATTTTTATTTTTATTACCAAACACACTTATAAAGGTTTTTTACATATTTATTTTTTATTTTTTAATTTAATTATTTTAATCTTGATTTACATCAATTTTATCAATTTTATTCATTTTTAGCAACTCTTAATCACTTATTTAACATTAATATTTAAATTATTAATTTGAATCAAATTTATAATTTCTTACCCAATCAATTTCATCATTTTAATTATGTTAACTTATTCAAATCTTTTTACATTAATTTTTTTATTTGATCAATTTAATTTTTATAGGAAATTCACACCACTCCTTTTTTAATTTTAACTTCTACTCTGACCAACACAATGTATGAAAGTGGAGATATATGATTTTATTTAAAAATTATTCTCAGTTAAAAAATTTCCTATAGAAAATATTTTTGCAAAAAAAATAATTAATATCAAATGAGATAATTGAATTTATATTAAAAAAAATTTCTCATGTTTTAGGATTTTCAAAATATTAACATATTTCAAATTTTTATTTATAATGGAATCTTATTTCCAATATACTCCAAATATATTTCTATTGTAGATAAAAAAATTTAATGGTTTTAGTTATTATTACCTTAAAAATCACTAGTCTAATTTTCTTAGTATCATAGTATATCATGTTTAGAAAGTGGTTATGCTTGGTTATACCATGACTAATAAATATAAAGTTAAATGGGCACAAAAAGATATTGATGATTTTGAAAATTATGAAAAATCTATGAAGTCCTTTTATTTTGGTTTAAACCAAAATGAATTTAATCAAATATCTTCTTTAAAATATTCTCATTAAATCAGTATACACAAATAAGTCACACACAATGGTATGAATATGTTTAAATACACTAAATTGGATATTTTTTATATTATTTTGAGAGTTTTTCATGATTTAAAATGAATATATAACTAATATATATACTCAATTTATAGAAATATATAATGGTATTAAATCTCTTGATGATTATTTATATACAAATATGTTGTGGAAGAAAATATTACGGGTTTTAGCAAGTTCCTGGGATCCCAAATTTACCACATTCCAATAAGAAGAATCCATAAAGCATATTCCACTATAATAAATGATCAAAAACATATTGACATCTTAGATCGGGTTGAAAATCCGAACTGGTATCAAATAAAAGGAAGAAAACAAATCCAAAATAATAATTTATTTTAAATAAATAGATAATTATGATTCTTCTAAAAGAGATTCTCATAATCAATAAAAATTAAATTCATTGTGAGAATATTAGAATAATTGAATTTTTTTACAAAAATATCAAATATTTATAATATTCTACAAAAAATTCAAATTGAAGGTAAGGAATTGATTATGAATTGTTGAAAAAATAAGGGCTACATCAATCTAAATTTTCCTTCGAAAAAAATGTTTACACAAAATTGGGAGGTAAAAAGGCTCTAATAGTTTCAACGTGGAGTGCTATATAGGATGCTATTTCCACATTTTAATTTAGTTAGTTAACTCCTAAATTAATCATGGCTCATGATGGGTTAGGTTAAAAGGTTTTTTCTCACTCTCATCCTTATTCATCTTCTCTATCCCACTCATCTTCTTCTTGTTATTTGTATTCTAAATATTATATTGTATTTTTTTTCTAAGAACATTTTAAAAATATGATAATATTATAAAAAAAACTTACAATTCTACTAATGATAAATGTTAAAATTTTAATGAAATTTATCATCTTTTAATAGAAAAATATGATTTTGTTTTAAAATAAAAAAATCAACCATATGTTATATATTTTTAAAACTAAAATTAATGATCATAGAAAATCTATTCTAAATTGATGCATGGTGAATGTAATATTAACATTAATCTTATTTATCAATGTTTTAAAATAATTAGTAATTCTTTTTTGTTTTGAAAATAATAAAAAATACTAAAAAATCAACCCTCAAAAAAATGATATTCCTAAAATAATTTTTTCAATTATTAAATAATATATTTCAATCTTATATGTTAATGAAATATCCAAAACTCTAGATATAGAACACCAAAATCCATTCATTTTTGTTCTGTATTTTATTAAATAATTTCATAGCCTAAAATTGTAGGGGTTCCCAAATTACTATTATCCAATGTAATTTGATTAAAAATTGTATTTACATTTCAGTGTTTATTATCTCAACTTATATAACCCTCACAGGTACCAAAACGAACATGTAATAGATATGTTTTAGGGCTTCACCATTGACCATAATTGATCTATCATCTGGTAGATTCTTAACAAAAAAATTGAATTCACCACTTTAAAGCATTAATTTTTCATTAAAAGTATTGATTTATTTTCAAGATTCAACTGAGAGGGATCTTAGATCTTTCCATTTGAAAAAATTTCAGTCATCAAAATTCGTTATAATAGGGAAAAAAATATCGATTTCATTAGTTTATTTTTTTCTCATCAAATTATTTTATAAATATTTTTTCACTATATCACTTGTTTAGGATTTATTAAAAAATGGGGAATTATTATTTTTATTCAATTCATTTCCTTGTTTTAATGATTTCATTTTCATTAATTTCAAATTTATTTTTTTCTATATTTTACGAAATTATTTTTTAATCTTTTTTCAAAATCCTTTTCTTTTTTCCTTTTCCAATTTTATTTTGAAAATAAGTTTCCTTTTCCTTTTTAAGTTTACGTTGAAAAACGATTATACAAAACCCTATATCATTTTGAAATCATGAGTTTCATTGTTATCATTACTTTGTAATGATGTGATATTAAATGTTATATGTTCTATTTGTTTTATATTAAAGAGATTATTTGATTATTTATTCAATATTGTCTCCTATATCATGGCATGTTATATATTGTTTTTTGTATAGAATTTAATTTCTTGAAAATAATTATATTAAAATAATGTTTTAAATTTCTATATAATTGAATGAACTCCTTAAAAACTCATGGTTTATGTTTCTCTCACCATATATACCTTTTGATGATCTCAATGGTGGATTTTTTTATGTGGTAGATTTGTTATATGTTTTCTTGATAATGTATTTAATAGGGGTATTATACAAAAAGGGGAATAATTTTTTATTTCTTGTTGTGGGGATGTCTCATTGTTATTATAAAGAGTTTATTTTATTTATTAAGAATGTTTAATTCATTTTACTTATACACTTGATCTTATTGAATTTCTCTATATTAATATCTTTAATATGTAAAATTATTTTATCTTTTTCTCTTGTTTAACATTTAATAAATCTTTTAATGCAAAGTCTTTTTATCCTAAAAAAGTGGAATATTTTTGTAACTATATATATCATTATGTGTCCACGATCAAAAATAACTCTCTTGTGTATCTAATGTTTTCATTTGAGTGATATTTAAGTTCCAAATTTTAACTTTTATTCTTTTCTTTAATGGATATACTTGTGATATTAATGCAAATTAAAAGACCACTAAATGATCTTGGTGATGGCTTCTAATAGTCACATTCCATGATTTATGATCATATATATATGTAATGGTGTCATTAGTATAGATTTTATGGATGTAGAAGGGTCACTAGTTGATGTTAGTGAAGTTCGCGAAACACTAGATAGTTGGTACAGTGCCGAAGGATAACTAGTTGAACATAAAGTTCCCCCGTATCTTTAGAAGTAACACTGATGTAATGGTGGAGTATAATAAACAATAAAATGATAGAAGATATAATTTAGATTCCTCCACTTAGGCCTCTAAATACCTAATGAAGGCTACTTGGTATCTAGTGGCATTGGGAAGGAAGATCTATGAAATCATTTATGAGGTAAAAAATGGTAAAGCTCAGTTATTTAACTCTCATGTTCAATAAAAAGTATTATATAACATTAATAAATGTATTAAAGGTTATATAAGTTTATAATATGTTCTTTATTATTCAAAATTAGAATAATCAACTTGTTCGTCAAGGATCACCTTGAATCATTCATCAATTCTCTCTTAAGTGCTTCATTTTTCAAATCATATTTTCTCTAAAATAAAGTTTATTCTTGTTATAATATCTTTCTATCTATCATAATTTTTTTATTTTATCGTAGTGTTACATCATATTATTTTTATAGAATTGTTACTAAGATAAACATGACTTATTTTAATCAATCATCACTCCTCCTCTACTTTTTTATTATTATTGTTGCTCATTACCTTCGAAGTAAGGCACTCGGATTTTCATTCCATAATCATTAATTGAAAATAGACTATTTTCATCGTGGTTTTGATTAAAAAGATTGTGAGTATTGTATTTATTCATTATTTTCAAAATATTAAAATCAAGGATGTTTGGGAATCAGTTATTCCAATACATCCAAGGGACTAATACATTAAATCCTCACAAAATTTAGGGGGTATATATAGGGGATATTTTAGAGCTATTTTTGAACATCCTTACCAAATAATATGCCCCATCTACTTTCAGATTTTTATTTTTTTGGATTCATAATTTTAATCTTGATTCACTGAAATTTCATAAAATTGATTCATCTTCATTCAGTTGTTCTTAACCACTTATTTATCCTCGATGATAAATATATTAATAATGATAGAATTTATAATTTTTCACCCTATCGATTTCATCACATTATTTTATTTATCATAAGAGGATAATTTTCTTTAAATATTGTCATTTTATTTTATCTTTTTAATTATTAATAGAAACCCTCTCGCCTATTACTACATTAAATTCTACTCCGACCAACAGTCACAATTCCCATTCCTTCCACAGTACTAGAAAAAACGTTTCAATTCCAATATCCCACCTTGATAGGGAATCTATTAAAATAATTTATCAATCCTTATTCAGATTTATCCTTATTTTTATAGGGATTAGGTGTACCTTATTATTGTTCTTACCTTCCATATATTTAAATAATTACATTTAGTTTTATTGGTCTACACTGGTTCAATATCATTTATCCAGCACTGTTAGAACCCATCTTCTCTGCACCGTAGAAATATTAACCATTAATCTCAGTTTTCTTGATCAAGTATTTATTGACTATATTTAGATCATTTTATACAACTTCAAATATAAATTTTGATTCATCTAGTTATTTTTATAATGATATGGAATTTCCATGTATTTTTTTTTAAAATTATTTCATATTATTAGGAATCTACAAAAAAATCACAGTGTGTGATTCCGAGGACCAGTGTACCCGGAACAGAATTTTGAATTTTTTATGGTACTTTCAGTAAATGCATCGACAATGTTTTCTATAATTTGAACCCGGGATAGGATTAAAATTAACAGGGCACCATTGAATTCACTACAAGAGGATTATCTTAAGGGAGGCATTACATTAACCGTAGTGGGATGGGAGAAAAAGATAGTTTTCGGGATTTTAAAAGAATAATAATATAACATGAAAATGTTATTTTATTTCCCTCCAACAGTTGAGTGGAGGTGGTAGGACCACTGATTCGTCAATCCATTTAATGGAGTGAATCGTGTTTTTTTATAACCAAGATGTTGAAACATTAAATGTGGTTCACAAATGAAGTACATTAATGTTGTGAAACATGGTTGGTTTCCCATTTATATAAGTGAGTCTCGAGGATTGGTTTTTGAGGAGAATTTGATGAACCTCTGATGAAGTGACATGATGACTTCCACTGATACAGAATATAAGCTTAGAAATCATTGGAGGGATTGCTATGGGATCGATGAATACCGTCGACATCAACGAATGAGGATTCTTCACTATCCACAATCACGACCTCATCAAACGAATCTCGATGTAGGGGGTTTATTATTATTAAAATTTATCTTTGATGAATTAAATTTCTACCAAATGTTATGATGTTGACGTGGAGAGAATGGGCCAAACGAACAAGTCACAGACCCTTCTACACTTCTTTCTTGTCATTTTCTTCAGGGTACAATATTACAACATGGTAGAACCTTGAATCCGAGTGTTTTTTGGTGACGACGGCATCCCAGGAGGCCTGTAGGCATGGGAATAAGAGAAAATGGACCACCGGTGCTCACCTAATGGCCCACAGAAGATCCAATGACATGGCACCGGCGCAGTGGCACTGGTGACTGGTACCGGCGGCGAAGGCAACAACTAGTTCTCACTAACAACGAAAGAGGACAGCGCCGTTTGGTGCTACGTTGGACCCGAAGGGGTGGCTGACACACGGCGGACCGCCTTGACGAGGCGGCGCACCGTCATTCACCGCGGTGAAGCGGGTTGCAGAATAAAAGTCACATTGGGGGGGGGGTAAACAAACCCCATGGGTCCCACGAACCATGTGGCGGTGCCATTTGGCACCGCTAATTGAAGAGCTAAATGACTCTTTAAGTTGTTCGGGGTGTTTGGAAGCCACCTGACTGGAGAGCCGTGCTAGCACACCAGGCCATGTCACCCTGCGACCAGAACCTAAAAAGTGGGTCAATCCGGTTCACAACCTAGAGGTCTGAGTCCGTCGGGCCTAGCCCAACCGGGCCGGCCCAGGCTGGTTCGGGTCGGTCCGGGTGAGACAGGGCCGAGACCCATTGAAGCTCAGTTTCGCTTAAAGAGTTTTATCTTGCGAACCATGCCTCTATTTGAAAAACCATATATAGAGATGGGATCCTTGGAGAGAGACGGTCTTTCTGAGTTATTGCACCTGAGTTTTGGAGAATGTTGGAGTACGACTGGGTTGGATCGTACCTGAATCCAATTAGGCCCTCGTCATTAAAATACCAATAACTTAGAGACCGGGCGTCCGATTGACGTGTCGTCTATTGTGTTGGAACCCTTAATACGTGACAGTCCTTTGTGTTACTCAATTTAGGAACATCTTGGTAGTTTATGAATGAATTACATCCATAGGAGTAGATACTACTGTACTCAGGCACATTGGGTGCGGGGAATCCTGTGGCTGGCTGTTATCTGAGTAGCAACCTTGTTTGGATCAACATCTTGACACCCTGTGTAGATTATCATCTAGTGACCCTCTTTGGATTAACATCTAGAGACTTAGTTTGAATCATCATCCTAGAAACCTTGTGTGGATTAGCATCATAGAGTCCTTTTGTGGATCAGCATCTAGAGACTCTATGTGGATCATCATTCTAGCGTCCCTATGTGGATCAGTAGTGTGTGACCCATCAAGGACCATCCTAAGAGTGGCCCATTATGAATCAATGACATAAAAACCTCTGTGGATTGATAATGTAACAAATTATTCATTGTTAAATTTTTGAACTTTCTAATAGAATAAAATTATTAAGCTTATGACTAATCATCCTTATTTAAGATTTACGAGTTGTATACTTGGTTTGAGACGAGTCTTTGCATTGTGATTTGTGATTGAGATCATGATTTTTGATTTTCCATTGTGGAATTCTGAGATAACTTTGAGGGTCTTGGGGTCCCTACTGGATATTTTTATACTCACCCCTACATGGGCTTTTTATGCAACTTTTTGTGTCTTGTGCAGATGACAAGCAGATCAGCTGAGACTATTGGTGCTAGAATGAGGCGGTACACGGGGGTGACTGGGTGATGTGGGGAGATGTGGAGACAAGATGTACCTACCCTTCAGGTAGGATCCTAGGTGGATGATTCTAGGGGCTATTTACTGCTTTCTGGTTTAGTTGTATCTTTCAGTAGGGCTTGTATTATAACACATTTACTTTCATTACACACTCTTACTACTGTAGTTTTACTTCATGGTTACATCCTGTTGTGTCCTTGGGATTTGTGTTTATACATACTTTAAGAAAATGTCTTCCTATTTTATGGATACACCTTTTTAGTGGTAGTCTCCAACCCCTTTCGAATGGATGTCGGGCTTGGGGAAGTCATGACATGGGCCCTGGGGAACGGGTCCTGACAAAGTGGTGTCAGAGGAGTTAGTTATATCAAAGAACTGGGACTTTTATCTTTCCAATGGAGTAATATTGGTAAGTTTCTGGAGTGTGGTTTTCAGTTCGGGGAGTCTAGTGGTGGTGCGGTGTCCAACATACCCATACACCAGGACCCTGAATTATGATTTTTGACTTAGTTCATGAAAACACTAATTGCATGTGTTTTGGAAAGATTTTACCTGATCTCTTTTAATTGAGCTCACCGGGTATAAATTATTGACCACGGTGCACCTATTTCATTTCAGGATGCCACCATGTATATATAAAGATATGATTACCAAGAGAGTTCATGATGATGGACTACCGATTGATGAGGCTTCAGTGTAGGGGCCCTCTTACTATGATGGCACCTTCAGGTGGTTTACTAGAGGAACCACCACTCCGAGGGAATTAGTTTCCACCATCCCCACCTGTGAATGGTGTACACCAACTAAACTTGTTGCATTAGTTCCAGAGACAATTTCCTTTAAGGTTTCTAGGTGAGACAGATCGCTAGGTACCTAAGGACAGGCTGGAGGTTGTTTCCAGAGTTTTCTGCCTAGTTGTGACAACAGAAAAGCAGATGGTGATCCTGGATACTAGTCTTTTCTAGGGCATGATAGGTAGATGGTGGAACCTGACGTTCTAGTCACATGAAGAGGAGATTCATTACTAGTTGGAAATTGAGGCCCTCTTCAGGGTGTAGTTCATTATAGTTACACTACGCTCTGTTCATATTAATGATCTCCGACAATTACAACAGGGCATGTTGACAGTAGACCAGTACTCAGTAAGATTCACTGACCTCTTGAGCTACTCCACCAACATGATTCATGACAATTCATTAGGGCCAAGACCGTTGAGTAGTGTAACCGGCGGTAGATCAAAGTGTCGATGATATCGCTGAATATCCCGACACAGGCTGGAGTGCTCGAGGGAGAATTGTTGTGGGAGTGATTCTTGGCTGAGTAGGCACTGGTGGTGAGAGCCACCACGGAGTGACAGCTAGCTAAGTCATCTACAGTAGGTAGTAGTTAGATAATGCAGAGGCCCGAGTGGGACATACCCTTCGGTGGATGACCCCATGACGTTGGTTCGGAGGTTCAGAGCTCACAAGGAAGAGGGGTTTAGTGGGGAAGCAAACTGTGTTTCATGTGTGGAGGGCCATGCCATACGTCTTGTGACAGCATGACCCACCATAATGATAATTAGCAGACAATCGAGTTACCACTGAGGTAGAGGTAGATATTCAAGGGAGGAGGTCTGTAGGGTGGTGAATGTGGTAGAGGAGCTGGTCATGTAATAGGTCATGGATGACATTTTGTAGCTCTAATACCACCACCCATGGTGGTCCACCTCAACCACAAGGAGAAGGTGGATATGGGTGACCACAACTATAAGAAGCAGAGGCCAACAACCACGGCACTCCGAAGATGAATAGAGGTAGGATCTGTGTCTATTCCACCTGAGCTGCAGTACTTAGAGGCATAGGTTCCAGTCACTCTTTTAGTTCCATGACACTCGTTTGGATCTTGGAGATTCCAAAGAATTCATCAACCCAGTCCTTACAATTATTTACTCATGAGGGAGAAGATTCGGTGATTAGACACTGGTATCGGCAGTGCGAGCTTACTCTCAAAGGAGAGAGGTTTGGCTAGGATCTTCTAGTAGTTTCATCATGTCCTTCCAACATCATCTTGGGTATGGACTGGTTATCCATAGTCTATGCTCAGTTCTACTATCTTAGGTGAAAAGTGCAGTGTCTCCATGATAATGGGACAAGGTTTTCCTTCACCAGTAAGAAGGAAAACTTTGCAGCATAGGATGGAATTTCATGGAAGAGGGTGCATTCGATCACTTATTAGTTGGAAAAACTTTCCCTTGAAGAAGTTGACGTGAGGATTCCACGTTATCCGGTAGTGGTGGACAAGTATGATGATGTATTTCCTGATAATGTTCTTCGACTACCTCCTTACAAATAGGTATACTTCTCAATTGACATGTACCCTGGGGTGGAACCAGTATCTATGCCAACATATTGGATGGCTCCTGCAGAACTTTGTGATTTGTGGGTAAAGCTGAAGGACTTACAAGGGATGGGGTTCATAGGGCCCAGTGTTTGTCCATGGGCATCCATAATTTTGTTCTCCATGAAAGTGGATGGGAGTCTAAGGATTTTTTTGGACTATCGATGCCTGAATTAGGTGACTGTAAAGAACAAGTATCCACTTATGAGGATTGATGGCCTCTTCAACCAGTTGAAGGGAGCTCGATTGTTTTTGAAAATAGAACTCAGATCTGGCTATCACCATCTTAGGGTATGGGATGAGGACGTACCAAAGATGATTTTTAGGTGTCGGTATGGCCATTACGGGATCTTGGGGTTTCCTTTCAGTGAGAAAAACACTTCGGAAGTGTTCATGGGGATCTTGGATATGATATTTCATCCTTACCTTGATCGCATCGTGGTAGTCTTTGTTGACGACATCCTGATAGACTCGGTATCGGAGGAGGAGAATTCCACACATGTAAGTAGTTTTGGATACTCTACAAGAGAACCAAATTTATTGAAATATTTCAAATTTCTAGTTCTAGATATGAGAATTATTGTTCATAGGGAACATTATCTCAGAGGATGTAGATGGAGTGGATTCGGTGAAGATAGAGGTAGTTCCTAATTGGGAGTCACCCAGGAGTGTGACCCTGGTGCGGAGTTTCCTGGGATTGGATGGATACTACCGGAGGATTGTACCTAAATTATCGAGGGTAGAGGCACAATTTTCGGCTTTGACGAAGAAGGGGAAGCCATTCTTATGGACTAAGATGTGCCAGTGGAGTTTCCAAGAGATGAGACAGAGATTGATGAGTGCACCCATATTGATGCTACCAGAAGAGGTTGTTGGGTATGTAGTCTACTGTGATGCATCAGGGACCAGACTAGGTTGTGTCCGGATGTAGGAGAGAGAAGTGATCACCTACAACTCACAGAAGTTGACAAAAACATGAGTAGAACTATGCTACACATGAACATGAGTAAGGTGTAGTGGTCCTTTCTCTGAAAATGTGGCGGCACTACAAGATGGGTAAAAAGATTACTATTTACTTTGATCACATGAGTCTCAGGTGTATCTTCTCATAGAATGACCTGGTCATGAGATATCAGTGATGGATGGAGTTCTTTCAAGACTATGAATTTGAGATAGTCTATACTACTGGGAAGGACAACATAGTAGCAGACACACTCTGCAAGAGGTCTGGTCTACAGTTTTTGAGTGAAGCGATAGAACAATTATCCGCATTGCAGATATCCTTTGTGGATAAAGATGGAGCAGCATACCTATAATCTATGACAGTTACTCTCCCACTCCATCATCAAGTCAAGGAAATACAACTTTGGGACATAGACTGTGAGACCCAACGTGCTCATATATCCCCAGGACATGCTTCTGATGGATTTTCCAAAGGTAGGGTGCACTTCATTCTCTTTAGAGGACGCAACATGGTACTAGTTACGCTATGAGAGGAGGTGTTGAGGGATTTCCATACATTCCCTTTATCGGTACATCTAAGAGTGGAAATGATGTACCAGGACCTCCAGTATTTGTACTGGTGTCCAGGGATGAAGGAATTTGTAGAAATGTTTGTATCCCAATGCCTCACTTGTCAACAAGTGAAGGTCGACCATCAGGTACCAGCAGGCTTAGCTCAGCCACTTGAGGTACCGGAGTAGAAGTGGGATTGTATATCTATGGACTTCGTCACTGGGATACCACGTAAGTACATGGGCCAAAATTTGATCATGGTGATCATTGATTGACTCACCAATCCATCCGACTTACTAAACATTCAAGATCAAGGATCAATAGAGAGTTTGGGACATCTCAATGTGAAGGATATTATAAGACATCATGGGGTTCCATCAATGTTTATCTCAGATTGAGAAACATGTTTTACATCTTGTTTGTGGAAGGGATTATAAAAGGTGTTTGGGACTCAGCTATGCTTGATCACCGCCTTTCACCCTCTGAAAAACGGTCAGACAGAGAAGACCATTCAGACACTCAAGGACAAGCTTTTTTTTTGTGTCCTTGATTTTGGACGTAGTTGGGAGGACCACCTGTCCCTAGTGGAGTTTTCATAAACCAAATAGTTATCACTCCAATATCAACATGACTCTATTTGAGGCCTTGTATGGGAGACCACACAGATCACCTCTTTGCTGGATAGACCCAGGGGAGTCAGCACTTATGGGTTCAGAGTTGGTTCAATCTACCATAGAGAAGATATAGATCGTCTAGGAGTGGATGAAGACTGTACAGTACCATAATAAGTCTTATTATGATAGGAGGCATGGACCCATAGATATTGAGGAGGGAGACCATGTCTTCATACAGGTCTCACCCTGACAAGATTTACAGGGGTTTGGCTGGGAAGGAAAACATTCTTCGAGGTTCATCAGACCCTTCCAGATCCTCAGCAAAGTAGGTGAGGTGGCGTACTATCTAGCTCTTCACCCAATGATGTACTAGGTGCATAATGTATTCCACGTATCATAGTTGAGGAGATACGTGCATGACCCATCACATATTATCACCTGGGGTGAGCGGGACATCGATGATGGGGCGACGTTTGTGGAGTTATATGTGTAGATAGAGGATCCACCAAAGTGGGTCCTATGTGGATGGTCGATCCCTCTGGTGTGATTTCATTAGCATCACAGGACTCTCTAGGAGAAAACATTGGAGTGGAAGGCTCAGATATGTGCTCAGTACCCGATTTGATCTCTTAGTTTTTTGTAGCTTTTGGGGATGAAAATACCTAAGGTGGGGAGAATTTGAAGACCCGGAATTTCCATGTACTTTTTTTAAATTAATTGGGATTCTTACGAGTCTACAAAAATTGACAGTGCATGATTCCGAGTCCCGGTGTGCCCGTAAAAGAATTATGAAATTTTTTTATGGTATGTTCAGTAAATGGGTGGGTGGATTTTCCAATCTTTTTAATCTGTGGTCGGATTAAAAATATGAGCACATTTTTGAATTAGCAGTGTTGGGATTCACTTAAGGGAGGCTTCACTTTGACCGTAGTGAGCCAGGATAAAAAGATTATTTTTTGGGATTCTAAAAGAATAATAAAATAACATTAAAATGTTATTTTATTTCTATCTAGCATTGGAGAAGTGGTGGTAGGACCACTGATTTGTCAAGCCATTTAGTGGCTTGACTCTTGGTTTTTGTAAACACGACATTAAAAAATTAAGTGAGGTTTAGAAATGAACTGCATTAATGTTGTGCCACACAATTGGTTTCTCATCTATTTATGTGAGGCTCGGGGTTTGGTTTTTGAGGAGAAAGTGAGGATTCTCGGATGAATTGACAGGGTGACATCCACTAATGAGGAACAAAAGCTTATATGTTGTTTTAGGGATCGATCTGGGATGGACAAATGCTGCAGACTTCAACGAAGAAGGACTCTTCACCCTCCACAACCGTGACCTCATCCAACAGATATTGAGTTAGGGGGTTTATTATTATTAAAGTGTATCATTAATGTATTAAAGTGATACCGCCTATTATAATTTCAATATGGAGGGCACGGGCTAAAAAAATAATTCATGGACCCTCCGTCACATTCTACAGGGGATGATCTTACAACACAATAAAACCTTGAATCTGGGAGCCGCGTAGTGACAACGGCATCCCGAGAGGCACATAGGCATGAGTGGAAGGGAAAACAGACCACCCGAGATCACCTAGTTTCCCACAGAAGATATGCTAGTGTGGATGGTGCTCACCGATAGTAGAAGTGGGTGGAACCTCTTGGCACTGCGCTGAACCCGAAGGGCCAGACAACACTCGGTTTTCCACGTTGGCGAGGTGGTTCATCATCATGCATCGCGATGAAGGGGGTAGTGACATCAAAGTTGCGGTGGAGGGGGGACATGTGCCTTGCAGATCCCACGGACCATGTGGCCATGCTACGTGGCACTAATAATTAAATAGCTGAATGTATATTCGAGCCATTTGGGGTGTTGGGAGGCCACCCGGCTAGCGAGCCATGCTAGTGCACCAGGCCACATTGCCCGGCAGGTCAGGCCGGTCTGCGACCCAGCCCGACCATTCCAGGTCAGACTTGGACCGGGTTTGGTTGGTCGAGGCAGGGTCGGGTCAAACTGGACCTGGACCCATTGAGGCTATGTTTCGCTTAAAGAGTCATATCTTGTGAACTAGATGTCTGTTTGATGAACTGTCTGTAGAGCTGGGATCCATGAAGTGAGATGGACCTTTTGAGATATTTCACCTGAGTTTTGAAGAAATTTGGAGTATGGTTCGGTTGGATCGTACCCAAATCCAACTGGGCCCTCGATATTAAAATTCTAATAACTCATAGACCGGGCGTCCAATTGAAGCGATGTCTGTTGTGTTGAAACACTTACAACATGACTAACCTTTGTGTAACTTATTTGTAGAAAATCATGGAATTTGAGGTATGAATGATATCTTGAGGATTAGATACTTCCTAACTCAAGTGAACTGGGTGTATGGAACCCTATGGATGGTTGTAATCTAAGTAGCGACCCTATGTGGAACAACATCTAGTGACCCTATGTGTATCAGCCTCTAGAAACCCTATGTGGATCAACATCTTGTGACCTTGTGTGGATCAGCATCATTGTGACCCTATGTGGATAATAATCATAGAGACCTTGTCTGGATCAACATCTAGTGACCCTATGTGGATCACCATCAAATTGAACTTGTGTGGATCAGAAATCTAGTGACCATGTGTGGATCAACAGTGCACGACCCGATGAGGGCCAACCATAGACTATCCCATTGTGGATCAGCGACATATGAACCCGTGTGGATCGACAATGGAACAAATTTTCTATGGTTCAGTTGTGTAACTTACTAATGGAATAATATGATATATCTATTGACTAATCATCCTTATTCCTGACATTTGAGTTGTATACCTGGTTTGAGATGAGTCTTTGATTTTTTCTTTGTGATTGAGGTCATGATTTTTTGTTTTCCATTATTGAATTATGAGAGATCATCGGGGGTCTAGGGGTCCCTAATAGGTATTTTTATACTATCCCCTGCATAGGCTTCTCTGACACATTGTTGTGTCTTGTGTAGATGAGGAGCAGCTCGACTGAGACTGTTGGATCCAGGACCAGGTGGTACATGGGGGTGACTGGTTGATGTGGAGAGCTGTGGAGACAAGTGGTACCTACCCTTCTGGTAGGATCCTTGGTGGATGATTCTAGGAGTTGTTTAATGTTTTCTTTTTTAGTTGTATCTTTCAGTTGGGATTTTATTCCGGCACCTTTACTTTCAGTACACACTTTTACTACTCAAATTTTACTTCGTGGTTACATCTTGTTGTGTTCTTGGTTTTTGTGTTTATATAGACATGAAGGAAATTCCTTCTTGTTTTAGGGATACACCTTTCCAGTCCTAGTCACCAACACCTTCCCTATGGAAGGTGGTCTTTGAGTAGTCATGACACGGGCCCCAGGGGACTGGTTGTGCCACATTTTCCCTTGTAACTATATAATTATCAAGATGAATGATAATTTTCTATTTTTCAGCTTCTCTAAGTTTGGGCTTCTTGATCTCATCATAATAGGCCACCAATATTATACCTAGTCAATATTTCCATTAGTACAATTATTTTTCTCCACCAGTAGCTTCATATATTCTTTCATGAGTTGTGTAATCTACTCACGATATTACTTAAAGATTGCTTTAATCCCACAATATAGTTCAATAAATTTTAGACCATAATCATCAATAATCAATGATACAAATCCATTATCAACATGAGAAAATAAATTGAATTCATCATATAAACTATAAGATGAGTTATCATTGACTTTAATGCTCATAAGACATCTTCTCTTTCTTATTCATATATTTTTTCTACTTTAGTGTATTTGCACCTTCTTTATATAATTAAAATTATTTGAAAAACGTCTTTAGGAAGTATTATTCCATGAAAATAATATCTTCACAATTAAAACATCTTGATAATTTCTTACCTTTTCCTATAAATCGTTCATTATTGAATATCATTGAATAAGGGAATCAATTTGGTTGACTGCTTCATCATCATCTAATTCATCTGGTTCTAAATCTTAATATTAGTTTACATTTTATTTTCATAAGGCTTGAAATTCCATGTAATATTTTATTTATTATCGAAATCATATGGTTTTATTATACAATTTATAATGATAATAATGTGTATATCAAAAAATATTAGTTTTAATCTATCTTTTAGGATAGATATTTTTGGGTAAAATTGTTTTGGAAAGTTATTTAATTTTTTTAAATGATTCAATGATTTAGCTTCTCCCCAAAACCGCAGATGTTTACTACAATATCATTGACCCTCATAAACATGTATTCAATGATATCACCATCATCCATATTTGTTTCTTAAATCCTACTCCCCCATACTTCAATTTTTTTTCGACATGACTTTGATATTTCCTTCATTACTAGTATACAATTTGTCCCATATTTTTTTAGTCCAAATTTCCATAACCTCTACGTACACAATTTATGAATGTCACTTGAAGATAAAATTTTGTTATTTCATATGATTCTATATATTTCTCTTATCAAAAAATTCTATAGAATCTCATTCAGCAATGGGTATCTTCAAAGGGAACCTAGCCCATTACTCTTATACCACATGTTGTACAAAATTCTGAATAACCACCAAGAGGGGGTAAATTAGTGGTCTAATTTTGTAAATACTATTTACTAAACCATTTAACTTGTTACATCTATTCATCCAGCCAAAAAAAATCACAGCCTCAACTAATATGGATAAGTAATATTAAAGAGAGCTTTATAGAGAATTTACCAGGTTCGACCATAATAGTACACTCCTGCCATAATTGGTTATCCCCATAATCATATATTATTCCAAGATAATCAAAAACTATCTATATAAAATTTTAGTATTGTCTTATAAACATATATTCAAATATTTTTTATCATGTATAATACACTAGATGAAATTAAAAAATCATAATAAAAAAGACCAACAAATAAATAGCAATAGGTTTATCATGGAAATCTCAACACCCCTTGATGACGGAGCCCCTCAAAAATTATATGGATAATTAGGTCTATATATGTATTCCATTCTAAAACATTATAAATAAATATGGTCTCAAAACTCACTACATATATTCAATGGTCTATTTTTTCTCTTACTAATGAATACTCCAGAATTGAGTCTTCTTATTTAGAAGATAATCTCCCTTTCATTGAGATTTTTCAACCCTCTTAAATACTAGAAATTATTAGGATATAAAATATTTAGTGTTATTTATCATATAATATTTAAAATAATATAAATAATTATTTATTTATGTGTAGATACCTTCAAAATATCTACTCACTAAAATAATAGTGTCAATAATATTTATAATGCCCCAAATTTATGGGAACATTTTTTCAAATAAATTAAATTTTAATATATGTCTTGAAATGCACTAAGTAAAAAATTTCTTTCACATGTCACCAACTAAATTTAAATTACACATAACACCAACTTGGAATATGTTACATGCAACACAGACTTGTCGTACTTTACATGAAACACCGATGTTTCAATAAATATCAGTTTATTGTTATAATTAATTAAGTGTGATTAATATAACCTATCCACTAAAAAAGTCATATGAATAATAATATCTGATTTTTTAATATTCATTATATTTTTTTATATTACTAAAACATATTGATAATGAAATATACAATTTTTGGTAGAGTCCTTATATGTTAAAAAAATACTATTTTCTCAGATGAACTGCTTTTAATGTTCTTTTGTGAAAAATAATAAAATTAATTTTAGTCAAATTTAGAAATTGAGATTGATAAAAATAAACCTAATTTTTTAATTTATATGTTCTAAATTACATTAGGGTGTTTTTTTTTGTATTTTTTTGAGAAAAAATTATTTTTGAATGAATAGTGAAAAATACCAGATGTTATTTCAAAACTACATTATCATTTAATTTATTTATAAGGATTAAATATATATTAATTTAATTTAAAAGTTTAATTATATAATATTATTATCAATTAAAATAATTTTGGTAATTTGAATCAATTTCAATTTTAAATTGTGTATAAAACACTTTGGAATCTTTTGGACGTTTTTACTTTAAAAACCCGAAGTGTTGTCCCGTTTGTGGGATTATTTTTAAATTAGTCTATTACACTTCTCTGATTATATTTTGGTAAAAAATATTCCATATTTATAATTATAATTATTTATAATTCAAAATAATTTCAACATTGTTTTTTGCCAGAAATATTTGTGAAAATGATTAAAATTAATTACAATTATAAAGTGAAAAATTTGGGTATCAAAGTACTAAACCCTAAATTTATGACCCAAAAAGACCTAGAAACTTGTAAAAAAACATTTATAGACATTATTTGAACATTAACCTTAAATTATTTATTTTATTTTACTTTTAATGCATTTTTCAGGTAAAAACCTTGGTACGCCAATATTGATTTCAAAAATTCCAAGTCTATCATTTTCCTTCCCTATAAAAGAATCCTACATTTCCTCTTCCTAAATCCACTAAAACCACTTAGGTTCATCCAATATCTACCTAATAAACTTCTCAAAATATTTATATTACTGTTATAAGCCACTCCTTGGGCAGAAGTATATCCACCGAAGCCTTTTTGCAAAATCTAAAATGAGTTACCCGATTAAGAGGTAACAACTTCTCTCAAGCTCCTTTCTTTTACTTTGTTTACCCACCCCATCCGCTGTCTTTATTATTTAATTTTATAAAAAAATTATTATCAATATAATAGTCTTTTTCCTATGTTTATAACTACATTTACAATCACCTCCATCTAATGTGCAACAAACATGTTATTTACATGTACGACGAACTACCGCATCACAAAAAAATGATTGTTCATTTTTCCTTTACCACCTCTCATGGAGGAAATTATTATGTAAACTATGTTTATATATATTATATATTATATTTATTAGGTATTTAATTTGGTTTAATAATTTTACAAAAATATATTTATACTTTACACATGGCTTAAATACGATAATTTCGTTTGAGGAAGTGTGGACTACCACCCCCTCAAAAGGATGTGATTAAATCACACACTACATGGAATGTATTAAAGATATTATTTGTGAAATAATCTGATGTATATTAAAAAATTATTATACTATAATTATATTATATATATATATGAAATTTTTTTCTTTTTTTCAATACTATAATAAAAACAGAAACAACGTTCATGCATACGTATGACTTACCGTCTCCCAGAACGATGTACTCCATTTCATACATATATATTATATAGATTATTATAATACACATATTCTGAAAATAATATATATTTATATCATGGGGTACATTATTTAAATCATGATATATGTATTATGACCAAATAAATAACAAATTAAAACACATGCAAAGAACACATCAAATATTACCCGAAGTGAATCCTTAATATAGGATTGTTAACAAAAGAGTAATAATGGGTCATAATAAAACCATATATTGTATTATATATAATAATATAGTTCTTTAAAATATGTATAATAAATTTATATTTATTATTCATGTTATTTTAATGGGTATGATTAGATTCAAGACATAAGGTAAGGGGATGTCATCTCTCTTTTTATTTCGGTGAGATATATGCTTTATTCACCACCCATTTATTTTGTGTGTTGTGTATAGTTCCCATTGATGTATTAAATTAATATTGAAAATAAATTTATGTGTATTAAGAAATCCATTATATGATGTTTATTTCATGGAGTTAATGATTCAAATACTACCTATTCGGTATGATAATTTTTTATCAATTTGGATTCTTTGTGACACAAGATTTTTTATAAACCTATATTATTTTTTGAGGTGTAAATATTTCAATTTGAAATGTTATTTCATAAAACTCTTTATGTTATTTATATTTTAAACATAATATAACTTTATTTTCTTACATGGACAGTATAATCTGATATAACCATGTGACAAGTGTTTATTCAACAATCTCATTGCTTTTTGAGATTGTTATTGATTATGATTATTTAATGAAATATTCTGATCCATATATCAAAAAATATCATGATTTCTTTATCCTATGTTTCTTTAAAATATCCATGCATTATTAAAAAATTACCACTCATTGTTATATAAGATAATTAAGAAACTTTTTTATGAAAAGTTAACAGTATTTGTCTCCTCATTCATAAATCTTTATTATTTCAAAAATAATGTTTTAAAAAATGTTTTAAAATTATCCTTGAGTATAATTTATAACTAAAATGGATTTTATTTTTTTAGTATTAAAACCATGCTTTATAAGTTTTCAAATCTATTTTTAAAGAAAAATTGTTTAAAAAAGTTTTTATGTTTTCAAAATAATTTTCAAAGAAGAAAGGATATTTTCTTCAAGAAATGTCTTTAAAAGATCTTTATAAATTATTTCTTATCTTTGATTACATCCGTTTGGGTTCCTCATACTTTGTTTGGGAAATTATTCAATGTTTCCATTTAAATTATTTCCCTGAATATAATATTTTTTAGGGAATTTTTTTTACGAATCCCGTTTATCTGTCAAGGGCTATATGATTTTGAAATAGGATCTTTTTCACGGCTTATGATTGTGAAGAAATAATTATGAAACATGTATATTTTTCCATAGTTTATGATATGATTAAATTTGTATGTTACCTATTTAATTTTCATGGTTTATGATATGATTTTTAATGATCCTTTAAAACATTTATTTATGAATTCACTAAGAGATGGGTGGCACCAATATCTCACTCAAATTCATTGGGAAGAAATTTATATCTCATGAGATAGAGATGGATGGCACAAGAATATAACTTGGTTCAGTATTAGAGGGATGAAATGATAAAATGAACTCGGTTCAAGAATACATAGATAAAATGAGGAGTGAACTCAATTTTGTAAGATAGGGATGGAATGGGGTGTGAACCTTCATTAGTAAATGAATTTATCTACTAGGATGTCCTTGGAAGCGTTATATTGACTAATACAGAAATCATTATATATGCTTATATGACTACGATAATTCCATGTTTTATTAAAATGTAATTATTTCATGACTTTTGTTCTTTATTTCCTTATGATTCATGTATTGTGAAGGTACATGATTTATGAAATTATTCATGTTTTCAAACTTTAATATATAGTGTATGATCTTATATTTTCATGATCATGTTCTCATACCATTATTATCATGATTATGATTACATATCTCACTTGTTTACCTTTACTGAGCATCTAAGCTCACCCATTTTTTTTGTTTTCTTCCTACATATTATATTGATATGTATTATGTTTGATGTATCTGAGAAGGGATATAGTAAATAAGAACCTATTGAGAGATGATATATCTCATTTATATATTAGTGTTTATGTGTCTATGTCTCTAAAGTCACTAAACAAGTATACTTTTAGGGAATATTTTTGTATAATGTTAAAATTATTCTGTCAAATCTCTGTAATTTTAATGCACGAAAAGTGAGGGTGTCTATACTTTGAATCATATAAAAGAATTAGTTAAACTTTGGAAGATAGAATGAGAAAAATGTAGTGAGAACCCTATGGATATGTCTAGGGATAAGTTTAAGGATTATGAAAAGAATAAAAAATGTCCTATAATTTTGGTAAAGGATAGAGTGAGTGGTTTCCTAAAAATACATCCATGTCTAGATAATACAATTAGATATCAGTCTAGAATAGATGTATCTAGGAGTAACAACTCTGATAAGATGTTACAAGCTTTACTCTAGGAAATATGGTACACGAAAATTGGCCTTTCTAAACACCTAGTTTGAAAATTATATGGGATATTATTTGGAAATTCACAAACTCTTCAAGAACCATTATAAAGGATTTAAATATAAGTTACATTTAAATAACATAAGATAATCCTATGGTGTCATAGATTAAATAAGGTAACATAATTTAGACATACTATAAGTGAATTTTCATGATTATGTGATTCCTCATTATGATAAATTTTTCTTACTCTATTATTTTGGTTTTAGTAAATGGTTAGAACTCAAAGGTACCACATTAATGGTTATTTTGGTTGGTAATGAAACAATTTTCCTCCTTAGAAACCAAAATATCTCAAGAAAAGAATCATGGTGGACTTTCTAATGAGAAAATGAGGGAACAACGTTCTATTAAGTCATTCCCAAGGCATAATCCTCTTTCTTTCAGAGGGTCTTATGATCCACTTTTTTGGAATAATGGATTAGTAATACTAATGAGATATTTTCCATTCAACTGTGTTTGGGGAAGGATAAATTCATTATGAATGATCACCTTTTAGATGGTGAAGTGGACTAGTGCTGGGATCTAATCTAGAATATGAGTTAGCAAGCTGAGACTTAATCCATGTATTGGGATGAGTTCAAGAAATTATTTTCCAATAATTACTTTCCTTAGACTGTTCATGAAAATATGGAGAAACAATTCCTTGATTTGAAGAAAAGGTAGTTTGAATCTATAGGTACAAACAAGGCTAATTTAATTATAATGTTGAGGTATGCTTTTTAAATTATCATCCAAAATGAATGTAATGTTTATGGGTTCTTAAGTGGCTTAAACCCATGTCTCAAAATGGAGCTGGCCGTAAGAGACTATAGTAGCTACGAAGATATTTTGTTTTGTGCAATCAGGGTTGAAATGGATGTTGGAGTCACATATCAACCACATGGTTTTGAAAGTAAAAGTAATATTGATTTCAAAGGAAACTCTAAAAACCATAGATAAAAGAAGATGAGTTTTAATTTATGCTCTAAATGTGGGAATAAGTGTGGATTAATTCCTACCAATGGGACTAGTAAATTTTTTATGTGTGGAAAGGAAGGTCACTAGGAAATTGATTTTAAAAATAATGGAAATAACTTAGCTCAATAATATAATAGAGAGAAATATGCACAGAATGAACCTACCATGATTATGTTCTACAAGTGTAAGGAGAATGGAAATTACTCTAACCACTATTGAAACCCGTTGTGTGGTGATGATGAATGACGTCAATAACCTCTTAAGTTAAGAGAGGAGGTGAAATATCATGAAATATCTAATTTAGATTAGAGGTATGATAATGATGTGAATAATGGTACCCATACCATCCACTCTAGAACTACTAATGTCATATTTCATTATTTATCTACGCACTCATTCATATATAAATAATTTTCTATGGGTGATAAGATTCCAGAAATACAATTAGGTGTAGAATTAGCAGTGTGAACCCCTAATGGTATGATGATTTCATTCCAAGCCTATGATTACTATTTGATTGACGTTTTCGGATTGTTCTTCATAAAAATCTTGTCAAGAATTCTTTGGTTGAATTTGATGTCATTTTAGGCATGTATTTTATTTCTATGCATAAATCCCATATTAATTGTCAAGGAATAGAAGTTAAATTTGATATTTCAAACCCCCCTATGATCATCCATTAATGTGATGATAAGCATGAACTTATTATGGAGATGATAGCAAGTGTGTGGGTATTAATTCCCATTCAAGATGGGTTTTTATCTCAAATGGGTTGGTTTAAAATTAGGAGTGATGATATACTTATTACTAGAGAATTTGAGGATGTCTTTCCAGAAGAGTTTCTTAGCCTTCCAAAAAAACATGATGCTGACTTCTCAATAGAACCCATAGCAGGTTCCACACCAATTTCAAAGACTCCTTATAAAATGGACTTGATGGGGTTGCTTAAATTCAAAAAGAAACTCCAAAAATAATTGATAAGGGATTCATTCAACCAATTGTTCCACCTTGGGGAGCACATATTAATTTTTTGAAAAATAAATATGGATAAAGGCGTCTATGCATTGATTATCAGTGTTTGAACAAGATCAAAATAATTATCTAGTATACTTTTCCTCGTATTGATGACTTGGTTGATCAACTGTGAAGATCCCAATACATTTACAAGATTTAACTTCATTCTAGATATCATTAGTTGTGGTTTGAGGATGAGGATATTCCCAAGACAACATTACGTACATGGTATGGACACTATGAATATATATTGATGCCTTGTGGTCTTAATAATTCCTCTAAAATTTTTAGGGATTTAATGAATAGAATCATTATATATTACCTTGATATGTTCTTTGAAGTCCTAATTTATTGTATTCTTATCTATCAAAATTTAAAGTAAGAGCATGAATATCACTTGAGAATTGAACTATAGACACTATAGAAGGATAATTTAAATGAAAAATTTAAAATATGTGAATTTTTGATACAAAAGGTTTCATTTTTTTGACACATAATCTCAAGAGATGGTATATCAGTAGATCCCTAAAATATAGAGGCTATTATATACTAGCCTAGACTAACCACTGTGACTATGATTTATAGATTTCTTGTTTTAACTGGATATTTTCAATTGTTTCTAGATAGTTTCTTAGGACTATCTTATACTCTAACCACGTTAACTCATAAGGGTGTCAAGATCCTCTATACAAATGAATGTGAGGAAAATTTTAAGGAATTGGAGATAAGGTTATTTTGGGAACCTATGCTTACATTACCCTCTAGTGGGGAACGATTCTAAATCTACAGCGATGCATCAAAGAAGGTATGTGATTTTCTATTATGAAGAGTAAGCTGGTTTTTTCTTATGGATCTTAGAAGTTGAAAATTAATGAGAAAAATTATCCAACATTTGATTTGGAGTTAGCAGTAGTAATTTTTTCATTAAATTAATGGAGGCCTTATCTTTTTGGATAAAAAATGATATATATATATTGGTCATAAAATTATGAAAAATATTTTCACACAGAAGGATTTGAACACGCACCATATAATATAGTTGGAGTTTAGAAAGTTCTAATGGCTCGAAGGCCTTCATTTTCATTGATTTTTGATAACCCCCCATTCCAAGGGATGATAGGGAACCCTTACAAGGCCCATAGACTTAGAGATTAAATGGGATGTATGCTTAGGATATTACATGACCTGACGGTCTTAGGGAATTCAACCAGACTATCTACAAAGAACTGCCCCTCCCCAGAATCTACATCATGATAGTAGCTCTCCACCTTTACATGGTCGTCTGGCTAGGCTTTCTATGCAAGAACAGGCTGGTCCCGATACCTAGACAAATTCTCTAATTCTAAAAAATCCATTTGGTTATGCTCTGGTGAGTGAACCTACTCTGAATCATCTTCTTGGGATGCTCTTTTTTTGTAGTCTGTATGGGGCAACTTCAAGTGGCCTGAAGGCCTTGAGGTTGCCCGAAGGCCTAGGTGTCCCAAAAGCCTTACGGACTCCAAGCCCAAACTGGGGGTCCATGATTTGAGTTGAAAGGATCATGCAAACTTATCCATGATGAAGATCATAAATGATCTAATATTTTTGGATTTACAAAGGATGGAGTTGGAAATCCTAAAGGAGGGGGGAAAATATTATCTTTCTTAATGGAATGTTCATCCCTCTCTTCCATTGGAGACTATGGAGGTGCAGAATGAAGATGTATAGGTAAAAAAGAAAGATATAAATATTCCAATGTTTATCCTTGATCGTGATTGGTTGAGAATGTTCAGGAACCGTGTATGTGTTCCTTCCATACCATATTTGAAGAAGGATATGTTAGAGGAAGGTTATAGTTCTCCATTCTCTATTCATCCTAAAAGTATGAATATGCATATGGACATTAATGAATACTTATCGTGGTATGGAATTAAGAGAGATTTCGGGGATTTTTTATCTTGTTTTTTGGAATGCAAAAAACTTATAGATGAAAGACAAAAGTCAAAGGGGATGTTTCATCCACTACTCTTATAGGAATTGAAATGGGAGAACATCACTGTGGATTTTGTTGTTGGACTACCCTAAATATCTGAATGTTTTAATTCTATATGGGTGGTAGATTATAGACATATTGAGTCATCATAAATAATCAATATTATAGAAAACTTCTCTATGGTTTATCACAGCAGGATATACAATAATGAATATTTAAGGCTACATGGATTACCGAATTCCATTGTATCAGATCGGGATCTAAGGTCCACATCAATTTTTTGGTGAAGCATTATATAATAACTTGATACATAATTGAGTTCCGTCACTACTTATCATCCTCAAATGGATGTTCAACGTGAGAGAACAATTCAAACCTTACGAGATATGTTGAGATCTTGTTCTTTGGATTTGAAAGATGGTTTGGATCAACACCTTCCTCTAGTTTAGTTTTCATAAAATAATAGATTTCACTCAATAATTTAGATGGAACCTTTTGAATCCCCCAGTAGATAGAAATGTAGATCGCCAATGTGTTTGGATGAGTCTAGAGAAAGAAAGCTATTGGGAACTGAGATTGCTGAAGAAATGGTCGAGTAGGTTAGAACCATTCAGAAGCATAACAAGGAATAAAAAAAATCCAATAAGAAAGTTATGCAGATAATTGAGAGTGTGATATAAATTTTTTTTGGGAAATTTTTTATCTATGAATTTCACCATAAAAGAAATATATGAGGTTCATAAAGACGGTAAAATATACTCTAGGTATATCGGTCTCTTTTCTATTGTTCATCTTATTGTGATAGTATCCTATCGCTTAGAACATCCTCCAAATATCTATAAATTACATGATGTGTCCCATATATCTCTCATATGGATGTTCATACCCAACCATTCACATGTACTTAATACATAGTTCATACCTCTATAACATTATATTTCTTAGAAAGAACAACCAGTTGTAATTCTGGACGGATCATAGAAAGGTCTACAAAACAAGACTACTAACCTAGTAAAAGTATTAAGGATAAATCATTAGTTATAGGAAGATAAGTGGGAATATTAGGATTTCATGAAGCATAAGTACCACCATTTTTTTACCCAATGGATTAATTTTAAGGGAAAATCATTTTTAGGGGGTAGAATGTAACAAACCATGTTTTTGTGGACCCTTTTTTTTAATAAATTAAATTTCCATTTATTTCATGCAATGCACTATGTCAATCATTCCATTAACATGTCTCTGACTCGACATATGTGATAGGAAACAATAACATGGCATATGTTAAATCAAACACCGACTTGGTGTACGTTATAAGAAACACTGATATTTCTATAAAACATCATTTCATTATTATAATTATTTAAATGATATAAGTATAACCTAGCTATTCAATGTATTTATATTAATACTAATAACTACATTTTAAATATATTTACTAAAAAATTGTATATAGAAAAACGTATTGATTATGAGATATATATATATTTTGGTAATATATTTATAGGTTTTAAAATACTATTTTCTCAAATTAATTTCTTTTAATTTCCATTTTTGAAAAATCATAAAATTAATTTTAGACAAATTTTAATTTTAATTTTATAAATTAAAATTAATTTCTTAATTTGTAAGTTTGAAATTATCTTAGGGGGATATTTAGGTATTTTTCTAAAAAACATCATTTTTGGTTGAATAGGGGAAATTTCCATATTTTAATTCAAAAATATATTCCCATATAATTTATTTATAAGGATAAATTATATTTAAATTTGGTTGTAAAGTTTAATTATATCATATTTTTATCAATTAATCCAATTTAGTTCATCGGAATCAATTTTATTAAGAAATTGGGTATAAAAACTTACCAATATTTTGGACGTTTTTACATTAAAAACCGGTCGTTTCGTCTTTACAAAGAGATTATTTTTAAATTTTTTTATACAACTTATGTGATTAAATTTTGGAAAAATGTGTTAGTATCCTAATTTCTTAATCATGTTTTAATGATCCCAAATCCAATATACTATGAAAAACTTTTTAATCCTTTTTAAATTGTCTAAAATCATGAGTACAAATGTTTAGTTTCTTTGTTCCTAAAATAATTATTGTAAACTATTTTTTGTCTGTGTTATAATGGATTTCATTGATAAATGATTAAGTATAATCCATTCTACGAATATCATTATTTAATTATGTATACAAATATTTGGATAAGTCTAAAAAACTGTAACCATACATTGTGACCATCCAAACACCATGACCCCAAAACCTGAACAGACACTGTGACCATCCAGACACCTTGACCAGACATCATAACCATCCAGCCACTGTGACCAGACACCGTGATCATAAACTGTATCTCTGATATCAGTTCCTCATCTCTATAAAACCATGCCATAACAATTAGCTCAAAACTCAATGGGAAATAAGGAGACACCATTTCAAGGAGACATCATTTCAAGGAGACATCATTTATGGGAGAAATTGTTTCTATATAGACTATGACATGGTTTCGTAATCTGTTTGTTCATTTTTTAATTTAATTTCTAATCGTCATATTTGAGTCTTTTAAATGCACTGACAAAATTAATGTTTCTTTGTAGACTTGTCACCTAAATGTACGAGGTACGAGGTGCAGAATAAATGCATCTTGTCGGCTCCAACACATGCACTCTAGAAATAAAAGAGAAGTTCGGCCCAAAAACAATTGTGTGTGCAATTACGAAAAAGCACAAGAATTATTGACAAAAGAACACACACATGCAACTTGACACTTCTGAAGAACACGCGAAACATTCTTGAATCCAAAAAGATGGGATACCATTGATCAGAGTCGAGGACATATTTTCACGACCAACACCATGAAGAACATAAGACAAATCTAACTGACTTGTGATACTCTATTTTCCACAAGAGGACTCTATTCCTGTATCTACTTCATCATATAAGTCCATAGATTCATAGAATAACACTCAGAGCACTTCTATCCTTATCTCATCATTTTTTCTTATGCTGGGTTTCATTTTTAGATTTCAAGCAGTTTGTGTGTGTATCTATATAAAAACACACAGTGTCACCTTCATTAAACTGAAGGATAAAAGTTATCATTCCTCTCACATCATTTTACACTTTTTAATTCCCACAGATAAGTGTGGAAGAGGTCCCTATGTGACCTTGTAGTTTATACCCACAGAGAACTATAGAAGAGGCCGTGTGACCTGGAAAGTCCTGTGCTCTATTGTTTACCTTGATCTAGGGTGTGGATAAAGTTTATTAATATAAACTACTTGGTGGCAGGTGATCACCAAGTGGAGTGGATTAAGTCTTATCTTGAAACAAAACTACTTGTTTTATATCCATAGTGTAGTTTAATTTAGTTTTTTCTACTTTAATGTACAAATCAAAACTCTACTAATTTACATTTATAGTTAATCTTGGAATGAATTTATAATTGTTTTTCTTCATTACAATAGCTTCAAATGTAATATTAATAACTGATATTAATATTACTAAGAATTAATCAATATTTTGAGAAGTTATTTAAACCTTCAAACATTAATTACTGTATTACATTGATTAACATGGCCATATTTATTGGGGAATATTTTAAGAATAGTTTTTTAAATTTTTTTATAGATAATCAATTCACTCCCCTCCCCCTCTTGAGTACACTACTCCAACAAAAATTTGGTATCATATGAGTTTTATGACTCTGTTTTTGAAGTTATTGAACTGTGATTTTAGTTTTACTTTAAAGATCGGTAAATTTCTATTAATTTTAAATTTATAGATCTTTAAAAGTAGTTCATTATTGTGGATAATATATTGGAAGTTTCTTCAACAAAAAGACCACCATTCTTTAATGGAACCAATTATTCCCAATGGAAAAGTAAAATTAAAATTCATTTAGAAACTATGGGTTTCAAAATTTTCTCATCAATTATAGATGAATATAAGATTCCTAATTTCGATATAATCACTTGGGATGACCCTACAAATAATACCTAAAATAAAAATTGCAAATCCATGAATACTTTATATTGTTCCTTATGATATGTGGAATTTAACAGAATTTCATCATGTAAAACTAGACATGAAATTTATGATACATTGTCCATTTCAAATGAAGGAACTTCTAGTCTGAAAAAGATGAGACATAATTCATACAATATTAAATACAATAACTTTAAAATGAAACCTGATGAGCCTATTTTTGACATTTATCATAGGTTCAATGAAATTTTCAACACAATTATTTCTATTTGAAGAGAAGTGAGTACCAAAGAACAGATCATTAGGATTCTCAGATGCCTACCTAAAAGATGGAGAGGAACCTATGTCTCTATTAGAGTGTTAAGTGAAATTTGGAAGTTACATATAAAAGAACTCATTGGGAGACTAATGATGTATGAGGAGTAGCTAAAATCCAACATGTAAGAGGAGGATGAACCCAAAAAAAAATCTATTGCATTGAAAACCACCACTTCTATACTCAAAGAGAAATAGACATTTGAAGCCTCTATAGAATGTTCTAGTAGTGAACAATCATCACTGGACCGTAATGAGGAGATGACTCAATTAGCCAGAATGTTTGAGAGATTTTACAAGAAGAATTTTTTTTTCAAAAATCCTAAACTCAAGGGAGGATATGATCAAAAAGGAATATGGATGAAATATTTTAAATGAATTGATACGTATGATGAGATTTTCTTCTATGAATTTAAGTGAAAGAAACATATAATGTCTGACTATCCAAAGCTCAAGTACAAAAATAAATATGAGGAAAAATATAGAAAATATAAAAATGAAATTAAAGAAACATAGAGTGCTTCTAATGATAGTTGAAGTGACCCAAAATCTTCACATGATGAATAGGATACCAAATACAATATATGTTTTATGAAAAACACATCTGAGGTAACATAAGGATCTCTTATACACAATTCCTATTAGTCTAGAGATGAAAGTGTCTCTGAAAATATGTCTAATGGAGAAAGGTTTGAGTACTATAATATGCTTGGAGAGACATGTAATGAACTAAAAGATAAAAATAAATCTTTTAAGAAACAACATTCTCTTACCTCAACTATTAAATCTAAACTTAAAACATAAAGGGAAAAAATGTTCAATTTCTCAAAGTAAGCAAGGAACTAAAGCTATCTAATGATCAATTGAAAAAGGATCTTGAATGGTTTACTAATGGTAAAGATACATTGGAACAAATGTTAGGTAAAAATATTTATCCTAAATATACTACTAGTATTGGCTATCAACCTAGTAAAATAAATTTTGGATGAACTAATTTTATCTCTAATACTAGGACATACAACATTACTCCATGTTCTTGAAAACATTCAGCTAGTTCAAGTTATCATACACTCTCTGTTGTTTCAAGCATTTCAAAACCAAATTGAGTTTAATTTTCAAGAACTTTAGATAATTTTTATAAGAAACCTATGATGTTGACATGGGTTCTTAAAGCACTAGTCACTAATATTACTGGACCAAAAAAATATGGGTACCAAAATCTGTTTTTATTTGACTATTTTATAGGAAATATGATTAATGTGATCCTGTAAAAGATTATGGTACATGGATAGTGGTTGTTCAAGACACATGACATGAGACTACTCATTCTTCAAGAATATAATAAAAATTTATGGTGTACATGTCACCTTTGGTTACAAAGCCAATGGAAAACTCATTGGCCTTGGAAAAATCTATAACCCTAACTCAGTTTTAATTTCCAAGGTAATTTTTTAAAATGGATTGAAATATAAACTGCTTAGTATTTGATAACTATGTAATGATGGATATCATGTTAAATTTAAAAATTATTTTTGCATTGTTTTTAATTCTAATAATGAATTAGTATTTTCTACATTAAGAAATTAAAATGTATACTCTGTGAACTTAGATTATCTTGTTTCTCAAAATGCTTCATGTTTAAGTGTATTTCACAAAGAGACTTGGATTTGGAATTTATGACTTGGACACCGTGATATTCACTCTCTTAGAAAGATAACTAGAAAAAGCAAAGTCAAGGACCTACCCAAACTTGAGTTTCCAAATGATAAAGTGTGTAATCATTTTCAAAAGGGAAAGAAACACAAAATTTCTTTCAAACCAAAGAAATAAGTGTCAACTTCTCAACCTCTTGAACTGATCCACCTGGATATGTTTGGACCACCTATAGAATATAGTTTAAATGGGAAGCACAATGATTATATTCTTGTATATGACTTTTCTTGATACACATGGTCTTTATTTTTGGGTAAAAAAAGTGATGTTTTCTATCATTTTACCAAATATGCCAAAACTATAGAAAATATAAGTGGCCTTAAAATTATATCTTCAAGATGTGATCATGGCTGTGAGTTTGAAAATCAAGAGTATGAATCCTTTTGCTCAAAAAATAGCTATAGTCAAAATTGTTATTCTTCTAGAACACCTCAATAGAATGGAGTTGTAGAAAGAATAAATAGAACTTTGCAAGAGATTTATAGAACCATGATTAGTGAATACGAATTACCAATTTATTTTTGGGAAAAAGATATAAATACAACATGCTATATTATTAATAGATTTTTATTAGACCTATTCCTAAAATAACTCCATATGAGTTATAGAATAATAGAAAACCCAAAGTAAGATACTTCAATTTTTTTGTTGAAAAGTCTATATCATTAATACTGAAGTCAATCTTGACAAGTTTGAATCCAAGAGTGATGAAGGAATCTTTTTAGGATATTCTATCTCTAGTAAAGACTATAAAGTGTTCAAAAAAGAAATAAATGTGTGGAAGAATTTGTACATGTCAAATTTGATGCATGAGATCCACATGAGCCTAAAACCACTCTAGATAACCCGAAGGATGATATATCAAATCTAGACAATAATTCAAAATCCTTTAACTATCCTATTAAGGAATCTGTGAATACTTCATGTTCTGTAAATTATTTAGATTTAAGTCAATGAACCTGGCCCTCTTGAAGAACCAGAAATCACTAGTCCCTCTTTTTCTAGAGTTGTTAGAACTCTTATGAACATTCCTTTAGATGTTATTGTAGGAGACTTGGATAAAATAACTCAAACTAGAGATTCTCATAGAAATAAGGTTGAATATAATTTATTCTTATCACAACTTGAACCTAAAAACATTAATGATGCTGCCACTGATGAATTTTGGGTGATGGCTATGCAAGAAGAAATTAATCATTATGAATGGAACAAGGTTTGGAAACTTCTGGATAGACCCAAGGACACATTTACCATATGCACTAAATAGGTTTTTAGAAATAATGTAGGTAAATATTTTAATATAGAGAGAAACGTGCAAGATTGTTTTCAAAATTCTATATTCAAGAAGAAGGGATTGACTATGAAGAGTCCTTTTCACCAGTAGCTAGACTTGAATCCATCAGAATTCTGCTTGCTTATGTTGCACATATGAATTTCAAACTATATCAAATGGATGTTAAGAGTGTATTCCTGAATGGTTATATAGATGAGTATGTATTTGTAGAGAAACCCCATAGATTTACAAATCCTCATTTTCTAAATCATATTTTTAAATTGTCAAATGCTTTTTATGGTTTAAAACAATCTCTAAGAGAATGGCATGATAGACTGATTACATTTCGTATTTCCAAAGTTTTTACAAAAGGAATATCTTATCCTAACTTTTTTATAAAATAAATTTCCAATGATGTTTTAGTAATTAAAATTTATGTAGATGAAATTATCTTTGGATCTTCAAAAAATTATTTATGTATTGAATTTTATAAAATGATGAAAAATGAATTTGAAATGAGTTTAATGGATGAACTGAAATTGTTTCCTCGATTTTGAATATTTCAAATAATGATTGTATTATTTAAAACCAAATCAAATATACTGGAGATATCCTCAAATGTTTTGGCTTCGATAGCACTAAAAGTAGTGACACTCCAATGGGTACTACTTGTATGTTGGATCTTGATAAAGATGAAAAATATGTTGATCAAACCACTTACAGAAGAATGATTAAAAGTCTACTCTAATTAACTTCTAGTCAACCTAAAATTATATTTACTGTATGATTGTTTGCTTGTTTTCAAGAAAACCCTATGGAATCTCATTTGAATGTTGTTAAAAGAATTTTCTAATAACCCAAGAATACACCCAATTAAGATCCGTTCTATCCTAGAGGAAAATAATTTGAGTTAGTTAGTTATTCTGATTCTAACTTTGGTGGTAGTAAGTTAGACAGAAAAATCATATCTGAAACATGTCACTTTTTAGGTACGTCACTAAAATCATAGTGTAATAATAAACAAAAATCTATTGCATTATCTACTCCAAAAGCTGAAAACATAGCTGCTGGTAGTTGTTGTGCACGAATTTTGTGAATAAAACACAAATTACTAGATTATGGATATCAATTCAGGATTGTACCTATAAATTGTGACAATGTAAGTTCTATTAAAAACTCCAAAAATTATGTTTCACACTCTTGTAAAAAAACATATTGATTTAAGACATCACTTTTTGAGAGATCATAATCAAAAAGGTGACATCACTTTGGAATTCATTAGAACTGAATATCTACTCACTGATATATTCACCAAACCATTAAATTCTGAATGAATAGACAACATCATAAATTAATTAGGAATGATAAATCTTATGTAGTAAGTATACTGTTTCACAGCAAATCGTTTGACAATTTATAGTATCACAAGTCACTATTGTAAGATTTCTGTCTAACTCTAACAGTTCTATAATTTTACTATCTTAAAATTTACTATTTCATGTTTACTATCTCATAGTTACAACTTATTGGTTATGGTCTGGAACATGATTTCTCATATAATACAGTCGCACAGTTTAGAAATCATATAGTAGACAACTCACTATGAAACCCAGTTACGGTCCGACCACGAAAGACAATTACGGTCTCCCCATGAAAGCCAGTTATGGTCTCACCAAGGAATTCTGTTACGGTCTCACTCTAAAGACACATTATTATTTTATTTATTTACATATTATAACATGTATGTTAGTAATTAATTGTTTTATTCTTTTTAATTTCTCACACTTTTGATTTTGAGACACTTGTTATCCCTAAATGATAAAAATAAATTAATTTTCACCTCTCTCGTCACCTAATCTCTCTTCTCTCAAACCGTAACCCCTCCATCAACCCCTCTCTCTATAAATTGAACCTTCATTGAATACCCAGAATGAAACGGATTTCATCATCAACGTATGAGAAGAAAAGATCAAAGATGGAGATAAAAGTATCATTGAAATTAGCATCGGAAGGTCCTTTGAATCCGAATCTGGTAGACAAAATAGTGGTGACAGAAAATGGAAATTTTCCCTAACTGGATTCAGTCAAGTATATCATTGTTATTGAAAGTGTTAAAGGAGAATGGTTGGTTGGATTGGTTCACAAAGGAGGATGGAATGATTTACGCAAATCTTGTTGCACATTCTTAAATGTATGTTCAATTTTCTTTTGAAAAGGAAGATGATTTTGTTGTGAGAAGCTAGATAAATGGCCAGAGATGCTCCTTTTATTTGAGGTTATGGGTTGCATGCCTAAGGATACCTCATGAGGGTATTTTTTAGGACTACTAGAGAGGTCCACCTCTTCCAAGGGAGTTCTTTGTTTTTGAATAAGCTTTGAGAATCTAAACTGGGAATGAAACAAAGTGGAGAGCCATAGGTGTTGAGCTGTATGGGGAAACCAGACTTTGGATTATGTTTTTTCAGAATCTAATTAGCCCTAGATAAAGTGATTTTTCAACAATCAAGTATCAGGATGTATTTTTGATACATATCATGAAGAATGGACATAATATTAACCAATGAAAATATATTATACTCAATAATTGTGAGTTCGTCGAGATATACTCCAAGTCAACCTCCCTGTTCTACTCAAGGATTATCTGAATTATGCTTCAAGTGAAAGTGTTGGTTAGACTAGATGAATATTTAATTAGAGACTATGAATTTTTTCATTCAAAATTTACAGTCAATAGAATAAAAATCAGTTGGAATCCGTGGAGAAAATCATGGGTGAAAGATAATGTAACACCCCAAGATTTAATAATATGTTATCTAATTAATGTAATTAAATAGCTAGCACAACATGCAACACCAAATTTGAATGCACCACAATGTACCAAACTAGCTATTCAAAAAACAGTTATGAATAGTATTAACTACAATTTGAATCTTATATACTATATATAATTTAAACATCCATATTATGTGTTTCTTAGACATAATATAAGAAAAAATTCATTTTTACAAATATAATAATTATTTTAAATAAAATTAAATTCTTCTTTAGAAGTGGGACATAAAAATATAGTTTGGATAAATTTTTGGTAGTTTTCTGATAACGTTCATATTTTGATGAATATTAAAAAATACTCTATTTTAATTGAAAACAACTTTTTTAATAAAAATAATTTCTTGTGTTAAATTATGAATTTGAAAGGTTTTGAATTATAATTAGAATATATTTTTATCATTTAATACAATGCTGGTCATTATAAGTAATTTCACATTCAAATTTGACATAAACACATGTCAATTTTTTGACAGTTTTTACTTTTTGAAAACCAGCTATTTGGTTTGGACAATGAGAATTAATTTTAAATTAATAATGAAACATATATGTTTTGAATTTGGAAATATAGACTTCATTTTTTAATTCAGAATATCAAAATTACCATTGGGTGAATTTTTTTATTTTTCTTGAAAACTTACAATTTTTATGAATAGTTAAACCACGACGTTATTATTTAAAACTAACTTTTTATTTAAATAATAACTTATTTTATTTAAATTAATTTTAAGTCAAAATAGATATATAATACCTATATAAGTTCAATATAATTAATTGGAGTTTTTTTATAATAATGTTAGATGTATTAAATTTTATTCAACCATTTAACCACTATTACCCACCTCCTAGGAGCATTTTCAAATTTGCATAAAACCTGATTTTAGTGCTTTGGTGAGTTGAATTTCAAAAATCCAAGAGAAAAAATTAATATCATTAAATAAAATGTTTTTCAGTAAGTCTAAAATAATTTTTAGTGAATAGTGATTTTGACTTTTATTTACCATGGTTAAATGTAAATAGGGTAATTAAGTGTAACAATGAGATCTTAATTACACTAACACATGTCCTAATTATATAGGATAGGTATAATTCATCCCAAAACAAAAATAGGAATAAAATATGTCCTATTGGGTCTACTTGGATTATATAAATACATTTATTATTATTTTATTTAAAGAAGAGTCAAAAGAGTTAAATTCAAAGTTTAATAACTAATCCATTTTAAATATAGGGTTACACAAAATATAAATTCGACTATAAATATTAATTATAAAGCTAAAAATATTTCCTACATAATCGAATTTTATTTAGAATTTCTAGACACTAAATAATTTAATTTATTTATGACACAATGATGATGCAATAATTACCTTATAAATGAAGTATTAAAATAATTGATAATATAAATATCAAAATAAATGCAAAATTTAGACATTTGATGAATGAAACTAATTTTATATGTTAATAAGACATGTTAGGGTTGGTTAAATATACTTAATTCGAAGTGATTGGTTTTTTAGGAGTTTCAAAAAAATCAAATAATAAATAGTGTCAAAATTGACATAATAGAGTTTATAAAACAAATACTATATTATTAATTGATATAATATTCTTAAAAATCTAAGGAATGAAAAAAGGAAATAGATAAGGTTATATATATTAATATTGAACCACGTGGGTTTCTCTTCGATTGTTATAGTATGTTTATTAACTATATAATATAAAAATAGAAAGAGACATGGTAAATGTCAAACTATCTAACTAAGAGTTAAATAAAAAAGATAAGGTCAGTATGATGACCTAAACCTTTCTGAAACCAATTAGTTGAATTATTTTTTACCCATCCCCACTTCAGACTCTAAATTATTAATTTTTTAACCATTATGAACCCAAAATTATTTTATTATATTATAATACTTCAAGATTTTTCTAAAGTGACCCTCACCTCTCTTATAAAAGGGCACTTCCCCTTCTCTTAATTTCACATCTCCAAAGCCTTTTGGCTTATAAGACCCCTACTCAAATATCCTCCCAACATTCCAACCTTTATCCTATAGGCATTTATTTTGTCAGAAATAAATCCTAAGGATCCCTTTTGATCAAATAAAATGGATGAACCCGAAGAAAAGGTAAATATTTCATCACATCTTTCATGTTCTTTTCTTCTTCCACTTCCACTTTCTTTGTTGTTTCCATACCAAAAATAATAAATCCTGTACATCCTACATAATATGATACTATTATAAATATTGTACAACCATATTATTTAATATATCCATTCTATAAATGAAAAAGTCACCATACGTGTGTACGTACGACTTACCGTCTCCACGTCGTGGTATAGTTTATTATTCAAACAACTCATTATTTGGATGGGTATAATAATGAGTATAACTGATGTAAAAAATAAATATAAGATGTTAATGATTCTGTATATATGATATACCATCAAATTACATACGATTTCACTATCAATATAATGATATTTCTGCTCGCGCGTACATATGGATTATCGTCTCCATGATGCGATGAGATTCATTCTCACGTTCACCATTCAACAATGATTATAAAAAATATATATTATTAATAAGTATGTCATATTTCACATAAAAATTCTAATGTATATATATATATATATATATTTATGTATGTATTTACTTACATATATCATATTAACATACTTCCGTTCAATATGATATGAAAACAGAAACATCGTTTATGCGTATGTACGACATATCGACTCCATAAACGGTGCCTTCCATTTCATATAGCTATCTATTATGAATATTTATATTCTAAATATATATGATATATAAATCAAGGTTTATATTTTGGAAGTATTTAAATCATTATCTAATTGATACAAGTTAAAACGCGTACGATAAAGAAAGTGATTATTACCCAAAATATTAATTTAACATGGAAATCATTATTAAATGGGTAGTATAAAGTCATAAATGAATCATGTATAATATAATAAATATGAATATGGTTCTAGAATAATTTAATAACCTAGTTTGGTAATTATATAGGAGGATAAATGTACCCTCGACCAAAGAAAAATGAAATGTAATGGTTAATTTTAAAATCTCATTAATATTCGAGATTATTTATGGGTAAGATTTTACTGGGACATATTTATTATCTATGTCCATGTTTCATAAAAGAGTTTTCAATGGAATTATTTTTCAGGGACTCTTATTAAAACATCATTTTAAATTTTTTAAATATTTATTCTTCTAAACCAGTTTTATTAATGTCCATGTGTTCAAAATGGTTTTAATGATTTACTTAAATGGATAATAATGTTTTAAAATGTTAATTCCTTTAAAAAGACTCAAAGTGGTATGTGACACTTGGATTCAAAAATTTCTTTAAATTTCTTCCTTTCTAAATTTTGTGAATTTTAAATGTTTTCATGAAAAATGGATATTTCTCTCAAATTTTATTAAAAATAATTTTCATATATGTCATCATACTTTGATGGATTTTAAACATGTTGGAAGTTGACTTATTATGATTAAAATATTCCATAATGTATTGAAGGTTTTTTGATTTGTTTGACTGTGGATGTTTTATTTTTATACCATTCATGGTTTATAGATAAAGTATTGACATTTCATATGCTAGTTTTAATACGAATTTTTATGTAATGTTTCAACCTTTTCATATGAGGAATTTATTAGACATAGTAAGTGATGGGTGGAGCCCTCTATAACACCTTGATGCATCAATTGGTTTCAAGAGACAATTAGATGTGGAATTGGCTAAGGCATTTCCAAATTTGATATATGGTTTTGTTCGAGGCCTTAATTATTTTTAGACGTCTTGGTCAAGGGCTTGACAAAATGTTTCAGAATGTCTGGCATTGTACATTCTCTCATTATGAAAATATTATTAATGGCTCATGTGGTTATTCGACTAGTAGAATACCCATTACAAATTTTATTATGGAATTATTTACTCATCTCATATTTCTACCATAAAGTGTTCATGTTTATTATTTTTAAAGGCATGTTATTTCAATTATTCACCATGCATATTGTTTATGTTATCTTCCACTAAATTGTTTACCCTTACTGCGCATCTGAGCTCACCCCTTTCTTTTGTTTTATTTTCCCAGGATTTCCAAGAAGTGTATTATGACTGACCGACAGGGATAGTCTAAGGGATATGAATGTGGCCAATGGAGACAATGTTGTTGTTGTTTTTCATTTTATAACGTAAAGTAACTTTCATGTATGTGATCTTTTTCCAAGACTGCTAAACTGATACAGACATGATTTCCTTGTATTATGCCAATTTATTAAAATAATGCACTAACTCTGTGTAACTGGGGTCCGGGAATTACAATTGGTATCAGATTATGTTTAGTATAATCCTTGGAAAATATTTTTAGATAACTCTGATTATAGCACAATACCCTAAGATATTCATTAAGGATTTGTATAGAAGAACTTCAGAGAATTTTGGTAACGTAGAGATTTTGTAAAATATCCTAGCAATACATCCTTGTCTGGATATGAGCATGTAGAGGTAGCTCTTGCACAGATGTACCTAGGAGTGAAAACACTGACAAGGAGTTTCAAGCTTGACACGGGGTATCCTGGTACCCAACAATGGTCCTTATTTCACTCTTGGTTACGACACTCCTAGGGGATATTCTTAGGATAATTCACATTTTCATTACAAGACAATATGATGGATATATATGTAAATACTTCCAAAAAAAATTAGGATTATAGATTATATGCATATCTTTTCAATTTACCTTAGGTATTTTACAAGTTTGGAATTATGCATTGCGGTTCATAAACTAACCTAGTGTATTCCATTGTTTAGACATGGAACCTAGTATAAGGAATAAGAATTCCAGTAATACACATGATTGAAAGATTAAAAGGATCATATCATTCATGGTATTAACCCAAAATTTAAAAGGTAAATAGTCTCCCATGTATTCTCATCATATGAATAAATAGTATCATGTGTTAATAAGATAACTGAATAATTCTCCGAGTCATAGGGATTTGAAGGGAAGAAAGAGAAGAAAAGGATGGAAGAGATAAATATAGATACAGGGAAGAGGGGAAAGAAGAATTTTCACATATGTGATAATTGTGGAAAGAATCACCTTGGTAAATGCTTGAAAGGAATGGAAGTTTGTTATAAGTGTGGAGAAAAGGGACACCATGTATGTGATTTCAAGGGTAAGAAAATGTTTTCAAATGTACAATGCTTCATCTACATGGAGTTGGGACACTACGCAAAACAATGTATAAATAATCAGAGTATACCCCAAATGATGCTATTAGATAATAATCGTATTATGATACTACCAAAGATGAAGAGTAATGATTAAATTTTTTATTTTGTTACTAAAGTATTGTGCCTTTTGAGTATTGTATTACTGATGTACATGTTTTAAGAATTATATAGTATAAAAGGATTGATCTGTAGTACTATTTCATTAAGGACATGAGACTTTGTGGATCCAAGAAAAGTGACTAAATAGTAGGTTAATTTTTTTGGAAAATATATGGTTGAGAGAAAGATAAACCATAATATGGTTATGATACTAAGGTAGTGATTTTGGAATAATATATGATTGATTTAGATAAATGTTATTGGATATTCTTGACTACCATGAAACTAATTAATGATATGTATATTCCATCATTGTTTGAGTTTACAACATTTTTTGATAGAAAGAGTATATCCAGTGTTATATAAGGAATAAGGGAGAACTAATGAAATCAATAAGGTTTTATGGTAATTCATGGTGTTATAGTGTTTTAAAATAATTCATGGTGAAGTTATTCACATGTTATTACATGGAAAAAAGGATCTTCATTTTGTTTACCTTCTTTATTAATTTTTTACTGTGTGTTTGGATAGAAGTATTTTGGATATGTCTAAATTTTGTATTTGATTAAATATGACGTTGGATACAATTATTAAGATTAAATCATTTCTTAAGATTATTTTTGATTTGTTTTAAAGAGGAAAACCTGGAGGTCGGGTGACAACTTGTCGCGTCTGGCAAGGCCATGAGACTTAAACCCACAACCGAAGGGCGATAAGGGTGGATCACTTACCACTAGACTACGTGATTTCCTGGTTATTATAATTTAGCTTTTTCTAAATAGTATAACAAGTTAATTATAAATTCATTATTTTTGGAATCCTATACGATTCAGATAAATAGAATATTAATGAATTCTATTATCTTTTGGATTAAAAGATGAGTTTGGGCTAGGAATTAGTTGAAGGATGAAACTCTACATGTCAAGTATATTTTTTCCTCTTATTTTATGAATAAAATAATTCTTAAACTTTAAGGAAGGGATCTTCGAACCACAAATGTGTTATCCTAATACCTTATGTTTTGTTGAACCGATGATATTTTAAATCATCATAGATTGATGGCATTGAGGACCTCAATTTTACACTTGTTTTTTATTGATGAATTCAATTAATTCCTATAAATATTTACATTTTTCATCAAATTATGCATCTCTAATTTCCACCAATGTTCTCCTAATCGAGATCATAATTTGGTGGTGACCTTTTCATTCACATTCCCTCTTATTAAGACTAAATTTTATTAACCCAATTTCCGATGGGGGATTTCCAAAAAGGTATTTTTCTATTTTTATCATTTTATTTTCAATGAATAGTTTCAAGTTGCGAAGAAACAATTTATTTAAGGAGGGGATAGTGTAACATCCCAGGATTTCATATTATGTTATCTCATTAAAGTAACTCAATATCTTGCACTACACGCAACACCAAGTTCAAACACACCACAACTTATCAAACTAATCGTTCAAAAAGAGGTTTTAAATAGTATTAACTGCATTTTGAATCATATATACTATATATAATAAAAACATCCATATTATGTGTTTCTTAGACATAATATAAAGAACAAATTTATTTTTTCAGATAAAATAATTATTTTCCAGAAAATGAAACTTTACCACCTTTAAAATGAGAACCCTTTTTGAAACCAAAATTTCACACATTTATATTATCAATTTAATGAAAATTAAATTATTATTTAGAATCAGGAGATAAAAATTTAGTTTGGATAAATTTTTGGTACTTTTCTGATAACATTCATATTTTCACGAATAGTGAAAAATACTATGTTTTAACTGAAAACAACTTTTTTAATATAAATAATTTATAGTGTTAAATTATGAATTTGAAAGGTTTTGTAGTATAATTAGATTATATTCTTATCAATTAATGCAACTAGTACTCCGCCTGTGCGATGCAAGACACTATAAAAATTTTCTTATTATTAACTATAGATTACTATTTATAAAACATAATACTTTATATTAATATTGTATATATTTGAAAAGAAAATGATAGGAAAAAGTTACAGAAATTGAGGAAAAAAATTTAGATACTGAGCAGACTTCGGTAGAAAATTAACAATGAAGGATACAATGAAACAGAATGAAAATTAATAAATAATATATTGAAATGTTAAATTTTAAAAATAGTGATAGATAATATTGTAATACTTGTACATGTTTATAAAACATCATCCCACGATTATTAATTAAAAATAACATGGAAAGGAATTCAAATTTATTTTTACCGTTAAGAAATCATATATATAAAGTGACATACTATTCAAATTAAAATCAATAGTAATAAACATTGAAATAGGAACACATTAATTGTGAATGTCAAACTAATGGAGATAATTTGTAAACAATGAAAATATAACAGATTTTTTACATAGAAGAATTATATTGTGAACAGAAGGGGATATTAAGTAATAACAGCCACAACTTTTAAAATTAATCTATTGTTCCCAGTTGTACTGGTAGTGTACTGGACAGTCGTATAGGTAAATTCATGAATTCCTAATTAGTAGACATTATCATAGCATAAGAGAACTTACAATTGTTGGGTTGACACAAATGACCATCCCTATAGTAGATAATTCAGGTGAGATAATTGAAAATGGGAATTCAGTTTAGTGTAAATGATATAGGCATCATAAAGGAAAATGGTTGCACTTAAACATGTCCTTTCATTTTATTAGTTGAGTAAATATATAATTTCAGTTACAATTGGAAATAAAATTAAAACATTAATTTGAAATAATATAAACATATATGTAGTCAAATGGTTCCTTGAAATTGAATTACAAAATATGACTCAACTTTGTCAGCCTTTTGGTTAACAATATCCTTTATATAGGGATGCAGTTCACCGGTAGTGCTTATTTTTGCAGTAGAGTCTCGAGACCATGTAACATATTTTTGGACCACATCATTAACATCAAATTCAATCATCATATTTTACTATATAAAGAAATGAATTTAATGGATAAGTAGCAGCAAATTCTAACAACTGTGATCATTGAGCCGAATGCAGATGTTTAATAATTTGTAACAGAGAGGAACAAATGTGGTGTGTTATTTTGAGGAAGAAAATTAAATTAGATGAATGAGAATCAGTATTATCAAGTTAAAGGATTTAATGGAGACAAAAAGAAACAAATAATGGTTGTAAAGCACTTCATGTCCAAGCTAAAAATGGTTCAACGAAATACAGCTATTGTTTAACCTAGAATTATATTTCTGAGTTTCTATGGTGGAATAAGAGGTGATAATTCAGGAGCTCACAGCCTAAAAAATCATCCAACATGTCTCTATAGATACAAAAAACTATTTACAATTATCATTGCATGATAATAAATAATGAAATTATTTAATAGAATGTTTAAATGATAGATAAAATTATAGAGAGAAAGGGATGTCTTACTTCAACATGATACCATGAAAGGACCCGACAGTGAACTTGTACTTCACCACCGCATCAATTTTTTTCCAGGGTGATCTGCCCATAATGGATTTAAGATGCAGGAGGATCTTGGAATGGGATTACATTGTTGTAGACTTCGGTTTTAACATCAAAAAACCAACTGAAATGTAAAATCACCATGAATTAAAGCAATAAAACATCAGCTATTTCAATGAGAATTAAACTGATAGGTAAACAATTTTTCGATATGTGGTAGGTAAACATTTTTTCAATATGCAATCTGAAAACACTTAAATAGAAGCAGCTATCATCAGTGATAAGTGTGTCTGTTTCATAGAACTGATTGAAAACTTCCCATAACACTTGTAACTTTTGATAAGCAGTTTGAAAATTAGAAAAAATAGTGGCATTTACTCTATTTCTGATTCAAGAAGAAAAAATCATGATCTAGAAACACATTGGATTCGCTTGACATTAATTTTTTAAGTGGTTTTCCACTAAAATTTAAGTGTGAAAACAACATTTTATTTTTCAGGATTCTTATAATAATTGATAACTGGTCTAAGTATTTTTCAATAAATGCCACCAAAGTGATCCTTGTACAGAAGAAAGCTTCGTCATTCGTGATAAGTGCTATAAGTGGTTTCAAATAAATGTTGTCATCCTAACCCTTTACACTTTTTTATAGCTGAAAGTCTGCCCATGGTGTAGGATACCGATTACCTATTAAGACCTAGTGAATCATGTATTCGCATATTTCACATCATTGGATTAGACCGAAGTCTTGGGGTAGCAATTCAGGTTCACGGATTGGTTACTGTTTCATCAACAGACTGTGGTATATTGCCAATAAAGCTACAACACACAGATCAAGGAACAAAATGGAGTAGAAGGGTTATATTTTCTACGAAATTAAGGGAACAAACCTATTGGATCATTGTAGTTCTATAGAATTTCTAAATATGTTGTTGGTGATGTTAAGGGTTTCACCAATCGATAGATAGGGGTCATTATCGGCAATTCGTAGTCCAAAATAGAGAAAAAAATACCTTCTCATCAAAATGGGTTCTAACATTAAATAAACCACACATCTAACATTCAGCAGACCATAAAATGAAAACCTATATGTATCACAACAAACATACAAACAAAATGACTGATAATGAACCACCATAATGAATCTTTACAATTAGGTGAACATTAGAAAATATTTCAGGAAAATCAGATGACTCGACCAAATAAAAATCTAAAGCAAAGATAAACTAGGCCAGATCTTTCTCAATTATTTGATGTAGATGAAATAGCTGGAGAAATGATAGAGTCCAGATATTTGATGATCCAGATAGCTCAGATGCCACATCCAGGCATGACTACCCCAAGAGAACTCCCAAGAGCTCCTAGGCTGTAAAATAACTAATAAGATTTGGTTGTGAAATGATTGATGCACGGTAAAAAAATCACTGGTTTTTTTGTAGACAACTATACCATTATTTAAAAAATAACACCATTCATGTATCCATTCTGATGATAAATAAAACATTTTCATGTGAAGACTATATATAATTGACAACATCTGTCATTGTTTCCTTAGTATTCTTTTTTTATTTACAAATTAAAAAATTTATAGAAAAATAAATTTTCATATGTTACTTTGATATTAATAATGATAATGAATGAAAGTGTTCATGTGATTGGAATGACATACCATGCCGCAATTGCGATGAATTACTTCTTCATGATGATGGTTTTGAAAGGAGGTTAGTGATTCAAGCTACATAACAGAAATATGTGAAGGAAAAATTGTAGAAGACCAGTTATTGTAAAATAATGTGAGTACTGAAATATAGTTGATTGAAATGATCCAATTCTAAATATGCATGACTTCGCTCAAATAAAATTTTTAGAATGGGGGTAGTATCACAACAGTAATGAACGGATACCTATAAAATCTAAAAAGAAAAAGAAAAAACTGGATAGGTATGAATTTACAAAGATAAACAATTTCATTAAGATGATTAAAAACAGAAAATTATGTGCCGACCAAACATGTTTAGAATTTTTTATAACAGAATATGTAAAATGAAAATAATAATCATAAAAAGAATGAATACATTCAAATAATCAGAATTTTAGAGTTAGTAAAAGTACCTACAACTGAAATATGCTTCAACATAAATAGAAATTCCCACATACATGGATTTGGGAAAATGAAATAGGTATTTTATACAAATATGATAAGACTGAGCATAATAGTGATGTACTTGAACATTATTAGCGGCATTAAGACTGCATGTAACTAATTATTTCTTCAACATAAACATAAAGACACACATACATTGATGTTTGAAAATAATAATTGTAAGCTATAACTACATGAAAAGAGGCAATATCACTATATTGAAGTTGGAACACATTTATAGGAAGTAAGACTGCCTGCAACGGGTATGTCCTTCAACATTAACAGAATTACAGACATTCATGGACATGGGAAATTAAGGTGATTGTAAGGTATACCTGCATGTAAAGAAGCAAGATCTCTGTGTTGAAGGTGAACACATTTAGAACCAGTAAGACTACATACACATGAATTCTGCTTCAACATACACAGAATTACACACATACATGGATGTGGGAAATTAGAAATCCTAAGGTATACTTGTATGTCCAGAACAACTGAATTGTCATTTTCCCCCTTGGATGTTGCTACCAGTGCATCACACATTAGTCATGATATTGTTATTTATCTTCAATCAGATGATCAGAAAATTCAAATAAAAATGAATGATCAATTCAAATAGCTGGATTTGTGCCAGTTAACTTGTTTGGATCATAAACATAGGTTTGTAAACATTTTCTGGGGAAAAGTTATCACAGTTGAACCCATTGCATGTGTCAATCTGTAGTCACATAAAACGAAAAACATATGGAAACATCCCAATAAAAAACACATGTCTCATCACAATCAAACCTTAATCTATACATACATGATACATATAACATACAAAAAATCCAATGAAATTCGGTTCACTAATATTGAATTATGGTTGAATGCATTTCCTGGTGATACTGAATTTTTTGAAATATTCAGAAATTATGAAACCATAATTTTTTTAATATGAATCACACATATAGAAAATGAATCAAATGTGATCTATTTGTTCTTAAAAACATTTATTTTATATATATATATATATATCATACCATTTATGTTCTGCTGTGTTTATAATTCCCATAGCATAGCCATGTGATTCAAAATTCCATATACTTCGAAAATCATGTTTTGGACCATTTTTTAACACAATCATTTAATTCCTACAGAATGGTTATATTCCTACTACTAAAACTCATCCTAGATTACGGTATGAACATTAGAATTATTCTATATACAACACAGTACTACCAAATGTAGATATTGAAACAGCTATAAAAATAGGAATGTAAACTGCAATTCCTGTACAACATGAACTAATATAAACATCCATAAAAAATGCAACATAAATGGAAGTAAAAGGTAATATAAAATTCAGTTCTAGTTAAAGATAGAATTATTAAAAAACTATGGCAGTCGTGGTATTCAATAACAACTATGATCTTACATACCATAGGTATTTCCATGTTCCATAATTTGACCATAATGGATTTGAGATAATCATTCAGAAATTCTGACCAGAATGGCTTTGAATAGGTGAATAACACAACCTATTAATTTCATTGAGATTTATATACATTTTTATTTCCTTGATTGCTACCAGTAATAAAATATTTAGGTGTATAGAAGAAAAATATTTCATGAAAACCTATTGAAGAAAAAGGGAGAACAATCACCTTTTTCTGCCTTTTCGAAGTCTTTCATGGACTGATCAATTTGATACTGAAAATTTGGATCCATACCTGTGAGCGCTTCAGATATTTTCTCATTGACATTCTAGAAAGCACGAATCATTACTATAGATCCATATTTATATTCCTGATACATAGAAGTTACAAAAAAATATGCAATCCCAAAATCATTACAAACATGTGCATTCTAAGAAATTACAGTTAGATATAAAAAAAGACAAACCCCTAAAAAAACAAAAGAAAAAATAGTGTTAAAAACAAAATACAACACCCTTGATAATCATTTTATTCTAAAAACATCAACACCTCAAAGAAATTGGTTCCCAAGAGAATGCCTATGTATATTAAAAGTGCACAACTTGACAATAGTGAATAGAAATATATATATAATGAAAAAAATTGGGTTCCCAACCTAAGTTCACTGAGGCATTTTATAAATCATGTCTAGTGCGATCAACTCCAAGCCTGATCGAAAGCGTTGTAGAACCTTGAGGCCCCATCGTCATCTTAAATCTTTGTAGCTAGTAGCATGTAGTCAGAAATAAAAAATTCCTCTTGACCAGCGCTACATACCTCATGAGATGTTCCACAATTAGCAACAGCCTGGCTACTATAACTTAGCAGGAAAGATTACTATGCCCCCCTAATAATGGAAACACCTATGGCCACCAGTTTCGTATAAAACATCATAATAATAGTATGGATATATATTCTGGTCTTTGATTAGTGCATTGTTTACCTCATCATTCAGGGCTCTGATTGTTGTAGGAATTACCTCAATCCTGGCTCTTATCAGTGCCATTTCATTGAAATAATTCAGTACAAGGGAGAGGGGGATTCCTGCAAAGGTGACATGTAAGTATAAAAAATACATCTTTAGAAGATATATTGATTCCATAAATCACGTGGTGCATAATATGGACACCCATAGAATTAGCAGATGTAAAACTCTAGGTGCATAAATGGCAGGAATTCTTGGGCCTCTTTTTTTGATATTCTCTAATTTCTATGTTCCTTTTTTGATAATATCAAATGGAAGTAAAAATAAAAATGTGTTAAAGAAAAATATGTCCTAGATAACTCCCCAGAAAAAAGCAAACTAGTTGGTCAATCCATACCAAAGAAGGCTCGTATTGATTGGCCTGGATGAAATGTTTTTGTAGTCAATTACATTTCTTCATAAATAACACTGGATTACTCCTCATCCATCTTCTCCCTCCCTACCCATTAAAAAATCTATCAGTATATGGATTTTCCTTTCCATCTCTTTTGGGTAAAAATCGATACATCACGTGGTGCATAATATGTCCACCCATAATTTTACCAGAAGTAAAAATGTGGGTGCATAATTTGAAAGAATGCTTGGGCCTCTTCTTTGGATATCCTCCACTTTCTATGGTCCTATTTTTGATAAAATAAAATGGAATTCAATAGAAATATATGTTATAGAGATAATGAGTTAGTGATAACTCCCTAGAACAAAGAAAAGCAGTTGTTCAAGCCACACCAAAGAAGGCTCTTATTCATGGTCCCAGATGAAATGTTGTTGTAGTCAAGGATGAAAGTATAACAATCATCGGTTTCATATTTTTTTAGTGATTAAAAAAACAATATATAGTGGATTCAACAGTGAAGAAAATTTACCTTTATTCATATATTGTACAGAAGGGAGGTCAATTCCACAAGTTTTGGAAAAATTACCTGCATTAATTTCCAATTCTTTTATAAGTATTTACATTCACTGAGAAAACAATTAGAAAACAGTCAATGAAATTGATGGGCACAAAAATCATTTTTTAACATGAAGATCATTGGTGAAGGTTGTTGGAGGAAGAAAATAATGAAATTGAGGGGCACAACATTCAATTTTTTTAACTTTTCATGTAACAAACAGGAGAAGAACAATATAATTCAGATTTTAATGCTATTGAGAATTTATAACCTAAAAATTCTATCCATGAAAAAACAATAGAATGAGATTGATTTCAACCAATTGTAATATAAAAATCAATGTATACAGAATGGATGAAACTTTTTTTTTCCACGATCTCTATTGTAGTTTTTTATGAAATCAAAGATATATAACAGTGTTATGGAATTTGAAACTTTCAACATAATCAGATGATGATGAGATGGATGGAGTTTAGAAAGAAATTATTGTAACAGAATCTTGATTTAATTTTTGAGGAAATTATAACATTAGGTACCATATATATGTACTTATGGACACAAGAATACCTACAACTTTGATTTCGTGCCTTCTGATTTCCTATACGTTAATGTTTGAAACAAAATGATCTCAGGGAACAATATTTCCTCAAACATGAAAATAGTTGTATCAGACTGGTTAATGATGTAAAATAGCAATACCTAAAAAATCACAGAAGCTCCTCTATGTGTTCAATCACCGCCAACATGAAAATAATAGTATCAGAATGGTTGATGATGTAAAATTGAAATACCTAAAAAATCACATAATCTCATCTCTGTGCAATCACCACCAGTTATGTTCACATGAAATGTAGCACACTTTTTAGGCAACTAACATTCTTAAATTGAAAAATAATTCAAAGATGACATGCCAGAAAATCAATAATGTACAATCAAATGATGTAATGAAAATATAAGACAATGAAGATAAATATAATAATTCCTGAGTGGAGGAAGAATTTGTAGTTGCTGTAACGAATCCTTTCTCATTGTGGCACTTTACTCCTAAACATCCACTTCATTGATGATCCTATAACATAGATGTAAAATGAATAATCACTGACCCATTATTGAATAAAAAACCTAGGATACATCTTAAGAATATAAATGTCCCTGAAAGACATGATTTACTAAGACTAAGCTGGTTTGTGGTGCATCCCTTCCCCTCCCCTGTAAATGTAGGGTTACAGTTCATACATGTGAAGTAAATTTTGATTCGAAGGTGTTTTGAAGGGAGTCGATGGTAACCACAAAACTTATGGGAAGGATATGGAACTCGAGACTGGTAGGGTTATGGATTGGATACATAGAGGGTGGTAGTACTCAGTAGAGGATTACCTGGTCAATGATGAAGTGAAAATCGGTGGCACAGAGGAAAATCTGATCGACGAAGAGCAGGTAAACAGGACGGAGGAGGAGCAGATGGAGGCGGATGCAGAGCAGGCCTAGGAGATGGATGTGTCAATGCAAAAACCCTAGCCGGTGTAGAGGGAGAATGTGAGCGGGAGAGGAGGGATACATCAAGGCACTCGATTTATGGCTGGAGGATATAGTTTTGGGGAGATGTGAGAACGGAATCACAGAGAAGGGATTTGTGGAGGGGAGAGGGAGATCGGATTTGTGGATGATGGAAGACAAGAGGGTTTTGGGAACCCTATATAATGGAGAGGGGTTTTAGTGATGGGAATCTGGGAGGGGGACGAAATCCCGAGCAGAGGCAGATAATTGGGATGGGTTTTTAGGTTAGGAGCACTGGATACATATTCAGGGGGATGTGAATTCATATAGAGGTGACACATAGGAAAAACAAGCCAACATTAGAAGATATATAGATTTAGGTCATTATAAGTAATGTCATATTTAAATTTGACATAAACACGTGTCAATATTTTGACAGTTTTTACTTTTTAAAAATTCTCTTTTTGGTTTTGACAACAGGAATTAACTTTAATTTAATAAATTCAACTTTAATATTTCGAATTTGGTAAAATAGGCTTTATTTTTTAATTTGTAATATCAAAATTAGCTTTGGGTGAATTTTTGGTATTTTTCTGAAAACTTCCTATATTTGATGAATAGTAAAAAAACACTACATTATTATTTAAAACCTACTTTTTATTTAAAATATTATTTATTTTATTTTAATTTATTTTAAGTCAAAATAGATATATAATACCTATATAAGTTCAACATAATTCATTGGATTCATTTTATAATAAAATTAGATGTATTACATTTTATTGAACCTTTTAACCTCTTTTACGCACTTCCTATGAGCATTTGAAAATTTGCATAAAACTAAATTTTACCACTTATGTGAGTTGAATTTCAAAAATCCAAGAGACACAGTTAATATAAATAAATAAAATGCAGTTCAATAAGATGAAAATATTTTTTGGTGAATAGTAACTGTTGGCTTTTATTTACCACGGTTAAAAGTAAATAGGGTAATTAAGGGTAAAACTGATATCATAATTACCATAAAACAAGTTCTAATTATATTAGATAAGTATAATTAGAAAAAAGACAACCATAAAAATAAAATATGATCTTCTTTGGTCCACTTTTATTAGATTAGGACATTTATTATTATTTTATTTAAAGAAGTGTTAAAAGAGTTAAATTCAAAGTTTAACAACTAAACTATTTTTAATATAGGGTTAAACACAATCTAAATTAAGCTATAAAAATTAATTATAAAGATAAAAATATTTCATAAATAATTTTTTTTATTTATAATTTTTAGACACTAACTAATTTAATTTATTTATGACACAATGATGATGCAATAATTACCTTATTAATGAAATATTAAAATAATTGATATTATAAATATCCAAATAAATGTAAATTGAGACTTCTGATGAATTACAATAATTTTATAGTTTAATATTACATTTTATGGTTGGTTAAATAAATATTATTATAAGTGATAAAGTTTTTATGACTTTGAAAAAAATAAAATACTAAATAGAGTCTAAATAGACATAATTGAGTTTTTAAAACAAATACTATATTATTAATTGATATAATATTCCAAAAAATATGAGGTTTGGCCAAAAGACTTATATAAGGTAATATATATTAATAATTAACCACATCGGGTTCTCTTGGTTTGTTATAGTATGTTTAATAACCATATAATATAAAAACACAAAGAGACTTGGTAAATGTCAAACTATGTAACTAAGAGTTAATTCTAAAAGATAAGTTTAGTATGATGACCTAAACCTGTATAAAACATATTTGTTTAGAGGTTTTCTACCCATCCCCACCTAATCCTATAAATAATTTATTTTTGAGTCATTAGAAACTGAAAATTATTTTATTATAAAATAATATTTCAAGCTTTTCCTAAAGTGACCCTCACCTCTCTTATAGAAGGGTACTTCCCCTTATCTTAATTTCACACCTCCAGAGACTTTTTCCTCAACCAAACCCTACCCAAATATCCTCCCATATTTCCTCCCTTAATCCTAGAGGACTTCCTTTTGTCAGAAAGCCAACCTATGGAGCCCTTCTGATCAAATCATATGGGAGAACTTGACAAAGAGGTAAATATTTCATCACCTCTTTCATGTTCTTTTCTTATACCACTTCCAATTTCTTTGTTTTTTTCATAATAAAATAATAACACCAGTTCCACCTATATAATTTGATGTTATTATAAATATGTTACCACCATATTCTTTATTTTATCCATCCTATAAATGACAAAGCCACCATACGTGCATAAGTACGACTTACAGTCTCCACGTCGTGGTGTAGTTTGTTATTCTAACCATTACTTATTTGGATGGGTATAATAATAAGAATAACTGATGTAAATAATAAATATAAAATGTTTTTGATTCTATATATATGATATAAAATCTAATTACATATGATTTCACCATCAATATAAGGATATTTTCGCTCGTGCATACAAATGGTTTACCGTCTCTACGACACGATGAAATTCATTCCATGTTCATCATTCAATGATGATTATAAAAATATATATTATTAATAAGAATGTAATATATGACATAATAATGATACTGGATATATATATATATATATGTATGTACTTACATATATCTTATTCACTTACTTCCATTCAATATGATATGAAAACAGAAACATCGGTTATGCGTACGTATGGCTTACCGTCTCCATAAACGATGCCTTACATTTCATATATCTATCAATTATAAATATTTATATTATAAATATATAAGATATATAAATCATGGTTTATATTATTGATGTATTTAAATCATGATCTTAATGATACAAGTTAAAAAACGTACGATAAAGAATGCGTTTATTACCCAAAATGTTAATTTAACATGGAAATCATTATTAAATGGGTAGTATAAAATCATAAATTAATGATGTATGATATAATAAATATGAATATAGATCTAGTATAATTTAATAACATACGATCATCATTATATAGGAGGTTAAACATACCATCGACCAAAGTAAAATGCATGGTAAGGGTTAATTACTCAATCTCATTATTATTCGAGACTGTTTATGGGTAGGTTTTTACTGGGACATATTTATTATCCATATAAATGATTCATAAAAGATTTTTAGAAGGAATTATTTATAAGAGATTATTTTATTAAAACATAATTTTAAATGTTTTAATGATTTATTCTTCTAAACAATTCTCATTATTGAATATGTGTTTAAAATTGTTTTATTGATTTATTTATATGGACATGAATGTTTTAAAATGTTAATTCTTTTAAAAAGTTTCAAAGTGGTATGGGACACTTTGATTAAAATATTCCTTTAAATTTTTTCCATTCTAAATTGTGTGAATTTTAAATGTTTTAATGAAAAAGGGATATTTCGCTCAAAGAGTCATACAAATCATTTTCATTTATGTCAACATCCTTTGATGGATTTTAAACTTGTTTGAAGTTTATTTATTATGATTCAAATATTCTATATTGTATTGAAGGTTTTGTGATTTTTTTGATTGTGGATGTGTTATTTTTATACCATTCATGGTTTATGGATAAAGTATTGACATTTCATATACTAGTTTTAATATGAATTTTTAGGTAATGTTTAATCCCTTTCATATGAAGAATGTATTGGACAAATTAAGTGATAGGTGGAGCCCGCTATAGCTATAACACACCAAGATTTCATATTATGTTATTTCTTAAAATTAATTCAATAACATTCACTACACGCAACATCGAGTTCTGGCGCACCATGACTTACCAAACAAGCCGTTCAAAATAGGTTATGAATAGTATTAACTGAATTTTGAACTTTATATAATACTAATATATTTAGAATCCATATTATGAGTTTCCTAGACATAATGTAAAAACAAATAAATTTTTTCAGATAAATTAAGTATTTTTCAAAAAATGAAATATTACCGCCTTTTAATGGAGAAGCCTTTTTAAATCCAATATTTGAAACTTTTATATATTCAATTTGACAAAATAAACATATTCTTTAGAATCAGGACATAAGAATTTTGTTTCAATAATTATTTGGTGTTTTTCTGATAACTTTCATATTTAGGTGAATAGTGAAAATACTATATTTTAACTAAAAAAAACTTTTTAATCAAAATAATTTATATTGTTAAATTATAAATTTTAATGGTATGGAATTATAGATATATTATATATTTACCATTTAATCCAATTATGGTCATTGTATGTAATTTCACTTTGAAATTGGACAAAAACAAGTGTCAAACTTATAATAGTTATTATTTCTTAAAAATACACCTTTCGGTTTTAATAGCGGGAGTTAATTTTAAATTAATATATTCAACTTTTATGTTTTTAATTTAGTGAACTATACTTAATTTTTGGATTTGTAATATCTAAATTATCTTAGTGTAAAATTTTGGTACTTTTCTGATAACTTTCATATTTTGATGAATTGTGAAAATTACTAAATTTTAATTTAAATATTTTTTTCAATCCAAATAATTAATAGTGATAAATTATGATATTGAGTGATTTTAAATTATAATTAGATTATATTATTACCATTTAATCCAATTTTTGTGATTGGATATAATTTCATATTTAAACTGGACATAAGAAAGTGTCAATCTTTTGATAGTTATTATTTGTTAAAAACACGATTTTTTGTTTCGACAACCGGAATTAATTTTAAGTTAAATTATTCCACTTATGTGTTTTGAATTTAGAAAAATGGATTCCATATTTATAATCAGGAGGTATAAAAAGTTTAAATAGGTAACTTTTATTTTTAGCCATATTGAATAATTATTTCAGTAAATATTTTATTTACCATTGTTGAAGGATAAATCTGGTAAATAAGGGTAAAAATAATATTATAATAATACTAAATTACCCTAAAACGTGTCCATACCCTATTGGTTCATACATATCCGACCCTGGGCATCTTTGGGTCGATTTTGGGACCCCATGGAGCCACTTGTAAGTGATAATGACACTTTATATTAATTAAGTTAAAGTAAATACAAAAATGACAAAAGCATATATCTTTTAGCGAAAATTTTTTTACGTAGGGTTATATATGTTGTATTTTCAACTATAAAATTTCATTAGAAGTATAAAATGATTTACTAAATAATTTTATTTTATTTATAATTTTTAGACATTTAATATTTAAATTTATTTATGACACAATAATGATGCAGTATTTTCTGTATTAATGCATAAATCAAATAATTGGTATTATAAATGTTAAAATAAATGTAATATGATATTTTTGATGACATACATGAATTTTATTGGTTAATATGACATGATAGGATTTCTTAAATTAATTTGGTTCGAATTAATAAATTTTTTAAGACTTTAACAAATATCAATTATTAAATAGTGTCAAAATTTACATAAAAGAGTTTTTAATACAAATATTATATTATTAATTCATATTATATTCCTAAAAATATAAGGTTCTAGAAAAAGACATATATAATGATATTTATATCATTAATGGACCACTTGGGGCTCTCTTGGAAGTATATAGTAAATTTATTTACTATATTATAGAAAAATACAAAGTGACATGGTAAGTGTGAAACTAATTAACTAAGAGTTAAAACAAAAAGATAAGGTTAATAATGTGACCCAAACCTATCCAAATATTATTAGATGATTTCATTTCGATCATTACTCATCTTATCTTCATCTTTAATGAGTTTTGGACCATTAGAAACCGAATATCATTATATAATAAAATATCATTTTCAATCCTTCATAAAGGACCCCTCCTCCCCCTTATAAAATGACACCACTTCTACCCAATTCCTCACACCTCTCAAGGATTTTGGATCATCCTACCTCTGCCCAATTAATCAAACAATATCCATATCCTCTTCCTATAATCCTTAACTTATGCATATGCCAATTCATGATTCCTTTTTGGTTCAAACAAAAGAGAGTTACCCAAATTAAAGGTAACAATTTCTCTTAGCTTCTTTTTGTTTATTTTACTTCTCCAACCCCTAAACTCTTCTTATTGTTTTCTTTTGTAAAAAAAACACTATCCTAAATATACTAGTATATTTTTTTGAGAATTATTTGAAATAAAATTACGCACACCTCTATCTAATGGGTGAATAACATAATGTTTCTGTGGATGGAAACCAAACGCCTCATGAAACAATGATTGTTGAATTATCTCCTACCACCTCTCATAGTGGCAATTATGATGGCACTGTAATTAAATATGATATTAATTATATTTATTATATATATAATCTTCTATGATTCCATTTTATATCATTCCATTATTCTTTTCATGTTGTATATGTATACAATAATTTAATTTGAGGAAGTGCGGACTACCGCCCCGTCAAAGTGATATGACACGTTCATACCATACATGGAACGTATAAAGGATGGCGGTAATGAACATAAGTAACATATATAAGATATTATATTACACTGTAATTATAATATACCAATGTATCATTTGGTTTTTATTTTGTTTTAAAATGAAAAATGAAATGGAAGTAATGTCTGTGCGTACGTACGGACTACCGTCTCCACGAACGCGATGAGATCCTTTCCACATTGTATCCATAAAAGTCTAATTCTCATTTGATGATTAAAAATAATGTTTAAGGACTTGATATCATTCTGGATATGAATAAGATACAACCTATCTATAACAAACAAAGCTTATGTAACAAAACATATAAAAGAAAACGAGTAAGTTAACACCCGAAATGACGATAATACTAAGATATTATTAAAAAATCAATGTTAAAAGATCATATATGATGTCATATTAATTTATATGATTTTTTAATAATTTGATAACAATTATCTAACCATTATAAAAGAGTTTAACCTTCCTCTAACCCAGGAAAAGTACAAGGTAAGGGTTTATTTCACAATCTCTTAATTATCCGAGGTTGTTTATACATAATTATCTACTAGGACCTCTTTATAATCCTCATTCATGTTTCTTAAAAATATATTTCAAAACATTCTTACTATTTTAAATAATATGGGTCAAAGTAATTTATACCGTTGTTTGACTTTTTATAAGATGTTTATAAAGGAATCATTCCATCGTTTTCCAAATAAGGTCCTTTTTAACCTTTTCGACAAAATTAAGGTAAGAATGTCTTTTTTTAACTTATACGGAAGTGGAAGCTATTTTATACCAATATAAACTTGTCAAAGAATCTATTACAATATTATAAGAATATTTTCATAGTAAATGTTTTATTTTAAAATTATATGACTCTTAAATGATTTCAAAATAGAAACAGATATTTCTCTAAAAAGAGTTTTGAACTCTTCTATGTCAACATCATTTGATGGATTTTAAGTTCATTTGGAGTTTATTTATTATGATACAGAACATCCATATTATATTGAAGGTTTTGTGATATATATTAATATGGATGTGCTATTTTTATACCATTCATGGTTTATGGTTAAATTATTGACATTTCATATGCTAGTTTTAATACTAATGTTATGATATGTTTTAACCTTTTAATATGAGGAACGTATTGGACTTAGTAAGTGACGGGTGGATTCCACTATAGCTCCTCGATGAATCGGTAGGTCTAATGAGACAACTAGACGTGTAATTTTCTGAGGCCCTTTCCCAATTTGATTTATGACTTTGGTCGTGGCCTTAATCATTTTTAGACCTCTTGGCCGAGGCCTTGACAAATTTTTTTAGAACATCCAGCATTATAAATTCCCTCATTATGGAAATAATATTGATGGTTTATGTGGTTATTCTACTAGTAGAACACCTATGATTATGTTTTATTATGGGATTATTTACTCATCTCATATTCTTTCCATAAAATTAATCATGTTTATTTTTGGTAAAGGCATGTGGTTTCAATTATTTACCATGCTTAATATTAATTTCATTTTCCGCTGTATTACTTACCCTTACTGAGTGTTTGATATCACCACATTCTTATGTTTCTTTTTTCCAGGATAATAAGAAGTTAGTTATGAGTGACAAGAATCCATAATCTAGGAGGCTTGTATATTTCTAATGAAATATATTTGTCTTTTATTTCTTTTCAAGTTGTAAAGTTGAACTAATGTATGAATCTTCTTTGCAATAATAAAAAACTGATAAGTCTTTCGAGACATGATTTCCTTATGATCATGCCAATGTTATGTAATAATGCACCGACTCTGGGTAACTGGGGTCAGGGCATTACAATTAGTATCAGAGAAAGTTTAGTACAAACCTTGGAAACTAGATTTAGATAAACATTAATTAGAGCACATAGACCTAAGATGGACGTTGGGGATTAGTATAGAAGAACTTAATAGAATTTTGGTATTGTAGAAATTTTGTGAGTTTTCCGAACAATACATCCTTGTCTGGATACTAGTAGGTAGAGGTGGCTCTGGCAGAGATGTACCTAGGGGTAAAACATGAAAAAACTGCTTTTAGCTAGACTCGAACAGGAACTGGTGCACGATAACGGGCCTTGCTACACTCTTCGTTACGACACTCCCAGGGGATATGCTTAGGATAATTCTCATTTTCATTAAAAACCATTATAAAGGGTTTATGAGTATATAATTAATCAAAGAAAACATTTTTATGATTATGAATCATATACATAAACTATTCAGTCTATGTTAGGTATTTTACATGTTTGGAATTATTCATTGCAATTCATAAACTGACATAGTGTATGCCATTGCATAGAAATGGTGCCCAGTCGAAGGAATGTGAACTCCATCAATACGTATGATCCAAATAGTAAAAAGGATCATATCTTTCACAGTATTAAACCAACATTCAGAAGGTAAATTATCTCCCATGTATTATCAACATATGAAGAAATATTATCATGTGTTAAAAAGATAAGTAAATAATTCTCTGATTCCTATGGATTTGAAGTGATGTAAGAGAAGAAAAGGATGGATGAGAGAAAGATGGATAAAGGGAAGAGGGAAAAGAAGAATTTTCCCATATGTGTTAATTGTGGGAAGAAACACCCTGGAACTTTCCTGAAGGGGATGTGAGTTTGTTATAAGTGTCGAGAAAATGGACACCACATACGTGACTACAAGGGTAAGAGAGAGGTTTCAAATGTACAATTCTTCATCTGCAAGGAGTTGGGACACGACACGAACCAATGTCCAAATCATTATAGTATTCCCCAAATGATGATATTGGAAAATAATCAAGTTTTGATACTACCACAGATGAGGAGGAATGATTAGAGATCTTATGTTTTTATTAAAGAATTATGTCATTTGAGTGTTGTATCGACGTTGTACTGGTTATAATAATTATGGTGTATATAAGGATTATACTGCTGTACTATTTCATTAAGGACTTGAGATTGTGTAGAACCATGAAAAGTGAATCAATAGCAGGTTAAATTTTTGGAAAATATATGGTTGAGAGAAAGATAAACCATAATATGGTTCTCATACCGAGGTAGTGATTTTGGAATAATACATGATTTATTTGGATAAATTATATTGGATATTCATGAATACATTGAAACTGATTAATGATTTGTATATTCCATCATTGTTGGAGTTTACAACATTTTTGATAGAAAGAGTATATCCAGTATTTTATAAGTAATAAGGGATAGTGAATGCAACCAACAAGGTTTTATGGTAATTCAGGATGTTGTAGTGTTTTAAAAGAATACATGATAAAGGTGTTCACATGTTATTACGCGGAAAAAAGGATCTTCATTATATTTACCTTCCTTATAAATTTTGTACTGTGAGTTTGGATATAAGTATTTTGGATAATTCTAGTTTGAGATTATTTTTGGATTTTCATAAAAACGACAACCTGGAGGTCAGGCGGCAACCCGTCTCGTCCGACAAGGCTGCGAGACTTAAACTCACAACCGAAGGGTGAAAAGGGTGTATCACCTACCACTGACCCACGTGATGTCCTGGATTGAATAATGTAGTTTTTTTAATTGTTCTGCTAGATAAATTACAAATTAATTTTTTTGAACCCTATACTAATAGGATAAATAGAATATTATTTTTATGTTCTATTATCTTTTAGAGTGAAAGATGATTTTGTGGTAGAACATAGTTAAAGGATGGTACTCTACTTGTTAAATATATATTTTTCTTCTTCTTTTATTCAATGAAGAAATTAGTTCTTATAATTTAGTGAAGGGATCTTAAAACAAAAAATGTGTTATCCTAATACCATATGTTTTGATGAACCGATGGTATTTTCAATCGTCGTAGATTGATGAATTTATGGCCCTCAATTTTACACTTGTTTATGATTGATGACCTCAAGAACTACCTATAAATATTTATGTTTTTCCTACAATTATATGTCTCTAATTTACACCAATGTTCTCCTAGTCGGGATCATATTTAGGTGGTGACCCTTTCATTTCCCTTTTCCTCTTATTAAGACTAAATTGTATTAACCTAATTTTCGATGTGGGTTTTCCCAAAGGTATTTTCTATTTTAACCCTTTTATTTTCTAAAAATAATTTCAAATTTCGAGTACTCAATTTATTGAAGGAGGGAAGAATGTAACACCTATTATTTCATAGTACGTTATTTCTTCAAAGTAATTCAATAACTTTCACTACACGCAACACCATGTTCTAGTGCACCATGACTTACCACACAAGCTGTTCAAAAGTGGTTATGAATAGTATGAACTAAATATTTAACTTTATATAATACTTATAATTTTAGAATACATATTATGAGTTTCTTAGATATAATGTAATAAAAAATACATTTTTTTCAGATAAAAGAAGTATTTTTCAAAAAAATGCAATTTTACCGCCTTTTAATGGAGAATCATTTTTAAATCCAATATTTGAAAATTTTATATATTAAATTTGACAAAATAAACTTATTCTTTATAATTTGGACCTAATAATTTAGTTTTAATAAAGTTTTGGTGTTTTTCTAATAACTTTCATATTTTGGTGAATAGTGAAAAATACTATATTTTAACCGAAAAAAACATTTTAATCAAAATAATTTATATTGTTATATTATAAATTTTAATGGTATAGAAGTATATATAGATTATATTTTTACCATTTAATCCAATGATGCTGAGTTTAAGTAATTTCACTTTGAAATTGGATATAAACAAGTGTCAAACATTTGATAGTTATTATTTCTTAAAAATACGCATTTTAGTTTTAGTAGTAGGAATTAATTTAAAATCAATAAATGAAACATAAATGTGTTTAATTTAGTGAAATATACTTCATTTTTTTATTCTGAATATATAAATTATCATAGGGTGTAATTTTGGTAGTTTTCTCATAACTTTCATATTTTGATAAATAGTGAAAATTACTAAATTTTAATTAAAAAAACATTTTTAATAGAAATAATTAATAGTGATAAATTATTAATTTGAGTGATTTTAAAGTATAATTAGATTATAATTTTACCATTTAATCCAATTTTGTTCATTGGACATAATTTTATATTTAAACTGGACATAAGAAATTGTCAATCTTTTTATAGTTATTTTGTTTTAAAAACACGCTTTTTATTTGGACAACGGGAATTAATTTTAAATTAAATTATTCCACTTATGTCTTTTGAATTTAGAAAAATGGATTTAATATTTATAATCATGAGGTACAAATTGTGTAAATAGGTAACTTATATTTTTATACATTTTGAATAATTACTTCAGTAAATATTTTATTAACCATGGTTAAAGGGTAAATCCGGTAAATAAGGGTAAAAAAAATATTATAATAATACTAAATTACCTTAAAACATGTCCTAACCCTATTGGTTGATACTTTTCCGACCATTTGAATCTTTTGGTCGATCTTGGGACCCCATGGAGCCACTTGTAAGTCATAATGACACTATATATTAATTAAGTTGAAGTAAATACAAAAATGACAAAAGCATATATCTTTTAGCAAACCAATTTTTTACATAGAGTTATATTTGTTGGATATTCAAATATAAATATTAATTATAAACATAAAAATATTTCCTAAATATTATTATTTTATTTATAATTTTTATACATTGAATAATATAGTTTATTTATGACACAATAATGACGCAGTATTTTCCTTATTAATGTAAGAATCAAATAATTGGAATTATAAATGTTAAAATAAATATAATTTGAATGTATTGATGACATACATAAATTTTATTGGTTAATATTACATGATAGTGTTGATTAAATGATTTTTTTTAGAATTAAAATTTTTTTATGACTTAAAAAATCAATTATTAAATAGTGTCAAAATTGACATAAAAGAGTTTTTAAAACAAATATGATATTATTAATTCATATCCTATTCCTAAAAATCTACGGTTCAGCCAAAAGACTTATATAATGATATTTTTATAATTACTAGACCACTTGGGGTCTCTTGGAAGTATATAGTATGTTTATTTACTATATAATTTAAAAATAAAAAGTGACATGGTAAGTGTCAAACTAATTAACTAAGAGTTGAAACAAAAAGATAAGGTTAATAAAGTGACTCAAACCTGTCCAATTCTTATTGGATGATTTCATTTATATCACTAGTCATCTTATCTTCATCTTTAATGAGTTTGGACCTTTATAAACCTAATATCATTATATAATAAAACAATATTTTCAATCCTTCATAAAAAGCCCATCCTCCCCCTTATAAAAGGACACCATTTCTAACCAATTTCTAAAACCTCTCAAACCTTTTGGCTCATCCAAACTCTGCCCAATTAGACTCCCAATATCCCTCTCCTCCTCCTAGAATCCTTACCTTAGGCATAAGGCACTTCAATTGTCCTTTTTGGCTCAAACCAAAGGGAGTTACCCAAATTAAAGGTAACGATTTCTCTTTTCTTCATTTCTTTTATTTTACATATCTAACCCCTAAACTCTTCTTATTAATTTATTTTCTAACAAAACCAGTATGATAAATATACTAGGATATTTTTATGATAAGTATTCAATATAAAGTTACATACACCTCCATCTAATGGGTGAAGAACATAATGTTTCTGTGTATGGAAACCAAACGCCTCACGAAATGATGATTGTTCAATTATCTCCTACCACCTCTCCTGGTGGCCATTATGATGGACCTGTAATTAAATATGATATTAATGATATTTATTTTATATATAATACTTTTTAGTTCCATTTTATATCATACCATTTTTCATTTCATGTTGTATATATATACGATAATTTCATTTGAGGAAGTGCGGACTACAGCCCCCTCAAAGTGATATGACTCGTTCGTACCATACATGGAATGTATAAAGGATGGTGTTAATGAACATAAGTAATATATATAAGATATTATATTATAATTCAATAATAATATACCTATTTATCATTAGGGTTTGATTCCCTTTAAAATGAAAAATGAAATGGATGTAGCGTTTGTGGGTACGTACGGACTACCGTCTCCACGAACGCGATGAGATCCATTCCACATCGTATCCATACAATTATAATTATCATTTGATGATTAAGAATAAAGATTATGAAAATGATATAATTCTTGATATGAATAATATACAACCTATCCATAACAAAAATTTCTTATGTAACAAAACATATAAAAGAAAACGAGTAAGTTAACACCTGAAATGACGATAATACTAAGATATTATTAACAAATCAATGTTAAAAGTTTAAATATGATATCATATTAATATATATGATATTTTTATAATTTAATGAAAATTATATCACCATAATAAAAGAGGTTAACCTACCCACAACCAAGGAAAATTAAAAGGTAAGGGTTTATTTCACAATCTCTTCATTATCTGAGGTTGTTTATACATAATTATCTAATGGGACCTCTTTATCATCCACATCCATATTTCTTAAAAATGTATTTCAAAACATTCTTACTATTTTAAAGAATATGGTTTAAAGTCATTTATACACTTGTTTGACTTTTTATAAGATTTTTATAAAGGAATCATTCCGTCATTTTCCAAACAAGGTACATTTTAACCTTTATGAAAAAATTAAGGTAAGAATGTCTTTTTTTTAACTTATACGGCAGGTGCGGCTATTTTCTACCATTATAAACACGTCGACGCTTCCCTTACAATCTTATATGAATATTTTCAAACTAAATTTTTTATTTTATAATTATATGACTCTTAAATGATTTCAAAATAGAAAGAGATATTTCTCTGAAAAGAGTTTTGATTTCTTCTATGTCAACATCCTTTGATGGATTTTATGTTTATTTGGAATTTATTTATTATGATACAAAACTTCCATATTTTATTGAAGGTTTTGTGATACGTTTGAATGTGGATGTGATATTTTTATACTATTCATGGATTATGGTTAAAGTATTCACATTTCGTATGCTTGTTTTAATACGAATGTTATGATATGTTTAAACATTTTCATATGAGAAATGTATTGGACTTAGTAAGTAATTGGTGGAGCCCGCTATATCTCCTCGATGCATCGGTAGGTCTCATGAGATAACTGGACATGGAATTGGCCGAGGCCCTTTCCAAATTTGATTTATGGTTTGGGACGAGGCCTTAATCATTTTTAGATGTCTTGGACGAGGCCTTGGAAAAATGTTTTAGAACATCTGGCATTATACATTCACTCATTATGGAAATAATATTGATGGTTCATGTGGTAATTTAACTAGTAGAATACCCATGATTATGTTTTATTATGGAATAATTTACTCATCTCATATTTTTTCCATAAAAGAATTCATGTTTATTATTGGTAAAGGCATGTGGTTTCAATTATTTACCATGATTAATATTTATGTAATTTTCCACTTTATTACTTACACTTACTGAGCGTTTGAGCTCACCCCTTTCTTATGTTTCATTTTCGCTGGATATTAAGAAGTTAGTTATTAGTGACCAACATGCATAATCTAGGAGGCTTGGATGTTTCTAATGAAATATATTTGTGTTGTATTTCTTTTCAAGTTGTAAAGTTGAAATAATGTATGAATCTTTCTTTTAATAATACTAAACTGATCGGTGTTTTGAGACAAGATTTACTTATGATCGTGCGAATGTTATGTAATAATTCATCAACTCCGAGTAACTGGGGTCAGTGCTTTACAATATCTCCTCGATGCATTGGTAGTTTTCATGAGGAAATTAGACATGGAATTGGCTGAGACCTTTCCCAATTTGATATATGGTTTTGGAAGTGGCCTTAAAAAATTTTAGACGTCTTGGCCGAGGCCTTGAAAAAAGGTTTCAAAATTTTTGGCATTATATATTCCTTCACTAGGAAAATAATATTGATTGTTCATGTGGATATTCTACTAGTAGAATACCCATGACTATGTTTTATTATGGAATTATTTACTTAGCTAATATTTCTATGATAGAGTGTTCATGTTTATTATTTTTAAAGGCATGTGATTTCGATTATTCACCATGCCTATTGTTTATTTTATCTTCCGCTAAATTGTTTACCTTTACTGGTCATCTGATATCACTACTTTCTTTACTTTTATTCTCCTAGGATTTCCAATAAGTGAATTATGACTAACCTATAGGGATAGTATACGGGATTTGAATGTGTTCAATAGAGACAATGTTGTTTTTGTTTTTCATTTTATAATGTAATATAACGTTGTCGTATGTAATCTATTTCCAAGAATGGTAAACTGATCGGTCTTTTGCGACGTGATTTCCTTGTATCACGTCGATATATAAAAATAATGCACCGACTCTGGGTAACTGGTGTAGGGCATTACAGATAATGATAGGGTTTATGAAAAGATCAATACAGTGGAGAACTTATCAAGACCTAAAGGCATTTATGATCTTGGTTTGGAACCAGATGATTTTATCGAGTATTCTGATGAGGAGGATGAAGAAGAGGTGGTTTCATCACATTGGAAACTATCCTGGATGAGGAAGACAATGAAATTGCTCCACAAGTATTAATTGAGAAGGAAGTACATATCCCTAAAGAGATTATTGATCTGTATGAACAACCTGATTCTAAAGAAGAATGTGTTACTAAGGTAAGTTAAAAGGATGTTATAGAAGAACATATAGAAGATGACATTTCTCTTGTCCAAGAACCTATTTATGAGGAACATGTGATAGAACTAGTTGTTCATAAAATTATCCCATCGGCTGAAGAGAGAATAGGGAATGCATTTCAGTTGGATGGAATAGAAGTGGGTGAGGCTATTGGGGATGGAATCATGGAAATGAAACAAGGATCTAAATTTCATAGTCAAGAGAAAGATGCTTCTGTTGAGTGGGAGAATCCTCCAAGTCTGGAAAGTGTTGAAGTACCTAATACAATTAATCCAATATTAGTGGATAAATGGTATAAATTCGCTAGTTATTTTGATGTGAATGATTCCAAGAAATTATCAGTTAAAGTTATTGATTTGTCTACTATGATTCAATTGAAACTGGCATCTACTCTAGAAGTTTTCTCTGCTGTGGAACCTAAGCCTATATCAACTATTATTCCTAAACCTTCACAATAACCCTCCACCATGGTGAGTAAGGATTATTTTAAAGCATTTGGAGCTACCATACTAGTGGGTGTTAAAAAGATCATGAATTATCAACCTACACCTATGACCAACCTGAGTGAAATAAATGCTTCACTATTGTTGTAAAAGATCAAATGGAAGATTCATAGAAATATTTTTAATGAAATTCAAGAAGTCATAGTTGAGAATAAAAGGCTTAGTTATGAAGTGGAGACTCTCAGAGGTATGGATGAAGATATGAAAAAGTGCTGAACTCAAAACCAGAATCATTTTCTCATCCTGTTGAAGATGTTAGTGGTCAGATTCCATAAGACGTAGCCTCCCTAATTCAACCTAACCTAGTTTATTTAGCTCACAATGTAGATGAAAGAAAAAAAATAATTAAGGATATGCGTGATCTTTTAATTGGGATTAATAAGTTGACTGATGAGTATAAGTGATATCTCTACAATGTTCTGAATCAAAAGAAGTATATTAATTCGGATGTTAATGTTTCTAGTGCTTATAGACAATCACCCTAAGATAATGATCTTCTCAGAACTGTTGTTAAAGAAGAACTTCAATCAATGCACAAGGATTTTGACAAAGTGTCTCTATCTGGGGTTTTCAAGAATAGTGAAAAAGTTCTTTATTTGGTGATAATTCATTCCAAAAGAGAAAATTATGTTCAAGAAGAGATTACTATGAAGGTGTACTTCTAATTCAATAGGATCTTCTCGAATAAAGACATGACCAACCATTTCATGTACCCTGTTGATAATCTGAGGATTCCTCCTGTCACTCAAGCTTTAAAAACTCCAGTCCAAAAGCTTAAAGATCTCACTCCTTTGTTGGACAAGTTTATAGAGAACATGGATGACTTTGAGAAATCCATGAGGTATGGTGGCGAAATTATTTCTGAATTCATCAATCTTTTGAGGCCTTATCTTCATGTGTAGAGTACTGTAATTGTGGCTCCTACAGCTACACCCTTGAGACATGATTTTCCTACCTCCTCATCCTCTACCCTTTCCTCGACCTCTATGTTTGGATCTCATGCTCTGAGTCTAATTAGATCTTTTAACCTTGATCAACATTTTCCTTGGTCTTCCATTACACCTAACTTGGACCCTTCTGTTTTTGAAGGACTCCCTTTACATTCTCTATCTATTCGATCACTTCTTTCTTCCACTTTTAACTCTCCTCATATGGATTCTAATGATGCTACTGCCAAGGGATAATATAAGACTGGCAGTTCCTAAGAAAATTTTCTACTATCTTTTGAATGGGATATTTTTTATATTTTTGTTTCCTACTATTTTTTATAACACTTTTTACCCATCTAATGCATTGTGAACTCTTCTTGTCAATTTTTTATTTATTCTTTTTGATAATCCCAAAAATTGGAGAAGACATGCACACTAAGGGAAAAACACATTTACTAATAATATATCCCTCACTCCCCTAATTTGTGATCATGAAAAAGGGGGAGATTTTGGACTCCTCATGTGTTAATCATGTTTTAATGATCACAAATCCTATAAACTCTGTAAAACATGTTAATCCTTTTTAATTTGTCTCAAATCATGAGTAAAAATGATTAGTTTAATTATACCTTAAATAGTTATTGTAAACTATTTTTAGTTTGTGTTATAATATATTTCCTTGATAAATGATTAAGATTAATCCATTCTATGAATATCATAATTTTAGTCTGCATACATTTATTTGTCTATGTCTAAATAACCATGACCGGACATCGTGACCATACAGACACTGTGACTAGACACCGTGATCAGACACCGCATATGTGCTAACAGTTCCTAATCTCTATACAACAATGCCATCACAACTATCTCACAGCTCAAAGATAAATATGGAGACATTGTTTCAAAGATACATCATTTCAAAGAGACACCATTTGAAGGAGACACCATTTCATGGAGACACTATTTCCAGATAGAATGTGACACCATTTATTAATATTTTTTTTCATTTTTCAATTTAATTTATAATAGTCATATTAGGGTCTTTTAAATGGACTAACATAATTAATGTTTCTTTGTAGAAATTTCACCTGACAGTATGAGGTACGAGGTGCAAAATACATGCATCTTGTCAGCTCCAACACATGAACTCCAAGAAATAATGTGAAGAACATCCAAGAAAGAAGTGTGTGCTCGATAATGAAGAAGCGTGAGCATTATTGAGAAACGAACTGACACATGAAACTCAAAACATCTGAAGAACACATGAAACATTCTTGAATCCAAAAATCTAGGATACAATTGATAAGAGTCAAGGGAATATTTTCACTACCAACACCATGAAGAAGATGAGCCAGATCGAACTAACATCAAATACACTCTTTTCCACAAGAGGACTCGATTCCTATATCTTCTTCATCATACAAGTCTAGAGATTCATATAATAACACTCAAAAAACATCTATCATTTTCTCATCATTTTTTATCTATTGGGTATCATTTTAGATTTTGAGAAGTGTGCGTGTGTCTATATAGAAACACACATTTTCTCCTGCATTAAACTGAATGATAAAAGATATCCTTCAAATCACATATTTTTACACCTTTTTATTCCCACAGATATTCATGGAAGATGTCTCTATGTGACCTGGTAATTTATACCCACGGAGAACAGTGGAAGAGGTCGTGTGAACTGGACAGTCCTGTGCACTATTTCTCACCCCGATCCAGGGTGTGGATCAAGTTTATTAATATAAACTTCTTAGTGGTAGGTGATCACCATGTGGGGTGGATTAGGTCTTAGACTGGGAATGGACCACTTGTTTTATATCTGTTGTGTTGTTTAATTTAGTTTTATCTGCTTCATGTTATAATTCATAACTCACCCAATTTAAATTGATAGTAAATCTTGGAAAAAAGCTATAATTTTTTCCCTTATTAGAATAGGCTAAAAAGTAATGTTAATAGATGATATTAAGATTAATGAGAATTAATAAATCTTTTGAGAATTTATTAAAAAAGTTAAACCTTCAATACCATATTACTTTGATTAACAAGGTTGTATTTATTGGGGAACATCTTTAGAATATTTTTTAACAGAAATTTTTTATAGACACTCAATTCACCCGCCCTCTTGAGTACTCTAATTTGACCAAAAAAAATTTATTCCATTTTTATAATCTATATATATTATAATTTATAAGAGGGTCATCTTAATTTTTTAACAAAAATATTAGTGAAGGCGATTAAAATTAAATAAAATTATTAAGAGAAAATTTTTTATAACAAAGTATTATACCTTAAATTTAAGACCCAAAAAGTACTATAAACTTTTCAAAAATACATTAGAAAATGATGATTCATCTTTTAAACTTCCATTCCTGATTTTTCTTTATTTTGTATGACTTTTTTTAGGTAAAAACATGGGTACGCCTAACTTGTTTTGAAAAATGCCATGTGTGTCCACACCATTCCCTATAAAAGGCCACCGCTTGTCACTCTTTTTCACACCTCTCAAACCACTCAGGTTCGATCAATATCTACCCAATACACTTCAAAAGATTTTCACATCCTCTTAGAATCCTCCAATTAGTAATAAATCCAACAAAGGATGCCTTTTGTCTCAAACCAGAAAGAGTTACCTGATTAAGAGGTCATGAATTCTCTCAAGTTCCTTTCTTTTATTTTCCTTCCCTACCACCTCCACGCTCTTTATTCCATTGTTATACTAAAAAACTAGTATCCTCAATTGAATATTATGTTTTATGATATTTATTTGACCTAAACTTATGTACACCCCCATATAATAAGTAACAAACATACTATTTATACGTACCCCGAGTTACCTCCTCACAAAATGATGATTTTTTATTTTTCCTTTACAACTTCTCATGGTTGAAATTATGATTAATAGTATGTTTATATATGTTATATGTTATATTTATTATTTCTTTTATAATTTGTAATAATTTCACAACAAATATCAGTATACTTTACTGTTTTGTAAATATGATTATTTTGTTTGAGGATATGTGGACTACCGCCCCCTTATAGTGAAGTAATTCATTCACACACTACATGGAATTTATTACAGATATGCTTAGTGAAATTTTATTATCTATATGAAATAATAATTATAATTTAATAATTATATATATATTTGTTTGTGTGTGTGTGTGTATTCACATATTTAATTTTCATTTATTCATTCATTACGACAATAAAAACAAAAACATCGTCCATAAATATGTTCGACTTATCGTCTCTCTGAATGGTGTAATCCATTTCCTAATTCTCTTTTATATAGATTATTAAAAATATAAATATATTTAATAGAAATTATATTTATATCATGGTGTAAATTATTTAAATCATGATATAATTATAAGGACTGAATCTATAATAAATTAAAACATATGCGATGAATAAAGAAAATATTATCCAAAGTGAAACCATAACATAGGATTGTTAACAAGCGAGTAACATAGGGCCATAAAAACCCATCTATGGTTTTAAATATAAGAATATAGTTCTGTAAAATATTTATAAAAAATTTATATTTATTATATAGGTTTTTTTAATGAGTATGATGAGATTTGAGACACAAGATAAGGGGATTTCATCTCACATGTTATTTCTATGAGATACATGATTCATTCACCACCAATTCCATTTGTGTGGTGTGTATAATGACCATAAGAGTATTCAATGATTCTTCCAATTAAATTTATGTATATTTAAATATCCATTATATGATACTTATTTCATGGGGTCAATGTTTCAAAATATACTTAATCGATAAGACATTTTTTTGTCTCAATTTTCCTTCTATAAGACATAAGTTTCTTATATACACCAAAATTATTTTTTGAGGTGTAAATATACTCATTTGACATGTTATATCATTAAACTATATCCTTTAATGATATTTTAAACATCATGTAATTTAATTTTCTTAAATGGAGAGTATGATTTCATGTTTCCAAGTGATAATAGTTTATTGAAACAATCTCATTGTTTTTTGAGATCGATAATGATTATGCTTGTTTGATAAATATTATGATCCATATCTCAAGAAAACTCTTGAGTTTCCTTATACACTATTTACTCATGATATAAAAATTTATTACTACCATTTCCTTACTCTTTAGTACTTATGATAATGAAGAATTTTTTAATGAAATCTGGCCATATTTCTCCCTTCGGTTGAAAATCTATTTAATTTCAAAAATGTTGTTTTATAAATGATTACAACTAATCATTGATGATCAATTTCATGTAAAATATATTTTATTAATTTTATATCATTTTAAAAGCTTCTTGTATATGTTTTCAAACTTATTTTTAATGAAAAAGTTTTTTGAAAAGGTTTTATTTTAAAAAAAAATTCAATGAAGTAAGGATATTTTCCTCAAGAAGTGTTTTTAAAAGATATTTCGAAATAATTTCCAATATAAGATAACATCTATTGTTGTTACTCATGAATTTATTAGGAAATTATTCCATGTTTCCATTTAAATTAATTATCTAAATGGATTATGTTTTAATGAGATTATTTTTATGAAACTCGTTTCTACTTCACAGGTTATATGCTTTTGAAACATGATCTATTTCATGGGTTTTGATTATACTGAAATGATTACGAAACCTATATCTTTTTTCCATAGGTTATGATATGATTTCATGATTATGATACCCATTTTATTTAATCGTTTATGATATGATTTTTAATGATCTTGTGGAACATTTATGTATGATTTCACTATTAGATCGGTGGGACTTATATCTCCCTCTAATTAATTGAGTAAATATTTATATCTAATGATATAGAAATGGATGAAATGATAAATGAACACAGTTCAGTATTACATGGATAGAATAGAAAATGAACCCAGTTATGTAATATAGGAATGGAATGAGGAGTAAAATCAGTTCAGTAATACAGGGAAGGAACATGGTGTGAATTTAGTTTAATAAACCATAATAAATAACTAGGTTTAGAGAATGTTAGGTCATTAACAGTTCTAACTAAAAACATAGTTAAAGAACCCATTAATCAGTGCTAAAAAATTGTTGTTAAAGGGGGTCTTTAAGAGTGATAAAAAATTATTTTTAAAGGGGGAACTTTATTAGCACTTTTTTTGAAGCACAGATAAAGGCCCAACATTTTTTAGTTCTTGTAAAAAAGCGCTGATAATTAGAGGGATTTATGAGCACTTTTTTAGAAGTGCTGATAAAAGACCCCCTTCATCAGAGCTTCTTTACATGTTCTGGTAAAATTATACATAAAAAAATATATTTCATTAAAAATAATATATTAATATATAAATAAATTTTTATTGATATAAATATAATATATATTTTTTAAAATATGTTTTAGATAAGGTAAATTATCATTTATAATTAATATATTTGATATTTAGTGGGAAAAACTTTTAAAATTATTTTAAAAAATATAAATTAATAATTTTCTTATTATTACCAAGTAATAGTAATTTTATATCAACATGAAGATAAAAAATAAATAAAATAAATAAAAGATAAAAAAATAAGTGGAAAATGTAACTCGAACATCAAACGACCATAACTTTAGATCTGGGTGTCAATTTGGGAACTTCCACATATCAAATCAAATAATGCAATGAGATCTTTTCCCTAAATGATAAAGATAAAAAAATTTCACATTTTTAGAGGCCAAATAGGGGCCAAAAGTCCTCCAAAATTGCGTTTTTTTTTGTCGGCATAATTGAATTTTAAACATTTGATGGAATTTTAGGTTTGTTTATGGGGGTGTTTTTTAACTTTTTTGGTGGGGAGTGAATTTATTCCTAGGTATTATATTCATATTGATATTACAGTTTTGAAATTTTAACATTTCTCAGAGTGTACTGTTATTTATAATCAAATATATAACAATGTATACATATTTTTTATATATTCACATATAAAAATTTGATTTTATAAATTAATGATTAAACATATTTAGATATATATTATATTTATTAAAATATTAACATATATATTAACATATTTATAAACATATATATAAATATATGGATTAAACAATATAATTAAATATATATATATATATATATATATATATATCATAAAATGTGAAAAAAATTATAGGGGTGAGGGAAGGGATTTGATGTATATGTTCAAGGTCTAGGGATCAAAAATTGATAAAGGATGGGGTGCATGCGGGAAAGAGAAATTATCTAAAGTGTTGATAAAGTGGTGGGGGAAGCACTGATAAAGGGTTGGGGGTGGGAAGTGATGATGAATAGGGTTGTGTGGGGCATGAAAAAAAAATATATACCTTTTGTCAATGAGGCCTTTATCAGTGATTTTTTTAGTGATGTTAATGGCCCCATTTTACAGTGCTAGAAATATCTGTTAAAAGGTTCCTTTAATAATATTAAAAAAACCATTAAAGAACCCTTTTAATAGAACCTTTTTAGCACGGGTAAAGGGGGCCTTTAATAGTACTTTTTTTTACAGATAAAATCTTCGTGCCATTAATCGTGATCAAATTATCAGTGCTTTTTAGGGATGATATCGGCCTATTATAGTGATGTTGAATCCCATTTTTTGTAATATATAAAGTAATTTTCCTTCTAATATGGCCTTAACCGGGATTCCTTTACTATTATAGAAATCATTATATATACTTATGTATCTTCCACAACTCCATGTTGTATCCATATGCTATGCTTCCATGGATTATGTTCTTTATTTTCTTATATTTCACGACATATTAAATTCCAAGAATTATTCCATTATTCATGTTTATAAATTTTATTATGAATGGTATGATCTTCTAATTTAATGATCATGTTCTCATACCCATATTCTCATGATTATGTTTACATATCTAACTTTTTTAAACTGACAGAGCACTTGAGCTCTCCCCCTTTAAGGTTTCCTTCCCCCGGTTTATGAGAATATGTATTATCTTTTATTTATATCATATGGTTTCTAGTCAAGACGAACCTAGTGGGAGATTATGTAAATCATTTATGTACCTATGTTTATTTTTCCATGTTTCTAAATGCACTAAACTAGCATGGTATTTGGGAGTTGTTTTTATAAAATTTTAATTATTCCATAATAGTTATTTAATATTAATGTATGAAAAGTGATGTTCTATATATTATCTTCCATATTATGAGTATAGAAAATCATTGATCTTTATATATAGTAAGTATTATCACTAAATTCTGTTAATAGTGTCATGATTTTATTTATCTATTCAGAATCCTTCACTATCCTAATTTAAATATCTGTAAGACGTGGAATTTTATTCCTACTTGTGAAATTCAAATATCATAATCATATAATCCGAAAAAATATACACCTTGTAACCCATTATAAATTCTATCTATGTGCACATGAATTAATATTATCACATGGATCATTCCTTTAATGGAATGGAACTCTTTTTATTTATCCTGTAACTTCTCAAACATACCAGCTTATATTAGGTCAGAATATAAAAATATACACAACAGGTGGGGGTGACTTGTGTCTTCTCAAAAAAATTCATAATTCATCCTTTTATTGTCAAGTTTAAATAATCTGTATGATTAGTGTTTATCATTTGTATGAAATTATGAGCAGTAGATAAAATAGAAATGTAGAACACGACTGTTTATAGTGGTTTAGGGCACAAATCTCCCCTATTCCACTCAACTAATTACTCTCTCTATGTGTTTGGTGAAATTCACTAGTCATATCCTCATATCATAAGACCAAGTCACAACTGAGTGTATGAAGTTGACACCTTTAAAAATAAGGCTAAAAACAAAGCCTTTAAATTATTTAACAGACAAAAAAATATCCATATTTAAGATCAAGAAGAATATACTCTATTACAGTTGAGTATGAGTAGATGAAACTCTTAAAAAAATATTGATTTAAATGGTTTCGATTGAACTTCATAGTTGTAACAGAAATTAATAGTATATGAATATTATTATTCTGAAAAAAATTTCTTCAAGAAAGAGTAGTTATAAAGTGATCCAGTGACAATATATCTTTAAATAAAAGTATAAATGATTAATATCAGCAGATATATAGAAAATTTGAGATTCAGATAATGTATATCTCTAAAGTGTGGTATCTTCTGTAGATAATAGAGTCTGATCGATTATTGTAGTGGATCTATAAAATATCTTCACAAGAATGCAGTTCCAATAGCAATATGTGTGTCACAATATATGTTTTTTCTTCTATAAAACATACACATATATATACTTAAACAAATACCCTGATATAATAAATAAAAAAAGTTACTTCGTCGCAATTCTTGATCCAAGAAAATCGCCTGATAGATAGTGAGAAATAAAATTAATAAGACAACTTAGAGTAAACATAAATTTCCTTAAGAATAGGAGATAATTTCTCTACTAAATAAAATCATTTGAATCTATCACTATGAGCTTTGAATTTTTGAAAAATTATCTTAAAATTGACTTGATATTCCGCAAATATCGTTGCACAAAACTTTAATAAAATTGTAAATTTAAATATCCGATGTTGAAAAGTGAAATGTAGGGTTCCTTCCCAAAATGAAAAAAATTAAAAATGTAAGGTTTAACTACGTAGTGTCGATTCTATTAATGAAGGGTTGATAATGTTTGGTTGATCACAAAAGTAAGGTTTATTATCTTTACAGTTGCTTCTCAAATGTAGGGTTTCATACTTACAGAGGGTTCTTGCACCATACTATTTCTCTTTGTCAAAACATAAGGTTCCTTCCAAATGTAATGTTCATTATCCATACATTTATTCAATATAGGTTTAATTAACCATAGGTGATAAATTTTTAACATATGGTTTAATAAAAATGTTGATTTTATTCCTTATATTTTTTTCTTCGATGTAGGGTAAGAAAAGTGTTTCTAGAATACGCTTAAGAGCATTCTGAACACTTTGATAAATATTCCACATGAATAATAATCTTGAATATAATTCCAAAACATGAATTATAATGAATATTATTTTCTATAAATACACTTAAAATAACATCATTAGTAAAACTAACAATGTTATTTGTTAGCACCAAAATAAATAATATTTATAGAGTATGGATGAGACAATACATGCCCAATAATCACCCCCTTTATGATGATCACAAAACCCATAAAATTAGTAACATAATTTAGAATTTTTTTCTAACATTTAAAAGAAAATAATTCAAAATTATTTTTGAAATAATTATTTAGATAAAAATAAATTCTGTGTTTATCAAAATTTCTCCCCTTTTTGTGAGATCAAAAATAAAGTATAGAAAAATATTAACACACATTAAATTTTTATCAAATTAGTAAGTGAATGTTATATTAACCTATTTAGATAAATAAGATTGGATTTTTGGATGGATATATAACCATAAAATAATATCAAATAAAGACTAAAAATAAAGAAATTTTATTGATAAAAAATTGTATAAGTACAATAATCAGTGTGACTAGGAAACAAGTTCGCCAACTGATATGGTTATGGTAGATCTGGTTTTGTAGGATTTGGCTCAGTTATGGTTCTGTTAGATTTTAAGATGCTTTAATCATGTATTTGAGCTCTGTCATTTGTACCCACAACCTTTTCATAAGACCATATCCCAAATTCGTAATCAAACCCTTGGAATCTTGACTGATATGAAAACTTTAAACATCATTGACTTTTAAAAAGTCATGAAAACTCTCCTCTCACTACATAAACTATTATACTTTATTTGTGAATTTTTTTCAACAGAAATATGATACCTGGTTCATTCTGAGTCAATTGGTCATCTAAAAAATTTAGATTGTCTAATATAACTTCAAAAGAATCACTATTGTACTGATGTTTTTATAAATGATCATTCATGTCAGCCATAATAGTTGTGATTGCCAAAAATCATTAAATCAGATCTAGAGAGGTAGTAGGAGCAGATGTAGATGTAATGGTATGACTGACACCAAAAATGATTGGTTCAAATTGACTCCCCAAATACCACTTGAGATCTGCCAATTCTGACATTGAATAAACATCATACTTCATCTTTCTATCCACATTAAACATTTCTCTCTTTAAAATATCAAAGTGCTTTTTTGGAAACAAAATATTTTTAAGATCTTATAAAATTTTCTTTTCAAATTCGATCTCATTTAAGAATATTTACATTTTCTTCCTGATATTTATTGAACTTAATCACGATAACTTCATCTTGATTAGTAAGGGACTTAGATGCCCCTTAATTTTGTTGTTTTATTTGATAAACATCCATTATTTCTAATGATATTCATGTAATATTCTCCAAATACTTCTCCACCAGTTTTTCAATATATTTGACACATGAAAAATATATAATATCAAAAAATTAATTTTTCCCTCTTGAAATTGTTATATTCCTCTTAACAAAATGGTCAAAAATAGTGTCAACAATTTCTCTAGCCACATTTTTAGATCTGAGAATCTATTTCTCTTCTTGAATAGTTAGATCTTCCTTCAAAACAATTGGAATAGCAACACTATACAAATCAAGAATTTCACTTTGAACTTGTTGTTCATCCTCAAAAATAGGTTCATCCAAATGAACCAACCTAGTAGATTCTTCTGAACTCAACACTGGTTCATGAATAGGTGAATCCACTCTTTTCTTTGGTTTCATATCCAATTTTAGTAGCACATTTTCTTCTTTCTCTTCTTCTTAAAAAATAATTAATTTTCTCTAGGTAGGTTTGGAAATTCTTTCACATCCAGTTTCTCCAAATCCTTTATTTCCAATAGCATTATGCTCCCCCTGAGTAAAATCTCTATAACCCTATTTCTCATCAGCACCAAAAGGTAACAAGCTTCCTTTAAAAATACTCCATATAAATCCAAACTTCCTTATATTTAAAAAATCATGTACATTAATATGATGGAATTGTATATGATAATAAATTAATCAAATCATATTTTTCTTAGATATAATCCAAGAAATTTTCCATCCATAATTATAAAAAGTTATCACTGCATCTGGTAGACAACAATATTGAAGATATCTAAACATATAACATGGAAAATTCATCTTTATCTCACATAAAAATAAAAACATGATTTAAATGCCGGGATACAAAATTTTCTCAATTTTATCCATCCTTAGAGCAATTCCAGTTTGAATAAACTTAACCAAAATGTTTTGGTCTACCTAGAGATCTTTGAAAAACATAATGAATATTTTTTTCAACCAAAAATAAAAGAGGTAATAACTTCATACATATGATCCTTATCCCTAGTAGACCATATATCAAAATGAATGAATCCCCCATGAGGAAAATTCAATATTTTCAAAATTTTAGAGGAAGAAATGAAAATTTTCCTATCATTTATTCTCACTAATAATAGTATCTTCAGAATCAATGAAACTAAATTGAATGTTGTTGTAGAAAATTTTAAGTTATACCTAAAAAACTCTAAGTTAAATTCAATCAACACAAATTACATACCATGAAATTATAACACCTATTTCAAGAGTATATTTGTATGGTATATCCATTCAAAATCTACCACTTTTCCTGGAAGAAAATTTCTTCCAAAAAACGTGTGGTTTCTTTAGATCGTTGGCTTTACCTTCTTAATTTTTCTTTGTTCTCATCATTTCTAAGAAACAAAATCTTTGAGGCTATTATATTTTAGGGTTTTGATGGTAGACTAAGGTTTCAATATTCGAAAAGGGTTTGAGATACGAACAGCTAAGTGAAGTTTAATGGTTTCTAATAGTATCTTATATCTCATTCCATTACGTAAGTTAATTATGATTTTTTTTTGAAAATATAAAGTATGAATAATTTTAAGATAATATAAATTAACTAAAATATATATCAAGATAAAAAATATTAAAACAAATCATATTTAAAGTAATTATTAAATAAATTTAACATAAATGAATTGGAATAAATAAATAAATAAAATGATTTTGAATAAAAATATGAAAAGATAAACAATTATTAAAAATTTAAATAGACCTAACACCTCATTAATCAAATAAAAACTCAAATTGGGAAATTTTTAAGTGAAAATACAATCTATTTAATATTTAGTGCTGAAAAAATCTAAAGATATATACTTTTTAATAACATGACCTCTTAGAAAATTATACATAAAATCAATATTCTTATTTATTGAATGACTTATAAGATTTTTTGAAATACTTATAGCACTTATATTATCATATAAAATACACATACTATTAAAATTTAGTTCAAAGTCCATTAGTGTGTTTTTCATCCAAAATACTTGTGCACAAAAACTATCTGTAGATATATATTCTGCATTGGCTGTTGTGGGGAAACTGAGTGTTGTTTCTTACATGAACATGATACTGATGATTTTTCTAAAAAGTGACAAGTTCCTAATGTACGTTTTCTATCTAATATAAAACATAGGAATTTAGCATCTCAATATGATATTAAATTAAAATCATATGTTTTTAGATAAATAAGTGATTGAAAATAGTTCCTTTTAAATATCTAAACAACCTTTTGAAAATAATAAGATGGGATTCTTTAGGATTTGTATGAAACATAGCACATAAAAATAAAGAAAACATAATATTAGGCCTTCTAGAAATGAGTTATAATAATCAACAAATAATACCTCTATATAACATTTTGTCCACTAGTTTTCAGTATTTATCCAAATCAAGTTTTATATTATTACACATGGGAATTATATATATATTTCTATTTTCAAGACCAAACTTTTTCAATAAACCAATAATATATTTACATTGGTTTATCACATTTCCATAATCTTTCTGTTAAATTTGAATCCCTAAAAATAAATTTAATTCTCTTTTTATACTCATTTCAAATTCATTTGGCATGAGTTCTGAAAAATCATTACAAATCTTTTCATTAATTGGACCAAAAATAACATCTTTGACATATATTTGAACTAATAAAGTGTTAGAATAAATTTTTTTCTTAAAAATAGTTGGATCATCTAATCAATAAGTATATCAAATTTTAAAAAGAAATGAACTTAATCTTTCATACAAAGCTTTGGGTCCTTGTTTAAGGCCAGATAGAGCATTAGTTTGTTTAAAAATAGAATCTCGGTTTTGAGAATTTTCAAAACTATGAGGTTTTTTAAAATAAACTTCTTCCATTAAATAACCATTTAAAAAGGTAGATTTAACATCCATATGATATAATTTAACGTTCATTTGAGATATATATGCTAAAAGTATTATAATTTATTCTAATATTTCTAAAGGGGAAAAGGTTTAATCATAATATATACCTTCTTTCTGATTAAATATTTCTGCTACTAATCAATATTTTTTCTAGTTATAATCCGTTGATCACCTTGTTTTTTTCTAAAGACCCATATAGTTCGTATTACTGGATAATTTAATGGTATTTTAACTAATTCCCAAACATTATAAATTTTGAATTTGTTTATATATTATTGAATTGCTAACATCCAAATATCATCTTCTAAGTCTTCTTATAATGATTTAGGTTCTTCTGGAGATAGAAAGGGAAGGAATTCAACTAGGTTTCCGGTATTTCTTATAGTTCAAATTTTTATATCTAGGACTGCTATAACAATATCTAAAGAATGATTCTTTAGGGATCTATACTAACTAGGATAAAAACTTATAGGTTCATAAGTATCATATTCTTCTAAACTGTACTGAATTTTATTGATATTAATTTTAAAATCATTTTCCTATTTTCCAAGTCTCATGTTTCCAAAATAGTCAGTTATTTCATCAGTTCAATCACTTTATTTAATAAAAGGTTTGGTTTCATCAAACATCACCTAATATGATCCTTCAACAATCCTTGAATTTTTATTAAATACTCTATAGGATTTATAGGTAGCATAATATCCTAAAAATATTCCATTAACATCTTTTGGATTGAACATACCAAGATTATCCTTGGTGTTCAGGATATACACCATGCATCCATGAACATTAATTTACTTCACTTTTGACTTTATGTTATTCAAATGTTCATAATCTATCTTTTTAAAAATTGTCTAAATTAAAACTCTATTTATAGAATATCAGGCTAATCTTATAGCCTCTTCTCATAAGTAGGTATAATGACTCTAATCATTTAGTATAATTATATCCATTTGGTTAATAGTTCTATTTTTTTTATTTTAACAATTCATTTTTTGAGGTGTTCTTAGGGTAGAGAAGGTGTGTTTAATACCAATATTTGAACAAAAGGAATTGAAATACTATTTTTGAAAATTATCCACCAATATCACTTCTTAATGAAATTATCTGAAAACCCTTAACATTTTAGAATAATTATATTGAAACATTCAAAAATAGTAAAAAATTAACTTTTGAGATTTAGAAAATAGACTCATGTAAATCTAGAATACTCATAAACTAATATATATACATATAATTTTATATCTGAACTTGCTACATTTGATGGTCTAAACATATCTATGTGGATAAGTTATAGAGGTTTTGATATAGAAATTTGTTAATATTTTTGAAGTTAGATTTTTGTTGATTTCCAATTTGGCATGCATCACAAAATTTTTCACCATCAAATTCAATACTAGGTAAATTATAAACGTACTATTTATTAGATAATTTATGTAAATAATAAATATTAAAATAACCAAGTCTCTTATGCAAGATCCATGAGTCATTTATCAAAGATGTTAAACAATTCACTTTCTATTTACAAACAGAATTTAAATTCATAGTATAAACATTATCAGTTCTAGGTTCACTAAACTCAAGCCACTTATCTTTAAATATTGAGCATGAATTTTTAGAAAAATAGACATAATACCCATCATCACAGAGTTTAGAGATACTTATCAAGTTGTGTTTTATCCCTTGTACATATATTACTTTATTGATTGAGAATGTTTTTTGATCTCCAATAGTTTGGGGTCCAATTATCTCACCATTTGAATTATCACTAAATGTGACTAGACATAAAACTATTTGAGTCAGTGTATTGAATTTTGATGCATTTCCACTCATTTTCTTGGAGCTTCCACTATCTATATACTGTAAATATTTTCCTCTTTTATGAAATTTTCCCTGCAAAATAAATTTAAACATAAGTTTTTTTGGTACCCATATCCTCTTGGGACCAGTAGTGTTAGCTAGAAGAGATCTAGGAATCAAGATCTTCTTTTTTTTTCAGTAACTCATATCATTTTCATCAGATAATGTTTTTGAAATAAAATCAATTTTAATTCTGTATATTTGAGGATTTCTCAAATAAGTTCTACAAAAATGATAAGTATTAGTTCTAATGTTTGGAACAAAATAATTTTTATATATTTAAGATTTTTCCCCCTTACTTCCTATACCAAATCATTCTGTTTTAATAACATTTTTACAAATTATTTCATTCATAATATTTTTCATTTTGTAAATAAGTGATAAGGGATTTTATAAATTTATACATCATCTGGTAATGCTTTAATATTATTTTCATGATTAGAATAGTTTGTGTTAGATGAGATAAAATTTTCAATTAACTCTTGATGTTGTTTATGTAAGGTATCTATTTCTCCAAAAAATAGAATTTTGGATTTTCATTAAAGATTTTGGTTTCTTTAATAAAGAGTAATATCTTTATAATATATTGTGTAGTAGGAAAACAATTTATTATTTGAATAAGTTGAATCAGAATCAGAATTGGAATTAGAAGAATAATAGGTTTGTACCTTATCTTTTTCAGCCATGAAGCATATATTGGCTTTCCAATTTGATTCTTCCTTTTCTGAATCAGAATTTAATGTAAAGCTGAATTCTTTAGAAACACTCCTAGTATCCTATTTTTCTCTTTTTTATTTTTGTTTATGATCAACATTTTTATGATATTTATTTTCTATATTTATTTATTCTACTTTTAGCTAGAAAAAATCTGGTCTAATATGACCTAATTTATTACATTCATATTATCTATCTTCTCTTGAGTCTTTCTCATCCCTTTTGAAGGGTTTTCTGAATCCTCTTTTATTCTTATAAAACTTGCTAAACATTTTGGCTAATTGATCCAAATATATTTCAGAATCAAATATATTTGACTTCTTTTCTTCTCAGACTCCATGCTTTATTCTTCTGATTTCCTTCAATGATGTTACCTTTATAGTAGTATTATCACTTTTCACTAAGACTTTTTGATCTTCAGCTTCATCTTGTATTTTAGCTTCATTCACCATCATTTTTTCAATTAATTATTTAATTTTTATATTTTTATAGGTGATGATTATCGAATTACAACATATATACCATTCAATTTAGTTTTTAGTACTCTCATTTCTTTCAAAGTTTGATCATCTTGTTTGATATGATCACATTAGATAGTAAAATTATTGATAATATCTGTAAGCCTTTTATCCATCTGAGTGTTAATCTCTCCATAAAACATTCTAAAAGAATAATATTTCAGATTTTCTATTTCATACAACATTTGTCTTAAATTATATGTTCCTTCATAGGTAACTATAATATTTTTTCATATTTCATAAGTAGTAGGAAATTGTGAGACACGATTGTATTCATCTAGTCGAAGACCATGGATAATAGAATTCACAACTTTAGAATTCATATCATACTCGTCCATAGTAGCTACCTTCTATGTTTTGTGATTTTTTGGTATTATATAAGGAGTAATGATCTTTGAGTTGGCTTTTAATCCAAGATTCTTCAAATAGATAATCATCGATTATTTCCAGCATCAATAATTTTCACCATTGAAATAAGGTGTATGAACCATTGACATTCCTTCTATTTGATTACTTATTTCTATCTTTGTATAGACCATACACTTTTATATTGTTATAGATTTGTTTAATATTTCCCCTTCGATACCAATAGTTTGGTTGAAATATACTAATATACACAGGAGGGGGAGAATTGTGTTTGTTTTCAAAATAATTCACAATTCATCCTTTTTCGGGAAACTGTAGATTATGTGGATGAGAAGTGTTTATAATCTATATGAAATTATTATAAGAGGATAAAAAAATACAGAACACGACTTTTTATTGTGTTTTATGGAAAAAAGATCCCCTAGTCTACTCCACCAATTACTCGCTCTGTGAGTTTGTTGAATATCACTAGTCAGGTCCTCATATCATAAGATCAATTCAAAACTGAGGGTACGATATTTACATCTTCACAAATAATAATAAAAACAGAACCTTCTTGTACTCTAATAGAGAAAAAAATATCCACAGCTTAGATCGAGAAGCTGATACACCACTAAAACTGAGTACAAGAAGTTTAAACTCTCAATAAAAAGATATTTATTTAAAAGGTTCTGATTGATCTTCACAGTTTTAGAAAAACTGATTGTAGATGGATCTTCTTCTTCAAGAAAATAGTTTCATCATGAAAGTGTAGTTCCGAAGTGATCGAGCTACAATAAGTATATATTAATAAAAGAATAAATGATTATTAGTGGCACACTTACAAAAAATATGAGATTCAAAACATGTATATCACCAAAATTCAGCCTCTTCTAAAGATAATAGAGTCTGATTGATTGTTGTAGTAGATCTATAAATGATCATCACAATAATGTAGTTTCAATAGCAATATGTGTGTCACAATATACATCACAATATATGTTTCTTATTCTTTGAATCGAAAATATATATATATTGAAACAAATACACCGATACAATAAATAATGCAATGTGCCTGCTATGAAATTCCTGATCTACGAAAATCACCTAATAAATTGTGATAATTCAAATTCATAAGACAACTTACACTATTCGTAATTTCCATTGAGAATTTCTCCACTAAATGTGATTCTTTGAATCAATCATATAATGCTTTGAATCATTTAAAAATGATCTTTAAATCAACTTGATATTCTACAAAGATGGTTTCACTAAACTCTAATAAAATTGTAAATTGAAATCTCTAATGTTGAAAAAGAAAAATGTAGGATTCCTTCACAAAATGAAAAAATAAAACAATCATAGGGTTCAACTACGTAGTGCTCATCCTTAAAAAGTAAGGTTGATCACAAAAGTATGGTTGATGATCCATATGTTTTCATCTGAAATGTAGGGTTCTAATCTTACATAGGGTTTTTAACCATACATTTTCTCTTTTTCAAAACATAAGGTTCCATCCAAACATAAGGTTCTTTATCCATATGTTTCTGTCAACATAAGGTTGATTAGCCATACATTCTGAACATTCAACATTATGTTTATTACAAACATAGGGTTTGTTCCTTAATTTATGTTCTTCAACATAGGTTATGAACTATATTTCCAAGAATACGCTTATGAGTGTTCGGAACACTCAGATGAATATTCCACATGAATAATAATCTGGAATATAATTTCAAAATAAGTGTTATTTAGAATATTAATTTCTTAAAATACAATTAAAATAATATCATTATTTAAACAAATAAGGGTATTTGGGATCTTTAAAATCTAAAAGATTTATAATGTGTTGTTGAGAAAATGCATGCCCAATAGCCTCTACATTGAGTTATTCTTCATTTATTTCTTATTGAATCATTAACCTTGTGTGATCAGGATGTTTACTCTATAAATATCAAATTAAAAGAATATTTTGATTTAATGTCGTATTCATTAGATTTTAAATCATGAAACCCTTTGTCGTTTCATATGAATTAGAAAACTAAGAAAATTCTAAGTATTAAAGTCATTAAAATCAATTTAAATCATAAAAGTAATAGAAAACACTAATAAAATAAACTATGCCATATTCTCCCATCCTTTGTAAGTTTCTATCCTTATCTCAAAGTCATATGAACTTCTCAAAGCCTTTCAATCATCCTAAAGACATATAATCCAACCAAAGTCTTACATTACAGGACATTTCCATTTTTCCTATTTTATATCAAGAACCCTAGAATTACACAAAACACACTAGTACTTCTTCAACAAATATATAAAACATTTCAACCACTCAAAACAACATCAAATGTTTTTTGGTTAGTTTATCTACATCCACCAACACTTTTCCTAGATTTCATTCATGATCAAGACACCAATCATTACCTTATACCTTCAGGATGCATATATTACATTACCAAAAGAATCACCATTACATTCCTTTACTGAAAAAATTTTGAATGATTAAAAACAAATGAAATTCATATATGGGTACTTGAAAATTGTATTCCATTTATTGTTTTCTTGGGGGGAGGTGTGACATTTTGCAGTAGAAAGGGTTCTTTGAAAAGCTTTTTATGTTAAACGTAGTTAAGGGAGTCATTTTGAATGACCTGGATCTATTTTTCATCATCCATTTGTCTTCTAGAGGGGCTCATCTGTTTTATTGAATGGGGGAGTAAATTTGATCATTTCATCATAATATGAAGTGATTAGATTCCCCAAAACCCCCAGCGCCATTCCTGAATCATATAAAATTAAATATAACTCATCTATACATCAGACACAACCAAATGTTTTATAAAATAATTGTGAGGCACAGTGTAATCCCACAATCGATTATAAAAAAATATGGTTTATATGATATACAAACACAATATCATAATTAATTTGAAAAACAATAATGAGTTAAAAATAAACACGAAGACTGACCCCTTGTCCAATATATATGAAATATAATTAAAGAAAAACATTAAGTGCATCTATGAAAAATAAATATGATATATCTAATTGAACCGTCAACATACATGACACTTCTCATCCTCAGCCATATCTCTAACTCAATATTGTTTTATGAACATCTAATGGAATAAGATGGTCTATCCACTTATATCAGAACTATTTTTTTGTTTGTATATTGTGGAGAGTCCAATAACCCAATCATATTTCCTCACACACCATGTTTATTATAATAATAGTGATCAAATGGTTGTTTGTGAAATTATACAGTGAGTATCACTCAACAAACCTATAAAAACTAACTATGAGTATACATGAAATATCATCATACCTACATGGTATTATGGTGAATAAGTCACACACATATAGGGACATCATAGAATCACATAACTGATACCTATCCAATCCAGTTCCATCATTCATATTTCGGATAGAACATTTTTCCTTATGCCACCATGGGATATCATTATTCAATACAGTCTCATATCATTTTAAATGATCATCAATAAGTCTCATCCCATAACTATAATGACATTCACTCAATATAATTCCACCTATCCCATTTTAATATCACTACCTATCAAAAAACATCAAATATCAAATTATCTAATAATCAGAGAAATAAAAAAAATGGGATATTAAATAGTATCTGGGAACAAATAATAAATATCAAATGAAAAAGATAGAAGAGTGGTCAAAGAGGGACCAAACAATATATATCAACAAAATAATACTTTCATTGAAAAATATAAAATTCAAAATATTGTACCCGAATAAATTTAATAATAGTTCTTATATCTAATTTAACTATCCACTACACCTCAATAATCCACACTAGAAATATCTTCTAACCTATCCATAGAGCACCTCACTCTTTAACAAATATATTTCATGTCATCAAATGAGGTTTATCCCACTAATAATGGTATAACACCCAGATTAGATATTTATCCCTCCCATAAAAAAATCATGATTATCAAAAATCAAATCTATTATATTGATGGTCTTAACATTATTGGATCCCAAAAGTAAATATATTCAACACATTTGGGGTAAAATTTTCCAATTCTCATAACCATTATCCATCCCCTGATTAAATACAACTTATCTGCTGAATCAACTCTAGATCACCTAAAATTATAGAATATTTAGATTTAGAACCAATGATGAACTAAAAAATAATCCATGATACATGTTAGCTCACATTGAAAGAAGTTACACTCTACTATGTTAAAGCACAATCCTTCAGGATTAATAATACATCACCTCCTCATTTAGGTCATATCATGATCACTATAGTCATCATTTACAATAACTCCATTCCCTTGGTTTTCCTCTAAATTATCTCTACATTATAGGGTATATACCTAGTTTCTCTATCGCAAACTAAAAAACTCCAACCATACAAAGGAGGGAATCTACTCCATTCTTATCATAAGATTGTAGTCCCTTATATAGATCTTCACTATATAATTTCCAATCCAATATATTCAAAAAACACATGTTTATAATGAAGTCACACATTATAATTTGGTAATTTAATTTAAATTAACATAATCTAGAAGGTTATCCCATAACCAGGTCAATACCCACATTTGATATCATTTGAATTATCATTGGAAAGATCATGAGTAATATACAAGTATTCAAGAAAATAAAATGTCCTATATTCAACCCAAATTAAATTAGATGCCTCAAAGGTCCCATTAAATATAAAACCCCATACATTAAGCAGAACATAACTACATGATTTATTTCAATGGTTACAAATTATACCATTTGTAGTATATTTTTAGTTAATAATTTTAGATAATTAGGTAAAAATTTACTAAAAAAAGTTGGCATTTTCACATAATATCCATTTTGTTCACAAAAACAGTTTTATAAAGAAACACATTCTTTATTCAAGGTAACTCCCATATCTGGACCCTAAATTTATTTACTTTTATACCCATCCATAGGAACTATGAATTATAATTTGAAAACATGTTAGGGGAATGTTATCAATAAGGATAAAAAAAAATGAATCCTAGTTATCCATTTCTAAACATGAAATTTCTATTAGAATGTTTAAATTTTTCACAATAGACCTTTTATCCTTAATATCTAATTACTTTTCCATGAAAACTACTTATTTTTGTATTATATTTTCATGAATAATTTCAAATTAAAGACTTATAAGAAAAATAATAATAATATGTGTTTCTTGGAAAACATCAAAACTCAAGATTAATATTCCTTGAAATATAATCCCACAACCTTTATAAAAAAAGGTTATAAACTTTCCTTAACAACATTAAAAAAATTTATATCATTTTAAAATAAAAATATTTTCTTTATAAACCATTGAATGTATATAATTTAGGTTCAATGGGAAATTATCCGTAAATTCACCCTAATAAGAACCCTTATAGTGTAATTACCAAACTGGATAATTCTCATATTTCTTTAGATTAACATATAACTGATAAAATCAAGCACTTTACCGAATGAATTAGAGAGTTATATCAGTCTCACCCCTCATCAGAGCTATATCAATCTCACCAATAAAATATAAAAACCTTACATGAACTATGAATTGAAAACATATTTATCTCACTTTAAACATAAAACCTATTTGAACTATATTTCAATCCAATAGTAAATAAGACTTAAAGGCATCTAAAAAAGTTATGAAAACATGTATGTTTACTAAGTAATACATTTTAGAACATAAAATTAAAAATATAAAGAGGTAAATATTTTCATAGAAAATAAACATATTCAAGTTTAAATAATCGGTATAATTAATTAAAACTACAAAGGAGGAAAAAATTGGTCAATATCTATAAATTTAAAAACTTTATTTTTGGACATTATCAAAACTCATCAAAATGACTCAATTAGTAAATGTTTAAAAGATACATTTAAAAAAATTAAATACAATGTAAAAATTAGTTAAAATTTATATTTTAAATCATTACAACCCTAAATAATAGAATTCATAAATAATTCCTAAGAACATGGATGATAAATATTTGAAAGGAATACATTAAATACAGGTTTAAATAAAAAGCCTCTTATCTTATGTCCTATCTAGCATAATAAGTTCTATAACTCATGCATAATAAAATTATATTAGTTTTCTACATTCTTAAGAAATTTGTTCATGGTCATTTCATTGTCATTATTTCTTTTATTTAATTTATTACCATGGTTTATTTATCTTTTAAAATTGTCAAGTTCACATTGGATGTTTCGGGGTTATTTAGTTTTTAGCCACAAAACCAAATTCATCCGTTGACATTTTTCAAATGGGATATGGTTAAATTACATAAAGAAAATTAGAAACATAATATTTATCATATTTATACATTATATAAACTTATAAAGCTGTCATGTAGTCCAATTATGGATACTGAACCACGTTATTTAATAGAGATGGAAGTCCATACATATGCATAAAAAATATTTTAATTTTCTTATAAATGGTGGATAAGTAATACATTAGATAAATGTTTACATTTCTAAAATCCAAAATATGTTAGTCACATAATATTTATTCATTATTTTCATCCTTATGACCATCCATATGAGGTATGAAGGAAAAAAATAATCACATTGTTTCTAGGATAAGAATTATTAGAAGACCAGGAACTCTAGGATGCAAGGAGGTATGTTGGAAAGATTTTTGTGCATGGAATTTCTGGAATAGAGTGCTCAAAATATGAAATGAATAGAGGATAAGAGGTTCCCTTTTATTAGTGAGGGGAGTGGTACAGTTGTTATTTTTCTAACCATATTAAAATTATTATTTATTAATCTCTGGATGGTGGAACAAAAACTATATAATTTAGAATATTATATAATAAAGGTATAAATATTATCATAAAATAATAATTAATATAGTATTTTATGGCCTGATCACTTATTTTTTTTCCTTAATTAATGATATTTTCCATTTTTCTATGGTAACATCTTCTACCATGGTTAATATACATAATGACCCAAAATGAAATTGAAATATTTAATAAATTTTAACTTATTAATTAAAAATATTTATTCCATTCTACATGATTAAATTGAAATAATTTGAAAATTTTAATTTTAATATAAATGTGTAAAAAAACATGGAGAGTGTTTTTTAGAAGAAAATGTTTTTGAGAAGAAAATTGAAATTGTACCAAAATATAATATTCTATTGATTACTATAGAATTATTTAGTTTATTTTGAATAAAATGGATATTATGTTACATTAAAACCAAATAAAAAACAAAATTTTACTTTCATGTTATTGGATTGAATGAAAAGAAATGATAGTTTTGAAAAAATGTAATTTTTCTCTATTCACTTAAATTTTATCTTTTTAGAAAAATCCCAAATATTCATCCCATGTAATATTTGAAATAATGATTCAAAAAATTAAATTTGTTTAATGAAATTAAAATTATCATATTAATAAATTTATCTTTAGAATAAAAACTTTTAATTCATTAAAAAACAGTTTAGTTCAATATAACCCTTCCTAATTCAACTGAAAACTTTTATATAATTCTTTATAAAATAACGATTCTACTAAGTCAATAAAATGAATATTAATAAATCACCATATTTATTTATTTATATGATTACCTTTGTTTTCACAGTAATAGACATTTAATTAGAAATCAATATATATTTGAAGTGGAGTTAAACATATAGTTCATATATTATCATAAATCATCTTTTATTTTGAGGAAAATATAAAGAAACCCAAAATCAAGATTGATTAAACAAGTACACATGATTTTAAAATAGTTCCTCCTCCTTTAAGTTAAATCACTCTAATTCATTTATCAAAATACATCTATTATTTTTAATTGAAAATAAAAAACCATTACCACTTTAATTATCCACTATAAAGGAATCCTCATATAATTTTACACACCATATTAACTTGGGTACAATATAGATCAAATAAATATTTATATATTACATATTATTCCATTTTAAAATATTATTTCAATGAAACTGTTTTAAATCACATTTTTTATTTTAAAATGTCACAAACATTAAAATATACTTAGAAATACCATTTCAATGTTCAAACCATTTACTCATATAACACCATTTCTATATGGGTATAATTATATTATATTATGTATTATATATACAAGGATTTACTAAAATGGGTGAAATAATAAATTGATTTATTTTATGCTCCATAAATGTAAAACTATTTTTGTTCATTAAGATGGTCAAATCACTTATTTTTATGATTTTTTTCTTATTATCTAACAAATATTAATGAATCCAAAAATTTAATTCTATAAAAACAAGAGAAAAAAGATCATTGTGTGAACAATTAATTTACATGGTCCACTAATCAATATGAATCTATATATTATTTGAATTATCTGAAAAACTAATGATCACATGATCTACTATAGTCAATATGGAAACAATTGATCAAGTTATATCCTTGAGCACGTGTTATAATAAAATGTATCGTAAATAATGTAACATGATCTCTAATAATCAAAATTATAATCTTGAAAAAATATTACAAAGTGAGTCTTCAAAAACAATATATAATCTCTAATATTTTATAGATGAACTATGAGTTCTCCTTACTTATTAACACTTTGTATTTTTTATAAAACAATGAATAAAATTATATTTTTTTAACAAAACATAAGTTTGACATACATAATGAGTAATAATAACAAAATACCAAAAAACTACACTTTAACCAATAATAATAATCTCAAAAAACACAATATATAGAAATTTAAACATTATTCACTTCATGATTATCCTTTATATTCAAATAAAAATGTTTTAATATCATGTTATAATTTAATGAATATATTTTAATCTTCTTCTCTCTTTTGGCTATTTTCACCTCCTCTTACAATATTAAACATACTCTTATTTTGGAAAAAAACTCTACAATACAACACATAAAATTAAAAAACATCCTCTTTTATTACATTTCAAATTTCAATTTCAAAATCTACTAACAAATTTAATATCTAACTTAAACCACTTTAATATAAGTTATTTGATCAATAAACACTTCAACACCATTGATATTATTTAGGAACATAATGTTCTGAGTTGGATTTGACTATTTGTAATCCCAAAATGGTTTTTGGGAGAGATAATATGATAGGGGGTGAATATGAGTATGAAATTCAATCTAATATGAAAAAACACAAAACTAATAATACAATTTCATTAAAATATATTGACCAAAATTTTAGTAGGGGCAATCATATGTTTTTTCTTTAATAATAATATGATGGATATTCAAATTATCATTTCCTAAAATATACTTTGTCAATGATTATTTATCATACACAAACTAATTTCATTCTTTCATAAATTACACCAATCAAGCACATAAGGAACATGAATTTTACATAGCTCAGACATGTTTGACTAATAGAAGTAGAATATGAAAATAATCTTCCAACATAATAGATTATAATAACCTCATTGTTTAGTTGTGGGACATGGATAGGGAACTCCAAGACTGGGAATCACTCCCCTTAAACTGATTTAGGGATTGTTCACTACCTCTCAATTTCCAATCCCTTAATCAAATCCCTTTCTCACTACTCTATAAAATGAAAAACGTTTTAAAAAATCCAATAAAAAATATCACAATTTCATTACTTCATTGAGTATATATAGGTTTCCTTGATATCTATATGTTTATCCTTCATAGATATATTATGAAAATCACTATAATAGTTGTGTCATCGACCACATGTCTTTATAAGAAACTCCACCATTCTTTTGAATGATATTTAAATGCTTCTAATTATTTATTATATATAATTAAATGATTATTTCTAAAATTCATATCTCTTATTATAATATATATATATATATAACTTTTCATCTCTTTCCATTTGATAGTGGAAATCACCATTATTTATTAACCCAGATATACCCATAATTCTCATCTTAATAATATTCTATTATCTCATCCAATAGAAATTTTTCATGTTTTCCAATATAGTGATAGTTAATAATCAATTTTTATGGGAAAAAATATTTCAAATAACCCTCTTCAAATATGATCCAGAGTTAAACATTTAATTGTTAGATTTCGCTCTTAATGGATATTTGAAAATTTGAAATTTGTTGACTTTAATTCTTCCCAACATGAGCACTAAATACATGAAATGATGTTAATATCCTTCTAAAAATACTAACTCAACCCCATTACTTCAATGAAACCTAAATGGAATGAAAATTTCATTTGTCATTTCTAAATGAAACCCATGACTTTTATAGATCACACCCCACAAAATATAACATGGTGAAAAAATCTGAATATTCATTGGACTTGGAAACCATTGAATAATTAGCATCATAATAATATTCACATCTCTATATAGAATGAACAAATAAAATTCAATCAATCCCCTACATGTGAGGTCCATATATTATATTTCATGACTTCTACCAGAATAACTATTATGTATTGTGTTTTAAATATTTTTATAGATGAAAGTTTCTTATTTATGATCCTCTAAATACCCTTATGTAACATGTAGATAAATATATAATTTTAAAAAATTTCTCCATGTATAAAACCTTACATATCTCCAATGGATATTATGTATCATACATATCCAACTAGTCAATAATTGATCCATTTACTTATAAGGTTACTTATTTATACATCATTTATACTGGAATGATCCTTGTGTTCATTTCATGATTAGTTCCAAAAATTCATCTATATCTACCATTACATACTATATGGAAGATATTATGTATTATATAAATAAATTACATATATTGAATTATAATCTTCCTATAAAGATGAAACTATAATCATGATGTGATACCAACTTCTATGTCATAAACTTTTAATCATCCTCAAAGATCCTAAATATAAATTATCATTGGGTCTACATCACAATGAATAATGCTCCCTATAGAACCAACCTCGAGAATAAGTCCTTCAAACATAGTCTTATTGGGTTGTTCCCTATTATGTTATTATGTTATTTAATTCCTATATATAGAACTCCTAGATCTACTTCTAACACTATTTCAGAATGACAGTGGGAATACCAGAACTTTCAGAACAATAAGCTCCTTCTTTATTCCATCAGTAATGATATAATTAAAAATATCACCATCACCAAACATATATCATAAAATGTATATCCTACACATACATTAATAGTGGTAAAAACTCCAATTCCAATATATAACATGTGTTTTTTTTTAAAAACCATAACAAAAAATACGCAAAATTTGACAAAAAAACACCACGAATAATCAACATGTGGTGAAAACAAAATCCATCACCAATACCAATCCTCAACTGGATTCTAACACCATGTTCCAAACATAAATCCACATCATATAAAATAATAAAATATGAATTTTATCCCTCATAATACTATGTTTAAGTATAACTGTAGTGTAAGGACTTCTCAACTACTAAATTTTTAAAACTCCATGAAAACAAAACCACTTTGAATAAAAAGTGATGTAATTCCTTGAACATTATTATTTTGAGAAAATGACTATAAGAAGTCCCTAAATTTAATAACCATATAATGAATTCCATTATCATTGTATCCATCATACTCAGTGACTTCTTATCAACCATGATATAATTAGTTCCTAATTTTCCTTTGACTAATAAAGACTATTACCCCTTCCCAAAACGATAACGTAATAAAAATCTCAATGGTGATTAGGGTTTTTTTTAAAAATAATCTAAACCCCAATAATTTCATAATATTAATATTTTATTTTCTATGTTATATATCTCTTGATTCATGAAACCATGGAATCTTTTAGATACTAGTATATAATATTTGTGTCTTACTTTTATAAAAAAACATCAAAAAACTCTCATTAAATCAAAATGATTTATAAACAACAATATATCTCAAAAACAATTTCAACTCATATAAATTATTTGAATTAATATATGTTTGTTTATGACTCATGTTTTGAAATAAAAATATAACACTAATATTAATAATAACATCCACTTAATTTTAGCTTCATGAAATATTATTTCTCTTTGTATAAAACTCTTTTTAGGTAAACATTATCTCTCAAACATCATCTTAGTCACAAAAATCTCATTGTTTTTTAATTTTTAGTCAACCATGTAATCATAAGTCACAGTAATGTCAATATGGGTACTATTAAATTCTTAAGAGACTATACAAATTTAAAAACATATAAAACTTAGACAATATAACAAAAAAAATATTACTTAGAAAATCCGAGTGTAAAACCCATTGGGATGGACTATATGATTTAAAATAATTAAAAAAATTAAATTGATATTATTTTATATATTTTTAGAAATAGAAAATGTGGAGAAAATATTGTGTTTTAAATCAAGATAGAGGCATTCCAGGTTTAGTGATTTTTAGGTCATTGCACTAGGGATTTAATTGGTTATGGGTTTATTCATGTTTGGTGTTGGAATCGGGTCATCAAAGATCCTTGGTTTGGGTAACAATACCTAATACTAGGATTGAAATTTTTTAAGGGTCATCTACTAGGTGAAATTAAAAAACTAGGTGACCAAAAACTATATTTAATCATAACTATACTCAATTTGATAATGGTCCTACCCAAAATAAGACAATTAATTGATTCCAGGAAATAATAATACATGAATCACAAGAAATGGTCATTAAATTGAAAAAAGAATAAAATCGCAACTAATAAATGGTTAGAAAAAAATCCATTACAAGAGTAAAAGATAAAAATATTCCCAGTGGCACCTCTCCCTATAATCACATCACCTCGCACAATAGAAACTAGTCACTCAAGCTACACAGGATGAGAATGAGGATCATGTATTCTCAAGGAATAATAGAGTTAATGAACGTTGGTGATGTAGGGATCTGGATCATCACTCCATCCTATAGAAGTGTTACATTGGTTTACCTCAGTCCTAGACCACTTCTATAATGTGCCCAAGGTGTAAATAAATAAGAATTTGGGTTAAAACCTCATCCTCCAACATCATTATTTTTCTATCAACTGAAACATTCATGATGTGTATGTTTACATGATGTATAATATCATTAAATTTCACAATGTGAATAGATTCCAAAAATTTAATCATAAATACACCTTGAATAATTCACATCATTTTGATGACACACACAACATGTAAATGTTTTGCTCCTATTTTCTAGATCCACTGCATCAAAAAAAAATTCATTGTCGCATCGTGAGCTCGGATTTTTATCACGTTTCACTCTATTTTGATAAATCTTTTGTTCCTTCCATAAAAAATAATAAAAATAACATTATCCAACATTTTTCAATAATAATAAATTAAATATATATATATTAATTTCTTAACATAGTATATAATACATGCATGAAATAAAGATATCATTCCCTTAAACATAAAAATGAAGTATAATTCAATAATTTTATGCATGTTTAATAAATCTTGGTGTATAAAAAAAGAATAATATATATTATATATTTTCAAAATTATTTATTAGGATAACATATATTCACATCCTAAGAAACTCAACCACTTCCACATCGGCTCTATTCTTAAAAAAACTATTCATGTACATGTGGTAAGATCTTCTTTCACACATACCCAAAAAATAATTATAACAATTTTAATAACAAAAAAACATGTTGAATATATATATTTACCTTTTTAACCCCCCCCCAAATATATATCTTTAATAAGATACTTATTCCCCATTTAGAGTATATATATCAATAGAGTTATTCGACTCCCCTTCTATAAAAAAATATATAGGGAACGTAATAGAGGGGATGATGTCGTATACCTTATCCTCAAAATTATTAGGCTATAACCTATTCATAAACCACAAATATTTAAATTAATCTTTTGAAAATAGTTTTCAAAATAAATGTACCAACTTTTTTTTAATATAAACAAACTCCATCTTTAGTACTCCTTAACCAACCTTTCCTATACACATACCTTTCACTTATATGATACATGTGTTTCCAAAAAACCATATGTGAATTAATCATGGAGTCTTATATTCTTCAATTTATTAAGGATAGATGTATAATGTTATAAAATATAATTACTAATTTAAAATATACACCACTATTGTCATCACATTCCTCTAAAATATCCATGATGTGCCATGCTCCACCCACATCATTTGAAAAATATTTACTAAACATCAATTTTCCATTCAATTATATTATTTTTTGGTTATAAGGTTTACTAAACATATATTAGATACTATTATTTTGTATATAATATTTAATCATTATAGTTTTTTTTCATAGTTCCATTATCCATTTTAATTCACTATAAATAATTTTCATAGTAATTTTATTCACTTCTCATGAAACTCTTAAATAAATTAAAAACCTCTAACTTGTAATTCAATAATATAATACACATAATCTAACTAAATTCATAAATAAATTAAATAAATTAAATTTATTTATTTTTCATATTCTTGTTTATTGGACCACAAATATAAAAATGGATAATCTCTGGTGGATGAGAATTTTGGATACATAAACATACTGTGTGAAGAGATGAACATATTTACTTTTGATATATAGATCTAATATAGTTAATTTCTCTATTTAATATATGAAAATCACAAATATTTTATCATTTATTAACATTACATATTTTTTTACGATGATGTTCAATCCTTTAATTCCACAACTCACTTCATTCCTTGTACCATATTTGTTTTAATAAATTCTAAAAACCACTCGAAAATGTTAGTAATTACATATTTTCCTCGAGTCATAACATGATCGTTATTCAGAAATGTACCATAAATTTATCTTTTAACAAAATTACTTCATTTACTTCATCAAAATATTGAGAGACCCAAAGAAAGGTTATATCTAACACATGAATATAAATTTCAATTTTTTATTTCAATATACTCTCTCTAATATCCAATGAGACAACTCTGTTGATTTTGAGTGACCGATAATTCAAAAATGTTCTTGAATATTCCTTAATATATTAACCATCTTCAAGAAGGTTCTAATAATTTTGTTGTTATGATATAATAATATCACTTCTTATAATCCATAAACATTCATTTTGAAAATATTTTCATTTAAATTTTGTTACAATATATTTCACCTTTCATTTTTTAAATTTTCATTAAAAAATAATATTATAAAAAATGTATAATCCACAATGATGGAAAATTGTATGGAAATTATTAGAATCATGATCAAGTTAGTCACACCTATCACTACATTCCATAAATATATAGAATTGAATCTCTATATCCACTTAAATGATTTCATATATATTATAAATAGATCTCCATTTAAAAGGAAGCGTTACAATAAATTTTACCATTCAAAAAATCATAGATTATTAAAAAAAATACCATTAATAAAACCAAAAATATCATTTATACATTTCAAGAGCCACCACTACAACAAATATATCCCTAAAAATAAAATTTTCATTCATAAACAGCTTACTAACCAAACCTGTCACTTCCTATATGTTGAATTTTTAACTAATTATTTTCAATCATACTTTGAAAACCACATTTTCAGGGACTCAAAACATATTCCCCAACACATATAACATCTTATAATATTTTTTTAAATTTAATTTTATAAAATATTTTTCAATCAAGTTAACACTTTTAAAAAAATTAGATATTTTCATTTTTTTATTGTTTTAAAAAAAACTTCACTTCCTTTGACTTTATCATCAAATAAACATTTAATTCAATATATAAAATACAATATAAACCTATTGAGTCTGATATTATCTAATTAAGATAACATATATGTTTATTTAAGGCTTTAATAACCTTAATATTTTACTTTTATGTTCCACCCCAAACATCTTACATAGATTTCAAAAATTTAAGAAAGAACTTATTTATTTTATTTTATACATTTTAAAAAAATAGAAAAAAATTAAGATATATTAATTCAATTTAATATTCTCTATTATATCCTCCTTCAATTTTGTTTTTGTAAAAATTACATAAAAAATATATTTTCCTTCAATGGGTTAAATTATTTTTCAATATGAGAAGAATTAATGCTGTTTATTATTTTAGAGTAATTTTTAATGTTCATATTAACATTATCAATACATGATATATTTAAGATAAGTTAAATCAATTATCGATTTATTATAAAATCAATTTCATTTTCATCCGCTCTTTTATGAACCACTGTCATTATCACTAGTGAAATCATTGTCATTCACATAAGTGATCAACCACATCTCCAATACTTTACATGAATTATCAAATTCAATTTTTTATTCACAACTTTAGTTATCATATAGCTTAGAGTATAAATTTATGTTTTTAAATATTAAAAAATTATTAAAATTTTCATTTAAGAAAAACATTAAATTATTGAAATTTAATGATCACTTCTTGGAAGTAATTTTTACCAAATTATCTTTAACAAAAATTTATTTTTAAATTGGTAGAAGAATTTAAAATATAACACAATATAAAATCATTAATGGAATATTTTATTAGTATATTCCTCTTCTATTATGGTTACTTCTTGAGATAAATGATATAAATTTTAAGATGTTTATTAAATATCTTCATAATCATCTAAATTACCTTCTTTATCCTGGGAAACCTTACGAATAATATCTATTTTTAATGATTTATAGGAGATTTCAATTTTATAATTAATATTATTATTAAGAGTACACCCTTTGAATATTTCATAAGAAAAAAATGATATAAAAATTTTCCTAAGATTATTTTCCAAGACCACCATCTTCATGTTCCAATACCATCACATTAAATTTTTCTTATAGGATATGGACTGTCTTCCGAACCCCATGGAATATTTAAGATTCTCAAAAAAACAAATAATGGTCCTCACCCCTATGTTGACTAATTTATAGAGTTCGCCAATAGATTTATCATCATGCATTCAATTTTCTTCACACATCAAGAACCAAATATGTAATTTTTATTCTTTAACTTTTATAATTCTTCATATATATTATCTAATATATATTATTTTTCATTAACTATCTTAATCTCCTATGAAGTTGAATTATTATTTCCATAAAATTGGTGAAATAATTAAATTTTCAGCATGCACCTCATTATAAATAGTATCCAAATAAACCATAGTAATCCTATCATAATCTGAAATAGGACCATATCCAATTTTATCAAAATTGACACATCCATTATAAAATATTAGATATATAGATGAATCATATCCATCCATATATGGTATTTCTTTTAGTAAAAGTTTATAATATCCATACTATTAATTAAATTAATATGATCAATTTTAGACATAAATATTTAAATAAAATGTATCGTTGAACAGGGGAACACATTTCACTTACAACTACAAATAGACTTGATACACTTTAAGGTACCTTATAATATATATCCAATAACAATTTGTGATTCCTAAATTTTTTTGAGAATTTTTATCTATATGTATGCATTGAGATGAGTGTGGGTGAATCAGCGAATAAATTTTTCAATGTTCTAGAAATGAACATAATTCTTAAGTAGTTAATATTCATGGGATTCCTATGATAGTTCAAAACATTCAAATTATATCATAATTGATTGTGAGACCGAAACTACTGTTAAACATCCATGAAGAACATAAACTATGCTTATATAAATATAAGAACACCCAACGTATATACGTTTCACTATTAGACACTATAATAATTTTCTTCATCATTCCTAATAATGATTTACAAATCACATCCAAAGGAATCCCCTCAACATGGCCTGTTTATGAGTATAAATAATCACCCAAAATTGGGTAGGATACTTGTATATTATTATGGCATGATTTTGCCTCTCAAGGAAAAGAGGTAATGAGGGAGATCTTCAAGAACAATCATACAAGGATCGACTCATAACAATATCATGATAATGTTTTTCGTATATATTCTCTTGGAATGTATCTAAAAATCCCAGTACACCATCTAAACCCACATATCTATCAATTCACCACTAACCCTAAGAGAATTCCCAATCTCTATGGGCTAGATGAAAACAACTGGGCATCTATAATTAACTTTTGAGAATGATTTATTCCATGAAAAAAAAATATCAAAGTACACTGTGGAAACAATGTCATATAAATAAATCAATACATACATATCAGAGAATAAAGAGATGCTATAAAAACTGAAAGTGGAACATAAACACTAAAATTGATCACTTGGTAGTTAAGGTGAACCCTCCATGTCCCAAGTCACCCACCCATTATCTCCCTATCATGATCCCACAAAGGAAGATTAGAGAATGATAAACTATAATAACATTATAAAGGATGAAACCACAAAAAATGCTATTAGGGTATAAGAAATAGAGCCTCATATGATTCCACCAAAGATTCTATGAAAACAATTCATAAGGTAAATAAAATATAATAAAAGTGTAATATAATAAATAGAGTATAAAGTGTAATATAAAATAGGGTTTTAAACATATCACAATCATTTATGAAAAAAATTAAAACTAGCCATTTCCCCATTTAGAGAATAAACATTTTCATAAAAAGTTTTAAAACCCTTTTCATTTTCTAGATCTATATCACTTAAAAAAGTAAAAACATGCACTTGATATCAAGAATTGTACAAGAGTCAGTAAAATAGAGTCATGGTGGATCACTTTAATAAATATATAAATTAAAAGCATGAATAAATAAAGAAAAACACCTTTGGTTCCATGAATTGACCAAAAATGTTATCATGTATCGAGTATCATGTATGTGGAATCCATGGGTACAAACCAGACATGGAAGTGAGTCCAATATAGTAAATCTAACCAAAATACATCATATATAAACACCCAGTTTACATCTAGTCTCACAGATCTCATGCAAACCAATTCTATGCACACCTTCATTCCTAACTGCACATCCATCGCCTGAACATTTCAAGTGATCTATGGATCTACTAGAGGGGGTGTCATACCAATATAAAGAATACATCTATGTCATATCATCTAATTACCAATGTTACCATGACTAGTAAACAAATGTGAGTTGGATTGTCATGTTATAAGGATCACAATGGGGATCCTTATCAATATCAATCATGGGATCCTACCCCCAAAAATTGAATCATGGGAACATGAACTCAAATCATATCTCAATCTCACCCAAAGATCCATATAAAAAAATAACAACAATTTTCAACAACCATGAATTGGAATTATAATATTCAAATAAGTTACATTAAGGGTTTATTATAAGATTGGATCTTCATAATGTACCAAACAGTCTGTCAAACGTCATCAATTAATTTTATAACATTTTCTCAAATTCGACATTAAAAATGGGTTAACATACCCCCTTCTCTTTTAAACCATTTCATATTTCCAAATGGGACTATAAAAAATAATTTATTTCAAAATAGTGAAATGGAATTAGAGGACATTTATCCTTTTAAAATGTAGTAAGGTAATTTAAATACATTGGTTTAAACCCTCTTTCCATTTGAATAAATCACACATTTATAATTTCATAGGAATTAAAATTTCAGAAAATGGTTACATCACGTAAATAGGGTTCTTGGACATTTAAAAAATACATGAATCTTGAATTCAATTGAATAAATCACACATTTTATCACATTTTATAAAAATAAAATAATTTTAATTTAAAAATCAAAACCAGACCTAAGTCCTCACATTCAATAAGGTAACCATAAAAAACTCTTTGAAAGGTAATTAAAATCAACATAAAATACACCAATTTAAAAAAACAATGATAATGAACTTGTGCTATGAACAATTTATTTAAAAGACAATCAAAGTGTCTTTCAAAAAAAATAAAGATAAAAATTTATAGAACATGTTTTTAATGAGGCACATATCTATAAATTCTAAAGAAAAAATGTATTAAAAATGATGTAGAAGAATATAAACACATAAATAAAAATAAGGAGTCCAATAAAAATGAATCTGAGATTTTTTACCTCCAATGAGGATCATCACAAAAAGAAAGAGATATCCTTATATATTTGAGAAAATGTCCTAGATCCCAAATTCCACATCAAATATCAATTGAACAATGTTACAAAATCCCATCATAATCATGAGAAATAAATAATCAAAATGATAGGATATATCAAAGACCAAGAACTAATGATATCATTGGAAGAGGGTCATAACTTTGATCAGAACTTTTATCCACCTAGAAATGAGGTTGGGAGAGACAGACCACCCCTAGAGGGATTCCAAAACCCAATGAATCAAATTAGGTTTGACTAGGAGATGTTTGTTGTTAATTATGAGGGTTTTATGAATTTTATTATGATTTTTGAGTTATTAAGATCCCATTACATAGTTTTTGATGGTTTGTTTCATGGTTAATACTAATCATGATAAAAATTTTCGCCAATTTCTAGGTTACTAGAAAAGTTACATGGTTTGGTATTGTGGTTTTTTAATCGTACACAAAATATGAAACCCTTTATATTCATATTTCATGGTTTGGTTACACTGATTTTTAAATCATGCCCCAACCACATTCCCCTACCTAAGATAATAGAAATATTGTAGGCTTTGGATGCATGGTTTTTAAAACTATGTTCAAACCATGAATTGGCCCGGAACCCTTCATACAAATCTATTAAAAACACTTTAAAAACCTGTGAAGATATCCAATCAAAGTATTCTCAAAAAAATGGTTTGAATAACCTAAAATAATGTAACATGATGTTACTACCTCCCCTCCATAGGAATTTCATTCCCCATAGATATTCCATGACAAAATCAAGAACAAGATGACACCATTAGAACTCCCCCACTCATCTTATGAGTTGGATGGCCCACAATCTAGAAGAGAGACCCATACAGAGGATAAAAATACACACATAGATTCAATATAAAGACCTGAAGATCATCACAAATATCTAAAACTATGAAGGATTAGAGACCTATCATATGTTCCCTTACCAATAAAAGATTCATCAAAATGGTGTTACATAAGGAAAGAACATCCCTCTTATCCAATTAAGTGACTTGAACTACTCCCTAATGAGAAAATATAAGGAACAAAACCAAAAATATTAAAGGAATAAAAGATTTAAACAACTTGTGATTTCAATAAGAAACTACCCTCTCATGGTTTATTTATGATCAAACATCCACATGCATGAAACAAAACTTACAAGGATTTATATCCAAGGTAAATACTCAACGATATCCTAGGATTTTCAATATTGAGCCTCACCCCTTGATGTTCTCATAAAATAAAACTACATCACCTCCAAGTGTATGGTCTATCATAGAACAAAATTTTCTATGCGATCCAAATATATTACCAATGTGTATTAAAGTCCAACCAGAAAGATCTAAAATATCATAATTAAGGAAAAACATGACACTAAACTTCCATAGGAGAGATTATACAACATATCAAAACTGAGCACTAACTACCAGGGAAGAACAATTGAATACCAAGGAACTATATACTATATGATCGATTGCTAACACCAAACGTAGGAAGACTTCCATGGAATGAAACTAAAGGATTTTCAAAAAAAACATAAAACATCTAGAGGGTTTTCAGTATAATATTCAACTCCATCACCATAAGAAAAATAAAAATCAATGAACTAATGTCATTCCAAAATGGAACGTTAATAATTAATGATTTCACAGAAACAAGGAACAACCATAAAGGTAACATGAAAATGAAACCATCCACATGATAACAACCAAGGTCAAAATAGATAATCAAATGAATATCGCAATACAAGCCATCAAGATCTCTAAAGATAAGGGTTTCCAAAAATACAATGAATAATAAAAAATAAAGTAGTTTCCACTCCAATGTTAGAAAAAATAGGCTAGAATGACATCAATAACCATTAGAAGATCCCCCCATTATTTAAAGATCTTAACTCATAGGCCTATGGAAGGATCCTTATTAGATTGAAGAATATTCTACCCCATAGTTGGGATCTAATGATCCCTAATTTAAACATACCTTTACATTCTCCCAACTTATAAACCCTCATATGGTGTCCCAAATAGAAATTCCAGTTATATAATCTCATAGCTTTACAACACAAAAAATTAGGTTGACTAGGTTTTCCATATTTGAAACACATAGGATGCCTCTCCTTTTCACTAGGACAATAAAATTTCTCAACTATTAATGAGTGTTTCTTCCCTTTATTTTATTTCTATAGCTCTGCTTCAGCTGAAAAATTCCTATCAACCATCTCCTGATAAGAAATCAGTGAAACCAAAAGTATGTAAATTAAAAGGATTGTATGAATAAACGTTTTTATACAAATCACTACAAAATTAATTACTAGAAATCTCAGGTAAGAAACATGTCAAAATTGAGAAATTCATGGAATAATCCACTATTTATAGATTGTTATGAATGATTCCCAATAATTTGGTTACATTATTTTTCATCACTTCCTTAGGATACCACCACTAAATTGATATGGACATAAAGAATTTTGGGGACATTATTTCATACATACAAGAGGGAATAAAAAACTCCCACCACTATTGTTCAGGTCCCTCAAATAAAGAGTTCATAAACTTGACCCTACGACCATCTAGAGTCCTGAGAGAATCGATGATCCCATAAACATATAAATGCCTCTTTAATTTATAAAGATAAACTCATTAACCATCAAAATAAGGTGGATTCAAATTCAAGAAGACTTGAATTGGGTCCAAAGGATGGAAAGGATCCAGATCCACAAATTAATTTTGAGTTTGGGTGGAGTCATCAATATTAAACCCCACTTATAGAAACCATAAAGAACTAACCCAATGATCATACCATCATAAAAATATTATATCCTTCATGAAGGACATTATAGGATAAATTTTTGGATTTTACAAAACATAGAGGTATATAATCCATCATTAAAGAACATTCAAAAAGCACACAAAATATTTTAAACAAATTCACATCCCAATTTTATTAAAGAATCACTTGTTTTTAGAGAACATAATATTTTTCTATTTGAAAAATATTAATTTTTTATTCAAAATAAGAATCCAGATATAAATTCTTGTGGGGTTTCAAATTTCATTAACCATTATGAGAAAATTATTTCTTGGTTTCAAAAAAATTAATCAAATCTTTCAATTATAAAAACCATCTCTATTTCAAACCCATTACCAAAAAAATTTATTCTTCAAATTTTTTTAACACGTAATCAACGTGACTTTAAAAATTAGTTTTCTAAACCAAAAAAATTCATAAAATTAACTTTTTATTATTTGAAAACATTTTTCAAATAACACAATCATTAATTTTTTTAAACAAAAATTTGGTTTTAAAAGGGGAGTTAAAATCAATAAAAGGGTATTAAAGTTGATATAACCAAATAAGGGTATGAAACAAACCACATACGTAACTCTCATAACTGAATTCATACAAGTGATGTCACAAGGATGAAAACATATAATGGGTCATGTTTAGAACCGGGTTATAACAATTCATGTCTTGGTCATATGGGCTAGTAAACCACACACCAACCTCACAATTATTCCTAGATGTATTTCTAGGATAATCATATTCATTCCTCATAGTTTAAAACACGATGAAAGAATGGTGTGCCTGTTTTCATGTTTCTATTATAGCTCTAAAAATCATAGTTGATTCCCCAAATCAATGATATTCTCCCTGGGAATCTAAATCTCAATTTTCATGAGGAAGCTTATAACTCAAAAGAAATACTCAATTCCCCAAAACCCTAGTAACACAAGTCTCATTATGAGGAAGTTGTGATCAAGAACCCATTCATGAAATACATCTTCTATCTTGAAAAATCCTTAATCTCATTCCTACCAAAACTCACCCCAAATAATGTACAGGATTTGAAGTAGATATACTCCCTTATAGGTGAATCCTATCCCATGTACAATTTTTAATGAATCAACACAGAATTCCATTTAACCAACATTCGAGGCATTTAACCACAAATCTAAAGAGCATTCCTGATATCCATGGGTCGATGATAAGTATATGGTAATCTAAAATTAATATTTTTTAATGTATTATCCTACAAGAGAAAACAATAATCAATGTACACTTGGGAAAAAAATTCACATAGAAAAATCAATGAATACATCTCAAAGTACAAATATATTCTACAAATACTAAAAGTGGAAAATAACAACAAAAATCTATATCTGGGTGGTCCATAAGAAACCACCATGTCCCAATTCACCAACCCTTGGTCACCCAGGCACAAACCTATAATGGAGGATGAGATCATGATCAGCTTCAATAAGATCACAAAGGTTACAAACACCGAATGGTACTAGAAAGGTTTATGTAATAAATACCTATAAGATTATACCAAATATTATATACAATTAATTCATAAAGTAATTAAAACATGATAAAATAGGAGTAGAAAAAATAGATTATGCAGATTTGTTTTGAAAATAAATTTTTAGAAATTTAAAAATCATTTAACAAACAAAACCTGCAAAAAATTCCATTTTACCATTTAAAAAAATACAAAATTCCATGAATTTTTTTGAAAATGATTCCACATGCTAAATTAACATAAAATAAGAAAATTAAGAGCATGCACCAGTTATATAGAGTTTTATAAGATTCAATACAATTGAGTCAAGTTGTATCACTTGAATAAATATATCAATTAATACCAGGAATAAACCAATCAATCAAACTTTGGTGCCCATGCTGATAATGAACACTGTCATGTTTTGAGTAACATGTACGTGGTTATCATGGATATAACCTATATATAATTGTAATTAAACCATATTCAATATATCAAAATACATCATGACTGGTCACCTAGAATATATCTAGTCTCATGTGTCTCATGAAAACCAGTTCCATGAACACCCAAATTCTTAGTCACATGTCTATAGTTTAAACCCTTCATGTTATCTATGAATCTACTAATCAGGGTGTTAATCCACTAGAAAATAATATATCTAGGTCATCTCATATAACTACCAAGGTTCCCATGACTAGTCAAAAGAGTTTAGTGAGATAATCAAGTTATGAGGATCACAATGAGGATCGTTATTAATATAAATCATCGTCTCATTCCCTCAACATTTAAATTATGGTCACATGCCCTCAAATAATATCTCAATCTCACCTATATGACACATCAATGTATATAATCCATTTTTCAAAACCCCTTAATAGGAATTAAAATAATTACAAAATTTACAATAAGGGATTTTTACAAGATAAGATCATTATAAAGTGGACACTTGGCTATCAAACATCGTCAATTCAATTAAAAATATTCTCTTTGATTTAAAAAATAAAATGGGTAGTCATACCAACTAACCTTCACAAAAATATTTATAATTCCAAAAAATCCTTCAAAATAATAATTTATTTCAAAATAGCTCTACGTAATTCCAGTAATTTTCACCATTTAAACAGTCTTCGGGCCATTCTCAGGAATGGGTTTAAATCCTCTTTCTATTTGTATAATTTAGTCATTTTTAATTTCAAAATAATCCCCATTTAAAAAAAGGGTAATATCATTAAAATAGTGTTCATAGATATTTCAAAAATTTAGGAATTTTAATATCTATGGAAATCATCACATATTTTAACACACTCCACAAAATTCAAAGACTTTATCATTAAAAATAAAGATATGGACAAATCCTTCCCTTTTCACAAGTTAACCATTAAAAACACATTGAACTAAAAATAAATCCATGGTAAATAATCTATTAAATATTTAATTTATTTAAAAGAGGATAAAATATGATTTCACAAGGGAAATCAAGATAATAAATTGTAGAACATGTGTCAGAATGAGACACATATCTACAAATTCTCAATAAACAATGAATTAAAAAACAATGTAACAGTATAGAAACACATACTATGAAATATAGAATCTTATCACCACAAATATTAGATTTGTAACCTCCAATATAAATCACTAGATCAAGGAATAAAGATCCTGATATGAGTTATAAGAGATCATAAATCCAAAATTCCACATCATCCATCTAGAGAATAATAAAACATGGGTCTATAATATCCTCTTGAAGAATGAATAAAAGGCAGAGGATAGATAAAATACATGGAAGAAAACATCTCAATAGAAGAATATAACCACATAAATATATACTTTAAAAAACCATGAAGTGAGTTTGGTAGAGCCAAAACACCTCTAGAGTGATCTCAAATGCGAATGGATAAATTTAGTTTTGAGTGGGACGAGTTTAGGATAAATTTTGGGGGTTTAATGAATTTAATTAATATTTTTTGGGGAATTAAAATTATACCCCATGATTTCCTACAACTGTCCATATGGTTAGTACTAAACATGTTACAATTTTGTGCCTCTTTCTAGCTTGCAGAAAAGGTTTCATGGTTAGGATGTATGATTTCTTTAACCATGCACATATGGTGAGACCCTTTCGGTTCAAGTTTCACATTTTAATGAATCATTTTTCTAACCAAATACCAACCATGTTCCCACACCTTGGAGGCTAGAAATGTTTCATGTTAGTCCTAAATTGTTTTTCCAACCATGCACCAAAAATTACTAGGCCCAAAAACCGTGAAAAAAACTCTCAAAAAATTCCAAAGAGAACCCACAAACAGTTCAAATTAAAAGATTAAAAAATAAATGGTTCAAAGCACCAAAAATATTGTATCATGATTTTATGTAGTAAATTTCATGATAGAAAATGAATTAACTCATATGTTGTGAGTTATAAATGTTGCTATAAACTAATTTTAACACTCATCCATAATATATTATCCCATGGAATTCAATTATGAAAAAATTAGTTTTTTAATGGTTGATTATGTGGGGATATATCCAATATTCACACATAACATTCCACTATACATGTAAATGTAGTGGTTATCAAAAATATATACCATGAACGATGCATAAAACATTCCTTGGTTTTTAATGCATGCCATTTCCTAGGATATGCTCATATCATAATATATGAGATTGAATATATATATCAAATAAATGAGGTTTTAGAGAATATCACCAGACATATATAACTATCACTAAAGCCTCATATAATTTTTGAATTCCATCCACTCTAGAATGGTATTTTCCTAGGAAATAGTTAATTTGACTCATGTTTATAAACACTCTAAAAAATATTAAAAAGAAAAATAAGAATAATTTATGCACAAAATCTAAAATTTGGTTTACCCATATTACTCTATATATTATTATTATCACTTTAAATCCAAAAACACATAAGAAAAAAGTAATGCTTATAAAGTTATTTACATCAAAGTCTACATTGTCTCCTCCCAAAAACTTATCTTACAAATCATTATAATCAATTTTATCATGCATTTATCATGTGTAATCGGATCTAAAAATGAATATCACAAGAAATATTAGGGAAAGAGAAAACATATTAGTCATTTATTCAAATTAATCTAGGTGGATCTTGGAATCCTCTACAGGTTATTTATAGAAATCAATATAGTAATGCTTCATCTATTTCATATTCACCATTAAAGACATATTTGAATCTTCTTATTTGTTATAAACTATACCAAATGGGAATGTATTAGGCATTATGTATTTCATAGTCCACATTGAATGATGTTTACCAGTAATGAGATTTATTCCTAAGTAGAACATCAACACTTTATCTATTATCTCAATTATTCTATTATGGATGAGATTTTAAGGGAAATATTTGGACCTCTCCTTATTAAATAGTTAATTATCATAAGCTTCCCTTCAGATTTCTTCAAGTTATATTGTATATAGTTTTCTCGACTCTCTATCTTTTCTAAATTTTTGGTTTATCTTCTTTATAGCCTAGAAATACTCCTGTTAAAACTCCAATGTCTCGTGAAAATTCTTTCTATAAAATATTCTATAAGGGTACACACCGAATGGTGTTTTTTATGTAAATTTATAAGACCACAATTAACCCTTTGTCTTATTTCTATAGTCCTTATAGGTGGATTGTACTATCATTTATATAATCCTCTTCATCTAACTATTAGAAAACACTAGTTTTCTATTAGTATATGGGTTATATACAATTGAGGTATTATGATGGCCCCTATATTTCATCATTAGATCATCTTTATTATTCTTATATAATGTTTTGACTATGACACTCGTTATTTCTAGGGGTACTCCATATTTAAAAAAACATTTGATTTTTTAAATTTAATGAAAACATTAGAATCTTTTATTTTTGTTCCTTTTTCATCAATCCACTAAGAAATTTAGTATACTTCTGATAATTTGTAGGAAAAACCAATTGAGGTAGTAAATGGAACCATAAAATATAATCCATATACATAAAATATAACATAGAATGTTAAGGTTTTTGGGAAATTTCATACCTTTTGGACATTCCACAAATTAACTAGTAGTTTGGGAATTCATTACAAAATAAATGTGAATATTCCAAAATTGATGTCAAGAGTAATAAAACATCAAAAACCATTATTGTTTATATTTGATGTATAAAATGACATCTATATATAAGTGTATGGAAAAATGTAAGCCTATATTGGAGCTTTTCATCGAGGATAAATCTCTTAATTACTTGTTCATTGAAAAACTTCTATATGGTTCCTCCCATTCATAATAGTTTGACATAAATTTCTGTTTAAAAGACTAATTCTTAGTAAATAAGGGAAATAACTTTAATGAAACTATGAAATTGAATATGTCAGTATACCAGGGTACTTTGTTAGATTAATTCAATTTCTCACAATGGTAGGAAACATTGAATAACATCTCACTGGTTCGTTCTACCATGATAGTGTAGAAACAATACTCATGAGGTTTGGAACCATGTTTTCACAACCTTTTTTACCCTTGATTTCCAATTAAAACTCTTATATTAGTAACATTCATCTCACTATCCTTTTTTGTCCATCATCTTTCTTGATCAGATATCCAAGGGTTTAAAGATCAAAGTAAACATTTAATTTATTTCCTATCTAGTAAACCATAAATTTCGAAAAGGAAAAATATTTTATAAAAACTTTTTTTTATTATTATGTAATTTTTTTGGGTTATGTAAAATGTATAGGAAGATTAATATTTAACTTTTAACTTACCATAAAATATTTGGGATGATAGTTATCTTACTGCTTTGTTGGAGGCATCACAAAATATATCAAAGGGGAAATTCCAGTTTGGTGAATAGATTATAGAGGCTATGATTATAATTTTGTTAATAATGTGAAATTATATCTTGTATAAATCATTAAATAAAAAAAATCAGTTTCCTTTTTATGTTGGAAAGAGAGGGGAAAATAAATAATTCTATATACTATATTAAACCATATATAAAATCCAACATGTCCAAAAAATGAACAGATATGTCTATAGGGTATGGTGGGGTAGATATCACGTGCATTTTTCCCATGTCCACTACAATCCCATAATTTGATATTATGTGGCCTAAAAAATACTTTTTTTTATTAGAAAATGCTATTGAAATAAACTTTAAAACCATATTTTTCTCAATTTAATTTCATCAAACCTTTTTTATACTCTTAGGAAACATTTCAAAATATGTTCCACATATAGAAAAATAATCTATGAATTCCACTAAACATCTATTATTCATGTTTGAAAAATGCAAATCATATATCATTGGAAGGTTCCTCGGGCATTGAAAATACTCATTAGAATCCTTGGGTATGAAAACATACCCTAGGGATAAGTGAACGTGGTCTTTTCATGGTCTTTTATATATACTAGAAACTAAAAATACCTTTGACATACATTGATAAATATTATTGACCCTTCCCCACCAGCCTCTCTAACATTTTTCCTATAAAAGAAATCCTAAAGTGGTCCTTTCTTGTTACGTGGTTTGAATTTTGGTATTTAATGAATAATCTATGATTATTTTGATTGTGTTTGGGAACTAACACATTATTCATATTTTGTACAATTTTGTATCCAATTTTTGTTGGGATAATATGGATTGGATACACCCATTAGAATTTCATTATTGGGTATACAATTGAAAATAAAAAAAATTATTTTGACTTAATTTTTTTAAAACTTCTAGTAAGGATAAGATGAGCCTCCTATTGGATTATTTCATTGGTTTCTAATAACTCTATGGATAAATCTTATGCCTTCATGTGGTAGAGATAATCCCTCATGTGTCCCATGGGTTCCTTTCAATTACCCTAATGTTTTTTTTCATTGATTTAGGTTTTATATTGTTTTAGATTATCACAAGTGGGTTCTCATTTTTGATTAAAAAATTAAATTTTAAATTAAAGGGGGGGAATATTTAATTCTAGTTCAGGGGTTTTTATAATTATTTTTTCAACTAAGAGTTATCCATATTGATAGCCATAAAATTTAAAGTAGAAGTTTCAGTGATATATTTTTGAGTAAATCATCAAAAAACATTCCTCAATTTCTTTAAAGAATTCTTTACATATATTATATTCCTGATAAAGATCATTTGATAAAATAAATTCATCAATGAAATCATGTCTCTCTTAATATACTACTAATAAATTATGTTATTAAAAATTTAAATTTCTATTTTAGAATAACATGGTAATTGGATTTGATTTAATGTGAATATAAAATACTCCACAAAATGGTATATCTTCAAATAAATAGCATTAAAATTCAATATCTATTCATTATAATCCATTGAAACTGTTACCTCATTAATATTAATAATTATTTTGTTTGTATTGAGAAATTTATTACCTATATTTATAGGAGATTTAGCATTGCCACTTTCTTTCTCTCTATTAGGAAGATAGAAGTCATCACAGAACAAACAAACTTGTAAACATAGAAACATATCATCTAGTACCCCAATGTGATATGAAGTGGATTGGTTAGAAAGATTTATAAACTCTCGGGTGGGTTTGATCTCACCTCTCAATATGTAATAATAAATTGAGTAAGGCATTACATTAATCAATTCTCTCAAATCACTTAGCAGATTTGAATAAGTTAGTTATCCTTTGGTGTAAAGGATGGTGAATGTATCGGGGTCTTGAAATTTCTTGGGTGTTTAGGGGTAATAAGGGAATAAACATTTCTACCATGATTTACCATTTACTGAACATGATACCATCTCTTCCTGATTCAAATGTCAATGATAAATTTTTCATAAAATGGGATTTTATGGATGTAATCCAACAAATGATTAATGATTTTTAACTTTTTTGATATATCTAGAATCTATTGTGGTAGTGTGTATTTAATTGGCTTATATATAAGTTTTAATCTACAATGGATGGATTTATGGGGATTATTTGAATCTTCCATCTCAATTTTTCACTTCTCCTGATTCGAAGGGGGTATCTTCATTAGTTATTCTTCATTATGATCCATATTTAGAACATATTTCATAGGTACGGTGGGTTTTCTACTTCCATATTTGGCTTGAGATGGTGAATTTTCACTTTTTTTAAACATTTATTCACTACTCAATGGATTAGAACTAAAATTTTCCTTAGGATTAGGATTTGAGAAGGCGATTTTTCACTATTTTTCAACATTTATTCACTACTCAATGGATTGGTACTAACATTTTCTTTAGGTTTGGGATTTAAATGGGAAATAACCATACCCACAACTTGATTTTTCATGTCATTATTGGCACATATATATCTTAAAATTATTTTCATTGCAACTCCTTTGGTGTTGATCCATGGGTGGTTATAGTAATTCATTAACTATTTTCCAACTCCCAAATTTTTCTCACCATTTCCTCTAGGGAGTTTTCTATAGTTTTCCCATATTTATATCACAGAGAAGGCTGGGAAGTTATTCTTTGAAATATTAGTGTATGGGGTGTTTTTTGGGAACCTTTTTCAAAGAGTGGTCTTTGGGAAATTTATTTCTACGATCTTACAAATTATTGGAATCCTATCTTAATACATTATTACTTAATGGTTGTTGTTGGAATTTTATTATGTACATTGATTCACAAATTTCTGTTCTGTGGACTTTATTCAAAACATCAGTGTTTTCACCAATAATTAGCATAACTGGAAGACCCAAGGGGGTATTGAATCTAGGTTCTTCTAAAATTGGTTCAATGATAAATTTATCACATGATACATTTTTCATCCAATATAGTTTCATCTGGTCTGTATTTATAACTCTTTACCTCATATAACCCTCTTTGTTTATTCTTTACATAGAATTATAGGTAGTTTTGGGAAATTATTCCTATTAGCTCTCTAAATTCATGAATGTACTTCTCTATAAGTGATAATATAGAGGAATCATCCAACATGATCTAGTAACTATACATAAATATCTCATAAAAAATGTAGTAAATTTTGTACTTATTACGTTTGGTGTGCATAGGATGTAAAATTTCACTTCAACATTTCCCAATACCCACTAAGATATTCTCTACATTCTTGTTCGATATAATAAATTTATTTTCTCCTATTGATACTCCTTGAGGTAATAAATATTTTAAAGGAAATATTTGGGCACATCAGACTAGTTGGTGATCTCTCTCCTATTATAGTTGAATATACATTCCTTTTTTCGCCTTTAAGAGTGAAGGGTATGACCTTAAAGATTTATTTATATTTTGACACTCCTATCCATTTGAAATTACAACAAAAAGTATAAACCCATCCAAAATCATCGTTATGATCTTCTGTTAACATGACATGAAACTATAGAAATAGTTTAATAATTACTTTTATAAGTTCAATTTCAAGTGAGTTTTACATTCATAACTACCGGTCATTATTGTTGAACTTTGGAGAATATTTTTATACATTTGATTTGAGTTTTTTTCCATAACTTTATATCCTTTAATAGATCAAGTGGAATAATATGTATGGGATAAAGATTCAATCAATGGAATAATGAAAAAAAATCTTTTTCAATTTCCTTGGTGATTCTTTAGTTTTAAATTTTTTAAAAGATAGTTCATTCAACCTCTTGATCAAAACCAATGTTGTGGGAAATATAAGATTCTTCATGTGTTGAAATAATTTTAATGAAATGTAAGACACCACGTTACCTCCCTAATAACGAGACCAGGTAGATAAAAGTACTTTCATAAGGCTTCCAGAAAACAAAATTTAAAAACCCTAATTAAATAAAGTAGTGGTGGATTCATGTTATCTCTAGAGAAGAGAGTTATTTTGTGTGTTCATATATATTTTTAAGGGTTATAGTGTGTGAAATCAATGGATTAACTGGATAGGTCTAAAATTATTTTAATAAACTACTATTTTTTCCATGGATGCAACTCCTTGCTTACCCATGAATTATTATTAAATTTTACACTCATGTTTATTCATTAATCAAAAAAATAAATCTCATTAGTATTTATTATAAATTTTTTCTTGAATAGAAAATCAAAAACAACATTATACACTATCATTACCAGAAAAATTAATTGAATATTACCAATTACTCTATGACATCCCACTATAAACCATTTTTGGAAGTAAAATAACCCCCTAATGACTTGTGTGTGAAAACTAGGGTAAATAGGTAAGAAAAAATAAAATGAAAAGAAAATAGGAAATATACAATTATATAAAAACCCTAACACATGGTAAAAAAATATAATAATGATAATTTTTATTTATTTATATAATTTATCACAGGGGATGGGATTTTTCATATAGGAATTACTAATAATGGCCAAGTCTTCCATCCCAGGAGTCATTAAAAACATTAAAAAATGAACATGAAAAAATTACCACAACTCTCAGTCAAAATAAATCATGGAATATATCCCCTTATCCCTAGTGAAGAGTTACCTATTTATAGTATAATGATCACGGGTTCTTCATTCACTTTACATTTTCCTCCACATATACAATATGTATTTTTTTAATCTAAAATTTTCAATAACTTTTACAATATTCAATAATTTATATTTTGGGATTCCTCTCCTTCATTTATTCCATGTATGAGGTTCAAGGGTCTATTTGACTACTTCAACATTGTGAATATTATCTCATAAACAATCTCTATACACAATCTAGAATAACTTTGTGGGGAGGAATATCTATAACATCTCAGTGTAATGGATGTTGGGTTCTTCTCATTATGATCATGTGATGAAGATTTTATTTTTGGGTGAGTGATAGTCTTAGAGCTAGGATTTTGGAAAGTGGTCATCAAAATAGGGCCTAGTCATTGGTTTGAATGATCAGTACTTTAGTTAGGACATCACACCACATGTACAGAGGAGTAGCCGAGGATTGGTTTATTATAGGTGTGTATAAAGAGTTAAAGGTGAAATATAGTAGAAGGATGAAAGTACTTGAAGTAAGTTCACAGAAATACTATTCACATTCCTTTACATGGATACACTGGTTTGGTTATCTTAGACATAATGAGGCTAGGAAGTCAGTTAAATTGAGTCATGCATAGGGATTGATATGTTTGGTTGTGTTTGAATGAAGCTATTGACATTGCAGTACTTAATATTATTATTATTTATTATGTAGGGATCTAGATTAGGTTTTACACTTCCTTGAACTAATATTATCCTTGAGGATGCATCAGATAGGTTTTATTATTAGTGAGACATTTTGGGAATTTGTGGCAATGAAAATATGCTTCTTGAATTTGAAGATTCATATTGTGCATCTAATGTTTATCCTATAGGTGGTTTGTTTCGAGTAATAGATTCCCCCACCATATTTTTTTAGACCCGGCAAAGGGAACACCGACATCGACAATATTTCATCAATAGAAACAATTTTATTTTCAAATAAATTTCCATCATGGATAGAATTTACCTTAATTGGTAGCATCAAAGTAATCATCCAAATAGTGCAGTTGGCTCTCAAATTTATAGGGTTTCAATATTGAAAATTTACAAGATAATGATACTCGATTTAGTTCACCATTAAATCAGGATCAGAATTCATCGATCAAGTTCAGATGATTCTTCATTGGTGCGTCATTTTTCACTTGGACATAATTTTTTTATATTATTTCTTACAAGAAGTGGATATTGACAACCAACCATCATAGAGATCAACCACAATAAATGCACACCTAATTTCCTCTTATTTGAACTGATATTAAATGTATCTATTTATAAATGATATATATTTTTTGATAAATTTTAATGTGGCATTACCTTTATTTTGTTATCTATCACCTTGAAATGGTGTGGCTCAAGTCAATCTCCATTATCCTTCATAAATCATGTTTTTCCTATTTTCTTCTTCGTATTTTAACATTAAAATCTTGGTTTCAAAGGACTTATCCACTTAAAATTTATGGTGGGTGTAGGGTTTCTCATGCAGTATCTTGATATACCATAAGGTATTGCTTCATGTAGTCGATTACCAGGTATAGTGTGGAATCATTAAAGAGGCATGGTATGTGGATATTACATAATGGAAGAATGTTGTTTTTAGTTGTATTATACCCTTGGATATCTTCATTCCATTGCTTTATCCCCCTCATTATAGAAGATTATATGTTTTCATGAAGCATCTTGAAATGAGTATATTCATGTGACATATTCTTGCAATGGCTTTCAATATGTGTGGTCGAATGAAAAACAGTGGAGATGGGGTGATGAATAATGGTTATATGGTATTTTTTTCATGGTAGGATACAACATGGTAGACCATGATTTGATATGAATGTTGAATGACTATTTTAAATTTGGTATTCTGGCCTATAAGATCTCAATATATGACAGTTTTGAACCTTTATCAAATTTTTAGGCAGAAAATAGGTATGCATGATCACACTATGAATGGGACCAAACACATTCCCTTGTTAAATTTTTATTATTCATGGTTTATTAATTGACCATAAGGACTCTTCTTACAGTCTTTTTCCATCCCAATAGGTGGTTTATTGCCAGATTCAATCAACTAATATCACACCCACTCCTTCAACCGGTCAATCCACCCTTTTAAAAATTTTATCATCCACCGTTTAACTAGAAAATCAAAACATGGAGTTGGATTTTGTCTGAATTCGAATAAAAAATGAATTAAATGATAAAAACTAAAATTAAAATCCTTTTAAATTAAATTATAGCATTTTATAATTAAATTATATCTTGTCCTAATACAAAAAATGAATAAATCATATGAGAATCATTATCTATTCCATTTCACAAATACAATTTTGAATCTATATTTTGGACAACATAATTTAAATGAAATGAATTTTAATTACATCTTTATTAATCATAATTGAAAGATCGTAATTCAACATAAATTCATGCTATTTTTAAAAAATTTATACAGCCAAAATAAAAACTTGAATTTTATAAGTTGGTCATCCTAATGAATTTCAAGATAAATAATATTTTATAAAAAAACAAAAAAATTATGCTCAATTCTAATTCATTCCATAGAAACACATGATGTATCAAAAATGTTAATTTTATCTAGGTTTTAGTAATTTTTTTATATTTGTATGGTTAATTACTGAGAAAATTTTGAATAAAAAATCATTTAATCAATACTCTATAATTTTTCTCTCCTTTTGGGTTTCTTATCCACTTATTCCTCTATTTCACTCTCTTTGATTCATGTAATACAGTTTACTCTACCACACCAAACACCCACAATTTTCCTATTTTGTGGAATATTTAATTTTTAATTCAAAAATAAATAACCAATTCACCTTACTTCTTTATCTACATTAATTAAAGTCATTGGATCTTCAAATCTCTTTATGTCACCCTTGGTATGATTTAAATTCCTCAAGGTTCAAATTAGTGTAGAATATGTTTCAAAAACATTTATACATAATCAAAAATAATCATATATATATATATTCACTCACATTATGAAATTATGGTGCATAACCATGATATAATTAAGTCTCAACATTTTAGGTAAATTTAGACCACTCAAAAAACATGGACACTTTAAATAAAAAGTTTAATTTTTCTATGACCATTTTTTCCTAGCTAAAGACCAAGAAGAGTAACTGTTTTCCATCAAACATGAACCAAGACCATGGTCATTTTAGCCTTCCAACCTCAAGAATATCTTTTCAAACATTGAATAATGAATTCCACATGGGGAACAGATAATTTTTGAAGTAATATACAAGCCTTGAAAAATATAATGCCCATTTTCCAATATCTTTAATCCATTTTAATTAAGACCTGAAAAAATGATATGGTTTAAACACCACCATGTCATGTTTTTTTTTGCTACCAAATTTCAAAAAAATAAACAATCCAATCATTCACTCAAAACATATTCTAAACACATTCAATCTTCCAACTAAACTTAATTTTATTTGGAATATATGAATTTATCTGATTTGAATGTGATTTTAATGATGAAAAAAGGATAAAGTTTTTTCTTTAATCACATCCACATTACTTTTGATTCAACCAGAAACCACCCACATCATATATAATTCATTTTAAAGTCCCATACACTTTCAAATTATTTTGTGGTTACAATAATATAGACTCACACCTCAATAAAATCCATATGATGGGTTTTCTGTAATAGTTTAACCAAGACAACACCAAATTAATTATTTATCATCAATATGTAATTTTGTTTGATTATTAGGTAGCCCTAGGGTTTCACGATATTATGAATCCACATTATGTTAAAAAAATGAACATAATTATGTTATCACAAAAATTCATAAAATAAACAAAAATAAAGATAATAAAACCCAAAATATTAATATAATTAATGAGTAATGACAACCCACCTTATATCAAAATACTATTATTAATTAAAACTCACATAAATTTTCCTTTACATGATAAATCACTTAAATAATTATAAACATCATGAATCTATAACTCTTTCAACCAATATAAAAAATAATATTATTGATATAAATAATGGAAGAATCATTGAGAAGTATAAATATAGTGAAATTCAAAATAATTAGTTATAAGAATACCATAATGCAGTACTAGAAATCATATGAGAAATAATACTATATTTCATACTTAAATCCTTAAATAATTTAATAATATGTGATTAAATAGTATTAAAATTAATTATGTGATAATATTATACATAGACAGTGAGAAAAACTATGCATTCATCCTTAATAATCATCTATAATATACCAAACATGAAATTATCATTAATATGATGTTATTCAACAATAATCCAGTGAAATTAAAATCCAATCCAATTTAAATAATAATAAAATTTGGAACAGAATAGTAGGAATGATTAATTATGGAGAATAAATAAGTTTTAACCTTAATCAATTTGGAGTGTCTAGAAAAAAAACAAGTATTCCAAATAAAGAATCATGAGAGGTAGTGGATGGGAAGAGAAAATCCATATCCTACATTTGACACTCTAGAGAATGAATATCTTTGTGATGATTCTATAATAAAATCCCAAAAATGAGAAAAAACACCCTTTAGAAGGGTATTTAGGGTATTCTACTGGAAATATGATAGCCCTTATCATACTCTAGGAGGGCCTCTAGGACAAAAGTTGTCTTTTTGTATGATTTTTACTGTAGGAGTGATGGAAAAAACTATTTCACATCCTTTATATATCTCTTTGGGATAACACTTGGTTTTTAGAAGGTAATATTTTAGTCTACTGAACTCTTTTTATGCACCAAAAGATGAATTATTTATACTAATTTTTTACATATCACAATTTCTTTATTTCCACTTTTTAGAATTATAATACTCTTTAAAATGAAACCTTCCTGATCTAATTTCAATGTTTTTTTTTGTTTTTTTAGTATTCCACACCATTGAAATATAATACCTATAAGTTCCAGTTACATATAATTAAATTGATAGTTGTATCTAAAAAAAATAAAATATCATAATGAAACACCTTTGTCTAGTTATCAGTTGTACATAGTAGTTCCACACAACCTCATATGTGTCTCCCCATAGACCAAAGTTTGAAAACTAGTAGTGATGGAGAGACCTTACACTCAATATCCTAACCAAATATTAATTAATTAATTAAATACATAAACCAAATACAATACAATATAGAGTTATAGGTAAGTTCAACCCCTACAAAGAATATCATGGTTTCATAACAAAATGATTACCTATTCTATGACCGTACATTAACATTTATAAATAAGACCACCATGAGAAGTTGGTCATAAATAAAATCATATAAAAATTGATAAAATATTGGATAAAAAATATAAAATAATCTATGACTAGATCTTTGTACTATCCCCAACACATAGTTTATCTATCCCATTTGATTATCTATCATAATTATGTTTCCATAACTTTTATTTTAAAAATTGGAATATTCATTTCTACTCAGGTGTACATTTAGAACATGCGTAAAAAAAATTAGTAGGACACTCTTAATGGGACCATAACATAAATCTAATAATATTTTTTAGTGAATGTATCAAATAATAAGTATACATACATTAAAAATTCCTGGTTATTGTGTTCTAACCAATACACCAAGAACTTTGATCATACCTATTTTATCCATTTTTTTGGAATTAGTCATCATGTTCTACTGGAATAACACATAAAAAAACATGTATATGAAATATGATCTTGTATCCCTACCATAAGCTTTTCATACAAATAATTATAAAGGTAAAATATATTTGAGCCCTTAGAAACAAATAATACACCCAAAAATTAATGACTATCAAGTCGAAATAAGAATCTAAATCATAAGAAAGTACTAACAAATTCATACTCTTATTAAGTTATTAAAAAAAGGAAATTTTTCTTCATTCTCATTCACTTATATAAATCAAAATGGGTAGTGAATTCAAATATGATGAGGGTTTATGTAACTCCATGTTATTTTTTTGGTAAAGTATGTTTTAACCATTTCATTTGGTTTCCTTTTCAATAGGATCACTAATCCCAAAAATGAAATTGAGATGATACTAGTAATGGTGATGTTAGGGGTTTGTTGGAGTTTTCAATATAAAACTATAGATTTTATCATTCTTTGGATGATTTATCTTTGTGTAATGGATTATATGTTTTGTAATGGCTGTTATGTAAGATTCATGAATAGGATACACGACGTGAGTGTTTTACATTTCATATATAATGTTTCATGTCATGTAGTGGAAAATATTGTGTTTTTAATAAATAGATGGAATGTTTTTCGATGTATATGAACTCTATGGATTGTAAGACACGTAAAAATATTAAATGTTGTTTAATTTCCATGAATTAGGATTTTATGGTGTCTCATATGTGGTTTCTCATTTTATTAGTTGTATTATTTGTTTTTTAACTATTATATAACCCTATGTGATTTTGGGTGACTCTATCCCTCTATAGTTCTCTTCATTCAGGGTATGATCACCTTTTATGTTTATTTCTTCTCTTGGGGTACAAAATGCTTTTGGTTTATATATGGATTCTAATATTGTTATGGTTTTGGGTGTGTATGGGATCAGGTAGTCACATCTATCGATCCATTTGAGTTTCTTAGAGTTCCTTGTCTTTACATTTCCATTCTATTGTTTTCTTGTCACCGTTGTTGAAGGAATATAGGTTTCTATAATGTTGTGGTAGTTGTTTCTATATAATGGTTCAATTTGTTGAATTGCAAGTTGTTATTGATAAATTAATTTGGGTTGTTCTTTGATTATAAGTGTTACTTGGTTTTAAATTTTTTCATAGAAGAGAAACGTTTATTATAAAAGGGGGGTTTCGATTTGAAAAATGAATTTTCATTATTTGGGAATGTGTTCTGAAACTATGAAGTAGATTATATTAGCATTGAATTTTTTTTATGAAATTGTTAACATGGTTTTGTAATGAAGTAGTAAAATTTCATATTGGCAACCTTAGGTGTGTCAAGAAAGAGACACGGGTTTCCATTGTCTATTTTTGGAACCATGGGGAGGTAACCTTTTTTATAACAATAAGATAGACTCAATATAAGTGGGATACAACATTATAACTAGTTTGAATTTTATTTTTAGTGTATAGTTCATGGTTTTCCATATGATATGAACCAAATATGAGGTCTTTTTACATTTATGGTTATTTATCACATTATTGTTTTTATCATGGATTTTTTCTCATATGATTTTATATGAGGTTGTATCATATAGCTCTACATTGTAGGTTGTTTCAGGGATATAGGTTCACTTGTTTACCACTTGATGTATGAAGAATGGTTTTCTATTTTATCTCTTATACTTATCAAATTTCTAATTTGAGAATATGAATGAATTATAGGAAAACCAAATAGAAAATAATTTAAATATAGATTTTTTTAAAAATTATTAATAAAACATTTATATTTTATAAGATTGAATTATTGCATCTTTAATATTAGACCATCTATAGAAACATTGGTCGTATCCTATTGGACTTTTTCCTACACCATACTTGTTCCCTTTAGAATATGAAGATGTGGTATTTTAGGATTCGTGTAATGGGAAGAGAATCTTTTGTTATTCCAGTTTCTCTTGTTGTGGCTGCTTTTGGTTCAGGTAGGTCTAGAGGTGAATATTCGAAATGTGAGTTTTTGAATTACATTCTGGATTAGCCTTTTTTGGGCATTAATTGTATGTTTTTTTGTATCTTATCTATTTCCACTATGTACTCTATCTATATGTCTTATTTTACTTATATTCAATAATGGTTTCTATTATATTGTTTTACCTATATTAAATGATTATCCAGTTTGAGTGGATGGTCTAGTTGACCTTGGATGGTTCATTAAAATTTGGTAATAGAGGGACACTTAGTCTAAAGTGTGTTAACAGTACATTAATTTGGTCGTGTGCCTTCCATATATAGGAGTTAGGACCATTCTAATTTAGACAGTAAGATTAGAAAGGGATCTTATCAAGCTCACATTCATGACTAAATCCGAGTTACCATGGGTGGTCATAGACTTTAACTACAATTGAAACCAGTAGTTTGAGGTCATTTGAATAAACTATAAGGGATGTTTATTTTAATTGACCCGTTTTTACGTAATATTTTTATGGTTGATTTAAATTACTAATGTTTTAAATATTTTTTATCAATACCTATATTTGGCCCTATTATTTTGGTCTTTTGTTATAGAATTATTCTAAAAAGATATATTTAAAATTTAATAGAGGAATCTACATGAAGGGTTCTGCAGGTGAACCCTCTAGTGGACCCTATATTAGTAGAATCACTTATACAAACTATTCGGACATTGAATCAAGTTGGCATGAGAAACAGATGTATTGTGGTGGATCATTCATCTGGATTTACTAAGAATTATCCACCCATTTATTGTGGTGACAAAGGAACCCTAGAATCTGAGGAGTGTCTGTGTGAATAGGGAGGGTCTTCAACATCTTTAACACTCTTTAATATTCTACGGTGGGTTATCCATGTATATTATTGAGGAATTGAGAATTTGATGGTTGTACTCTGTTATAATAGATAAGTTGTCATAGGATATTACCCAAGCTAACTTCATGAATGTCTTTAACCAGAATATTTACCCTGATACATTGTTTGTATGAATACGTGGATGTTTCTGACCATATATAACTGGGGTCATGCTGTTATGAAGTATTCTTATTTTTTTTCTATTTTGGTCATCTGGAATTAGATCTTTTCAATAATGAGTACTCGAAGGCTTAGGGTTTGAGTTTGTAATGAGTCTTGATTTTCTATTGATGTTAAAACTCATGTGAAAATTGAACTTTGTGGAGGTAGGTGAAAATATAGGTTTTCCTGAAGTGTACAAAGATGATAAGACAAGTTTTTATAGAGCGTACGTTAGTTTAGTTGTTAGTGATGGTGTATATTATAGCTATAAAATGAAGCATAAGAGTGGTACATTGTCTTCAAAACCAATTTAAGGGGGTTTTATATGGAAAATAGGTTGTGTACTACTAGTATCGAAGGAGTGGTCCTACCAAGCCTAATTGTGTAGAGGATCTTTAGTCTGCTCATATTTGTGGATGATCTATCCATCTACAACATTTTTCTGGAAAATGCAATAGGGTAGGATCCACACTCACCAAGGAATCACAGGTTTCTGTAGATTCTTCAAAGGGTGGTGGGTCTAAGCCTCAAGACACTAGAGATGACCTTATGGATATTACCAGATTGCTTTATATAGTGCAGTACACACTAGAGGAATATGAAGAAGGTCCAGATAACATTATAGGTACTCTGTTTATCTTATCTTATATGAGGATAGATATTTCTATACAAGCTCAACAATTCTTTCATATCGTAAATGTTAGATAAAATGATGGGTTTTCATCCATAACATAGGTAATTATTATTGTATCTTTCTAATCCATTTTATATGAGGTTCAAATAAGGTTTTAGATCTGCTATATGTTAGGTGATGATAGACGACATTGAGGTAGAGTGTGATTTTTTAGTTATTTACCATTACATATCTGATTTGATTATCTAAATAGATTGGATGAAAAATGTTATGTACGAGATATACTATTATCACCATAATTTTTAGTTCTTATCTACTGATGGGATCACTCATGTTTTCTTGGGTGAGGGGGACTCTAGATCAGGAATGGAAGGGCTTGATGTTCCTTATTTTAGGGTAATCTCATTGAAGTTTTCAGTGATGTTTCTTGATGAAGTTGAACTTTTCGTGGATGTTCATATTCATGTAGGTGTGTGTGTGTGTACCTTGAGGTATTTCTATATGAATCGTTTAGTTTACAAACCTAGAGTGAGGTTTTGTTTACTATAGACTTTCTCCTAGGTATTATTCCCATTTCTATGTCATCTTACAATATAGAACCTTATATGTTATGGGTACCTAAGGTCCATCTTGAGGACCTAGATGCTAAAGGATCGATTCCTCCTTGTTTTTCATCATTGTATTTTCTTTTCATATTTTATAATAATGAAAAGAAGAGCCTTAGACTCTGTATCAATTATCAAAAGTTGAATCACATGACCCTTAAGAACAACTATCCTTTACCAAATATAGATGATCACTTTGATCAGATTGCAGGTGCTCATTGGTTTTTTAATATTGACTTGTAGTCATGGTACCACCTGTTTAGAGTCTAATAATAGGATATAAGTAATAAAACATTTAGGATTCAATATGAGAATTTCAAGTTTCTTGTTATGCCATTTGGTCTCACTAATTCCCCTATGGTGTTTATGGACTTGATGAAGGAATCCATGGATCGGTTCATAGAATATTGTTTTTGTTGATGGTTTTTTGGTGTACACTAATTTTGAGGAGGAGCACATGGAACATTTAGAAATCATTCTTTGAACATTAATAAAACATCACATGTATGGTAATATGTCCAAATGTGAGTTTTTGATATACGAATTGATGTTTATAGAAAATGTGAAACACCAGAGGGGAATCATAGTAGATCCTAAAAAGGCACAAGAAGTTATGCCCTTGGAACAACCCATGATCATGTTTCATATTCAACGCTTCTTGGGTTTGACTAGTCACTATAGATGGTTTTTTTACAACATCTCCAAGATCAAATATTCAGGATAACATTAACTGGTAAGGGTCAAAAGTTTCATTGGAATGACAAGTTTCAGATATATTTTGATGAGTTGAAGGTAAGGTTTAATTCAGCACCTAGAACTAGGATTGGGTTATGATGTTTTTTATAATGCTTCTGGTATGGGTTTGGGATGTTCCTTGATAAAGATGAAATTGGTTATAGATTATAGCTATCCCTAGTTTCACCCTCATACGAAGAACTACCCGAACCATGATCTTGAGTAGTAAAAAGCTATGAATTCACCCAAAATGTGGAATAATATTCTCTTTCGGGAGTGGTTTATAGTGTATTCTAATCATAAGACCCAAAAATATATTTTCAATTATAGGGATATAAATTTGAAATAGAGATATTGGGTAGAGTATCCTCAGAATTTTGATTTTTATATTATTTATACCCTTAGGAAATAGAATGAGGGTTGCAATAAATTTAATATAAATTTATCAACAAAAGACATGAATTAATCATTTTAGGATAGGTCTCCAATGAGTATGTTTGATGATATGATCTTGGGGGTGAAAGAGGTGGGTGGAAATTTTTTTGTGGATTTAATGAGGGCTAACTCATCATTTAATTAGTGTATTGAACTTGAGTTGCCTCTGGATGTGAGTTATAAGGTTTCAATGAATGATTAGATATGGGTAGACCTTGAGTGAGTGGTCTTATCTCCCAATGGAGATTTGTACTTCTATAGAAAGTTCTATGTTCTATTTTCCTAGAGGAAGGGGTTGTCAGATAGTACACATTGTTGTTATTGGTCTTTCATCCCATGGGATACCAAGATGTATCATGATTTAAAAATTTGTATTTGTGTAAGGGGATGAAAATATCAGTTGCAAATATTGATCCATGGTTCCTTACATGTTAGAGAATTATGGAGGAACACTAGAGACCGGTGGGGTTATTGCACCCCTTACCCATTCTGGTATGGAAGTTGGATGATATTTCCAAATATTTATTCATGGGTTATCCATGGACTTCTAGTGAGAAGGATTTTATTTGGGTGGTCATTGATCAACACACAAAATTAATTCATTTCTTACCTATATAGGTGATTAAAAAATTAGAACAACTTGAGGATTGTATGCATGAGATATTGTAAGACGTTATTAGTTTCCCACTACAGTTTTTTCTAATATAGGCCTTATGATCACATCTAAATTCTATAAAGGTTTTAAGAGGTGATTGTTTGCAATATTAAATCTATCATAGCTTATCATCCTAAAATAGAATGAAAAATAGAGTGTATTATCCATGTTCTAGAGGATATTCTCTAGGCTTTTGTTCATGGTTTTTAGGATCTTGGTAAAGTAATTTTCCTTTGGAGTAATATCCCATAAAAATAGATATCAGGATTCAATAAATATGTCACCCTTTGAGGCTTTGTATGGGCGGGCATATAGGTATCACATATGCTATGAAGAGTTGGGAGAGTGGTTCTTAATTGGGCTATGTGTTGTTTAAAAGATTAGTGAGATGGTGCAGTTGATATATATGATATTGATCATGGATAATAGTCATCAAAATATTATTTGGACCATTGGTGGTGGCCATTGGTGTTTGAGGATGGTGATCAGGTGTTTATTATAGTTTTAACATTCTTGGAAGATCGTCAGTTGGTACAACAAGTTAATTTTTCACCGAGTTTTGTGGTCCCCATTGAGATCATTAGAAGACTACAAAGGGTTGACTTTTGGTTGGAATTGTGGTCTAGAATGAAATCTATCCATGAAGTGTTTCATATTTCCTATTGGAGGAGGTTTACACCAGATCCTTACCATGTGACTAGATGGAAGGATATTGATCTCATTCCTGATATCTCTTTTGTTGATTATCCATTTCAGATTAGTGATTGGAAGGATAAGATATTTCATGGTTAAATGGTCCCCCAAGCTTGGGTAGTGTGACAATGCTGACAGGATGACCATGAGAAGTGGGAGAGGGATTTGATGATGAATTAGTAGTGACCTTAAAATTTTTATAGATCAAAGATATTTGGGTATTTTTATGGGTAGAAAGTGTATATAATAGAGAGATTATATCACCACATTAATTTTCTAAGAAGAATGTTCTAACATTTATTTTGGTCCTAGTTTTCATTGGATGGGTAATACAGAAAAAAATTGGGAGGATACCTCTAATAAAGAATTAAATAATTTTTTGGAGTTTTTTTCGTATAAACCTACAATTATTTTTATGGGTGATGACACACCATGTGATGGGATTGGAAATTATGTACTAGATTACAGGAAAAATACATGAACTAGATACCTCGAATGTTAACTTTACATTACATGTAAAAGTTTCACATCATGTAACTGAAAATATTCCATTTTTAATAAAACCGTGATGGTTTTTTTGGAATATATGGGCTTCATGGATCACACAACATGTTAGGGGATTACACAATATGTAACAGTCACAAACCCATGTCTTAGGGTAACACATGATTGGTTTATCAGTTCATTCAATTCAGGTTTCCTCAATCTCAACCAAGGGTCTCTCCCTTGGATATTTTGGGTGATTCCCGTCATTCTATGTCTCTTCGTTCTATCATTCATCACTTCTTTTGTTAGATTGTTTGTCTCCAAGTATGAGATACGTCTGGTTTTTCTTTCCCTTCAGTTAAAAACATGTTTTTTGATACATATGTGATTGGATAGTGTTTTATATCAATCAATTTTAGTTCCATAGTGTGATTTGACTTTCATAGGCCATTCACTTGGTTTTCGATCATCATTATTGAAGGCAGCTAGTATTCCACGATGTTGTGGTTGGAATTTCTATATAATGGGTTAATTTACTGAATTTCATGTCATTATTCATAAATTCATTGGCGTTGTTTCTTGATTATAAGTGATATGTGGTTTGAAATTGTTTCTTCGAAAAGAAAATATTTTTTCAGAAAGGGGTTTTTTGGTTTAAAATTGATTTTTCTTGATTTGAAAATGGGTTTTTAAACTCCAATGTGGATAGGATTGGCATACACAGTTTTTAATGAAATTTTTACAGAGTTTTTAAATTTTTTTGATAATTACACATTTTAAACATGGGTGCATCAGGAAATATACACATGTAGCATTATTGTGTGTCTAACACCACTATGACATAATATTTTTTTGATATTGATTGGAGGGACTCAATATTAGTGGGATAAAACGTTATTCTTATTTAATATTTCCTTTATAGTGTTTAGTGTATATTTTATAATTGGATAGAGCCCAACTTTTAAGTTCTTTTTCAATTATTGTTATTTATTACATGATTTTTTTATCATGGATTGTTGCTCATATGAATTTACATCAGGTTGTATCATGTAGAATCCCATGATAGGTTTTTCCATGTAAATGTGTTTAATTTTTTACCAATTAATTAATTGAAAGTGTTTTCTTGTTTTATCACTTCAACTTTTCATATTTATGGTTTGATAATATGAATGGATTTTATGAAAACCAAAGGGAAAATGATTTATAACTGGATTTTATTTCTAAAGGTTCTTGTAAAAATATTATTTATTGAATGAATAAAATGATGGAGTATGGATATTAGAAATTTTATATAAATTTTATTGGTATCTTACTTGAATTGGGATCACACCCTACCTGTGCCCTTATGAATCTGTAGATATTGTATTATAGGATTCAGGTAAATGAAAAGGCATCATGTAGTAAAATGGATTCTCTTGTTGTCTTTAATTTCATTTTAGGATAGTCTTGGGGTGATAGTTATTCAAGTTGGTTTTTGACTTACATTCTAGGATAAACTCTTTCATCTTGGATTATATGTTTTTTTGTGGTATCTATTATATTTTCTCTTTGTAATCTGTTTGCACGTATTGTTTTTATTATATTCATAACTGGTTTATGTTATCATGTTTTTCTTACATTACATGATGGTCTGATTTGGGTGGCTTTTCTTATATACCTGGGTTGGTTAATTACAGTCAAGCATATTGCATTATTAGAGAAAGTAATCTTAATGAAACACCAGTTTCATGTTCAAGTCAAGGTATTGATAATAATGATATATGAATCCAGATATAATGAGATCCCAATATATCCAACCTCTTACGAACATATATGAACACAATATATTGAACTTACATAAATATCCTCAAGACTAGACCATAAAGGTAAACTAACCACATTTTAGACTATAAATGCATCATGGAAAATCTGGGAATTTCAACTCGCTAAGCCACCTTAAGTTTTCATTACCCAGGGAACGACCCTTCCATTATTTGAAATATCAACTAAGAGTTAAATATAATGGGATAATAATTATGTCTTAGCCCAATTCTTCCAACACAAATGACCAATATTACAATAAATCCCCTTTTAATATGGAAAGAATGTCATCACCCATTCCCAAGTGCTAAAGAAAACATGACACGTGACCATTTCCATTATTGGGAACCTCAATTGGTGTATAATAAACCATAGAATATATTCCCACTATAATTTCACCCAATCTACCATTACAAGGATTTTTAAACAACTAACCACTCAAATAAGAGTTACTAACTTAAGTTTAACCCACATATCACTCTCATGCATCTTGTTCAAGTGAGTATAATTTAGTTATTAATATCAATCATTATTTATAATAATCATATTCCTAGAATAGGGAGAAAAATTAGTCTTTGATAACCCCTTCCCTTATAGAAACACCTAACTTTGTGTCCCTTATAACATTATATTACAAGACTTGAAATTAGGATTGATATAGACCATCCTCTCCATAGAGATCCTTAGTCCTTATGTTTATACTAACTCCACACATAGATAAAAATGAAATATGTTTTGTTTACCAATAGCACCTATAATTCCTCATCTTGGGTTATCATGTTAGTGTTGAAGTTCTACATGAACTCATCTAAATCACCCCATACATAAGAGGTTATCAACTAGCGGTGAGGGAAAAAATTATATAATAGGGAGACTATAATTTCATTATTATTAAAAAAATAACAAAAAATTATAATAATTAAATAATATAGAATCATAATTTCATTCCAATAATTTAAATAATATTTTATGTCATAAAAAATTGAACCCATGATAAACAAGATTCATTAATCAAATGATAGATACATGTACGAGGATGATCATATACATGAGAAAATATATAAATAATGAATAATATTTATGCATTTTTATAAAAAAATCCATGTGCATATCCTGGTATGACCTCCATCCCCAAATCATGATCATCATGCTTAGGAACACAAAATATGGGATTTCCCTTCTATATATCCCATTTAGTTAAATCTTCAATCCCACCAATATGCACCTTCATGGTGTGATTATGAAAATCTCTATGAATTATAATCATGCACCTAGGTTGGGTTATAATTCACTAATGAGGTAGTAATAAACCCTTAAAATTTCAATTTTTTCAAATGTTTGTGGAAAGATTAATCCTATACTATAATAAAGTAAGAAAATTACATAATTGTCACTAAATAATTTTGAAGTAATAACATAGAAAACCTCTCAGATAAGAACAAGGTACTATAATAGGTGTAACATAGACTTCCCCTTGAATATGAACCAGATACTGAGGAAGGTGTAACACTGCCAACCTTCTAGATTAGAACTAGTTACAAAAGAAGGCATGAAATTTCCAACCTTAAAGAATAAAACATGAAACTAAAGTTGGAATAACATATCTATCCTCTAAAAAACAACTATATACATAAGAAATAATAACATATCAAACATTCTGGATATAAATCTATCACATCCACAACCCACCAATTGCACAACCATTATCAAATCATGAAATAAAAAACATAACCTATCCCCATTATATAATTTTAATTCTAACACATCATAACCTCCATGTAAACCCTAAGTGTATGATGCTTACCATGGTCCATATTCTATTTTCAAGCCTCCATGTATCAACCAACCATTCTAGGAGTTCAAATCCTTTTTAATAACTTTTATGCCACATCACATTATAATCATGAAAACATGTCATATTCAAGTGTCACCACTTATCACTTAAATAGGTCATTTATCATGCCCCAGGTGAAAAAAAATCACTTACCTACATCAAACCTAATCATAGATAATTCAATTTATGATTAACTATCCATGGAAGAAAAACTAAGAACAATTACAATCAAGGTAGTTACAATCTATTCATAAATTTCTAAACCAATATACCTATGGTTATTATAAAACAATAGAGACTAAAAAAACTCATTAATTTATTTTATAGATAAAATTACTACACCTATACAAACCTTATAACCTTTCAGGTATTCTCATACAAAATAAGGGTAATGTTAAGGAACACCTACCTTGAGTCTGGAGAAATAAGCTCACAGAAGGTAATCATTATGTTCAAACTTAATTAAGGAAATTCTACAAACCTAAATATGATGAAATAAACCAATAAGAATAAAATATTATAGTAATTAAAATTTAGAGTGATCATCGAAGGAAGGAATAAATTATAATGGGTATGTGAGTCATTTCTGAGTTAGCTCAAAATTTAGAGGTTATTAAATGTGTCACCCCCCTTAGGTTTATCATCCTTATAAAGTATCTCTATGTCTTATAATTAATGTATTATAGTAATTTATATCTTATATATAAATCCCACACCCATTTATCCTTGAAAATATTCCCTTTCTTTCACTACACACATAATAGAGAAACTATCTTTCCTCAAATCACATTCTAGTTTTAGTCTATACTATAAATCAACCCTCATCAAAAGATGAATGTACCTCTAATTCAACATTCTCAGTATCAATCTAATGTATAGAGTTCACATTATACCTTGAAGATATAATACAAAAAAATACATAATGTATATCCTAATTTCATAGATGAAGAGGCAATTAGGAATCCATAATACCAGTCCACTTTATTATACTGAATATACAAAAAAATCGTAGTGAATTGTTCTCCTAATCATTAATCGGAATTTTCCTAACTGGGTAAATTATGATGAAAATAACTAATCACCTATATAAAAATTTAAATGGAGATATATCTGGTTAATATAATAATTATTCATACTCTGAGTAGTGACTAAACAATTATTAATGTATATCCCCTTATCAATGGTCTCTATGACCATTCATGGACCAATGATGACCAACTCTCATGTTTCCAACCAACAAAGAGTTGGGTGGTATGATTGAAAATAAAATGTCTCATATGGATACATATATATTGAGGATTGATTATTATTTTCCTTATAAAAAATTTAATATGTCAATATATTTATCTTAATATCCCTTGAAATCCAACAACCAATCCAATAGTATTTACTAGTGTATATGAATTGTCATCTTATATTATGTATCTATCTATGAGATAAATGTCAAACTCAACTTCAATTGAGTCCCAATTTCCATCTCTAACCCCTCTTAGAAATGTGATGTGAAATAAGCATCTAAATTTGACAAAATACTGACAAAATATTCATGTGTAAACATTGATGATTAATAAAATCATTCAAATATAACTAGATTATCTAATCTATAAACTAGTTCTCTTAGATAGGGAATTAAAAATTAACCTGAATTGACAAGTTAAATATAATCTATAATACAATATTACAATCTAGTTTTCTCAAAAACTATTTATCAAGTCCAAGGTCTTCTCATCCCACTACATTTATGCACTAGATGCATCATAAGTAATCTTATTATCATTTGGTTATCTATAATCACCATAAAATAGGTATATAATTAACAAAAATCTCATGAAGTGTCCCTCATAATTCCATAGAAATGGTACAGAAAACTATTATCAAGGAATATCTGTGTTATTCTTGGATACAGTCTCCAATGAGAGTTGTGACAATCCATTATCAACTGTTCTCTCATAAAATTAATAACCAAAACTTGAGCATGCACATAAAGAAATAATACCTCACCTTAATTTCATCCTATAATATGATCTATATTGAAGATAATATCTCTTATCAAAAAATTATCTAAATCCAATTAATGGTTTGATTACACTAACTCCAATAATTAATAATTAATGTAAAGAGGATAAAAAGTTATTATCTCGTGCCCCTTGATTATATCTAGGATTTAATATGAATAAACGGCCATTAGATTACATTCTATATTGGATTACCGCACTATATGCTCCATTAAATTCATACTAATTACATCATACACAACATTTATAATGACCCAGTCAAGATATATATGAATATTAATTCTTTTTAGATGAATATACATTACATTTTTCAAATACACACCTAAGGATAGTATTAGTTTAGTGCCTTTAGAAACATGGAATAAATTATTCTATATTCTGAAAGATCTTCAGCATCTCCCATAATGATCTTCCCCTTTAGTACTCCTACTTAAATGATTTCTTTATATACTGAGGAATGGAAACATAATAAATTGTTATTTTAGATTCTATGTAAGGGTAATAAATTAATATATGAACATATGAATGTAAAAAACATGAAAATTACTTTTGAATATCTAAATCTTGAGACATGAAATAAATCTTAGCAGTTTATAAGGCATAAATAATAAAATAACATTAACCACGATAACATAGTATTAAAATTAAATATGAACATGTGGAAAAAAATAATCATAGAAAATAATTTCCATATTAGCCAAGAATCATAGACAAGACCATAATAGAAGATAAAGTGTATTAATGAACCAAGTACACTACTCATTCAAGCCCTGTAATACTATACCAGGTATAAATGTTGTTTCACCCATGCATTACTAAACAATATTTACATTCTATTCTAGTCATGTATATATCATGAGATACAAGTATTTACCCAATTTTTTGGAGGGATATATAGGTCCCCCCATCTCATAATGAAATAATCCATACATGTTTTTTAAAAACATAAACCATTCATCATAGCATAACCAAAGGAACAAAAAAATAAGTTTCTTATACATCATTCCATATTAATCCACATAAAATAAATGGTCTTTATAAAAATAAGTCCACAATAAACAAAATCAAATAAAATTAATAATAGGGATACATACATAACCCTATGTTATCTTTTATTGAAAATAATTTTGATAAAATACATGAAATTAATTATTGAGGAAATTATCATTTCTTCTTCAAAAATGTTTTATTTTCTCAAAATTTCTTTCTTATTTAAAAGAAAATAATTTAATTTAAAATATAAAAGAAATCATATAAGGTAATATTAATTTAAATATGGAATTATGAAATCATAATAATCTATTCATGTCATAGAATTTAAAAAAACATTATCCTCATACTTCTGCTGAAAAAGTGAAAAAGTACCTTCTATCAAATAAAGACAAAATATTTCTTTCATACCATTTAGTAAAATGTCACCAATGGGGAAAATTTAATTTAATAAATTGTATAATAATATAAATATTATTACATATTTAGGGAATATGGATGTGGATGATAAATATACACTAGTAAATAATTACATATAAAAAATCTCTGATAATAATGAAATTGAAAAAATTTCCCTTACCTTAGGTACGATATCCTTTGTATGTATATGAAACTGATGAATAATGATTTAAATAATGTTAATAACATTTTCCATAATCATAACCAATTTTATGATATCATATATGATTATATTATCATCTTTTTTTATTAACATTTCATTGTGACTTGTTATTCAGAAATTTACCAATTTATGTTCTTATGCAAGTTTTGTCAAATAAGTCAATATTCCAATTCATAAGTTATAGTTATATAATAAACATAATAATATTAGTATAATATATATCATATTTATTCATTCCATTCATTTATATAATTTTGTTTTAATAAAATTCATGTATAATGAATCACATCACATTGTTTAAACTGTAAGTCGTACGTACACGGGAGCTTTGATATCATTCACTTAATGGTTAAAAAATATTTAATTTTATGATATATTAATTAAAATGAATAATTATAATGTTATATTATTTCTTTACATCCATTTTACTAATCAATATACCCATCCAAATTAAGTATTGTTGAATAAAAAATTATACCACATAGTGGAGACGGTAAGTCGTATGCACGCACACATGGTGATATTGTTAGTCATATGATGGATAAAAGGAGGCATAAGATTTCCCCATAATTAAAATAACATATCATAATGTATAATATTATGAATTTATTACTTTAGTATGTAAACAAAATGATAAGAATAGGTAGAAGAATAAAATAATTTTGAAAGAGGTGAAAAAACAATTACCTCTTTTTCAAGTATCTCCTTTTGATTTGCATGAAAGGTCTTCTTAAGGTGGATTTATTCCTAATGTTTAGTCTCTAAGTGGAAGGAAGGGATGTTGGGAGATTATTTGAGCCAAATTTTTATGCACCAATTGGCTTTAGATGTGTGATTAAGAGGCTAGATGTGGTTGCCTTTTATAAGGGGGGATGGGTAGTTTAGGAAAGTCTTGAAATATTATTTGATTATAAATTAATTTTCGAATTATAATAGCTCCAAAGTGATATATTTATAGTATATTATGTTCATAGTTCTAAATAATATCAACTAATAGGTTTTATAAAAATTTAGTTCACAAATTTTACCTTCTCTATTAGCTTTAACCCTTAGTTAAATAAATTAACTCTTACAATGTCTTCTTGAATTTTTATACTATATGGTTAATACATATTTACTATAAAATGAAAAGTGAACCTAAAGTGGATCATTAAATAAATTTTTGAAAATATATAATTATTTTGGCCTAAAATTATTTTTTATTAATATTATATCATTTAATAAAATAGTATTTGTTTTAAAAACTCATTTATGTCAATTTTGATACTATTTAGTAATTGATTTTTGTTAAAGTCATAAAAAATTAATTAAATTGAAAAAAATTATAATATAATCCATAACATGTCAATTGTATCCAAAAAAAATATTTTATGGAATCAAAAATATAAATTTACATTTATTTTAATATTTTTTATATCATTTATTTTAATCGTTCATTAATAAGGTAATCATTTCATCACTGTTGTATCATTAGTAAATTTATATATTTAATGAATAAAAATTATAAATAAAATACAATGATGTGGGAAATATTTTTATATTTCTAACGACTATTTATAGTCAAATATATTAGTTATATAATCCCACAATAAAATTGTATTAGTAAAATGGTACTTGTTTGTGTTATACTTCTCTTTCCATTAAATCAATTTTTATAACATGTCATTATCACACCCAAGTGGCTCCCAAAGGCCTAATGTGCAACCCAAGTTATTTTTTGGTTTCCTATAACTCATCCAATAGTATTAGTACAAGGGTAAGGTAGTTTTATATTATTATAATATTATTTTTACCCTTATTTACCTCATTTACACTTTAATTGTGGGAAATAAAAAAATTTCTATAGTTACTATTCATAATATCCAAAACTAAAAGGTTCCTATTTACATAAATTTTAACATCTAATTCTAAATATGGAATAAATTTTTAAAAATTCAAATCACATAATTGGACAAAATTAATTTAAAAATAATTCCCATTATCAATATAAAAAAATATGTCTTTAAGAAGTAAAAACTATAAAAAGATTGACATGTGATTATCTGCAAATAAAAAACGAAATTACTTATAATGACTAAAATTAGATTAAATGATAAAAAAATATTCCAATTATACTATAAAACAAATTAAAAATATAATATAACTTTATAAATAAATTATATGAAAAATGTGTTTTAAATTAAAATGCAGTATTTATCACTATTCATTAAAATATGAATTTTATCATAAAAATACTAGAAATTCAAACAATGTCAATTTTTATGTCCCTATTCCAAATAATAAGTTTATTTTTTTTAATAAAATATGTTAATATGTAAAAACTAGATTTAAAATGGGTGCACTATCAAAAGGCAGGAAAACTACATTTTTTGAAAAATAATTCTTTTATCTGAAAATTTGAATTTGTTCTTATATCATGAATAGAAAATATATAAGATGAATTTTAATTTTATATAAAATTAAAAACATGGTTAATACTATTCGTAATGGCTAGTTTTTATCCCATTAAATAATAATATTTTAATAATATATCATTGTTTAGTGAAGCTCGATATTGCGAACAACATAAGCTATCATGGAAGGTCACTTTTTCATGTAATGAAATCCATGTAAGTGTTTTTTGTAGTGAAAGCTTCCATTTTTGTTGCATATAACATAATAATAAATTATTTATTTTATACATTGAACAAAATCTATACTTAATGATCCATGTATTGTACACTAACTCGGTGTTGTGTGTAATATACAAAAAGTTGGTTTATAGTGGAAGGAATGTTTGACTTAGTGCATTACAAGATATAAATGAAAATATTAATTTATTCAAAAAAATATTCCATAAAAACTTAGGGTGTTACATTATACCCTCCTAAAAATTAATTTCTCCCTCAAAATTGATTAGGGTTGTAAAAGTTTAACGACTTGAAATTTTCCATCATGGAAACCCACATCATAACAAAGATTACAAAAACGTCATTTTAAAAAGGAAATTTAGAAACATAATGGTTACCCAAAGTAACTCATCCTTAGTTTTCCACATAATAGAACATATGTGGGAAGTGAAAAAATGGATATGGATGAAAAATATAACATTCATGTTTTGATGGATGGTGATAAATAACAATGTTTGGATAAGGTTAACAACCAGAAACTAAAAAGATGTGATTATTTAAGGTACTATCTGATTCATCAGATATGAGGGTACTTATATATATATTTTGTTTTTCAATATCCTTTACCTAAAGTTGAATAACATGAGAATAAATATTTACATGAATTCAGTATAATCTCACTATTGGTCAGGCCTTGAGCAATTTCCACTTCATCTCTTAATCAATAAAATGAAGTTAAATTTTTCATTCTTGAAGTGTTAGAAAATAAAGCAATCCATAAATAGAATTATAAATCATTCCATATGTCTCAACAAAAGTTTTAAAAATATTATCAAATATGAATAAGTCCACCTATAGTGAGATAATAAATTAATCTAACAAACATCAACTATAGTGTAATTTTTACTATCTATAATTGGATAACCTAACAACCCTTCCACAAATTGAAATTTACAAAATTAGAAAGAGGAGACCTAAATTGGTTTAATATTTATCTATCATATCTCATAAGTTATTTCTAGGTTTTCACTTTTCAAACATGTGAATACCTGAATCATGTATTTTCTTGTATCATGGTAACAACATGAACTATCAAATATCCTTATTGAAAACATACATGTTTTATTATTCTTAAGTCCAAAAATCTGTAATATTAATTTGAGATATAATAACACATATATAAATAAATCCTTTACTAGTTCCAAGGTAACTAATATCCTCGAATTTAATTATTCCTATCTGAAATACCATTATCAAATTATTATTATCTAAACATCATCTTCATATTAATGGTCATCCTTCCCTAAATCACGTGTTTTCCGAAAACATTACCTTATTATCTTAATCAATTTTCATGGTTACCTGTACCACTAAGAATATAATATCAAAAACCTATTTAAAACCATAGTGTAACACTACATAAAGATTTTATTTTTACATAATACCATAAATGTGATTCTACAACATTATTCTGGAATCCCATTACATAAAAACTCAATCATTCCACCGCTTCATTTTCGTACTCAACATCACCAATAGTGATTTCTTGTGATTTTTCATTTTCTTTGACTTTAATATGTTTTTTAAATCAATAATTGTTGATAAACTTTTTATTTGGTAATTGGGTAGATTAATTCCCCATTTCCTTGCACTTGTAGCATTGAAGTGTGGGTGGTTTATTCTCTATAGCCTTTTCCCTATTCACATCATTGGCTACCTTTTTCACAATACTTTGGCACTCAACTACCCAATGAACCACTTTTCCACACTTAAAAGATTTTATAGTCCTTTTAATAAAGTATCACCATTCCTCTTTCCATAATTTGAGCATAAGGAAACCCTCATATTTTTTCACAATTTTTTTGAGATTTTTCTTTGAACATCATCTTTCGTTTCCTATCAAAACCATGAGATTGATATGTTCAAAAAATTCCATTTATACATAGATATAAAAATAAAAAATCTCTTAAAATAAACTAAAGTCTTTTATATTGTACTCCCTTCAAAGACTTTGTTTTAATCCACTGAAGAATCGATCAACTTTACAATAGGTTGAATGAAAAATAATTAATCATACTTTGAAAGTCTTGTAATATTTTAATCTATGTAACAATATATTCATCATCTTTTTTCTTAATCTCAAGTTTCCCCTTTTCCATTTTATTTCTAAGAATATGAGGAAAGTAATTACTGAAAAATTAGTTCTTGAACTTGTCTTATTCCTTAGATTAAATTTCATCTTGTTTTCGCGTATTCTTAATTAGAGTCCACCAATGGTCCGCTTCCCCTTATAAATAATAAACATACAAAGTGACTTTTTCATGATCCGAAGATAGATGGATAGAAAATTTGTTTTTAATGGTACTTATAAAATTTTCAGCAACAAGTGGATCAGATGACCCACTAAAATAAGGTGGATTTTTCCTCATGGAGGACTCAACAAAATGTTGTTCCATTCTCTTCCCATTTATATGTCCAGAGTGATTCATAAATTCTATAATTATTGTGATAATATTTTTCATTCCATATACCATTAAATTTGTTTTTTTCAGTAATACAATCGTTTCATTTCTCATTGAATTGATCATGAACATGATTCCTTCATGTTCTATCCATTGCCTAAAACCCAAAAAAAATAATATTGTGAGAGGCAAAAACCATACTCGGAAAACAACATAATCAAGGGGTGTATTTTAAATCTCTAAAATCATTGGTTGATTACTAGATTATTCATGATAATTACCATAATTCTGGGATTATAACCGATAATTATACATAACCTTTGGAAATCCCTTAGAAATATCTCTAGGGATCTCACTAAATTTTTGACGTCCTAGTTTCCAAAGGTTGACTAAACCGTTCCTATGATACCAATGATAATGACCCAATAATGATGTATATGAATATTACATATTTTTAAATGAATATTCAGTAAATTTTAAAAAATATTTCTTAGGGATCATAGTAGTTGAGTGCCTTTGGAAACATGGAAAACATTCTTCTAACCTGTGAAAGATCATCAACAACTCCTATAAAGTTCTTCCCCTTTAGTACTCCTACTTAAATGATTTATTTATAACCTAAGGAATGGAAACATAGAAAGTGTGATCTTAGATTATAAGTAAGTGTAAGCAAAAAATATATTAGAATATTAATGTAAAAAAAGAACATAACTTTTGAATATCGAAATATTAAGTCACGAAATAAATTTTAACAGTTTCAAAGGCATAAATCGTAAAGTAACATTATCCAAGATAACATATAATTGTCATAAATCATAACCTTGTAGAAAAAAATAGGCATATAAAATAATTTACATATCATCCAAGGATCGTATCCCAGACTATCATAGCATACATAGTTCAATACTGAATTGAGTTCACTCTTCATTCCAGCCCTGTATTACTGAACTACATATACTTGTCATTTCAGTACTGTATTACTAAACCAGAATTACTTTTTATTTCAATAATGTCTATATAATGATATATAAATCTTTAACCAGTTCATTTGAGGGAGATATAAGTCTCGCCCATATTATAAGGAAATCATTCTTGCATGTTCCACAAAAACATAAACCATTCATAATTTCATAACCCAATGAACAAAAAAATGTGTTTCTTAAAAATCATTCCATCATTATCTATATAAAATAATAATATTTCATAAAAATATTTCCATCCTAAACAAAATCATATCAATGTAATTATAGGTGTATAAACAGAATTTTATTCCATCTTATATGAAAAATAATTTTGATAAAATACTTGAAATTAATTGTTGTGGAAAATATATATTCTTCATAAAAAATGTTTTCTATTATCAAAATGTAATGAAATTTTAAAACGAAATAAATTAATTAAAAATAGACTTGAAATATTATAAATTAAACTTCATTAAATTAAGGTGTTATGAAAGAATATGGATCTATTCATGAGACTTATTGATGAATCGAGGGGATATATAATTCTAATCCCACACATGACCTGATTAGGTATAATTATTTCACTAGAAGAGTCAATATGACCATTTTTACCATTACCTAAAGAATCTTTAGTGAAATAAATACATGATTATTCGTGTAATGAAGAATATGAAATATCATTACACGATTATCAAACGTTAGTAAGAATTAATCCTCTATAATATCAATAGTTTTCCCCATGAAAATACATGGATTAAATTGTCACAACCCATACTTAAAAATAAGTTGGATGGTTAAACAATACATTGTAAACTTATAAAAATAATCTGTACAAGAGTTATTATATCTGGTACACTAATACTTTTCCACATATCAATAAAATATCATACTATATAACTTAACATCATACAATATTATTTAGGTAAAATTTTATGTTCAAACCATATAGAACAATGATTATATGGCTTGGTAAATATTGTAATAACATGATCATAATCAGTTAAGATAAATAAAGTGGATGTTTCAAAAGAACGTTCCCTAAGAAGTGAAAAATTATTATTAATGGGTATTGGTGGTAAGAATTTAAATCTATTGAAATAAAAGGATCATGATAAAAATATTTCCATTTGTAGTAAATACACCATAAAAAAGAATTATGGTTCTCAAAATGAATTTTGTATCAAAGAATGAGAATTGTGTCCAAGGAATCCCATACAAAATTGGAAACATTCAAATAAAAACCCCTTGAATGGGAGGTCCTATAGATGAAATTGAAATAAAATTACTAAATGTTATTTAATGGTATTATATCTATAAATATTATTCTATAAACCAAATAAATTAAATCAGGTGCACAATACAAAACATGTCTCAAAGAGAGAAAGTTGATATGGAAAACCCTTACTTTGGAAATGATTCATTATTCACCTTCACCCAATATCATGAATAATTAAATTTTGTACATTATATACATATTAAATATCCTTATTAATAACTATAACGATTTTTAATCCTTATTTATAATGATTTTATAAATTTATATATATTAGTTTTTGTTTACATGTTTTAAACATTGGGAGTCAGTAATCTTTATCACCTTGAACTAGTTTTTTAAAAATAGTGTTGGTAATCATTATTTTTAAAAATTTTAACATTATTGTATAATAAAAGTTATTTTGATAGATGTTACATGAATGTTTATAATTTAATAATTTCATTTTTTGTTTTTTTTGTTTTGATCAATGATTTTGAAATTAGTGATGGGCATGTTTTTGTGTTTTTTTATGGACAAAAAAGCATTTCATAATTAATTATTTATATATATATATAACCATTCTAGTACCAAAAAATATTATTTAAATATTTAAATTTTATAATACCAAAAAATAATTTTTCATATTCATCTATGATATGAATTCATAGTATTGTTAATGTAGGTGGTTAAATGAATCCAAACATGAACCTACCTTAATTTAATGAATAATTATGAGTAGGTTTTGTTGTAATATATTTATACCAGAAGAATTGTGATATTATATAGTTTTTTAAGTCTTATATATCGTATTTTAAAGAATTTACAATAATAATTAATGGATATGAAAATATTACACATTTTTAATAATAGGTTGTCTCCTTATTATGCTTATTTAAAATGAATAAATTTGAAGTGATCATTTACTGATCATATCAAAAATATTTTTCTAATTTATAATAAAATAACATTAATGATATCATAATAATAAAATGTATCCTTTAATATCATTTATATATCTATCCTTGTAAGGCGGTGATGGAAAACAAAACATATTGTGTCAGGGAGACAATAGTATGCACAATGCATGAAAAATGGTTTTCTTTTTCTTAATATATATAGTATATGAATAAAAATTGATAATAATATTAATATAGTATTATTATTATATATAAATTATACTAATATTATTATATTAGTGAGTCTAGAATAAATTTTAATGAACTACGAAAACCTAAGTAGTTGGTAATACTCACATTGAGAACTTGAATTATCCTTGGAAAAAAGTACTTTTGATAACTAATGGTGACCAGAAGATTTAGAACATGAGAGAGGTTTATATTAATTGAAAATTGAAGAGTTTAAATGAAAATATTGAATGATAGGTGTGTCTAGAAGTGGTTAAGATATTACACTTTTATAATTGTAGTGAAGGATAGTATTAGGAGTCATCCTTGTATTTTAAATAATGAGATGTTAATATTCTTGTTTTAGAGGAAACAATATAAGATTAAAATTAGTGTGGGTATAAAATCACCTCAACCACTCATTTAGTAAAATAAATATGGTGTTTTATCATTTCAATTTTATCATTTTATCTTTTCCACTAATTTAATTTTTTCACTATGTAATTAATTTAAAACCATAAAAATAAATTTAATTGAAAAATATTACAATAATAAAATTTACCATATTTGATACTTATAATTTAAAATATGAATGTATTTGTTTCAAAAAAAATATAATGGTGCGAAAGGAAAATTTCAAAAAAAATACACTTATGAAAAAATAGTTAATTGGGTAATAATATTTTCAATATTTAAATTTACATATATAATAAAATTATCCCAGATTCAGATTTTAATTATATAAATCTATTTATTATAAGAAAATTAATTATATTACGCATATGATGCAATAAAATATATAATCTCCCTTGTAAATATTTGAATCAAATAAAACACTAAAAGTATTATTTTATTAAAGTAATCTATTAATTAGTCCAAAAAATTTTAGAAATAGGATATATAAGCTCAAGTTATATTTCAAATTGAATAATTTTATTCCATATATTAAATTTCAGAACCGAAAATGTTTTTCAATCTAATAGATCATTCTTATATAACTAAATATTCATAAAAAATAAAAGTTTCATGAAATCTGTATTTTCTACCAAAACCCAAACCTTTCCGAAAAGGGCCATAAACTCATACTATATAAATTTTGATATGACCCATTATAAAATTATGTTAATTTTATTAATTTATGTTTCAAAATTTACCAAATCAATTTTCGAATAAAATTTTAAAATATAACAAAAAATATTCTTATTTGAAAAGGAAATTATCAAATATTCCCTATTATTTTTTTTATTTTATATAATTCAAAAAGTATATTTTTATCAAATAATTATTAATATCAAATATTATTTTTAATTATTAATTATATTCTTCATGAAAAAATTAAATAATATCTTATAACAAGAAAATTTTGAGAAAAATAATCCTCTAAAATATAAAATATTTCATTAGTATTTTTATTTAAACCAATTGAATTTAATTTATAGTACATATAGGCCCTATTTTAATTATATATATATATATTATAAATTGTTTACTCTTATTTATTCCCACTAATTGAGTAGCTTGGTTTAAATGGTAATAATTAATATTTATATTTTATGTAAATATATTATGGTTTCATTCATGTTTTCTGTTCTATGTGGATAATGGTATCCAATATATTGACTTATTTAAAGAAAATCAAATACTAAATTCTTAGAGTGTTACATTCTATCATCCCGCAAATAAATGTTTTCATCAAAATTTGACTCACAGGAACATGGAAATTTCTTTAGGGTAATCATAATTAACCGTAATCCATTTTATGATCATAGGGTTATTTAGTTTGTGGAATGATATCTATCAATATTAGAAATTAATATAAGGGATTTATAATGAGATCTAACCCATTCCCAATTTCACAATGAATTTTAATAAGGGTTTCATATCTATATCCAAAAATAATAACTTCTCAAAAACCTTGAAAATGATTTATGTGGTAATCAAAATACTATGTGTTTTTATAAATCAATATCCTATATTTGGTGAAAACTGACATGACATAGGACACCATAAATTCTATAATTAAGATACCTTATCTAATAATTTAGTTGTTTTTGTTTAGGATTTGCCATGTTTTCATGGTTATTGGTGATGATATCCCTTATTACCCCTTGGATTGGGACATTGATCTATATAATTCCCAACTCTCTTTCAATTGAAGTAACTAATTTTTCATCTTCTCTATTTTCCTTAAAATTATGTGTATTATTACCTTTATCTCCCCAGTTATTGTATTTACCCACATGTTTCTTACCAATTTTTGACATGTTGTAAATTTATCCCACTTTATTTTATTATCTGGGAAACCCGAATTTATAAGAGATTTCTTCCTTCTGTTATTTGATGTATTTTGGATATAAATTATGTTTATATTGATAATAAAACTTGTTGATAACTGGTTTTATATAATTAAAATATTTCTCACAGCAACCATAATTCCATTTGTTTTTATATTGGGACAATTTCCCAATTTTCCGTGGAATCCATTGTTAATATATTCATTCTATTCTTCATCCAATACAAAAAAACATCATTTCATTAGTGAAAATCAATATAAGAGAACTATCAAAAATAACAAAATAAAAATTTACCTCAAGATATCTCACTTTATGGTAATACCATGTTAGCCTATAGTTCTTACAGAAAAACTTTTATATAAACTAGTTCATCCTATATCACTCTAACTTTAAAATATATCATTACTTGTCCAAACTAGGTAAAATTGATTTAGGTTCTATAATACTAATTAACCTAATCATTAAAATAGAGATCCAGAATTACTTTGAAATTTACTAAAATATTCTAAACCTAATAATCATTGAAATTTATTCTCTCAAAGTTTATCTTATTCTACTTTAAGAACATTCGTCATTACTACAATAATATATCCAAGAATGCATATACCCTAATAATTAACTCAAAATAACTTAACTTTCCCCAAACCATTTGAATCTTCAATAAATTAATCCATAATGGGATTATTTGATCCTCTAATAATTAACTATATATTTAACCCTAAAATGGAATTATCCACATGTTCATACGGCTAGACTATAGTAATTATATATAATAATCTCAAAATTGAATTTAAATTCTTAAAAAATACCAAGAATAAATTATTCATCCTAATGTCATCAATTACTATCTAATTTACCTTTTCAAAATAAAAAATCCCTTTATTATCTCAACATATTGTGTATTAAAATTAAGATTTATCCATACCTTAATCATGTGTTCTCCAATAGAAATCCCCAAAAATATAACCTTGGTATAAATTTATTTCATAAGGTTATTGATACCATTTAAAATTTTCGTGCAAACCATTAAATAAACAATATTAAACAAAAAATGTTAATATTTTTTGTAAAATCTTCAATAACATTTATAATATAAAAAAATTTCATCAATAAATATCACATAAAAAATTAAAATAGTAAATATTATCATGAATTAATTGATATTGTGATATCAACCTCGATAACAATGTTATGAATATGAAACTCATCTTTTAAATCATAATTGGAATATACTAAAATTGTTATCTAATTTAATATGCCCCCTTATCTGGTTATATTACATAGTGATTTCTAGATTCATACCTTTCTCAACATCATTTTCATTATCCAATTTCAACTAAATAGTAATACTAAAATGGTTATGATAATATATAAAATGTTAATATTAAAAAATAAAACATAATATTTATTTCTATATGAAATCGTTATTTTTAATATATTTTTTTTGGATCAACCTATGCCTCCCCTGTTCAATCCATTCTTATTGATAGAAAATTTCTTTTTAGGTTCTCCAACCTAATTAGTAAATGTCATTCTAAAATACTCTGAAATGGTTTGAAAATAGAATGTGATTAACCAAATAATATCCCCAAGTAGTGTCTATCTATGTGTCCAATCATAGACCCACACATCATGCATCAGATTGATGATCGATTTAGTGATCAACCAACCCTTTTAGAGGTGATTTCACATAGGTGTACAAGGTCAACATCTGTATCCACATTCCAGTATTAGATAGGGATGTATTTCAAGGAAAAAACACATAATCTAAATTTTATCAAAAACATAGGGATATTAAAATATATATATACTAAATACTATGGTTTTCATTAAATTTTTCTTTTCCTAATCCATAAAAAATGTGTGTTACTACCTTTGCTTTAAATAAAATACTTATCCTAAAGGGTTATATATAACATGGAAATAATAATGAAACCTAAATTATCTATAATTAAATCATCCTAATAATACATTCTAATTATCCAAATTTATCTAAACAATTCATCTGATATGAGCTATGACTCACCATACCCTCACTCGCAGATCCTTCTCAATAAACACGTACATTACAGATACGATTAGATAAGAGAAAAAAATACTAGATATAACTGTCCATGGTTAAAAAATCAATAATTTTTAATAAATCTCATATATCCAAAGTACATTTTTAGGTATAAATCTTTAGATAATTTAGAAACATTTTAAAGTAATAAATCCCATGTATTTCCCAACTAATGTATATTTTTTCCACTATATATAAGAAACTACTTAAATAATTTCTTCAAAATGCAATATCCTTAAAAATATGTCACATGTAAAAAAACCTATAGAATAAAAACATAAAAATGGTTTGATTTTCAATTTCATTAAGGGAAACCGAAAATTGATGCAATCATGGTGTAAACATGGAATAAATATTATATAATGAGTAGGTAAACAAAATGAAGCAATAATCATCTTGAAACTAGGAGTATTCTATATCCATGAAATTTAATTAAAACATAGATATCTATCATACTAATATCATAATGATGGAATACATAATTTTATGAATTTAAAATATATGATCAAGTCATTTCAAAAGGATACTTTTGTTGACATTGATACTGTATTCAATACATATTGTAAAAGTAGGAACACATGTAGAAAATACCCAATATTGATTTGTATAATGACACTTGTCCATTAATAAATGGGTATATAACTCTAGGAACCATACTTCTATTTATTAAGTCCAATTAATTCACCATAAAAATAAACAACACCATTCATACCATTCACTCAGAAACCCATAGCTCAATAAAACATGGATATCCTATAATGAGGAATCCATAATATCAATACATGATCACTTTTTTAGCATCCAATAATCATCAAGAATATAAATATTTTTTCCCATGTAAATAAATGGGTGAAATAGTTATAATTCATCCGGATAAATAATTTGGATGGTCAAACAATATATAATAATCTTTCCAATAATCTTCCATATTTGGATCATAATATTTGGTAAAACACTAATATTCCCCATGTGTATATAATATCACAATTTCCATGTGATCATAAACTCATATAAGTTATATAAAATATGATGTTTAAACTTTTTATAAAAATGATTATATGACATAGTTAGTACTTGAATAACATGATAATAATATTTCCAAATAAATAAAGTATATTGTTTCAATAGAGAACAACCTAAAAAGTGATAAATATTTGTATAATGTTTTTTGTGTTATGAATGTATATCCCCTTAAAACAATAATAGAATGAAACCTAATCTAATAAAAGAGTATAATTTACTTATCTTATCATAAATAATGTCAAATAATGATAATAACTCAATGAATAAAAATAATGATACAAATATTCTTCACTACCAGGGAAACAACTGAATCAATATGCACTATGATATTGAGACATTATTTGTATATAAAATAAATTAAAATAAAATGGGTGTGATAAAAATAAATCCATGGGTCTTAAATACATCGAATAATTGAACCATGGAGCAATAAATGTATTATGTCTTAATAAATTAGAATTGAGGCCAATAAAACCCTTACATGTTTAGAAACATTTAAATAAAAACACCTTGATAGATAGGTCATTCAATTAAACCTAAAATATCATTATTAAATGATAATTCACAAAATGATATCTCAAATACCTAAAATATACACAACATAAATGTAATTAGGTTAATAATACCAAACTTGTATCAATGAGAATAATTTGAGATGATAAACCCCACCCTTAGTCCCAATTCATTCGACAATAGCACCAAATTTCTGGAATAAATTACCTAATATAATTTAAAACATCATCAATAACCTTATTAATAACTAAAAAAAATTAAACCCTTCATAAATAATCATTGTATACTTATATATTTATATAAATATATATTAGTTATAATTTAACTATTCTCGACACTCAATGTACATAATCATTATCACTTCAAATTATTTTCATAGAAACTATTTTGGAATTCATTATTGTTTAAAAAGTAAAACTCCAATATTATTAAATTTACACGAATAAATGGTCGAAGATATTTTATAATGAAATAATTTCATTTCATGGTGGTTTTCATTATGATCCATGTGACCGGAATGGACAATGAAAATGTTTCAGTGTTTCTTAACGAAAAAAGGTTGATTTCTTAATTAATGAGTTAAACATTCATATAACTTTATGAGAACCAAAAACAAAATATTATTTACATATTTATATCATATTATAATACTAAATAAGTTCTAATTGTAATCCATCATATAAATGTAAATTATTGTTCAAGTAAGTGGTTATACCAACCCAAACATTAACCTACCATGATTTAATTAATGATTATGTGGTATTTTTGTTGTAATATCCTTATACTAGAATGATGATGATCATATTACATGTTTATTAGTGTGATGTATAAAATTTTTAAAGAATTAGGATTTAACATCCATATATTTTAAGAAATATTTTCTTTTAAATTTATTTAAATTTTGTGATATCTTGTGTTGCACGCAATGCACAATTTTACTTTTATTGTATAGAACACAAATTTTATATTGTGTTTCACACAACATCAAGCCTATTTTATAATTTGGGTCACCAACAAGATAGTGTTTTATGAAACAACAATATAATATTAATATTTAATGTGATACTTTTCAACTCAGAATTGGAATTGTTGGAATGAATGATATTAACTAAATTTTGAGAATATAGTTTACACATGTTTATTAAATTAATTCATTATCTACCAATGTATTATAAAATAAAATAATGAACTATTAAATATAACGGATGTATTTTTATGAAAAAACTAGTGTTATGCCCTCAATGGTGTTTTATTAAAAAAAATTAAATTAAACACTATTAGTGAGATATCATAATGAAATTTATATTTTTTATATTAAATAAATTTCTTTGATATTAATTCAATATGTTTTAATGAATTATAATAATAATAAATCCAATTTTAAGCATAGAAACAATATTTTTCTAAAAGGCGGTTTTAGAACATTTTAATGGAAGTTTAATTTTAAAACATCATTTTGACACATTTTTTAATTTTATTTTGAAAATAATATTTTTTATATGGGAATATCAAAATATACTTTTGGTTATTTTTTGGTATTTTTATGAGAACTTTCAATGTTTGATGAATAGTGAATAACACCAAATTTTAATTGAAAACCTCATTTTTTTATAATTTATATATATAGTAAAATTATATATATATAATTTATTTTAAATTATAATTATATAAAACATAAACTAATAAATCCAATTTAGATCATTTTAATCAATATCATATTGAAATTGTATATAAAAGCATTTCAATCTTAAGAAATTTTCTCATTAAAAATCAGTTGTCTCATCCCATCTGTCAGATTAATTTTAAATTATCTTAGGCCACTTCTACGAAATGAAATTTGAAAATTGTATTACATATTTGTAATAATAATATTTTATTATATCTATTAATTATATCATTTTTTTGACAAAAAATATTAGTGAAAGTAATTAAAATTAATAATAATGATTAAGGTATTAAAGAGTTAACTTGGTGGTTAAACATTTAACTTAATGTGTAAAAATAACCCTAAACTTTTCAAAAGCCCGTTTTCTGACAATATATCGACAATAATACCTATAGGATCTTATTTTTTGGGTTATTTAATCCTTTTATTATGTAAAAAAGTGGGTAAACCTAACTTTCATTTCAAAAATACCAAGTGTGTCCCCTCCCTCACTCATAAAATATGACCACTTATCTCCACATATTCACACATGTGAATATATTTGGCTTGTACAAACCCTTTAAAAATAATCTTTTAAAATCTCTCATATCATTATATAATCCTCACTTTTTTCAAAGACTGATCCAAGGATGTATTTTGGAGCTAACAAAAAGAAATTACTTGAAGACGATGCAGCAGTCTTCAATGAGAACTTTTGTTTTATTTCTTTCTCAACACATTAAATTACTATTATTACATGATTATATAGTAATATAAGTATAATAAATATACTTATGTTTTGTTATGTTAATGGTTATACCTACACCAATAAATACTTCCATAAAATGGGTAACAAAATCACTGTCTGTGTGTATTGAGAACTACTGTGTCACGAGGTGGTGTTATTTTTTTTTTTCATTTAACACTGCATATGGTTGGTAATTGTGATGTAAATAAAATTTTTATATTATATTTATTCTTTATTTATATTTATTTAATTCTTACATAACACAAATCTTCAGGCTTTCTATTTTTTGGGAATACGATAACATTTTTTGTGGATGTGTGGACTACTGCCTCCTCAAAGAGATGTGAATTGTCCACGCCTTACTTGAAATGTATTAAGTATAGTTTTAAAAGAAATATATGATATAAATTAAATATTTTTTACAATTTTAACATAATTATTTAATTGTACATATATCATATCATTTTATTCTTTCTATTTCACACACTGAAAAAGTTATAATCTCCTTCATGGATATGTGGACAACCGCCTCTTTAATGCGATGTAATTCATAAATTTTAATCACCACATCAGAAGAATGGTATATATAATCATATATTATTAAATAATATGTTATTTATTATATAATGGTCATTATTTAATGAAAAATATCAATTACCTTTTTTCATAATGATCATTGAAAAATAGGGACGTTACTCAGGCATATGTTTGGCCGACCATCCCCCTAATCATAACATTGGTTCGTTTTTCAAAAAAAACCATATTATATGACTTTAAAATTATAATGTATTTAAAAATGTGATAAATATTTCATTTTTATTATTCTTTATATGTTTAAATAATGATCACATTTACCATAGTCGACCTATCAAAGTCAGTTTTGACACATAAGACGAAAATGGTCAAAACATCTAACTTAAACATTAATGATAAAGAAATTGCATATAACATTTTTATAAATGAAATAGAAGTAATAATAAACTTTTAAAATGTCAAAATCATGTAAATAATAATAAAAAGTTTATTATATATGATGATAGAGGAAAATCATGATAAATCTGACTCAAGGTAAGGGATTTTCATCTCACTTTTTACATCAATTAGATAAATGTAATATTAACCTCTTATTTTTTTGGTAGTGTGTCTAATATATGTTTGATATATTATATCATGAATTTTATTATCATCATATTATTAATATTACTTTTGGGGTTTCTAATTCATATGTTACCACAATTATAATGGGGTTTTGAGTCTTACTTTCACTTCTTCGATGCTCATGAAAAATTCATCATTTTATTTGTTTTGTGGTATATATATTATCTATTATTTAATTATGAGATTTTTATGAATTAATATATGAGTATTTAATTATAAATTTTACTACCTCTTTTTAATTGGGTTTACGAATTCAAATTTACCAAAGTGGTGATGGATTTGTTTCAAAATTTACCATATTTGAGAAGTTTGTTATGTTATACACCTTTCTTATTTTATGGGGTGTATATAATTCTCCATAGAATTTTTATTTTATTAATATTATTATTCGCATGATATTCTGTGTTTCATTTAATTTTACTCCTACATGGGTGTTATAATTCAAATGTTTTAATGTGGTATGGGACACTTTGGAATGTTTAATGATTATTTTCCTCAATAATGTTTATAATGATCATTTAATGTAATTTACATTCGTCAATGTAACAAACCTTTTTTTAAAATATTCTCTACTTCTTATATTTTGTGTTTATATAATCCTAAATGTTTTTTTGAATTTATTATTACTTATTTCAATTTATTGTTTGGGAAACAGTTTCTTTTCAATGGGTTAATCTTGTTTCAAATAGATTATTATAGAACTCATTTCTTTTCCATGAGTTAATCGTGTTACAAAGAGTTTATTATAGAGACCATTTTTTTCCATGGGTTAATCATGTTTAAAATATATCTTTATAGAATCCATTTCTTTTCCATGGGATAACAATGATTTTGATGAGATTGTTATGGAACCTGTTTCTTTTCCACGTTTTAATCATATTTCCAGGAGATTGTTTTAAAACCCATTTTTTCAATAGGATAAAAAAATTTCAAAGATATATAAAGGATACACATTTATATTACATGGGTTAATAATTCTATGAAATTAATAATAATTATTTCTATGTTTTTTATTCATGTTGTGGTTCTTGGTTATATTACATGACGGGGATGTTGAGATAACATAGAGAAATCCCATCACAACATAACTTAAGGTGGCCTAGATATCACTATGTATGCTCATAAAATATTAAGATGGGCTATCCAAGATATCACTAGGAAGTCCTATTAGAAATTAACATTGGGAGTCCAAGATAGCATCGGGTGTTCCTATTATAGCTCTCTAATGAATTGGGTAATGATAGTGTTGGAAGTTGGTCATTTGGTTATTCCAATTGAAAGGGTTTTGAAAGGGCATTATAAAAGTGATTCTCCATGTTCCAAAAAATATTTTTATTTTTTTATGTGTTTCTGTTTTTTCTAAGGATGAAGATTCATATCCCATGGATTTTGAAAAAACCATTTCAAAAGCCTGTTATTTCTCTCCAATTCATTGGGTTATGATAATGTCAAAAGTTGGTTGTATGGATATTATAATTGAAAGGGTTCTAAATGGGCTATATAAAAGTGATTATCCAATTTAACAAGATGAGTTTAATATCTTTTTATAGGTTTATATTGTTTTTAATGATCATTTTTAATAAATAGGATGGACCAAATAGCATCGGGTGAGCTGTTATGGTTCTCTAATGCACTCGGTAATGATAATATTTGAATTTGGAAGTATGGTTATTCCAATTGAAAGGGTATTGAAAGGGATTTATAATAGTGATTATTTGAGTTATCAAAAATATTTTTAATTTATTTTTATAATATTATATTGTTTATAATGATAAATTGTAATAACAATACATTTGATCACAAATTTTGTGTCTACTACTCAGTCAATAGAGAAATATTATAATGATCACCACAGATAACCTCTAGAGTTTGTGGTCAGGGATCGTGTTTTCTTTCCAATGTCGCACAGTCTTGTATTTAGACACATAAAGAGTCAGGAGAAGTATTTGACTCATTATTTATGGTCATTTGAGATTATAGATTGAATTGGGTTGGTACCATGTCAGTTTCAATTATAATAGTGCCCATTACATTCATGATTAGTTCCAAATTTCATGGCATCAACGTTATCATGATGACATGTCTCATAATTTTGATCTTGAGCCTGTTGAGTGTGGTGGTGATGATTCAATTGAGGAGTTTCCAATATGATCAATTGACTAATAATTAAGGTTCTCTAATGTCGGTTTTTCCCATTATTATATGTTATTGTAAGAACTAAATTGTAAAGGATGAGACAATAGAGAGGGAGGACAACATATATTCCCTATGCCCAGATTTTTTTAAATAGTGTTTCAATACCCTTCGAATGTGAACACGGGAATCAGTTCATTTACAAGGGAATGACTATCAGGAATCTGTTTCTATCTTAGGAATGGATCCTTTTTAATTTCAACTACTTCTTAATTTTTAACCCAATATAGATGCCCAATGAGGTTGTAAAGGTTTCTATGTGTGTCTGAGGAATATTTGAAGAGAGAAACTCTGACCGATGTAAAAAAACACTAGTCCTAATGGTAAGAATAAATCATGTCTTTGGGATAAAAAATCGAGTGTATATGGGAGAGTTGTGATGTCTATGTGTCTGTGGTAAAGATTTTCATTCCATTCATTGTCTTCGGGATGAGATGATTTATTCTTTCTATGTAGTGTTCAAGATGAGATGTGTTGTTCGTTCTTATGCCACTTCGAGATGATATGTGATGTGGCTCGTGGTCCATGTGACATGATCAGATGTGGTTTGTGACCTAGTTGTCTGGGGGTGGGATGTGATGCGTCCCATGGACTAGGTGATTGGATAAGATGTGTTTTGTGTCCTGTAACACCCCAACCTTCCATGGTACGCTTCTCTTTGAATAATACAGTAGCGTGTGTTGTACGCAACTTCGAGTTCTAACGCACACCATAACTAATCAAACTAGCAGTTATGAATAGTAATACCCACTTTTTTAAATTTTATAAATTTTACCTCCCAAAAGGGACTTCATTTTTGGATTCGGAATATCGAAATTAGCTTAGGGTGAGTTTTTGGTATTTTTCTGAAAACATTCAAATTTTTATGAATAGTGAAAAAACAATGAGTTATAGTTTAAAACTGAATTTTTATTTAAATAATTATTTATTTTATTTAAATTTAATTAAGGTCAAAATAGATATATAATACCTATATAAGTTAAATGTAATTTATCGAAGTTAGTTTAGAATAATTTTAGAAATATAAAAATTTTATAGAACTTTTCACCGTCTTTCACCCACCTCCTAGGAGAATTTAGAAATTCACATAAAACATAATTTTACCGCTTCTGTGAGTGGAATTTTGAAAATCCAAGAGACATGGTTAATATAAAGGAGTAAAATGTGGTTCAATGAGATGAATTTTTTTAGTGAATAGTACCTTTTTACTTTTATTTACCACGGTTAAAAGTAAATAAGGTAATTAAGGGTAAAAATGGTATTAATATTACTCTAACACATATCCTGATTCTATTGGACAAGTTTATCTAGAACAAAAACAACCTTAGGAATAAAATATTATCATTTAGGTCCACATGGATTAGATTATGACAATTATTATTATTTAATTCAAAGAAGAGTTAAAAGAGATAAAATCGAAGTTTAATAACTAAAACATTTTTAATATAGGGTTATTCATAATATAAATTCGATTATAAATATTCATTAGAAATATAAAAATATTTAATACATAATTTTATTTTATTTATAATTTTTAGACATTAAATACTTTAATTTATTTATGACACAATGGTGATGCAAAAAATTACCTAATTAGTGGAATATTAAAATAATTGATATTATAAATACCCAAATAAATATAATTTTAGAATTTTAATTAATTACAAGAATTTTATAGCTTAATATGACATGTTAGTATTTATTTAATTATGTTATTTCGAAGTAATCAGGCTGTTATGAGTTTCACAAAAATCGAATACCAAATAGTGTCAAAATTGACATAAAAGAGTTTTTTTAACAAATATTATATTATTATTTGATATTAAATTCCTAAAAATATACAGTTCTAAAAAAGGACTTATATCATGATATTTGTATCATTAATGGACCACTTGGGGGTCTCTTGGATGTATATAGTATGTTTATTAACTATATAATATAAAAATACAAAGAGACATGGTAAATGTCAAACTTTTTAACTAAAAGTTAAAACTAAAAGATAAGGATAATAAAGTGACTCAAACCTGTCTAAAACCTATTGGATGAGTTTTTTTCGACCCATACCCACATTATTCTCAAAATAAATCAGTTTGGAAATATTATAAATAGAATATGAATTTATTATAAAATAAAATTTCTAGCTTTTCCTAAGGTTCCCCTCACCCTTCATACAAAAGGGCACTACCCCTTCTCACTAATTCATACCTTCAAAGCCCTTTTCTTCGGCCAACCCCTGCCCAAATATTCTCTCAAATTTCCTCACTACAACCTAGAGGCCTTATTTTGATCAGAAAGCCAACCTATGGAGTCCTTTTTATCAGATGAAAAGGAAGAACCCGAAGAAGAGGTAATGATTTCACCACCATCTTTCAAGTTCCTTTCTTCGTCAACTTCTTCTTTCTTTGTTATTTCCATTCTAAAATAATCACTCCAGTATATTATATATAATTTGATGTTATTATAAATATGGTACTACCATATTCAGTATTCTATCCATCCATTGATTGACATGTCACCATATGTGCGTACGTACGGCTTACCGTCTCCACATCATGGTGTAAGTATTATTCAAAACATTATTATTTGGATGGGTATGATAATGATCTGTAATGGAAATAAATATTAAATATAACATGAGAATTACTTTTTATATATGATAAACCATCCAATTATATATTATTTTAATATAAAAAGAATGATATTGTCGCTCATGCGTACGTACGGACTACTGTCTCCACGAACGCTATGAGATTCATTCCCCATCATATCCATTCAAGTCTAATTGTCATTTCATGATTAAAAATAATGTTTAAGGACTTGATTTCATTCTGTATATAAATAAGATACAACCTATCCATAACAAACATGGCTTATGTAACAAAACATATAAAAGAAAACGAGTAAGTTAACACCTGAAATGATGATAATACTAAGATATTATTAACAAATCAATGTTTAAATATCATATATGATATCATATTAATGTATATGATTTTTGTATAATTTAATAACAATTATTTCACCATTATAAAGGATATTAACCTACCCTTAACCAAGGAAAATTACAAGTTAAGGGTTTATTTCACAATCTCTTCATTATTCGAGGTTGTTTATACGTAATTATCTACTAGGACCTCTTTATCATCCACATCCATGTTTCTTAAAAATGTATTTCAAATCATTATTACTATTTTACAGACATTGAGTTAACGTCATTTATAACCTTGTTGTATTTTTATAAGAAGTTTATAAAGGAATCTTTCGGTCATTTTCCAAACAAGGTCCTTTTTAACCTTTTCGACAGAATTTAGGTAAGAATGTCATTTTTAACTTATACGGAGAGTGCAGCTATTTTTTGCCATTATAAAATCATCCAATCTTCCCTTACAATCTTATAATAATATTTTCAAAGTAAATGTTTTATTTTATAATTATATAAATTTTAAATAATTTCAAAAAAGAGATATTTCTCTCAAACAGTTTTGATTTTATCTATGTCAACATCCTTTGATGGATTTTAAGCTTATTTGAAGTTGATTTATTATGATACAAAACATCCATATAGTATTTAAGGATTTGTGATATGTTTTACTATAGATGTGTTATTTTTATACCATTCATGGTTTATGGAGAAAGTATTGACATTTTGTATGCTTGTTTTAATACGAATGTTTATGTTATGTTTAAACTTGTCCATATAAATAATGAATTAGACTTAATAAGTGACGGGTGGAACCCGCTATATCTCCTCGATGCATCGGTAGGCCACATGAGACAAACTAGTGTCTTGGCATAAGGCCTTGAAAAAATATTATTTGTAGTCTTGGCACAAGGCCTTGACTGTGTGGTTATGATAGTCTGGAATTATACATTCCATCATTATGATAGTGGTTATTGATATTGCATGTGATTATTGAACTGGTAGAATATCCATGTGAATAATTAAATAGAATTATTTCATTTTATGTTTGCCATATTATCCTGAAGTTCAAATTTAAAAGGCTTTGGTTTTAATTATACATTTCCTTAAATGTTTATGTTTTTTTATGAAATTTCCCGCTATATTTTTATCCTTACCGAGCTTCTGAGCTCACCCCTTTCAATGTTTTAATTTTTCCCAGGATGTGAAGAAGTGTTTTATGAATGACCTGTAGGGATATTATAAGGGGATTTGAGTGTGGAGACAAGATGTTATTGTAGTTTTCACTTTATGATATAATGTAAACTTTATGAATGTATCTATTTATTCCAAGGCTACTAAACTAATTAGTCTTTCGAGATTTGATCCTTATTGTGATCATTCCAATGTTATGATATAATCCACCAACTCTAGATAACTGGTGTTAGGGAAATATAGTTGGTATCAGAGAAAGTTTAGTACAAACCTTGGAAACATGATTTAGATAATCTCTGGTTAGAGAACATATCCCTAAGATAGACTTTGAGTATTAGTATAGAAGAACTTCCTAAATATTTTGGTATTGTAATGATTTTGTGAGTTTTCCGAGAAATACATCCAAGTCTGGATACGAGAAGGTAGAGGCGGATCTAGCACAGATGTACCTAGGGGTAAAACCCGAAAACATCTCTTTGAGCTAGACTCGAACGGGAACTGGTGCACGACAATGAGACTTGCTGCACTCTTGGTTACGAAACTCCCGGCGGATATTATTAGGATAATTATCATTTTTTTACAAACAATTATGCAGGGTTTATGAGTATATACTCCCTCAAGGAAAACATTTTTATGATTATGGATTATATCCATAAATAGTTCAATTTATGTTAAGTGTTTTAAAATTTTGGATTTATGTATTTCTATTCATAAACTAATCTTGTGTATGCCATTGTTTAGAAATGGTGCCTAGTGGAAGAAATGGAAACTGTATCAATTCACGAACTCCATGTATGGATTTACCTCCTGATCAAGATATTTATAGTGGAGCTAGTGATGCAACTGGTACTGATCAGCTAATCACCATATTGGGACAACTCACTCGGGTTATGAATAATATCCTTACCCATATAGAGCACCCCGATCCACAGTGTGGAGGATCAATGTTAGATTGATTCATGAGGCAACAACCACAAACATTCAGTGGGAGTACAAATCCATTGGTATCTTAGTAATGGATAAGATCCCTAGAAAAAATATTTTAGGCTTTGGGGAGTAGTGAAAGGGAAAAAGTTATCATGGAAGTTTATCGCCTCACTAGAGATGTTGATCAATGGTGGTCATTAATTAAAAAAAAGGAGACGATGAAGTATCAAATATGGAATGGAGAGAGTTCAGAGAGATTTTCTAAGAAAAATATTTTCCTTGTGACCATCAAGTAGATATTTAAAGGAAATTTCTAAGTCTGAGACAAAAAGAGGATGAGAATGTTGAAAAGTTTGATGATAACTTCACAAGGTTAGAAAGGTATGCTAGAGATTATATATGTAACCCAAGAAGTAATATTTATCATTTCTTTGATGGGTTAAAACAATTTCTTCTTTGAGATTTAGTCTCATAATCCTTATCATCATACGAATATATTGCCTCATGTGCTATCAAGAAATAAAAAGAATTCTCTAAGTCTTATGACTTTAAAAGAAAGAAAGAGAAGAATAGATCTTCTGATCAATCTGGGAATGGAAATAATGGGAATAAGGGGAAAGTTGAATATCCAAACTGTAGTAAATGTGGGAAGAAACACCCCGGTACTTGCTTGACGGGAATGGGTGTCTGCTACAAGTGTAGTGAAAAAGGCCACCAAGCTCGTGATTTCAGAGGTAAGAAAGAAGTTTCCGATGTTCAGTGCTATAATAGCAGGGAGATGGGACATTATGCAAATGAATTTCCTAAGAGTTAGGGGAACTTACCTCAGAAAAGGCCAAGGGATCAAGTCCAAGCTTATGCTATTAATACTGCTGAGGTAGAAGATCATAAAGATGTGGTGGCAGGTAATTTAATGGTTTCCTCAAATTTAGAAAATGCTTTTTTGATTCTGGATCATCACAATGTTTCATATATTCACAGTTTTCTAAGAAAATTAGATATTTACAATTTGATTTAACGAGGGAGTTTTCTGTCAAAACCCCTGAGGGATGTATCATTGTTACAATGTTCTATGGATCTGTTCCCATTATAGCATATAAATGTTCTTTATCTGCTAATATCATTGTCATACCCATGACTGAATTTGATAAAATCCTCGGTATGGATTGAATTTCGGACCATGATGGGAAAATTTATTGTAAGAAGAAGGAGGTTATGATTTTTGATGATGATGATAAGGAACACCTTATCTTTAGAGCAGAATCTTCACCACCGGATTCTTATCTAGATCCACCCCTAGTAGCTCAACTAAATTCAATTATCAGGGAAGAAGAGAATGAAATAATTGTGGGTGAGGAATAGAGTGTTCGAATAGAGGGTGTACCTATTGTGAAAGAATATGTTGATGTGTTTCCAGAATATTTAGCTGGACATCCTCCAGAACGATAAGTTGAGTTTTCCATTGATTTAATTCCTGTTTCAAGGCCCATATCGAAGACCCCTTATAGAATGGCCATTGTGGAATTAGTTGAACTAAAGAAACAACTAGAGGAATTGAGTAATAAGGGATTTATTCACCCTATTTTTTCTCCATGGGGAGCCCCTATCATTTTTGTTATGAAGAAAGATGAATCAAGGAGGTTATGTATCGACTACAGGGAAATCAATGCTATAACAATAAAGAACAAGTATCCCCAACCTCGCCTTGATGATTTATTTGACTAGCTGCATAGAGCTAAATACTTTCAAAGATTTATCGTCGATCTGGATACCATCAGTTTTTTGTAAAGAAGGAATACATTCCGAAGACAGCATTTCGAACCAGGTACGAGCATTACAAGTTTATAGTAATGCCTTTTGAGATGACTAATTCACCCTCTGTATTCATGGACCTAATGAATAGAGTTTTCAAGGAATATCTCAATGATTTTGTGGTGGTATTTATTGATGATATCTTGGTATAATCCAAAATCTACTAAGATCAAGAAAATCACTTGTGCATTATCCTGAACACTCTTAGAAGACATGAATTATATGGGATGTTTAGAAAGATTGAATTCTGGCTTCAGGAGATTTATTTTCTTCGCCATATTTTCACCAAATATGGAATCTATGTTGATCCTTCTATGTCAAGAGAAATCCAAGAATGGTTAGCACCAATGATTATAACTGAGGTAATCATTTTTGTTGGTTTAGCAGGTTATTATCTATGTTTTCGCCCAGAAATTTTCCCAGTTGGATAACCCATTAACGTAGCTCACACATAAACAGGTTAAATTTGTTTGGACAAAAGAGTGTGAATAATTTTTTGAAGAACTGAATAAACTATTTGTAAATTCTCCTACATTGACTCTACCATCAGGGAATGACGGGTTCGTTATTTATAGGGATGTGTCGATGAAAGGACTTGGTTGGGTCCTTATATAGAATGATAGAGTTATTGCCTATGTATCACGATAGTTGAAAATTCATGAGCAAAACTATACTACTCAAGATCTTGAGTTGGAATCTGTAATCTTTTCCTTGAACATTTGGAGACACTACCTCTACGGTGAAAAATGTGAGGTATATACCGATTATAAGAGTTTGAAGTATATTTTCTCATAGAAACAACTCAACATGAGGCAAAGAAGATGGCTTGAACTACTCATGGATTATGATTGCACAATACACTACCACCCGGGGAAGGAAAATAATGTGGAAGATGATTTGATCAGAAAAGATCGTGGAGTTTGAACATGATGATAATTAAAAGGGATCAGATTTTCAAAGATCTAGTAAAGATGGATATAGGAATCACCGTAAAAGGTGAAACATCAATACATTTTCAAATGGTTGCCAAATCATCTTTAATAGAAAGGATAAAGAGTTCTCAGATCAATGATGAAGAATTTCAAAAGAAGATTAATGTTGTGAATGATGGGAGATTGAATGACTTTGTGTATGAAGATGGAATTTTGGAATTTGGGAAGAGGCTTTGTGTTACCAATATATGTGATCTAGAAAGGGAATTTTTGGACGATGCTCATAGTTCTAATTTCTCTATACACCCCAGGAGCACCAAAATGTATAGAGATTTGAAGGAACATTTTTGGTGGGACAACATGAAGAGGTAGATTGCTGATTTTTTGTCAAGATATATGGTTTTTCAACAAGTGTAAGCTGGATGGCAACAGCCTGGATGATTCATGCAACCACTTCGCATACTGAAGTGGAAATGGGACAATGTTACGATGGACTTTGTCATGGGTCTTCCAAAGACTCCTAGAAGGAACAATGCAATATGGGTTATTGTTGATCATCTTACCATGTCAGCACATTTTCTTGCAATAAGAGAAGATATACCACTTGAACGTCTAGCAAGACTATATATTAATGAAGTTGTGAGACTTCATGGAGTACCACTATAAATTGATTCTGATCATGATCCCCGTTTTACTTTAAGATTTTGGAAAAGTCTTCAGAAGGCATTGGATACGGAACTTCATTTGAGCACTAAATACCACCCTCAAACAGATGGAAAATCAGAACGGACTATTCAAACCTTAGAAGACATGTTGAGATCTTTCTCACTTGACTTTCAGGGTATGTGGGATCAATATATTCCTCTGGTGTAATTTTCATATAACTATAGCTTCCATTAAAATATTCGTATGGCACCATATAATGCATTATACGAGAAGAGATGTCGCACACCAACTTGTTGGGATGACGTTGGTGAAAGAAAACTTGTAGGCCCAGAACTGGTGGAGGAAACGATGGAAAAGGTAATGGTAATCCAAAACCACATCAAAGTAGCTCAAAGTAGGCAGAAGAGCTATGCCGATAACGGAAGGAAGGATTTGAAGTTCCAGGTAGGAGATCATGTTTTCTTGAAGGTATCTCCATGGATGGGAGTTATACATTTCAGTAAGAAAGGTAAACTGGGTCCAAGTTACATCGGACCTTTTGAAATTCTAGAACGAATTGGTGCTATAGCTTACCATTTGGCAATGCCTCCAAATCTCTCAAAAGTTCACAATGTGTTCCACATATCACTATTGAGAAAATCATGTCAGACCCAACACATGTACTCACCTATTAGGAATTATAACTGGAACCCGATCTTTCTTATTGTGAAGAGCTCATCAGGATTCTTGATATGAGAGAACAAGTACTGAGAAACAGGATGACTCTTCTGGTAAATGTTTTGTAGAGAAACCATAAGAGGGAAGAAGCAATGTGGGAACCCAAGGAACTTATGATAAAGAACCACTTGAGTCTTTTCATGTAGTAGTATTCTACAAATTTCGAGGACAAATTTATTTGAAGGATGGGAGAATGTAACACCCCAAGCTTCCACGGTATGATTCTCTTTGAATAAATACAGTAGCGTGTGTTGTACGCAACTTCGAGTTCTAACCCACACCACAACCAATCAAACTAGCCGTTCTGAATAGTAATACCCACTTTTTGAAATTTTATAAATTTTACCTTCCAAAATGGACTTCATTTTTGGATTCGGAATATTGAAATTAGCTTAGGGTGAATTTTTGGTATTTTTCTAAAAACATTCAATTTTTAATGAATAGTGAAAAAACACAGAGTTATAGACTAAAACCAAATTTTTATTTAAATAATTATTTATTTTATTCCAATTTAATTAAGGTAAAAATAGATACATAATAACTATATAAGTTAATTTAATTTAGTGGAGTTAGGTTAGAATAATTTTAGATACAGAAAAATTTTATGGAACTTTTCACAGTCTTTTACCCACCTCATATGAGAATTTGGAAATTCACATAAAACTTAATTTTACCGCTTCTGTGAGTGGAATTTCGAAAATCTGAGAGACATGGTTAATATCAAGGATTAAAATGTTGTTCAATGAGATGAAAATAATTTTTGGTGAATATTAACTTTTTACTTTTATTTACCACAGTTAAAAGTAAATAGGGTAATTAAGAGTAAAAATGATATTAATATTACCCTAACACATGTCCTAATTATATTGGACAAGTTTATCTCTACCAAATAAAATCCTAGGAATAAAATATTATCATTGAGGTCCATTTGGATTAGATTAAGACATTTATTATTATTTAATTCAAAGAAGAGTTAAAAGAGATAAAATCAAAGTTTAATAAGTAAATGATTTTTAATATAGTGTTATACATAAGATAAATTAGATTATAAATATTAATTAGAAATATAAAATTATTTCCTACATAATGGTATTTTATTGCCAATTTTTAGACATTAAATAATTTAATTTATTTATGACACAATGGTGAGGCAGTAATTACCTAATTAGTGAAATATTAAAATAATTGATATTATAAATACCCAAATAAATATAATTTGAGACTTTTAATTAATTACAAGAATTTTATAGCTTAATATGACATGTTATTATTGATTTAATTAATTTTTTTTGAATTAATCATTCTGTTATGATTTTCACAAAAATCAAATACCAAATAGTGTCAAAATTGACATAAAAGATTTTTTAAAACAAATATTATATTACTAATTTATATTTAAATCCTAAAAATCTAATTTTGGGCCAAAGATCTTATATCATGATATTTGTATCATTAATGGACCACTTGTGGGTCTATTGGATTTATATAGTAAGTTTATTAACTATATAATATATAAATAGAAAGAGACATGGTAAATGTCAAACTAATTAACTAAGAGTTAAAACAAAAACATATGGTTAATAAAGTGACCCAAACCTGTCTAAAACCTATTGGTTGAGTTTTTCTCGAACCATCCCCACCTTAGCCTAGAAATAAATCAGTTTGGAGCTATTATAAACTGGCTATGAATTTATTATAAAATAATATTTCTAGCTTTTCCTAAGGTTCCCCACACCCCTCTTATAAAAGGGAACTCCCACTTCTTAGTAATTCATACCTTCAAAAGCTTTTGGTCTAGACAAACCCTACCCAAATATTCTCTCAACTTCCCTCACTACAACCTAGAGGCCTTAGTTTGATCATAAATCTAACCTATGAATCCCTTTTGATCAAATCCAAAGGAAGAACCCGAAGAAGAGGTAATTAATTCACCACCCTTTTTCAAGTTCCTTTCCTCTTCAACTTCTTCTTTCATTGTTATTTCCATTATAAAATTATAACTACAGTATATTATATATAATGTGATGCTATTATAAATATGGTACTACCATATTCAGTATTCTATCCATCCTTTGAATGACATGTCACTGTACGTGCGTACGTACGGCTTACCGTCTCCACGTCGTGGTGTAATTTTTTTTCAAAACATTATTATTTAGATGGGTATGATAATGATGTGAAATGGAAGTAAATAATATATATAACATTATAATTATTCTTTATATATGATATTACATCCAATTATATATTATTTTAATATCAAAATAATGATATTGTCACTGGTGCGTACGTACGGACTACCGTCTCCACGAACGCGATGAGATTCATTCCCCATCATATTCATTCAAGTATAATTGTCTTATGATGATTAATAATAATGTTTAAGGACTTGATATTATTCTGTATATGAAAAATATAGAACCTATCCATAACAAACACGGCTTACATAACAAAAAATATAAAATAAAACGAGTGAGTTAACACCCGAAATGATGATAATACTAAGATATTATTAACAAATCAATGTTAAAAGATCATATATGATATCATATTAATGTATATGATTCTTTTATAATTTAATAACTATTATTTCACCATTATAAATGAGTTTAACCTACCCTCAACAAAGTAAAAGTACAAGGTAAGGGTTTATTTCACAATCTCTTCATTATCCGAGGTTGTTTATACATATTTATCTACTGGGACCTCTTTATCAACCACATGCATGTTTCTTAAAAATTTATTTCAAATCATTCTTACTATTTTACAGACTATTGGTTAAAGTAATTTATAACCTTTTTTAATTTTTATAAGATGTTTATAAGGGAATCTTTCTGTCATTTTCCAAACAAGTTCCTTTTTAACCTTTTCCATAAAATTAAGGTAAGAATGTCTTTTTTTAACTTATATGGAAAGTGAAGATATTTTCTGCCTTTATAAAATCGTCAAAGCTTCCCTTAAAAGAATATAAGAATATTTTCAAAGTAAATGTTTTATTTTATAATTTTGTGACTTTTAAATTATTTTAAAAAAGAGATATTTCTCACAAATAGTTTTGATTTCATCTATGTCAACATCCTTTGATAGATTTTAAGATTATTTGATGTTGATTTATTATGATACAAAACTTCCATATATTGTTGAAGGTTTTGAGATATGTTTTATTGTGGATGTGTTATTTTTATAACGTTCATGGTTTATGGATAAAGTATTGACATTTCGTATGATAGTTTTAATTCAAATGTTTTTGTTATGTTTAAACCTATTCATATGAGGAATGAATTTGACTTAATAAGTGATGGGTGGAGCCCGCTATAGCTTCTCAATACATCGAAAGGTCTCATGAGACAAACTAGTGTCTTAGAATAAGGCCTTGACAAAATCTTATTTGTAGTCTTGGCATGAGGCGTTGACTCTGTGGTTATGATAGTCTGGCACTATGCATTCCTTCATTATGAAAGTGGTTATTGATATTTCATTGGATTATTCGACTAGTAGAATATCCATGTGAATAAGTAAATGGAATTTGTTTTATTTTATCCTTTTCATATTATGTTGAAGTTCAAGATTAAAATTATTTTTTTAGTTATATTTTCCTTAAATGTTTATGCTTATTTATAAAATATTCTGCTACATTGTTATCCTTACTGGGTATTTGAGCTCACCCCCTTCAATGTTTTATTTTTCCCAAAATGTGAAGAAGTATTTTATGAATGACCTAAAGGGATATTATAAGGGAATATGAGTGTTGAGACAAGATGTTGTTATTGTTTTCACTTTATGATGTAATGTAAAATTAATGAATGTATCTAGTTATTCCAAGGCTACAAAACTAATCAGTATTTTGAGATTTGATCTTTCATGTGATCATTCCAATGTAATGAAATAATGTACCGACTCTGGGTAACTGGGGTCGGGGCGTTACATGTCCTATCTCTCTATGGGTGGGATGTTATGTGGCTCATGGTCTAGGTGACAGGAAAAGATGTGGTTGTGAGGCCTAGGTGTTTGTATGAGGTATTTGGTTTGTTATGTTTGGAAGGGGTGGGATCATGAGGATGTTTTCCATTAGTAATGAGAGGAGAAACCTATGGGAAGTTTTGTGGGGTACCCTATCATCAATGTGCATTATATATTACATTACTTTACATGTTTTATTTAGTGATAATTCCTTAGTGAGGTTGTGATGGTTAGTAATCCTGTTAGGTGCTCAATGGTTCTTCTATTTTCTCACAGGTCCATTAGTATGCTCCTTTCACTTGTGAACGAGAGACTTTTGCTTTCTTAAAAATATATATGTTTGTTAATTTGTAACAGGATTCACCAGTGATAAATAGGCCACCCAATATTAATTTTTGACAAGCATACGTAGGGCCATTTGGGCCACCCTATGTTAATCTATGATGGGATTTCAATTGGTTAATGATAACATTGGATGTTGATCGTATGGTTATTGAAATTGAAAGGGTTTTTAAAGGGATTTATAAAATTTATTCTCCAAGTTACCAAAAAGAGTTTTAATTTCTTTTTATGATTTTATATTGTTTATAATTATCATGATTGATATTACATGTATTTTTATTATTTATTTTTATAATTCTTTCATTTACTATTTATTCATATCTGATGATCCTAGTATTGATGGTTTTGGGTTACTTTATTATTCACTTATTCACTTTGATTATTTCATTATAAACATATGCACTCTTATGCTCATAGATGACAACAATTTGTTAATGATTATGTTTTCCCACACTATTCATTTTGTCTCACCCTTTTTATGATTCTATTTACCCATGTTTTAAAGAATTATGTTGAATGATTTATATCTATAAAGGATTTAATATGGACGATTTTGAGGACCTACTATGAAATAAGAGAAGTTGGGTTAAATGGTATAAATGTTCTTTAAATGAATTTTGAATTGTTTATATAGAAGTTTTTCTAAATTCTATAAAATTTTAAACCAAATATTCCTTCTATAATGTATGTGATGCGTGTTTTAATTATTATTATTTATGGTATAGATGAAACATATGGTCATAATTTTCCAAATAAAAGCCAAAAATATAAAGATATGTATTTTTTTAAAGGATATTGGAGTGTGGGTTCTATGATATTATAGTTGGTATCAATTTCTGGTTTAGATAAAATTGGTGATTATGCTATTTTCATATGATTTTATATTAAGAGTTATTGATACCTTCATATAATAACAATCATAAGGTTGATCATATTTTCAAAGAATTAAGACACCTCATTTTAGGTTTTTAGGTAGTAATTATTTTGAGGTTATCAATGAAATTTTTTGGGATATTTTTTTGGGTGAGGTATTTGTAACCCTAAGGATCAACAAAATCTATTTTAGGGAGGATTTATTTATCAATAATAAATAATAAATATGGAAAAATGTTATGTTGGGTGAAAACATGTTGAATTCATCAAGGCCATGTGGCTTGAACCCACAACTGATGGTTGACAAGGGTGTAGCATCTACCACTGGGCCACATGATATCTAGGATAGTATCAAGATTTTTATATGATAATTTTATGTTTATTTTGAAAAAATATGGGATTTTATTTTGAGGAAGAGTGGTTGATTTTTCTTTGGAGAATATATGGTCAAATCCTTTTAATATTTGGGTTTCAAACATAGTCATGAAATTTTTTATGTATTATAAAGATAATTATTTATGGAATAACATAGTTTCAAATTTTGGTATTATTTTTGAATATTAACGTATCATGAGAAGGTGTAATCATTTTTGGAATTAAATTACATTGTTATACCTGTTTTGGGTTTGGGTTATGTATATAGACATCTAGAATAACATGACAATCCCTTTTATGGTTATGTGGTCTTTAAGAGTTGATATTAGTTATTCACGAATTAATAATTCCATGGGTTAATCATGATTCAATGAGATTTTAAGGGAACCCATTTCTTTTTTATGGGATAACCATGTTTCAATGGGGATGTTATGGAACCCATTTCTTTTCCAAGGGTTAATCATGTTTCAAGCAGGTTGTTATGCAACCCCTTTTTTCCATTGGTTAATCATGTTTCAAAGCGATTGGAATAATACTCATTTAATTTCCTTGGGTTAATCACGTTGTAAAAGTAATAATAATTATTCCTATTAGTTTTAATCATGTTTAGGTTCTTGGATAACTTAAATGTTTGGGAAGCCCAAATAACACTAGGAAATCCTATCACATCCTAACATGGGTTGGCTCAGATAATTCTATGTAATCTCATTAAAGCTTAACATGGTGTCGTAGGAAATCCGATTATAACATAACAGGGATTTGAGTTATTTTATTATTTTATCACGACCTTTGATTATGTCATCAAATACTTATTCAATATTATTCTCCTTAATAAAATTAACTTTTAAATTCTTACATTTTCCCTTACTGACCATTTCAGCTCAACCTTCTTATGTTTCTTTTTCCTTTTGTTTTAATGAATGATGTTGAATGGTTTGTGTCTATAAAAGATTCACAAGGATGTTGTTGAGGAAATTTTGTGAAATAAGAAAATGTTGGATGAATGGGATAAATGTTCTTCTGGAAACTCATGATTTGTTTTTATATAGGTTTTTCTTAATTCTCCAAAACTCTTAACCTAAAAGGTTCTCCAGAATTTAGGTGATTCATGTTTTCATTTTGATGTTGTAAGATTTGAATGAAATATTGGGTCACAATTATCATCATCAATGATGAAAATATAAAGATATGGATTTCAAAACAGGATTTGGTAGAGTGGGTTTTATATTTTTATGTATAATACCATAAAATGGATATGTGAATATTACACAATTTTAATAACATGTTACCTTCGTAGTGTGCCTGTTTTAAATTATTAAATTAACAATGATTATTTTTTGAACATATCAATATTATGATATATATTTTTTTATACCAAAACCATAATGATATGATAGAAATAATTTTTATCGTTTAGTTTCAACCATAGATCCATCCGTATAAGGTTATTATGGAAAACAAATCACATTGTGTCATAGAGCCATTGTCCACACAATGCACAAACAACGGAATTTTATTCTTAATATGGGGGTTTATGAATAAAAAATAATTGTAACCCTAATATATTAAAAATATAATATATAAATTATACTAACATCATTATTTTAGAAATGTTATAAAAATTCAAATAAGATAATTAAGGAGAAATGTTACGTAATTTATAATACTCATATCGGGGGCTTGAATTTTCCTTAGAAGTCTTCTTGGAAAAAAGCCCATATGGTAAATAATGGTGACCAAAATATTTTGAACAAGGGAGAGGGCTATAGGATTATTAAAATGGAATGGTTTAAATAAAAAATTATATTGAGATTTTTTCTCTAAAGTGGTCAAGATGTTACCACTTTACAAGTGAAGAGAGGTGTGGTTTTGGGAGTAACCCAAACATTTTCAATAATCTAAGCTTACTATTCTCATTTTAGAGAACAAAACTGGGTAAAAGATGAGATTAAAATGCTTTTGGTTCAAAACTAGCCTCAAAAACTACTTGTAGATAATTTTTTTGTCTCAATATTATTCTATCTTATATTTTTATATTTTACCCAAATATAATTTTATATTTGTAATTAATATATAGCCTTGCTAATTAATTTTAATGAAAACTATTAAGATTAATGTTTTTCCTAATTTTATATGTATAATTATAATTTTTCAAATCATTTTTCAAAATAATATTTCTAATGGTGTGAAAATTACAAGTTTAAAAAATCAACTTAATCTCATACAAATATTTTTTAGAGAAATATTTTTTTAAGGATTAAATTTATATATAAGATAAAACTGTTCTTGATACTGATTTTAAATTTATAATGGAATTTAATATAAAAATACTAATATATATGTTAATTTTAAAGAAATATAATGCCAAATATTCCTTGGAAGTAATTTATTTATAGAAAAGGATGAAAGCAGTTTTTTTATTAAGGTAACATTTTAATTAGTTCTGAAAATGTTTGAAAAAGGATTAAAAATAATAAATAATAATTTCAAATGTAATTTTTTCCATGAATTCATATTTGAACACCTAAAATATTTTTAAATCTAATATATCTTTGTTATATAATGATAATGTCTTGAAAATTACACTTTTTACGATAACCATATTTTTTTATAAAAAAACATAATTTTCAAAGAAAGTAATTTATTTATACTAAGAAATTTTTTATATAAATAATTTAAAACATTAACTAAATTTGATTAATTTTAAATTTCAAAAATTTATAAATTCCTTTTTTTTAATAAAATCATCAAAAAAAAATGAAAACACTCTGTTATTTAAAAATTACATGTTCAAATAATAACGATAATTAATTTTTATTTCATATAATTTACTATCTAAATTTTTTTATACAATTATTAAGATCAAAAATTATTTTTCATTATTAATCATATTTTAATAAAGAAAATAAATCCATATAGCATAAAATGAACTTTTTAATGAAAATACTTCTCTAAAAAACTAATTAAATTTATTAGCCAATTTAGGTAAAAAAAATTGAATTTATTTTGTATTAAAAGTAGTCTTATTTTCATTATACTTGTACTTCAAAATTTGTTACTCATATTAATTCCTAAAAATTCAACAGAATTGATTTATTAATCATAATTAAATATTTATGTCTTTCCTAAATATATTGAGGATTCTTTTGTGTTCAGATTTGTGTGTAGATCAAGTTATCGTGCACATTAATTTATTTAATAGAATTGGTATATTAAAAAAATAATGTGTTAATATTAGGAAATAATGATAGTATAATATGAGTTATGTGAAAAACACACAAATTTAGTGGCAAATTTTGTGATCCTAAAAGCACACCATCTAATCCATAACAAAATAATGTAAAAGCTAACCATATCTAGAATTGAAAAATATTATAAGTTTCCATAACCGCTAAATCATGTGACACATCATGGAATCCTCTTGACCAGGTCTAATATCTCACCTAATAGTGTATCCGAGGTCAAAATAATAAAATAATACTCTGATAAAATCTATAATCTGTAACCCAAATAGGCTGAAATGCAATAATGGGAAGCCCTTATATAAAATAATTCCACATATAACATAGACGTTAGTAGAAGTGTCACTCTATTTGTAAATGTGCCATCACAAAAATATTTTGAAACCTAGACCATTGTAAAAATACAATGATGTTATAACAACAAACCTATGTGCAGGTTCACTAACTTCACTAATGTACTATCCCTTGAGTAACATAGTTCACCATCCACAGTGGTCCTTTTAGACTCTAATGCCTTAACATAATAGAAAAAATCCCAACTATCCAACTTTTTTGGTCCCCCTAACTAAGAAAGAGGATCCTATGTATGATCTAATCCTCACCCTAAACCCTATTGTGGTTTCCTCAAAAAATGTAAATTTTCTATCCTTATACAAGTATGTAACTTCTTTAATGGGTTATGGAAAAGGTAATATAGATAAACATATCTTCCATATTAGAATAATCTGGTAGTATTTCCACTTAAAAGAAGAATTAAATATAATTGGACCTAATTAGTATACCACTCCCTTTACAGGAACATCTCATCCACTATAACAACCAGATTTTTTATGAAATTTTTTTGATACATTGTGTTACACGCTACACCATGTTTAAACAAACCGTGAACCACTATTAATGTTATTATTATTTAATAAATAACATTATAAAATATACATTAAACTATGAATTATGTGTTATAATAACTACTATTTTTAAAATAATTATAATGGTTTTAGATAAATAAATTATATTGATATATAAGTACTTAAATTTGGGTAAAGAATTTATGTTATTTGAAAATGCTTTTTTCTTAGAAAAAATAATTTTTACTGCGACATGTGAAAAAATAATAAAATAAATTTTTCAAACTTTTAAAAAATTTCATTGAAAAAATTAAATTCAAATTTTGAATGTAAATTTAAAAATTATCTTAGGGTAAACATTTGGGTTTTAACAAAAAAAATTTATTTTTCAACGAATAGTGAAAATACCAATTTCTATAAAATTTTCATTATTTTTTCATAAATTATGTTCTGATATTATTTTAATTTTATTTTAAATTAGAATAGTTATAATTTATTTATATTTAATATAATTAATTTTAATTAAATCGTCTTTATAATATAATTTAGTATAAGTTTATTATTATTCTGAAAAAATATTATTCCGAAAACAATTTTCAAGTGCATAATGTTTCTTTATTTTAATTAATTAAAATATACCATTATGAGTATTTATTTAAATTAAATGTATATATTATATATTCCTATTTATAAATTTATATTAATATTATGAATATTTCAATTAATATAGTTAAAGTGAAATCATATTTCCCATGAAAATGAATTTCTTAAAACCCTGTTTTTCTTAAACGACTATGCGTTTAATTTTAAATTTAAATATTCCAATTATGTGAGTATAATTTCAAAAAATTAATTATATATATTTAATAAATAAAATTTATATTAAAAATAATTTTTAACAAAATATTTTACTATAATTAATAGTGAAAATAGTAAAATAATTAATTATTCTAGCTAATGTAAAAAAGGGTTTACTTGGGTGTCAATGATTAATGATATTGGAATGTTTCTAATTAAAATTCATAGAATATGTTTTTGACATATATCACACTTATCCATCCCAAAATATAATTAAAGGTCATTTTGAATCATTTTGAATGGGAATTACATTATAATTTTGGAATATTTTGGGAATTTTCATTATGGTTTTCAAGGAGGTCCCATTTCCCCACTTATAAAAGGTCACCACATCCCTACACTTCATCACCCCTATTAAAACAAATAATTAATCAAAACCCTCAAAAAAATCCAAAAAGTCTTTATACATGTTCAATTTGTCATTGTCCTCCCAAAATACATACACTAGGGTCCTTAAGAAGACATCAAAAAGTGGATCTTTAAAGAGAAGTTAATTGTCTTTACTAAGATTATCCATTTTATTTATTCTTTTTACACCTTAAATTAGATATTAAAACATCATATATGATATATAAATTATCTCCCATATAAGTAGATATTATTATATTAATGTATCAACCTATATAAATTTACACTTCCATCAAATGGGAAACAAAGTCATCAATTATGTGTATATCGGTCTACCACCTCGCGAACTGATATAATTCATTTTTCAACACAGAAAGGGTGAAAATAATATTTTATTGAGCATATTTATATAATATTTATGAGACTAATATATTACAATAATTTTAACACCACATATTCTTTCTTTCTTTCATTTCATGGGGAAGAAATTACTCTTCTCGTGTGTACGGTGGACCATCACCTCGTGAATCGAAGAGATCCATTTTTCACTGAAAAGTTGAATGGAAGGTAATATAAATAAATTTAATGAATATATTTAATATATATGAAATATTAATTACTCATTAATTTTGATATATTACCTACCCTCCTTTAATTTATTATTGAAAAAATGAAAACAGCATTCACGCATACGTATGCCATACCGTCTCCACGAATGGTGTATTGAATTTCTTATATATAAAATTGATGGATTTCCCTAATTATATATTTAATGAATATATATGATATTTATATAATTTTTAAAATTAATGATTTTATTTAACCACAACCAATTTAAAATTACTAAAAATACTAAATCAAAACACAGATGAAGAACAATGATGTTATTACCCGAGAGATGATTTTAACAAAGAATTGTAAGAAAATGGTCATAAAATACTCTATGTAAATCATATATGGTATAATATATGTGATTATGGTTTTTAAATTTGGAGATAATAAATTTATATTTTTTATATAGTATATAATAACATGTATGAATAATTAAAATACTTAAGGTATGATATCTTCTTAACATACCATTTCTTTCAGGTTCTGATAATTTTATCTCTATCTTAATCTATCTCTCTTTTTAATGATATGTAATTTTTATAAATTATCTATATAAGTATCATAAATTTATAACTAACTCATTACCATTTAATTTGATTGTTTATAACATTCCTTACAACCATTTATTAAATACCTTCTTTAAGAAATATTGTTTGATTATGTTAAATGACAAGATTATAAAACCAATTTATTTTTGTAGATACTTCTTATTTTTATGAATTATGATTAATATTCTTATCTAGAAGGTATATGAATGTGCAATAAATGAATGTGATGCGTGGTAATAGAATTATATATCCCTCCAATGCATTGGATAATGTTTTAGTCTCAAGATATATATTGTATAGGATTTGAGAGTGAACTTAATCTATTATTTGGCTCTGTGCACCATGTTATTTTGTCTTGGAAGTTATCCTAGAATTATGATTATTTCATTTTTTGTCATTTACACATTCCTATAAATCCATTATCATTTGATACCATGATCCTTATCTTATTCCCCCATTTGATTACTCATGTTTTTTATATTCTATGATAACATGTTATTCTTTTGGCTCACATGTTATGCATTATTATTATTATTATTACCTTATTAGGCTTTTTAAATCACCCCATTATATATTTATTCACCTGGATATCCTATATGGATTTAGAAGATCAAATGGATTTAGGATCTCATTATGGATATGGAAATAAGGATTCCATGTGTATGTTTCCTTTTATGTAATATGAACATAGTCTTCCAAATATAATAATCCATCACGATCCTTTTATGGTACTAATGGATATTTATGTTTAGGAACCATTTAATAATACGTGTAAAAAGGTTGGGTCGCTATAGTTGGTATCAGAGGAATATTTCAATAAACCTTTTTAAACTATAATAATAAAATTTTAGTGAATCATTAGGGATATTTGTAAGGATATTTTCAAAGATAATCCAAAGTACTGAAAATATCAATTAATTTTGGGAAAGTCTGCAGTTAGTGGTTTCTATGAAATTACACCCATTTATAGATATTATAAGGGGATGTTTTTCTAGAATAAGTGTAACTCGGGGTAATAAAAAAATGTGTTTTGGGCTTTAATTGAGTGTTACCTGGTATACATAAATGGTCCTCACTGAACACTTGGTTTGAGCCTCCTATGATATATGATTTGGAAATTCACAAACTCTTTATGAACCATTATTAAAAGGATAAGAATTAAAATTTGATTTTTATTGAAATAAATCATTTATAACATAGTATGAATCATATAAATTCATATTTTATGGAATATATATCATTTATGAGTTATCCATTTAAGGTTAATTGTTTCTTGGGTATGTTTTAATTGTATAAAAACAATCATCCTTAATTTTTCTCTTATTTCAGTAAAATGGTAGTAAATAGAAGAAACCAAATCAGAAACCATTGTGAGAGGAAATGTGATAATTACTAAAATTAGATACATATCCCAATGAAAGAGGGTGTTAATAATATGATGAAAATAATTTAATAGACAACTCAAGTTTTTAATCAAAACATTAATCTAGAGGAACACCTGAATCCCCCCAAAAAAGAGAAATCTACAATTGAAACAATTATGTGACAAGGCTTCCAATATCTAGTGGACCTTCTAATTCTTTATTTTTGGAAAAATGATTCAACTAAATTGATTAGATCTTCTCTATATTATGTTTCAAATAATATTAAAAGTTTCCACTTGTTGTTTATCATTTGGATGGAGAAGTCGATCAATGGTGGATATTGGTCACATATACTAATCCGAAAGAAGATATTGAAGAGATTGAGTGGAATTAATTTTTTAAAAAGCTTTTCAACAAATCATTTCCTCCCTTACTCTACCATAAAATTTAGAGGGATTTACATTACCTCAAGAAAAATTATGATGAATTTATTGGGATGTAAATAAAAATTTACAAGACTTGAATAATATTTTTCCGGCATTATCATCTTCCCAAAAAGTGAAGTCAACCACTTATTTGGTGCGATAAATCCAATTTTAATAGACACTTTGTAAATTTGTTACTTTTAAATCTATAAGAATGTTTTATAATGTAACATCAATTTTGTGGTGGGGATTAGTGAATATCAATGATCTTATGAAAAGAAGAAATAGAAAATAGAGTTTTACTCTGGTGGTATGATGGAGGAATATAATGGTGGAAATAAAATCCAACATCCTACTTGTTTAATGTGTTAGAAAATGAATCCTATAAATTTTATAAAGGGGAATTGGAATTTATATAGGTATGGGAATGATGGAAACCATGAAATTGATTCTTACCAGAAGAAAACAGCCAATGTGATGGAGGAAAGGAATGCTCCAACCGACCCTCAACATTATGTCCAATGTTACAACTACATGTAAAGAGGAAAATATGTGGACCAATGAATTATGGAAAGGGTTTTTGGTAGAAACTAATTAAAACATCCTCCAATACCTAGAAAGAAAGGTTGATATTATTCCATCACAACTACAGAGGTGGATCCTGAAAATGATGTTGGGACATGCATACTAGTTATTCATTAAAGAAAATTGAACATACTTGTTAATTATAGTTTTAAAAATTATTTTATATATCACATGTTTATTAGAACAACGATAGAACCACCTCAAAATATAAATGTTAAGTTATTATTGAGGATGTAAAATGGGTCACTAATATAATTTGAAGCCTATAAATCTTCCCCAATCTATATTTTCAAGACAAAATTACCAGAAAACATTATGATACATCCAATAGAGAAATTTGATGAAAATTTGGCCAAGGATTTGATTTATTTATATAAAAAAATTTCAAGAAAATGACTTCTCTCTATGAATCATGAATCACCATCCAATTCAATACAAGTGAAAGGAGTAGAATGAATCATCTTTGTTGTCATCTTCTTAAGAATTTATTTTTTTCCTTTTGAGAATGTGGATATTCCTCAAAATATCTATAATAAGGAAAAGATCATTCTTGATGACATTCCTTTTGGGTGGAATAATATCAATGTATTTCTTAAATATATGATTGATTGTCCTCCATGTTTAAAGAATGAATTTTCAATCGATAATATAACCAGATATTTCCTAATATATATGACTTTATAGAGAATGGCCATTTTTGAACATGAGGGGTTGAATAAAAACCTGTAGGAGAATCTAAATAAAGGGTTTATACATATATATGCTTCACCATGTGGTTAAACGGTCCAATTTTTCATGAATAAGTATTTATCAGTGCATCTTTACATTGATAATAATGATCTAAACAAACCCATGATAAAGAATAAGTATACATTTCCATAGATAGATGACTTTTCTGATCAAATACATGGGGCTTGATATTTTTATAAGGTAGACCTTTTATTAGGATATCACCAACTAAGTTTGATAAAGGAATATATTCCCAGAATTACAGTTAAAAAAAGGGCTAGACACAATTGGTTCATATTGATTCCTTTCAGACTCACTAATGCTCCAAAAATCATTAAGGAAAAGATGAATAGAGTCTTTCGGGATTACCACAATAAATTTTTTATTAGTCTTTATAGGTGATATTTTAATATAACCCATGTGAATATTGGATCATGATGAGTATTAAAATACTATGGTTTAGGCTTGTAAAAGGAGAATCTATATGTAAATAATAATAAATGTGAGTTCAAGATAAAGGAAGTATCATTACAGGGGCATATATTAACCAGAAAATAGATATTTGTTGACTCTTTTAAGAATAATTTAATTGAGGACTAGCCTAGACTTGTATATATAAAATATATCCCTAGTTTTCTAGGATAAGTGGGGTATTACAGCTGATTTTTGAAAAACTTCTCATGATTATCAAACCCTCTAACAAATCTAACTCATAAGGGAGTATAATTTTTCAACACTAGTGAATGCAAAGGGAAATTTAAAGAGATGAAAAATATGGTTATCACGACACTAGTAATTACACAACCATTATGTGGGGGACTTTTCTTCTTTGATTATTCAAATAAGAGTTTGGGATGTTTACTACTGTAAAATGACAAACTGATACCCTATGCATCACGAAATTTGAATATTTATGAGAATAACTATACTATAAATGATTTGTAGTTGGCTATATTAAAATTTTCTAGCCATTATCTATATGTGAATAATTTTTCTATTTATATAGACTATAAGAGCCTCAAATATATATTCATTCATAATGAGATTAATATAAATCAATGAAGATGGTCGGATCTAATTGAAGATTATGACCGCTCAATACCCTACGACCCTGGGAAAGAGAACTAGGTTATTGATGCATTGATTTGAGAGATTAATGTTTTATTATATATTATTAGGATTAAAAAAGATCCAATATTTCTATATTTTCAAAGGTTGTATCATGAAATCTGGAAGAAGGTGGAGAAATAATATCTTTCTCAAATAAGTGTACGTCCATCTATCCATGTGAAGATTAAAGAGGGAAATATGGATGATGTAGAGCATCAAAAAAAGGTGAGGAATGTTCTGAATTTTATCCATAAAGTAGATAATCATAATTTTTAAGATCCATTTTTTCTTTCCCTCAATATCTATTTTGATGAAGGATTTGTTAGTGGAGGTTCATTTTTCTTCATTCTCTATTCATCCAAGAATAACAAAGAGGTATAGATATTTGAATAAGTATTTTTGGTGGGATAAATTAAAGAGAGATATTGACGATTTTTTTATTAGTTATGGGCATATCATCAAGTTGAAGCTGATAGACAAAGTTATTAGGGGATGTTTCAACCATTACCCATACAATAGTGGAAATGGGAAAACATCACCATAGATTTTTTCATATGAATCCCCAAAATTCTAAAGCTCTCCATTTTATATGGGTTGTAGTCAATATCCTTAAAAATTCTTCAAACTACATTTCTATTATAGAATAATTATATGTAAATAATCATACCAATATATACACTATGGAAGTAATAATGTTTCATGGATTTCTATATTCTGGTATATATTATTAGGATATGAGGTTTAACTTGAAGTTGTTGAAAATTATTCAGTAATCTCTTAATACAGAGTATATTATTTTCCATTATGTATCACCCTCATATGGATTTTCATTATCATATAATAATTCAAACCCTAGAGGATATGTATACATCTAGTTAGATGGATTTCAAAGGTGGTTGGGATCAACACCTTCCACTAGTTGGGTTTTCTAACAATAATATCTTTCACTCAATATTTTAGAAAGATCCTTATGAATCCCTATGTGGAAATATGTGTATAAATCCAATAATATAGGATGGATATTGAGAAATTAAGATATTGGGAACTAATCTAGAGGATTAAATAGTAGAGAAGGTTACATCCATTCGATATCATACCAGGGTAGCATAAATTCAATAGAAACGTTGTGAGGATAATAATCAAAATGATCCACTACTTCAAGTTAGTGAGAAATTATTTCAATGAATTTCGCAATTGTTTAAGGATATGTGATTTTAAAGGAATGTAAATCCATTCCATATGTATATCGTTTAATTTACAGTTATTGATTGTATAAACATGGTATCTTTTTTATTGGTGATTCTACAAAAACCTCTCTTAAGTAAACGTGTGTACCATGAATATCTTTTGATGATATTCATTCCTGATCCATCATGTATACTGAACTTAAAGATTATATCACTAGATAATGATATTTTTATGTGGAATATCATGTGGATATTCTAGATTGTTCAGAGAATGTTCTATAAAATAAGATCAGTCACCAGGTTAATGTCCCTTGGAAAAACCATGAGTTTGAGGAAGCTACATGGGAGGTTGAGGATGTAATGAGGAAGAAAATTCCAATATTTTTTTTAACAAAGTAGGATAATTTCCTTTCAAAAATCCATTTTAATGGGATTAAAATGTAACACCACTATATATTTCTGAAATTTTATCTAATAGCTTGCATTACATGCTACACTAAGTTTACAAGAAATATGAAATACTAATAATATTATTATTTAAACAACACTATTATAACATAGAAGTTAAACATCGAAAAATGAAGATGAAAAACAAAATTTTTATGAATAATTATATATATTTTATATAAATAAATTATATTGATATATAAGTACATAAATTTTGATAGACATTATATGCTTCGAAAAAACATTTTTCTCAAAAAAAAATATTTTATTTTCATTCTATGAACAAAAAATAAATTTAATTATTTGAAACTTTTAGAAATATATATACGAAAATTAACTTCATATTTGAAATATTCAAGTGAACAATATTTTAGGCAGAAATTTTGGGATTTTTTAGAAAATATTAATTTTACAGTGAATATTGAAAATACAAATATCTATAAAATTGACATTAATTTTTTTATAAACTAAGATCCTATAATATTTTAATTTATTTTAAAATTATAATAAGTATAATTTAATTATATTATATTCAATTAAATTATTTTAAAATATCTTCATATTGAATGTTATTATAAGTTTATTCTTATGCTTAAAACACGTATTTTTTAAACTTTTCTTAAAGTAAATATTGTTTATCTGTTATAATAAATTAAAATAACCCACATTAAAGAATGATTTAAAATTAATTTATAGATTATATATCAATATTTTTACATTTAAATTATTATTATGATTATTTCATGTCACATAGTTAATGTGACATCATTTTTCCCTTAAATAATGCATTTCTTGAAATAATTGTTTTTAGACACGTTTGCAGGTTTAATTTTAAATTAATTTTTTTAACATATATGAGTTGAATTCGGTAAAATGGATTAAACAAATTCAATCCGTATAATTAATATTATCTAAAAATATTAAATTAATTTTTTACCATAATTAATTGTAAACACATTAAAAAATAATAATGGTTAAGGTAAAAATTGGTTTACTGACAATTATTAATCAAAGATATGTGTAATATTTCAAATGAAACATGAAAAAATATTCTTGGATGGACGTATTTCATCCTTTTATTTCCAAAATTTGAATACAAGGTCATTTCAAATATTTTCTCTTGAGAATGACTTTACCATTTTGGATTCTATTGGGAAATTTCCTTATGGTTTCCAAGGAGGACCCCTTTCCCCACTTATAAATGGGAACCACCTCCCTTAAATTAACCATAACTATACATCCATATATTTATTAAAAAATCCAAATTCCATCCCTATCAACCTTATATGAATTTAGAGGTGTTGGTCCCTCCAAAATACTAACAATAGGGTTCTCAAGAAGAGATCTAAATAAGGTTCTTCTAATCGAAGGTAATTGTCTTCACTATGATTCTCCTTTTAATTTATTATTTAGTAACCTTAAATTATTTCATCAAACTTATTAAATTATAAAAATTATATCTCCCATATACTATTATTTTAATGGAATAACTAATATCCATCTCCACTTTCATCAAATGAGAAAAAAACTACCGATTTTGTTTATTGAGGACTACCTTCTCACGAACTTATGTAATTTGTTACTCATCATTACTTTTCAAGATTGATATAATTATTTATTTAACATATTTATATTTTATTTTTGAAATTAACATAATATTATAATTTTAATTTCAAATATACAATCTTATTTCCTATTTCATTGGGGTATGTTAACATCACTCATGTGTACGATAGATTACCACATAACAAAGTGATGTGGTTCATTTTATTACTTATTATTTAAATTGAAGGTAATAAAAATAAATTTAATTAATATATGTTACATATATGTAACAAAAAAACCCACACTTCCATATTTGGGACTAAAACCATGCTCTGTATTTTCATTATTATGAAATAATAATTTCAAAATTAACAGTCCATTATAAAACCAATGATCTTTTCCAATCTATGTCTTGGAAAATTTGGAATATCCTTAAAATTTATCTAATTTGTAAAAAAATTATACAATTAACTATATTATCATTGTATTTTCTTACTCCTTATAACAAATTCACTTTTTAAATTTATACTTAATCTACAAAAATAATTTAAAACATGGGGTGCACATAAAATTTCCTAGTAAGAGGTTTCAAAACCACAGATAACTACTTTGAAATTTTGTTGAAAACATAAACTAAAATATATTTTATATTATATATATTTTTCACTTTTATTAATACTTATCATTTTGAAAAGTAAATTTGAAAAATACACTATGAAATATACATAGAATTCTCGTTAATGTTTTTTTGAAAATTATAATACTTTTATATATTAAAATGATCCTTGGAAAATATTAATAAAACCATGTGGCCACAAGTATTAATATTATTATGATTTTTTCCCCTTAAGTTCATTGGTTCACTACCCATACCACATCATCATCTCTTTTGATACCCCAGTGCCAAATTTTAAATAATCCTTTTTAAACGACCTGCATTTATCATTCGTAACCCATTAAAACCAATTGGAAAATATTTAATTGGATTATCTTAAAAGAAGAAGATAATTTTATAACCTATACGATTTAGTAAATCATTTTTAATAAAATTCATTTGATAAATCCATATTTCAAAAGAAATTACTCACATTGTAAAAGACATAATAACATACACGTTGAAATTATAACAAGTTAACGTAATAAAATTAATGAAATGTAAATCTTGAGAATATAGACATATCTATATAAATTTATTAAATTCATAAAAAATGATTATTTTTTTGTAAATTTAACACCCCAAGCTTCCACGATACGCTTTTCTTTAAATAATGCAATAGCTTGCATTGTACGCAAGTTCGAGATTCTAACACAGCGTGACCAATCAAAGTAGCTATTATGAATAGTAATACAAAGTTTTTGAACTTATATAAATTTTTTATTTCAAAATTGGCTTCATTTTTGGATTCGGAATATCGAATTTATCCTAATTTGAATTTTTTGTAATATTTTGAGAACTTCCAATTTTCTATGGATACAAAAAATACTTAAAAAAACATTTCTAATAATAATAATTTATAGTGATAAATTATAATATTGAGTGGTTTTGAAGTATAATTATAATATATTTTTACCATTTTATCCAATGGTGGTCATTAGAATTAATTTCACTTTGAAATTGGACATAAACAATTATCAATCTTTTGATATATATTTTTTCTTAAAAACATGCTATTTGTTGTGACAGCGGGAATTAATTATTAAATTAATTAATTCAACTTATATTTTTTGAATTTTGTAAAATAGACATCATTTTTGAATTAGGAATATCAAACATAGATTAGGGTGAATTTTTGGTATTTTTCTGAAAAACATCAATTTTTGATGAATAGTCAAACCACTAAGTGGTAGTTAAAAAAAACTAATTTTTCGTTTAAATGAATCTTTACCACTTCTGTGAATTGAATTTCAAAAATCCGACAATCATGGTTGTCATTAGTAAGTAAAATGTCGTTCAATGGGATGAAAATAATTTTTCGTTAATAGTAACTTTTATGTTTTATTAATCGCGCTTAAAGGTAATTAGTGAAATTTAAGGTAAATATAATGTTATAATAATATGAAATTACCTTTAACCTTTTTATACCCTTTTTTTATGAGTCATGGCAGACCAAGACAATCCATTGGTCAACTTGGGGACCCCATGGAGCCACTTGGGTAAAAAAATGACATTAATAACTTTTTATTTAAAGTAAAAATAAAATTGTCACAAACATGTGTTGTTTTACTAAAACAATTATTAATTGGGGTTATATAAGTTAAATTTTTGACTATAAATATTCATTGGAAAGATAAAAATATTTCCTACATCATGGTAATTTTTTCATAATTTTTAGACATTAAATAAATTAAAACTTTTATGACACCATGATGATGCAGCGATTACCACATTAATTAACGATTTTAATAAAATTGAAGGATAATGTAAAATAAAATACATACACTTGTAAAAAACCAATTGTATGAGTATATTTAGAACCCTCATCACCTTATTTTAGAAATATATCATTTTGGGACCTTTAAAATCCGAAAATCATTTCATAATAATGTAACATTTCATGAGTTTCCAATAGTGCCCCTCCTATCCTCTTATAAAAGCCCCCCACCTCTACCACCTTATTCACACCATAAAAGCCATTTAGCTCGACCAAACTCTGCCCAAATAATCTCTAAAATTTTCTATATTACTCATAGAATCCTCACTTTGGGCAGAAGTCTTCCCCAGGAAGCCTTTGGCTCAAATCAAAAAGAGTTACCCGATTTTAAGGTAATGTCTTCTCTTGTGTTATTTTTTTTATTTTTCTTCTCCAACCCCCTAAAATCTTTTTATTGCATTATTTTGTAACAAAACCAGTATACTCAATAAAATTGTATGTTTTTATGAGAATTATTTTATTTACACTTAAACACACCTTCGTCTAATGGTTAAAGAACATACTGTTTCCATGGGTGGCGAATTATTGCCTCACGAAACGATGATTATTCAATATTCTTTTAACACCACTCATGGTGGCCATTATCATGTCACTATTTTTATATATGATATATATTTTGTTTTTGTTTTCCTTATTATTCTGTATTTTTAATTTATGGCATACCTTTATGATTTCCATTATTGGTAAACGCGCAAATTTAATTTTAGGAAGTGCGGACTACCACCCCCTCAAAGTGATTTGAATCGTTAATGCCATATGTGGGATGTATAAAGGATGGATTAAATGGTTTTATACATTATATTATACTGTAATTATAGTATACATTTATAAAACTATAATTTCATTCCATTAAATACGAAATAGAAATGAAAATAGCGTTCATGTGTACGTACGGCTTACCGTATCCATGAATGGTGCATTTCATTTCTTACCAATAATTGTTATGTAATATTATAATTGTATGTATATAATGGATATATATGATATATATGATATCTAAATCATGAATATAATTTTGTATATAATGGATATTTCATCACATGAACAACTTGTAATGATAAGGAGTTTATTTCTGACTCAAGTACCAAAGATCGACAAAATGACAGTTATTAACTTAAATAATTACATAATGTTCATAACATGGTAATAAGTGATATAAAAGGAATAATTAACATGAATGAGGTTGTTAAGAAAATATAAATTAACTCTAGTTTATTATTCAGGAGATTAAATAATGATCGAGTCATGTCGGGCATGAGGTAAGGGAAATTCTTAACCCAATTTCTGTTCTTTGGGTTAATCTCCTACATTCAAATTATGTCATGATATTATTATGTCCTATCTTTTATTTGTACTTTATTTATGTGTACTTATAGTGAATACACATAATAGATCTATTTTATTTTAAAAAGTATCATTGTAAGGGAATTCGTCTCAATTTACTTTCATTGAGGCAGATTTTGTTTTATACACAACTTTATTTTATACGGTGTAAAAACCACCTTTGACTTTTACATTTATTCAAAAGAAATCTTTTTTTACGAAGTGTTTTACAAAACAACAAAAAATAATGTTTTTTTTGTCGGACGTATACGGAGACAACGACTTCTCCGCCGCCGTGACCATTATTTGAGTTTCGGCTTCCTCTACAAGCCATAAATTTTTTTAATTGAAAAATAAATACAATGTTTTAATTTTCTTTTATTTTGGTATTGAAAATGGTTGAAAATGGTTTTGAAAGTGTTTGTTTATTATATTAATGTGTTGTATTGATATATTTTGATTGAAATGTGGAAAATTTATGTTTCCTTCATGCATGTTTTATGTGATATGATTATGTTATGGTTTATGATATGTTTAAACCTGTTCATACGAGGAATGAAATGGACTTAATAAGTGACGGGTGGAGCCCGCTATAGCTCCTCGATGCATCAGTAGGTCTCAGGAGACAAACTAGTGTCTTGGCACTTGGCCTTGACAAAATATTATTTCTAGTCTTGGCACGAGGCCTTGGCTACGTGATTATGATAGTCTGGTATTATGCATTCAATCATTATGAAAGTGGTTATTGATATTTCATGTGATTATTTGACTTGTAGAATATCCATGTGAATAAGTAAATGGAATTATTTCAATTTATTTTTTACATATTATGCTGAAGTTCAAGTTTAAAAGGCTTTTGTTTTAGTTACACATTGCTTTAAATGTTAATGTTTATTTATCAAAGCTTCCACTATATTGTTATCCTTACTGAGCTTCTGAGCTCATTCCTTCCAATGTTTTAATTTTTCCAGGACTTGAAGAAGTATATTATGAATGACCTTCATGGATAGTATGAGGGGATATGAAGACAATATGTTGTTTTAGTTTTGTTTTACTTTATGATGTAATGTAAGACTTATGAATGTATCTTGTGTTTCCAAAGCTACTAAACTAATCGGTCTTTCGAGACTTCATCTTTTGTGATTATTCCAATGTTACGAAATAATGCACCGACTCTGGGTAACTTGGGTCGGGGCATTACAGTTGGTATTAGAGGCAGTTTAGTACTAACTTTAGAAGATAGATTTAGATAAACTCTAATTAGAGCACATAGTCCTAAGATAGACTTTGAGGATTTGTATAGAATAACTTCCTAGAATTTTGGTATTATAGAGATTTTGTGATTTTTCGGAACAATACATATCTGTCTGGATATGGGCAGGTAGAGGCGGCTCTGGCACAGATGTACCAAGGGTTAAAACCCAAAAACACCACTTTGAGCTAGACTCGAACGGGAACTGGTGCACGACAACGGGCCTTGCTACACTCTTGGTTACGACACGCCAAGGGAATATGCTTAGGATAATTCTCATTTTCTTTACAAACCATTATGAAGGGTTTATGAGTATATACTTCCTCAAAGAAATTTTTTTTATGATTATGGTTTATATCCATAAATTGTTCAATTTATGTTAAGTGTTTTACAAGTATGGAATTGTGTATTTTAATTCAAAAAATTATCTAGTTTATTCCATTGTTTATAAATGGCGCCTAGTGGAAGTAATGGAAATTGTATCAATGCATGCACCCCATTTAGGGATTTCCCTCCTGCTCAGGAAAATTATAGTGGAGCTGAAGATACAACTGGTGCTGATTAACTTATCACCATACTGGGAAAACTCACTCGGGTTATGAATAATAACCTTACTCGTATGAAGCACACTGATCCGAAACTTGGAGGATAAATGTTAGAACGCTTCATGAGGCAAAAAACCACCAACATTAAATGGGAGTACTAATACCTTAGTAGATGAGCAATGGATAAATTCCTTAGAGAAAATATTCCATGCCTTGGGGAGTAGTGAAAGAGAAATGGTTATCATGGCATTTTACTTCCTCACAGGAGATGTTGATCAATGGTGGTCGTTGATTCAAAATAAAAAGGAAGATGATGAAGTATCGAATATGGAATGGAGGGAGTTCAAAAATATTTTCTTAGAAAAATACTTTCCTCATGACCATCGAGCTGATATGGAAAGGCAATTTATGAGTCTGATACAATAGGAGGATGAGAATGTCACAACATATGAGGCCAACATTACAAGGATAGCAAGACATGCTGCAGATTATATATGTAACCCAAGAAGAAAGATTGATCATTTCTTTGATGGGTTAAAACCATTTCTCTATCGAGCATTAGTCTCACAAACCTTATCGTCGTACGAATATATTTTCTCATGTGCTATAAATACATAAAAGGAATTCTCTAAATCTTATGAAAATAAAGTAAAGCAAGAGAAGAAGAGAATGGTGGAACAAGAGACTGATAAAGGGAACAAAGGAAAGAAGGATTTTCCATTATGCCATAATTTTGGGAAGAATCACCCCGGTACTTGCCTAAAAGGAATTGGAGTTTGTTATAAATGTGAATAAAAATGTCACCAGGCTCTTGATTGTAGGGGAAAGAAAGAGACTATCAATTTTTAATGCTACAATTATAGGGAAATGGGGAATTATGAAAATGAATGTCCAAAGAGTTAGGGAAACTTACCTCAGAAAAGGCCAAGGGATCAAGGAAAATATTATGTTGTTACTACACTTGAAGTGGAATAATTAATGTATTGGTGCTTTTGGACCCAAGGATTATATTCTGGTTATAAGAATAATGTGATATATATATGGATTATACTATAGGACTTGTTATTTTCATTAAGGTTTTAATATGATGAAGGTAATCATATTTTTGTATGTGACAATAAGAGAAACTTTACTTTGTTTGAGGAATCTGATGATACAATTGATTTTGGAATTTAGAGACCTTTTAGAAAATGCCTGGACAGAGGTATTTTGGATAACTATAATATTTGGAATGGATTAAGTTGAACTTTGGGTAGCATTTTTTAAGGTTAAAACATTTATAAAATTATTTTTGGAATATTATAATACTATAGTTTTAAGAAAAGGACAACCTGCAGGTCGGGGGATAACCTGTCGCGTCAGACAAAGCTGTAGGAATTAAATCCACAATCATAGTGTCACATGCCTTTATTAGCAACCACTAGCCTACAAGAAGTCCCTGGTTATTACAAAATTGTTTTCATAATCTAAATGGTATGTGTTAATATTTGGAACCTTATAAGATTAGGATAAATATAATATTTTTGAGTTCTTTTATCTTTTTGAGTGAATGATGGGTCTGTGGTGAAAATTTATTTAAGAATGAAAGTCTACATGACAAGAATGTATATTTCCTTACATTCTTAGTAAATATCCTAAATAAATTCCTCATATTTATGCAAGGTAACTTAAAAAATTGATGTCGGTTAACTTTTCCTACTGGGGAATCAATGATCGGTTAACCAATCACAAGTTTTTGATTTTCTTGTAGTTAAACATTCTCCTAATCTTATTTTATACAACTCTCCATCAGACCTTGATGGTTTGTTTATCCTCCATATCCATGTTTTCATAGAATCCTATTATTGGCTATCTCGGCTGACCTTTGTACTTCTCTTTATTTCATTTAATGTTATATTTTTATTAACCTTATTTCCGATGTGATTTTTCCACAATGGTATTTTCTATTTTCAACCTTTTATTTTAGAAGAACAATTTCAAATTACGAGGACGCAGTTTATTGTAGGAGAGAAGAATGTAACACCCCAAGCTTCCACGATACGCTTCTCTTTCAACAATGCAATAGCTTGCATTGTACGCAAGTTCGAGATTCTAACACACCGCGACCAATCAAAGTAGCCATTATGAATAGTAATAACCAATTTTTGAACTTATATAAATTTTATATTTCAAAATGGACTTCTTTTATGGATTCGGAATATCGAAATTATCCTAAGATGAATTTTTTGTAATTTTCTTAGAACATCAAATTTTCTATGGATAGAGAAAATACTTAAAAACCATTTTTCTAATAAAAAAAATTAATATATAGTGATTAATTATACTATTTAGTGGTTTTAAAGTGTAATTAAAATATATTTTTACCATTTTATCCAATGGTGGTCATTAGAATTAATTTCACTTTGAAATTGGACATAAACAATTCTCAATCTTTTGATATATATTGTTTCTTAAAAACATGCTATTTGTTGTGACAACGGGAATTAATTATTAAATTAATTAATTTCATCTTATATGTTTTTAATTTTTTAAAATATACATCATTTTTTAATTATGAATATAAAATATATCTTAGGGTGAATTTTTGGTATTTTTCTGAAAAACTTCAATCTTTGATGAATAGTGAAACCATTAAGTGGTAGTTAAAAAAAACTAATTTTTCATTTAAATGAAAGTTTAGAACTTTTGTGTATTGAATTTCAAAAATCCTACATACATGGTTGTCATTAGTACGTAAAATATTGTTCAATGGGATGATAATAATTTTTGGTGAATAGTAACTTTTATGTTTTATTGATCTCGATTAAAGGTAATTAGTGAAATTTAAGGTAAATATAATGTTATAATAATATTAAATTACATTTACACTTGTCCTACCATTATTGGATGAGTCATGGCCGACCAAGACAATCCATGGGTCAACTTTGTTACCCCATGGAGCCACTTGGGTAAGAAAATGACATTAATAACATTTTATTTAAAGTAAAAAAAAATTGTCACAAACATGTGTTGTTTTACTAAAACAATTATTACATGAGGTTATATAAGTTAACATTTTGACTATAAATATTCTTTGGAAAGATAAAAATATTTCTTACATCATTGTAATTTTTTTATAATTTTTAGACATTAAATAAATTAAATTGATTATGACACCATGATGATGCAGTGATTGCCTCATTAATTAACGATTTTAATAAAATGGAAGGATAATGTAAAATACAATACATAAACTTGTCAAAAACGTATTAGATGAGTATATTTCTAACCCTTATCACCTTATCCTAGAAATATATATTTTTGGGACCTTTAAAATATAAAAATCATTTCCTAATAATGTAACATTTCATGAGTTTCCAAGAGTGCCCCTCCTCTCCTCTTATAAAAGGTCCCCACCTCTACCACCTTATTAACCCCATAAAATTGATTTGGCTCAGCCAAACTCTGACCAGATACTCTCTCAACTTCCATATCTTACTCCAAGAAGCCTCACTTTGGGCAGAAGTCTTCCCAAGGAAGCCTTTAACTCAAATCAAAAAGAGTTACCCGATTTTAAGGTAATGTCTTCTCTTGTGATCTTTTGTTTTATTTTGCTTCTCCAAGCACCTAAAATCTTTTTATTAATTTATTTTGTAACAAAAAAAGTATCCTCAATATACTTGGATGTTTTTATGAGAATTATTTTATTTACATTTACACACACCTTCGTCTAATGGCTAAAGAACATACTGTTTCTGTGGGTGGCGATTTACTGCCTCACGAAACGATGATTGTTCAATATTCTTTTAACACCTCTCATGGTATCCATTATGATGAAACTATTTTTATATATGATATATATTATGTTTTTTTTTCTTATGATTCTGTATTATTCATTTATGACATACCTTTATGATTTCCATTATGGGTAAACGTGATAATTTCATTTTAGGAAGTGCGGACTACCGCCCCTCAAAGTGATTTGAATCATTAATGTCATATTTGGGATGTATAAAGGATGGAGTAAATGGTATTATACATTATATTACACTATAATTATAGTATACCATTATATAATTATAATTTCATTCCATTAAATATGAAATAGAAGTGAAAGTAGTGTTCATGCGTACGTACGGCTTACCGTCTCCATGAACGGTGCATTTAATTTCTTACCTCTAAATGTTATGTAATATTATAAATGCATGTATATACGGGATATATATGATATATATGATATCTAAATCATGAATATAATTTTAGATATAATGGATATTTCACCACATGAACAACTTGTAATTATAAGAAGTTTATTTTTGACTCAAGTACCAAAGATCGAAAAAATGACCGTTATTAACGTAAATAATTACATAATATTCATAACATGGTAATAATTGATATAAAAATAATAATGAATATAAATAAGGATCTTATGAAAATATAAATTAACTCTAGTTTATTATTCCGGAGTTTAATGAACGATGGATTCAAGTCGGACATGAGGTAAGCGAACTTCTTAACCCAATTTCCGTTCATTGGGTTATTCTCATACTTTCAAATTATGTCATGATATTATTATGTCCTATCTTGTATTTTTACTTTCTATATGTGTACTTATAGTGAATACACATAATGGATCTATTTTATTTTAAAAATTATCATTGTATGGGACTTCATCTCAATCTCCATTCATTGAGTCATATTTTGTTTTATACACAACTTTATTTTATACGGTGTAAAAACCCCTTTGACTTTTACGTTCATTCAAACGGAATCTTTTTATACGAAGAGTTTTACTAAATGAAAAAAAAGGAATGTTTTTTTTTGTCGGACGTATGAGGCAACAAAGACTTCTCTACTGTTGTGACCATTATTTGAGTTTCATCTTCCTCTACAAACTATAACTTTTTTTAAATGAAAAATAAATACAATGTTTTAATTGTTTATTATTTTGGTATTGAAAATGGTTTTGAAAGTGTTTTTTTTATCATGTCAAGGTGTTATATTGATATCTTGTGATTAAAATGTGGAAATGTTTTGTTTCCTTTATGCATGTTTTATGTGATGCAATTATGTTATGTTTTATGATAAGTTCAAACCTGTTCATATGAGGAATGCATTGGACTTAATAAGTGACGGGTGGAGCCCGCTATAGCTCCTTGATGCATCGGTAGGTCGCATGAGACAAAATAGTGTCTTGGCACGAGGCCTTGACAAAATCTTATTTGTAGTCTTGGCACAAGGCCTTGGCTACGTGGTTATGATAGTCTGGAATTATGCATTCCATCATTATGAAAGTGGTTATTGATATTGAATGCGATTATTCGACTAGTAGAATATCCATGTGAATAAGTAAATGGAATTATTTCAATTTATTTTTTCCATATTATGATGAATTTCATGTTTAAAAGGATTTTTTTAGTTATACATTTCCTTAAATGTTAATTTTTATTTATGAAAGCTTCCGCTATATTGATATCCTTACTGAGCATCTGATCTCACCCCTTCCAATGTTTTAATTTTTCCAGGATTTGAAGAAGTATATTATGAATGACCTGCATGGATAGTATGAGGGGATATAAAGAAAGGATTTTGAGGTAGTTTTTTTTACTTTATGATGAAATGTAAGACTTATGAATGTATCTAGTGTTTCCAAGGCTACTAAACTAATCGGTCTTTCAAGACTTGATCTTTTGTGATCATGCCAATGTTACGCAATAATGCACCGACTCTGGGTAACTTGGGTCGGGGTGTTATAGTAAATAAAAATATTTATTTCAAAAGTATTTTTTCGAATATAAACATTTTAGAATAATTATTTACCTTAATAATTTATGATAAAATCTTTTAAATGATAGTACATTATTTTAAATAAGGAATTTTTTGAAAATAATAATGTTTTCCTTTACCTTAAAATCCTCAACACGCATGACTAATTCTTTGATGTGAGAGATAATTTTTTCAAAACCAAAACAATAGTGCGGAATATAAGAAAACAAGGCTAAAACCCCCTCCTCTTCTAGTCTTCCTCGCTATACTACCTCGTCAGACCACCTCTCCAGTCTCTCCTCACACAATGGGTGTAGAACATAGAATATAAAATTTTTGTATGGAATATAAGAAAGGAGTTTCGTTTTTAGGAGTGAATTTCTATCTAATTATTGATGTTTTTTATAACCCTCTATGCATACTGCACTTAAATACTGTCAACAATGGATTACTAACTCAAGTCCATTGTCTAAAAAATGGTGCTTGGGGATATAGGTTAGATTTCCCAAATTAATTTTATTCATATTGCGATACAGTATTTATTATTTTTATTTTTTTCAATAGATATAATTCATCTTCTTTTCAAGATAAAATCTCAAACAAAACATATAATTCTAATTACATTGAATGAGCCATGAATTTTTGGGATAACATGGAATATAATAATGTTAATTGAAGTTAAATGGTGAAAACCCATATTGATAATAAGTAATACCTACTGTAATCATGGAAAAAACAATTTTTATTTAATTCATGCATTTAAAAATCAACACTATGTCAAGAATGAAAATATGGATGAATAAAAATCAAGTAATGTGATGAATACGTAATTCCTTATACTGAAAATGATTCATTCACCAGAAAATAAAAAATAAAATACATAAATACCTAAAATGACCTAAAAAATGAGATATAAAACTGGAAGAATATGATTCAGTCTCCACCTAAAAGAGTGATAAATCAATCTTATTTCTTGTATATGAGTTTGAAACCCCCATGACATTCAATATCATTCTCTAACCCATCTGTGAAATTGAACCTCATTTGATGCTCAAACTCAATCCAATTCAGCTTCAACTATGATATGCTTGACCTCCCATTAAAATCAAATCCCTTTTGAAACTAAACCCCAATTTAGTTCTCAAGCTATCACCAACAGTTGAGACCTCATATGTTCTTCGACTTCCGCAAAAATGATGCCCTTATATTCTTCTTATTTTATTATCATCGTTTTTATCAAATAATATATATATTTAAATGTGTCATAATATATATCATTATTCATATAATATATTTATAATTTTATAAATTTTATAATTAAAGTAATTTCATATATATATTCATAATTATCTAAATTTTCCTATTTAAAGATATTCAAAATTAAAGATTTAAAAAATGTATAATTGTTATAAAATATATTGAACTACATATTATAGTGAAATATAATATAATTAATATTCAAAATTATTTTTATTTTATTTTTTAAATATTAAATATATGATAAAATTTTAATTATTATTATTATCCACATAAAACATTATAATTTTTCTTTAATGTAATGTGTTGCATAATTATAAAATTTTAATTATAAATTTTTTATAAAAATTTGTTTCTAAAATTAATTTACATAAATTTAACAAATCATAATTTCATAAAAAATAATTCAATAAAAATATATTTATAAATTGAAAACCAACATTGGTTAATGAAAACTGATTAATTATATTAAAACTTATTTTAATTGTTTTAACTTGTTAAGTAATTTGATGAAATTATTTAATAAAATTAAATAAATATCTTATTTAATATTGTTTCATTTATTTTTTTACTTTATTAATTTATAATATAATACTCATTAAAATTTTATTTTATTAACATTATTGATAGTAATATTGAATTAATGATTAAATCGGGAGACTGAATAATTATTATCTTGAAATTCTAGATGTTACAATATATATGACATATTAATGACATTATAAATTATATTTATTATTTACCTTCCTTTTGTTCCATCCTTTGATAAAATTGGAACAACTTTTAGGCGTAAGTATGGTCGACCATCTCCATGCACGATGTAATGCATTTTCTATCTCTAACAATAATGGATTAATATAAATATATATTTAATGTATGTATATATATATATGTGATATTTGTATCATGTTTTAAATTTTTTATATCATGTAACCATGATCGAAGTAAAATTAATGAGAATATCACATCAAAACATACATGAAAAACAAATCTATTATTACCCTACATGTGATTTTAAAAAGAAATTGTTACCAAATGGGCCATAAAAGACTCTAAGTAAATAATATATGGAAAAATATTTAAGATTATATTAATGAAATTCTTGTATAATAAATATATATTTATTATATTGGATATTATAATGTATATAATGAAATAAAATACTCAAGCCAAGGGATCTTTTTAACCCACCATTTTCTTCTTATTGTGAACATTCTCTCCCTAACTCACAATATATTTTTCTTTACTGATATATAATGGTTCTAAATTATATATATATGTCTCCAAAATATATACCTAACTCCATATCCATTTAATTGATGGGTAATACATTCCTTATGAAAATTTCTCAAATCCTTTCTTTAAGATATATCCTTTTATTATGTAATGAGACAAGATTATAAAACCCATTTATTCTTATAGGAATTATTATGTTTAGGCCTTATAATTGGTATCCACTTGTGGAACATGTATGAATGTACAAGAAATAAATGTTATGGGTGGTCCTAGAGATATATAAACCTCCAATGAATTGGTTATTGCTTTAGTATCATGAGACTTTATTTATGGGATTACGAAATAAACCTAATTAGTTACTCGACTTTTTCTACCATGTGATGTTCTCCCAGAAATTAGATGTGAAATTTTATTATTTCATGTTTTATATAATTTGACATTTTATGAAGCCGTGTTATTATGATAACATTATCTTTATGTTATTCTCCCAAATTGTTAAAGATGTCCCCTATATTTCTTGATATCATGTTATACCTTTGACTCACATGATATTCTTTTTTATCATATTTATTTCATTATTAGGATTTTTAGCCCACCCTTTTCTTTATTTATTCCCTAAGTTATCCTGTATATATTTAGGAGATCAAATTGATTTTGGATATCATTATAAAGAATGATATAATTATTCCATGGTTACGTTTCCTTTTATGTAGTATAAACCTAACCTTATAAATATAATATGTCTTTAAAATCCTTGTGTCATATTAAAAGATAGCTATGTTTAAAAATAATGTAATAATATGTGTAAAAGTATTAGGTTACTATATCCACTCCCTTTTTTTGTACCCTATATTATCTACCATTAGCCCTATAAGAGGTGATACCACTCTATCCACTAAAAATTAGAGACAAAATCTTGACCTCTATCTTCGAGTCCATAATAAATAGTGATATCCTTATAAATTACTTGAAATAGAATGTCTAATTAAACATACTAATCTAGTTCTTCAGGTAATTTTGTAGGACTATCTGAAACCTATGGGAATTATGAGATTCATTACTTGCTAATAGTAGTATAAATCAATAAAACTTATTTAAAATGGGTATTGTAGTTTTTCACTAATAACCCTCTCTAATGGAGTTCTATAAAATCCAATGACTCGTCAAGAATTATTGTATCAATGGATACATACCCAATGTAGAGTTATTTAAAGTTATCCGGATTAAATTCTACATTATTATTAACCTGGCCCATAACAAACCACAATATCATAGAAAAATTAAATTATAAAATTTTATAGCTTAATTTATTTATCTACTAGTATCTCAAAAAACTAAATAAGATCTAGATCATATCAATTCAATCCTTTTTTTCCTATGGAATACTAATACTATAGAAGGAATTTGGATTCTTTATTTAAAGGTCTTAAATGAATTCAACCATAGTAGCTACACCCTATTGTACACTGATGCCAGTAATTGCTTGATAACCCACAATAGAATGTGTAGATGGATTTATGGAAAAATAATGTTCCATTGATAGTGTAACCAAAACCATTTTTAAAATTTTTATTAATAAAATTTAATAAGGGGCTATTTTTTTATTTTAAATGATTTAAAATTCAAGGTTATAATTTGGGTAAAAAAAATATAAAGTGATAATTTGATTGCCAATTAATGACCAATATTTGTGGGTAGTCATAGGAATCCACTAAATCTTAGGTGGACTAGATAGTGGTACTAAAACATAGACCCTTTAACCCAAATTTTAGAAGATATATATATAAATTATAGTGGGATTCATAAAAAATAATTTGTGTGGAATTGTTTTATCACATGGGGTTTCTTCTTCAAAATCTTCCTTTGGTTTTGAGACCCCAAACTAACCCTACAAGGGGAAGGATCAACTACCTAGTTACTTATGATTCTACCTTTATACCCCTTGAATTATGGTAGATGAAAAGTATGTATTCCTCTGATTTTGGTTAGGTTCTACACCTTTATCCCTCCTTTATCCTTCATCTACCATCTCCACTAATTTCAATATATTTTAATACTGATCCATCTATGATTCCATTATATTATCATGGAACCACATAAAAACAAATAGGTTTTCATGTGCGAATGATTTAGAAGGACCCAAGAGGATAAAATCTCATCATCTGATGTTGTTAAATTATATTTAATGTAATTGTTTTATATTTTTGAAGTATAACATCAAATTTTGATGGAACTAGAAATTTATATGATTTTGGATTTTTGGGATTTTACATTGGATTGTTATGAGAGAATGTAAGGATAATATACATCATGTTTCTTGAGGGGTTTTCTGTAGTATGTCATCTAGTGATCTATTATTTTATTATACCTAATTTAATAAATTGTAACTCTATGTCAAATTAATTTTAAATGTATTCAAACTATTTTATGTGTATACTTAATCAATATTATTGAGCACGGTAATGGATTATCATTGATGTGGCTAAGGCATGATCTAGGATGGGGTAGGGTTGAAAAAATGGCAATCTCTATGATTAATGAATCATGACCCTATGTTTTCCCATGGGTTTATATGAGATAAGGGTTTCATTTGATAAATGATATGTGGTAATTGTATTCACATGACTTAAATTGAGATAAAAATTTCATGTGTTTTATATTTTTCATTTAATATGGACCATTAAGTCATGATACTTCCTTATTATTTATGTTTTTATTCTATAATCATCGATGAATAAGGGAATAATATCAGTGTAATAGGATGTGTTATCAAACCTGATGTGAAACCTAGTAGGGGTTCTTATTGTTATTTTTTTTAATTATTTCCCATTTATAGGTATCATGTGGGAATCCTTTGATGATGGTATCTATTATATGTGATAGTATTGAAGGGTATTTTCTTTAAGGTGGGAGTCTTTATATTGTTGAAAGGCACATTGAATATATTACCTAAGGCATGGGTAATAGATTCAAAGTTAACAACGTGAAATCTCTATGTAAAGGATAATTTTGGGTGGAAATGGGAAAAATATGTTGACTGTGAAAACTGATCAAGCACTTGATATGATATCAGGATTGTACACTTTTTCAATCATTTATTTTAATAGGTTATATAGTGTACTTTTTATGCGATTAATCCATGCATTCAATGTGTTATTTTTAAAAATTTTGATTTGTAATGTGAGATTGGATATTTTTTCAATCCATGTGATTTCGATATGTGTACATAAATGTATTCTCACATTCATTCCAAGTTTGGATATAGACCCACTTTATAAATATGTGATGTGATTTAGATATGCCAAAACACTTTTAATTTCACATTGAGGTTAAGATGATGGGAGGTTAACTCATCCTATGGTGGCCTTAATTCCAAGTATAAGGCTCTCTTACAGATTTAAGAATTATTTGATAAATCTATAAAATTAAAAATACTACTTACCTTGGTCATTACAATAGAGAACCAATAATTTCATATATAAATAGTGCATATATTTTTATAAATATTCAATATCTCTCAAAATAATACATGCTTGAGTCCCGTAATGATTTAGTGCCTTTGAAGACTATAAGTATAATAATTTTTTTTTCATGAATTATATTCAACATATATGACAATATTAATCACATATTATACTCTTCTTGGCCTATAATACTTAATATCCTTCTTCATGACCTACAGAAAGCAGAAACATAAGAAAGGGCGAGATCCGATGCTTAGTATAGGTAAACATAGGATATATCAGACAATAATCTTAAGTGATCATAAAAATAATAAAAGGGTATGAGAAAATTATCATAACCTATGAAAATCAAACCCAATTAGTCATGATCATAAATTATAAGTCATTTTATAATTATTTAACCCCTATTCAATACAAGTGTATAATCAAGAATCCAAAATCAAATTATGTGGATGATAACCTAATCATATTTCATAAGAATATGGAACAAGAATAAAAATAGGGAATGATGTAATTTTGAACATGTATTTAAACCAGTAGGTCTAGTCATAATATAAACAACAAGTAATAATGTCCCCAAATTAGATTATGGATATAAAACTAGGTATATACATAAAATTGTGAACATGTCATAATATGGACTGGTCCATATGTAATGTTGTGAACATGAAATCAGGTTCACATAAGATCTAGTTGTCTAAGAAAATATAAATCTGTATCTAGTGATTTCGAGAGATATATTATTCTTGTCACACTCATCACATAAGTAAACCCTTACATAAGTGTGAATCGTGATCATAAAAACGTTTTTCATTACATGACCCATGGGAATAATGAATTTCATAAATATTTATCACAACTTAATTAACCAATGGGATTGAAATGGGTTTCATAAAATCATACATAAGAAAACATCATCATAAATAATATAAAGAAAAAAAATGGATGGAATCATAAGATTTATTTTTGTCTTATTGAATAATTACCTTGAATTATTACACAATTCTGACACAATATTAATTCAATTAATATAAAAATAAAACAAATAATCTAAAAATTATAAACATTTAATCGAATTATTATGTTCTCTAAATTTTATAGATTAATATGAAATATTTAGTGTGTTTTAAGGTATTATATTCAAATTCAATATTCTTCAAGTTCTCTTTTATTTCTAATTAAATGAATAGAGTCAAAAAAGACATTAATAAAAATTTTATGAATATAATATTTTATTAAATTATTAAAAAAGAATAAAAATGGTGAAATTGGACAAGGTGGAAAATATATGGTCTGAAATATCATCCCCAATCCATTTTTTCTAGTTTTTAACTTATAAATAAAATTATAACCCATTAATATTGAAATGGTTGTTATCGTGGTTAAAGTTAACACTAATCAACCAAAGGGTTAATAAAAAAATAAGGATATAATGACACAAAAACCTAAAAAATGTCATTGGTTGATGATATATTAACATTTTTATTCAAATATTTATCCATTTGGAATCATTTTTCTTGATAATTACTAAATTGTATTTTAATAATTTTTTGTTATTCCAAGAGTGCCCCTCCTCAAATCTATAATAGGGTGCCTCTTATCCTATCTTACTCACACATTTTGAGATTTATGGATCAAAAAATACCTAACATAATTCTTTTATACCTTCCTTCACCACATCTTAGAGTTTATATTATTTATAAAATACCATCCCAACAAGGATTAATGTGTATTCTAAAAGAGGGTTCTCAACGAAGACGTGTAACTCTTAACCTGGTATTTTAAATTTTATTTATTCTTCATCTTATTCTGCGTACATGTTATTGATTATAAAATAATTAATTATTTATATTAGATATAATTAATTCTTATTATAATTATTTTATAACCAATATATACTTTTGTTCCATCTTATAGAGGGAAAACAAATCACTCATGCAGTTATACAACTTATCATCTATATAAAGTAGTGTAAATCAATTTCTCATCACCACATTAATTGGATGGTTATAATGTTTTATTTTATAAATAAATAAATATATATTTAGTATTAATGATATAAATATTATTATGAAAAATTTAATAGTTATTTAACTTTATTTTATTCAATATATAGAAAAATGGAGACACCGTTCTTGCTTATATACAACCTTTCATCTCAAAGAATAGTGTAATTTTTTTATCTATACATTATATGGATGATTCTATATATATATATATAAGGAATATATATGATATTAATATCATTTTTATGATTTTTTAGTTGATCAAATTGTGTTCAATGTATAAATACTGAAACTACCTATCTGAAACTAACATGAAAAATGAACTAGTTATCACTCGAAATGATGATTTTAAAGAAGAATTGATAATAAATGGGTGATAAGATGTTATATGAAAATAATCTATGTGGTAAGATATATAATAATATATATTTTTAATACATTTATAAAAAATCTATATTTATTATATGTGATTTTTTAATAACTAATAAGAAAACGGGGCTTAAGGTAAGGGTTTATCGTCTCAAATTGCCTGCTTTGGGCAATATGTTATGTTATGAACATATATTATTTTATGAGGTGTATATATATCCCCTATAAATTTTATATTAGTAATATAATTCTTTTCATGATATTTATAGTTTCATTTATAGTTATTCTTTCATTGTTCTTATTATTCAAAAGTTACCAAAATGGTAAGGGTTTTATGCTACAATCTCATTATTTTATGTGACTATTTATTATTAACTTTTTGATGATGAAATTTGATGAATACCTCTCAATAATCTATTTAAATTTCTCCTCCTATTATTATTTCATAATAAAAAAATATTTCATTTAATTTTACACATTTTACGTACTCAAGGGACCGAAATAAATTTTTCAGGAAAAACTATATTATTTCTCTTTTTGATTAAAAATCCCATTTATTCAATGTCCATTTTTTCAAAAAATATTCTCAAGAATGTTATTACTATTATATTATTAATTCTATATGTATTTTTTACCCATGATTAAATTTATTGAAAAAGATATAATATTATTCTTCTTATCATTTTCTAAATGGTGTACTTAAACTTTTTACAAAAAAATGTGAAAGGAATATTTATTTTAACATACTCCGCATGAACAGAATTTCTCATTGTGATACCATTGAATACCTTGGAGATTAATTTATATGTTTCCATGTTGCTTTTAAAAAAACTATCTTCCTTAATATTTGGGGTATTTTTATATTTTAAAAAAGTGGTTTCAAAATGAAGAGGGTACTTTCCTTAGGAAATATTTGAGTGACTCTTTTAAAATAATTATCATCTATGATAACATCTTTTACTATTAACTATGTTTTTTGGGGATATTATCCAAAGATAACATCCTTATTATTTATCTGGATAGTATTAAAATTAATATTAAAATATGTTTAGGAATCCTATTTTTTCATGAGTTATTCTATGATGAAAAGATAAAGAAACATGTTTCTTTTCACTAGGTTATAATACGATGAAATATCAATAAAACAAATTTACTTTCAATCGGTTATTATATAATTAATGTTTTAGAATCCTATAGAAAAAATATTAATGATTTTAATTATGTTATGGGTGGGCCTAATATTATATAGCTCTATAATAAAATGAATCATGATGGATATCTCTTGATATTATAATGACTGTAATGGGGTGTGACCACAATTCATTATAAAAAATTTCCACTATGTTATTATTGGGAGTAAACCATGATTATGGAATAAGGATTAAGTAAAATCAAACATCATATTATGGGTAATGAATATTAACTATTTCATTAAGAGTGAACCCAATCCTCTAAAATAGTCTGGGAAGTTATCCTTGACTATAAGAAAATTATTTTATATTCTCATGTGTATGCCACAAACTTATGTCGTATGCTAATGTTATGTTATCATGGATGATGCTATTTTATTTCTTTTTGATTCATGTATTATTAACTACCATGATTTATACCAGGATTCAAGATAATGTTTTATGATATCATGGGTATATATTTTAAATTATTAAGATCATGTTCTTATCCCCTTATTCTCCTATTATGTTTCAGTGACCAGTGATATCTCCCTTGATTAACCTTATCATCTCAGCTAACACATTTTTTATGTTTCCATTCCCTATGTAATAAGGACGTTTTAAATTTATGTTAAACATAAAAAGGGAAATTAGATATGAATGTATTTTTGGATATGGTTTTTGTTTTTATGAACCAGATGTTTTTGTATCAAAGTTGTAATGTAATACTTTTTCCTATTTCTACAAAACTCTAAACTTTAAAGGTAATTTAGTATGTAAGTGATCCAATGTTTCCTTTGATGATTTAATATTTTCATGGTTGAAACTCGGTCACATTTATCGTCATAAAATCCTGAAATATAAAGATTATTATTTTACTGTAGGATCTAGAAGTGTGGGTTCTAGGCTATCACAGTTGGTATCAAAGGTTGGTTTGGAAAACATTGGATCTTATGATGATTTTATGTGATTTTAACATAGGATTTATGGATACCCTCATGGTTTCGTAAGTTTAGGTTTGATCATATGTTATATAGAATTGAATATCCCTTAAAGGTTTTCAGTAATGGGATTTTGAGGGGATTTGAAACATTTACTAGTTTTTTTGGCAGAATAAAATATTAATGATTAAATAACCCTTTGGGTTAGTATATTATTTGATGATAAATTAATTTTGGTATATTGGATAGTGGGATATAGATAATCCTCATGGTTTGAAATTGATTCACTAATAAGGTAGTATTTGTTTATATATTTATATTAAATATAAGGATTACATTTCATGTTATTTTCTAAAATTCATTCATGATATTTTTGTGATGTTCACTAAATTATAAGATTATATAATGACTTATCATTTTGATTAGTGATATTTTGGGATATATTTAATTATATTTAGGTAAATAGGACCCTTAGGTTTAACATGTGGTTTGACGTGAAAGATTATCTTGGAAGACTGAAATCAAATTTTTGGAGATGTATGTAGAAAGGTATGATATCATCTTTGATGTTAAAACATTCTTTAATTTTAAATTTATTTAGGTAATTTGGGATGAAGGGTTTTTTATTATTGGAATGATCTTTGTTTAATAATTGGTTTTATTGTATTTATTTTGGAGTAAAATGTATTATATATTCACATGGAGGTTTTTACAATTTCAATATTATTTTAAATTGTGTTTACAATTATGGTTTTAATTAATATTCAAATATATGATAAATATCATGTTATCCTTTTTTGTATTATTCGATCTATTAAAAGATTATTTTAACATTTCAAACGTGGAAAATTCATTTTCAATACTTCTCATTTGGAGAAAAGTTGAAATTATTGTGAAAAGTTTTTCAAGGATAAAATTATACTTGTAAAGAAAGTATTTTTAATTATGTTCTTAGTGCATACTATAAACAAATTCTTCAAATCTAGGAAATGGATTTTGAAACCAAAAAATCATAATATATCCATTTAAAAGAAATTAATATCCTTTTCACACCTCATGGATAAACAGTTTTACAAACATTATCATTCCCATGATTATGTTCTCTATCACACTAGAATGGTCTTTGGGAGTTATGTTTCCCATACTCTTCTGTACATTAATTTTCCACTAATTTTATCTTTATCTTGGAACCATATTATGTGTTATTCCATGTTACGTTTATTTTTACCACTTCCATTTTTCAAATAATATTTTATTATCCATTTGTATGATGTGGATTTTCATCTAATATTTCATTTAAATATTGAAACATTAATTACCAAGATAGAACGTAAAAGGATAATTTTATTAAATGGGTGAGAATTTGATACCCTTCTATTTTAGAATAACACTATGTTTAAGAGAGTATACAACATGGAACAAAGATCATAATTGAACCACTAAATATTATTATTTAAATGTTGTTATTATAATTTAGCCATTAAATTGGTGGGTGTGAATGCGATTAAACACATTATGAAATAAATTTATAAATTTTATAATACATATTAACATATTTATTAATTATTATCATATAAGTGCTCAATATTTTGTAAAGTAATTTTATTCATCAAATAATAAATTTTCATCAGGGAATTTTTTAATTTATTTTTATGAGAAATATTATAGACAATTTGAATAACATTTAGGAATTTTATTAGATAAAATGAAAATTCTTTTTAAATTAGCATTAAAAAATAAATTTAAAGATCAATTTTTGTATATTTCTAAATTGTTGATTTTTCACTAAATATTGTAAAATAATAATTTCTTAAATATTTTTATTTCTTATTGTTAAATCATGGAAATAAAATTTCAAATATATTCATTATTTTTTAATAATTTAAACATTAATCTATGTGATTGATAATAATCTAATTTATTTTATTTTAATGGTAAATATTCATGATTTTTATAGAAGTAAATTTTTATGTTTAAAATGCATACTTCTAAGAAGTTTTTTTCATTTCAGCTTACGAATTTATATTATAATTGATTTTAAACACTTATCGAGGTTGAATATTGAAACATGTATAACATATTTGGAGTAATGTGTTTTAAATTTTTAAATAGGACACTTTTATTGTTTCCATTATGAATTGTAATTTGGGTAAGTTTTTGTCACCATATAAAGGATAAAATAGGTAGAAATATGGTTACAACAATGAGTTAAGCTCTCAAAATAAACCCAAAACATGATATTATTTCATTGAATTGGATAAATTATACCATAGGAATCCAAAATTAGAATGTTTATTATTTTTAAACATTATCTATTTATAATTAAATTTATATTATTTTTTGTAATGATTATTCCAAAATTTCCATTCCTTGAATTTTATATCTATAAAAATATTACATAATGATAAAATGATAACAATTTTTTTAACAAATATTAATTTCAAATATAAATTAATTTTTATAACTTTTTTATTTTAAATTTTTAGTGATTTAAAAAATACATTATATTTTTATGCAATAATGACATAGTATTTATTCAATTAATATGAAAATAAAATAATTTATAAAAAAATATTAAAATTAATAAAATTTAAATGAATTTTTTTCATACAATTATTTTTTAAATATGTATGACATATTATGGATGTTGTAATGTATTATATTCTTATTATATCGTTTTTTGGTGTCTCTAAAGTCAAATTAAATGAATACTATCAAAATAGAAAATAAAGATATTTTTTGAAAATAATAATTTACAAAATAATTTAAAAATATTAAAAAAATTGATAGAGGAAAAGATAAATAATTTATTGTTTGAAATATCATCCATTTTCCATTTATTAGCTAATTTTCTCCTTATAATTAAAATTATAACCATTTAATATTGAAAATGTTGTTACCGTGGTTAGAGTTAAAATTGGGTTGCCATATGATTAATAAAAAATATAAGGTTTAAAATCACACCAAAACCAGTATAAATTTATTATTTAATGAAATTTTTACCTTATACTCTTTTAATTTAAAAACATATCAATTTGGAAGTATTTTTTGATAATTATTGTATTATATTTTAATCTTTTTCCAAATTCCACGAGTGCCACTCCCCTCACTTACAAAGGTAACCTATTATCCTCTCTTCCTCACCCATTTTTAGCCTTATATTTTGGAAAATACCTACTATAACTCCATTATGTATTCCTTAAACACATAATAGATATTAGATTCTTTCAAAAATTATTATCCCTTCATGTATGAAGGTGTTATCCAAAAGTGGCTTCTCAAAAAAGCTATATAACTCTAAACCAAGTGTTTTAAAAAAAATTTCTTGTTCAAAATTTTATAAATTAATGGTATCCATTACAAAATAATTAATTAATTGTATTAAATACACTTAATTTTTAAAATTATTGTGTGTCAACCATTATCCACCTTCTTTTTATCCTACAGAAAGTGAGAACATCGCTAACACATACTTACGACTTACCGTCTCCACATAGCGGTGTTATTCATTCTTTATAACAAATTTAAATATCTGGAAATAATAATGGATTTATTAAATATGTATGTTTTTAATGATATAATTATTATTTTCTAATGTTTAATTATTTTTACCTTTCTTTCATTCCATCCATTGAAAAATAGAAGTGTCGTTCAGGCATTCTTACATCCAACCAACTATAAGAACGATGTAATTAATTATTATATAACTACAATTTAGGGACAACAATATATATATAATGAATATGTTTATATTTATATAATTGTTAAAATTATATATATTATGGAACTGTGATAAATATATATAGACTGAGATTGTTGAACCGAAACATACATGTAAAATGAAGTTGTTATTACCCAGAATTATGCTTAACAAAGAATTATTAACAAATATATGATAATATGTTATAAATAAATAATATATATGTGGTATGATATATATAAATATGTTTCTATAATATATTTAAAATAAATATATATTTATTACGTATGATTTTTGAATACGTGTGGAGAAATGAGAGACGTGAGGTAAGGGTTTATTATCTCAAATTATGTTCTTTAGGACAAATATTATGATATGAATGTATAATGTTTCATGAGATGTATATATAGCCACTTTGATATGTATCATGAATATTATTAATTTCATGATATTTAATGTTTCATTTTAAGTTATTCTTTCATGGGGCTTATGATTCAAAATATAACAAAATTGTAAGTGTTTTATGTTACTATCTAATTTTTTACCTAAGTTTTTTATGATTGCATTTCCAACGAGGATATTTTATGATATACCTCTCAATAATATCATTAATTTTATTATCCATTGAAGAATTTTATGAGAATATATGTTTTCCATTAATTTTCATCAAATTAAATAGTCAATATCTTGAAATAATATCTTTAAGTAAACATAACATTATTTCTTTTTCTGTTAGAAAGCATTTTTTCTCCCACGTCGATGATTTAAAAAAATCAAGAATGATTTTTGTATTCTCTAATGAATTTTTAAATTAATTTTTACACATTATTTAATTTTTACATAGTGTTATCAAAGGAATAATATTTTCATTTTTCTAATAGGGTGCTTTTGATTTTCCATCAAAAATTTGGAAAGAATAATTATTTTAATGTACTCAGTATGAACGAAATGTATCACCATCATGACCAACTAATGTATTTAATATTTTTAATAATGTTTACAAGGATCATTTCAAATAAAAAATCATTAATATTTGAGAAATTTTATATTTTAAATAAGATATTTTAAAATTAATTGAATATTTTGCAGAGGAAATATTTCATTTATTATTTAAAAAGAATTTTTTTTACAATAAAATATTTTGATGTTATTTATTTTTTATTGGGTATATGAACCAATTTTATTATCTTTATTATTTCCAAGGATATTTTTATTATTATGAAGACATGATTTTTTTAAAACCCATTTTCTACATTGTGGGTTATGCAATGATGAAATGATTATGAAACTCATTTATTTTGCAATGGTTTAACTATGATGAAATGTTTATTAAAATCATTTTCATTATATAGGTTATGTGATGATGAATATTTTATGATATTGGATCATACATATGTATGATTTTCATTATGTGATGGGTGGGACAAGAATTATATAGTCCACCAATTCATTGGGTAAAGATGGATATCCCTATAGGATCTAGGTGTAGTGGAAGAGTGTGATGGTTCCATTCCAACATTGGTTTTTTCAAGATCAATGATCAATCCAACATTTATAAGATTATGTAATCCATGATAAATAAAATTTAGTCAAAGAATAAATAAATTGGATAAAATTTCGGAACCAATACATAGTATTTCCACATATTATTTATAATTAATTTAAGGTAATAAAGAATTACATTGTGAGAAATTATTTCATCGTTAATGGGTCTAAAAATATTTCTACATTGTATTATCAGTGAATTTTTTGGATTAAATGGTAGATTCTCTCTAGCAGGGATCCACATGTGTTTGGAAAATCTCTAAACATCGCTATGGGAATATTTGGATGCCAGCATGGCATTACTAGATGATAGTGTTGTTCTTCTTTGATCACCTAGAGAATCACATAAAAAATGTTCTTCTTGGTCTCTCGGGACTACATAGTGGGAGGTGGAAGACACCACTCTCTATGAATTGGAGCGTTCTTGGAGAAGGGAGCTCTCAAGGGCTTTGAGAGGATTCTTGGGATTCATTGTTTGTGAAAAAATGAATTTCCTCTTTTGAAAAAAAATAATATTTGGTTTATATACCACTAGGGATAGAACTAAATAATTTTACATGTTTCCTTTTTTCATGACCCCTTCCCCAGGGCCCATGTCGTGACTAACCCAAGCCCAACTTCAATAGGCCAGGGGCTGGCGTCAGGCACTGAAAGGTGTATTCCCTAAAACTGAGAAGGCTTTAGCTTTGTAACCTGTAAACACACAAAACCAAGCACACAGCAAGATACAAACATGAGTAAATTGATAGTAAAAAGAGTTTGTACAGTATGTAAAAGGTTCTATAATACAATCCCAACTGGAAAGTATAAGGAAACTAAAAAGTACAAGTAAACTGAAATAGCTCTTGTGAACACCCACTAAGGATCCAACGTGAAGGGTTGGTAGAGCTCTCGAATGGTCTTCTCTGTGGTACACCTATTCTAAGGTCCACATCCGACCTACCTCCATTCCTGGAACCCTTGTCCTTAGTCAGCATTTTCCATCGTCTACACCAATCACAACAAGGTGCGGGCATAGCCCGTGTTGGGGTGAGTATAACGATACTCAGTAGGGACCCTGAGACCCTCGAAGGTCTCAAAAAATCCAAAATGGATAAACCAAAAAGCATGAAAACAACAGACAAAAATACTTAGGTATATGACCATACATATACCTAAGTTATCATGTATGCCCATATCATTCATGAAGAAACACACGGCCCAACACATTAGCTCAAAGCTCAACTGTTCCACGAAGGAAAGAATTCCACGAAGGTAACACCACAAAGGTAAGTACCACAAAGGTAACACCACATATAAGAATACCACAAAGGTATCCCCATGAATGAAAGTACCACATAGGTTATCCACACGGAAGAATACCACCATGGTATTACCATGATGGAAAGTAACACAGAGGTACTCCACACTAAAGAATGACACAAAGGTATCACCACGACGGTAAGTACCATACAGGTACGCCCCATAGAAGAATTACACAAAGGTATCACCCCAAGGGAAAGGACTCAACTCACACTAGGTATATCTTGGGTATGGTAGTAAAGATGATTAGATTTAACTACTGAATCATCTTACTCTATTAAGAGGCAAACCCATGTAGGATCCTAAATTATCAGACCCATGTAGGATCCTAAATCATCAGACCCACATAGGATCCTAGTATATCATCATACCTACATAAGATCCCAGTACAGCAGACCCATGTAGGATCCTATAGTTATCCCACATGGATTCCTAGAGTGTCTACAAGTGATACTCTCAAACAAAGACCCAAAAAGGATCCCAAATCACAGACCCACATAAGCTCCCTTACTCAGGTTACAGCCAGATACAGGGTTCCCGCACTAAGCTTGCTTGATTCCGGGAGGGTCTGCTCATCAAGCCACAGGTCGAAAACTCCATCTAACATGAAGTCCCATAAATAAATATCCCAAAGTACCACCAAATAAATGGGGTCTCAATGCAATTGATGATGCGTCAATCAGAAGCTCACTCTGTATGTTATTATCCTTTTTGTCCCAAGGGCCCGGTTGGATTCGTGTTCGATCCAACCCATCCGTACCACAAACATTATACGAAACTCATGTGGGGTATACCAAATTTATCATCTCAATTCATGGTTTCTGATGTCACAGAAGGTTCGTCAAATGTATTCTCGTAGTTTAAGATATGGCCGAAGGAACAAAAACGGTCGAAGTTGGTCCGGGTCTGGTCCAACCCGGACTGGGACGACCTGACCCGGTTCGGGCCAACCCGGATGATAGGGTCTGGCCCGGACTCCAGGGTTCGGCCCAGCCCACCGGCATGATGCAGCAGCCCACGGTGTGGCGGCCCGCGGTGCGGCGGCCTGCCCCCTCCTCTGTGCGGCGCAATCGTGTGTCACACCTTTTCCGATAGCCAAAAATGAGCTGGTTTCTCTCCTCTTGATGTCGCCACACAAAGCCGCGGCTCCTACATGCTAGAAGGCATGGACGCATGCCGTTATCCTCATCATGCGGCTGGCCATAGTGCTGACCTCCACCCCTAATCTGCCGCGGGCAAGGGGCCATAGACCCTATTCGGTGAAGTTGTTGTGACGCCTCCATCTTCGCAGCTAACAGTGGTTCCAGACGCCACTCTCAAGTCCCACTGGTGCCAATATTCGTCATAGATCACCATCCTCCTCCCCCACGAAGAACTCATCAATAACCAAAAAGTTTACAGAGAGGTCGGTCCATGTTTTTTTTCCCACACCCTCCATGTTAGTGCAGTAGAAATTGGCTCAACAATTCCTGTACCACGAAGAACATCAAGAATAGGTAAGGGGGTATTCAAAACAACAAAACCTACCACAGGAATGATGGTGAGAATGGATTTATGGAAGGGGGTTGGTGTTTGTTGTCCCCCAAAATTAGCCTCCAATGATGTAACTCATTATTCGATCTATGGTTTGGGGTTTCGGTGTCTCTCTTCACCTCCTGCAGGTACCAGCTGCGTCATCCAAGGGTTTGGCATCACTACACTTTGTCAGCACTTCATTGCTTGGCGAAGCAGTGCCGACACCTCTCCCCATGATCCCTATAAACAGGAGAGGGGTAGCGTGTTCATTTTTAGTTGGATAAATGGAGGAGCATTAATTAAGAACCTTTCTAATTCCCCAATGAACCCAACCGTACTCTTGGATTTCCAATTCAAGTTACTATTTAAAAGTTATGGATTTTACAATAAAATACTTGTCACTTAATAATTTTATTTACAGCCAAAAACTATCTCTGGGGGCCTGCGCCAGCAAAAGTTAGTAACTGATTAAAGAAATCATACCCTCACAAGTTCAGTGGTGGTCTCAGATTTTTAATCCAAGCAACCATTCATGTGTTATAATAAATTGAAAAATAAAATAACTTTCTTTAATTATTTTATTTAAGGTTATTCCATTTTTAGGTTTCCTCACTGTAGGCTTGCACTGACTAAAATTAATTAAATTCATAGGTAAACCTGCCATCCTGAGTGTAAAAGTGCCCTGGATTTTAGATCTATGAACCCATTTAAGAGTTATTCTACTTTTTCAGAAAAACTGCTTATGCATGCAATTTAATGTTTAACAAAAACCGTGACAGACCATTCCAAGCACTCTGAGCCTCGGAATCATGTGTTGTCAGATTTCATGGGCTCGAAATAATTCTATATAATAAAAAAAATACAAAATTTCAAGTAAATTACACCTTTAGTATCTATTTAATTCCTATAGAACCCCATGTGTATAATAAAAATATTATTATTATTTATCGATGTTCACTAAACTCATGAAGTTAACTTCAATATTATTTTTTAAAATAATATTCATTATATATTATTTCTAACTAGACTATAAAACATGGTCTTCTATTCCTCTGTACTATTTATCAAGCCTTGAATAATGACTTTTTATTTAATTAATTAATATAACTTCATTATTCACTAATAAATAAATAAATATTATATTCATTAAAAAATAATTTTTTGAACATTCTTCTCTCATAATACACTCAAATTAAAATTTATGGAATATATGTGATCCAGAAAACATGAATAATTATTAAACCGTGTTCATGAATAATATTTATTCAACATGTTAAATAGTAAATAAATATGATATTATTTAACCGAGATTCTGGATAAACATAGTGTGTGAACTGTAAGGAATCGTTCTTAGTTCCATTCGGAAAATCATCCTAAATTCAACGGTTATAATATAGTAACACACCAAGGAACCCGTAGAGAAAAAAATATGATTCCAGAATAATAAAAACTCAGATGGACACTGATAGTGTATATAATCCATCAATCATGATATCTCTAGTCAATCTAGTAACATGTTGGTGCTATCAACATATGTGCTCGATGTATCTTTCTTTACATTTCTAGAAATTGAACCAGACGATAAACCACCATGGAAATATATTTATTTATGCAATATTATTTCAATCAAAGAGCCTGATATATCAACTTCATTTAAAAAATAGAAGGGAAAAATAATTTTTCACATTATTCACTATTTCAATATTACTCGGGATACGCCGAATGTGGCATACCTCACTGAAAACATATGTCATCATGGTTTCTGTCAATACATCAAAGAATGTAACCTATAATACTCATTAATAATAAAATTAAAATATAAGGATCAACAAAAATATCCAGAAAATAGAACATCCAATGTCACATATAAATGTAGATTTTCTAATGTTGGGACTCGTTCTCATAGTATCATATAGTGGATGTTACCAAGGGTGTACACCATGAGAATATACCCCAATGTCCTTTGATTATCCACCTCTAATTTCCAAAATCAATTTTGTACAGATAATGATTTCATATTTCTATAGAACATATATTTATGAATATTACCATGGAACATATGGGTTCTTATACCAGCATGAAATTTCTATAACCTTTTATTGTGAAAGCTTCTCTTAGTACATTATCACATTCTATGTTATATATAAGAACAATCATGGTGTGACAAGGAATTTATTAATATTCAAAAATATTAATATAGGTTATAAAAAATTAAATGGATCCTTTTTCTAGGGAACCAACTCCAATAGACTCCAACTTGCACTAGATCCAACTACTAAAAAACTTCAGTCTTCTTCTCAAAAAAGATACCAATACATTTGTGAAGATAGGCCTTTAGAAAAGGGACCCACCATGTTTTATTTGGTGGGAACTATTCATACTAAAAATTCACCCCTCTGATATAAATACCTAAAGAGGTGATACTTCCTATGTATGTGATTTGTCTATTGGTGTCACCATGGCTCTCTTTCTAGATCCGCCAATTTATTATTATCAAAATACAATCTGATAGGGTCCTTACTATAAGGTAACACATCAAACTCATAGAAAAATATTCATATCCAAATGGATTCCTATTAATCATCATAATTATTCAAATACTAACACTCCACTATGAAATCAATGACTACTGGATTATTTGATCTCTTTAATCTCATAACTCCTTTGTTGAGAAAGAAAACATACCCTAACTTTGACTTTAGATCATTCATATCTATTTGAAAACCATCATTAGTATAACCCATGATGACTAGCTCCTCACCGTGTCCATACAATTGAAACTTATCCTTAGTTCTTCTCAGATACTTGAGGATAAGTTTAATAGAATACCAATGTTTTTTTTTCTTAGATCTTCTTTATATCTACCTACCATGATTAATGCATAGGTAAATTAAATTATAGTAAATAACATAGTATGCATGATGGATTTTATTATTTAATATTGTGGGATCTTACTCATTATCTTTTTATTCTATTCTGTCTTTGGAAGCATTTTCATAGAAATATGTATACCATGTCACACATGAACCAATACCTTCTAGGATTTTTCCATAATAAAATTCATTAGTATCTGGTCAATGTATGTACTTTTATTAAGTCCAAGAAGACTCACGGATCTATCGCAAATGATCTTAATCCCTAAAATATAGGTCACATCACCTAATACTCCATGAAGAGACAGTTTTTTAACATATCTTTTGCAGACTTTAAGAAGGTTATGTCATTAAAAATAACTAATATGCCATCAATAAAAACAACTAGGATAATTACTTCATTCCCACTAAACCACTTGCAAACTATTTTCTCACATTCATTCTTAATGAAACAAATTTTTTTATAGCTTCCTTGAATTTAATGTTCCATGACCTAGATGCTTGCTTTAATACAAACATGAATCATTGAAACTTGAAAATCCATTTGTAAACACCATGAGTCCCAAACCCTTATGGTTATGTCATACAGGCATTTTCTTGAAGGTTCTCATTATGGAAATGAATTTTAATGACCATCTTCCAAATCACATAGTCATGGTAAGATTCTATAGAATATAGAATAATTGTGGATTTAAACATGGAAACTAGTGAAGAAGACTCAATGTAGTCAATTAATTGACACTATTTAAACCATTTGGCCAATATACTTGATTTATTAGAATTTATATTACCATACTTGTTTAGTTTTCTCATGAATACCCTTTTTCACCCAACATGCATTTCATCAACTGGAAAATTGACCAAAAACCAAACTTGGTAATGATACATGGAACCCATTTTAGGATTCATGGCTTCTTTCCATCTTATATATTCTGAGCTTGCTACTACATCTTCATAGGAGATAGTTTTTTCATATTCCACTAATAATGATTCACCATCTTCTATGACTAAAAAATCATATCTTTCCTGTTCTCTTAAATCCCTAGTACTCCTATATAGAAATTGTATTTTTGGAACTAATTATTCCATGAATAACTTTGGAATATATTCTTATACTAACTCTTGTGTATCTTGAATATATATTTCATCAATGTCAATATTTATCCCACTATCCTTTTTTAGGTTTTCTTCCCTCTCAAGAAAGATGGATTATCTAGAGATATTAACATTCCTATCTTAGGGGTTTTATAGGTTTTATCCCTTTTCCAATTATGATACCCTATAAAGATACACTTTTTTTATCTTGGGTGCTAGTTTATATCAAAATAATACAACAAAATATTCCTCACAAACCCATTTATGTGTATGAAAAAAAATATTTTTTTCTACTCTATAACATGAAGATAATTACATTTTCCACTTTAATCAGTACTAATTTTAGTGTGTATGCTTTAGTTTGTAATTAATATCCATTAAATGAAATTGAAAGATATGAATGAGTATAGCATCCCGCCTTTTTATCACATAAAACTTTCATTACATTTTAAAAAAATGAGGATCTTTAAGGTTTAGTGTCTTGGAAACCAGGAACATAATACATGAAACAAAAAACATTATTATTAAATACTTGAAAGGCTTTTCCTTATATTCATTTTAGGTTCATTAATTCATCTCATAACCTGGGGACATACATCAAAAGAAAGGTTTAGAAGAAGGACCAATAAGGGAAATAAGAGAATCATTTTACATGTGAACTTGAGACACTTCAATAAGGTCCTGAAAATAACTTTAAGGCCTGAGAAAGAAATCATGAGATATATCATAATAAAAATAAAATTTTTCATAACATGAATATGTGGCTACTACATTTAAAAAATAAAATCATGAACTTATCACCAAGGTCCATCCCCAAGGTGTCATTTGAAAATTACCAAGGTTATTCACCAAGATATCGTGAAAATTGTAATCTCTAGTGGTTACATCTTTACCCTATGCGTTGGAGCGCTATCAGGGCGCACCCTTAAATTTGAATTCATTATCATGTGAGCCACATATATCATCATCAAACATTTCATAAATAACCCATATAGAATAAAATAAATGGGTTTAATTTCATAATCATAACGTTTTAAAAATTGTTTTAATGACCTGATCTTTACGTCACTTTAAACCCACGGAAGGGGAGAGCGGGTCTCATGTATGTAAATCCCAGAATTTAAAATAGATCATTTTGATATATATGTGAATAACCCTGTTGAAATAAGAGCTTTGATTATTCACTTTATAACATAATGTAATTATGAGAAAAGAGAGAGGCATTTTGAGACAAAAATTCTGCAGCATAACGCCTGTGTTTCAGGGTTTTAGAAAACATTGAAAAGAGAGGGGACATGGTTCAATCATTCATAAATGACACATAAAACAGTAGAGGGATAGAATAAGAAGGATATATGAACATGGTAATGAAATTTTAAGGACATACCATTTGAAATGAAAAACATGGAAGGAATACAAAAATTAGATTTCTCTTATGAAAATTTGGCAGCCTAACGGCGTCACTTAAACTTCAACAAAAATGATTTGAAAAGATCAAATATGGTCTCTCATCATGTGAAAATAAGAGTTCAGTATGATATATATAGAGATCAGACCCCAAAATAATTAAAAACATAACTTTAAAATATTTACATGAATGTAGAACTTCGAAAAGAATGCGAAAGTTGAAAGAATCCCTTAAATATTCGGCAGCCTAACGACGCCACTTAAAACATCAAAATACTGAATTGAAGGGATCAAATGGGGTCTCTCATCATATGATCATAAAATATCAGTATGATATATATAGATATCATACCCCAAAAAAATATAAAAAAGAACTTGAAATACTTGTCTTGAAAATAGAACCTGAAAATGAGATGGGTGGAAGAATCCTTTACAAAAATTCGGCAGCCTAACGGCGCCACTTAAACATTCATAAAACAAAATGATGAGAGTAAGATAGAATCTCTCATTATATGATCGTAAAAAGGGAAGTAGGATTAATATAAAATAACATCCCCAGCATAAGAACATGGAGCTTAGAAGAAATGACATAAACGAGAGTACTTGAAAAGAAAGAGAGAGGTAGCATCCCTTACTTTAAAACGTAACTCTTAAAACTCAAAGGTTTGGACCTTGAGGGCCTGAGGGCACCTTGGGAGGAATCCTTGAGAGGTAAGGAGACCCGAACATCGTTGAGAATGATTTTGGAGTCCAAAGGATCCGAGAATGGCTTGGTTTTTATAGGGAAAGTGAGGGGACAAGGCATTAATGGCCAAGGGACATCTCATAAGTGGGTTTCTCAAAACCATGTGCTCTCCCAAGATATTTCCCATGAAGCTAGGCCACATGGGGCCCCCAATACAATAATTCATCACCTTTGGTCAGCCAACCCATAAAATATCACATGAAATCATCAGGACACAGTTATGATGTCGTTAAACATACCGAAACCCTAAAACTGTATTTTTACTATTCACTGAAAATTCAACTTTCTCATAAAAAATCCCAAAATATCACCTTAACCAAATATCAATGCTCTTATTTCAAAAATGAACTCCATTTTATAAAAATAATTTTCTAAATATTTTTAATTTATTTTTTTAAAATAAATACACTATTCACCGAGAATTTATTTTTTTCAGAAAAAACCCCAAAATTTAACTTAACATAATATCGATGCTCGGAGTTCAAAAATGAAATCCATTTTATAAAAATATTTTTCTAAATATTTTTAATTTAATTTTTAATTAAAAAACCCTATTCACCCGAAAAAACTATTACTTGAATAATAATTTATGAAACCGTTATTTAACCATTTTATTGAATCACATTACTTAATCGAGGTGCCTAGATTATATTAATACTTTCATTAAGTGATATTACTAATCCATTTGGTCACGTTACTAATCCTAAGCATAAAATCACTATTCATAATTTACTATTCATCAAAAATTAAGTTGATCTTATTAGACTCTAAATTTCGTAATGAACATAATTGTAGAAGACCATTTTTCGAAAATCATTACACATTTTTAATTATTTAAGGTTTACATAAACATTTTTAGAATATCTTTTTTCTAAAATTTATCAAAAATATGCGTACTATATTTATCCTGTCATTTGAAAATTCATAAACTTCCTCGTAAGAAGAAATCGAAATTTTTACTAAAAACAAAGGATTACACAAGGCAGTTACGGTCTCCTTACATAGCCCCTTATCACACTAGCATATGACCTAAGTGTAAGGTGTGCTAAGGTGAGATAATCTGAGGGAGGCTCGGCCAACATCGCACAAGTAGTAATTTCAATTAGTTTGAACTTCTCACAAGGGCGATTCCGTTTTAGCTTCAAACGATGAAGTTCAGCTTGGGTTTGGTCAAGAGCAAAGCCCAGTGGTGCTACCTCCTTCCCAAGTTCTGTTAGATGGGCTTTGATCGGTCCAAGACTACTGGGTGAGGTCATCAAATCTTCTTTCTATATTAATTAACAAAGATTACTTGTATTTAGAGACAATAATCAAAATGTTTAGTTTCCAGTGGTCATATTGACCAATAGTCATATAATCATTCAAAACCTAACGGTCTCATTTAAATTATACTCATGTTATCAAATGAAACAGTTTTGTTGAGTATAAAAAAAATAACACACAAAATTAGGAAACAAGATTTATTCAAACATTTGGGTCGTTACAATCTTCCCCCCCATAAGAAATTGTGTCCCTGTAATTTCAAAAATTGGGGTTTTGAAATTTCATTGAAAGTCCCACATCGGAAAAAGTGTCAGTAACACTATTACTTTGAATGAAAGAAAAGATGTACAATGGCCACCCGAGTTAACCCATACTAGGACTCCATTTAGGAAACATGGATATGGAAGAAAAAACAACGGTTCTAGTTCTGAGGGAGAGTGATAGAAAAAATGAATTGGAGAAAGTTAACCACAAGAAAATCACAAACTTGTGATGTGCGTAAACGATATTTGATTACCTAGTAGGAATCTTAAACCAACAAAAAATTTTTTACGTTCCTTTTAATAATATTGAGGAATTCATTTACTACATAGAACAAAAACATAAGGAAATATACCTACCTTCATGTAGAGTTTCATCCCTTAATATGTTTCTACCAAAACTAATCTATTATCCAAACAATGAGCCTTCAAAACTACTTGGTCTCATTAAAGAACAAGAATCATCTTATAGAGAATCACATAATCCACCAAAGATTAACATTCAATTTCTTCTGTCTTTAAACATTATCCCAAAAACAGAAAGGGTAAGATAAAACTACTCTTCCAAAATAAAGAACCCCAGAGGAAGGGAAACTACTTTAAATCTTCAATGTTCCATGGTACTACCCAAAGTTCATCATAGACCATTCCGTAAATAACGGTCCTTAAAATTCCTCAAAATAAACCAAACTAAGATTGAAACCCAAATACAAGAATTATTTGATAACATAGTCTTCCAAAATAAAATTCATTGTTCATCTCCAAATAACATCAACCTCTCATAACATCTTATAAAAAAGTATCTAACCTAAACATATTTTACCCAATATAGGTTAATCATTTCCATAAGTAACCTAAATTACTATAAGTCCACCTTAAATTCATCGATTCTTCAAAATATAAGTCAACCTTACTCCTCAATGAAAATACCGTAGTAATCTATTTACCTTCATCATATAGGGTCCCCAAAATAGTGAACGTCTTCCAAAATAATAATCATCTTTTAATCCCCTAATCATCTCTGTCATATTAATACAGCAATCATCACATTTCCTATCACATTGGTTGTTGGGACATGTTCTTCCATTTCCAATCATTAACTAAGAAGAGAAAGTATAATTTGGGGCTTAAATACTTAGCCAATAATCATGAAAAGGAACTTAAAGAATATAAGGATAACTTGTAGAAGAATAGTATACCCTAACCTGTGATCCCCTAGGTTACCATCTAGGTTATACATGATCATATATTCCTATGTGAATCTTTATTTTGTTTTATCTTTTTTCCTTTAACAATGGTTCATACTAAGCTTGTGAATTTACCAAAGAATATCCCCCAGGAGTGTCGTAACCAAGAGTACAGCAAGGCCTGTTGTTGTGTACCTATTTCCGTTTGATTCTAGCTCAAAGAAGTGTTTTCGGGTTTTACCCCTATGTACATATGTGCCAGAGCCACCTCTACTTGCTCGTATCTAGACAAGGATGTATTTTCTTGACAACCCATTACTCAATACTCACAAATATACCAGGACGATTTCCAATAAACTTTTCTATAGGATTCTTCCTAAAGTATTCATTTCCTAATTTCCAAAAATAACTAAATAATACTTTGATACCAACTATAGCATCCCACATTTAATCACATAAAATTTCATTACATTTTACAAAACTGAGGATCTTTCAGGTTTAGTGTTTTGGAAACCAGGAACTTAATACATGAAACAAAAAAACATTCTTCTTAAACACTTGAAAGGATTCTCCTTATGTTCATTATAGGTTCATTACTGCATCTCATAACCTAGGGAAATACATCAAAAGAAAGGTTGAGCAGAAGGCCTAGTAAGGGAAACAAGAGAATCATTTTACATGTGAACTTGAGATACTTCAATGTGGTCATGAAAAGAACTTTAAGGCATGAGAAAGAAATCATAAGATATATCATAATAAAAATAAAATTTTTCATAACATGAAGATGTTGCTACTAAATTTAACAAATAAAATCATGAACATATCACCAAGGTCCATCCCCAAGGTGTCATTTGAAAATTACCAAGGTTATTCACCAAGATATCGTGAAAATTGTAATCTCTAGTGGTTACATCATTACCCAATGCATTGGAGCGCTATCAGGGCGCACCTTTAAATTTCCCTTCATAATCATGTGAGCCACATATATCATCATCAAAAATTTCATAAATAACCCATATAGCATAAAATAAATTGGTTTCATTTCATAATCATAACGTATTAAAAACTGTTTTAAAGACATGATCTTTACATCACTTTAAACCCAGGGAAGGGGAGAGCGGGTCTCATGTATGTAAATCCCAGAATTTAAAATAGAAAATTTTGATATATATGTGAATACCCGTGTAGAAATAAGATCTTTGAGTATATACTTTATAACATAATGTAATTTTGAGAAAAGAGAGTGGCATTTTGAGATGAAAATTCTGCAGCATAACAGCTATGTTTCAGGGTTTTAGAAAACATTGAAAAGAGAGGGGACATTGGTCAATCATTCATAAATGACTCATTAAAAAGTATAGGGACAGAATAAGAAGGATATATGAACATGGTAATTAAATTTTAAGTACATACTATTTGAAATGAAAAACATGGAAGGAAGACAAAAATTAGATTTCTCTTATGAAAATTCGGCAGCCTAACGGCATCACTTAAACTTCAACAAAAATGATTTGAAAAGATCAAATAGGGTCTCCCATAATGTGAACATAAGAGTTCAGTATGATAGATATAGAGATCATATCCCATAATAATTTAAAAAGGAACTTTAAAAACATTACGTGAAAGTAGAACTTTGAAAAGAATGAGAAAGTTGAAAGAATCCCTTAAAAATTCGGCAGCCTAACGGCGCCACTTAAAACATCAAAATACTTAATTTATGGGATAAAATGGGGTCTCTCATAATTTTATCATAAAATATAAGTATGATAGATATAGAGATCATACCAAAAAAAAATAAAAAAAGAACTTGAAAGACTTGTCAAGAAAATAGAACTTGAAAATGAGAAGGGTGAAAGAATCCTTTACAAAAATTCGGCTGCCTAACGGTGCCACTTAAACATTCATAAAACAAAATGATGAGAGTAAGAGAGAATATATCATCATATGAACTTAAAAAGGGAAGTAGGATTAATATAAAATAACATCCCCAACATAATAACATGGTGCTTATAAGAAATGACATAAACGAGAGTACTTGAAAAGAAAGAGAGAGGTAGGATCCCTTACCTTAAAATGTAACTCTTAAAACTCAAAAGTTTGGACCTTGAGGGATTGGGGAACCTTGGGAGGACTCCTTGGTAGGTAAGAAGACCAGAAATTTTTTGAGAATGATTTTGGAGTCCAAAGGATGGGAGAATGGCTTGGTATTTATAGGGAATGTGAGGGGACAAGGCATTAATGGCCAAGGGACACCTCATAAGTGGGTTTCTCAAAACCATGTGCTCTCCAAAGATATTTCCCATGAATTTAGGCCACATGGGGACCCCAATACAATAGTTCATCATATTTGGTCGGCTAACCCATAAAATATCTCATGAAATCATCATGACACAGTGATGATGTCATTAAACATACCGAAACCCTAAAACTGTATTTTTACTATTCAATGAAAATTCAACTTTCTCAGAAAACTCCCAAAATTTAGCCTTAACCAAATATCAATGCTCTTATTTCAAAAATGAACTCCATTTTATAAAAATATTTTTAAAATATTTTTAATTTATTTTTTAAAATAAATACACTATTCAACGAAAATTCAGTTTTTTTTCATAAAAAACCCCAAAATTTACCTTAACATAATATCGATTCTCTGAGTTCAAAAATGAAATCCATTTCATAAAAATAATTTTCTAAATATTTTTAATTAATTTTTTAATTAAAAAACACTATTCACTCGAAAAAACTAATACATGAATAATAATTTATGAAACCGTTATTTAACCATTTTATTGAATCAAATTACATAATCATGGTGCCTAGATTATATTAATACTTTCTTTAAGTGATATTACTAATCCATTTGGTCATATTACTAATCCTAAGCATAAAATCACTAATCATAATTTACTATTCATCTAAAATTAAGTTGATCTTATTAGACTCCAAATTTCGTACTAAACATAATTGTAGAAGCCCATTTTTTAAAAATAATTACACATGTTTAATTATTTAAGGTTTACATAAACATTTTTAAAATATCCTTTTTCTAAAATTCATCAAAAATATGCATACTATATTTATCCGGTCATTAGAAAATTCATAAAAATCATCATAAGAAGAAATAGATATTTTTATTTAAAACAAAGGATTACAGAAGGCAGTTACGGTCTCCTTACATAGCCCCTTATCACACCAGCATAGGACCTAAGTGTAAGGTGTGCTAAGGTGAGAGAATACGAGGGAGGCTCGGCCAACATCACACGAGTAGTAATTTCTATCAGTTTGAACTTCTCTCAAGGGCGATTCCGTTCTAGCTTCACACGATGAAGTTCAGCTTGGGTTTGGTCCAGAGCAAAGCCCAGTGGTGCTACCTCCTTCCCAAGTTCTGTTAGATGGGCTTCGATCCGTCCAAGACTACTAGCTGAGGTCATCGAATCTTCTTTCTATATTAATTAGCCAAGATTACTTGTATTTAGAGACAATAATCAAAATGTTTAGTTTTCAGTGGTCATATTGACCAATGCTCATATAATCAGTCAAAACCCAACGGTCTCATTTTAATTATACTCATGTTATCAAATGAAACACTTTTGTTGAGTATCAAAAATAAAATAACACACAAAATTAGGAAACATGATTTATTCAAAATTTTGGGTCGTTACAATGAGTCATCATCAACCTTACCTTATTTAACAAGGTATAGTTCCACCTTTCACGGACACTATTCCAATGTGGTGTGTAAGGTGGAGTGAGTTTAGAAAGAATCCAAAACTCCATCAAAATGTTTATAAACTCTTGGATAAGATATTAACCACCTCAATATGATTGAGGTATAATTATTTTCTTTACAAGTTTATTCTATACATAATTCATGAATTAATTTAATTTCTCAATGGACTCAGAAATATAATTCATCACATAGATGTATCCATATATACTCAAGGAATTAATAAAATTTATTAAGTAATAATAACCACCTCAATATTCTACTAAAAATGCTCCAGAAATATCAGTGTGTACCTATCCAAGATCTCTATGTCCCTTTCACCTTGTGCACTAAATGATTGTTTGATCATTTTTTCTTATAATAAAGCATGAGATATTTAAATTAGTTTTTGTTCAGACGCGTCTAGATAACCATCTTGATAAATAATTATCAAGCACTTCTGTTTTACATGACCAAGACGGTGATACCATAGTTGTGTTATATAATTCATGTGATCATGATTTGTTATTTTATAAAAATACTTGGTTTTTTTAATTTAATATATAAATACCATTTTTTAAAAGTGAAATACATAGCATATGTTGTCTTTACAATAGAAATTACTTTTATTCCCAAACATAAAAGTAAAACCATTTGAATAAAGGAATGATACATAAATTATGTTCTTGGTAACATTGGGTATATAATAAAAATCCATTAAATCCAATATCATACTTAATGGAAATGAAATTTAGTAGTCACCAATTGATGGAGCATCCAACCTTGCATCATTGGTAGCTTTAAAATCACCCTCTTTTATAAAAGACATTTGGAATCTAGTTAGTTCTCGCATTTGGATATAGTTGTCTGAAAAATGTTTTATCTAATACCCAATGTGTATATATTGAAATATTACACTCTATAACAATCGCACATTTAGTTTACCCTTGCATTTGGGCGAAGTTATTATTTTAGTGGCCTTTCTTTTCACATGAGTAACGTACTACCTCCAATTCCTTTCTCAGCCTATAGATCTTCCTCTCCATGGAAGGTCAGTGCTTGGGAGATTTATACTTGTTATTTTTCTTGGGACCCTTCACCTTGTTCTCCCTTTTCTTATTCACCATAAAGACTGTGGTTTTTTACCACACCTTGTCTATATCAACTTGAAAAAATCAATCAATGATGTTCTAAAATGATTTAATAATTATTCCTTGTGTTATAATTAATAATAAAACATTATAAGGACTTGAGTAATGAGGAAATTATGAGATCTATGTGAAATCATATGGTAATTTAATCACTAATATGTATATGCATTCAATGTACCCAATACGTCTTAAAACATGATTCTCAACCATTTAAGATTATCCACGAATAATTGTACACAAATAATTATAGATCTCATATCTATGTTGCTTCACCTTCTATTGATATAGGTCTCAAATGTGAGAAATCATTCTATTCACATCCATGTCCTAATATTTCTTCAAATGATCATTGTTCATAGATGACAGCATGAATCATTGACCATTTATACCACCATTAAAATTTTTCTCATATAGATAAAAATCATTCTCACAAACCACATTACCAGGAACATTAGATATATGTTCTTCTAGAACATATAATTTCCTTTCATGGAGTAGGATTACATGAAATCACCATTATCGCGTTTAGAAATTTATGCTTGTGAAAATGTTATCCTTATCTAGTATGGATCACAGTGATATGTTTGAAGTCGGTTTATAATTGTTTCTATAAATAAGATGAGGAGAAATTTAATACTCTATTTGATAAAATTTAGCTAAATAAAATAATATTATATTTATCAAACTCCCAATATTTTATTTGAACCCAATATCCCTCACTATTGGCATCCAAAAATCTTGTTTCTAGAACATTCTAGTGTAAATGATCCATATTTCCATTCTCATTACCTCAAATTTGGTTGGAAAAGAAATGTTAGGGGTTTTATGAATGAATTATAAAATCCAACTACATTAACACATGGTTCCTTGATCTATTGAGTAGACACCCCAATCCTGAAATCATTATATTGGATTTCCTCAACTCTTGCATCTCAGTTACACCAACCCGTGCTTTAGTGATAAACACTTGATGTGAACTAAGATATTTCAACCCAAAAGATCATGTTATAATTCTCAATAATTAAAATCACCCCAACATTGGTTTGTCATGAACATTGAACTATGGTTTCATTTTAACTATAGTAGTGGAAGTTTATACCAATTTAATATTTATAAATGATATATTTTATCTTTTATAACTAAATTGAAAATTATTATCTTTGTTACTTTCTTTTTAATATTAAGTGTATTTACTGATGTGATTGACCATTTCATACATAATATTTATGCTTAATCCAATTTATTTTAGTTTTATATTTCATTCTTCTTAATTCATTAATTCGTATGATTATAAAAAAATATCCATAATGAAATAATAGTGTAACATGAAAAAAATAAAATAATAAACTGGTATGATCATGATAATTTACTAATGATTAGTTAATATAGTGGATGGAAAACTAACCATCTAACTAGGGGAAAACGCCTTGACAAATTTATGGTTTGTATTGTAGTTTATCCACCTTTACACCTATGTCTATCACTTTTATTGTCTTCCCCTAAGCTCTAGCCTTGAACCACCCCTACGAGCATAGGATCTCCATCCATTAAATATACTTTTACTCAAACATAGGTGAGGGTAAGAGGTTTATATAAAAGAAACCATGGGCATGTAGTCCATTTTATAAGAGGAGGAGAGCTAGTACACAAGCCAATAATTTAATTTAATAATAAATTAAATTAAATCAATCACATACAATGTTTTTGTTTAGGCTCATGATCAACCATATACCTGAAAAATTTTATGAATTTAATAAAACCATAAATAAATTCTTAATCATTATTATTTATAATAAATCATGATTGAATCAATTAATTATCATTGTTATTTAATCAAATTTTATCTTAATTCCCATCCATATTTACATAAAATTCCAATCTATAATAATTGTATACAAATTAATTAAATTTATATAAATTAAATTACGTAAAATAATAAAATGTGACATAGAGGAATCATGGTGAGTACCCATCTGAACAACCCTATGTGTATTACACTCACATATTTTTTACAGTTTTGGCATGTGGAATAAAAATATTATTACATACATTAATAATGTGTACTATAAATCTAATTATTACATGGATTTTAAAAATTGTTTTCAATCATGTGTTATGATTCAATGCATGTAGAGTAATAACAGTAATATAACTCATACATGATATGATGATCGTAATATTATACAGAAATTAATTAATCATTTCTATATATTAAAACCAATCACATGGATTTTCCTATAAACATAATGACCAGGTTAATGTACTTGTTGATAAGGTTTTCACATTATAATAAATAAATTTTAATTCAGCATAATTTGGTAAAAATAAACATCATTTACATTGGGGCAACATGTTACGTAAATTTCCTGACCGAAAATCTACGACACACACCATGGGACATGGGGTGTAACCTTTACATAGAAAACGTTGGAGTATATAGTGTGTGGATGTGGAACACATTGTGTGATCCTTGAGTTACATGGTCACTAGTTAGGTAGGTCATGTAAGAAGATACATGGCCCATTTGTGACCAAAGTATTATACACAATGTACAGAAGTTACACAGTGTGTACTATGGATGACCATGTGACAGTGAAGCTAGATCACTATGTGATGTAAAGTTAAATACACCACATGTAATAAGTACACACAACTTTAATTAGTTATGATTTAATTCTTGGTGCATTAAACAATAATACACCATGTTTACCTTCGAAATACCTGACATATACTCATGTGTTATCTGGACAGAATCCTTCACACCTGTTAATGATATATTTAAATTTATTTCATTCATAAAATTAAATAATTTGATTATATTTATAAGAAATGATGATGAAGAATCAAATATATAAATCAGGATTAATCAGCTATTAAACTATAATTGAAAACCAATTACTTATTCGTAAATCTATCAATGATCTTAATATAATTATAAATGTTTATGTGACTCCTATGATTCCACTTATACGTTACAAGCATAGAGGTACCCTAAAATGGGTCATTCCCATAATTTATTTTTTCATGATAGATAACGAATATGATATTTACATGATGATAAACACTGTGATCAATGTAGTTGAATCAAGGAATACAGGAAATGGATAAAACATGGTAATAAAACTACAGGATTGTCACATATTATTTAAAATTAACTTAATGTTGTAAAAAAATAACTTATTATAAATTCTTTCTTCATTGATGTATCAAAAAATGAATCTACATTGTGTAATAAAATCAAGGGAATATTTTCTCTAGAGGTTATACACACATCTTCTAAAAATCCTTGAATTTCCCTCTAGGAATCTTTGGGTGCTATCATGATAGATCCTAAATCCTGCATCGTTCTTCTTTGATCACCTTGAGAATAACTTCCAAAGGATTTTTCATGATCTATCTATAATCGAGAGGTGAATGTAGTGGAATATCACTCACCATTTGGGGAGCATTCTTAGAGAAGGGATCTCTGTTTGTCTTCGGGAGGATTCTCTAGATTCATTATTACCAATAAAACAAATTGTCTCTATAGAAAAATAATATAATTAGGTTTATATACCATTAGGTATAGAAATAATAAATTTCACAAGTTTTCGTTAATATTTATTTAATTCCCAAAAACCCCATGTCTAAAATAATAATAATATTATTATAATATCTCGACATGCGCTAAACTCATGAATTAAAATTAAATATTATTTATGTTAAATAATATTTAATATACATTATTTATCACCTTGCAATTAATCTTGGTCAATCATTCATCATTAAAATTCATCATGCCGTGAATAATTACTATTTATTTATTAAATAAATATCAATAAATTATTCTCTAATAAATAAATAAATATTATATTCACTGAAAAGAAAAAAATATTTACTAAATATTCTTACCACTTAATAATATTATGAATAACTTGTGACACAATATATATGATCAGGAAAATATAAATAAATATAAAACCAAATTCTGAATATTATTTATTCAACATGTAAAATAATATATAAATTATATATTATTTAACTATGATTTTTTTATACACCTACTATGTGACTCACTAGGACCCCTTCTTAGTGGAATTCGGTGAAGTAGTCTGAAGTCAAAGGTTATCATATAGAAACACACCAAGGCACCCTTAGAGAAAGAAGATAATGCCGTAATGAAATAATAACTCAGGGATTCCCAATGTGTAATATAAACTCTTTATCATGATATCTTTAATCAAGCAGTTTTCATACTCGTGCCATTAACCTATGTGCTTGATTTCTCTCCCATTAAATTTCTGAAAATCAAACATGCATATGGAACACCATATACATAGACGTATTTAGGCGATATAATTTCCATCAAAGGGCCTAAGATATCAACATCTATTAGAAAATATATGCAAGAATTCCTTTATCACATTATTCATTGGTAAAATATTACTCATGACACACCCAATATATCCTACCTCATTGTGATCATATTTCACCATGGTTTCCATCAATACATCATAGAAAATGACTTATAATACACATTAATAATAAAATTAATATATACAGATCAATACTCACATCCACATATAGGATCATACAATTACACATATAAATGGGGATTTTCTATATTATAGTCTCATTCTAATAATATCCTACACTAGATATTACCAAGGGTGTATACTATGAGAAGATGGATCAAAGTCCTATGAGTCTCTCCCCCTGATACATTGAATAATTTGTGTCCCTCAAATGAAATCATATATATATAGAACATATATTTGATAATCCTATCATGGAACGTACTAGTTATCATCATTTTGGGGAACTTCATCGACCTTTAAGTGTGACAACTACACTTAGGTCATTATTACCTTCTATGTTTCACATATGAACAATCATGATTTGATAAGGAGTTAATTAATATTAAAAACTATGAATACATGCTATCATAAATTGCATTGAAATTGGATCTAGGGAACCAATTCCAAAAATTTCATTAGATAATAAGGTTTGGAAAGAGAAGTTAACCATATTCAATAAGGGGATTTGTCCACTATGATAATCTTGGGAGTGAACCTTCACTATGAACTGGGGGGTTAACCCAATCCACTATTAAAATATCAGAAGTGAATCATGAAAACTTAATAGAGTATAGAACTTAATCTATTTTGATAGTATATGAAGTGATCCTTGACTGTTAAATAAATGATTTTCTATTATTATGTGTATGACACAATCTTATGTCTTATGCTACTGTTATTATCTCCTGGATCATGTCATTTATTTCCTTTACCATTAATTTCTTATGACTATTGATGATTTATTCTATGATTAATTATTATGGTGTATGCTATCCAAGATATATTTTTTTTTATTGTTAAGATCATGTTCTTGTACATTTATTAACATTTTATTTTTAATTGATCATTGATATCTCCATTTATTTATCCTTACAGAGTATCAAAGATCACCTTTTGAAAATTTCTTTTCTGCATGTTATAAATAAATGTTTTAAGTATAGTATTCCATAAATGGTTACTATAGGAGATTAAATTTTTGGAGATGATATATATATTTATGAACCACTTTTTTATATATCCAACTTGTTAAATAAGAGTTTTTCCTAATTCACTGAAACTCTATGCCAAAATTCCATTTAGTATGTAGGTAATATTATATTTCCTTTAATGTTTTATGTTTTATATATTTAAAATTGGGTCATTTTTATCACTATTAAATCCAGAAATCCAAATATTATGTTATTAGTAGTGGATCTTGGAGTGTGATTTTTGGGATATCGTAATCCATTTCATTCAAAATATTTAAAAACTAAATAATAACAAAACATTGAGAAAAATATATTCATATAAAACAATAGAAACATGTATTGTAAAATTCAAATAATATGACATCCGGGTTGTTGTGAAACGTATTTCAAGATGTAAATAATAAAATATATTGTTTGTTTCATATATTTATAAAAAGTGAAAATTGATTCATATATAAAACATTTTAAAATATTTATTTTTTCATTTATAATGAATGTAAAAGGTAGCTAAAAAATATTTCATATAAATTTTTGAATAGATAGAAACATTAAAAAAAATTAAAAATTTGTACATAGAAGTAAAAAATTCATCAACCAAGTAGAAAATAGGGTCAATTTTTCTTAAAAACATTTTATTTGTGATTTTTTGTGCTGAATAGTGGGAAGTTGTTCTAATACATGAACATTTAAAGAATAAAAATTAGAGAAGAAAATTTATGTCTATTAAAGGATAAAAATTTAATAATTTTCCTCAATTTAAAATTAACATATACAATCCTGAAAAGAAATGTTAATGTAATATAAACCCTTACCTCAGGTTCTTTCAAGCATTGAACACATTCAAACATTTTTCTTAATAAATATATATTTTTATAAATATATTCTAGAAAAATAATGATATATATATATTACTATATATAATTCCCATATAATTTATATCTACTATTTTATTAACAATTATTCATTAAAATAGATATTGATGTTAAACCATGTCTGTTTTCCATGTATTTTTTTGGTTTTATTATTCTGGTCCTTGCCCCATGCTCATGGTTTAATACTATAAAAATTATTAATAATTTAAAAAGTATAGTAATTATTCATTATATAATATTTTATATCCATTCATATAAATTATTAAATAAAATTATATTACATCAGCTTGTAGAAATGGTTGGTTGTACATACACACTGGTGACGTTTTAACTCTTTCATGGATGAAATGAATGAAAGGTAGATAATAATTCACCATTAAAATTCATAATTATAAAAAATATATCATATTTATTTATTATATATATTTTTATTACCATCCATGTATATATTAAATGAAAAAATGAATAATATTACATTATGGAGGTGGTGGTTTGCATGTGTACAAAAAACGATGTTAACATTTAACAATGGATGATAAAGAGATAGGAAATGGATATTAAATTAACATAAAACATCTTGATATAGTAAATATACCTATTTATTCATGTTAAGATGATTATATAACATTTTCATGACTTTTAATAATAATAAAATATGAAAATGATTTGTTAGAAGATATACCTTCTCTTTGGGTATGCCATTTTGAAAATCACCTTAAGGATTCGTGGATATATTTTTTCTGAGAAAGGAAACATAATGTAATGGATAAGAATGTGGAGAGGATATTTGGGTAGAGAATTTTAGGATTATGGTATGGATTGGTGTGGATAATAGAAGAGAGTTTGTGACCTTTTATTACAGAAGTGACACACATGTAATAAATAAGAATATTAAAATATTAAAAATTCACTATGACAGCCTAAACCCGCACTTCTAGGATTGATAATAAAAAAAATTATTTTTCTAAAAAAAAATTGAAAAATACATAGTACAGTATACAATAACATATTTTTTTGTTCTAGGATTTATAGAATTTGATAAAACCTAAAACGAAAAAATCATTGGTTGTATAGTGTACAATGTATTTTAAAATTACATTAAATAAATAAAAAATACTCATCATATTTAAAGTACTGAATACATATGTGTGGGTTAAAAATATCATATTTGGTCTTAGAGAAATAGTCTAATAATCTTTAGAGATTAGGTGTTGTCGTTTCCAGAAAAATTTAAGTAACAGAATATTATTTTTAACTTGTAAGTAATTATGTACCCTTAAAAATAATGTTTTTCAGAATAGTAAATGTGGAAATTCAGAATTTCCCTTTGTAAAATAAAAATATTTCAATGTATAAATTCATTTAAGGATGTATAATGTAACATCATGATATTTTAAATGGAAATTCTATGTTTGATAGTGTATAAGATACGCCACATCAAGCTTAAACAGTGATATATTATTTTTTAAATGTGATCATTATAACGAAGAAATTAAATTGGAAATTATGAATAGAAATAATGGATTTATGAAAAAAAATATAAATTTATAACTCAATATTAATTTATTGCGATGTTTTTAGAAAATAATCACACAATTTATTGTAAAGTCATTTTATTCATCAAAAAATAAATTTTCTTCAAAAATGAACTTTTTCCCTTTTAATGAATTAATATTTACTTAAAGAAGTTTTAGATAATTTATTTTAAAAAATGAATTTAATTTTTGAGTTAATCATTTTAAAATTATCAAAAATAATTTGACAAGTTTCTAAAAACATTAAATTTTCATGGAATAGTGAAAAATGTTGTTATTTATTTAAAACTATATATACATTTAATGTTTTTAGAATAAAAATGTATTTTTTTATTTTTTATAAATTTTATTTAGTAAATTTTTATTTAAGATAATCTAATTATGGATTTTATGTGAATTATATGCTTGAATTTATTATAAAAACATTGTATATTTTAAAAAGGTCATTTTTATGAAAAAACTGTTTCTCGTTGCATTTTTTTATTTTTATTATATATTAAATTATATAACTTTTATGAATTGAATTTTTTAAAAAATATTCTATTTTTTTAATATGTGAGACCAATTTTAGTAAATAGGTCACTTTTATTTTTGTTCAATATGAATACTAACCTTATTAATTTTTGTTACCATGGTAAAGGGTAAATTAGGTTAATATGGATTGAAAATAATTGATAAGAACATAAATTTTCATCCTACTTATTATTGGAAGAGTTTAATTCGACTGTTAACACCTAGGGTATGAAATTGAGTTCGTTAGTGGACTATTCTCTCTAAAAATGACTTATATATTTTTTAAATCAAAGAAAGTCAAAAAAATGTCGCTTTCTTTGGCTTAAATATCTCTTATATGAACACATGGGGAAATAAGTATGTTATAAATGAATATAAGTATCTATTTTGAACCTAACAAACTTAGTTTCATGATATAATTTTATTTATGACTCTTGGGCCACTTGGATGAAATTATGACCTTTACAATGTTTTATTTAATGAAAAGTCAAAGATTTCTTATTCATTATTTTAATAAATATAAAATTTTTAATATGGGGTAATCTAGATAATATATTAAACTATAAAAAAAAATTCAAATATAAACTTTTTATAAAAATCAAGGTGATTTATTTTTAATTTTTAGTGAATAAATAATTACCTAAAATTTTTACACAATATTAATGAAATAATTATTTTATTAATGGAAATATCAAATAAATGTTATTAAAAATATTAAAATAAATATAAATTGAGATAATTAATGTGGTAAATGAAATTTATATTTTATTTGACATGGTAATGATTTATAAAAATATTTTTTTGAATTTATCTTATTTTATTTATATATTTAAATGTCAAAGTAATGAATAATGTCAAAATTGATATTAATGATATTTTAAAATATATGATACATTATTAATGGATATAAAATTCATAAAAATATTTAAATTGGAAAAATTATTTGGGTATGTATTATAATTTTTTATGTGATCCATCTATGGGTATTTTGGAATTTTATATTAACTATATTAACCCTCAAATAGAAAACCAATGTTGTCACAATAAGATTTAAAGGGGTTAAATATGTGTTAAATGAAAATATAAGGGCCGAAATATAGTTAAAACTTATATTTTTTCTATTGGATAATTGTATTCTGACGCATAATAATATTACATTCTATGTTTGTAATTTTAGATCCATTTGAAGTTGAATAATAATTAATATTAATAAATTACTTTGAGAAATTCCATGAGCGGCTCTCCCCTCTTATAAAAATAAACCTCTACTTCCCATCTATTCTCACATAAAAATGCTTTTTAGGCGAATACCTGGCAAAATATATTCTTATAATACCTTCAATATTTATAGATGTATTATTTTTGGTAGAACATCATATTTTTAGGTCTTAGGGATTAATAAAAAGGATTTTCTGAAGAAGTGGATAGTAATGAAACATTTATGAAATGTCTGACTCAGGTTAAGGGGGTTATTTTAAAATTAATAATTTTATAAATGAATTTTATATTTTCAAGTAAATTTTTTAATTTTAATTCATGATTGTATTTATGGAAATAATCAATAATTGTTATTTCTATTTTATGCATTTCAATAAAAAAAATTAATTTCAATGCTATTATGTTCTTATCTTTTAAATGTAATTAATAATTTTATGAAAAAAATGATTTATCCTGAAAATAAGATTTTTTTCAAGTTTATAATTTATTAAATTATTTTCTTCTATGAAAATAATATACATAATCTTTCTAATGTTTTTCAATGGGATAAGAATGGGAAAGATAGATATTCTAAAAATGTTTTCTCAATATTCAACACTTAGGTATCAAATGAGATGATGAGAAATGCGACGTTACTCCATGACCTCAACTAGAAATTTTACTACAAGATATACTAAAAGTGATAATAAGTATTTCTAATTATTATCTATGTATCATTTAAATTTATAAAAGTCTCATTATTTTAAATATTTTTTAATGAATATATCCAATATTTTTTAAAAGTTTATTTTTTAATGCTTATAAAAATGATAAGTATTTTTAAGTTGTTTTCAAATATATTTGTTATAAAAATACTAACATGTTATTTTAATATATATATATATATATAATATCAAAGATTTTATATTTTATATAAAAAAATTCAATTAAATTTTCAATGTGTTTTTCACTGGTTTTAAAACCCCTTCCTTGAAAATTTTATGCTTATCCAATGTTTTAAAATAGTTTTCACATGTTTAGTAGAAATTAAAAAATTGATTTCTTTGTATTAGGATGTATCATACGTGAATAAAATTAGTTATTTGTATACATGTTTCAAAACTCTAATGAATTTTAAGTCTATAACTAATTTTTTGAAAACTAGACCAGAAAATATTCATGGTTATAAATGTACTACTTATTTATCAATTACATTATAATAAAAAAATACAAAACATGTTTTTATACTAAACTTAGTAGTGTATGTTTGGGGTGTAATAGTCACTCTCATGGAAAATTGGAACCAAATTTTCTCATTTTAAAATATAGGATGTGCTGATATTGAAATCTATTCTAAAAATATGATTTAGAAAAGTTTTTTGGTCAGTTTATCTCTTATATAATTAGTGTTACCCCTCATTAAACCTTTTAACCTGTATCATTGGAATTAATTTTTACCACCATTATTATTCCTAATAAACAAAAATAAAATTGACCCCACAACTATATTTGAACATTTTAATTTTAAATATGGGAGAAAATATTAGATTTCATTCCTATAAGTGTTATAAATTCATTTTAAAATAAGTGTGAAAAATAAAAATAATATTGATCTAGATAAAAGAATTATTAAACAAAAAATAGAATTTATTATTATTCTTTTCCATGTAAAACCCACTATATGAATGTTAATATATAGTTTTTAATATTTTATCCACAACTTTTAATAAATCATCATAATACGATCCATGTTTTTTTTATTTTTTACTGACACTTACAGAGAAAGTGTGAACTCTAAAAAAATTTACCAAAAATAACACATCAATAAAATTACAACATAAAAATTATAAATTCCAAATCAAAAACACCATAGACAAGCCCTGAGCTGAGTACCACGATTACCAGCTTCCAAAAATCAACAACATTCAAATTTCAAAAGTCATTACCCATCCTGATAGTAAACTACCTCAAGATAGCCATCACACTGACCATCCTACACTCGGAAAAACCTTCTCCACACATTAACATTTATCCATCACTGCATCATCACTGACACCATTGTACATATCATCATCACCACTCGACTTTATTTTTAAAACTCGTCGAAATAATCCAAATAACCATACTAGATATCTCGATACCCCCCCCCCCCACCGGAGACTATCTACCATGTATTTGGTGCTACAACATCAATTCCCATTAAAAAAAACCATCTTCGCAGTCAATAAAAACTTCAACCAGGACACAATGAAACAGAGGAACCATATTCACTTATCCCTTATCATCACCATAGATGAAAACTCCATTATCACACCAAAAACAAGACACACCAAACCAGATAAATGAAACCCCAACTTCAATGAGTAAGCATAAAAACAGCACCCGTAAAATAACACAAATCACCATCACCAATATCTTAAATGAAGAATCCCTAAGAACCTTAGACAAACTATGAATCATATTCACAAGATAATACTAACTCTAGTCATGTTGAGAGCTCTGAAGGCTGCCACACCACTCATCCCAAAACCTTACAGATACCACTATTCCATATCAGACTTAGAGAGGCACTGAGGAAGTGAGTTCAGTGTAGGGATTTGATCGCCTGAGGGGTCCAAAAACTACTATTTTGGTGAAGAGACAAAACTAGAAAAAGGCCCAACAAAATTAATGGACTCTGGTAGCACCTAAAAACCCATCATGTTTCTAACCACAAAACCAAATTCCACTTTGTTACAAAAACACCATCTCCAACTCGGAGAGGTGTAGATGATCGTTAGGCCAGAGTAAGGTTGGGGAAATTGAGGGCTTTCATAGTACCAAAACATCAACTAGAAGGTTGAAAAGGCTATGAGAGAGAACCCTGAGTAGATAGAACCAAAGGGGAGAAGGATTCCTAAGGAATAAACTATCTCTAAGAAGAAGAGGAGCACAAGAAAGGAGAGGAAGAAAAAATAAATGGGGAACACAGAGGAAGCCAGGGAAGAGGGGGAGAACCAGTGCCATGGAGTAGGGCCTTTGAAACCATACGGGAAGAAGGGGATTTGTGAGTGGATAGTGGGGCCAATGAATGGGGTTTCATCACCTTTTATTAAAATCATTAATCATTTCTATTTAATTATTTATTAACATAAAATAGAATGCACATAATAAAGGTAATTTTATAAAATAAATTACTCTTTTTTTCCTTCAAATGATTTTATCATCATTTCTAATAAATAAATAATCAATATATGAATTATTATACATTTGATAAAATTCAATAAAATTTTATTTAATAAAAACCATAGTTCATTAGTTATCAACCCACATAATATATAGAGAATACAATAAATTAAAAATTAAAAATTCAAAAACAATTACTAGAGTGATTCATCCCCAAATTTTGGAGTGTTGGTGGTTAAAACTTATTCACTATATATGATACACCATTAGAGATTCCAAGAAGCTATATATTCCTTTTGTATTACTAAAATTTTTATAAAGAGAGATTCCATCTTCCTTTTCCACCTTTAGTGAGCATTAATAAATCTATTCATAGATTGCACGGGCTCTTATATCCAATTCCTTTTGAATGCATGGTTTCATGCCACTAAATAAGAATCTGTCTTTTTTTAGGGATCAATAATAAAAATATATTTTTACATTAAATGTCTTTTAAATTTTTGTTCCTATGTATCGATGGAATCATCACCCTTCTGATTCAATTATAAAATTTCTTATCCATCATATGATGAAGGGTTTAAGGAAATTATTTTCTGATATTTGACCTTTTTAACTCCTCATATTCTATAGAATTTATTTCTTCCTCTTTGCTTATGTTCTTGATAAGATTACACCATTGACCATCCTTTCCCTCCAAGTGACATATCACTAAAAAAATTATTGATATATAAAAAGGGAATGGAAAATATCTTTTCTCCCACATTGAGAAATTTCTTAGTAATTATTGGATTACAAGACCAACATAAAAAGGTGAATTTTGTTTTTTTTAAAACCCTATTACATGTTTTTTCTTCATTGGTACATTCAAAATTTCAACATTATTCAAATTCAACTCTTTAGATATTTGGGAAATAATTTCCACATGTTTAGTCATTTAATATCCCATTCCATTTGGTTAATCATGAGGAAATAAATTTCATTTCCCTTAAAATAAAATCTAATATAACACCCTAACTCAAATCCTAATTTCCGATATGATATTTCATATAACCTCAGGATTGTATCCCGATACGTAAAAGGCTATTCACTAGTGGGGAGAGCTTAAAGTAATATGGGGTGACTATTGCCTCTATAATAATAACCATCATAGGGTTTTACAATATAATAATATGACAAAAAATAACATTGTAAAAGAATAACATGATTAAATATATAACATAATTAATTCCAAGTCATAAGAAGTAATCAATGGTCCCCCAATGTCAACGTTTGACAAGTATAATAGTAGAAATAAAAATAAAAATAAGTAAAAGTATAGTTTCAAGCATCTGGAGTATGTCCTAATACTATGTACATTTCCCAGATCCACTCTCCATGGAATCCTACCACAAGGTCCTTTTCCTTCATCAAGTCCCTAGTTATGAATTATGCATGCACATCCAGATCCTAATGTAGGGTGTGAGTGTAATCCCAATTAGACACCACAAATTCATCCTTAACATAGGTTAACAAGTATATAAAATTTTATGATATAACTTAATATAAGGGTTCACCCAGTAATATTTTTAACCATATACTGAGTGATCGTGCAATAACCTGGCCTCCATGAACCCATTTCATACCTACTTCACCATTATTCTTGGAGAATATCAAATATTATCAACTGCATGATTCAGATCATTTCAAGTAACTTTTTACACTTTTATGTACAATTATCATTCAACCTTTAATGAAAAAATCCACACCTAAATTGAAGGGAAATTATCTCCCATGTCACCTGACGACCTTCCCTCCATCAATGGATCACATTTTGGGAACTTCTTGGAAATTAGAATCTCCCACACACAGAAGGATGTTCCCTATCAAAAATTCATAAAGACATATATGGAAACACATACAATGGTGTATGGGATTCCCTTAGAAAAAAATGGATAGTCTAAGTCAATGAACATCCAATATAGGACCATGTTCACAGATCCATTCCAGCTGAGATCCCCCACTAAGGAGTTAGATAAATCCAATAGGGAAACCTTTCAACTGAAAAAATAAAACAATGATTCCACTAACTATGCACAAAAAAAAATAAATTCATAACATAGAATGAAATAACTTATCACAATAATAAATTCTATAGGATAAAAAATATTATTCTAGCAACAAATGAAATAACAACAACATGGAATACAAACAATTCAGAAGCTTTGAATTACTAATCAATCAATAAAAAATAGATTAAGGAACACATAATCCATCCAAAATGGGGTATCATGATCCACCCTATTTACATTAAATATACCAATAAAGAGAGAGTATCTATGTTGGAAGAAAACCCAAACATGTTGAGAAGTTCCAAATAATGGCATAAGATTTTATGTACTTCACACCATTAGTTTGTTAAAGACACTCTTTGATACCTATTGAGAAGCAATGCCAAGGTCACACCCAAGATCTAACCAGATCAACCTCATGCACTAAGAAACCCTATAATAGAAGAAAAATCAAACAAATCATTGTTAAATAATGCAATTCAAGAATTTTATAATTCCATGAAGAAGGGTCTATACCAACATACCTCTATAGATCTGCCAATGATGCTAGATCTGATATTGATCTATGATATTTCATAGGCGTGCTATATTTTTCACCGTTCGAGCAATTATCCAATAATTCATCATTATATAGAATCTATATCCATATATTTGACCCAAACATGATAGAAATATTATTCATTTCAAGGGATAAAGTATACGTTTAGTGAAAACCCGGTGAATTGAGGATCATGGAACACATATATTAATTCCCCAATTACCAACACACATATATCTATTATAACTAAGCTCTAAATGAAATAAAACTTCCAGGAGAATAATTTGGAGTCTTGTGATTTTATAGGGATGCAATTTTGAATAATAATAATAATATATAAAATTGGGTAGTTTATGGGCATTAAGAGGGAATTTTGGATCCTTAATTCATGAATACAATGTTTGGTCACATGATTTTCCAATCTATGCACTAACCATGTGAGGATTTATATATCCCCTAGGAACACTCATGGGTTGGTCACACTATTTGGAAAACAATGATCTAACCATTATTTTATATTATTTCTCAAGTTGTACAATTTTACAGGTGAGGTGATAGGGTTTTTCCAAATATTTTTCCCAACCATGCTCTACCTTAAGGGACTCTATAATGATCCACACGAATTAATAGAAATTATCATGGTTTGGGAAAATCATGATCCAACCATTCACACTTAAAAGGGGATAAAACTATAAAAAAACCCACCATAACCCTTAAAAAGCATCCCAATAAATTTAAATTGAAAAACACATTATATAAATTCTGAAATTAAATCATTACACACCCAAAAAATATGAGGCTATTACATTTTCCACCATTAATGTCTTATCATACTCAATAAGTGCCACTTTTAATTTTAATTAGACCAATCAATCCAATGAGCCTATATATATGGTTTCCTCTCCCAAGATTCAAATGAGATTCATCAATGATAACATAAGATCTAAATAAGTGTCTCTGGATTCCAAAAACATTGCACTAGGATATAGCTTAACATCCTCATAGTCGATCACATGAATACGACTGAAAATGTACCTTTTAATATAAGTCACATAAAACACGTCATTAATATATTTTTAAAGTAAGGAAATCCCAAATGGTATGCCATATATTCGATATACTCAGTAATCTTGAACTGTCCAACAAATCTTAGTGATAGATTCCCCTACTTATACAACCATCAATTCCATATTCAAGGAGTCAATCATTTAAAATTATTTTTTTTGTTATTTTCAAGAAAATATTTTAATGGTTTAGTGATAACCAACAAAAAAAATTCCTACACTTAAACAATATAATGAACCAACATGAATTACTTTATGATGAAAAATTATAACACATTCTAAATAAAATTAAATGTGTTTGGGTTTTGAATCCTTAAAAGAGAAAAATCATAATTAGCATGTTCCCAATTGAAATCCTCATGAGTAATATCCTCACATATTCAATCCATATTCAACTAGATTTACACATACTATATCAATGTTATTTTTCTTTAATTGGTACCTTGAAGTATAATTGGATCTATACATACATAGGAAAAATTGGTCACCCAAAAAAACTCCAAGGGTCACCTCTTCCTATTAGAATGCAATCATTATATGCTATGAGAGGTGATTGACTACTTTGGTATCAACTTTACCCAAATTAAGGTCTCTTTAACAATGCTCAGTCCCAAAATAACTGCCTTACCAACCTCATGAAAACATTGTAATGAAAGACACAACTAGAAATAAGGATCCTCAGAAGGTTTCATCTTAAAAGAAGCATGATTTTTTTTTTTAAAAGGAGATTCCTTCATCCAGACAACTAAAGGACAGAATTTATTAAAAGAAATATTACAAAATTCTAAATTATACGATCATATTGCAATCATTTTCATGAAAGGGAATAAGAGTAGCGGGGAGGACTTCACACCATGTTATGTCTTGATTAACTCCCAAGTTTTCCAATATCCACAAAAATCTATGAAAAATTCTCATATCATATCCTACAATATCATGGTCATACTCTCTGATTTAACATCATTCTGTAGATAATATTTTGTACTATGTATGAAGTGATTAATCAATGACTTCTTTAATCCTTACCAAAAACCAGGATGTGAAACACATATCTTTTTTGGAATTTAATACTTGAGTGAACTCCGTGATGGAATAAAATATCATGTATTTAAACTATTCTTATTTCATCCACTGAAAGGGTCTATCGAATTAGTAATAAATGAGCCACTTTTTTCAGTTGAATGAATAACATCCAAACAACATAATGACTCATCATATTATTAGACAAACCTATCATTATGTACATCATCATGTCATCTAACTTCTACATAGGAACTAGAAGTGCATTAAAAAAGACTCCAGAATACAGATTCTAGGAATTTATCCTCTAATAGGTAAGCCCCTTTAAATCAAAACAATCAATGCCCCCTTCATACCTGGATACTAAAAATGACATCAGGTATCATGGAACATCGTCATTAACCCAGGATTCACTTTCCATTTCAAATCATGAGAGTCTTTCATTATCACATCTCTCAAGGAAACTATTATAACCACTCTCCCATGTACATTGATCACATAATCATCATCTAAGGACCACCCTAGAATAGAATCATTCCATACTAAGAATTCATGTATCACCACACATGTGGGATCATACTATTGGTCTGTCTTAAACAAATACACTTACAGATATGTGATGAAAAAAGATAAACATTTCATGACCCCATGAACATTGGATACATAGCCTATTCATTCAGCCATCATAAAAACCAAATTCCATTACTTTAGTAATGACTAATCAACAAGATCATGTATCTTTGATGTTTTACTATTAAAAGAAAATGAAATGAAATTTCCATTTCCTAGAGCATAGTCCATCTCAAAGTTGAATTTCTAAAATACTCTACCTAAATGGTTTTCCAAAAATTTAGATCACACAATGATAAAATATATCATAATATCTTATGATCCATGTAAACAAAAATCCTCACACTAACTAGATAATTTGACCCACACTTCAAGGTATGGACCACAACAGTTATCTTCAAGTCATGTTTTGGGTAGTTCTACCCATGGGATCATAATTTACATGACCCATAATTATCTGCTAGATCGTCCTGTATCAGTATAAGTACAAACTCGACACATAAGGAATCACAATACACTATATATCATATTCCAATATCTAAATGAAATAAAATTTTGGATGTTTTATATATTATCTTCAAATCAAGAAATTCGTATTCACACTTGTTAGACCACTCAAAAATCCCTCCATTTTTTGCCATCTATTTTTATCAGTTCTACCAAACTAGATAATTAAAAAATTAAATTTTGATGGTTTTTAGCCAACCATTGTAAACTCATTTTGTCAAACACATTCCAAGGTCATTCTGAAGACATCACAGACTCTATTCAATCTGGGTCCACAAAGGTTCCTACCTTAGAGACAACATGGCTAAAGAAATTAACCTTCGGAATCTAGATGTTACACTATGAAATTTTAGCATAAATCTGATGCATGTGAAGTGTACTCAAAACAATATCAAGGTTCCTAGAATACATATCTAAGTTCTTGGAATGTATCAAGATATCATCTGTCATTACGAAGATGAAACAGTTATGATATGAATTCAAAATACTATCTATGATTTAAATGAACACTACTAGAGAATTATTAAACACCAATGGCATGAAAAGATACTAATATAGACCATACATACTCCTAAACAAATTCTTGGGAATATCATCCTCTCTAACCTACTTTTATTGGTATCCAGAATGAAGATCAATATTAGAGAGCCTCCAGGATCCACACAACTAATTAAACAGATCATAAATCTTGGGTAAAGGGTACCTATTTTTCACTACTACCTGATTCACCTTTTTGTATTTCACACAAATCTATAGACAATTGTATATATTCTTGTAAAACAACATGGTGGCACTACAAGGTTACATGCTTTTCTAATAAATTATTTCATATCCAAATCCTCTAACGACACCTTCAAATCTCTCAACACATTTGGTTCTATATAAAAATTAGGAGTCGATATTGATTACACCCCATACATAAGATCAATCTCAAAACTCAGTTTCTCTCTCTGTAAGAAGACTAGACAATTATTCTTGGAAAATATCCTAATAATGATCGACTACTGTAAGGATCATAGATGTAATTACCCAAACGTTTGTAAATGAAAATCCCACTTGATCCAATTAAATGTCTTATTATGTAGAATGGTCATATATAACTTATGAACTTCCATGGCTTCATGTTTTTGGATTTCAAAATACTATTAAGAATTGAAACTATATCTAATATAGTTGTTGAGCAGTGATCACATGATTAGTATAAATATGTGGCTCTAAAAAATCAAATTTACTCAAAAAAAGGAAGTGATGGCCTCATCCAGTAGAATTTATCCATATGAGGCACATTTTTCGATGCTCAAGAAGGAGGTGGAATATTTGGGGTTCGCTCTTGATAAAGCCCAAGCTGATCTTGAATAAGTTAAGCTCGAGCGGAACCACCTATGGGAGAAGTAGAAGTTTATAGAGATTACCACTCGAGCGATGTTATCTGAGCAACCCCAAGAGTCTTTCACCATCATGCACCTTACTCTAATGTCTTATGCGGGTGTTTTAAGGGGTTATGTAACAACAACCTAGCGCTATAACTAAGTAAATTATTTTTTTTATAAAAAATATACATTCATTTTATTATTGTTACCTTTTAAATAGTTTTTAAAGAACAAATAGAATTTTTAGTTAATATTAAACTAAGAAATCTGTTTTGATTATTTAATGGATTTTTGAATTAAATGACATTTTAATAAAATATTATTATTAAAGTACTCTTTATTAAATATAAATGATCATATAATTTTTATGAATACAATTGTAATTTTTATCAATATTTGAAAGTTGTTTTTGTCAAAACCCATGAATTTTCATTAAATGTCAGTTTTTATTTTAAAAGTGAAAATTCACATATTTATAAAATTATTTAGATAAAATGAATATTATTTTTGGAATTAGGACATCAAAATTATCTAACATTGATTTTTTCTTCATTTTCTGAGATAGTCAAAAAATTTGTAAAAATTAAATACCGTTTAATTATATAATGTGATTTATTATATCATAATGACCCAATAGTGATGTAAGAAAATACTATATATGCGTTTTTCAGTCAATATATGATTTAAAATTAAAATAATGTGAATTTATATTTGTTTGATTTATTTTAAAAAGCTTTAGTAGACCCTCTAAGACTTATAATACATTTATCGTTTTAAAATTATTTCCATGAGAGTTTGACTCGCTTCCACATAAGAAAGCCTAATATTTTATGAATTTCAACCATTTACCTTATAAAATAATTTTTTCCTCTCCCCTTTGGAAAAAAACCATGGTAGGGTATGTGGTTTTGATTAGTTTAATGTGTAGGGTCCAAAACCTAAATAATAAATAATTCCCTCCCTTTTCCAATATAAACCCACCCAAGCTCCCACTTTCTCTTCATTAAAAGCCTTTGAAGCCCGACCAACCCCTGGCCTCCTCTCTCTATAATCCTTGATGGTTACCTAAGCTCCCAAGAAGTCTCCCTCAAGCCCTCCCAATCCTTTGGTATCTCACATCCATGTAAGGGTTTTCTTACTTTCTCAATTTTGTCCAAATTCCATTATGTTGTGATACCATTTTGTTTTCAACAAAAAATGTTGGTGTATGATTTTGAACCTCCCCCATACTTACCTCTATATTTTTTAATGATGAGATAACCCTTTATCCCTCATTAATGCCTCCCATGTACACCTATTAACATGCGTAAATTTCGTAAGGAATTACTTTCTTCTCATTTTTATTCAAGAAATTATTTTGTATTATGAATGTAAATTATATTACATAAGTTGGTACGTGAATATATATGACCCCCTTACTATCCATTTCATGTACATATTATGATATACCCATTTCACTCTCATCATCTATTTTTAATAATTCTTATGTCATGCAGTTATGCTGCCGAAATTGCACAGTTATTTTCCAAGGCAAATTCATTGTGTAGTTTATATCATACCCATTCCTCTATCAAGGGTATTCACCTTTATAGACATTTACTTATTGATTATATAGTTTGATTTAGGAATTACACATTCCTTATTAGTGAATAAATTATTATGTTTAAGTAATCCATGTTATATGATCCATTGGCACACTTATTCATAAAATGAAATGATTAAGAAGCTAGTTCCCTGATAGCGCTCCAATGCATTGTGTAATGATTAGTATCATGATACATCAAGTGCAATGAGGGTTTACTCTTTCTAATTCAAGTGCAATTGGGGTTTACGTATGATCTATGTGCAATGGGACTTGGCTAATTCTATCATCTTAAATGTTGTTTCCACATTTCCATGTTATGTTAATCATGTCATATCTAGCCTTTATGTTCATGTTTCACCTATGCTCTATTGATGATCTTATTTCGTAACATGTAGAGTATTCTTTATGTTTTTCCTTGTTTACTACCTTACTGGGCTTTATATGTCACCCTTTTTTATGCATGTCTTTAGGTTATCCCATGCAATGTTAAGTACGAAGGAATGTAGTCGTCATGTAAAGGAAGATTTCAATAATGATATTGTGTTTTATATTTCAAGTTGTTATGTAATGTTCCCAATCCCCAAATACACTAGACCTCTCGATATTAGAAGTTGTATAAAGTGAATGTTTTTATGTAATAAATTATGTTTAAGTGTGTAATAAAGATTAGGGTTGCTATAGTTGGTATCAGAGGATAGGTTTAGATATTTTTGGGATTAGGATTAGAAAAACCTAGTGAAATCCATAGGGATAATTCTAAGTATAATAAAAACATCCCTAAATTTTTTTGAGTATAGATTAAGTGTTTTATAAAGAAAATACATTCTTATCTGGATACGAGCAGGTAGAGGAGGCTCTGGCACAAATGTAACTAGGAGTGAAAACTCTAACAAGGTGTTTTGGCCTTAACCCAGGGTATCCTGGTACACAAAAATGCCCCTCACTAAAATCTTGGTTATGAAACTACCATCGGATATGCTTTGATAAATTCACAATCTTAGTATGAACCATTATTAATAGAATAAAAAAGTTCCCCTAAAAATATATGTTGGGAAGTAGATCATGGATATACTAGATTGAAGCCTATAAATTACTAAGTTAAGGAATTAAAAGTAATTTATAAGTCAACCATTTTTATTTTTGGATTACCCTTTATGTGTTACCCCTAACATTTCTTTTATTCCATCCAATGGTCTATAATAGGAGGAATTAGGCTAACAACTGATGTGAAGATCAATTTGATGATTGTTCTAATGAGATGCCCAATTTGATGGGAGTGAGAATCACAAACTTTGTCAGGATAATCTCTCTGAATTTACTCAAGTTTTGAATAAAAGTGTGGGTCAAGAAGAACGTTCAAACCCCTTAATAATGAACAAATCAAAATCGAGAACTTCACAAGGAAATTTCCTCTTACTTTTAATGGGTCATATGATCCCTCAATCATCGAAAAATGGATCAACTCCACTGAAAATATCTTCTCCATCCTTCAATGTTTCGAACAAAAAAATCTTTTTCTAGCTGCTTATCATATAGAGGGTGAATATGATCAATGGTGTACATTGATCAAAAATACAAATCCTAAGGAGGATATTGAGGCATTGTAATAGAAGGATTTATGGAAAAAAATTCGAAAAATATATTCTATGCACCCTCCGAATTAATATGGGAAGAGAAATCCTTTCCCTCAATAAAAAAGTTGATGATTCCATCAGAGGATATGAGGTAATGTTAATAAGAATTTCATGATATGCCTATGGTTTTTTCATTACCCTCGAATGCAAGGTTGATTGCATCTTTGGTGGGCTAAAACATAGGCCATAGAAATCCCTATAGATCTGTGACTTCAAGAGCTATAATGAAATTCTCTAATGTTCCTTAAAGTCGAAATAGAGATCTGTGAATCTCAATGGTTTAATGGGGATAAGAATAAAAAGTTGGAATTCAATTCTGGTGGTCCGCTAGATAAATCCAATGGTGATAATAAAATCCAGTACCCCACTTTCCAAATGTGCAGAAAGAATCACCTCATAAATTTCCTGAAGGTGATGAGGAAATTATTTAGGTGTGGAAGAGAAAGGCAACTTACTATTAACTTTAGGAAAGAAAAACATACTTGTGACCAAGGAGAGTAATTATCCACTCAACCCTAAATGTGTTGTTAATTTCTTCAACTGCAAACAACTAGGGAACTTTTCAAATTAGTTCCCTAATACTTGGGTTTTCAGAGGAAACCAATAACCTCCAAGGTTGCAAGGGAGATCTTTTTCCATCACTACCACTGAAGTGAAACCTGACAATGAGGTGGTGAAAAGTACTCTAGATATTCATTCAATAATATAGAATGTACTTTTTGATTCTGGTTCTAGGCATTCTTTTATATACCAAAATTTTAGTAGAACAATCCCAAAACCACCACAAATCATTGAAGTAAAGATGTTGGTGAGTATGAAAAATGGGGAAATAATTGCATCTCATGAATATAACTCCTCCCCTGTCATAATTTGTTGATTGAAAATTTTAGATAACATCTTCATACTCCCTCTAGTAGAATTTGATGCAATTCTTGGCATGGATTGGCTTCCCTTATATAGAGCCAACACAAATTCCCATTATAGGGAAATAACTCTCCATATAATTAATCAACACCTGATTCCATACAAGTGAAATGAGGAGGATGAATCATCTTTAGTACCATCATCTTAATAGTGGATATTACTTCCTTATGAGAATACGTATTTGTATCAGATTATTGAGTCTAAGGAAGAAACCATCCATGAAGATATACCTATTGTGAGGGAATTCTCTGATGTGTTTCTCAAGGAATTGTCTAGTCTTCCTCCATGAAGATATGTTAAATTCTCAATTGATCTTATACCTAGGGGTTTTCCAATATGCAAGATTCCATATAGAATGGATTTTCTGGAGGTTGAGGAGATGAAGAAACAACTATAGAAAAATCTGGATAAAGGTTTTATATGCCCAAGTGCTTCACCATGGGGTACACCAGTCCTCTTCATCAAGAAGAAGGATGGTTCAATGTGCCTTTTCATCGATTATCGTGAGCTCAACAAAATCACTATAACGAAAAATTATCCTCTGCCTTAAATTTATGACTTGTTCTCTTAGATACATTGAGCACAATGCTTCTCCAAGGTGGATCTACATTCAGGATATTATCAAGTATGGGTGAAGAAGGTGGATATCCCCAGACTGCTTTTCGTACAAGGTACGAGCACTATAAATTCATAGTAATTCCTCTTGGACACACTAATACTCCATTAATCATCACGGATTTGATAAATAGAGTATTTAGATATTACCTTGACAAGTTTTTGGTATTCTTTATAGATGATACTATAATATACTCCAAAACCAAAGAGGAGAAGGAGGAGCATCTAAGAACTGTACTACAGACCTTGTGAAAGGAGAAGCTCTATGAAAAGTATAGAATGTGTGGGTTATGATTAAAGGGGGACTCATTCTTGGGTAATATCATCACAAGCAATAAGATATCTATGGATCCCTCAAAGACAGCTGCAATAGAGGGATGCTCATGGCCAACACTTGTAATAGATATCCATAGCTTCTTGGGGTTAGCTGTATATTATCAACGATTTGTGAGAAATTTCTCACAATTTTCCCACCATCTTATCAAGCTAACTCGTAAGGGAATAATGATTTCTTGGAGAAATGAATGTCAAGAGAGCATCAAGGAGTTGAAAGGAGGCTTATCACTACGCCCATGATCACACTACCCAAAAGTGGAGAAAATTTTTCAGTATTTAGTGATGCTTTGAAGAAGGGAATGGGTTGTGCGTCGATAAAAATTGACAAATTCATTGCCTATTCTTCAAGGAAATTGAAATTTCATGAGTAGAACTATCCAATAAATGATTTGGAGTTGGTTGTGGTGATCTTCGCTTAAAAAATTTGGTGAATTACATCTTCTGGGAGAAGTGTGAAATATATAAATACCACAAAAGCCTCATGTATATATTCACATTGAAAGAGTTGAACATTCCCCAATGAAGATGGTTAGAGCTGATAAAAGACTATGACTACTCAATCCATTACCACCCTATAAAAGTGAAGAAGGTAGAAGATGCTCTAAGTAGAAAGGAACCAGCAATTATGTCATTGATGAGAATTTAAAAGGATCCAATCATCTTAGATTTGATGAATATGGACATGAGAATCATAAATAAGGGAACATCATCAATACTTTCACGAATGATTTCTCAACTGTATCTTTTGGAAAGGAATAAGGATGCTCAAAAAGATGATATGGGAATTTAGAAGAAGGTGGAAACTATTTGAAAAGGGAAATCCTAGGACTTCAATTTCAATGAAGATGGAATTTTGATATTTGGGTAAAGACTATGTGTTCCATCAAATCAGGAGTTAATGAATGAAATATTGGATGATGCTCATAGTTCAAATTTATCCATCCACCCAGGAAACAAAAAAAGATGCACCGAGATCTCTGAGTCTTTATTGGTGGGATAACATGAGGAAGGAGATCACTGAGTATAAATAAAAGTGTTTGGTATATCAACAAGTGAAGGATTAATGTCATAAGTCAAAGGGAATGATGCAACCATTACCCATACTAGCATGTAAATGGGAGAACATCATCATGGACATTGTAAACATAAATCCAAAGACATCCAAATACAACAATGCTATCTCAGCTATTGTGGATTGTCTTACAAACACTACAAAAATAATTGAAATTCAGGATGATTTATCATTGGATCAACATGAACAAATATACATCAGATATGTGGTAAGGTTTCATGAAGTACCACTATCTATTATATCTGATCGAGATCCAAGATTCAAAACTAAGTTCTAAAAGTGTCTCCAACATGCTCTGAATACTGAGATGAACCTTAGTACAGCTTATCATCCTCAAACTGATGTCCAATCTGAGAGGACTATCTAGAGACTACATGAAATTTTGAGATCATGCTCAATGGACTTTAATGTAGGATGGGATCAACATCTTACTCTAGTTTAGTTCACATAAAACTAAAGTTTCCTATCAATCATCCAAATGACTCCTTATGAAGCCCTATATAGGAAGAGGTGAAGAACACTGACATGTTGGGATGAAGTTGGGAAGAGAAAAGTCATAGGTCCAAAAATGGTCAAAGAAATGGTGGAGAAGGTTAAGACCATCCAGCAAAACATTAAATATTCTCAGAGTAGACAAAAGACTTATGCTGATAATCGTCGATGAGACCTAGAGTTTGATGTCAGAGACATGGTATTCCTCTACATATCACCATTGAAGAGAGTTATGAGATTTTTGATGAAGGGAAAGCTTAGTCCAAGGTATATCGGCCCTTTTGAGATCCTTGATGACATTTGAGTAGTGGCCTATCGACTATCACTCCCACCAAACATATCTCAAGTACATGATGTATTCCATGTATCAATATTGAAGTAGTACATATCTGTCCCATCACATTTACTCAATCTAGAGGTGGTACCATTGGAGAATGACCTCTCCTGTGAAGATAATCTAGTGAATATCTTATATCATAGAGAAACATTTATATGAAATTATACAATTCCCCTTATGAAAGTATTGAGGAGAAACCACAAGTTTGAAGAAGAAACATGGGAACTAGAGGAAGTAATAATGTAGAGTTACCCACATCTGTTTTAGTGTAGTAAAAGTAAATTTCGTTGGAAAAATTTCTTGACGGGATATTATAACGACTCAAACATTTGTTAAAGAAAATCCTTCTTGATCCAATTAAATGTATTGTTATGTAGAATGATCATATAAAACGTATGAACATCCTTGGATTTATGTTTTTTTATTTCAAAATACCGTTAAGAATTGCTACTATTGATAATATAGTCATTTAATAGTGATCATGTGATTAGTACAAATATAGGGCTTCAACAAATCCAATTTACTCATACAAAGGAAGCGATAGACTGATCGAGTTGAACTTCTCCGTACGAGGCCCAATTTTTAGAGCTTAAAAAGGAGGTGCTGTCATTGGGCTTCACTCTTGACCAAGACCTAGCTGATCTTGAAAACATTAAGCTCAATCGAAACTACTTATGGGAGAAGTGTAAGTCGATAGAGATTACCACTCGAGCAATGTTATCTAAGCCACCGCAAGAGTATGTCACCATCACGCACCTTACCATAAAGACGTAATCGGGTTTTTTAAGTGGTTATGTAATAATACCCTAGCACTATGACTATGTACATTATTTTTGAGTAAATAATATACATTCATTTTATTATTGTTACTTTGTAAATAGTTTTTTTAATGCCCAACTAGTATTTTTAGTTAATATTCAACTAAAAAATCTGTTTTGATGAATTAATGGACTTTTTAATTAAAGAATATTTTAATAAAATATTATTATTAAATAAATTTTTATTAAATATAAATGATCGTATAATTTTTATGAATATGATTGTTTTTCGTTAAGGTTTGAAAGCTGTTTTTTTCAAAGCCAGTGAATTTTCGATAAATATCGATTTTTATTTTAAAAGTGAAAATTGACATATTTAGAAAATTATTTATATAAAATGAATATTATTTTTGGAATCAGGACTTCTAAATTAACCAATGGTAAATTTTTCATAATATTATGAGATATTCAAATTTTTGGGGAAAAAATACAGTTTAATTATATAATGTGTTTTATGACATCATAATGACCCAATAGTAATGTAATAAAATACAATAAATGAGTATTTCGTCCAATATTTCTTTTACCATTAAAATTATGTGATTTTAGATTAGTTTTATTTATTTGAAAAAGCTTTATTAGATCCTCTAAGACTTATAAAACATTTTATCTTTTTAAAAAAAAAATTCCTTGAGAGTGTGACTCACCTCCACATAATCAAGCTTAATATTTTAAGAATTTCTTCCATTTTCTTTATAAAATAATGTTTTCCTCTCGAGTTTCGTAAAAAAATGGGCAAAAAGCATGGTATGGTTTGTTTTTTTATTAGTTTAATAGGTAGGGTCCAAAACCTAAACAATAAATAATTCCCTTCCTTTTCCTATGTTAACCCACCCAAGCTCTCTCTTCATCTTCACTCAAAGCCTTTGAGCTTGACCCAACCATATCATCCTCTCTCTAGAATCCTCCCATGGTTCCCCAAGCTCCCAATAAGTATCTCTCAAACCACTCCCAATCCATTGGGATCACGCTTCCATGTAAGGGATTTCTTCCTTCCTCATTTTTTTCCAAATTTCATTATGTTATTATACCATTTTGTTTTCATTTACAAATATTGGGGGTATGATTTCACTCCTCCCCCATATTTCCCTATTTTTGTTTGAATTATTAGATACCCCTTTCTCTCTCATTAATTCCTCCCAAGTACGCCCATTACCATGCTGAAATTTCGTAAGGAATTTCTCTCTCCTCATTTTCATTGAAGCAATTATTTTTTACTATGTATCTAAATTATATTAAATATATTGGGACATGTATCTATATGACCCCTATAATGTCCATTTCAGGAGACACCCCTTTATCTCATGAGACACCCCTTTCTCTCTCATCATCCATTTTTACGAATTCTTATGTCACACATTTATGCTGCTGAAATTGCATCGTGATTTTCTAAGACAAAGTCATTGTATAGTGAATACCATGCCCATTACACTATCAAGGGTATTCTCATTTATGCATATTTACTTATTGATTATATAGTTTCATGTATGATTTACACATTCATTTATCACGGAATAAACGATTATGTTTAATGGATCTATGTTATATGATCCATGTGGCACACTTACGCATGAAATGAAATGATTAAGAAGGGTATGCCCTAATAGAACTCCAATGCATTGTGTAAAGATTAGTATCATGATAAGTCAAGTGCAATGAGTGTTTTATTATTATAATTGAAGTAAAATGAGGGTTTACTCATGATTCATGTGCAATGGGCCTTGGCTTATGCTATCATGTTAAATGTTGCTGCCACATTTCCATGTTATGTTAATCATGTCATATCAAGCCTTTATGTTAATGTTTCTCTTATTCTCTATTGATAAGCCTATTTCCTAACATATATAGTATTCTTCTTGTTATAATTTTTTTAATATTTTACTAGGATTTATAACTCACCCTTTTCTTATGCATGTCCTCAGGTTATCCAATGCAATGCTATGTACGAAGGAATGTAGTGGTCATATAAAGGAAGTTTTCAACAAAGATGTTGTGTACTATGTTATAAGTTGATATATAATGTTTCTAATCCCCAAATACACTAGACCTATCAATCTTTTATGTTGTATCAAGTGAAGTGTTTTATGTAATAAATCATTTTAAGTGTGTAATAAATATCAGGGTTTGTAGAGACCCGTATCTTGACGTACATTGACATTACATTACTTTTGCGGAATACTTAGTACATAACAAAAACACACACACAAGGATCGTAATAGTTTAGTGTCTTTGGAAACTCGGAACGTAATCTTCTAATCGTGGTGAAAGATCTTCAATATCTCTCATAAAGATCTTCCCTTTTTTTACCTAAAAACCTTTCTTTATATCCTGGGGAAAAGAAAACATAAAAGGGTGAGCTCAAATGCTCAGCAAGGGCAAATAAAGGAAATAAAAATCATATCATATCTTTATGAAAATCAAAACCTGCAAAAGAGATCATAATATCTTAACATGGAATAAATCATAGAAGTGAAAATGAATCCCTTACTTAAAACATTACTCATTGTGGCATACACACATAATCATAGAGAATCATTTCTTGTTAGTCAAGACTCATTGCCAAGACTATCTTAGTGGACAATGTCCCTTTCTGAATCGAGTAATCCTCGTTTCAGTCCTGTTTCACTGAACCGATATAACCTACCATTCCAGCCATGTCTATCTCATGAGATATGAAATCTTTACCCAATGCATTGGAGGGAGATATAGGTCCCACCCATCTTATAATGAATCCTTTCTTATGTGTGCCACATAATCATAAAACATACATCATCGCATAACACATATAACAAAAATGGGATTCTTGAAACATCATGACATCATAAATTCATATATGATAAAGGAATTCATAAAAATAATTCCATCACAACATAGTCAAACCAATGTAAAAATATGGATAGAAACAGAACCCTTTATTATCTTAGATGGAAAATAATTTTGATAAAACACTTGAATTGAATTCTTGAGGAAAATATCCTTTCTTCTTCAAAATCAATTTCTTTTCACAAAACATCATGCAATTTTAAAAGAAAGAGATTTTATTGAAAATAGTCATGAAATCTTTTAGAGGAAGCTTCATGAAAATAAGGCTTTATAAAACAGTATAAATCTGTTCGTTCCGTATAAGTTAAAAAAAACATTCTTCGTACTTTTGTCGGAAAAGTCAAAAAGTACCTCGTACGAAAAACGAAAAAAGATTCCTTTCATATCCTTTACTAAAAACTCATAGAAGGGTAAAATTGGATTTAAACAATTGTAGGTGGATGGAAATAATATTACATATTGAGGGAACATGGATGTGGATGATAAAATACACCCCAGTAAATACATACGAATAAACAATCTCGGATAAAAATGAGATTGTGATATTTCCCTTACCTTAGGTCTGACTTGCTTTGTAAGTGTCTGAACCTCCTGAATAATGAATTAAATCATGTTATTGACTTATTACAGAATCATATTCATTGTTATGATATCATATATGGTTCACTTATGACATTATATTACCCGTTCTTTTGTAAACTCCATGTTAAAGAAGCGTTTTGGGTAAAATCGTTTCATTTATCGTAGGTGTTTTGACTTGTTGTTCTTGACATCATTATTACTTATATCATGATTTACTTACTTCCAGAATATAAAATATGATTTATATATCATATATATTCAGTATATATATATATAATAGGTAGATAAATAAAATGAAAAACACCGTTCATGGAGACGGTAGTCCGTACGTACGCATGAACGCTGTTTTCCTTTCCTTATTGTCTTGAAATGGAAGTAAGTAGATGACTTACATATGTATATATATACATAAATCCAGTAGCTTTATAATGTCATATATTTCATTATTATTTCTTATATATACATTATAATCATTCTTAAATGGTTAACATGGAGAATGAATCTCATCGCGTCGTGGAGACGGTATTCCGTACGTACGCACGAGCGATGATATCATTTCTATAAATATTGAATTGAATTGGAGTGGATTATACAATATATCAGAATCAATATGATGTTATAATAACTATGTATAGTTATTCTTTACACCATAATACCCATCCATGTAAGGTGGTGGTGGAAAATAGATTACACCACGGCGTGGAGACGGTATTCCGTACGTACGCACGCGCGGTGATTTCTTTCTCCGTAGGATGGATAGATGGTGAAATAGGCTTGTTTCATACTTATAATAACATATCAGTATATGAGTGATACTGATGTTATTACTTCATAATGAAACAACCTAAGAAGAAGAAGTGGAAGAAGAAATAAAGATGAAAGAATTGGTAACGGTAATTACCTCTTCTTTGAAGTGCCTCTTTGAGACCTCCTCTTAGGGAACTAAAATTGGTCTTTGAAGAAGACCAGAACCTCTAGGATGTTGCTAGGGAAGTGGAGAGGAGAAATTGGCAGGGGTTGGCCGAGCTTGAGTGCTCAAATTGGTGTGAGGAGGAGGGGGAGGAGGTGTCCTTTTATAGGGGAGGAGAGGGGCACCTTAGGAATATCTCAAAATATTATTTTATATTAAAGTCAAAATCGGTTTATAATGGTTCCAAAGGGTCTTATTTCGAAGATAAAGTTTGGATGGGTCGAAATCCTATCAACCAATAGGATTTAGACAAGTTTGGGGTTTTATTTTAACCTTATCAATTAGATTTAACTCTAAGTTAAATAATTTAACTTTTACCGTGTCTTTTTGTTTTCTTTCACTATATGGTTAATAAACTTAATATAACATGCCAAACGAACCCCAAATTGTATATTATTAATACATATATCCTTATCTAAGTCATTTGGCCGAACCTTAGATTTTTAGGAATAAAATAACAATTAGTAATATAATATTTGATTTAAAAACTATTTTGTGTCAATTTTGACACTATTTAATATATGATTTTTGTGAAAGTCATAACAGAATTATATGTTCGAACCAAGTTGATTAAAGCATCACTAATATATCATAGTAACCTAGAAAATTAGTGTAATTCATAAAAAGTCTTAAATTACATTTATTTTGGTATTTATATTATCAATTATGTCAATATTTCATTAATAAGATAATTACTGCATCATCTTTGTGTCATAAATAAATTATATTATTTGATGTCTAAAAATTACAAATAAAATACCATCATGTAGGAAATCTTTTTAGATTTCTAATGAATATTTATAGTCTAATTTATCTTATGTATAACCCCATATTAAAAATGATTTACTTATTAAACTTTGATTTTAACTATTTTAACCCTTCTTTAAATAAATTAATAATAAATGTCCTAATCTAATCCAAGTGGGCCTAAATGGTCATATTTTATTCCTAAGTTTGTTTTTGGTCGAATTACACTTGTCCAATAGAATTAGGACATGTGTTAGGGTAATATTAATATCATATTTACCCTTAGTTACCCTATTTACTATTAACCGCGGTAAAAAAAGTAAAAAGTTACTATTCACCAAAAATTATTTTCATCTCATTGAACCACATTTTAGTCCTTGATATTAACCGTGTCTCTTGGATTTTCGAAATTCCATTCACAGAAGCGGTAAAATTAAGTTTTATGCAAAATTCAGTTTTTAACCTACCACTTAGTGGTTTCACTATTCATAAAAAATTGATGTTTTTCAGAACAATGCCAAAATTTCATCCCAAGCTATATTTCATATTCCGAATTCAAAAATGAAGTCTATTTTACCAAACTCATAACATAAAAGTTGCATTAATTAATTTTATAATTAAATCCCGCTGTTAAAACAAATAGCGTGTTTTTAAGAAACAATATCTATCAAAAGATTGACACTTGTTTATGTCTAGTTTAAATGTGAAATTACATCCAATGACCAACATTGTATTAAATTTTAAAAATATATTCTAAATATACTTTAAAACCACTCAAATTAATGATTTATCACTATTAATTATTTCGATTAAAAAAGTTGTTTTTAATTATAATTTAGTAATTTTCACTATTCATCAGAATATGAAAGTTATCCGAAAAGTACCAAAATTTCACCTTAGGATAAATTCGATACTCCGAATCCAAAAATAAAGTTCATTTTGAAAAATAAGATTTACTGGATTTCAAAAAGTGGTTATTACTATTCATAACGGCTAGTTTTAATAATATTTTTATAGCATATCGTTGTTTAGTGAAACTCGGTATTGCGTACTACACACGCTATCGAGGAAGGTCGCGATTGCGTGTAATGCAAGACAAGTCAAGGATGTGTGTTGTGCAAGCTCCTTTTGGTTTAGCGTACAACACAAGACATTAATAAAATTAAAAAGAATATTTTTTTTTATAAAATCTTGGGCTGTTACATTCTACCCCCCTTAAAATGAATTTCGCCCTCGAAATTCGTCGGGGTTATAAATGGTTTACTATTTGGAAGTTTCTTTAATAGAAACCCACATCGTAAAAGGGAATACCAAAACTTGGCTTTAAAAACTAAAGTATGAAATGTAACGATTACCCAAATTAACTAATCACTGGGTTTCCACATAGGTGAAAATATGGATATGGAAGAGAAATCTAATCATCATGTTCTGATGGAGAGTGGTAGAGAACATGGCTATGGAAAAGCCAGTAATCACAAATCCATAGATTTGTGATGATATAAGGTACCATCTGATTCATCAGGTATAAGAGAACTAGGACAACATTTTTGGTTTTCAAGATCATTTCCCTAAAGTTAAAGAATTTGAATTAGAATAAATACTTACTTTATTTTGGTACAATCTCACTGTTGTTCGTGCCTTTAACAATTTCCACTTCATCTCTTAAATAAATGAAGTTGAATTTGTTATTCGTGAAGTGTTAGCAGATCATGTGATAGAATGACGGGTCATTCCATCTGTCTCAAACAAAAGTAAGCAAAAGTTATTAAATATACATAAGTCATTCTATAGTGAGATTAATCATATATAGTTCCTAAAATGGACTTATACTTCATATATCATACTGCTTAGTATAATAAAACTAGTTTCTACTAAACAGGGACTTCCTGTAGGCCAGTGGTAGGCGATAAAGGCCAGTCGCACTTCGGTTGTGGGTTCGATTCCCACAGCCTTGTCCGAAGCGATGGGCTGTCGCCCGTCCTGCAGGTTGTCCTTTTTCTAAAACTATATTACTATAACATCCCATAAATAATATCGAAAAAACTTCTATCCTTAAACAATACTAACTTATGTCCAACATAATCTAGTCTAATCTTTAGGCTTATACATAATATTGCAGTCCACTCTCATAATATAGTGACATCGATTACCAGAGATTTAATACTGTCGTTGATCCCCACATATCATAAGATATGTCTTGTTGGTCACATTCCAAACATTCAAAGTCCTTAATCGTGTATTCTCTTGAATAGCTTAGTGAAAACATGAGTGCAGTTAAAAGTTAACACTTTCCACATACCAAAATCCTCAAAATTCTATATACTCAAACCATGATATCACTTAGTCCTTATATCAATCATGAGCTCATGAATACAGTTAAACAATTAATTTTCTCATTTTCCCTTCATTATGCGCATAATATCTCAATCACTTTGAATAACACATTAGACCAATACATAAATATTCCAATACTCCATGATAAAACATTATTTTGGAATCCCATTACATAAACACTTAATCATTCCACCACATCATTGTCATATTCAACATTGCCAATAGTGATCACATGTGACTTCCCTTTGTCCTTTGCCTTAAGTGGTTGCTCATGTTGATCATCACTAACCCTTGGATTAGGGCAATTATTAGCATAATGCCCCATTTCTTTGCACTTGAAGCATTGAAGTGTTGGTAGTGCGTTCTCTGCAGTGTTTGCTTTATTCACATCATTAGAAAACCTTTTTCCATTACTTCGACACTCAGCTGCTCGATGACCTTCTTTTCCACACTTAAAACATTTTCTAGTCCCTTTAAGACAATCTCCACCATGCTTCTTTCCACACTTTGTGCATAAGGAAACATTCATCTTCTTTTCACCATTATTCTGAGATTTCTCCTTGAATTCCATCTTTCGTTTCTTGTCAAAACCATGAGATGGATATGTAACACCAACTTCCATTTCTACCTTGATAGCACAACGCACAATTTCTTCATAGCTACTGAAGTATCTTATAGCTAATGCCCTTCGAAGACTTGGTTTTAAGCCACTGAAAAATCGATCAACTTTACTTTCAGGTTGGATGATAATTCCAGAAGCATACCTTGCAAGTCTTGTAAAATTTGCTTCATAGGTACCAACAGATTCATCATCCCTTTGCTTCAGTTCAAGAAACTCTTTCTCCATCTTTGTTCGAAGAATACGAGGGAAGTACTTACTGAAAAACAAGTTCTTGAACTCGTCCCATTCCATGGACTCAATTTCATCTCTTGGCCTCGTATTCTTGATAAGATTCCACCATTGATCAGTTTCACCTTCCAAACGATATACTGCTAAGATGACTTTATCATGTTCAGAACATTGAAGAACTGAAAATATCTTTTCAGTAGTACTGATCCATTGTTCAGCAACTAATGGATCAGTAGACCCACTGAAAGAAGGTGGACGCTGCCTCATGAAGGATTCAACAGAATGTTGCTCCTTCCTTTGCTCGTTTGGAAGTCCTACATGATTCGTAGCTTGAGAAAGTTGTGTGAGCATGGCTACAAGATTTTGCATTCCAAATCCTATATCGTTTGGCTGCTCAGGGGAACAATCATTGCATCGCCCATCACATTCCGTATTAACACGGTTCCTTCGGGTTCCAGCCATCGTCTAAAACCCCAAAAGAATAGTGTGAGAGGCAAAAATCATGCTAGGGAAAACAACATAATAAAAGGTTAGTACCCTCAATATCTAACATCTTAGGTTAAATTCGAAGATCGTTAGCGCAATTCTAGGACTATAACCTATACGTATACTTAACCTTAGAGACATCCCTAGACATACCATAGAAATATCTCTAGGGATCTCACTAAAGTTCTCGCATCCTAGTTTCCAAAGGTTGACTAAACCTTTCCTCTGATACCAACTGTAGAGACCCGTATCTTGACGTACATTGACATTACATTACTTTTGCGGAATACTTAGTACATAACAAAAACACACACACAAGGATCGTAATAGTTTAGTGTCTTTGGAAACTCGGAACGTAATCTTCTAATCGTGGTGAAAGATCTTCAATATCTCCCATAAAGATCTTCCCTTTTTTTACCTAAAAACATTTCTTTATATCCTGGGGAAAAGAAAACATAAAAGGGTGAGCTCAAATGCTCAGCAAGGGCAAATAAAGGAAATAAAAATCATATCATATCTTTATGAAAATCAAAACCTGCAAAAGAGATCATAATATCTTAACATGGAATAAATCATAGAAGTGAAAATGAATCCCTTACTTAAAACATTACTCATTGTGGCATACACACATAATCATAGAGAATCATTTCTTGTTAGTCAAGACTCATTGCCAAGACTATCTTAGTGGACAAAGTCCCTTTCTGAATCGAGTAATCCTCGTTTCAGTCCTGTTTCACTGAACCGGTATAACCTACCATTCCAGCCATGTCTATCTCATGAGATATGAAATCTTTACCCAATGCATTGGAGGGAGATATAGGTCCCACCCATATTATAATGAATCCTTTCTTATGTGTGCCACATAATCATAAAACATACATCATCGCATAACACATATAACAAAAATGGGATTCTTGAAACATCATGACATCATAAATTCATATATGATAAAGGAATTCATAAACATAATTCCATCACAACATAGTCAAACAAATGTAAAAATATGGATAGAAACAGAACCCTTTATTATCTTAGATGGAAAATAATTTTGATAAAACACTTGAATTGAATTCTTGAGGAAAATATCCTTTCTTCTTCAAAATCAATTTCTTTTCACAAAACATCATGCAATTTTAAAAGAAAGAGATTTTATTGAAAATAGTCATGAAATCTTTTAGAGGAAGCTTCATGAAAATAAGGCTTTATAAAACAGTATAAATCCGTTCGTGCCGTATAAGTTAAAAAAACATTCTTCGTACTTTTGTCGGAAAAGTCAAAAAGTACCTCGTACGAAAAACGAAAAAAGATTCCTTTCATATCCTTTACTAAAAACTCATAGAAGGGTAAAATTGGATTTAAACAATTGTAGTTGGATGGAAATAATATTACATATTGAGGGAACATGGATGTGGATGATAAAATACACCCCAGTAAATACATACGAATAAACAATCTCGGATAAAAATGAGATTGTGATATTTCCCTTACCTTAGGTCCGACTTGCTTTGTAAGTGTCCGAACCTTCTGTATAATTATTTAAATCATGTTATTGACTTATTACAGAATCATATTCATTGTTATGATATCATATATGGTTCACTTATGACATTATATTACCCGTTCTTTTGTAAACTCCATGTTAAAGAAGCGTTTTGGGTAAAATCGTTTCATTTATCGTAGGTGTTTTGACTTGTTGTTCTTGACATCATTATTACTTATATCATGATTTACTTACTTCCAGAATATAAAATATGATTTATATATCATATATATTCAGTATATATATATATATAATAGGTAGATAAATAAAATGAAAAACACCGTTCATGGAGACGGTAGTCCGTACGTACGCATGAACGCTGTTTTCCTTTCCTTATTGTCTTGAAATGGAAGTAAGTAGATGACTTACATATGTATATATATACATAAATCCAGTAGCTTTATAATGTCATATATTTCATTATTATTTCTTATATATACATTATAATCATTCTTAAATGGTTAACATGGAGAATGAATCTCATCGCGTCGTGGAGACGGTATTCCGTACGTATGCACGAGCGATGATATCATTTCTATAAATATTGAATTGAATTGGAGTAGATTATACAATATATCAGAATCAATATGATGTTATAATAACTATGTATAGTTATTCTTTACACCATAATACCCATCCATGTAAGGTGGTGGTGGAAAATAGATTACACCACGGCGTGGAGACGGTATTCCGTACGTACGCACGCGCGGTGATTTCTTTCTCCATAGGATGGATAGATGGTGAAATAGGGTTGTTTCATACTTATAATAACATATCAGTATATGAGTGATACTGATGTTATTACTTCATAATGAAACAACCTAAGAAGAAGAAGTGGAAGAAGAAATAAAGATGAAAGAATTGGTAACGGTAATTACCTCTTCTTTGAAGTGCCTCTTTGAGACCTCCTCTTAGGGCACTAAAATTGGCCTTTGAAGAAGACCAGAACCTCTAGGATGTTGCTAGGGAAGTGGAGGGGAGAAATTGGCAGGGGTTGGCCGAGCTTGAGTGCTCAAATTGGTGTGAGGAGGAGGGGGAGGAGGTGTCCTTTTATAGGGGAGGAGAGGGGCACCTTAGGAATATCTCAAAATATTATTTTATATTAAAGTCAAAATCGGTTTATAATGGTTCCAAAGGGTCTTATTTCGAAGCTAAAGTGGGGATGGGTCGAAATCCTATCAACCAATAGGATTTAGACAAGTTTGGGGTTTTATTTTAACCTTATCAATTAGATTTAACTCTAAGTTAAATAATTTAACTTTTACCGTGTCTTTTTGTTTTCTTTCACTATATGGTTAATAAACTTACTATAACATGCCAAACGAACCCCAAATTGTATATTATTAATACATAAATCCTTATCTAAGTCATTTTTCCGAACCTTAGATTTTTAGGAATAAAATAACAATTAGTAATATAATATTTGATTTAAAAACTATTTTGTGTCAATTTTGACACTATTTGATATATGATTTTTGTGAAAGTCATAACAGAATTATATGTTAGAACCAAGTTTATTAAATCATCACTAATATATCATAGTAACCTAGAAAATTAGTTTAATTCATAAAAAGTCTTAAATTACATTTATTTTGGTATTTATATTATCAATTATGTCAATATTTCATTAATAAGATAATTACTGCATCATCTTTGTGTCATAAATAAATTATATTATATGATGTCTAAAAATTACAAATAAAATACCATCATGTAGGAAATCTTTTTAGCTTTCTAATTAATATTTATAGTCTAATTTATCTTATGTATAACCCCATATTAAAAATGATTTACTTATTAAACTTTGATTTTAACTATTTTAACCCTTCTTTAAATAAATTAATAATAAATGTCCTAATCTAATCCAAGTGGGCCTAAATGGTCATATTTTATTCCTAAGTTTGTTTTTGGTCGAATTACACTTGTCCAATAGAATTAGGACATGTGTTAGGGTAATATTAATATCATATTTACCCTTAGTTACTCTATTTACTATTAACCGCGGTAAAAAAAGTAAAAAGTTACTATTCACCAAAAATTATTTTCATCTCATTGAACCACATTTTAGTCCTTGATATTAACCGTGTCTCTTGGATTTTCGAAATTCCATTCACAGAAGCGGTAAAATTAAGTTTTATGCAAAATTCAGTTTTTAACCTACCACTTAGTGGTTTCACTATTCATAAAAAATTGATGTTTTTCAGAACAATGCCAAAATTTCATCCCAAGCTATATTTCATATTCCGAATTCAAAAATGAAGTCTATTTTACCAAATTCATAACATAAAAGTTGCATTAATTAATTTTATAATTAAATCCCGCTGTTAAAACAAATAGCGTGTTTTTAAGAAACAATATCTATCAAAAGATTGACACTTGTTTATGTCTAGTTTAAATGTGAAATTACATCCAATGACCAACATTGTATTAAATTTTAAAAATATATTCTAAATATACTTTAAAACCACTAAAATTAATGATTTATCACTATTAATTATTTCGATTAAAAAAGTTGTTTTTAATTATAATTTAGTAATTTTCACTATTCATCAGAATATGAAAGTTATCCGAAAAGTACCAAAATTTCACCTTAGGCTAAATTCGATACTCCGAATCCAAAAATAAAGTTCGTTTTGAAAAATAAGATTTACTGGATTTCAAAAAGTGGTTATTACTATTCATAACGGCTAGTTTTAATAATATTTTTATAGCATATCGTTGTTTAGTGAAACTCGGTACTGCGTACTACACACGCTATCGAGGAAGGTCGCGATTGCGTGTAATGCAAGACAAGTCAAGGATGTGTGTTGTGCAAGCTCCTTTTGGTGTAGCGTACAACACAAGACATTAATAAAATTAAAAAGAATATTTTTTTTTATAAAATCTTGGGCTGTTACAGGGTTGCTATAATAGAGGGGTGTATTAATGATTTTTTTTAGAAGCTACAAGGTTGTTACATACTCCATAATTTCTCTAACACGACTTAGGTCTAGTTTCATCATGTTTTCAATGTGATCCCACTCACTAGTCACTATGAAACATTATACTCTGAGAATATTGAAAGACACATGTTTCCAGTAACATATAGGATACAATTTGAACCTTCTTATCTAAAAGTGCTTCCTCTTGTTCAAATATTAATACCATGATATCAATATAATATTTAGTATCCTGGGTACCACTAATTCCTAAGAATACTAGAGGATGGTAGAGATGAAAATCATTGGTGTAGTCGACCATATCATATGTGACCCTCCTAAACAACTAGAGAAGGTGTGGGAGCATGCCCTGGTGAATCCACCAATATAGACTTTGGTGGAGTAGGAATTTCATCCCAAGTAAAGGTGATATGAATCCTAAAAGGGTTAATTTTTCTAAAATTTTAAATAAAAGTATTATAATTATCAATATGCTTACTAGAAAAAATTAAGTAGCCATAAGGACTACAGAAGGTATTTCAATCAGAAAACTTGTCCTAGGAGATACCCAACCACAAGGATTTACCCTAATAGTTCTACCCAAGTCTTGATATTAGTCCTTAATACCTATATATTTTTCACAATCATATATATATATATAATATAATAGTATGTTCATATTCAACTAAATCATTCCAATTAATACATCACAATAATAAACCTAGGTATACCACTCAATAGTTATCACAAATCAACACATTTAATTAAAAAAGTACCATGATATACTCAACAGATATTATATATATGTATATATATGGCGTGTGTTCTTATATTCCTACACATGATGCATGAATAATCCAAAATCCTGTAAAACTATAACTAAAATATGATCATTGGTAACACATAGGTCTATTACAAATGAGTTTTTCAGGGGAATGGAAACTACCGTACACGAAATCAAAATAGCATATCCCCTTTCTACCATAACTATAACATGAATGAAACATAGGAAAAAAATTCCTTTGATATTATTTTTTCACACCCCGGCCTGAATCACTAGGTCAGAGTTGAAGTTCCACATAACATCATGTGTGACTCCCCTTATGAAAGAGGTTTCCAACTAGTGGTTAGGGTCTAAAGTAACATGGGGAGACCATACCCTTAGTAATTAAATCCATCATATATTAGTACAAGATAACCATAATTCAAAATATAACATATTAAAATAACAAAATGAATAAATACTATAGCATATGTCATGAAAAATCTAACAAATTATTCAAAGGACCCCCTATATGCTTAGTCAAACAGTATAATAGTTAAAATAAAAACCACAATAAATAAAAGTGTACATGGAATAATATTGAGTTTATCATGATATTATGTCCATCTCCCAAATCCATTATCCTTATTAACCTTTTATAGGGATCATTCCAATCACTAGATCCCAAGTCTTGAAGTCGCCACATGCATAAATATGCCTATGTGTGGTGTGAGTATAATCCCAATAGGATATCACCAATGTGTCTATAATATAAGAATAGATGTATATGGTAGTTTATGACATGATTTAAAGTAAATTCACAACCACATATAAAATCAACCATGTACCAAGTGATCATGTGCTAACCAATATTATATGATCCCTGGTCATACATGCTTCAGTGCTATGCTAGGTGAAGATCAAATATAGTCAACAACATTAATTAGAGAATGTCATGTAACTATCTATGTATTTAATGAAAATTATCATTCCACTTATAAAGAATAAATCATCACCTACCTTAAAGGGAAATTATGTCCCAGGGCACAAGGAAAATCTCTTTTCATTGATGGCACACATGCATGGAATGCCCGAACAATGGACTCAGTCTTACAGAAGGGTATTCCCATCAGTATATCATACCTAAATATACAAACATATTTCAAAGATATATGGAATTACCTTGGGAAAACATTCAAGGACAATTCACTAAGCATACCACAATGGGAAATGTCACCCAATATCCCCCTATATAGAGTTGGATAAATCCTTCAAGGCTGCCTATCAACTTAAACACTTAAACAGTGATTCTAGTGGTTATGCACAAAACCACATATTAGGAATAAAATAAAAAATAAAACATATCATAGTAATAAATTCCACATGATATGAAATATTAAAAAAGTAATGAATGAAATAAAAAGAACCTTCATGGCATGCCAATATTCCACAATCTACAGATTTCTACTTAATTGATATACAATATGGAAAGGAAAACATAAGCAATCCAAACTAATGTCCTATGAGCCACCCCATGTATTTTAAATATAACAACCAATAAAGGGTGTCTACTTAGTCTTAAAAAATCATAAATGGAAATAAAATTCCAAATAATGGATGAAGATGGTTGGGACTTCTAAAAATTACCATGTTGATGATAACCATCGAGTTCCATCAAGAAACAATACCTAAATTACACATGATCTATAACTAAATTGATACTTCACACCAAGGACTCCTATAAAGGATAAAAATTCAACAACATATAGGATCTATAATGAGATTCAATAATTTCCAATGCTAATTATAAAATTTACACACAAATATACCTCACATGATCATCTAACAATGCAAGATTAGAGATTACTCAAAGAGATATTGGTAACATGGTAGATATATCATCATTATAAAAATGATCCCAATATTCATCATTATATGTAATTAGGATCCAATGTTATGGAAATGGTTTTCCACCTCAAGGGAAGAATGCTATATCTATAATAATATTTAAGAAAAATGTTTTGTGGATCACATACCTTAATTCCCTAATCAACAAAACAATTAGATCTCGTGGAATCAAGATCATTAAAAAGGGAATCATCGGGGGAGGCAAGTGGAGTCACTAGATTCAATAGGGAAACAATTAGAGAGAATATTATTTAAAATCGTGTATTTTATAGTGTGTATTCGTGCACTAACTGTGCAAGACTTTATTTTTCTCCTGGGAACCTCCACAGTTTTTTCAGATGGTTTGGTAAACAATACATTGGCCAGTATTTTTCCACTATCATAATTCTAATGATTTATGAGGAGAGGTCACACGATTTTTCAAACCATGTTCCTTAATCAGTTACTTCCCTATGTTCATCTATAATTAGATACACTATTTTCTGGAGAATCGATAGGATTTGGGAAAACCATTCATTAATCATGCACCAATAAAAAGGCATATAAAACTCTCTAAAATCAACTAGAAAACCAGAAGTCATCCAAAGAAATTAATAGTTAAAAATAAGGTTTAAAGTGCGAAATTAACTCATTAAGTACCTGAAAAATAAATGGTCATTATAGATAACATGATTCATCCTTTTTCCAGTATTTAACTAAAATAAAAATAGATGACATAAGTGATTCAGAAAAAATAATTAGAGAAAATAGTCACATAATAATAAAATAAATTAATATATTTATGAAACTATGAAACCTTCTTATAAACCCATAACACTTGATGTCTATACCTATGGTTTTTTAAAAAGTTTTCAAATCCAAATATCTAAAAATAACTAAACCCCACTCTAATAAACAATATAGGGAAATGATCATTTAGTACATAAATATTATATATTTTTATATGAACATTCAATTCATATCACAATAATAAAATTTTGAGGAATAAAAAGGTTTCATTTTTCTATAAACTATATACATAAATAACATATTTTCATGAAGTACCTTCAATATATCCCATAATATTCATCACATATAGTACCCTCTTAGGATTCTCATAGATGATATAATTCTTCAAAACCAAAGTAGAAAAATATCAGAGGGGTGATATCACATTCTTGGTAACGTTCAAAATGGTAGATATCAATATATGATCTTAATTGAGCATAAGATAAGCACAATTTTATGATTACTTGATTAGAACTTATGAAAATCATGCATGGTTAGTCAAGATCTTATGTCATGAGTCATGGAATAAATATTTTAGCCTAGATATAAATTTTCAATATTCATGATTCCAAAATCATGGACCATATAGCATAACAAGATCATATATCATATGAATGTGGCACAAGAATAAACATAGGAAATAATAGCATCGTGAATAGGAATAAATTTGTACAGGTGAACTCCTCACATTAAAGACTTTTTATTAGGTTCTCACATAAAATTACAGACAAGGAACAATGTCTGTGTACAAAATTTTGAAATTTATATAAAATAAATAGGTCGACACATAATGTAGTGATCACGAATTCCGGTTCATGGAATATATAGTTTTCTTGTGAGACATAAATATTTACCCAATTCATTGGAGGGAAATAAAATTATAATACCACCCAACACATAATGAAAAATATAATTAAGTTTTCCATAGGATCATAAAAATATTTATCATAGAATAAACCATGGAAATAAAATGGGTTTCATAAATATTTTAACATATCATAATTAACATAAGGTAAGGAAATGGGTTTCATAAAATCATCCTTAAAAGATCATCATCATAAGACATCATATGACAACTCATATCTTTAAAAAACCAAAATTCATTATTTATTAAAATAATATACACTTAATACAACCCCATAAGATCATGAGGTCTAGTTTTTTTTTTTGATTAGGTATATAACAAAACATCATTCAATAGAAAAACAACAACACTATTTACGACTCCTTAACATGATCTTAAAAACAATTATATTTTAAAACTATATAGGGATAAACTAAGGACATTCATAAGAAATGGGTGAGCTATAAATCCTAGTAAGGAAATAATAAAATCATATGATGAGATAAATCATTACATGTGTTCCATGATTTATATCAAGATAACATAAGTGTATTGAGAGTCGTAAACTTGAAAATCTAATAATTATATTATATGATCACATAAGGGAAATGTGATAATGTGGAAACAATATAAAACATCAAATCATAATCCTAAGTTAAGGATATCAATTGGGGAATCATAACCTATTGTGATTGGGATAACCTCCCTTGCACCATACATGGAATATCATGAGATAAAATCAATACCTAATTCTTTAGAGGGATATATAATTTTGAACCCACACATCACATTCATATTATGTAAATGCATAAGTGTTACATAGAGATCATTAAAATAAGATCATATTTCATCACATTTAATCCCAATATTATATGTTGTGGGTGGAATACAAAAAAGTCCCAAATAAATTTCGGATAGGTAAATATAGTTGAATAATAATAAGTGTAAATGGGGATCAGTAATCACTAAATAAATACTTGGCATCAAAAAATAATAGGACAATTTCAGAAGCATAATGGGGGTATGAAAAGATTCATAGAAGGGTATAATGAGAGTTAAAGGGGTACCCATAACTTTTAAATCCTTATTTTAGTATTAGGTATATGTGAAAACATATCACTATAAGATAAATTAGGAATCAAAATACATAACAAAATAATGGTTCTTGAATAAAGAGGAGAGGATCCCTTACCTTGAGACAGTGTTTTCTGAAACATAGGAGGTGATTATTAATAGCTTGGGAACAACTTAGGAAGGATATAAATAGGGAAACCCATTGTAACTTCATTCTTTAATGGTTTTGAGTGAAGATAAATGTGGGGTTATTTGGGTTTATTTCACAAATTATACGGGAATTATTTACTAATTTATAAACATAGGTTTTTAAATCTATATGATAAATTAATCAAAACCATGATCTTTCATATGTATTTTTCCCCTGTTGTTTGAAAATTATGACTGATTTGAATATTTTGTAAGGCTATTATCTAAACATCTTAAAATAATACACAAGTTTATGTGGAGGAGATTCATTTCTATAAATAATTGATTTCAAAACCATTAAATTTTATATTAGTTTTGGTGGATTTATTAAGGTTTTATGAAATTAAAACAATATCTTAAAAAACAAATTATTTTAAAGTGTAAATATAATTTTGTTCATGGATACCTTTTATACTATATATTACAACACTTTTGGGTCTTCATGTTGTCATAATACATACCGTAAATTTATACCATATTTAATTTTACCATAAAATTATACTATTTCATAATATTAAGAAAAAACGTCATTAGATAATTTCAACATTTTGATTTCAAAATATATTTTTCTTACAAAAATAATTATCTAAATATGATATTTTATTCTTTTAAATAAAAATCCACATTTACTGAAAAATACTAGTTTCCTTGAAAATAACAGTTTTTTAGACCCTGTAAAAATTACATTTTACTTTATAAATATTACATTTTACTTCATAAAATTATTTTATGGGACACAAGAGAATGTGTAAAAAATATAAGACATTACATTAGAAGAAAAATTTAAAGATAACTATTGAGAAATAAAAACACATTGTTCCTAAGATGTCCCCCTTGCACCATACGTGGAATACCATGAGATAAAAACATTACCAGTGCATTGTAGATGTATATAATTTTGGTCCCACCCATCACAATAATATTATATACATGAATAAGAAATACACATAGGTTATTAAACATGGAATAAAATTTAATACTATGATTAAGGATTCAATATTAGATACTCAGATAACCCCAATCAATAATGTATATGTATGTCTAGGTTAATACCGTTGAGTGGAAATGGGGATGAGAAATCACTACTCAAATGTTTGGCATTGAAAATTTACAGGATTATTTTGGAATAATAAATAGAGGAACCTAAATATTTATAGAATTATTTAATTAGATTGAAAGGGGCATGTACTAAATTTAATATCATAAGCACAAAACAATTTGGAATCAAAAGGCATTATATGAAGAGGGTACTTTAATAAAGCGGTGAATAAGAGATTCCCTTACCTTGAGATGGTTCTTCTGAAAACATGGGAAGGGCATCTTAAGAGTATGGGGACACATTGGGAGGGATCTAAAGAAGTATGTTCATAGTAAATTCGCACTTCAATGATTATTAGTAAATCGAAATGGGAGGTTGGGTTGTTTTTCTATAACAGAAGAGAGGTGGATTCTTTATTATTTCCTAAACATAGTTTTTGAACTCTATATGATAAATTAATACAAACAACAAACCTTCACATAGTTTTTGCTCAATATTTCTCCCAAAGTGTATTTTATTTCGTTATTTTATATGTGAAATAATCTAAATCTTTAAAATAATATCATTGGTGATGTTTGGTTGAGTCATGTTAAAAAAATAGATTTTAAAGCATTAAAATATAATATCATTTGTAAGGATTCGCTAATGGTTTGTAAAATTAATAAAATAAATTTAAGAAAAAATTATTTTAAAGGTTAAAAATAATTTAAATTGTTTATACCTTTTATTTCATATATTAAATAAATTTTGTGTCATTATGATGTCATAATATATACCATATATTTATATTATATTTAATTTTCACCCAAAAATTCGACTATCAATGTAAATTATGAAAAAAAACATCCTTGGATAGTTATGAATTGATAAAATCATAAATATTATTTAATTTTTTAGAATAATACACTCAATATGAAAAACAACACTTTTAAATCAAAATCCATATTTATTGAAAAATATGGGGGTTTTGGAACTATAAATTTTATAACCCCTATAAAATTTAAATTTGACTTAATAAAATTATTTTTAATTTATATTAAATAAATATTGATTAGTAATAATATTTTAATAAATTATATTTTATTTTATAAATTCTTTAATTCACCAAAAGTGTGTCTTGATTGAAACTATATATTTCCCAGAAATCAATTTATGTTTTATCATATCAAAATCTAGTTCTTATAAAATATATTTTTTTAATAATTATAATGTAGTAAAAGATAAATATAGTCTTTATTTGATAAAAATATATAAATTTTTACTATTATAGTCCATATATATATAATTTTATTAAACTAGTGAATAAACAAACGGTAAGGTGTGTGATGGTGAATTTTCTTTGGGAGGTTCAGTGAGCATTGTTTGGGCCTTGATATTGATGATCTTGTACTTCTCCCATAAAAATTTTCACTAACTCTTTAGTTAGTGAATATTAGATTGATATTGGTCAAGGTAAAATCATATTAATGATATCTCCCTCAAAATATTAGATATATGGGATTCATAGGATATGATCCCACTGGTTAATATAATCGATTTCTTTGTCTATCTCAATTGGTTATATCATTAACTATATATATAATATTCAAATGATCATTGTATAAGGGATATACTATCAATGTTTATAATTTTTAAGGAAATATTAAAACTATAAGGATTTAACTTATAACAACCTAAAAACAAAAGTAGTTTATGTATCTTCTATAATTTCATTTCCTAATAAGGATGTCTTTTTATTTAAAATAGAATTTTAATTATAAATGGTCAAATAATTACAAATAATCATAAATAAAGTAAATGGTATCATAAGATCATATAACCAGTGAATTATAAAAATCATTAATGTATTTTTATGTTGATGAAAAAGAAAATTTAAAAGAGTTTTTGAACACTTATTTGAAAATAAAATAATTAACATTTTCTTTCAGTAACTTCAGAAACTAAAAACTCCCCAAATATTAAAAACAAATTTTATTTGAAAATAAAAATTGAAAAATATGAATGAATCACTATGTAAAATAATTTTCATGACCATGGGAATATTGTTCCATGACACATACCTTTAAAGAGAAAATTCTTTCAAAACCTTTGTAAGAAATCAAAAGTGAGTCTAATGTTAAAAAACTGAAAATATTACTTTTGATAATTTTTAAAGAAATTAAAAGGTAGTAAAAATTATTTTTTCCAATATTTTATGTATATAAAAAACATCGATAGAATATTTTGAAAAACATGGTTTTGTAAAAAAATTCATCATCCATAAAGGAAATAAGTTTTGGTTTTCTTTAAAACATTTTCTTGATACTTTTAGGTTCCAAAGAGAGGAAAAACACACTATCCTTGAAAATTCATAGGTTAAATATAGGATAATAAATTATATGTGATTTAAAGTATAACTATCATATAATTTCCCTCAATATATGTTTAAAATAGACAATACTAAAATAAATGAAATTGTAACATAGAACCTCACCTCAGGTAATTTCATTCTTAATACATGTTCAATCATAAAATATAATAAATATATATTTATTATAAATATTTTATAGAACCTAATTTATATAGAATTTATTATATATAATTAATTTATAATTTTTAATTACCATTTTATTAATAATTCTTCATTAATATGAAAATTTAGGTGAAAACTGGTCTGTTTTTCGTGCATGTTTCGGTTTGATGGTTCTATTCCTTCCACCTTGGTCATGGATTCATCATCTATAGAATTATAATAATTTCATATGTATAATATTAATTAATTATATACAATTTTATAAAAATTTATATAAATTAATGATGAAAAATTAATTACATCACTTCCTGGAGGCAGTAGTCTGTACGTATGCACAAGTGATGTTTTCTCTTTTGAAATGAATGAAAGAAATAAAGTGAAATAATAATACAAATTTAAAGAATAATAATTATATAATAAATATAATATATATTCATTACATATATTCTTATTACTATCCATGTAAATTGAAAATAAAAAATGAATTGAATCGCTTTATGGTAGTGGTAGTCCACATGTATGCCCAAGTGACATTATCATTCTACAACGGATGGGAAAGAGATAGAAACATTATATTACATTAACATAAAAACAAATAATTATAGTATTTATAAAATTTATATAACTTTAATATGGTTATAGAATATTTTAAATTGGTTAAGAATAAATAAATATAAAACATATTAGTAAGAACATATAAATCTTCTTCAGGATTCCTCTTTTGAAAATCACTTTAAGGATTCTTTGATGTGTATTTTAGGAAGGAATTTACCTCAAGGTCATGGATAATAATTTTTATATAGTACTTTTTTAGATATTGGTAGAGATAAAGATAATAATTTGTGTAGAAAAGTGATGAGAGAAGGTGGTATTTTCAAAGTGATGGGAGTTGGAAACATGTAGTTATCAGGAATATTAAAATTTTATAATGACACTCTCAAGGGAAAGTGGATAAAAATTTGATAAATATAGAATATTTGATGATTTAAGATCAAAATAAATTCCTTCAAATGGATTTATAAATTTTTTTAGGATATTTTTACCCTTGTTTCTTTAGTTAGACACCTCATAAACCCTTTAAACCTTTACTATACCAATAAATTTTTACCTTAGTTAATATCCATGACAAAAATATTAAATTAACCTTATTTATAAATTTTTACTTGATAATTATAAATATATAAAAAAATTTATCAGATCTAAATTGTATAAGTGGTAGAAATTAATTTTAAAATAAGTGGTAAAATGCAACAAAAACCTCTTTTAGAATAATGAATTTTTAAGCATAAAAAATTCTATATTATTGCACCAATTTAATAAAAAATAGTTTTATACTAATATATATTATAGAATATATTATCTAAAAAATTTATTAAAAAATTTCATTAATAATTATTTTTCAACATATTAGTATGAAATACATTGTGAATAAGAAAAACAGTTGTCTGAGGAAAAAAAATCTTTTTACCTTTAAATAATTTTATCTAAATTTATACCAAATTTATAGTAAATTTATGAGTGATTGATCATTTTTTCACATTCAATACCAATATAAATCATTAAAATAATAGTTCATCACTGATAAAGTAACATAATATATATATAAATAATGATATGAAAACAAATCTTTTAAAATTAAACAATATTTTTTTAACATTTAAAATTGACTACATATTTCCAAAGAATTACTAAATATATTTAAAAAATTGAAAATATTGTATAAAATTTTCATAATTTATTTATTTAAATTTATAATCTCCCATGAAACTACTATGAGAGAACTGTCCTAATAAATAGTAATATTTCAATAGTATAAGACTATTATTTTAAGATTGGTGTTGCATGTAAATAAAGATATCGAACACATTAAATTTATTTAATGGGAAACATATCAGAAAATATTGGTGTGTTGCAGTGTGATTGATAAATCATTACCATACACTGATTTCAACATATATATATATATTCCTCCATCATTCCTCTATTACTTTGTTACACTATAGTTTAAAGCCGCATAGTTGGTTACTCAAGAATTTATCACTATTAAATGAAGTTATATGTGTTGTGATTTAGGATTCGGTCTATCAATGGGGATTCTTATGAATCATTGAGATTGGAATCATAACACTTATAGTTCGGTTACACTTAATATGACATGTTATAACTTTTTGTGTTCTATGAAAAGTACCATTGTGGTTCGTTTTACGGTCAAGTATCCAGGACCAATACTATATATTTTATGGTCACGAGACAAGATCAAAGATGCACCCTCTAAGATCTAAAATATGGACATTATGTCTTAACTATAGGTTCATATGAATTTATCCTTAGAGACTTATTATTTTGGATCACATTCCTCTGACATGCTTTAATCATTTTAACATCACGTAGAGTGGACTATTATGTAGAGGTTTTTATAAATGGTTGGGTTGGGACTTATGCATGAGTAGAAATTTATTGTTCATCTGGTTCATTATGACTAACAGGAGAGGTTATAGTTGTCTATTTGACTTAAAAAGAGGCCCCTTTTTATTTCATTCTCATTGATAGGTCATAAGGATGAGATTGTAAATGTGAAATGGTTGAGGAAATTACTCATTTATAAGCCCATGGAATATTTATATCAGTAGTGAGTTAGTTCGGGCTATAAAGTATCATCTAAAACTATTGAAAAATAATTATGATTAATTAGGGGACCAAAGTGAATAAGATGAATGGGTGGGTTTCATTATAGTAGAATACTAGAAACATGGGAGAACGTTTTATAGAAGACCTTGGTGAAGGGTAATTGATCTGTTGACATGTTTATATGTATGCTCTATAGAAGGGAATGTGGGGGTAGGGAACCTAGTTATCTGAACTAGGAATATATGGAACCCATTTAAGAAAACTAGTATTGGATTCAATGAAGATTACTTTAGCACTATATGAAATACTCTTCATAGGTTCAACGCCATTCATAATTAGAGACTCATGAAAATATGCACTATATTGGGTAGCCTCTATGAATTTGGAATGATCCTTAAATAAACACTAGGTGTGGAACCATGGGGGAAGATAATATATCAATATTTATTTCACTAGTTTATTTGGATGTCCATCTAAAAATAATTACATTATATGATCTTGGGGTTGAACCCTGATAAATGGTATTACAATGATCATAATAATTAATGGACACAAATACCATTCACATCCTTCATTTTCTTATTAGTTTAGATTTTAATAACACTAAAAGGGTATTCTTAGAAGTCTTAGGCATGGATTACTTATACTTAGATAGTTTTAAAGATTCTCCTTTTCACTTTATGTCAAAATTGGGGATTGCAGATGTTTTTATATTGACAGTGGGAGAAGGGCTCACAAATAACTTTTAGTAACCACTCAGGATACTAAATTAATTTTAAAATTATCTAAATATAGGCTAGGAAGATGAAATATCATGGGTGATTTAGAAGATAAGGTGTGTGGATTATTGAATGGAATGGAATATCTAATATTTATGAAATATGTTGTCTGAATATCTCCATCCCCTTTGAATATTATTTGACCATTTGAGGACCCAAAAAATTTCAATTTTTAGAAAATTTGAGTGCCAACAGGAAACCTCTCTCCCCGACCCCACAAGAATCATATTTCATCTAGATAAATATTATAACATTCATAGTTAAATTTTCCTTTGAGATAAATTGAATTTGCATTCATTCGAAGGTTGAGGAAGCAATCATGTAGATATCTAGAGGCATGCTGCACACTCTAATTAGCATTTGTATGCATGTGTTATTAAATAAATGGTGTTAGATATTAGACATATTAATCCACGATAAATAATAGTTGTCCACCTATAAAAGGATTATAAAAGTAATTAGGTAATACTATAGACAAATATCTTTCTCTTTTTTACCAAGTATTTCACTATGTTCTATAATTATTTGGCATTGTTTCATTTCCGCATTTGGAATGAGTGATAATGTGTTAAATAAAGGAACATTAGATAGAGTGTGGCTGGATGGACATGTGTTTACTTTGTGAAAAAATTGAATGTGGATAAATGATAATTGTTTTCTTTTTAGAACCTTCTAGGTGTGAGAAACTGGGAGGTAAGACCTAGCCACCATGGCCTAAGCGTGATGAATTGGGTGAATTTTCATATATAAGGAAACTTTTTCCTACTAATTCTCATGTATTATCCCAAACTCTTATCATTGAATACAATTTCATTTATATTTTTTGTAATAATGGTTATAACTCTAAATAATTATTTTATATGAAATTACTTTATATTAAAATATAATTCCTAACATAAAAGTTGCATTCCACATCAATCAATTTAACCAAGACATTGAATAAAGTGATATCAACATTGTAGACCACATCTCTAAACTCTCACATAGGTCTTGTGGGATTATCAAAAGAGGATTATGGTATTATACTTCCTCCTTCTATACAAACATTTATATATACTTTTTTAATGTCATGAACTAAGATGACAACTTTTTAGACACTTGATCTGCCTATTACATAAACCATACTATTGAAAACATGTCATTGAGGGGAGGAATATACAAATTAAGGAACTGATGATGTTTTTTATCCCTTTTGGTATTTTAAGGTATCAAAAAATAATCATTAGTATGATATGTAGCCTCAAACACACTATTGATCGGCCATAAATTTCAAGGAAATGATTAACCAATTACAAGGATTGAATGACACACGAGATATTCCCCATAAGTGTGGGTTTAAGCCTAAATGGATGTGTATGTATTAAGTTTGACCAGCATTCATGAAATATTAATATTAGTTAAAAACATAAGAAATATATAAGGCTATCTAGATATAATAGGTGTGTGTGTACAGAAATCAACATATAAACCCGGAATTGTTAAGCAACTAGATTTTTAAGAATGACACAATTCAACTATCACATAGAGATGTAGAAAAAACATGTTGGGTGTATATATGGTCTATGGGGTACTAATCTTAATGATCATGAATGATGAGTTTTTTCCACCAAATTTAACCAGGGGTGATTCTAGATAGACACCCCCATTAGATCATTCATTATTAAAAGAATCTATCTAAGCTAGGAACAAGGATCCACATCTATTAATAGATATTAATTTTAATAAGTTGATGAAATTTTTATTTATTAAACATTATGTAGGGAAAACCATGTAGAATACAATGATATTCTTTATAATATCCTTATATTTCTCACTATCTTGAGAATGTGGTGGCATGTTACTTGGCCTTAAGGGATGTCCCTGAGGCACGAAAGGCTAGAAATAAATTTCGAAGGGCATAAAATATTTTTGGGGGATAGTTTTACATTTTAAAAATAAAACAATCAATTAGATAGTCCATGACCCAAAAACCACTATTTGATTCATTATATCAATTAAATACATCTAAAAATTTCATATAACAATATCAAACTATAACCAAGTACCACAATGTAGGCAACAATATCAAAGTACACAACAAAATATAGTAAAACTAAAAGACACAAATGACAACTCCAAAATCCAAAAATTATCCATTCTACAACTCCAAAACAGAAAAAGTATAATGAATTACAACTATATATGTGTAATAAATTACATTTTCTCATGTCTTGATAAAAAACATCTGCAAAAGCACCAAAGTTCCAAAGCATGGGTGAGTACTAATACTCTGTAGGTTTTTCCAAAATGACTTTTTTAACTCAAACCACTAGGATAGAAAAAGTTAGGAAATTTATATAAAATAATTTCTAAAAAACAATTTCTAAAATATTTTATATCAAAATATAAAAAATTCCCAATAATACAGTTTTATCATGTTAACCACTATTTTAAATAAATGAAACCAAACAATGTTCTAAAACCATATCACAATTTCTATTTTGGAATAACCTATTCCATTTCACCCAACCTCACATTAAACCACATATGAAACTTGTACCTCCTTATAATCATGATTGTTGAGTCACCCTTTCACTAATTCATCACTTGGTGAACCACTTTGATAGGGGCACTTCATGACCACATCCATCCCAACCTTCTGATGGGGATATATTACACCCATATTCATCTAATGCATATGAACATACAGAAAACAATCATTCCATACCCATTCCAAAAACAAGTGTGTCCAAAATAAATTCAATGAATTTTCTTAAATAAAAACCCTTTTTTCTATTTAGAAAAACTATCCAATCATTTTAAAATCAATTTACCAAATACACTTTCAAACAAAATCCCTATTTCCCAATTTCCCAAATCGTCACTCAATAGGGTTTTCAACAAGAAATTATTATCAATTTAACAACAAATTTCAAGAAAAAACAATTTTAAATAAATCATTAATGTTCTAAAAAGTGTATTTTTTATTGAGGACACCTACATCAAAGAGTTAGAGAAAATAATAAACAACAAAAAAATAAAAATAAAACATTTTAAATCTCCATAAAACAGCCTTAGATATCTTAAACTCTCATAAACCATGCCAAATATAATCATATTTGGCATAAAATATATTTTATCTAACCACAACATATTTAGATATAATAAACTGAGATAGATAGATAAGTTTATCTATGAAAAACCATCAAGAAAAAACAAGAACAAACACTTACCACGAGAATCTAGCTTCAAATCACTAAGAGAAGCCTCTATATTTCAGAAAACATTTTTAGGAGAGTTTATCCAAACATTTAGCGGGGAAAATCCTGAGTTAAGTCCATTTTGGGGGGACATTGGGCACTAAAATAAAAAACCTAACTAGATTCACTATTTTAGTAACCAGTCTTTAAACATGCATGGTTTAGTCACACTATTAAGATAAACGTACACTAATTGTGTTAAAACCACTACCTCAAGGATGAACCCAAAATGATTACATCACATAGTTAATAAACTATGCTCCATCCATGCTAAATCCCACTATCTAAAGTATCACGATTTCTCCTAGGCTTCCACATGGTATTGGAAGAACGTGCGATACCCGTATATATTCCCTTTAGACCCAGTCTCATTGTGCACATTTTTAGGTAAGTGTTTCAAGGTTTTCCCAAACAGTAAAAAAATTGTTAACCTGGATAAAAAACACTAAAATACTTCTGAAGTTCTAAAAACTCTCCAAAACATCACCCATATAATTTACATAGTTTACATTTATAAAGAAATGGTTGCTTACATGAAACTTGGGGTACTAAAATATCTCCACCATTATCCTTTCCATTCTCAAAATGGTGAAAATGCACATCATTAGGAAATAGTTATATGCATTTCTCTTTCATTTATTTCTCCCATTCCCAATTGTCCTCCAGAATTTGACCATTTTTCATCATAACTTCTACTAGATAAATGCTTTTTCCATGAAATAATTTCTCTTTTCAATCCACCATCAGCACCACAAAATGTATCAATGAAGTATATGACTCTAGTTTAACATGATCACATCGAATCACATGGTCAAGATCAAGATTATACATATCCAAATGAGATACATGAAACAAATTATACACTACATTGAACCACTGTGGAAATTCCAACTGATATGTCACCTATCATACCCATTCAAGTATCTAAAAATGGCCAATTTATCACATTGATAACTTTACGTTCTTTAAAAAATGATGATTTCCAAGACATGGAAGATACTCAAGAACTCATTATCAAACACTATGAAGGAAAATGACTACCTAAGATGATCTTCATATCATTTCTAATGACTCTAATACATCTTCATCTATTTCGTGCTCAATGGAATCTTTTTTTTCGTCTCTTGGACAGGGCTTGGTCTAAATACTAAAGTCTCACCTGTTACTGCCAAAAAAAGTGGAGAAAAATATGGATTCCCATACAATGTTTCAAATGAATCCATTTACATCAAGGGTTGATAACTATTATTATAATATAATCTCACTAATGTCATAAACTATTTTCACAATCCACCAAAATCTATTATACAAGCTTGCAACCTGTCTTCCAATGTTTGTATCATCATTTTGGATTACCCATTCTTATAAGAATGATATACCATAATTTTTGTCAATTTATCCCCAAGATATTTCTGTATGGATTTCCATAAATGAGATGTAAACCTCAGATCTCTGTATGACACTATTGAAACTAGTATTCCATTTATTTTTACCACTTATGAAATATATATTTTTGAAAAATAATCTTCCGTATGAGTTTCATAAATAGGGATGAAATGGGATGACTTTGTGATCTAATTAACTATCATCCATATGGAATATTGATTCATAATAGTACTTGGGAGACCTATTAAAAAATCAAAAGATATCTACTCACACATACAAACAGAAATTAGTGAAGATTGCAACATGACTACTGGATGTTGATGCTCTTTGTTATCTTTCTAAAAAGTTAATCATATCGAAATGAACTCATCCACCGTACATTTCATTTCATCCCACCAAAATATTTCTTTCAAGTACTTATAAATATTATGTATTCTAGGATGAACAACCAATCTTGAATAGTGATAAGCATAAATATGTTGTTCATAATAAGGCATAGGTACGACCTTCCAATTGCTGAACAACAAAAATAACTCGCATATAAAATTACTCCTTCAATTGTCTCCCCAACATTGAGTTTTAACCTCATAACCACACATTTTTCATCGAATGTATATTTCTCTATAACTGGCTTCACCAAATCAAGATCTATGGTGACAAAAATGAAAACTGAAACAACACCCAAGACGTCACATTCCTAGTTCATGTATTCTATCACTGACATCAATGTCCACTAATCTAAATCCTATTTTTCTAATTGAGAATAATACTTTATACATAATACATTCTCTACTTTATTTCCTTTACCTAGTGTATACATCATGTTAATGTCAATCTTTTGGAAATACTCCATACATCTTATTTGTCTTAGGGTCAAATACCATTGTGTGAAAATATGATTCAAGTTCTCATGATCTGTGAACACCATAAATTTATCACCAAAGAGATAATGAAACAAATTCTTCAATGTGTGGAATAAAGAAGCTAACTCTAAATCAATTTTTAGGTAGTTCTTCACATTAACTCATATCTTCCTTGATCCATATACAACCACATGATCTCCTTTCATGAGAACACACCCCTACCCAGATCCTAAAGCATTAAAACACACTATGTAGCCTAATCTTAATTACATAAAAATAAATATAGGTGATAATGTAAGGTGAACTATTAACTCTTTAAAATACATCTAATATTCCTCATTCCATTGGAATGGAACATTATTATTTTTCGATGCAATCATTGGTGAATCTTTTCTTGAAAATTCATGCACAATGTGTCAAAGATATTGAGTGAATCCAAGAAAATTATGCATCTTGAAAAAATTATTTAGTGATTTCAACGATATTACACCCTTGATCATTTATAGATCCCCAAAAACTCATCTTTTAAAAATTAAATGTCCAAGAAAACATATCTCTTATATCCAAAAATATAACATTGATAATTTAGAATAAAAACAATGATCCCTCAAGATTCCCAACACTATCACCATGTATTTATCATGATAGATAATTTTCCTTGAATACACCAATATGTCATCCATAAACACCACCACGAAACAATACATGTCTAATTGAGATATTAATTTAATAAATTCCATAAAGACCACTAGAGAATTTTTAAGACAAAAAGTAATTTCCACACATTCTTAATGTTCATATGTACTTCTGAAAGAATTCTTTGAAATATCCCCCTTCTGAGCCCACAATTGATGATATCATAATCATAAGTCAATCATAGAGAACCATTCATACCATCTCAATAGATTTAATAGATCATCAAAATATGTATTAGGAACCGATTATTTATCATAACTTGGTTAGGGTTATGATTTTTCACACATGGATGTAGAGTTTCATCCACCTTCTTCACAAAACAATATAAGTACTGCCCATGGGGATGTGCTAGGCTGAGTAAAAACTTTGTCCTCTATTTCTTCCAAATTCAATTTTAGATCCATTAATTTTTTTGGTTCCATTTGAAATGATGTAATTTAAATAGGATGAGTCCCCGAAAACAGATCATTCGTAAACTCGAATTCTCTCCTCAGTGGAAACCAATAGAAATAATAATGAATCACATTTGGAAACTAATCCAACACTACTTCAAAACTATTCCTCTCAAACACATTTATCGATGTGAAATACAATACTTATAATTGGTATGAGATCATTCCAACTTTTGGTGCCAAAAATCACATTGCACCCACTGTTACATAACGGTATCCTCAAAATAGATGCTCTATTCCATCCCTCATTTTTAAACTGACCATTATTGTATAACAGTCGATGTGAGACTTCTATGTTTTCAACAAATATATCGCAAGGATTATATCAAATAAATAAATTTCAAACATGGAAAATATCATTTCAACTAAGCTCAATAAAAATTTATAGAACATTCTATACACACAAAGTCTCCACAATCTCCTTGACTAATAGGAGTTTTATGTTTTACCACATAACACATCATCTCAACTTTTAATCTCATCAAATGAATATTGTGAGAATAAATAAAGGAATATGATGAACTAGTATAAAAAAAACTTTAATTAGGGTAGAATTAAAAGTAATTGCACCTCAAAATATAGATGTTCCTTTCTGATCAACCATAATAACCTACTCAACTTTATATAATTACTTCGTTACAAAACATTTCTCCTTGTTTTCCTATTGAGATATCACTGCGAGAGGAGTCATGGTATTTCTGAAATCACCATGGCTAGCTTTGTTCTAATGATGATAGGTATTCTACTACCTTCTCCATATTGATTCATATGATTTTTGCGACTCCTAATTTGTGCCTCGAGTATTGGACCTCAAAGAACTGTGATAATAGGGATGAAGATGCAACATCTTATTGAGTATGTGTCATACTCTAGGTCGTGTCAGACACTCTTACTTTATGTTTTCAAGAAAACCACGTTAGAAACATTCCGATTTACTATTTGGTGTTAGAGGAAGGTTTATTGGTCCAACCATTTGATTTTGATTCATTATCACACCCTAGAAAGAGGTGTCCCTCTTCTGCTTTATCCTAGCATCATATTTTCCACCATTTCCCATAGGTATCAAAATAAATTTCCCTCCCATATCTCCTAATATTTCTCATTCATCTACCATCACTATGTTGATTATCTCTGTATAATATTTAATACAAACTACAATAATATTAGATATTATTTTCTATTTCATACCTGATTCAATTATTCATAACATCGGGGTTGCACTCACCTAAACCTCAAGTGAGAAGTGAAGAAAATCATGAATTTAGCAAGACACTCTATGATGGAAATATTTTCTTTCTTCAAGATGAATAATTACATCATTATTTAAATTATGAACGTATAAGGATATAATTTTTCGTTAAAATATCTTCAAAATACTCCCATAATTGTTCGTGTCTTAATTTAGCCTAAACAGATAAATCCCACAACTACCATGAAATATCATTCAATATGTAAGTAACCAGCTTGAATTTCAACTCTACTAGTGTGGTGATTAAATTGAAGATATGATTAATCTTATTCTGCAACACCTCTTCTTTTTTTTCAAAATCTCCTTAAAAGGTTGGTGTATTCTACTTATGGAATTAGAGGGAATGATCCACATTCCTTGGTACATCCCACTTGTTCAACATATCTACATCTTGAAAGGCCTGGACTATATTATGAACCAGTTCTTGGTTTACCTATTACCTAGGTGTAACCACATTCTCATTAGTGTCTTCTATTTGGTTTCTAAGATGCCTATCAGGTTCCATTTTCAATACAAAAAAAAATCTCCATAAGTCTTAAACTTTATTAAATGAAAGTTTATCATATCAAATTTTACTGACTCATGTTATTCTAAAATTTCTTTCCAAAGTCAACATTTTCTTATATTCAATAATTTCTGAGAAAATTACCAACCTTTTGAAAATAAAATGATTTTAAAAATACCACACCCATGCTCTTATTCAAAATATTTCATTTGAAACCCATTACAATAGTTTTCAAAAATCAATAAATTGCATCAAATCATTACATAAAATGAGATATGGAGCCCTATTGGGAAGTTAGTTGTCTAATGCTTTTCAAGATCATATCATTGGCTATACCCATAATAATGGTATTCCAAATCCAATAAGTGTAACAAAAAAACATATGTACCCAACTACCTGATAACTTAAATTTCATCTTAAAATGGTTAGCTATGTCTTTTTATGCTCTAAATTTCAAGTCCTGACAATCCTACTCCTTTATATGATCCCAAATCAGGGAATAAACGAGAATGAATTCAACTCCAACACTGAAAACCAATACCAACACTACTACAAAAATGTGTATGGGAAGCACTACCCTTTTATAAGCGCTAAAAAAAAGCACTGATAAAGGGGGCCTTTATCAGCGCTAAAAAAATCACTGATAAAGGGGGCCTTTAACAGTGCTAAAAAAGCATTGTGAAAGGTGATACTTTATCAGTGCTTTTTTTAGCGTTGGTAAAGGCCCCCCCTATGTCAGCACTTTTTTTAGCGATGTTAAACAGGACCCCTTTATCAGCGCCTTTTTAGTATCACTGATAAAGAGGGGCTTTATCAGCGCTTTTCCTAGCGCTGATAAATTTTAGGCTTCAAAAAAAACAATTTTCATGAAAAATAATATATTTTTATATAAATATATTTATATTGATATAAATATAATATTTAATTTTTAAAATTTGTTTTAGATAAGTATAAACAGACTATTAGATTTTAATATATAAATTTTTTTAGTGAAAATAGCTTTAAAATATTTTAAATAATATAATTAATTTATAATTTACTAATTATTATCAATTAAAAACCATTTAATAAAAATTTGAATATAGAAATAAATCAAAAAAAACTAAAATAAGTTGAAAATGTAAATCAAATTTCAAACAGCCATAACGTTTTATCTCGGTGTCCGTTTGAGCTCTACAGTATATCAAATCGAATCTTGCGACAAGCTCTAAGCGCTAGTGACTTGTTGAAGCCCCTGCTACATTTTTAGAGGCCAAAAAAGGACCATAAGGCCTCCAAAATTAAGTTTTTATTCATGATACCCCGATTTGTTAACATTCAAATAGGTATAACTTCTGATCCAAAAGTATGCTAGGCCTGTACCACATTTCATATTGAATATTGTTTCATTTTCTTTGATTTGACTATTTTTGGAGTTGAAATGGGCTTCTGGATTATATGTTATGATCATTTTAACATTCTATGTCTTTTCAAATACACATATATATTTATTTATTTGTAAAAATGTGTGTGTGTGTCTGTGTGTCTGTGTGTGTCATTGTGTGTGTTATATATATGTATGTATGTATGTGTTTATTTATTTATAAACACACATAAAAACATATTTTATTAATGTATTTAAAATTAATCTTATAAATGTAGATTATTATTCAAATAAATATATGGATAAAAATTATAACTAAAAATTTATATAAATAAATATAAATATAAATAAATATACGAATAAATATATATATACTAATATATGAATAAATATATATGTATTAATATAACAAAATATATTTATATTAATATGAATTTATATTATAATAAGAGTAAAAATAACTATATATATATATAAATATAAATATATTAATATTAATATATGAATAAATATATATGTATTAATAAAACTAAATATATTTATATTAACATGAACCTATATTAATATACGAATAAATATGACTATATATATATAAATAGATAGATATATCATTAAACAGAAAAAAATGAAATTGCATAGTGGTAAAGGTGCAGGTGCGCAAGGGGGAGGTCGCGGGTTCGAGTTCTGGTGGAAGCAAGGAGGTGAACATGGGGGAATGTGATGGATGTATGGGAAATTTCAGCACCCTGGAGTGGTCCACCTAGTGCTAATAAAGGGGGTTAACCGCTGATAAAATCTCCCCCCCGAAATATATAATCTTTTTTATTCTTTTTAATTTTTTGACGTTTATCAGCGCTCAGAAAAGAACTGATAAAGGGGTCTTTTATCAGCGCTAAAAAAATAACTGAAAAAGGACCCCTTTATCAGCTCTTGTTTTTTAGCACTGATAAAAGGGGTCTTTTACCAGCGCTGATAAAAGACCCCTTTATAAACGCTTTTCTGAGCGCCGATAAAAGGGACCCCCTATCATCGCCTCAATTAACAGTACTTTTTTAGCGCTGTTAATGCCCTTTTCCAGTACTGATAAAATCTATTTTTATAGTAGTGCAAGTCAAATTCCACATGTTCCAAAAAAATTGGAATGAAAAATATTATACGATTTATAACATCCCTCTCTATCTCATTGGATTGAGAATGCAGTGCAATGTTATTTGGCCTTAAGTGACATCACCAAGGTGCCAATGGATGGAAATAAATTCTAAAGGCCTTTAAATACTATTGGGGAGATATTTTTATTTTAAAAATAAAACAATCAACCAAAATACCATAAAAACCACTATATTATTCATGATATCATTTTAAGAAAATTAAAATTTTATTTAGTAAAATCAAACTAAAACCAAGTACCACCATGTAAGACTACAATATCAAGGTACAGAGTAGAAGACTATAAAACTCAAAGACTCCAACAAAAAATACATTCTCAAAACATATTCCATATTCCAACTCCAAAAAAGACCATATATCATGATATACTGAAAAATATGCCTCATACCTTACCTTTTCCTTTGTTTTAGTAAAAAACATCTCCAAAATCACCAAAGTGACAAAGAAGGGGTGAGTAATAAAACTCATTATAATTTCCACCATGGACTTCCTTACTCACACCACTAGGATAGAACAAGTTAGCATTTTTATATAGAAAAAATTATACAAAATAATTTATAAAATAGTTTATATCAAAATATAAACAAGTTCTGATAAAAAAAATTCTAATGTTATCAAAAATTTTCGTGGAATGCAACCAAATAATGTTCAAAAACCCATATGAAAATTTCTATTTTAGCATAATCCATTTAGTTCCAAGAAAACACACATTAAATATTTTACGAAACCTATACCTCCTTATAATCATGATTGGGGATTCAGTATTTCACTATGTCCTCACTTAGTGAACCACTTTGATGGGGGTACTTCACATCCATATATGACCCAACCTTTTGATGGGGGTATTTGACACACTTAGTCATCCCGATTAATATGAACACATTCCAAACAGTAATGCCAAACCCATGTGTGTTCAAAACCATTTCAATAGAAAATATTTCTTTGAAAACCATTTATTTCTAAGCATCAAAATGAGCCAATCATTTTAAAATCTTGTTACCAAATACACATTCCAATAAAAATACCCCTTCGCAATCTCGTAAACCATCACTAAAGAGTGTTTTCATCAAGAAATTAAAATAAATTTCCAAAACAATTTCAACTAATACAGTCAATTTGAAATCAATCCTTTATGTTTTAAATATATTAGTGGAGAGTGATGCCACCTACCTTGAGAAATTGGTGATAATGATGAACAGAAAGAAAAACTCTTATAAAACAGATTAAATATCCACAAACCCACCTTAGATCTATCCCCCTATCAAAACAAGTCCAAATATAGTCATATATGGAAAAAAATATCATTGATATAAACAAAACAGATATAGATATAAAAATTAGATGTTGATAGAGAACTAGATCTACGAAAACCCATCATGAAAAACCAAGAATGATTATTTACCATGAGAATATGCTCCAAATCACCATGATAATCCTCCGAATTGCATCCAAATTGATGGGGAGTGGTTCTAAAAAAATTTAGAAGAAATAATAAAACTTTAGGTCTATTTTTGAGAAAACGCGAGGCATTAGAACACAAACCCATCCCAGATCCACTTTTTTGGATATGGTTTTTTTACCACACACATTTTTGTCACACGGTAAGAAAAATTGTGCACCAACCACTACCTCGAGAATGAACCTCATATGTTTTCCTTTCACAGTTAAGAAATTGTGCACCATCCATGACAAATATCACTATCCCAAGTACCACAGTTTCTCCAATGATTCATCACAGTTTGGGTAAGTTATACAATGCCCATGCACGATCTATTTATCCCATGTCTCATTATTCATGGTTTCCTATAGGTGTTTCATGGTTATCCAAAACCGTGCACCAACTGCATACCTATATTAAACCCCCAAAAACTCAAAAATTCTCCAAAATCTCCCAAACATCACTCATATACTTTACATACATACAAATCATAAAGAAGGGGTTACTTACAAGAAACTTAGGGTGCTACATTCCCCATAATTAAAAATTGGGTAATATCATGCACTTATTATCATGAGTTATAAGAAGGAAAATATTATTAATGGTGATATATTGTTAATCCATGTATAGATCCCCAAAATAGTCTCATTGGTTTCCTTGGAATGTAGATTAGTAGGTACCTTCTACCAATTCACGACCCAGAGATAGGGGTAAAACCAAGTAAATTTGTGATGGAAACCATATTGTCATAGGGAAAGACTATTGGATTGGAAATACTAATGTTGTCTAAGATTCACTAGATCATAATATATATATATATATATGAAAGAAAAAGTTTTTATTTAGTATTTCTAGCACATTCTAGGTACCCTAGTCCTCTCTTTTTCTCACATCAAGACATATGAGCTCCACAATCTATTTTGGATCCAAAGATGTATGTTTTGGATAATCATCCATACAATGTCAGGAATTCATATTCTCTCGATTAAATATGGTAATGTGGTTAAATCACTAATGATACAATCATAATTCAATTTCATTCCTTATAGAGAAGTCCATACATGTTCAAGTATAAATAACATCTATTCTAAGAATAGAATATATATATATATATATATATATAATATATTTAGTGGATATTGTATTATTGGAATTAGTGGACTATGACATGGTTTATGAGTCATATACATCATATAGTTTTCCAAGAATGTTTTTATTACTATATAAAATAGTGTCAAGAGCACATATATATGTAAGGGTAGAGAAAAAAGCTATTTGGGCATGAAAATTGTGAGTAATGAACACTAAAATTGAAATCGAAATTCCCAATTAAAATTCATACATTGGGATTGAATTTCTGATATGCACATAAATGGATATCATTTTATCACGGTGATATAATTGCTCATATGGTCCCAACAATGAGTGGAGACCTAAATACATGTTTACCTAAAAATATTTTGAATTTATTTTTGTCATAATTGAGGTTTAAGAACTTATGGAGAGTATATGATTGAATTTATTGGGATTTTTCAATTGATTAATCATATTCTAATATTATATTAGATGATTCAATGTGAAATGATAATAAAGTTTATAAAAATCATCGTTTGTTCATAATAATTTCGGAATTTTATGAAGTGTTGAAGATGCCTAGAATATTGGAGAATCCAACCAAGGACACAACCATTTTGGAGGACATTTTATGAAAGAATTTCATAAAATGATAAATTTGATGACCCCTAACCTATTTTCTAAGAGATAGTGGTTAATATATTACATTGGCATAAGATACTAGTAATAAAATTACAAAGGAATGAATAGTTTAGTACTCTTGGTAAGTAAAATACATTTATGAAATTCATATTATAATTGAAAACTTAAACTAAAATAAGTTATTTCTTTGAGACCTCCATTATTTATCATAGCTTATCCCTGTATATCAATCATAAAACACCTATTGGTATCATAGAAAAAAATCATACATAAGAAATCGGTGAGATTAGATGCTCATCAATGGTAAATATACAATGTAAGATATATTGAATAAATGAGAAGAATAATTATGAAAAGGTAAATAACTAAAACACCATCCTTTTAATTAATAAACTGAACATAATACAATTGAAATAAATGATGACCAAATAAATCCTTATAAATATTCACATAATCTTGAAACTTAACCATGGATATTCTAAATAACAGAATAATCCCATGGACATTAATAACTGATCTAGTAATTAGGGATTGTATAATATCAAACATATAAAACATAAATTCATGACCTTTTACAAGATAGTTTATAAATGTAGGTAGAGACCTATCTCATTTGGATAACTGATTTTTCTCATGAGACCAATTGATGCATCGAGGGGAGCTATATAACTAGACACACCTATCAATTTATTTGTTAAATCCATTCCTCATATGAATGGGGTGAAACATAATCAAAATAAACATTTTAATTGATAAACTAACATATGAAATGTTAATACGTACCCCAATTAAATAAACTTATTCATAAACTATCCAGAATAATATAGTGAATGATAATCAAATTGAACATATTTAGTCAAAATTATCATAAATCATCCAAATAAAGAATTATGAAGATATTAATACAACATCTCCTAAGTGTATCATAAGTGAATAAATATTTATGGTCATTGACTAATATAAATACCAAAATAATATACATAAATACATTTATAAGGAAAATAAACTTTTCCATTTTGAAAATATAATTTTTAACTAAAAGTTTACAAAATTTTTTTAAAATAGTTAAATTTGAAAATAACTTTTAAAAATAATAAAATAAAACTTTTAAACATAGAGTTTTCATGATGGTATGAAATATTTTTCATTCCATACACATTAAAATAAATATTCTTTTCACATTTTTGGTAAATTCCAAATTATATTGTTTTGAAAACAACATGAAGAATCATTTCAAAAAAAATGTAAAATGTTAATATGGGTAAAATTTTAATATGATAAATCATTTTTAAATGGATTAAAATTTTAAGGAAAATATTTTTATAAAACATTTATTTTGATGAGAAAATATTTTTGAGTTAAAAAGATAAATAATGTTAGAATTTGTTAAAAATATTTTCTCGATAATTTTTTGGAGAAAAGAGTGGGAAATGGTACTATTACTTGGAAACAATCATGAATTAATAGAGTATATGAAATTTTTTTGATTTTAAGATATTAATATCAAATAATTCCCCCAAAAAGGACTTAAATAAAAATAATCTTGAATAATTATGGGATTGTGAAATAAACCCTCAACACTATGGTAACTTTTGAATCATAAGCCACATAAAAGAGAAAACATAAAATGAAAATGTAAATACCATAAATGTAAATATATTTATGATATAAAATATAAAAGGGGGAATAATATACACCATAAAAATAAATAAGTGGTGAATATGTAATATGTCTCATGAAAGTGAATGTGAGATGAGAAATCCCTGACAATTAATTGAATTCCTACGTATATGTATAAATATACCATAAAATAAATATAAATTTATTATAAATATATAATATAATAGTTCTCATATATCTCATACAATATATTATTTACTTATACTCTTTTATCACTTTCTTATGAATAATTCTTTGTTTAAATTGTTATTTCAGGAGAAACATTCTTCATTTTTATCTATGTTTTAGGTTGGTAATTTTGGTCCTTTTAATTTCTTAATGGTTATAAAATATAAATAATATTAACCATGATATAAATATAATATATATTCATTATTTATATATTTAGAGTAATCAATTAAAGTTGGATATAGAAAGTGGATTACTTCATTCATGGAGATGGTAAGTCATATGTATGCAAGAATGATGCTTCCATTTTCCTCAACGGATGGAACAAAAGAAAAATAATTATTAATTCATCTTTATAGAGTCATTATTATTTCACATATTTAATTTCTATTAATAAAATAAATCTTTATTACCATCTTTGTAGGAAAAATAAGAAAAACATTTCACATCGCTACGTGGAGGTGGTAGTCCACAAGTACACATGAGCAACATTGTTGTTTTCCATAAAATTAGACGGTAATATGTTAGATGTGATATTATATTCACATGATTGTGGTTAGGTCTTAAATATCACATATATTAATTAATTTTATTTTTAATACCTTCCATGTAAATTGTAAACAAAAAAAGAATCAGATCGCATCGCGAGATAGTAGTCTTCCATATACACTAGTGACGTTTTCATATTCCAAATTGGATAGAAAATAAGACGGTACATATGATATTATATTTCGATAAATTTAATGATTTCATAAATTTAATATAATTATGTTAAATATATTATTATATCCACCATTTAAATGTAGTGATTAAAAACAAATTACATCGGTTCACAAGGTGGTAGGAAGTCGTAAACATGATCAACTGTTGCGTTTCACATTTGATAAAAGTATATATAGATATAAGTTATTAAATATTTATAATAATATATAATTATATTTTAGATATTTTCTTATTATATTTTTATAGTCTAATATGGGTTCAAGGAGGTGGAATAAGGAATAAAATAAATACTCATGTTAATGAATTGCACCTCTTCTTTAGAGAGCCTCTTTAATGTTTATACCAAAATCATTATTATGGGCATTAGTAAAAAAATAATTTCTATAGGAAATGTGCGTATAATTAATTAGGGGACATTGGTAGGTAATTTCTGAATTAAATGGTTTTAGATGTGTTAATAGTGGAGGAGAGTTAGTGTCTTTTTCTAAGTGGGGGAGAGGAAATACCTGGAATTTTATAAATGATAAAGTGGCACCCATGTTTTTATCATTAAAAAAACTGAAAATATGGGTCATTTACAAATATTATAATTGATACGGTATGAATATTTCAATAAAATGGGTTTCGAGAATTTTTTAGGTCTTTTTTAACCCTTTTATTATTAGTTTAACCCCATAGTAAACCCATATTTACCTTAAATGCAGTAATTATTTTTTATTATTTTCACTATTCATTATGGCAAAACATTATTTTACCATATTATATAATATAATTTATTATTAATCAAAATATGGATTTTATTTCTTCATATTCAATCTATATAATTTCAAGAGTTAAATTTAAAATTTAACTACATACGTGATGTAAGGGAGGTTTTCCAAAGATAAAATTCTCAAAAGTATATAATTTATTAATTTAATTATTTAATGGAAATTTTATCTAAATGAACTAAATTAGATATTTTTCTAAAATAATTGTACTAATTTTACTTTAAACCCAAATTAAAATATAATTAAACTTTTCATGAAATTTAAAAAAACATAGTTTTCATAAAAAATTAGTATTTTTTACTATTCATTAGAAAATTAAATTTTTCTTAAAATTATAAAAAAAAGTCAGCCAAAGACAATTTTGACTTGTATATTTTAAAAATAAATTTTATTTTAAAAAATAAATATCCTATAAGTATTAAAAATTAATTTTAAATTATGTGCACAAAGAACAAATAATCTTCCATTTAGAGAATCTAGTTTTTCAGAAATCATTTCATTCCCTTTCATATGGTTCTTATTTTATTTATAATCAATAGGTAACCATTTAATTTATTTATTTTTTCATTTTTAAAATGTATAATTTTCAAAATTTAGGTATTATTATTCATGCCCTCCATCTTAATGTCTATGTTACAATGGTCGTTATTAAATAATAATATTTTAATAAGGTATTGCATATTGTTAAAACCTGACATTGCGTGTAAAATATGTTATAGAAGATAACGAATATAAAGATATATATCATAAATTATTAAGGTGTTATATTCTATTATAATCATGGTGTATCATTGAAGATGACCAGTCAGGATTCAAGTATCCCTGAGAGTGGGAGGGGTGAATCCGTTATATCTATTTGTTTTATGATTCCTTACTTATGAACCAACCTTCACTTCTTGTTATATATTTTTTCCCTTTTGAGCACAATTCAACCACACAAACATAGAAAAATAATAATTTACCACGTTTACTACTCAACATTAGTAGCAATGTCCTTGTAATGGTTTGGGAACAATCCAATACCACACAATCCACTAGAAAATGATCCTTTGATATAGAATAAAACAGGTAGGATGTTCCCTTACACTCGTGTAACATAATGAAAATAATGAAATAGTTCATGTGCTTATTCTATTACTAAAGGAATCAATTCAATGTTTCAGTGCTTCTTGATCAGCTTTTATAAATTTGATTTTTCAAATCATTTATTCTCTTTCATACCCAGAAGATCGTTGGAACTTCCTTGATTACTCCTCGAACTTTTCTTCTTCCTATAAGAACTGCCTATATCCTCTGCACACATAATTTCACTTCATTCCATGAGTGCTTTAAAGACAACCCTCCTCTTCTACACACCACACCTACTTTGCAGATGCAAGATTCTTCTACAGACCAGCACTACTTCCTGAACATCTAGTTTCTCCACAAACTGCATATCATATACGGTCTCATTTCCTTCAAAAACTACAGTGAACTAAAATATTCATCCTCATATTATCCTTGAAAACAATCTCAATCGAATAAATGATCCTCATGAGCTGCATCTCTCTACTTGGAAACTATCTTCCATAATCTACTTCCCTTCTCATTATTCTCCTTCACAAACTACTTCACACGTCTCCAAATTTCTTCCTGCATTTATAATCTATTCATATAAAATTTACTCAGTCATAATGAATGGATTAGAGTCCTATATATTGGAAAATAACTCGGAAAATTTCAATAATATTGTTTTTTCAAAGATTTGATGTGGGACAGTTTTCATCGCGTACTATGCTCCTACCATGAACCATTTTCCCTTCACTATATGTGTACTACCATTATTCAATCATGGTGGTCATTTCCCTTTGATAACAAATCTTCACCTCTATTTTTAGAACATGATCATTTATTGTGAACTTCAATACATCAACAAAATTTAGTCCTCTTTTGAACTATTTCTCCTACGGAGTCTGCATACAGTGCTTCGCGGTGACGCCGCAGGTTTTATAAACTGGTCCAAGTGAACAATGTTATGCTTTTAGTAATGTCTCGTGTTTTGTGTGTTATGCTTTTAATGATGTATCTTTTTTAATTGTGTGCCTTGTGTTCTAATAAAGATTTTTAAACGAAATAAAATATGAAGAATACAGTAAACTAGTATTTATTTAAAAAATCACATTGCAATAAGACCCAATTAGTTGAAAATACCACGCACAAGACCTAACACAGCCACAACAAGACTACTAAGAATCACAACTCAAGTAATCAGATAGTCGTCGTCTTCAGGGTCCATCAGTGTGAAAAATATAACATCCATAACCACTGCGCACGTACTCAGCACCAATGGTATGAGGAGAGCCATTCTTCCTGGTTCAAGTGTTTTGATTTTGTGAAATGCCCCTTCTTTTTATAATGGTTCTTTAAGTTATGACCATTAAATTTATATAGCCGTTGGGTTTTCAAAACAAACTTTGGATGCCATTGATAAATTTATGTTTATATGAAAACTTGTTTTGATGCTCTTATAATTTTATAATATTTCAAATATTATAATATGTTTCACAAATGAATCATAGTTTTAAAATAAGAGGAGTATTCTCGGAAATAAATCGTTTTGTTTTTTTCCCGATGGGTACTTATATGATTGAAAACTTAGTATTCTTTTAATAAAAGATATGTTTAAAGGGTATCTATAATAATTGTATCTTTTGATCGCTAAAATTATGAATTTGGGGAAAACTATTTATAATTTAAATTTTACGAAAACAGATAGGTGCGTATTTTATGGATCCAAATAGTCATACTGGTTTTGTATGAAAAATATGAGAGGTATATCTTTTAAAAGATTTATAGAAAATATTTTAAATTTTAAGTTGAAACTATTTGTTTTTATTGTATATTTACTCATTTTTTTACAAATATTTATATTACACACTATTTTAAACTATGTATACTTAAACTAGTTATTTCGGAAGTCTAAATAAATATTTATTAAAAACTATGTTGATATGAAATATTTTACATAAGCTAGTAAAGGGATTTAGATTTTAAATTAAAACTATTTGTTTTTATTGTATTAAATCTCTTTAGAATTACTATTTATACTACACTTTATTTTGAAATATGTATGCTTATACTGGTTATTTTATAAATTTAAATAAGTTTTTAATAAAAATTTAGGTTGGGGCCCGGCCAAGCCGAGGGCATCCCTTAAGGGAAAAGTCCTCTAGGCCGAGACCAAGCCCCAAGGGACCCGAGGTGCCGACCATCGGGGTCCCCAAGCGTTTAGTGGGTGTCCAACCAGGTCCCAAGCCGTGCATAGGTGTTCTATGTCGTGCGCAGGCCCGTGTGTAAGGTCACGGTGCGCGTTGCGTAGGGGTGGTTCGAAGCCCGCATGGGGTCCGTGTGTAACACCCCTGTGTGTGTGTGTGTGTTCGTGAAATTTCTCCGGTTGCTATGCATTGTGTATTATAAACCTCTCTCCAACCGAATTTCTATTCGATGTGGGATGAGCTCCACGCGAAGAGGACCGTCTGTTCGACTTCCGTGTCGATCTCATCCATCCTAACATTTTAACCGTCTGATCTCTTCCGCGGGTATTCCTGAGCCGTCTGATCCCTCCCGAGGATCTAACCCTCAATCTCTTTAAATTCCCCGCACCCTCTCCATTCGTGCGATCTACCCATTCGTAATCCTGGCCGTCCATTTTTTTACGCGTCAACCCGTCGTCTTCTCCCTCGCAACAGGACCCGACCAGTAGGCCTGCTCATGGACGCCTCGGCCACTCCCCCCCCCCCCCCCGCACTGCTCCCCTTGACCTCCGAACACCCCCTCTAGCTCACTACTCCTTCGCATTTCCCACGCCGGTCTTACCTCTTGGGTCGTGTCACCCAAGGTACACTAAGGCCTTTATAAACCCCCTGCTTCATTGAAGCCCCGAGCAGCTTCTTCTCCTTCAGACCTATTTTCGAACCCTCCAGCAAAGCCAGCGAACATCCTCCTTAATCAAAGTAAGGGTTCTTGCATGCATTCTTTTGAAGAAAACCTTCATTTTCTACTCTCGGTATATATAAGGTTTCTACTTTTTATATATATATACTTAATATAAAACCATCGGGTTGTATTTCCATCAAGGAGTTTGGCCTTCGTGTTTCCAGTGGGGTGCATATGTAAGGGTGCGTATATACTTTTTTTCATTTTGAGAAACTTGTACTCGGTATATAATGCTTATATATGTACATGTACATAATAAAAATCCATCGGTTTATATATTTTGTATATACGGTTTCATATATATGTATACGGTATATACAGTTTATATATGCACATTTACAAATCCCACGGGCTGTATATTGTTTTTATATATGGTATATACATTTTTATTATATAGTTTTCCAAAACCTCAAACTTATATTTATTGTATATGGTATATATATATATAGTTTCATGAGTGTTTTCTTGTAACCTAACCCGGCCTATTTTGTGGTATCAATCTTTAATTAAAATTTTTAATTGATATATGCAAACTAGGTTTAAGTGGAGTTATGTTTGTAAAACCTTAGTTTTTATACATATGATTACATTTATAACAAACCTTATATGGATTTAGTTTTCAACCATGTAATTGATTTATGGTTGGAAACCTTCAGTACCTAAGGAATTTAATAGACTTTGTTTTTGAATTGTTTAAACCCCATATATACACTTCGGGTATATATAGGTATGCGTATACGTATTTATAGTAATAATTTCAAAACGCTATTATATTCTTTTATAAATAACATGACATAACTTATTCTTTGATGCAGGTAAGATTTTATTAAGATATAATTTGTGTGATTGCTAAACCAACATGTTTTTAATACACACAAATGTTCTTGTTTTAATAAAAAAAGTTTATCTAACATTGCCTCTGATGCGTTTTATGATAAAGTATGTATTTTTTATTACCTTATTTACAAGTCCAAGGGCCTATTTATCACCATAACTGATTTCAAGTGTTTTCTTTAAGCACTCTATTTCCATGGAATAATAATTTCAACGATTAACCATTTATTGTATCATCATTTTATATGCTTTAAGTAATTACCTCATGTGAAAATAATGTATTACTAAGCTATGTATGACTTGATTAGTTATTGACATATTTTTCAAAATTAACTATCATACCATGTAGTAGAAAAATTTTTGATGGTTCATTATTTATTATTATTGTACATAATGCATGCTTGACATATCACTAAATAAACTAAGGAATTAGATTACCCAAAGTGGTATGGGACACCTTGGGTAATATTAAAACAAATGAGTTATTCAAGGTGGTATGGGACATCTTGAATATACAAATAGTTTAAGTAAAGCATGATAGATGTGGCTCACATGATAATAAATCCATGTCAAGGGTGTGCCCTGATAGTGCTCCAATGCATTGGGTAAAGACTTAATCTCTAGAGATGACCAATTTAATGAAGCCTTGGGGATGGACCATGGTAATGTTTTTAAATGAAACCTTGGGGATGGACCTTGGTGATATGGAAATGATTTTCTGAGTTAAAATGATGATGCCACATGATTCAATTTATGTATCAAGTTCTTTTCAAGATAAAATGTCTATCCTTTCATGACTAATGCCTTTATGTTTTCATAATGTTCTTATTTCACTGGTATAAGTTAGAGCATGATTTGTGATTATCATTTAGTAAAATAGTAACCATCACATGAGAATTTAAGTTGTTTCCTTAATGCGCAACTTTGATTATACATTACTCTTAACTGTTTAATTTATGCTTAAGTAAATCACATGTCGTACTTGTTTATGATAACCATTATTACTCATTCGAGAATTGACATAATTGTTTCATGTTCTTCTTAAAAACCTTGATTGATCATTTTTATGTTATGTGTTACAATTTTCCTTTAATGAATGTTAAATTTCTTTTAAAAGAATGTTTTCAAATGTTACACTATTTTCATTTCTTTTTAAAAACCCCTTACTGAGTATTTCAATGCTCACCCTACATTTTGATTTAAAAATTTTAGGTATCAGCTCTTAAAAGATGAACTTTTTTAGCAGTTTCCAGTTTCCTAGAACCTGAACCGCACATGATCCTCTATATGAAGCATGATGTGTAGCTTTCCAGTGCATGTTTCATATTAAAGCAACACATCATGTTCAGAAGGCACCGTCTCCTGGGTTTCTGCGGTCGGGGTCTCTACAGTTGGTATCAGAGGTTCGGTTTGGATAACTCTGGAAAACCAGAAAAATTGAAACAAAAATATATATATATATACTCCAGTTTTACTAAAAAATGGGTTTTCATAAATTTCAGATGGAAAACGAAGGCAAAAATCTCTTATCTCTCCCCACTGAGGCCCTAGAGACCATTGTGTCTTTAGCTAGTTGTGAATATTTTCTAAACTATGCCCATATTCGCATGAAATGCAAACACCATTACGACGTATCCAATTAACCACGGATGCCTTAGTTACACCAGGGGGTAGGAATAGATTACCTCCTTATGAAGATAACCTAGTTTCCCACTTATGTACGTCGAGGAAGGTACTATAAGGGACTTTTCCGAATTTTCGCGGAGGGTGAGAGCTTTGGCACTATGATTGATAACCCTTTCCAAGAAGCTACTGCTGACGGGGACCTCCGAGCTGGCTACCTTTGTCATATTTTAAACTATGGCTTCTGGGGTCAGTTGTTGGACTTCGGAAGGTTAGAAGACGAGTCCACCCGACTGTCATGCAGACAACATGTGTATATGGATGTGTCTCAACTTCATACCTCTCATGCTAGAATCATAATATGTCATAGGTTCCCCCATGAGTTTTTCCCTGAATGCTCATCCTGTGTTTGGTTCGAGGAGTTAGGGAGTTTTGCTTCTCTGTGTGGAGTTCGTTTAGTCAGTGGTTAAGGGAAACTCAAATGCTAATGTTTAAAAATAAACGTATGTTTATTGAAATGCTATCTTTCCCCTTCCTTGCCTTTACCTTGTGTTTACCTTTGAATGGTTTTCAAGTGATTGAATTCCCATCTTAAAACTTTCAGATGGAAGGGCAATCCCACCTATTATCTCTTCCCACTGAGATTCTAGAAATCATTGCAATCAAAACGTGTGAGGATGAGTATGACCCCTTCGCAAATTTACGAAAAATGTGCAAGCCATGGTTTGAGGTAACAAATGGTCTAGAGATTCTTCGCACCTTCCAGGGGAATGCCTCCATCTATTACCTCATTGGCTCTGCACAGCTGGCCGGACGTGAATGACGAGGAGGTTACCATGAAGGGCACTTTTTATGTTTCACCCTAGGATGAAACTACACGGCCAGAGTGAAATTTCAGGAGGCTACATTAGAGGGAAATCTTCGTACGGCTTATATGCTCCAACTTCTCAGATTTAGCTTGTTTGACCACATCTTTGGCTTCAATGTCCTCGACCAAGACATAATTCGGCGAGTCCTTCATACGTTGGTCTGTAATGACATTTCAGAACTTTTTACTGTTCGAGCTTCCCTCTAGAAGCTTGAAGGCCCGGAACATAAGTGAAACCCCTCATGTATTAGGTGTATCTGGATTAGGGAGCTGGAAGAGTTGAGCATCGCTACGGGAGTTCCGCTAAATGCTCCTGTTGACCCGATACACTGGTGGAGATGGTGAGTACATTTCAGAACCTTGTAGTTTTGTGAAATAAATTGTGAGGATGCAATTTTCTAAAGGGGGGATAATGTGATGCCCTATGTTTTATGAACTGGTCCAAGTGAACAACGTTATGCTTTTAGTAATGTCTCTTGTTTTGTATGTTATGATTTTAATGATGTCTATTGTTTTATTTCTTTCCTTGTGTGCTAATAAATATTTTGAAACAAAATAAAACATGAAGAATACAGTAAACTGGTATATATTTAAAAAATTACATTGCAACAAGACTCAACTAGTTGAAAGTACCGTGCACAAGACCTAACACAGGCACATCAAGACTACTAAGAATCACAACTCGAGTAATCAGATAGTCGTCGTCTTCAGGGTCCATCAGTGTGAAAAATATAACAGCCAGAACCACCGCGCACGTACTAAAAACCAATGGTATGAGGAGATCCATCCTTCCCGTTTCAAGTGTTTTTATTTTGTGAAATTCCCCTTCTTTTTATAATGGTCCTTTATGTTATGACCGTTAAATTTATATAACCGTTGGATTTTCAAAACAACCTTTGGGTGTCGTTGATAAATTAATGTTTATATAAAAACTTTTTTTGATGCTCTTATAATTTTATAATATTTCAAATATTATAATATGTTTCACAAAAGAATCATAGTTTTAAAATAAAAAGAGTATTCTCGGAAATAAATCGTTTTGTTTTTTTCCCGATGGGTACTTATATGATTTAAAACTTCGTATTATTATTATAAAAGATATATTTAAAAGGTACCTATAATAATTGTATCTTTTGACCACTAAAATTATGAATTGGGGGAAAACTATTGATCTTTTAAATTTTATGAAAACAGATAGATGCGTATTTTAAAGATCCAAATAGTTATACTGGTTTTGTATGAAAAATATGAGAGGTATATCTTTTAAAAGATTTATAGAAAAGGGATTTAAATTTTAAGTTGAAACTATTTGTTTTTATTGTATATTTACTCATTTTTGTACAAATATTTACATTAGACACTATTTTGAGCTAAGTATAGTTAAAATATTTATTTCCGAAATCTAAATAAATTTTTATTAAAAATTATGTCGATATGAAATATTTTACAGAAGCTAGTAAAGGTATTTAGATTTTAAATTAAAACTATTTGTTTTTGTTGAATTAACTCTTTTTAGTATAACTATTTATACTACAATTTATTTTGAAATAAGTATGCTTATACTGGTTATTTTATAAATTTAAATAAGTTTTTAATAAAAATTTAGGTTGGGGCTCGGCCAAGCCGAGGGCATCCTTTAATGGACAAGTCCTCTAGGCTGAGACCAAGCTCCAAGGGACCCGTGGTGCCGACCATCGGGGTCCCCAAGTGTTTAGTGGGTGTCCAACCAGGTCCCAAGCCGTGCATAGGTGTTCTAGGTCGCGTGCAAGCCCGTGTGTAAGGCCGTGGTGCGCGTTGAGTAGGGGTGGGCTGAAGCCCGCATGGGGTCCGTGTGTAAGACCACTGTGTGTGTGCGTTCGTGTTATTGCTCTGGTTGCTATGCGTTGTGTATTATAAACCTCTCCCCAAATGCATTTCAATTCTATGTGGGACGCGGTCCGCGCGATGAGGGCCGTCCAATCGACTTCTGTTTCGATCTCGTCCGTCCAAAACTTTTAACTGTCTGATCTCTTCTGCGGGTATTCCTGAGCCATCTGATCCCTCCCGAAGATCTAACCCTCGATCTCTTTAAATTTCCCGCTCCCTCTCCAGCCGTGCGATCTTCCCATTAGTGATCCTGGCCATCCATTTTCTTACACATCGACCTGTCATCTTCTCCCTCGCAATAGGACCCGACCAGTAGGCCTGCTCAAGGACACCTCGACCTCCCCCCCCCCCCCCCCCGCACTGCTCCCCTTGACCTCCGAACACCACCGCTATCTCACTATTCCTTCGTCTTTCCCACGCCGGTCTAACCTCTTGGGTCGAGTCACCCAAGGTACACCGAGGCCTTTATAAACCCCCTGCTTCATTCAAGCCCCGGGCAGCTTCTTCTCCTTCGGACCTCCTTTCGAACCCTCCAGCAAAGCCATTGAACATCCTCCTTAATCAAGGTAAGGATTCTGGCATGCATTCTTTCGGAGAAAACCATCGTTTTCTACTCTCGTTATATATACGTTTTGTACTTTTTGTATATATATACTTAATATAAAACCTTTGGTTTGTATTTCCTTCAAGGAGTTTGGCCTTCGTGCTTTTAGTGGGGTGCATTTGTAAGGGTGCGTATATACTTTGTTTTCATTTAGAGAAACATGTACACGATATATACTGCTTATATATGTATATGTACATAATACAAATCCATCGGTTTGTATATTGTGTATATACGGTTTCATATATATGTAGACTGTATATACAATTTATATATGCACATTTACAAATCCCTCGGGTTGTATATTGTTTTTATATACGGTATATACAGGTTTATTATACATTTTTCCAAACCCAAATTCTTATATTTATTGTATATGGTATATATATATATATAGTTTCATGAGTTTTTTCTCATAACCTAACCCGACCTATTTTGGGGTATCAATATTTAAATAAAATTTTTAATTGATATATGCAAACTAGGTTTAAGATGAGTTATGTTTGTAAAACCTTAGTTTTTATACATATGCTTAAATTTATAACAAACCTTATATGGATTTAGTTTTCAACCATGTAATTTATTTATGGATGGAAACCTTCAGTACCTAAGGAATTTAATAGACTTTGTTTTGAATTTTGTAAAACCCATATATACACTTCGGGTATATATGGGTATGCATATATGTATTTATAGGAATAATTTCAATACCCTATTCTGTTCTTTTATAAATAACAGGACTTAATTTATTCTTTGATGCAGGTAAGATTTTATTAATATATAATTTGTGTGATTGCTAAACCATCATGTTTTTAATACACACAAATGGGCATGTTTTATTAAAGAAGTTTATCTAACATTGCCTCTGATTCGTTTTATGATAAAGTATGTATTTTGGTTTACCTTATTTACAAGTCCAAGGGCCTATTTGTTACCAAAACTGATTGCAATTGTTTTCTTTAAGCACTCTATTTCCATGGAATAATAATTTCAATGATTCAACATTTATTATATCATCATTTTATATGCTTTAAGTAATTAGCTCATGTGAAAATAATGTTTTACTAAGCTATGTATGCCTTCATTAGTTATTGATATATTTTCAAAAATTAACTATCATACCATGTAGTAGAAAATTTTGTGATGGTTAATTATTTATTATTATTTTACATAATGCATGCTTGACATATCACTAAATAAACTAAGTAATTAGATTACCCAAAGTGGTATGGGACACCTTGGGTAATATTAAAACAAATGATCTATTCAAGGTGGTATGGGACATCTTGAATATACAAACGGTTTAAGTAAAGCATGAAAGACGTGGCTCACATGATAATAAATACATGTCAAGGGTGCGCCCTGATAGCGCTCCAATGCATTGGGTAAAGACTCAATCTCTAGAGATGACCAATTTAATGACACCCTATGGATGGACCTTGGTAATGTTTTTAAATGACACCTTGGGGATAGACCTTGGTGATATGGAAATGATTGTCTGAGTTAAAATGTTTATCCCACATGATTCAAGTTATGTATCCTGTTCTTTTCAAGAAAAAATTTCTATCCTTTCACGACTAATGCCTTTATGTTTTCATAATGTTCTTATTTCACTGGTATAAGTTAGAGCATGATTTGTGGTTATAATTTAGTAAAATAGTTACCAGCACATGAGAATTTAAGTTGTTTCCTTTATGCATAACTCTGATTATGAATTACTCTTAACTTTTTAATTTATTCTTAAGTAAATCACATGTCGTACTTTTTTATGATAACCATTATTAATCCTTTGAGAATTGACATAATTGTTTCATGTTCTTCTTGAAAACCTTGATTGAGCATTTTTATGTTATGTGTTACAATTTTCTTTTAGTGAATGTTCAATTTATTTTAAAAGAATGTTTTCAAATGTTACATTATTTTCATTTCTTTTTAAAAACCCCTTACTGAGTATTTCAATGCTCACCCTACGTTTTGATTTAAAATTTTCAGGTATCAGCTCTTCAAAGATGAACTGTTTCAGTAGTTTCCGGTTTCCCCGAACCCGAACCACACATGATCCTCTGTATGGGGAATGATGTGTAGCTTTCTAGTGCATGTTTCATATTAAAGCAACACATCATGTTCAGAAGGCACCGACTCCTGGGTTTCTGGGGTCGGGGTCTCTACTTTCGCGATCTAAAAAACACTTCTATATGGAATCCTTCCTTTTTTAATTAGGCTTCACAAATTTTCATACCTTCTATGTGTTATATGAATTGTCATGCGCAGTCTGGGAATAATTATTTGTGGACTCCCTTGCTAAAACTCCTTCCTTTTCTATAAAACTAATTCACGATTTTGATGCCCAAAAATTTAGTAAACACTGAGAAATGGCGCCACCTTAAAAATATTCATTGTAAACACCGTACAAGATATCTTGTGGCCATTGTATTAATAAAAAACAACTTCTATCATTATATATATCCTTTCATAAATCATATTTATAATCATCATATTTTCCAAGGAAAGTATAGTAACTTCAATGTCTCCCAATAACATCTTTCTTTTTAATCAAAACATAATATGATAGGAAACACCTTTTATCATTTCTTTCATAAGAATTGTCTTACTACTTTCCCTAAAAACATATGATATTTTTTAAATAAAAATAATTAATGCATCATAATATTTTCCAAGACGTTTATAAAGATAATTAATTTATCCTTCCTAACAATAAAAGACAACACTAATGAAAAAACAAACTTCTCTTACTTTAGAAACCATATTCATTCAACTTTCTCACAACAATCGTATCCAAAAAACTATCGAACATAATGTTACTATTTAAAAATATCAGGGTATTAAATTTTCCATCCTTAAATAAATTGATTACTCAAAATTTTAACATAATCCTTGTAGTCAAGGGTGTCAAATTTGAAAATATTTTTTTTAGAAACCCAAATCATAAAAGGGGTTAACGAAACATCATCTTAATAAGATAAAAAGGTAAGTATTAATATCATATTGAATTGAACATTTTATGGTTTCCACGTAGTATAACATTTGTGGGAAAAGAAAACATGAAATTGGATGAGAATATTAATTCCCAATGATTAATAATGAGTAATAGATAACATGGTCATGAGGTAGATAACCACATTAAAAATTTAATCCTATGATGAGTAAAAACCCCATTTATTCAAAAGAAATAAAAGTATCATGATAAAAAATATAAATATATTTTCTTAATTATGTGGGGTTCTATTAGAATTATGATAGGGAACACCAGAAAATATGCTTACAGTTTCATCATTTAGTTATTCTTTGATCAATTCCTATTTCATCTCTTAATATATGAAATTAATATCTAATAGGAATTTTTCTTCATAAAGAACAAAAAAAATATTTAACAAAAAATTAACTCAATAAAATAATGAAAATTAATTCCTCCTATATCTCTATATCTTCCCATAACAAAATGGTTAGCACAAGTTTTCTAGTAAAACCCAATGTTCAATTAAATCTATTTGATTATTAGATTACTATTACAATTATCCTCAATAAGTATAAAAAAAATTTAAGTCTAAAAATTTAGAAGGGATGTCAATAAATAAAAAATATATTCCCCATAAAATATAAAGTTGCTCTTGTTGTCAAATTTTAAATATTTCAATACCATAACCACCATAAAACCTTAATAAAAACACACATGATTCCAAAAATAAAATCCCAGGGTAAAAAATATATTTCATAAATCCAAATATGTAGTAAACTCATTAATCACTAAAACATTTAATGGTTACAAATACTAATCTATAAAAAAACCTTTATCTTTACTATCTCAACATAAACCACATATTAAGGGTTATCTTCCCTTAATCATGTGTTTCCCAAAAGGAACAACTTTCCACATAATCACTTTTCTTGGTTATCTGTACTATTCATCATATATTTTCAGATCCTTAAATAAAATGCACTATAGTAAAATACATATATGTTTTATGATTCTTATAACGAGAATATGATTGATTAAATACATCTATAATATTATTTTGAATCCAAATGCAAGAACATTAATCATTCCACTTGGGCTATATAAATAGGATAATTATGACCTTGATCGCCTAGCTTCTTCTATGGGTATATTCTCTAGACCCTTTGGACAATTGTTTTTAGGGTTCTCCATCTCCAAAAAGTTAAAAAATTGAACATTGAGAACTTATTTATTTCCCCTTAAATCACAAGAATGGTTTCCTTTATCTCTACACTCATAGAAAACTCTCATTCCCTTAAAGAAAGTACCAGGGTGTTACATTTCATAATAATCAAATGCAAGAAAATACTTATTTCCATTCTTTCCTTTATCTATCATTTTATCTTTCATCCACTTATTATCTTAAATTACATAAAATCCATAAGATGCTGAGGATTATTTCTTTGTATTTATTGAAAATGATACTAAGTCTTCATATGATAGGAATTTTTTGGAAAATAATTTCGTTCAATATATTGTCTTTAACCCATTAGGGACACGGTCAATGTTACTTTTTTTATTAAATTTATAGTTTAGATATTTTTTTTCTAATCATCAAAATTTTGTATCAAACTTAGCTTCATTTTATACTTCCTTTTTTCATAGACTCGATAATTATCTCTCCATTCCAACTTATTGCTCATGAGGAAAATAATTTTCCAAGAAGAGTACCTTAAAATCATACCATTACATGATTTCTATTTAGTTTTAATCCATTGTTTCTTGAAACATTTACCATTATTTATCTACATCTAAAAATATATGATAAAATAACATGAAAACATTCTCTCTTTCATTATTTCACAAAGAGATAAATATCTCCTCCAATGAACTTTTCCATTTCTCAGCTACAAATAAATTTTTATTCCCATTTAATGATTGAGGTTGTTGAAATAAAAAGCACTCTAACATTGTTACACCACGTAGTGGATTAGTATGGTAATAAATATGGAAAATGTTATTGCTCATAACCTGATTCAGCTACACCAATATGGTTATAATTTCTTCATTTCCAACTATAGCTTAAGATCTAGTTTCATTATATTTCCTTGAATGAAAATCCTTATATGGGGTATGTGTATTGATATGGTTCACATTCATTACACTTGGAACCATTTATAAATAATTGAATACACTATATTATATCAAAAATTTGTGAATCATAATGTATAATCCAAATAATAGTGAAATACTTAATAGAAATTGATAAATTTATGCATGGATAATCCCATAATCATAGTAATGGTTTCTTTGGGAATGTTTTCAAATCATAAAAAAATTGCAATCCAACATAATGGTTTTTAAATAAAATGTGAATTATCCTAAGAATTTACCCTTGGAGTGTAATACATGGTGTGTAGTATGGAAATTTTTTGTACACTTGGTGATGATAAGGTCAAGCCTAATGCACACTTTTCAAAGTTATTACCCCTAGGTAGAACTATTCATAGAACATGTATACATATAGTATCTAGAAGGTGTTTTATTTTTGAGTAAAACCACATAATCACTCCCTTAACAAAAAATTAATATGTTATTCTATACTTATCCTCAAATATTATCGTAGGGTTATTCCCCTTAATCTATGTTTTCATTAATCTAGTTCCATATAATTCTATTAAAAATACTCTAATACAAATTGGAAAGACCCTAACCGCTGTAGCCTAGAGCAAGTAGTTACTTTATTATGTTGGAAAAATATACAAAGAATCTCATCCTAAAGGACTGAATAGTTTAGTAGTATTTGTAAACTAGATACATAATTGAGATTCACATTACAATTAGAAACATAAAATTCAATAATTATTTTATTTGAGAATTCCATTATTCCTCATAGTATATCACTACTTATCAATCATAAAACACTTCCTAATATCCTAGGAAAAATAAAACAATATAAAAAGGTGGTCTTAGATACTCAGTAATGGTAATAATTCACTAGATTATATCATTAATAAATATAAATAATCAATATGGTCAAGTAAATAACAGAAACACCCACCATTTAATCAATTTAACAAATCATAATATGGTTGAAATAAATGATGATAAAAAATCCGAATAAAAATAACATGATCTTAAAACTTATCCATGGATATTATAAATAATATAATAATCACATGGACATAAATAACTTATCACACAATGAGGGAATGAATAATTTTTCACATCTGAAACACATTGTCAAGACCTTTCACAAGAGAGCTTAAATTTTTGGGTAGAATCACATCTAGTTTAGAAATATAATTTATCAAAGGAGACTTATCAATGTATTGATGGGCTATATATAATACATACCCACCCATAACATACTAATTACATTGAAATTATCATTTTAATTGGGTGAAACATAATCAAAATAAAAATTCATACAAAATAACTGACATATGAAATGTTAATACTTATCCTAATAAAATAAAGTTAAAAAAACCGTCTCGAGTAATATGATGATTGGTAAAAAAATATTACATAATTTGTAAAACTAATCATAAACCATCCAAATAATGAATAATAATGTTATCAGTAAAACATATCCCTAGTCTATAATATGTAAAATAAAAGAATTATCTCATTAACGAATAACGATACCTAAATAATGAGATTAAAAACATTTTTTAGGAAAACAAACATTTCTCTTTGAAATATATTTTTAATATAAATATTCAAAAAAATTATTATATTTATTTGAAAAAAACCATTAAATGTTATAAAAAAATCTTTAAACCATCGAGTGGTCTTGATAGTAATGAATTATATTCATGATGTACATGTTAGAACAAAGATTCCTTTCACATTTTTTGTAAAATCCATACAGGCCTTGTTTTGAAAATGATATGAAGATTCCATTCAAAATAAATTTTAAAAATTAAAAATTGGTAAAAATTACCATTACTAAATCATTTTTAAAATGTTAAAAATAATTATTTGATTTTTTTTAGAAAACTTCGATTTTGATCAAAAATTATTTTTGACCGAAGATAGAAATAAAGTCGGATTATCATAAAAACATTTTATCAATCATTTTAAGTACCAAAAATAGAAACATGGATATATTACCTGAAAAAGTTTCAAAATAACGTTATATAAGAATATAGATAGATTTTATAATGGGAATATCAAATAATTCCCCCAAAGGATACTTAATCAAAAAAATCCTGAATAATGATGGGATTGTGAAATAAACCCTTACAAATTTTGTAAATTTTGAATAACAATACCCATGATATAAATCCAATAAATTTAAATCTTAAATAAAATAGATAGAAATTGATTCATGATTTAAAATATCAAAAGGGAATCATATACACCACACAGAAGAATAAGTGGTGATTATGGTGTATGTCTCATATAAGTAAAAGTGAGAGGAGATACTCTTACCACTTTCTTGACTTTCTTTGTACCTGTTTGAACCTATTTTATGATAAATATATATTTATTATACATTTACTATAGAACCATACATATATATCTCATGCCAAAATGATTTATGTATACTCCTTTAACAACATTTTATTAACAATATTTTTTTTAAATAACAATTTCATGTGATAATTCCATCATTTTTCATGTATGTTTAAAAGTTTAGTAATTTTAGTCTTTTTAATTTGATCATAGTTAAATAATATATTGAATTTTAACCATGATATAAATATCATATATATTAATTACATATGTATTGAGAGTAATAAATTAATTTTAGAGGTAGAAAATGTATTACACCCTTCATAGAGAAGGTAGGTCGTACGTACACATGGATGTTATTTCCATTTTTCATTATGGATGGGATGAATGCTAAATAAATATTAATTAATAATTCCATAATAATTATTTGTAAATATATATAATTTATATTAATCAAATACATGTTTATTACCATCAATGGAAAAAACATTTCACATTTTTATGAGGAGGCGGTAGTCCACACGTACACATGAGCGATTTGCTTATATTCTAATAGATTAGAAGGTAAGAAGTTATATATGATATTATAATATCATAAGTGTGGTTAATTCATAAATATAACATATTTTCTTTAATTTTATCCAAACTACCTTCCACATTAAGAGTAAGAGGAAAGGAAATCACGTTGCTTCGTGAGACAGTAGTCCACCATACACATTAGTGATGTTATTGTGTCCTTAAGGGAATGGAAAGTAAGAAAGATTAAGTTATATCATAATTAAAAAAATTAATGTAATAAATATCCTATAAATATGATAAATATACCAATATATCAATCCCTAAATGTTGTTCATGGAAAACGAATTACATCAGTCGCCGAGGTGGTAGCTTCCTTACAGAAAATCTATTGTTTCATTTCCCATTTTATGGATATGGAGATGGATCTCAATAATATAGTTAAAATAATAATATATCATTATATATGATATATGTTTTTTATAATGTTATCATATTTGAATTTTTTTTAAGGAGGTGGATGAAGAAATAATACAAATATGCATATTTAATAATTTTACCTCTTCTTTGGAGAGCCTCTTTAGTTTTATAACTAATAAATTCTTATGAGGGATTAATAATCAAAATAATAAATCTGGGATAGGGTTGTGGAATTAAAAAATGTATTTGGGTGGGTATTTTCCAAGTCAAATTGTTTTTAACATCTGAATAGGGTATGAGATTGTGTGTCCTTTAAAAAGTGTGGGAGAGGACACACATAGAATTTTTGAAAAGATAACGTGATACTCATGTTTTTCTCATGCCAAAATACTACAAGAAGGGTCACTATCAATAATTAGACGTTATATGGTAAAAATAAGTCCATAATATGTGTTTTGGACATGTGTTTGGTCATTTAAACCCTTATCTACTTAATTACCCCCCCCCCCAACAAACACATTTTTACCTTAACCGTGGTAATTAATTTTTACTATTCCCATAATTCATTATGGTAAAAAAATTAAGTTGAACTTATTATAAAATATAAGTTATTATAATCCCTAATATTGAATCTATTTTTTCAAATTCAAGTAACATAAGTGGTAGAAGTAAATTTAAAATAAAATCGTAGACATGACAAAAGAGAAGTTTTCCAAAGAGGAAATTATCAAATGTATATAATGTTTTAATATAAATATTATTTTGAAATTGATTCAAATTATATAAATTAGTTAATTAATAATATAAGTGAACTAATTTTACTTTAATAATAGTTGAAAATATAATTTTTCTTTCTATCAAAATTAAACAAAAAATGTTTTTTCCAATAAAAATCATTATTTTTACTATTCACCAAAAAATTAATATTTTCCAAAAATTATAAAAAATAAACCCAATAATAATATTTAAATGTTGATTTCAAAATTGAACGTAATTTTTTCAAATAAATTTCCTAAATTTTGTGAAATTTTATTTTAAATTATGTGTAGAAAGTATGACTAATCCACCTTTTAGAAAAAGAAAATTTTTTAGAAAACATTTATTTCACTTAAAATTTGTTCTTATTCTATTTAAAATCGATATGTAACCATGGATTTTATTTTATAAATATTAAATCTATATAATTTCCATAATTTATTTATTAATAGTCATAACCTCCATCTTAATTTTTAGGTCATAATGGTCACGTTTAAATAATAATATTTAAATAAATTATTGCATTTCATTTAGAATCGGTGTTGCATGCATCGCATGTTATCGAAGTGATAATATTTGAAGAAATTTTTCTTAATGTCTCAAGGTATAATAGTATCATCTAATATTTTTATTTTGTTTCATAGATGCTATTGAACATGATTTTCTAATTTAAAAATCTTATGTTGTTATAAGTAAGGTAGGGGCTTAGTGGTGTCTATGGTGAATATAGAGAGGTGGATAAGAAGTTCACAATCACTGAAGAAAATAAGTGATCTTTCCAAAATAATGGTGTTTTGTAAATATTAATAAATATGGACATATCTTCAAAGGAGGACATTGAATAAGAGGTAATTTATTTTAAATTTTTGATGATAGAAATTCCTTTTATTGGATCATGAATTAAGAAAATAAATTATGGCATCGATGACCTGTCTATCTGGGGAAAAAGAATATGCGTAATATTATTTATATAGAAAATTATTTTGATGTTCCTAAGTTGAAAAGATAAAGGAATTGGATGTGTCCTTTTTTTAAAGGGAAATATTGTGAATACTCTACCCAAGAAGGTTGAAATACAATCTACTCTTCCATAAAATTTAATTAACTCTAAAATTTTTAAGCCCATGATATAGAATACGAAAAATAAAGATAAGTATTTTATTTATTTTATTGATGAATTTAATATCATTACATGTATTTTTTTTATGAATTATAAATCAAATTCTCTATAAAGGTTCAAGTGTATTTTTATAAGTGAAGATAATAAAGTGGTTACTATTTAAATAATATTCTAACAAATAATGGTTTTGAGTATATTAGTGAAATATTTCAATCCTATCCTGAAAAAAGTAGCACTCATCATGAACTTATTGTATTATAAACACCACAAAAAAATGGTGTGTTTGAATCAAAGGATTGATATCTTGGGTGAGCAGATCAAACAATGATGTTAGAGAAGGACACATCTCATTATTTTTTGATACAATCCATTAGAGCAGTGGTTCATAATCAAAATAATTTTCATTATAGTAAAAATTAAAATATGTCATCATATAAGATTTATTATAAGAAATATCCATGTTTTAATTATCTATGAGTGTTTAGTACCCCTTGTATTATCAATTAAAAAGGTAAAATTTGAAAAAAAAAATAATTTAAATAAGAGCTGTTGATGGTATCTTCCAAGGTTATCCATCAAATGGAAGAGGATATCGTTGTTACAAAAATGAATCCTGATTTTTTTAGTTCTGATGATATTAAAGTAATGAAACACATAAATAAAATGAACTCGCATGATGAATAATGTTCCAAGAGTGATAAAGATAAATATTTTTTGTGAAACAGAAGGGTGATGTTTCAAAAAATGCTGAAAATTCCCATGAATTTCATGTTGAAGTAATTAATTCAAAAAATTCATGTGATTTAGAAAATTAATTTTCCCAAAATATTATGCTTAAAAATATATTTCATTTGAAAAATATCATTGGAAATCATTGATGAAAAATTAAAACTATAATAACTTTGAGGATAGCCTATCATATCTAAATTTTCTGTTAATTTTATCCAAGAGATGTGCAAGAACCAATGAATCATTGAGAGCTAATTGATGATATAAATGAAGAGTTAAAAAATAAAAAAAATGAGATTTGGGAGTTGGGAGTTGGTACCTAAGTCCATAGAGAAGAATATTGCCAAAACCAAGTGTATTTTTTAAACAATATGATTGAAAAATATGATGTTTTGAGAAATAATGAAATATTGGTTTCTTAAGGCTAATCAGAGGTTGATGGTTTTGACGTTGATGAGACATTTTCACCCATTTCAAGACCTGTTTCACAATGTCAATAAAAGATCATTCAATTGGATTTCAAGTCAACCTTCCTCAATGGTGAACTGTAAGATGAATTGCATATTGAGGGACCATGGGGATTCTTTCATGGTAAATATGAGAATTGTGTTTAAAAATTTAAGAAGTATTTATATGGGATAAAGTAAGCCCTAAGAGATTTTTATTCTAATCTTGACATCTGTGAAAAAAGTAAAGATTTTATAAAATAAGAGTTTATTGAAATATATATATTATATATGATAATATGGAATTTCATATTGTAATTTTTTATATAGATGAAAATATTTTTTCTAGAAATTATTATGGAGTTTGTGAATAATTTCCTAAAGAAATAAAGATGTTTTTCAAAATGTATATCATTATGAAGATGAGATAATTTCTTTACTAATAGATCTATCTATGAAAAGATTATATTTCTCAATCTCTAGAAATGTATGATAATAAAATTATAGAGACTTTGGGATATAGGATTTTAAGTTTTTTTCTACACCAATTTAGAATGAACTAAATTTTCTAAAATGAACATGGTAAGGATGTGGATTTTTGGGAATCTCAGTAGCAAATTGGTAGTCTATTTTACCTTATTTCCTTAAGTATGGATGTTATATATGTTATTACACCTTCTGATTGGTATAAAAGTTCCCCAAAAGTGTATCAAATCATGGTTTGAAATAGAATACTTAGATAGATCAAAGGCACATCAAACTAGGGATTGAAATGTTATTGAAAATGGAATCTCTATCAGTTTTACTACTCTAATGCAGATTGGGTAGGATGTATTGATTATATATGGTCTATATCCATTGTAGAATTCTTTCTTGGGGAAAATTTTGTTTATTAGAATTTAAAAAATAGAATTATGTTACCTTGATAATAGTTGAGACAGAATATGATGCTGCCACTCATGCCTCAAAATAACATATATTGATGAAGAATCTATTATAAGATTTAAAAATTTAACTGATGTTGCAACTAATATTCATATGTCATAATTAAAGTGCTATTAATATTTCAAATAATTCATTTCATCATTCAAGATACAATACTAGTGATATCAAATATGAATTCAATGATTATCTAGTGGATAATTATGAGAATATGATAGAATTTTTTCTTATTTAAGAAGATATTATAGATGTTTTCACCAAGACACGGTCAAATAAAGCCTTCCAGAATTTTCATTTGAAGTTAGGTGTCCAACCTCATTCATTATAGTGATAGGCTACGGTGTCCCCCCCCCCATATCTTTCCTTCAGATATTTTTGTCAATTTCGGGATAAAATTTGACAATATAAATCATTCCTTTATGTTTATCTTAATATATTTTATAATAGGAGTAGTGTACAATACAAGTTGATTATTCATTGATATGTGTTAAATTTAAATTTGTTATCTATTGAAAGCAATCATATATTTTTAGAGAGTTATTAAAAGGGGTATGTAGTGATTTCATTATGTATGAAATATTTTAATAGTTCAATGTAAGTGGTTGTAGAACTTTTCTGGTTTAATTTGTTGATGTTGTTTTGATTTAGGTTTGTGAATTTAATGTTTTGGAAGCTTCAAATGGGAGAGTATTGATCCCAAGTGGTGTTGAGTTTATTTTTGTGAGAAGTGTCATTAAATAATTCATAAAGTGTATTTAATTTACTTCATGTGATTTTTTTCAATACACATATCATATTCTATGATTAAATCAGATGATGTCATTTGAAATGATCTTCATGTTTATAAACATCATGATTGGTTCATCTTAATTTAGGCATTTCATGAAGTGTTGTAGGATATTAGAAGATTTCAAAATCCATCCATGGCCACACCCATTACGGTGGGTGTTTTTTGAAGGAATTTCACAAAATGAGAAAGTTTCCTCCCTAGTGGTGGTCAAGGTGAAGATGTACAAGAAGCTATGAAGGTAAAATCCATTTAATAGGGTGTTTTGATGGTCATTTTTCATTAGTGATAGGCTTGTGAAAAATGGACAAGGAAAAAATGGTCATGGTGGTTCCCATGGTGATATTATAGTGTGCCTATGTAAAATGAGAAAGGATAAGATAGTCATGGTAGTCCCTATGGTGGAATTCCAATGTAATTGTAAAAAACTATCAGGACACAGTCCCCATGGTAGTGGTAATGAAAACAATGGGAAACATGTGCCTCTTTTGTTTAAAGCATAAAATAGAAGAGATCAGCCATGTCGTAGAAGAAGTCATGGTGGACTGGAGGTGTGTCAGGGAAACATTTCCAGATCATGAAGGAATATACCAAAAGTGCATGGTGTTTTGAAGGAAAATTATCCAACCATTCTACACCACACCATGGTGTATGTTGTGTTTGGGATTTTGATTTAGTTACAAGTAGTTTTGATTATGTAGCATCTTATATAACTCAAGGTATCTCAAATTATATCTATGAGGTCTTTTTTTCAATAATAAATAGTATTTAAATGATCCATTAATATCTACTGAGTAAAAATGAAGCAATATTAGTCTAGGAGGTATTAAGATGTTTTTGTTTTGAATTCATATTGGAAAATTTGAAATGGATCTTATGCTTTACTTTTTGGATATAAAATGTATGGAATATGTGTAAGAGGATTAAGTGAAGTAATAAGTATTGATGTGGAATAATAAGGGGTTGTTTAAATTGGAAAAGTGTGAAGATAATATATATGAGTTTCTAAATGTTAAATAAGATGGGAAATAACAACACTGCATCAAAAAATCAAAGCTATGTTTGAATGGATTTAGTCAAATTGATATCATGTTCTCTATCATTATAAAAGTTTGTGAATCACTAAAAAATTTGGGATACTTGTTATAACAAAATTAAAAGGATAAACTCATCTCACTATACCTACTTTTTTATACTAGTGGGTTGTATGATCATGGTGAAATATGGATCATGCCGATGATAAAAAAATATCATCTTAGACGTGAACCATGTAATTTTTTTGGTCTTTCATGTGTGTGTATTATAAAGTGATCAAGATTCACTTTAATTAGTTAATATGGTTATATCACTATGAAAACATAATAATATTTTAAACACTAATTCACAATCGACACCCTATCATTGATTCTTAAATAATATAATAGGTGGCTTTTGAATTTATAAAAATGAAAATAGGGCACCATAAAACACTAGGATTAGGTTAATATATATAAATCATTATAATATCTTAAACATAAAACTCCATAGGCTTCCCAATAGCTTTTAATTAAAGAATCAATGACTAAGGCTAGGATGCTAAGGAAGGATTAGTGAGATGATTATTCGACTGATGGTCATTAGTTATAAAAATAGGTGTGGATAAAAGGGAAAACATACCCTTTACATGTTAAACTATATCCTCGAATATATTATAAATAGAGGACTTATATTTCTAGGGTAAATGTTGGTTAATGAAAATTATGGGGATCAATGGACTCAACTCCAAGCTAGTGTATGATTCCTGCTTATAGGAAACATGAAGGTCCCTAAAGACGTTATCCATAAAAATCGATGATTAGAGGTTGGATTGTATGTCAAGTATCAAGAGATGAAATTGAACACCACTAATGATATCCCCCCCCCATAAAAGACATGTTTCATAAATGTTAAAAATGACTATTTTTAAGGGGTGATCAACTAGTTGGTTAACAATGAGAGTAATTTATTCTATGGGTTATACTATATATATGGAAATATCATTCTGGAAATATTTTATTCAATTTTCAAATATCCTTAGACAGTATCAAATATTTTCTTATTATAGAGGATTGAAGTTGAAAATAATCTAAAAATTCTTACAAATATATTAATGGTTTTAATCCAATATCAAAAAAATAGTATCATTCAACCTGGTTTAATAAGAACTCCCACCTGAATATATAATTATATTAGAGTATCATGGGTGATACATGATCTAAACTTTTATTTTTTAGGACAACTTGACCAAAAATAGAACAACAATGTATTATACTTGGTTTTAATAAAGTTAAAATTACTTTAATTCAAGTATGATCATTTCATTTTATCTAAATAAAAGTCCGTGAAATTTTCATAGAGGTCTCAATATCTTTAATAATTGTTTTAGGAAATGATGTTTTGTTTTTTCAAAGAATGGGGGAGGTTCACTTTTAGTGCTAACCATGCACATCAACCATTACACCCTATAAATATGGAAACTTTTGTCCAAACCCTGAAACATGAGCCACATGACTATGTGAAATGTGTAATTAATTTCAGAGGCACCATGCATGGTTTTCACAAAAAAATCTAATTGTATGTCTAGACTATGCGGGGTGTAGGCTTTGGGATAGAGACAAATGCATGGTTTCCTCCGACATCTAAACTATGCTCATAAACCATGTAAAGGGAATCACCTTAGATAGTAGGTCCAAATGGTTAGGTCATGATTTGTTTAATCATGTGACCAAACCATGAACCCTATCAAAAACCCTAGAAAAAATTTCCCTATCTATAATTAAACTTTTCTTCGCCCTTTTCACTTCCCTAAAACGCATAGTAACTCCCCATGTGTGGAAACTCTCCTCTTATCCTCCTCTAGTTTTTTATATATATCTTATAAATAAGATCTATTTTTACCTTATTTCATCATGTGTTATTCCACCAGGCAATTTTAATGTTTCTATTGGTTATTTTCTCAGTTTCTCTCACGGTCTTTGGTGAGTCTTCATTCGACCTACTATACCCTATTTTTTGAATATTTTTCCATTTTATCCATCTTCCCTAGTTTCAACCAAAATTATAGGAAAACAATGGATGAGGAGTCTAATGCCATGTTATGTTTGGGAGTCCACTAAGATTCCCTAAATGTTTAGTTATTTATAAAGTGTACCTTTTTCCCCATGTCATATTCTCCATGTGTTGACCAAAAAAATAATATTCCATAAAATTATTATTTAAAACATGTTTAAAAATGTTTTATGACACCATTGATATAAGGACCCAGCCTTAAAACATTACATATTCTTGAATTAAATTGAATAATTCACATTGAAGATATTTTCATGTTTATAGTTTTATAGAATTAGAACTTAACTATTACATCTCAAAGATTACAAAGTAGACACATCTACTCAGTTTCAATGTTTTTCACACACAAAAAACAACTGAGCAAAAGAGTCATGTCTAGTTCCTTGTTTTAGACAGCATGACATTTCCTTGATCCCATCCTTTACCCTATTCCACTTTATGTCCTGTGGAAAACATTTCAAAAAACTTGGGATGAGCATAAGAACCTCATTAAGGGTTATAGCAATACGAAAAGAAAACATTAGTCCATGTATACATAAGAATCAACGAAATCATAATTTACTCATAAAACAAAAGCAATTTAACATACCTCATGAAATCATAAAATTTATGCATAACTCAATAGAAATACTAAGACATAAAGGTAACTTGAGGAATTCATAACATTCTTACATAGGGAGTAACCCTCAGGGTTACATTTGGAATACCCATCACAGTATATTCCCTAAATCTCTTTGGAGAAAACTTATCGTTTAACCCCTTCGCATTAACCAATTCATTGGAGAGCTATATCGGGCTCAAACGCCATTAGTTTATCATGGAACCACCCGTATTCAAAATAAATTCCCAAGAACCATAACATAATCATATCACATAAAACATGCATAAATGAAACATAACATTTCCACATTTCAATCACAAGATATCAATAACACATTGATATAATAAAAACCTTATCAAAACCATTTTCAATTCCAAAATAAAATAAAATTAAAATATGGTATTTATTTTTCATTTAAAAAAGTTATGGCTTGTAGAGGAAGCTGAAACTCAAATAATGTTCACGGCGGAGGAGAATTCGTTGTCGCTGCATACATACAACAAAAACATTCCCTTATGTCGTTTGGTAAAATGCTTCGTATAAAAATATTCCATTTGAATAAAAGTAAAAGTAAAAGGGGTTTATACACTGTATATAATAAAGTTGTGTATAAAACAAAATATGACTCAATGAAAGGATATTGAGACGAAGTCCCATACAAAGATTTTATCCTTAGTTTAAGGATAAATCAATTACATAATTATGTGTGACAAATATAAATACACCCAATATAAGTGGATATTAAGTGTAAAACAATCAGAGTAATTCACACATATTCATATAATGACATATTCAATAACAACAAGTTGGGCCCAATGAAATCAAAATTAGGTTAAGAAGTTCCATTGTAAAAATTTGACAGCCTAACGGCATCACTTTATAATTCAAAAAAAATGAGTTGATGAGACAAAAAGGTTATCTCATCACATGGAAATACATTTTACAACAATAAATATGTTTAATAACATATCCCAACATAATAAGATGTAAATCAAAATACATAACAAGAGAAGTCTTTTAAAAAGAGGAGTGTGAAAGGTTCCCTTACCTCTTTGGGTAACTTTCGAAACATACACCCCATGAAAGAAGGGTCATACAATGAAAATGTAAATACCCATAAATGAGAGTTTATTACAAAAATAGTAAAATAATGGGAAGTACATACACCACACAAAAGGAAATAGTGGCAAATGTAGCGTGAATCTCACGGGAATAAAAAGTGAGATAAAAACCCCTTACCTTGCTGTAATCAATCGAGTCGTATGACCAAAAGATAATAACCACCAAATTAATTATAGAACACCCTGAATAATAATAAAATCATGATAATATATATAAAATGGAAATACACCACATTCAATAAATAAGTGGCGAACAATAAAAATCTCACGAAAATAAAGTGAGGTAAGAAATCCCTTGCAAAATGTTTGGAGCCTAACAGTGCCACTTAAAGATTCCAAAAAATGGATTGATGAGATCCAATAGGGTATCTCATCATATGAAAATAAAAATTACATTAATAGGAATATAAAATAACAATCCCCAATATAATAAAGATAAGCTTAAAAGGAATGACATAAAAGAGAGTACTTAAAAAGAAAGAGAGATGTAGGATCCCTTACCTCGTGTCCCACTTGACTCGATCATTCATGAATCTCGTAAATAATAAACAAGAGTTAATTTCTAATAGATTAAGAACTTTTTTTAATATCATTATTACTTTTATATCACTTATTACCATTTTATGAACATTATGTAATTATTTAAGTTAATAACGGTCGTTTTGTCGATCATTGGTACTTGAGTCAAAAATAAACTTCTTATAATTACCAGTTGTTCATGTGGTAAGATATCCATTATATATAGAATTAAATTCATGATTTAGATATCATATATATCATAAATATTCAGTATATAAATTCATTTATAATATTACATTACATTTAGAGGTATGAAATGAAATGCACCATTCATGGGGACGGTAAGTCGTACGTACGCATGAACGCAACTTTCATTTCTATTTCGTATTAAATGGAATTAAATAATAATGATATAAAGGTATATTATAATTCAAGTATAATATCATATATATAATATCATTAACTCCATCCTTTACACGTCCCACATATGGCATTAACGAATCCCGTCACTTTGAGGGGGCGGTAGTCCGCACTTCCTAAAATGAAGATATCGCGTTTACCCATAATGGAAACCATAAAGGTATGCCATAAATGAAAAATACAGAAGAATAATGAAAACATAAACATATTATATTTCATATATAAATATAGTTACATATTAATGGCCACCTTTAAATGTGTTAAAGGAATATTGAGCAATCATCGTTTCGTGAGGCAGTAATTCGCCATCCACAGAAATAGTATGTTCTTTAACTATTTGACGGAGGTGTGTGTAATTGTATCTCGAATCCTTCTTATAAAAACATAATAGTATATTTAAGAAACTGGTTTTGTTACAAAATAGAGGAATAAAAACAGTTTAGGGGGATGGAGAAGCAAAATAAAACAAAAGAACATTAGAGAATACTTTACCTTTAAATCGGGTAACTCCCCTTGGTTTGAACCAAAAGGGTTTCTTGAAGAGAGTTTTGCCTAAGGTAAGGAATATATGATGAAATTAGGTATGTGGAGAGATAAAATGAGAAGATTTTGGCCGAGCCAATGTCTTGAGAGGTGTGGGTAAGGAGGTAGTGGTGGGGGCCTTTTATAAGAGGGAGGAGGGGCACTCTTTGAAAGTCAAGAAATGTTACTTTATGTTAAAATGAGTTTTGGATTTTAAAGGTCCCGCATTGATAAATTTATAGTATATGGTGTTAAGGGTTCTATATATACTCATCCAATAGGTTTTAGGCAAGTTTATGTATTAGAGTTTACATTATCTTTTAATTTTATTTAAATCGTTCATTAATGAGATAATCGTTGCATCATCATGATGTCATAAACAAATTAATTTATTTAATGTCTAAAAATTATAAAAAATACTTTGATTTAGGAAATAATTTTATATTTCCAATGAATATATATAGGCCAAGAGATCATTTACACAGACAAAACTAAAATTGTTTTACTTGGGTGATACATACTTTGGTTATACTTTTCTTTTTAAAAACATAAAATTAAAAAGTGTCACTATCACCCCAAAAGTGATTCCATGGGGTCCCAAAATTTGTCACAAGGCATTCCTTGGTCGTCCATGACACAACCATTAGTAGTAGGACACATTTTGGGGTCATTTTTTATTATTATGATATTATTTTATTACCCTTAACTACCCGATTACTAATTAATCAAGATAATTAAGGATAATTTCTGTCATTACTATTCATAATGTCCAAAAAAACGAGTATTAATTACATAATTTGGGCCTTATTATTCCAAATATGGAATCCATTTTATCAAATTAAATACACAAAAATTTTATTCATTAATTTAAATGTAAATCCCGTTGTCAAAACAAAAGACGGGGTTTTAAGATGTAAAATTTATCAAAAGATAGACCTGTTTTTATGTCCAATTGAAAAGTTAAATTACTTCCAATGAAAAAACTTGTACTAAGTGATAAAAAAATAATAAAATTATCCTTTAAAAATATTTAAAATGACAATTTAAACATATAAATAAATTGGATGAAAAGGCATTTTTGAATTAAAGAGTTGTATTTTCCACTATTCATTAAAAAAAGACCTTATCAGAAAAATGCCAAAAATTAACCCTAATATATATTTGATATTAAAAATTCAGAAATGATGTCCATTTAACCAAATTCAAAACATAGAATTTTCATTAATAAATCATATAGTTAACTCCCGATGTCAAAACAAACAGCGTGTATTTATGAAACAATATCTATCAAAATATTGACACTTGTTTATGTCCATTTTCAAAGTGAAATTAATTCTAATGACCACCATTGAATTAATTGGTAAAAATATATTCTAATTAAACATTAAAAAATTAATAAAGATAATATATCCATACAATAAATTTATATGAAAAAGCTGTTTTGAAGTAAAATGCAGTATTTTTTACTATTCATTAAAAAAATGAAAATTTGTCAGAAATATAACAAAAATTTATCCAATTTAAATTACAATATCCCAATTATAAAGAATAAGTTTATTTTTACAAATATAGCTTATAAAATTCTCAAAAGATGGATTTAAAAAAGGCTCACCATCAAAAGGTGGTAAAACAATCTTTTAAAAATATTAGAGTATTTATTCTTAAAATTGGATTCATTTGCATTTTAAGCCTCTAACATTTATTGGATAAATGTAAAAATGGTTAACAAACAAATTTAATCATTTTATAGTTAGTTCTATTAATTCCCTCCATTACAATTACTAGGCATTAACTATTTAAAGTTGTATTATTATATTATTAGTGTGAAAAGTAAGATTTCAAAGAAACTCGTTGTTGTGTATTGGGTACACCATCGAGCATAGCATTCCCATTAAAGTAATATTAAAAATTTATTCACAAATATTGATAAAAATGAGAATGTAATATTATTTATTTACCTGGGAGGTTACATCCTTCCCCCCTTTTTGGAATTGCGTCCTCGCAATTTTAAAATTGGACTTGGAAACTACATTGAAAGCCCCACATCGAAAAAAGAGTAAATTTAACTATCACTTTAAAAGAAATAAAGAGAAGTACAAGGGTCACCCAAGTTAAAACATACTAGGGTTCCATGTAGGAAAACATCGATATGGAAGAAAGAAAACAAACAGTCATGTCTTGAGGGAGAGTGATAGAAAACATTTTTAGGAGAAAGTTAACCACCAGAAAATCAAAAACTTGTGATGGGTTAAACGGTATTTGATTCCCCAGTCGAAAAAATTAACAGACAACATTTTTGTTTTAAATTACTTTTCATTCAGGAATTTATTTGTGTGCTTAACTTAAACATAATGAAACATACTTACTTTTCATGTTGACTTTCATCTTTTACTAGATTTCTTACACAAACTCATATTTTCTTCAAAAGATGGGTATTTAGGATAACATGTTCACATTAAGAGTACTATAATCAACTTCTATAGAATCACCTAATACACAAAAGATAACGATATAATTCCCATGTCCTTATACCAAAACCAAAACCAAAATTGTTAGTACGAGATCAGATAATCCACAAAAGGATAATCCTTTATAAAAAGAAAATATATTCTTAATCTCCAAAATTTGTCCAAAAAAACCCCAAGTTCAAAGAAGACCATTCGATAATAAATTTGTCCATAAAATTCTTCAATGTAAACCAAGCTAATATTGAAACCCAAATCATTGAATGATTTAATCACATAGTCTTCTAAGGTAAAAATTAACATTTATCTCCAAGTAACATCAGTTTCTCTTAAAATATCATATTGAAAAGTAATTAACCTAATCATATATCCACCATGATAGGTCAATATTTTCCTAAATAACCCAAAATAAACTTATTCTTGATTCAAAAAATTATATAACTAAAAAAGAATTTTTCATACTAACCAGGGACTTCACGTAGTCCAGTGGTAGGTGATAAATACCAGTCGCACTTTGGTTGTGGGTTCAATTCCCACACCTCTGTCCGAGGCGACAGTTTGTCACACGGTCTGCGTGTTGTCCTTTTCCCAAAACTATATAATTCTCAAAGCATTCCCCCAAAAAGAGATAAAATCATCAAAAATAACCATAACATAATTTGACCTCAATTTTATCTCATGCCTTTCATTTTCCAACATAACATATAGTAACCCATAATTACCTCAAAAGTAAGGATCATATAAACTGTAATGGTTACCTTTATAATTATTACCTGAACTTCCACATCGAGTTGGTCATCTCGTACATGATGAATTAGAGAACTCACCAAGGTTAAAGTGGTTAATGATTCCACCTGAAAGTTGGTTTAGAATAACCATGATATTTCTCAATGAATCCCCCATTTCATCTAGTCTCTTAATCAGAGAACCACCATAGTTTACTTCAAACCCGTTGTCACTTTGTGCCTGCTAGATCCATCCATTTACTAAACTAAAAATTTCAGTGTGAGTATATCATTTGAATCATCATATAATGCTAAGATATCATTATTCATGTTATCTTAAACTCATTCACATTATATAAAACTATGAACCTTTCTGAAATTTTAACGCTTTTGGTGATGTCAATTGTGCTTAAAGGATACCCTAACCTCTAAAGTTATCTAATCCATCCTCTAATACCAACTATAAGAACCCAGCTTTAAAACATTACATATTCTTGAATTAAATTGAATAATTCACATTGAGGATCTTTTTAGGTTTAGAGTTTTATAGAATTAGGACATAACTATTACATCTCAAAGATTACAAAGTAGAAACATCTACTCAGTTTCCATTTTTTTACAAAATAAAAACTCTTGAACAATAGATTCATGTCTAGTTCCTTGTTTTAGATAGAATGACATTTCCTTGATCCCATCCTTGACCCTATTCCACTTTATGTCCTGTGAAAAACATTTCAAAAAAACATGGGATGAGCATAAAAAGCTCAGTAAGGGTTATAACAATACGGAAAGAAAACATTATTCCAGGAATACATAAGAATCAATGAAATCATACTTTACTCGTAAAACATATGAAATTTAACATAACTCACGAAATCATAAGATTTATGCATAACTCAATAGAAATCATAAGACATAAAGGTAAGTTGAAGCATTTATAACATTTTTACGTAGGGAGTAACCCTCATGGTTACGTTTGGAATACCCATCACAATATATTCCCTAAATATCTTCGAAGAAACCTTAGCGTTTAACCCCTTTGCGTTACCCAATGCATTGGAGATCTATATCGGGCTCACCCACCCTTAGTTTGTCACGGAACCACCCGTCCTTATAAACAATTCCCAAGAACCATAACATAATCATATCACATAAAACATGCATAAATGAAACATAACATTTCCACATTTCAATCACAAGATATCAATAACACATTGATATAATAAAAACATTATCAAAACCATTTTCAATACCAAAATAATTGAAAAGTGAAACATGGTATTTATTTTTCATTCAAAAAATGTTATGGCTTTTAGAGGAATCTGAAACTCAAATAATTGTCACGATGGCGGAGAAGTCGTTGTCGCCGCATACAAACGACAAAAACATTCCCTTTTGTCATTTAGAAAAACACATCATATAAAAATATTCTTCTTGAATAAAAGTAAATGTCAAAGGGGTTTATACACCGTATAAAAGAAAGTTGTGTATAAAAAAAATATTCCTCAATGAAAGGATATTTAAATCAAGTCCCATATAAAGATTTTATCCTTATTTTAAGGATAAATCAATTACATAATTATGTGTGAAAAATATAAATACACCCAATATAAGTGGATATTAAGTGTAAAACAATCAGAGTCATTCACACATATTCATAGAATGAAATATTCAATAACTACAAGTTGACCCTAATGAAATCGAAATTGGGTTAAGAAGTTCCCTTGTAAAAATTCAACAACCTAACGGTGTCACTTTATAATTCAAAAAAATGATTTGATCATAAAAAAGGGTCTCTCATCACTTGGAAATAAATTTTACAACAATAAGGATATATAAGAACATATCCCAACATAATAAGATGTAAATTAAAAGACATAATAAGAGAAGTCTTTTAAAAAGAGGAGTGTGAAAGGTTCCCTTACCGATTTGGGTAACTTTTGAAACGTACACACCATGAAAGAAGGGTCATACAATGAAAATTTAAATACCCATAAATGAGATTATATTACAAAAAATACTAAAATAATGTAAATTACAAACACCACACAAAAGGAAATAGTGGCAAATGTAGTGTGAATCTGACGGGAATAAAAATTGAGATAAAAACCCCTTACCTAGCTGTAATCAATCGAGTCGTATGACCAAAAGACAATAACAACCAAATTAATTACAGAAAAACATGAATATAAATAAAATCATGATAATATATATCAAATTTCAATACACCAAATTCAATAAATAAGTGGTGAATAATGGAAATCTCACGGAAATAAAAGTGAGGTAAGAAATCCCTTACAAACTTTCGGCAGCCTAACGGTGCCACATAAAGCTTCCAAAAAATGGATGGATGAGATCAATTAGGGTATCTAATCATATGAACATAAAAATTAAAGTATTAGGAATATAAAAGAACATCCCCCAACACAATAAAGTGGATCTTAAAAGGAATGACATAAAAGACCGTACTTAAAAAGAAAGAGAGGGGTAGGATCCCTTACCTCGTGTCCGACTTGACCCCATCATTCTTTAATCCCCTGAATAATAAACTAGAGATAATTTCAAATTGCTTAAGAACTGTTTTTAAGTTTATTGTTCCTTTTATATCAATTATTACCAATTTATGATTATTATGTAATTATTTAACATAATAACGGTCGTTTTGTCGATCATTGGTACTTTAGTCAAAAATAAACTTCTTATAATAACAAGTTGTTCATGTGGTAAGATGTACATTATATCCAGAATTATATTCATGATTTATATATCATATATATAATAAATATTCATTATATTAATTCATTTATAATATTACATAACATTTAGAGGTTAGAAATGAAATGCATCGTTCATGGAGATGGTAAGTCGTACGTACGCATGAACGCTACTTTCATTTCTATTTCGTATTAAATAAAATGAAATCATAATGATATAAAGGTATATTATAATTCCATTATAATATAATATATATAATATCATTAAATCCATCCTTTACACATTACACATATGGAATTAATAAATCACATCACTTTGAGGGGGCGGTAGTCCGCACTTCCTAGAATGAAGATATCGTGTTTACCCATAATAGAAACCATAATGTTATTCCATAAATAAAAAATACAGAAACATAAAGAAAACATAAACATATTTATATATCATATATAAATATAGTGACATCTTAATGGCCACCTTTAAAGGTGTTAAAATAATATTGAACAATCATCGTTTCGTGAGGTAGTAAATCACCATTCACAGATATAGTATGATATTTAACCATTAGACGGAAGTGTGTGTAAGTGTAGCTATAATAATTCTTATAAAAACATCCTAGTATATTGAAGATACTCTTTTTGTTACAAAAGATAGTAATAAAAAGAGTGTAGGGGGTTGGAGAAGCAAAATAAAACAAAAGAACATTAGAGAAGACTTTATCTTTAAATCGGGTAACTCCCCTTGGTTTGAACCAAAAGGGTTTCTTGAAGATCTTTCTACCTAAGGTAAGGCTTCTATGATGAATAGAGGGATGTGGAGAGATAAAATGAGCAGAGGTTGTCATAGACAATGGATTGAGAGGTGTGGGTAAGGAGGTATTGGTGGGGGCCTTTTATAAGAGGGAGGAGGGTAACTCTTGGAATGTCAAGAAATGTTACTTTATATTAAAATCAGTTTCGTATTTTAAAGGTCCCACATTGATATATTTCTAGGATAAGGTGGTTAGGGTTCGAAATATACTCATACAATAGGTTTTAGGAAAGTTTAAGTCTTAGATTTTACATTATATTTTCATTTTATTTAAATCGTTCATTAATGAGATAATCGATGCATCATCATGGTGTCATAAATAAATTGATTTTTTTAATGTCTAAAAATTATAAAAAATACTATGATGTGGGAAATCTTTTGATCTTTCCAATGACTATTTATAGTCAAATATATCATTTACTCAGAAAAAACTAAATTTTTTTTATTTGGGTGATACATACTTTGGTTATACTTTCCTTTTAAAAACATAAAATTAAAAGGTGTCACTATCACAAAAAATGTGAATCCATGGGGTCCCAATGTTTGGAACAAGTCATCCCATGGTCGTCCATGACACAAACAATAACATTAGGACACATTTTGGGGTAATTTGTTATTATTTTTATATTATTTTATTACCCTTAACTACCCGATTACTAATTAATCACGATAATTAAAGATAATTATGGTCGTTACTATTCATAATGTCCAAAAACAAAAGACTATTAATTAAATAATTTGGAACTTATGATTCCAAATATGGAATCCATTTTATCAAATTCAAAAAATATAAATTTTAGTAATTAATTTAAAAGTAAATCCCGTTGTCAAAACAAAAGACGGGTTTTTAAGAAGTAAAATTTATCAAAAGTTTGACTTGTTTTTACAACCAATTAAAAAGTGAAATTACTTACAATGAAGAAAATTTTATTAATTGATAAAAACATATTTCAATTATACTTTAAAAAAAATTAAAATAACAATCTAAATATATAAATAAATTGGATGAAAATGCAGTTTTGAATTAAAATGCTGTATTTTTCACTATTCATTAAAAAAAAGACATTATCAGAAAAATACCAAAAATTAACCCAAATATATATTTGATATTCCAAATTAATAAATTATGTACATTTCACCAAATTCAAAACATATAAGTTTCATTAATAAATCATATAGTTAACTCCTGATGTCAAAACAAATAGAGTGTTTTTACGAAACAATATATATCAAAAGATTGAAACTTGTTTATGTCCATTTTCAAAGTGAAATTAATTATAATGACCACCATTGAATTAAATTGTAAAAATATATTCTAATTAGACTTTAAAACAATTAAAAAATCTAATGTATCTATATAATTAAATTAGATGAAAAAACAGTTTTGAAGTAAAATGCAGTATTTTTCACTATTCATTAAAAAATGAACATTTGTCAGAAATATCCCAAAAATTTATCCAATGTAAATTACAATATCACAATTCTAAAGAATAAGTTCATTTTTACAAATAGAGCTTAGAAAATTGTCAAAAGATGTATTTAAAAAAGGTTTGTCATCAAAAGGTGGTAAAACAATCTTTTAAAAATATCAGATTATTTATTCTTAAAATTGGATTCATTTGCATTTTAAGCCTCTAACATTTATTGGATAAATGTAAAAATATTTAAACAACATATGTAATAATTTTTTAGTTAGTTCTGTTAATTCCCTCCATTAAATGGCTAGACATTAACTATTTAAAATAATATTTTATATTATTAGTGTGCAACGTAAGATTTCAAAGAAACTCGTTGTTGCGTATTGGGTACGCCATCAATCATATCATTCCCCTTAAAGTAATATTAACAGTTTATTCACAAATATTGTTGAAAATGATAATGTAATATTATTTATTTACCTGGGTTGTTATATCCTTCCCCCCTTTTGGGAATTGCGTCCTGGAAATTTTAAAATTGGGCTTGGAAACATCATTGAAAGCCCCACATCGGAAAAAGAGTAAATTTAACTATCACTTTAAAAGAAAGAAAGTGAAGTACAAGGGTCACCCAAGTTAACCCATACTCGGATTCCATGTAGTAAAACATGGATATGGAAGGAAAAAAAATGGCCATGTCTTAAGGGAGAGTGATAGAAAACGTGTTTAGGAGAATGTTAACCACCAGAAAATCACAAACTTGTGATGGGTTAAGCGGAATTTGATTCCCCAGTCTGAAAAATTAACAGAAAACATTTTTGTTTTAAATTACTTTTCATTGAGGAATTTATTTGTGTGTTTAACTAAAACATAAGGAAACATACTTACTTTGCATGATGACTTTTAACTTTTTCTAGATTTCTTATACAAACTCATATTTTCTCCAAAAGAAGAGTATTTAGGATAATTTGTTCACATTAAGAGCACTATAATCAACTTCTAGAGAATCACCTAATCCAAAAAAGAGAACTATATACTTCCCACATCCTTAGACCAAAACCAAAATTGTTAGTACGAGATCAGATAATCCACAAAAGGATAATCCTTTAAAAAAGGAAAATCCATTCTTAATCTCCATAATTGGCCCAAAAACCCCAAAGTTCAAAGAAGACCAATCGATAAAAAATTTGTCCCTAAAATTCGTCAAAGTAAACCAAACTAAGATTGAAACAAAAATATTTGAAAGATTTAATCACATAGTCTTCCAAGGTAAAAATTAACATTTATCTCCAAGTAACATCATTTTCTCTTAAAATCTCATATTGAAAAGTAATTAACTGAATCATATATCCTCCATGATAGGTTAATATCTTCCTAGATAACCCAAAATCAACTTATTCTTGATTCATAAAATTTTATAACTAAAAATAATTTTTCATACTAACCAGGGACTTCACGTAGTCCAATGGTAGGTGATAAATACCAGTCACACTTTGGTTATGGGTTCGATTCCCACAACTCTGTCTGATGCGACGGGTTGTCACACGGTCTGCGTGTTGTCCTTTTCCCAAAGCTATATAATTCTCAAAACATTCCCCCAAAAAGAGATAAAATCATCAAAAATAACCATAACATAATTTAACCTCAATTTTATCTCATGCCTTTCATTTTCCAACATAACATATAATAACCCATAATTACCTCAAAAGTAAGGATCATATAAACCCTAATGTTTACCTTTATAATTATTACCTGAACTTCCACATCAAGTTGGTCATCTCATACATGATGCATTATAGAACTCACCAAGGTTCAAGTGGTTAATCATGCCTCCTGATAGTTGGTTTAGAATAACCATGAGATTTCTCATTAAATCCCCCATTTCATTTAGTCTCTTAATTAGAGAACCACCATAATTTCCTTCAAACCCGTTGTCACATTGGTGCCTGCTAGATCCATCCATTTAATAAACTAAAAAGGTCAGTGTGAGTATAACATTATAATCCTCATATAATACTAATATATAATTATTCATGTTATCTTAAACTCATTCACATTATCTAAAACTATGACCCTTTCTGAAATCATAACCATTATGGTAATTCCATGTGTGCTTAAAGGATACCCTAACCTCTAAAGTTATCTAAACCGACCTCTAATACTAACTTTAAGGTCCCAGCTTTAAAAAATTACATATTCTTGAATTAAATTGAATAATTCACATTGAGGATGATTTCAGGTTTAGAGTTTTAGAGAATTAGGACTTAACTGTTACATCTCAAAGATTACAAAGTAGAAACATCTACTCAATCTCCATTTTTCACAAAAATAAAAACTCTTGAAAAAAAGAGTCATGTCTAGTTCCTTGTTTTAGAGAGCATGAAATTTCCAGGATCCCATCCTTGACCCTATTCCACTTTATGTCCTATGAAAAAAATTTCAAAAAACATGGGATGAGCATAAAAAGCTCAGTAAGGGTTATAACAATACGGAAAGAAAACATTAGTCCATGTATACATAAGAATCAATGAAATCATACTTTAATCATAAAACAAAAGAAATTTAAAAAACCTCATTAAATAATTAGATTTATGCATAACTCAATAGAAATCATAAGACATAAAGGTAACTTGAGGCATTCATAACATTCTTACATAGGGAGTAACCCTCATGGTTATGTTTGGAATACCCATCGCAGTATATTCCCAAAATATCTTCGGAGAAACCTTAGCATTTAACCCATTTGTGTTAACCAATGCATTGGAGATATATATCGGGCTCACCTGCCCTTATTTTATCATGGAACCACCCATCTTCATAAACAATGCCCAAGAACCATACCATAATCGTATCACATAAAACATGCATAAAGGAAACACAACATTTCCACATTTCAATCACAAGATATCAATAACACATTGATATAATAAAAAAATTATCAAAACCATTTTCGATAACAAAATAAAATAAAATTAAAACATGGTATTTATTTTTCATTTAAAAAAAATTATGACTTTTAGAGGAAGCTGAAACTCAAATATTGGTCACGGCGGCGGAGAAGTCGTTGTCTCCGCATACGTATGAATATAACATTCCCTTTTTTCGTTTAGTAAAACGCTTCATATAAAAAGATTAATTTTGAATAAAAATAAATGTAAAAGGGGTTTATACACCGTATAAAATAAAGTTGTGTATAAAACAAAATATTCCTCAATGATAGGAGATTGAGATGAAGTCCTATATAAAGATTTTATCCTTAGTTTAAGGATAAATCAATTACATAATTATGTGTGACAAATATAAATACACCCAATATAAGTGGATATTAAGTGTAAACCAATCATATTCATTCACACATATTCATATAATGACATATTCAATAACTACAAGTTGAACCCAATGAAATCGAAATTGGGTTAAGATGTTCCCTTGTAAAAATTCGACAGCCTAGCGGCGTCACTTTATAATTCAAAAAAAATGAGTTGATGAGAAAAAAAGGGTATATAATCACTTAGAAATAAATTTTACAAAAATAAGGATATAGAGGACCATATCCCAACATAATAAATGTAAATTAAGATACATAACAAGAGAAGTCTTTTAAAAAGAGGAGTGTGAAAGGGTCCCTTACCGATTTGGGTAACATTAGAAATGTACACACCATGAAAGAAGGGTCATACAATGAAAATGTAAATACCCATAAATGAGAGTATATTACACAAATAGTAAAATAATGGGAAGTACATACACCACAAAAAAATAAATAGTGTAAAATGTAGTGTGAATCTCACGGGAATAAAAAGTGAGATAAAAACCTCTTACCCTACTGTAATCAATCGAGTCGTATGACCAAAAGATAATAACCACCAAATGAATTACAGAACAACATGAATATAAGTAAAATAATGATAATATATATCAATTTTCAATACACCACATTCAATAAATAAGTGGCGATCAATGGATATCTCATGGAAATAAAAGTGAGGTAAGAAATCCCTTAAAAAATTTCGGCAGCCTAACGGTGCCACTTAAAGCTTCCAAAAATTGGATTGATGAGATCAAATAGGGTATCTCATCATATGAACATAAAATTTACAGTAATAGGAATATAAAAGAACATCCCACAACATAATAAATAGGATCTAAAAAGGAATGACATAGAAGATAGTACTTTAAAAGAGAGAGGTAGGATCCTTTACCTCGTGTCCGACTTGACTCGATCATTATTTAATCACATGAATAATAAACTAAAGTTAATTTATACTTGTTTAATAACTTTTTTTATGTTAATTATTCCTTTTATATCACTTATTACAATTTTATGAACATTATGTAATTATTTAAGTTAATAACTATCGTTTTGTCGATCATTGGTACTTGAGTCAAAAATAAACTTATTATAATTACAAGTTGTTCATGTGGTAATATATCCATTATATCCAGAATTATATTCATGATTTAGATATCATATATATAAGAAATATTCAGTATATAAATGCATTTATAATATTACATAACATTTATAGGTTAGAAATGAAATGCACCATTCATGAAGATGGTAAGCCGTACGTACGCATGAACGCTACTTTCATTTCTATTTATTATTAAATGGAATGAAATCATAATTATATAAAATTATATTTTAATTATAGTATAATATCATATATATTATATCATTTACTCCATCCTTTACACGTCCCACATATGGCATTAAAGAATCACATCACTTTGACGGTGTGGTAGTCTGCACGTCATAAAATGAAGATATCATGTTTACCCATAATGGAAACCATAAAGGTATGCCATAAATGAAAAATACATAAGTATAAGGAAAATATAAACATATTATATATCATATATAAATATAGTTACATCTTAATTTCCACCTTTAAAGGTGTTAATAGAATATTGAACAATCATCGTTTCGTGAGGCAGTAATTCTCCATCCACAGAAACAGTATGATCTTTAACCATTAGAAGGATTTGTGTGTAAGTGTAGCTAAAATACATCTTATAACAACATCCTAGTATATTGAAGACACCGGTTTTTTTTACAAAAGTGAGTAATAAAAAGTGTTTATGGGGTTGGAGAAGCAAAATAAAACAAAAGAACATTAGAGAAGACTTTATCTTTTAATTGGGTAACTCCCCTTGTTTGAACCAAAAGGGTTTTTTGAAGAGCTTTCTGCCTAAGGTAAGGAATCGATGATGAATAGAGGGATGTGGAGAGATACAATGAGCAGATTTTGGCCAAGCCAATGGCTTGAGAGGTGTGGGTATGGAGGTAGTGGTGGGGGACTTTTATGAGAGGGAGGAGGGGCACTCTTGGAATGTCAAGAAATGTTACTTTATATTAAAATGATTTTCAGATTTTAAAGGTCACACATTGATATATTTAGAGGATAAGTGTTAAGGGTTCGAAATATACTCATACAATAGGTTTTATGCAAGTGTAATTCTTAGATTTTACATTATCTTTTCATTTTATTTAAATCATTCATTAATGAGATAATCGTTGCATCATCATGGTGTCATAAATAAATTAATTTATTTAGTGTCTAAAAATTATATAAACCATTATGATGTAGGAAATATTTTTAGCTTTCCAATGACTATTTATAGTCCAAGAGATAATTTACACAAACAAAACTCAAATTTTTTTACTTGGGTGATACATACTTTGGTTATACTTTCCTTTTAAAAACATAAAATTAAAAAGTGTCAGTATCACCCCAAAAGTGATTCCATGGGGTCCCAAAGTTTGACACAAGGAATCCCATGGTCAGACATGACACAACCAGTAGAATTAGGACATATTTTGGTCTCATTTTTCATTATTAGGATATTATTTTATTTCCCTTAACTACCCGATTACTAATTAATCACGATAATTAAAGATAATTACCAGCATTACTATTCATAATTTCCAAAAAAAAAGAGTATTAATTACATAATTTGTAACTTATGATTCCAAATATGGAATCCATTTTATCAAATTCAAAATACAAAAATTTTAGTAATTAATTTAATAGTAAATCACGTTGTCAAAACAAAAGACGGGTTTTTAAGAAGTAAAATTATCAAAAGATTGACATGTTTTTACATCCAATTGAAAAGTGAAATTACTTCCAATGAACAACATTGTATTAAGTGATAAAAAAATAATTCAATTATACTTTAAAAATAATTAAAATGAAAATATAAATATATAAATAAATTGGATAAAAAGGGAGTTTTGAATTAAAAAGATGTATTTTTCACTATTCATTAAAAAATACATTATCAGAAAAATACCAAAAATTAATCCTAAGCTATATTTTATATTCCAAATTCTGAAATGATGTCCATTTTACCAAATTAAAAACAAAGAAGTTTCATTAATAAATCATATATTTAACTCCCACTATCAAAACAAATAGCGTGTTTTTAAGAAACAATATCTATCAAAAGATTGACACTTTTCTATATCCATTTTCAAAATGAAATTAATTCTAATGAACACCATTGAATTAAATGGTAAAAATATATTTTAATTACACTTTAAAAAAAATAAAAAATATAATCTATCCATATAATTAAATTAGATGAAAAAGCAGTTTTGAAGTAAAATCTAGTATTTTTCACTATTCATGAAAAAATGAACATTTGTCAGAAATATACCAAAAATTTATCCAATGTAAATTTCAATATCCCAATTATATATAATAAGTTTATTTTGAGAAATAGAGCTTATAAAATTTTCAAAATTTGGATTTAAAAAAGGTTCACCATCAAAAGGTGGTAAAACAATCTTTTAAAAATATTAGTGTATTTATTCTTAAAATTGGATTCATTTTCATTTTAAGCCTCTAACATTTATTGGATAAATGTAAAAATATTTAGCAAACATATGTAATAATTTTTTACATAGTTCTGTTAATTCCCTCCATTACAACGACTAGGCATTAACTATTTAAAATAATATTATTATATTATTAGTGTACAACGTAAGATTTCAAAGAAACTCGTTGTTGCGTATTGGGTACAACATCGACCATAGCATTCCTTTTAAAGTAATGTTGACATTTTATGCACAAATATTGATAAACATGAGAATTTAATATTACTTATTTACCTGGTTTGTTACATCCTTCCCCCCTTTTGGGAATTGCGTCCTCGCAATTTTAAAATTGGGTTTGGAAACTTCATTAAAAGCCCCACATCGGAAATAGAGTAAACTTAACTATCACTTTAAAAGAACAAAATAGAAGTACAAGGGTCCCCCAATTTAACCCATACTAGTATTCCATGTAGGAAGAAATGGATATGTAAGAAAAAAACAAACAGTTATGTCTTGAAGTAGAGTGATAGAAAACATGATTAGGAGAAATTTAACCACCAGAAAATCACAAACATGGGATGGGTTAAATGGTATTTGATTCCCTAATCAGAAAAATTAACAGACAACATTTTTTTAATTACTTTTCGTTGATGAATTTATTTGTGTGCTTAACTAAAACAAAAATAAACATACTTACTTTTCATGTTGACTTTCAACTTTTTCCAGATTTCTTACACAAACTAATATTTTCTCCAAAAGAAGAGTATTTAGGATAACTTGTTCACATTAAGAGCACAATAATCAACTTCTAGAGAATCACATAATCCAAAAAATAAAACTATATACTTCCCATGTCCTTAGACCAAAACTAAAACCAAAGTTGTTAGTATGAGATCAGATAATCCACAAAAGGATAATCCTTTATAAAAATAAAATCTATTCCTAATCTCCAAGATTTGTCCAAAAAAAACCCAAAGTTCAATAAAGACCATTCGATAAAAAATTTGTCCATAAAATTATTCAATGTAAACAAAACTAATATTGAAACTCAAATCATTGAAGGATTTAATCACATGATCTTCTAATGTAAAAATTAATATTTATCTCCAAGTAACATCAGATTCTCTTAAAGTGTCATATTGAAAAGTAATAAACCTAATTATATATCCTCCATGATAGGTCAATATTTTCCTAGATAACCCAAAATCAACTTACTATAGCTTAATAAAATTATATAACTAAAAATAATTTTTCATACTAACCAGGTACTTCACATAGTCCAGTGGTAGGCGATAAATACCAGTCGCACTTTGGTTGTGGGTTCGATTCCCACAGCTCTGTCCGACGCGATGGGTTGTCACACGGTCTGTGTGTTGTTCTTTTTCCAAAACTATATAATTCTCAAAACATTCCCCCAAAAAGAGATAAAATCATCAAAAATAATAATAACATAATTTAACCTCAATTTTATCTGATGCCTTTCATTTTCCAACATAACATATAATAACCCATAATTACCTCAAAAGTAAGGATCATATAAACCCTAATAGTTACCTTTATATTTATTACCTGAATTTCCACATAGATTTGGTCATCTTGTACATGATGCATTATAGAAATCACCAAGGATAAAGTGGTTAATTATGCCTCCTGATAGTTGGTTTAGAATAACCATGAGATTTCTCATTGAATCCCCAATTTCATCTTGTCTCTTAATCATAGAACCACCACAATTTCCTTAAAACTAGTTGTCACTATGGTGCATGATAGATCCATCCATTTACTAATCTAGAAAAGTCAGTGTGAGTATATCATTATAATAATAATATAATACTAAGATATAATTATTCATGTTCTCTTAAACTCATTCACTTTATCTAAAACTATGACCCTTTCAGAAATCCAAACCATTATGGTAATGTCACTTGTGCTTAAAGGATACCCTAACCTCTAATGTTATCTAAACCGACCTCTGATACCAACTATAAGGACCCAGCATTAAAACATTACATATTCTTGAATTAAATTGAATAATTCAAATTGAGGATCTTTTCAGGTTTAGAGTTTTAGAGAATTAGTACTTAACTATTACATCTCAAAGATTACAAAGTAGAAACATCTACTCAGTTTCCATTTTTCTCACAAAATAAGAACTCTTGAACAAAAGAGTCATGTCTAGTTCCTAGATTTAGAAAGAATGACATTTCCTTGATCCCATCCTTGACCCTATTCCACTTTATGTCCTGTGAAAAACATCTCAAAAAACTTGGGATGAGTATAAAAAGCTCAGTAAGGGTTATAACAGTACAGAAAGAAAACATTATTCCATGTATACATAAGAATAAATGAAATCATACTTCACTCATAAAACATAATAAATTTAACATACCTCATGAAATCATAAGATTTATGAATAACTCAATAGAAATCATAAGACATAAAGGTAACATGAGGCATTCATAACATTCTTACGTAGGGAGTAACCCTCCTGGTTACGTTTGGAATACCCATCAAAGTATATTCCCTAAATATCGTCAGAGAAACCTTAGAGTTTAACCCCTTAATGTTACCCAATGCATTGGAGATCTATATCGGGCTCACCCGCGCTTAGTTTATCACGGAACCACCCATCTTCGTAAATAATTCCCAAGAACCATAAAATAATCGTATCACATAAAACATGCATAAAGGAAACATAACATTTCCACATTTCAATCATCAGATATCAATAACACATTGATATAATTAAAAAAATTCAATACCATTTTCAATACCAAAATAAAAGAAAAGTAAAACATGGTATTTATTTTTCATTTAAAAGAAATTTATGGCTTTTAGAGGAAGCGGAAACTCAAATAATGGTCATGGCGGCGGAGAAGTCGTTGTCGCCGCATACGTATGACAAAAACATTCCCTTTTTTCGTTCAGTAAAACACTTTGTATAAAAAGATTCATTTTGAATAAAAGTAAAAGTCAAAGGTTTTTATACACCGTATAAAGGAATGTTGTGTATAAAACAAAATATGCCTCAATGAACGGAGATTGAGACGAAGTCCCATACAAAGATTTTATCCTTAGTTTAAGGATAAATCAATTACATTATTATGTGTGAAAATATAAATACACCTAATATAAGTGGATATTAAGTGTAAAATAATCATATTCATTCACACATATTCAAATAATTACATATTCAATAACTACAAGTTGAACCCAATGAAATCGAAATTGGGTTAAGAAGTTCCCTTGTAAAAATTTGGCTGCCTAACGGCGTCACTTTATAATTCAAAAAAATGAGTTGATGAGAAAAAAAGGGTATCTAATAACTTGGAAATATATTTTACAACAATAAGGATATAGAAGAACATATCCCAACATAATAATATGTAAATTAAAAGACATAACAAGATAAGTCTTTTTAAAAGAGGAGTGTGAAAGGTTCCCTTGCCGATTTGGGTAACTTTCGAAACGTACACCCCATGAAAGAAGGGTCATACAATGAAAATGTAAATACCCATAAATGAGACTATATTACACACATAGTAAACTAATGGGCAGTAAATACACCACACAAAATGAAATAGTGGCAACTGTAGCGTGAATCTCACGGGAATAAAAAGTGAGATAAAAACCCTTACCTTGCTGTAATCAATCGAGTCGTATGACCAAAAGATAATAACCACCAAGTGAATTTTAGAACACCATGAATATAAGTAAAATCATGATAATATATATCAAATTTCAGTACACAACATTCAATAAATAAGTGGCGAACAATGGAAATCTCACAGAAATAAAAGTGAGGTAGGAAATCCCTTACAAAATTTCGGCAGCCTAACGGTGCCACATAAAGCTTACAAAAAATGGATTGATGAGATAAAATAGCATATATTATCATATTAACATAAAAAATTACAGAAATAAATATATAAAAGTACATCCCCCAACATAATAAATAGGAGCTTAAAAGGAATTACATAAAAGAGAGTACTTAAAACGAAAGAGAGAGGTAGGATCCCTTACCTCGTGTCCGACTTGACTCGATTATTCTTTAATGACCTGAATAATAAACTAGAGTTAATTTATAATTTCTTAAGAACTTATTTTAAGTTAATTATTCATTTTATATCACTTATTACCATTTTATGAACATTATGTAATTATTTAAGTTAATAACGGTCGTTTTGTCAATCATTGCTACTTGAGTCAAAAATAAACTTCTTATAATTAGAAGTTGTTCATGTGGTAAGATATCCATTATATCCAGAATTATATTAATTATTTATATATAATATATATCATAAATATTTAGTATATAAATTCATTTATAATATTACATAACATTTAGAGGTAAGAAATGAAATGCATCGTTCATGTAGACGGTAAGTTGTACGTACACATGAACGCTATTTTCTTTTCTATTTCATATTAAATAGAATGAAATAATAATTATATAAAGGTAAATTATTATCCCAGTATAATATAATATATATAATATCATTAACTTCATCCTTTACACGTCCCACATATGGCATTAATGAATCACATCACTTTGAGGGGGCTGTAGTCCGCACTTTCTAAAATTAAGATATCGCGTTTACCCATAATGGAAACCATAAAGGTTTTCCATAAATGAAAAATAAAAAAGCATAAGGAAAAAAATAAACATATTATATATCATATATAAATATAGGTACATCTTAATGGCCAACCTTAAAGGTGTTGAAAGAATATTGAACAATCATCGTTTCTTGAGGCAGTAATTCACCATCCACAGAAACAATATAATCTTTAACCATTAGACGGAGGTGTGTGTAAGTGTAGCTAGAATAAATCTTATAAACACATCCTAGTATATTTAATATACTGTTTTTGTTACAAAATAGTGGAATAAAAAGAGTTTAAGGGGTTGGAGAATCAAAATAAAACAAAATAACTTTAGAGAAGACATTACCTTTAAATCAGGTAACTCCCCTTGGTTTGAACCAAAAGGGTTTATTGAAGAGATTTCTACCTAAGCTAAGGCTTATATGATTAATATAGGGATTTGTAGAGATAAAGGGATTAGATATTTTCCGAGACAATGGCTTGAGAGTTGTGAGTAAGGAGGTAGTGGTGGGGGCCTTTTATTTGACGGAGGAGGGGCACTCTTGGAATGTCAAGAAATGTTACTTTATATTAAAACGAGTTTCGGATTTTAAAGGTCCCACATTGATATATTTCTAGGATAATGTGTTAAGGGTTCTAAATATACTCATCCAGTAGGTTTTAGGCAAGTGTAAGTCTTAGATTATACATTATCTTTTCATTTTATTTAAATCTTTCATTAATGAGATAATCTCTGCATCATCATGGTGTCATAAATAAATTAATTTATTTAATGTCTAACAATTATAAAAAATAATATGACTTAGGAAATATTTTTATATTTCCAAGGAATATTTATAGTCCAAGTGATAATTTACACATACAAAACTAAAATTGTTTTACTTGGGTGATACATACTTTGGTAATACATTCCTTTTAAAAACATAAACTTAAAAAGTGTCACTATCACCCAAAAGTGATTCCTTGGGGTCCCAACATTTGGAAAATGGAATCCCATGGTCGGCCATGACATAACCAGTATCATTAGGAAACATTTTGGGGTCATTTGTTATTATTATGATATTATTTTATTACCCTTAACTACTCGATTACTAATTAATCACGATAATTAAAAATAATTACCGCTGTTACAATTCATAATTTCCAAAAACAAGAGTCTTAATTACATTATTTGGACCTTCTGATTCCAAATATGGAATACATTTTATCAAATTCAAAACACAGAAATTGATGTAATTAATTTAAAATTAAATCTCGTTGTCAAAACAAAAGACAGGTTTTTAAGAAGTAAAATCTATCAAAAGATTGACTTGTTTTTACATCCAATTGAAAAGGGAAATTACATCCAATGAACAATATTGTAGTAATTTATAAAAACATAATTAAAATATACTTTATAAACAATTAAAATGAAAATCTAAATATATAAATAAATTGGATGAAAAGGCAGTTTTCAATTAAAAAGCTGTATTTTTCACTATTCATTAAAAAAAGACATTATCAGAAAAATACCAAACATTAAACCTAAGATATATTTGATATTACAAATTCAGAAATGATTCAAATTTTACCAAATTCAAAACATATAAGTTTCATTAATAAATCATATAGTTAAGTCTCGCTGTCAAAACAAATAGCGTGTGTTTAAGAAACAATATCTATCAAAAGATTGAAACTTGTTTATATCCATTTTGAAAGTGAAATTAATTCTAATGACCACCATGGAATTAAATGGAAAAAATATATTCTAATTACACTTTAAAACAATTAGAAAATATAATCTATCCATATAATTAAATTAGATGAAAAAACAGTTTTGAAGTAAAATGCAGTATTTTTCACTAATCATTAAAAAAATGAACATTTGTCATAAATATACCAAAAATTTATCCAATGTAAATTTCAATATCAAATTTCTAATGAATAAGTTTATTTTTACAAATAGAGCTTATAAAATTGTCAAAATTTGGATTTAAAAAAGGTTCACCATCAAAAGTTAGTAAAACAATCTTTTAAAAATATTAGGGTATTTATTCTTAAAATTGGATTAATTGGCATTTTAAGACTCTAACATTTATTAGATAAATGTAAAAATATTTAACAAACATATTTAATCATTTTTTAGTTAGTTATATTAGTTCAATCCATTACAATGGCTAGGCATTAACTATTTAAAATAATATTATTATATTATTAGTGTGCAACGTAAGATTTCAAATAAAGTAGTTATTGCGTATTGGGTATGCCATCGAGCATAGAATTCCCTTTAAATTAATTTTAACATTTTATTCACAAATATTGATAAACATGAGAATGTAATATTATTTATTTACCTGGGATGTTAAAATTGAACAAAATTTTAGGTTTTTAACCTCAACATTTACCACTCGTTAGGGTGTTCTAATTTAAGTGACCTTGAAATCCTTGTTTTTTTTCTCGCCAAAACACCCCTCTACTATGTTTGGATTGATACTTGTAAAGGGAATGATTAAAATGAATGAATGAAAATTATAAATTCCATGGATACCTACATGACCCTTTGATCATTCACTTATTAATCTTGATTAGGATTATGAATATGGTTCACCATAAAGGGATACCCTATATTGATTAAGATTTAGATTCCCAATATAGAATGCATTGAGTGAACTCATAGGCTTCTAGTCGATTCATTAATGTAACTTCCAAGTGGCACACCAACCTTAGACAAAAAATGTCTTATATATGTGAATTTCATAAGAAATAAATTGATGATTCTTCTAAAAAATTTGTAAATTAGAATACTTGGATTATCTTTCTTGATTTGACATAATTTCCCCTTAAGTAGACTACTTTGGATTATCTTCTTGGTCTCCAATAAATCCTAAAATGAGTGAACTTTGGAAGAGCTCCTTGAACTCGAAGAAGGAGACTTAAACATAGGCCTTGGATTTCTATCCTACTAAAGATATTATACACTCTAATATCATCCATAAGCCAAAGGATAAAGCATTTAATTAGTTCACTTGAATCTTACTATTTTTACTCATTTATATGCTAATCAATTTCATAGCATATACTCATGTATTTGATCATTTTGACATAAATTTTTATAGCTTCACTTAAAAAATGTATTCATGGAACACCATTAAAAATTATATTCACAAACTATATTTTTATTATACACTGTTGGTTATAGCCTATTTATTTTTACTCACCCTATTTGGGCCATCATTTGGTACCTAGAAAGAAATCCTAGTTATGGGTAAGGATAAAGATAAGAACCCAGATATTAATGCTTTATTTATTTTTAGGATGGGATCTTACGAGAATATGACTAATCCAGTGTTATGAATTCTTTAGACATAACATTTTTTCTATTTGGTTCCCATTGATATAAAAAATATTATTTTACACATGCTTCCATGTGTTCTTGTTAATTTTTCTATATTAGCTCATAAAATCATCATTTATATATGATATTGTTTCATCTTATGACTATATATTATTATTAGATGATTGACTAATTTTTCTTTCATGTTAATTAATAAGAACTACTTCATCATTATTTACTATTGTACTAAACTCTGATAAAGAGGGTATATGTAACATCCTAGATCCGGGTGCCGCCCAAAGGATCCCTATACCCGGTTAGTCACATGGCCTCAAGCGCATTTCTCTAAACACCAGTGGCTGCCGACTAGCCACAATGGTCATGGGTGTGATAGTGGGAAAACTATGATTTCATTAGTAGAGTAATACAACTTAAACAAGCATTAAATAGAAGTGGGAGTAGTAATACCATACAAAAAAGTAAACAGAGGAAGAATGATAGTATAAACAACTGCATCATATATATAAATAATGATTCATGTCACAAGTATCTAGGAAATGATCCAAAAAAATAAAAATTCTGGATATCCAAACCTAAAACAAATGTACTTAAAAAAGTAAATAAATACAACAGCATCGAAAGCCTCATCTTGGTCCCATTCACTCTATATACAATGGAAATCAAGAACCTGATGTAGAAGGTCGCATACCCTTATCTATCCCTGCAACAATATAATCAGTTTGGGTCGAAAAGAATGAACCAAAAAGGTTGTGATATAAATCCCAAAAGGCAAAAACTAAAATATATGTACCTAGCTGTCATTGAATATATATATATATATAGCAGTCAATATGAAAAATGAAGCAATAAACAAGGAAGTACTCAAAATTAAACAATCCTATAGTTTCTAATTGCATTCATTTTCATTTATTAATTATTCAAATCATTGAATAATGAAATTATGGGATCTAGTTAGCCTATGTATCCCTTGTGTAATAGCAAAATAGATGTCTCATAAGACCATCTAACAATCATGTAAGACCGAGTCCATGCTTGTGCATTATCTTGGTAGACTCATAACAATCAACATTCAAAATATCACATTGTCCCTTTGGGTGGCTCACATAGTCTATCCCATATGATCAAGTGTTCCACCAAAATCAAAGACTCTATGAGGAAGCACTCATAGCCAATTCCCCCTATAGTATTTTAATGATAACTATATACACTCTTAGGAAGCACTAAATGTCAATTCCCCTTGTGGTCTCGTAATGGTATACTATATACACTCTGAGGGAGAACTCACTGTCAATCCCCCCTATGGTATCATAATTTTATACTATATACACTTTGAGGGAGTACTCACCATCAATCCCCCCTATGTTCTTGCAATTTAAATATAACACACACTCTGGGGAATCCCTCAACATCAATTACCCCTATGGTCTAACTAAACCAGGTTTTCACAACCCTATGTAATACAATCATGCACAAATGATATCCAGCATCCCAAAGTAATGTCAACTAATACAAGTCTAAGAATCTACAATGCATAACACATGTATTTAACAAGCAGAAATTATGAAATCAATTCCAACCTAATAAGAAAGGAAAGGAATCAAGGTTTTCCTTAGAGGCAACCTAGACCAAATGTCCATAAACATTCAAACAAGAAAACGTACCCACGGGGTTCCCCTTAATTGTGCAATTATTAATAATATATATCAAAGAAAAACCTTAATCTAACAATAAATCTATGGTATATAATAATACGGTTCAATTATTTAACACGAAATACCTGAATCATGGGTTATCGGCACAAAAACATATATATCTCAAAGAAAAACTCTGAAAGGAAAAAAACCAGCTACCTCGATGTTGCATGAGGAAAACTCTTGAACGTCGGCCCTTGAGTTGGCCTAGAACATCATAGATCTACATAAATCTCAAAATTGTTAAACCTTGAACAACTTGAGAGAGAGGAGAAATTCAGAAGAGATGATATATAGAAAGAGAGTACTCACTAGTGGGAATCAAACACACCTGGTGGATCCTCAATCAGAGCTTGGATGGATGGATTAGAGGTGCTCGAAGATTTTCAATCATATGTCACTCTCCTATTCGAGACATGGGAAGAAGAAACATGTCCTGGAGATGAGTCGCAACCCCGGTATGATTAATAAAATAAAAAGAAAAGTACATGAAATGTTCATGAAGTGTACACACCATGTAAATTCCTCAACCACATGCTTTAGGCGGTCCACACGGCCATGTAATAGGCTGTTACATAGCCAGTACATGGCTACCTATGGCAACCAGGTACACGGCGTGTCCTCAGGAGCACACATCGTGTACTCAGAAAAATTAAAAATTATTACTTTTTCCTCAAAAACATTCAAAAACAAGACCCATTCCTGAAATGAAATTCTGGGTTCTAACAAACATCCCCCCGTAAATCAATTCGTCCTTGAATTTCCTTTCTATGTTTGGTTAAGAAGAAAATTCAAACAAATCTGGCCAATGTGATCGATCATTGGCCTCCATCTCCCAAGTCTCGTTCTGTACTCGCCCGTGCTGCCATAGCACCTATACAAGAGGAATAGACTGGCCCCAAAGAACCTTCGTACTATGATCCACAATCCAAATAGGTTGCTCCTCAAAGGATGAATCCACCTCCAACTCAACCTCCTCGGGTTGAAAATTTTGAGATGATTATGAAAAGTAACATGGTAGATGAGAATCCTGGAAGACATAGTTCATAGCCCAGTACCTCTGAGGTAACTACAACTGATAGTAAATCGACCTGACTCTCTCCAAAACCTCAAACGTCCTGGCATATCTTGGTGAAATATTCTCTTGTCTTCTAATCCTCCTATGTCCCAACCTTGGTGTGACACATAATAATACTTGATCTCTGACATCGAACTCCATAGGTCATCTCTATCAATCATCATAAGATATTTGGTGAGACTGTGCAGTACCCAACCTCTTATAAATAAACTCCACATGCCCAGTGGTCTCCTAGACCTGAAGAGGTCCCAGCATAACTACCTCTCCTACCTCCAGCCAACATAGGGGTGATCGGAATGTCCTACCATATGAATCCTCATAATGTGACATCTGAATCATCTCTTAAAAACTATTATTATAAGAAAACTCCCCTATGGGTATATGTCTCTCCCAATAACCACCGAAATCTATGACTCATTTTCTAAGAATTTCATACAACACCTGAATCGTGTGCTAAGACTGGCATCTATCTGGGGATGGTAAGTTGTACTCAAAAGAACATGTATACCAAGAGCCCTCTGTAGTCCCTTCTAGATACGATAAGTAAACCGAGCATCCTTCTCTAAAATGATAAATTGTGGGACCCCTTGAAAACATACAATATCTTAGATGTATAACCTTCCAAGATCATAAAAATTGAATGTTTATTTAATGGAAAATAAATGTGAATCCTTCATGATTCTATCAACGACAACCCATGTTGCATCATTCCCTTAGAAGAAACCTTCGTAAACCTATCATGAAATCCATCGTGACATCAGTCCACTTCCACTTGGAAATGGGTAACTACTATAAATTCCATGTTGGTCACAGATGCTCTACCTTCACCTGTAGATAGGTGAAACATCTCATAACAAAACCAACAAAAACCTTCTTCATACATGTCCATCTATACGAACAGTGTAGATCTTGATACATCTTGGTGACCAGGATGAATTTCCCAAACAAAGGAATGAAATTCCCACATCAACTCCTTGAATATTTCTGCATACACCAATACATGTCCATGAAAGTGAAATATCTCATCCTTCCCTACAGTCCATCAATGATTAGGTAGCTTGCATGTCACACGCTCCCGTAAGACTAGTCCTTCAGAATCTGATATCTACCTCATTTGCACATGATCTAGTAGAGTAAAGTTAACAACTACAGAAGAAAGAAACATGTTTCTCTTTCTGTTGTGCACCTCCAAATGCATCTCATAGAATAGATCCATAAGTTTCCACTCAATAATAGCCTCCTGAACTACCTGTATATGATTCCTCCTACTCAGTGCATCATCCACCGTATTGCCTATCCCAGACATGTAGGCAAGATTAATGTCAAAATAATGAAGGTAATCAACCCACCATTTCTATCTCAAATTCTAATATCACTGAGTAAAGATATACTTGTGAATTTTGTGGTTAGTGAAAACCAAAAAATTCTCTCCCAAAATATAATGTCTCTAATAGTGTAAATCATGCACAACTACAACTAACTCGAGATTGTGCATCAGGTAATTCCTCTCATGTGGCCTCAATAGACGAGACCCATACACAATGACTCCTTCCCCCTGTATAAGTACTACTCCCAACCTAATACAACATTTGTCATAGTAAATAGTGTAAATATTTCCTAGCTCTGGTAATATAAGTATTGATGTTGAAGTAAATCTCCCCTTAATCTCCTTAAAGGATGAATTGCAGGATTATATCCACAAGTACCTCACACACTACTTAGTCAAGCCCATCAATGGCACTGCTAATCATGAAAATTCCTATAAAAATTTCATGAAGTAACTAGCTATCCATATAAAACTTTGTACCTTAAGGACGTTATTTGGATGCTCCTAAGAAATAACTACTCTCGTATTCTCTCGGTCTACTAATACTCTTTTTCCTGAGATAACATGACCCATTAAGTGAATCTAGTCCATCCAAAAGTGGCATTTTGATAGCATATAATATAACTAACTCTCTCTCAATGTACTCAAAATGATCTCAAGATGGGTGGCATGGTCGTGTAGAGTGTGAGAGTACACCAAGATATCATCCCTGAAAACAACCAAAAAAAGACTCCAAGTAAAGACGAAACACATAGTTCATCAGTTCCATGAAAACTATCGGTGCATTTGTGAGACAGAAGAGAATAACCACAAACTCATATAGACTATACCTGCTCTAAAACAATGTAATGAGTATATCTGATAGTCTAACACACAACTGATGATAACTGTAACATAATTCAATCTTCGAGAACACTCAGGTTCTTTGAAGCTGATAAAATAGATCATAAATCAATTGCAATGGATATAGTTTCTTGACCATAAACAGGTTCATCTTCCAATAATCCATGAAAAGTCTTAGTATGTCTTACTCCTTCTTTAAAAAAGAATAGGTATACCACATGGAGAAGTACTAGGTCAGATGAAACGATTTTCCTATAACTCCTCTAACTTATTTTGGTACATTTGTAAATCTAGTGTATCCATCCTATAAGGAGGAGTGGACACTGGTTCCTCTCCTGGCACAAGATCAATGGATAAATATACCTCCCACTCTGGAGATAAACTTGAAAAGTCATCTAGAAAGACATCCTTGAAACGATACACCATTAGAGTAAATTCTCTCTATGAAGTCCCCTGATCATCCAAATATAAACTAGAAATATGTGATTTAATTCCTCCCAACCTAGGATGCTCTGATACATCTTTTCTCGCATGAACATCCCATTTGCCCTTGTATAGAAAAGACACACCCTCTAGTGATGTGAAACTCACCCTACAGTGATAGTAGCCAATAAAGTCTTGGAAAGATACTAACTATTCCATTCTGAGAATGACATTGAAGCTTGTCATCTCTAAGACATAGAGGTCCCATAAGAAGTCACACCCCCCAACCTCTAGAGGGAACTCCTTGCACTGACATACCCTAGACATCATATGCCCAAAAAGAGTGTATAGAGTCATAACATACTCATAAGTAAAGATAATGAAGCCAAGTCTCTCCACAACGACAACGGATATAAAACATTGAGAAGCACCTATATCAAAAAAAATTAGAATCTAAAACTAAGGTAACTAGAATCATACCTCAAACCATAGAGGGTTTGGAATCAGGATCATGCTGGATCTGATCCACTGCAAAGTTCTGACCTATACTGTGGCCTTGTGCCCCTGCCTGACTACTCTAAGCTGATCCACCATGTTGTCGCTGAAAGAATGTCGACAGGATACCACAGCCACAACCTCCTCCTTGGCCTGAATGGCCAGAATAACTCTAGTTCTCATAATAATGAGAAACTGGTGGTCCAGATCCTTAATGTGCAGTCATAGAAGAACTCATATTACTAGCTGCTAATGACAAAACCCTAGAAAATGCTGAAGATGACTTTTCTTTCCACAAGATCGACACTCAACAGGGTATCTCGAGTACTGAGGTATCTTATGCCCACTCGTCGCACACTTGTAGCATACCAGCTGGATACTTGAAGGAGTATCCTATCTAATAGGATCTACGTGCATAGACTCCCTGCGGGTATTCCTACTATTAGTTGGAGAAGTAGCAACACTGGATGTCGATCCTCTCTATATCATAGCTCCATACTCCCTCAGATAACACTCAGTGTTGAGTGCCTGGTTGAATATAAGAGATATGTAAGTAAACATGAATATTTTAACCTAGGATTAGATGTCATTTCGGAGACCATACTTATAACGACCCATACTTTACATACATTGTTAATACTTCAAAATTGAAGCATACTTATTACAACATATAACAAAACCACGAAAGGACCGTATAGGTATAGTGTCTTTAGAAACTGGGAAACATAAACAACTGGTTCATAAAGCGTCTACATTGTCTCCCATTTATTTCATCATATCTATAGTCCCTTTTGCATATCTTACTTAATAACCTTCTTCCCAACCTGGGGAAAGAAAACATACAAAAGGGTGATCTCAAATGCTCAGTAAGGGTAAAAAAAGAAATATCAATCACATCATATTCATAAGAACATAACCTTTGGAAATCTTAACCTGCAAAAGAGAGCATAATTTCATAACATGGGATAAATCATAGTAGTGAAATGGAATCGCAATAATCATAACATAAAACATGAAAATTTGTGTCATAAACACATAATCATAGAGAATCATTTCTTATTAGTCAAGACTCATGGCCTAGACTATCTTAGTGGACAAAGTCCATTTCTGAACCGAGTTCACTCTTTGTTTCAGTCCTGTTTCACTGAACCAGTATAACCTACCGTTCCAGCCATGTCTATCTCATGAGATATAAAATATTTACCCAATTCATTGGAGGGAGATATAGGTCCCACATATCTCATAATGATACCATTCCTTTGTGTTCCGCAAAATCATAAATCATACATCATCGCATAACCCATGTAATAAAAATAGGAATCTTAAACATCGGGATATCATAAAACAATTCATATAAGATAAAGGAATTCATAAAAATATTTCCATCACAAAATAATCAAATTAATATAATAATAGGGATAGAGACAGAACCCTTTATTATCATAGATGGAAAATGATTTTGATAAAACTCTTGAACTCCATTCTTGAGGAAAATATCCTTCTTACTTCAAAAACATTTTTCCTTTCTTAACATGTCATACAATTTTAAATGAAAAAAAGTTGATTAAAAATAAACTTGAAAACTTGTAAAGGAAGATTCTTGAAATTTTTTTTTTAAAATCAATTCATTCCGTATAAGTTAAAAAACATTCTTCTCATACTTTTTTCGGAAAAGTCAAAAAGTACCTCGTACGAAAAACGACAAAAGATTCCTTTCATATCTTTTACTAAAACTCACCAAAGGGTAAAAATGGATTTAAAAAAATTGTAGGTGGATGGAAATAATATTACATATTGAGGAAACATGGATGTGGATGATAAAATACACCCCAGTAAATACCAAAGTATAAACAATCTCCGATAAAAATGAGATTGTGATATTTTCCCTTACCTTAGGTCTATTTTGATTCGTAAGTGTCTGAACCTCCTGTATAATGATTTAAATAATGTTATTGACTTATTCCATAATCATACATATTGTTATGATATCATATATGGTCATATTTTTAGCTTCTTATTAGTAATATTTCATTACTACTTGTTATTCGGGTGTTTATTACTTTTTGTTCTTATGCGTGTTTTGTCAAATAAATTCTTATTATTCTCTATAGTTTATAGATACCTCATTTCCAAAATGGTATTAGTGTAATATATATCATATTCATTCAATTAATTCATTTATATAATCATTATGAAATGAAGATCATGTAGAACGAGTCGCATCACATCGTGGACACGGTATTCCGTACGTACGCACGAGCGATGATATCATTCCTATGATCGTGGAATTGTATTGGAGTGTATGAATACTATTTGAGAATCAATATCACTTTATAATAGTCATATATAGTCATTATTTACACCATTATACCCATTCAAGTAAGGTGGTGGTGGAAAATAGATTACACCACGGCGTGGAGACTGTATTCCGTACGTACGCACGCGCGGTGATTTTATTTTCCGTAGGACGGATAGATGGTGAAATAGGGTTGTTTCATACTTATAATAACATATCATTATATGAGTGATACTGATGTTATTACTTAATAAGGAAACAACTAAAGAATAATAAGTGGAAGAAGAAATAAAGATGAAAGAATCGGTAACGGACATTACCTCTTCTTTGAAGTGCTTCTTTGAGACCTCCTTTTAGGGCACTAAAATAGGTCTTTGAAGAAGAAAATAACCTCTAGGATGTTTCTAGGGAAGTGGATAGGAGAAATTGTCAGGGGTTGGCTGAGCTTTAAGGCTCAAAGTGGTGTGAGGAAGAGGGGGAGGAGGTGCCCTTTTATAAGGGAGGAGAGGGGCACCTTTGGATAACTAAAAATATTATTTTATTATAATGTCAAATTCGGTTTTAAATATATCCAAATTGAGTTATTTCTAAGATAAGGTGGGTATGGGTCGAAATCCTCTCATCAAATGGAATTTAGACAAGTTTAGGTTCCTATTTTAACCTTATCATTTAGATTTAACTTTAAGTTAGATAATTTATCTTTTACCGTGTCTTCTTGTTTTCTTACACTATATGGTTAATAAACTTACCATATCAAGCCAAAATAACCCCAAGTTGTTTATTATTAAAATATATAACCTTATATAAGTCATTTGGCCCAACATTATGTTTTTAGGAATAAAATAACAATTAATAATATAATATTTTTTTGAAAAACTATTTTATGTCAATTTTGACACTATTTAGTAATTGATTTTTGTGAAAATCATAACAGAATTATTAGTTCGAAAAAAGTTAATTAAATAAATAATAACATGTCATATTAACCTATAAAATTTTTGGAATTCATAAAAAGTCTCATATTACATTTATTTGGGTATTTATAACATCAATTATGTCAATATTTCATTAATAAGATAATTACTGCATCATTGTTGTGTCATAAATAAATTAAATTATTTATTGTCTAAAAATTATACATAAAATACCATTATGTAGGAAATCTTTTTATCTTTATAATGAATATTTATAGTCGAATTTATCTTATTTATAGCCATATATAAAAAATTATTTACTTATTAAACATTGATTTTAACTATTTTAACCCTTCTTTAAATAATTTAATAATAAATGTCCTAATCTAATCCAAGTGGTCCTAAATGGTCATATTTTTTTCCTAAGGTTGTTTTTGGTCGAATTACACTTGTCCAATAGAATTAGGACATGTGTTAGGGTAATAATAATATCATTTTTACCCTTAATTACCCTATTTACTTTTAACCGTGGTAAAAAAAGTAAAAAGTTACTATTCACCGAAAAATTATTTTCATCTCATTGTACCACATTTTACTTACTGACATCAACTGTGTCTCTCGGATTTTCGAAATTCCACTCACAGAAGCGGTAAAATTAAGTTTTATGAAAAATTCAGTTTTTTTAACTACCACTTAGTGGTTTCACTATTCATCAAAAATTGAATGTTTTCAGAAAAATATCAAAATTTAACCCTAGGCTAATTTCGATATTCCAAATCCAAAAAAGAAGTCCATTTTGAAGAATAAAATTTATAAAATTTCAAAAAGTGGTTATTACTATTCATAACAGCAAGTTTTAATAATATTTTAATATTATATCGTTGTTTAGTGAAACTCGGTATTGCGTACGACGCGAGCTATCGAGGAAGGTTGCGATTTCGTGTAAAGCAATCCAAGAAAGTGAAATATTCCTTTGATGATTTATATAACATAAAATTATTGGGTGTTACATTCTACCCCCCTTAAAATGAATTTCTCCCTCGAAATTCATCACTTTGTAACAAACAGATGAGGATACCTCTCCCTCATCATATCCTCAAGCTCCCATGTAGCTTCTTCTAATTGGTGGTTCCTCCATAAGACTTTCACCAAGCGAGTGGTCTTGTTTCGTAGGACTTTTTCGCTACGATCCAGAATCTCTATCGGTTGTTCTTCATAAGAAAGATCTTTCTCCAGCGGTACAACTTCTGAGCTGAGTACATGTGAAGGATCAGGTATGTACTTTCTCAGGAGACATAAATGGAACACATCATGTACTTGAGAGAGTTTCGGTGGAAGAACCAATCGGTAAGCTACCTTCCTGACATGATCCAGTATTTCGAAAGGACCGATATATCTAGGGCTCAACTTCCCCTTCTTTCCAAATCTCATGACTCTCTTCCAGGGAGATATTCGTAAGAACACTTTATCACCCACTTCAAACTCTAGGTCTTTTCTTCCGTTGTCGGCATAAATTTTCTTTCGACTCTGAGCTGCTCTTATGTGTTGTTGAATAGATCTTACCTTTTCTTCCATTTCATCAACGAGATCAGGTCCTAATAGCTTTCTTTCCCCAACTTCATCCCAGCAAGTTGGAGTCCCTCATTTCATTCCATAGAGAGCCTCATAAAGAGCCATCTGAATACTGGAGTGAAAGCTATTATTATAAGAAAATTCCACCAAAGGTAGGTGTTGATCCCAACCACTTTTGATATCCATAGAGCAAGCTCTCAACATATCTTCTAGAGTTTAAATTGTTCTCTCAGACTGACCGTCTGTCTGAGGATGATAAGCAGTGCTAAAACTCAACTCTGTATCCAGAGTATGCTGAAGACTTCGCCAGAACTTCGAGGTAAATCTCGGATCCCGATCAAATATAATAGAAAGTGGTACTCCATGCAATCTTACCACTTCTTTTACATATATCTTGTCAAGCTAATCCAGAGAGAAATCCTCTCTAATAGCAATGAAGTGTGCAGACTTGGTAAGACGATCAACTATGAACCAGATAGCATTATTGCCTTTGGATGTTTTAGGAAGTCCTCTGACAAAGTCCATAGTAATGTTTTCCCATTTCCATTCGGGTATGGGAAATGGTTGTAACATCCCCTTAGACTTCTGTCTCTCAGCTTTAACTTGCTGACAAACCAAGCATCGAGAGACATATTCAGCAACATCTCTTTTCATGCCATCCCACTAGAAGTACTCTTTCAGGTCCCTATACATCTTCATGCTTCCAAAATGAATAGAGAATGAAGATCTATGAGCCTCATCCAGCAGCTCCTTCTTTAATTCCGGGATGGGAGGAACACAAACCTGATTCCTGAACTTTATTATCCCATCATAATCAAGGTTGAATTCAGGAATATTTCTCTCCTTCTTTTGTAACTCTACATCTTCTTTCTGTGCCTCTTTAATCTTCACATGTATAGATGGTTGAACATTCATTTGAGAAAGATAAGATTTTTGACCTTCCATTATAATTCCAAGATCCATCCTTTGTAAATCCATAAATATTGGATCTTTTGTGATCCTCATCATAGATAAACTAGCATGGTCTTGTCGACATAATGCATATGCCACCTTGTTTGCTTTCCCAGGGTGGTAATGAATTGAGCAGTCATAATCCTTAATCAGCTCCAACCATCTTCTTTGACGCATATTCAGCTCCTTTTGTGTGAAAATATACTTTAAAATTTTATGATCAGTATAAATGTAACACCTTTATCCATAAAGATAATGCCTCTAAATCATTAATGCAAAGATTACCACAACTAACTCCAAATCATGTGTTGGGTAATTTTGCTCATGGATTTTCAACTGTCGTGAGGCATAAGCTATCACCATATCATTTTGCATAAGAACACACCCCAATCCCTTCTTAGATGCATCACTATAGATCATAACCCTTTCTCCACTACAAGGCAGTGTGAGCACAGGTGCACTGGATAACCTTCTTTTCAACTCCTTGAAATTCTCTTCACATTCTTCCGTCCAAACAAACTTAACTCCTTTCCGAGTCAACTTGGTGAGTGGATTAGATAATCGTGAAAAAACATTCACTAAACGTCGATAATATCCCGCCAAACCAAGAAAACTTCGGATCTCAGTTACTGTTGTTGGTCTCGACCATCTTTCGATAACCTCTGTTTTTTCTGGATCCACAGATATCCCCTCTTTTGAGATTATGTGACCCAAAAATGAAACTTTTTGAAGCCAAAATTCACACTTGGTAAATATGGAATAAGGCTTCTCCTTTCTTAGAGTCTTCAATATAATTCTCAAGTGATCTTCATGTTCTTCCTTTCTCTTTGAATAGACAAGAATATCATCTATAAATACTACCTCAAATTGATCAAGATAGTCTATAAAGACTATATTCATCAGATCCATGAAGAGAGCAGGGGCATTAGTAAGACCAAATGGCATCACTATAAATTCATAGTGTCTATACCTTGTACGGAAAGATGTCTTTGGTATATCCTCCCTTTTGACCCTTAATTGATGATACACTGAATGAAGATCAATCTTGGAAAAGTATTGAGCTCCGCGTAGTTGATCAAATAAGTCATAAATGCGTGGGAGAGGATATTTGTTCTTGATAGTGATCTTGTTAAGTTCTCGATAATCAATGCAGAGTCTCATTGATCCATCTTTCTTCTTAACAAACAGAACAGGTGCTCCCCATGGTGACACACTAGGGCGTATGAATCCTTTATCAAGATTATCTTGGAGTTGCTTCTTCAATTCTTGCAACTCAATTGGGGCCATTATATAAGGTGTCTTTGAAATAGGCAAAGCACCTAGTACGAGTTCTATTGAAAACTCAACTTCACGATTTGTTGGAAGACCCGATAATTCCTTTGGAAAGACATCATGAAACTCCTGTACAATGGGAATATTCTTAATCGTGAGTTTATCACCAACAATTTGAGATAAATAACCTTCATTTAGTGGAATCAAGACCCATAAGGTAGAAGGAATTTCCACTGGAAGGTTATGTTCATCCTTGCATTGATAGACGATCATAGATTGATCTGGAATATGAAATGTGACTTCCCTTCTTTGGAAATTGATATGAGCTCCATATAAAGAAAGCCAATCCATGCCAAGAATCACATCAAATTCCACTATAGGAAGGATCATAATATTTTCAGGAAGCACTTTCCCACAAACATCGATCGGAGAATAATTTATTAACTTTTGATGCGACTGTTGTGCCATTAGGTGTTTTCACAGCTAACTCAACATCTAATTTCTGAGGTAATAGAGTGATACCCATAGAAAATTCTTCAGAAATAAAAGAGTGGGTGGATCCAGAATCAAATAAAACATTTGCTACTTTAGAGTGGATGGTAAGTGTACCTTTCACCACATCGTTATCGTACTCCACATTGCTGATAGAAATTGCATTTGACTTTCCTTTGTCTTTAGCCTTAAGAGATTGTTGACGTCGACCATCATCATCAACCCTTGGATTAGGGCATTTATTGGCATAATGTCCCATATCCTTGCACTAAAATCATTGAAGTGTAGTAGGTTCATTCTGTGTATTCCTTCCTTTGTATGCATCATTAGACATCTTCTTCCCATCATCGCGGCATTCAAATGCCCGATGACCTTCCTTTCAACATTTGAAACATTTACTTGTCCATTTAAGACAACTCCCTCCATGTTTATTTCCACACTTTGAGCATAAGGGAAAGCTCATCTTCTTTTCAGTGTGCTCTTTATATTTTCCTTTGAATTCCATTTTCCTTTTCTTATCAAACCCATATGACTGATTGGTTACTCCAATCTCCATCTCAACTTTGAGAGCACATCGAACGATTTCCATGTATCTATTGAAGTCCCTTATGGCTAAGGCCCTTCGAAGACTTGGTTTTAATCAACTAAAGAATCGATCGATCTTACTATCAGGTTGGATAATAATACCAGAAGTGTACCTTGCAAGTCTTGTAAAATTTGCTTCATAGTTACCAATAGATTCATCATCCTTTTGCTTCAGTTCAAGAAACTCTTTCTCCATCTTAGTACGGATAATACGAGGGAAGTACTTATTGAAAAATAAGTTCTTGAACTCGTCCCATTCCATGGACTCAATTTCATCCATTTTCCTCGTATTCTTAATAATATTCCACCATTGATCAGCAACACCTTCCAAACGATACACTGCTAAGATGACTTTATCTTGCTCAGAACATTGAAGAACTGAAAATATCTTTTCAGTAGTACTAATCCATTGTTCAGCAACTAATGGATCAGTAGACCCACTGAATGAAGGTGGACACTATCTCATGAAGGATTCAACAGAATGTTGCTCCTTCCTTTGCTCGTTTGGAAGTCCTGCATGATTCATAGCTTGAGAAAGTTGTCTGAGCATGGCTACAAGATTTTTCATTCTTGCTCCCATAATGTTTGGTTGCTCAGGGGGACAATCATTGCATTTCCTGTCGCATTCCGCATTAACACGGTTCCTTCGGGTTCCATCCATTGACTAAAACCAAGAATAATAGTGTGAGTAACACTAATTATAATAGGAAAACCACATAATAATGAATAAAATTTCACACTTAAGGTCTTATCCTAGGTTATTCATGGCAATTTCTAAAACACTAAGATTGTGTTCTATGCTTAGACTTATCCTTAGGGTTCTTACTATGGCTTTCACATCCTAGTTTCCAAAGGTTGACTATACCTTTCCTCTGATACCAACTATAACGACCAATAATTTTCATACATTTTTAATACTTCAAAATTGAAGCATAATTATTACAACATATAACAAAACCACGAAAGGACCTTATAGGTATAGTGTCTTTAGAAACTGGGAAACATAAACAAACGGTCCATAAAGCGTCTACACTGTCTCCCATTTATTTCATCATATATATAGTCCCTTTTGGCATATCTTACTTAATAACCTTCTTCCGGACCTGGTGAAAGAAAACATACAAAAGGGTGAGCTCAAATGCTCAGTAAGGGTAAACAAAAGAAATATCAATCACATCATATTCATAAGAACATAACTTTTGGAAATCTTAACCTACAAAAGAGAGCATAATTTCATAACATGGTATAAATCATAGTAGTGAAATGGAATCCCAATAATCATAACATAAAACATGAAATTTTGTGGCATACACACATAATCATAGAAAACCATTTCTTATTAGTCAAGACTCATTTCAAAGACTATCTTAGTGGAAAAAGTCCATTTCTGAACTGAGTTCACTCCTCGTTTCAGTCCTGTTTCGCTGAACTGGTATAACCTACGATTCCAGCCATGTCTATCTCATGAGATATAAAATCTTTACCCAATGCATTGGAGGGAGATATAGGTCCCACCCATCTCATAATGTTACCATTCTTATGTTTTCCAAAAAATCCTAAATCATACATCATTGCATAACCCATGTAATAAAAATGGGAATCTTAAACATGAGGACATTATAAAACAATTCAAATAAGATAAAGGAATTCATAAAAATATTTCCATCACAACATAATCAAATAAATTTAATAATAGGGATAGATATATAACACTTTATTATCTTAGATGGAAAATGATTTTTATAAAACTCTTGAACTCCATTCTTGAGGAAAATATCCTTTTTACTTCAAAAACATTTTTCCTTTATTAACATGTCATACAATTTTAAACTAAAAGAAGTTGATTAAAAATAATCTTTAAAACTTGTAAAGGAAGATTCTTGGAAATATTTTTTTTAAAAATCCATTCATGCCGTATAAGTTAAAAAAACATTCTTCTTGTACTTTTTTCTGAAAATTCAAAAAGTACCTCGTATGAAAAACGACAAAAGATTCCTTTAATATCTTATACTAAAACTCACCAAAGGGTAAAAATGTATTTAAAAAAAATTGTAGGTGGATGGAAATAAAATTACATATTGAGGAAACATGGATGTGGATGATAAAATACATCCTAGTAAATACCAAAGTATAAACAATCTCAGATAAAAGTGAGATTGTGATATTTTCCCTTACCTTAGATCTGATTTTCTTCGTAAGTGTCCGAACCTCCTATATAATGATTTAAATAATGTTATTTACTTTTTCAAGAATGATAATTATTTTTATGATATCATATATGGTCATATTCTTAGCTTCTTATTAGTAATATTTCATTACTACTTGTTATTCGGGTGTTTATTACTTTTTGTTCTTATGCGTGTTTTATCGAATAAATTCTTATTCGTATCATTAGGTTATAGATACCTCATTTCCAGAATGGTATTATTGTAATATATATCATATTAATTCATTCAATTCATTTATATAATCATTATGAAATGAAGATCATGTAGAACGAGTCGCATCACATCATGGAGACGGTATTCCGTACGTACGCACGAGTGATGATATCGTTCCTATAATCGTGGAATTGTATTGGAGTGTATGTATACTATTTAAGAATAAATATCAATTTATAATAGTCATATATAGTCATTATTTGCACCATTATACCCATTCAAGTAAGGTGGTGGTGGAAAATAGATTACACCACGGCGTGGAGACGGTATTCCGTACGTACGCACGCGCGGTGATTTCGTTTTCCGTAGGATGGATAGATTGTGAAATAGGGTTGTTTCATACTTATAATAACATATCAGTATATGAGTGATACTGATTTTTTTACTTCATAATGAAACAACTAAATAATAAGAAGTGTAATAAGAAATAAATATGAATGAATCGGTAACAGACATTACCTCTTCTTTGAAGTGCTTCTTTGAGACCTCCTTTTAAGGCACTAAAATAGGTATTTGAAGAATACCAGAACCTCTAGGATGTTTCTAGGGAAGTGGCGAGGAGAAATTGGCAGGGGTTGGCCGATCTTGAAGGCTCAATGTGGTGTGAGGAAGAGGGGGAGGAGGTTCCATTTTATAAGGGAGGAGAGGGGAACCTTTGGAATGACTAAAAATATTATTTTATTATAAAGACAAATTCGGTTTTAAATAGCTCCAAATTGAGTTATTTAGAAGATAAGGTGGGGATGGGTCGAATCCTCTCATCCAATGTAATTTAGACAATTTTAGGTTCCTATTTTAACATTATCATTTAGATTTAACTTTAAGATAGATAATTTAACTTTTACCGTGTCTTCTTGTTTTCTTACACTATAAGGTTAATAAACATACAATATCAAGCCAAACGAACCCCAAGATGTTTATTATTAAAATATATAACCTTATCTAAGTCATTTTTCCGAACCTTATATTTTTCGGAATAAAATAACAATTAATAATATAATATTTGTTTTAAAAACTATTTTATGTTAATGTTGACACTATTTAGTAATTGATTTTTGTGAAAATCATAACAGAATGATTAGTTCGAACAAAGTTAATTAAATCAATAATAACATGTCATATTAACCTATAAAATTAGTGGAATTCATAAAAAGTCTAAAATTAAATTTATTTGGGTATTTATAACATCAATTATGCCAATATTTCGTTAATAAGATAATTACTGCATCATCGTTGTGACATAAATAAATTAAATTATTTAATGTCTAAAAATTATACATAAAATACCATTATGTACAAAATCCTTTTATATTTATAATGAATATTTATAGTCGAATTTATCTTATGTATAACCTTATATTAACAATTATTTACTTATTAAACTTTGATTTTAACTATTTTAACCCTTCTTTAAATAAATTAATAATAAATGTCCTAATCTAATCCCAGTGGGCCTAAATGGTCATATTTTATTCCTAAGGTTGTTTTTGGTCGAATTAAACTTGTCCAATAGAATTAGGACATGTTTTATGGTAATAATAATATCATTTTTACCCTTAATTACCCTATTTACTTTTAACCGTGGTAAAAAAAGTAAAAAGTTTCTATTCACCAAAAAAATTATTTTCATCTCATTGAACCACATGTTACTTACTGACATCAACCGTGTCTCTCAGATTTTCGAAATTCCACTCATAGAATAGGTAAAATTATGTTTTATGAAAAATTCAGTTTTTTTAACTACCACTTAGTGGTTTCACTATTCATCAAAAATTGATAGTTTTCAGAAAAATACCAAAATTTCACCATAGGCTAATTTCGATATTCCGAATCGAAAAATGAAGTCCATTTTGAAGAATAAAATTTAAAAAATTTAAAAAAGTGGTTCTTACTATTCATAACGGCTAGTTTTAATAATATTTTAATATTATATCATTGTTTAGTGAAACTCGGTATTGCGTACGATGCAAGCTGTCGAGGAAGGTCGCGATTTCGTGTAAAGAAATCCAAGAAAGTGAAAGATTCCTTTGATGATTTATATAACATAAAAGTCTCGGGTGTTACAATACTCAAACTTCTTGGCTAGAAATAACTCATCACCCCCCCCCCCCTCGGAATGGGTGTAAATCATTGTAGCCCTGTGAAGTGAGAATAATACTCCATGACTGAAAGAGTACCCTATTCTAGACCCATGAACACTCAGGATCAGTCGGACCTCAAGGTCTCTTGGAAGAATTAGTCATAGAAGGTTTTCTAGAACTCATCCCAAGCTATAACTTGTTAGTGTCCTTCCTGAGATATCACATCCCACCATCTCTTGGTGGAATCTCAAAGAATGTAGGTTGCGAGCATCACCCTCCTCTCAAGAGGTGTCTCAAGATGCTTGACGATAGATATCATGGATTATAACCATGACTCTGCAACCTGAGGTCCTCCATCCCCTTAGAAAGTGGGAGGATACTGCTGCTAAAAAACCCACGTCAACTCTTCCATGGATAGAGTAGGATGCGGTGCTCCATGGTAGGTCTACATAAACCTCATTAAGCCTTCTCTATGCTATGCATCAGCACCTATGGATGGTATAATATTTGGTTCCAAGATAGACAAAATGAGAGGATCTTTTGGTAGTCCCTTATCAACTATTTCTAATGTCGTATCATTACCCTATTTCTGGCGTGCAACCGGAGGACATCTTGGTGGTGTGACATTGCATGGTCTAGCACACACCACAATTCAAGATTATCAAAGACTAAATCATAGGATTGCAAGAAAGGAAAATGATAATAAAAATAGTCATGTTTGACAAAATAGAGGTTCACATCGTGTCTAACCCCAACACAATGTGTTCCCTTAAGCTTTTAACATGGGCATGTACCTCTTCCCAAACCGGTCGTGTAACACCCCTACACATGGCATGTTCCTCCTATGACATGACATGTACTTGAAATTTTCCTCCTTTTTGAGTTCTTCTACATGGTTAAACCACACAGTTATCTCTAGGGTAACACTACATAGTGTGTTAACCCTAAACACCATGTGTACCACATATGTCCCAACCACATATGTTGTTAGTCACACAGTCGGAGACATGGATTACTTTACACAACATGTAAGAACGGGGCAGGGTGTGTAAAATCTAGGTATCCCAACCCCGTGTCTCTGGTCACACAGTCAGTCCCACGGTTAAAGAGTACACGGTGTGTACATATAGTACACAATAGGCACTCAAGAAATGTTGTTCCTTCAAGAACTAGAGGACACATGGCATATGCTCATAACACCATACGTCGTCTTGCCTAGGTTTCAAGATAGTATACCACTGAAACTTCTTTGAAACCCTAAAAAACATAAACTTTTGTCGAAGGAATGATAAATTATGACTAGGGAGAGCCCATACTCCCACAAATTAAAGTTTGGAATCCTTATTCACATAATAACATGAAAAAATTCAAATAAATCTCATACATGATCCACCAAATTCTAATCCAAGAGGGCCCATAATACCTCATGGGATATAGTTTGGCATCCATCCAAATTAAACATTATATATTTGAAATAACCAATCATATATCATATATTTTATCATGGAATCTATAATAGTATCATGCATATCTAGCGCAACACATATCACAACATCATGAAATCAGTAACGCACCATAAATAGCATGACAATAATTCATGAAATGTGATCTCTAGAAATTGCCTATATGATGCATGAGTAGGCATGCCCTCATCTCATTGGGTTTTAAAAGAAATAGATCCTCAATAATATCAATGATAACATCACAATACAAGTGAATCACCCAACGGGGAAATCAAATCATCTATAATAATAGAAAAACCATAAAATTTAAATATTTGAGGTAAATTGGATTTTCCATATACACAGGTTAGCTACTCCAAGAAACAATTTATTACCAACTACATATTGCTTCCTATATCTATCTATAGGCTCCAAAAAGTAAGAAAAAGAAGAAAATAACCTGCTCTAATATCACTATGAAACATCCCAGTTCTGGGTGCCGCCTAAAGGTGCCTCATACCCGGTTGGCCACATGGCCTCAAGTACATTTCCCCGAATGCCAGAGGCTGCCGACTAGCAGTGAGGGCCTTGGGTGTCATGGTCTCGAATCTATGACCTCTTTGGTAGAGTAACACAGTTGAAACAAGGAGTAAACATTAGTGGAAGTAGTAATACCATACAAAAATGTAAATAGTGGAAGATTGATAGTACAAAGAACTGCAATATATATATATATATAATGATGCATGTCAGAAGTATCTAAGAAAGTAGCCAAAAAATAACAATTCTCTAAATACAATACTAAAACCAAATTACTAAAAGTAGTAAATAACTCCAACAACATCGGAAGCCTCAACTTTGTCCCATGCTCTCTAGCTCTAATAGCAATCTAGTTCCTAATGTAGAAGGGAACTTTCCCTTATCGACACCTGCAACCATATAATCTATTTGGGTCAAAAATCATGGCCCAAACAGAGTGTGAGATGAATACCATTAGGCAACAACCAAAAAATATGTGCCTAATAATTAGTGAATATATATATATATATTGGGAAATATGTAAAATGATGAAATAAACAATGAAGTACTAAAAAGTAAACAATCCAAAAGTTACCAATTACATTCATTTTCATTTATTTATTATTCAAACCACCGAATAATGAAATTATGGGATCTAGCCTAAAATCGGTATCCCCTTTGTAATAGAAAGAGGGATTTCTCAGAAGACCATATAATAATCACATAACACTGAGTCCAAAATTCTTCTTTGGATTGGTAGAATCATCAAAATCAACATTCAAACTCTCACATTGAACCTTTGGGTGGATCACACGGTCTAACCCCTATAATAAAGTGTTCCAACAGAAAAAATGAATCTCTGAGGAATCACCCACCATCAATTCCCCCATGTGGTCTTCTAATGATAACTACGGACTCTCTAAGAAAGCACTCAACATCCATTCTCCATATGTTCTTGTAACGGTATACTACAGACAGTCTAAGGAAGAGCTCATCGTCAATCCCCCTTATAGTCTTATAACAGTATACTATATTCACTATGAGTTAGAACTCACCATCAATCCCCCCTATGGTCTCACAACATAAATATAATAGACTCTTTGGGGAAGCCCTCAACATTAATTCCCCCTTATGGTCTAACTACACTAGGTTCTCACAGCCTTGTGTAATACAATCATACACAAATGATATCCAGAAGCCCAAGTATTTTCAAATACTACAAGGAGAAGTATCTATATTGCATAAAATAGGAATTTAACGAGTATAAATAAATCAATAAATTCCAACTTGACAATTAAGCCATGGAAACAAGGACTACCTCATAGGCAACCTGGAAAAAACGTCCAGAAACATTAAAACAAGGAAACACACCCACACGGTGTCCCCTAAACATTAAATTAAGAATAATATATATAAATGAAAACCCTTAATCTAACAATAAATCTAAGGCATGTAATAATAGGGTTCAATTCCTTAACATGAAATACACAAATCATGGTTAATCGGTACTATGGCATATATATCTCAAAGAAAAACTCTGGTAGGAAACAAACCACCTACATCAACATTTTACAATGAACACTCTCAAATGTCAGCCCTTCAATCATCCTAGAACATCATATATCTAAAAAAAGTTCAAAATATTTCAAACATGAATAACTTGAAAGAGAGGAGAAATCAAGAATAGAGGATCTGGGGAAAGAGATAACTCACCGGTGGGAATCCAACACACCCAAAAACGACTCAATCAGAGCTCAGATGGATGAACAAGAGGCTCTCAATGATTCTTTTTCATACATCACACTCATGTATGAGACATGGGAAGAAGAAACTTGTTCTGGAGATAAGACCGGACCCATGTCCGATTAATCAAATAACAAGAAAAGTACGCAATATGTTCATTAAATTTAAATGTTGTGTGCATGCCTCAACCGGCCCCTGTTTTAGGTAGTCCACACATCCATGTACTCTGCCATTACTCGGGCAGTACATAGCTACATGTGGAAACCAGGTACATGTCATGTACTCAGGAGTACATGGTGTGTACTTAGAAAACTTCCAAATTCTACCTTTTCCTTCAAAAACACCCAAAAACAAGACCCATACCTGAAATAATGATCTGGGTTCTTACAGTATGTTCTACCCAAAGTCCCAATATACACCCTCGCTGCTAATTGGGAGTCTATGACATATAGGGAGGTGAACTTAAGTCCATGTGACTAATAAGGTTTTCTTAATTATGAGTGAATGAGGTCCAAAATGTCATAAAGTAAAATCTTAGGTTTTATTTTCCTTGTTTTATTTTTTTTGGAATGATAGACAGAAAAATAGGACATGTTAGAACTGCTATGAATACGTGTATATGAGTGTCTCACCAACTTTTAGTGGAAAAGTCTATGTTTCTAGTGAAGTACATTTCATTCTGGATTATTTTACTATTAAATTTGTACTACTTTCATCATTACGTGATACACAAGATTCATGATGTCGTATTTTGAGGATTTTTATCTCGAATGGTATGTAAAAAGAATATTGTCTCATGAATCATAATAAGAATGTTAGGATTTATATTTCATGTGTATTCCATGTCATGGTTATTTCATTACATGACACTTATAGTTCATTGTGTGTTCATTGGTGTCTATATCTTTAATCTCTAATGCTTCTTAAATTAATAATGAGAAGAATAATTGGCTACTTAAAGTGTCTTCATTAACCAAAATGGTATTTTCCCATATATCATGATGGTGGCACATTAACTAAATGATTATGGAAAGTTTAATTCATATAATCATGGTTATATATGCTAAAAAATATAGTTAGTTTCAATAAAATGGATGTCACTTGAAATTTATATTATTGTGATTATATAAATTATGAAAGGTGATACATATAATTGACCCATAATATGTGGGATTTTGCATTTTGAACCCAAATTTAAAAGGCTAGTTCTAGTTATATAAATGGTAATTATATCTTATAAAGCATAGGTCTCTATAACATGGGAATGGAAACTAATATTTCTGAACCATTATATGTAAATGTGATATATTCTAACTCTTAAATAATTGATTACCACTAAATGCGGATGTCAATAGAAACTTAATAACTATTTTACTCTATAAATTTTAATAGAAACCCCATATAATAAAAAACATATGATTAAAAACTAAATCTCACCCATGACCTGGAATTAGTAGCGGGTAATTGGGTTAGCATTTTTATAGAATAGTGAGTCTATGTAGTTATCGTGTGCCCAATCAATGTCATTTATTCCATGTATCTTGTTTTATGGTTTTTTCATTAAAGATATATTCCTCCATAACAGAAATGAGATGAGTTCCAGGAAGGTAGTGACAACCAGGATATTGATTTGGTGGGGCCTAAACCACCTATAGCACCACTTATGACCCCTATTATAGTAGAAAATTTTGATATATGTCTAGAATTTGAATGTTATATTTGAGCATGTTTTCTATTCCCAACACAGTCCATGGAGGGGGCTCATGACCTACACTGACTATTTTAGAGTTGATGAGGGAGTTATAATAGTTTCGACAAACTACTTTCTCATGGGATGGTTTCCCTTGGGATACCGAGTCATGGATAGAGTCTATTTTATTAATTTTTTAGAATATAGAGACACCTATATAAAGGGAACTGAATATTATAGATTATATTTTTTTGGATATACCAAAAAATGGTGGGATGCTATTATATAGGTAGATCCACACTAGGGTACAGTCTTTAGGGATTTCCAGACTAGATTCTTTTATTACATTTTCCCAGGGATATTATGAGCTGACTAAGATAATAATTTTATGCACTTGGAGTATGGTTATCTAAACATCATAGGTAACATATATTTTTTGATTGAGCTTTATTGATTTTTACACATTCTTATTGGTGATAAGCAATCTAGTGAATGAAATTTTGAGATGGTATAAGTTATTACATCCTATTTTATATTAATATCTTCTAGTTTACTACTATGTCTAAGACAGTAAAACAATCCCTTATCTCCAAGTGCAATATAAGAGAAGATAAAGGTATAGGGAATAGTGGTTCAAATTCTAAGATGGGAAGTGCATTATTGAAAACACACTGGTCTTAGGGTGTGGAAAGGAAAATGTGTTTTCTTAATGGAGCATAGAGACTGACCAGTGTTGTGTCTCTTGAAGATATTTCTCAGTTGTTCAACTATTTAATCTAATTCAACTAAACTATTTTTAGGTAGTATTTATTTAATGAATGATATAAATTTAATTTTTTGTATTGAAAAAAAATGATAAAAAATAAACTAACATCCAATGAAATAAGGTTATTAATAAAGAAATAACAAGGAATTTATGGTTTGGTTTATGGGCTCCATTATTCTGTGTGTTAGTGTTAAAATTTAGATTTATATTTTCACAATGATATTTAACTCTTACACTTATATGCTTTTATTTCTAGTGGTGTAAAATATGTAATGTGTTTATCAATATAAATCCCACCTCCTCCTATAATCATGCTTGATGGAAAACCTCAATCCAGAATGTGACACACTCAAGGACCCGACTCCATCATATGTCATTTAATCCACTAAACGGCTGAACTTCATCGCATGAATATATTATTTTTAGTGGAAGGGAGAGGAATTATCTAAACAAATAATATAATTGAGTTTATGTTCAGTTTCATTGTGGAAAACCACCATACTCAGGCACTTCACTCTTTCTCAATACAAAAGTAAATAAAACTTATAAATTTATGCATAGTATTAAGGGAAACTCCACTTACCATCCCGAGTACAAGAATTCGGTTATCCCACTTTTTTTATGGTAAGAATTCATTGTGGTAAGATAATAAGAAGAGAATAAAATATAAATAAAAAAGAAAGAAAAGTAAAAAATAATATGGGTGATAGAGATAGAGAATAAAATATAAAATTAAAATAAAATAAGAACATCTAAAATAAAATAAAAATAGAAGAATAAAATTAATAAATTAAAAATGAAAATAATGAAATAAGAAGAATAAGAAGAAGAATATTGGATAATATAATATGTGGTTGAAAATATTAATAAGAAATAATTCAAGATTTTCATTAAAAACTAGATTAAAAATATATAAAAAATAAAATATAAAAAATTGAAAGAGAGAAAAAAATAAAACAATAAAGTAACTCGAGAATTAGATTCAACCTGGATTTAGGTTCTCTCACTAAGGTGCATAACACTTATCTTAGCATGGGGTGCTTCTTATTTTTATTGGAAATTAATTTGTGGAGTCCTTGACCCCCTTGGTGAATAAATATCCTTCCATGTCTAAATATTTTCATTTATGATCTCCTTGAGTGAACTATGGCTTTGTTTTTAAAATAGTAGAAAACATTATCCCTTTATCTCTGAACCATAGACTAGAATATTCATTGAACCACTTATTCATATATGGAATGGAAACATGGAAGTTTAAAGGTGGTTAATGCATGGAAGGGATGAAGAAAATGAACAACACTAGTGGGAAGTAGCTTAGTGGGGCTCTTTAACCCCTCCAACCTTAGAAGGGTCTAGAGGGAGTTCGAATTGTTCTTCAAGGAGGTAGGATGAGGCGATAGAGGAAATCCATGTCTATCCCATGTGGTGACAGTGGATGATAGAGATCTAGAGAAGATTCAGGGTGGATTTAATAATATCTTCTAGTGAGGAGAAGAAGATTAAGAGGAGTGCATAAGGCTAAAGGCAATTAGGAGCGGTGGTGTGGGATCTGTTCGAATGGAGGGTGTTATTTTTGAATATAAATGAACAGTTGCCAGAATATCCATGACCCACATCTAATTAAATGAGTAGATCTTGAGCCTTTAAATGTGACCTCACAACAGTCCATGAGAAATTAAGTCACATGGGGGATGGATGGCCCATGCTCACCATCGTGCATTGACTTGTGCTGACAATGCCTTCCTCCCATCGCTCCATGGGGTTCATGACCACAGGCCAACACTTCCAGGGATTTGGTCCAGCTAAGTCACTTGTAGATTTTATATTCATGTTCCATTCATGGGCCTGACCCCCTATGAATGTTGAAGCTTGTACTGGCCTTCCCAAATGGTGGCTCGGTGGGCTAGCACCCTTATTGGGAAGAATTGGTGGTTAGATGCCCCAAATTGAGGTCTAAATATCCTGTTGGCTTATTTTTCTGGTAAAGAACCATGAAAATACCAAAAACAATTATTTCAAAATACATATTAAAATCAATCAACCAAATTTTCAAAATGAAAACCAACCACCAAAATTCAACATTCTTTATATATTTTAAACTATTTAAACTCTATACCTCAAATTACACATTATCTAATTAAAACATAAAAATTCATGTGTATTTACATTAAAAACCATTAAAAAATAATTAAAATATTTTTTTAAAATACGCATGAAATTTTTGTGTGTCAAATATCCCTGCACTTAAATAATAACTTTTCATCAAGCATAAAATCTATATAGTTAAAATCATAGGTCTCCAATGTTACCAAGATTTAAATTTCAAAGAATTAAATGATTCATAATATTAAACAAACTTTTTAATTGTGAAGTAAAATATAAATTAAATTTATTAATTTTCAATAATATAATAAATTCAATAATTTTACTTTTACCCCATTAAAATGATGGAACTTCTCCTCAATTCAGTAATTATCCTTGATTAATTAATATTAAACATTCCAATTCATGATCTACCTCTCCTTTTGATCTTTTCTTAAACCACTCATGATATTAATTCATGTAGAGTTATGATTATATCATCTATACATGCTTTAATCCATTGTCTTGTAAATGAAATATTTTCTTTGCTTTTTAGAGAAAAAGTAACATTAAATCATGAAGGATTTTAGTAAATATTCAAACAAATATGATTCTTAGGTATTGTAGGAATTGAAAATTTAATCTCAAATACGAGGTTAGTATATAAAGTATGTAACTTCCCAATTAGTAGAATTGTATCACTGAGAGGGGTGGGGGTGAATCCATGGTATTTTTTCTTTTATGTTTCTTTTCAATTTAAAAAAACATGTCCTCCTATTAAAGATTATATTCCCTGTTGAAAGAAACTCAGACACACATCCACAGGAACCCAAGTATTTACAAAGGTCACTATTCAATACAAATAGGTACGTCCTTGAAATAGCTTGGAGAAAATACAATACCACATGATCCACTAGAAAAAAATCTTTTGATTACAATGAGTAGGATATTCCCTTTCAATAATTTAGTACTTTGAAAACATACAAAAGTATGTGTGCACCCTCTTAACACAAATAAGGTAATAAAAGTTGGTGCAAAAACACATGTTACATGTTCTTATTTTCAATTTCATAAAATGTTTTCTTTTGAAAACAATTATTCAATTTCTTTCCAAAAAGATGGTAAAAGATTCTTGGACTTTGTTAAAGAGAAACCCAATTCGATTATCCCAGTACGTTTTCCCAATACGATTCCCCTGAGTATGATTCTCCCTCGTATGATTCTTCTTATCCAATTATTCCCAGTACGATTATTTCCAGTATGTTTTTCACTGATATGATTCTCCCATTATGATTCATCCCATTTCTGAATAGATCAATAAAAAATCATTTAGCGTTGATTGAGTATGATTTGATACAATTCAAAACACATGCTTCCTCAGTACAAATATCCTAGTTCAAAAATTGTGATCTGATTATTTAGCTCGATATGATGATCATCCAAATATGATTGAAAATTCAAATTCAGGAATAAATAGAATACAGTAATCATTGGATATGATGATTAGTTGAATACAATGTTTTTATCTTGTATCTTCTCCTTTTACTTCTCTATCAAAACTTCTTCAACCCATGTGAATATGAAAACTTCATCTTCTCTCTAAAACTAAAAGGTTCTCTCTCTTATGAAATGAGTAGTACATGGATCATTAGAAAAGTAAAATTTACTATTCACCTTTTATAGGTCACCCATAAGATATTTTTATAGGAATCCTAAAACATTTCCCACTCAAAAAAATTCACTGAAATCTTAATTTCACTTAAAATCTAAAATGTGAATTCATCAATTATTCTTGATTTTATTCGAATCTTCTTCAAAATTTATCTCTTCTTCAAATAAATCTAATTTATGCAAAACAATGCACTATATCCTTTGAATTTAAATGTATGAATAAATGGATATCATTCTTATTTATGAATATAATTCACTCTATCAATTCAATACTATAATTATTTTGAATTTAAAGCTCCCAATTGATAGCACATTCAGAAAACTTCTTCATATTTACTCTTCAATCAATTCTACTTCTTCACTTATTGTCTTGACCCACATGAAAAAATCACATGAAGAGTAAACAAAGTAATTCAGCTCTTTACCCACATGATGAAGGTCTTTGAAAACAAAACAGTGTTCATTTGTCTCTTTCTTCATCAATTTTTTCAACCATATTAAATTGTAGACTACATTGTTTAATTGTCCCTATGATTATGATATTTTTTAGCTTTTTCTCAATTCCTTTTCAATTGGGCTTTGTTGAAAATACATTCCACCTGAGTAAAATGAAATGAAGACTATGATGGACCGGTGTCAACAAAAATTATCTTTCATTCTAACTCATCCTATGTACGATTGTCCAGAGTATGATCTTGCTGGGTACAATTTTCCTGGATATGATCATTCTGGGTATGATCATTTTAAGTACTATTTTTTTCTTCCTCAGTATCATCAATATATTTTTCTTAATGATACTAAATATTATCTCCCGCACCCTTTTCCTTTCATCTAGATCTGATCATTTTGAATATGATCGACACCATATCTTTCCTCTCACCTACATATGATAATGCTGGTTATGATTGGGAACACCTATTTTTCTTTTCTTCCATCAAGTTTTCATCATACGTTCTCATGTCAGCTTACGATTTTTATGAAATAAAAATTATCAATGCATCATCACATTAGATTTATCGTAGTCATGTGGACTGTTATTCTCCCATTATGATCACTTTTTCCATTCCATATCCAGAATGAATATAATCAAATCCGCTTCTTCTTTCTTAAACAAAGTGAGTCCAATTTTCATGAAACAAATTTTGAGCCTGATTTTCTTGGGTATGATGGTCAAAATAATTTTAACCAAAAAAGGGAGGTTATTTTCTTTCCATAAAAAAATTTCTTGAAAAAAATAAAACTCTTGAAAACAATCAGCTTCATCTTCATTCTGGTCCTAATAGTTTCCCCCATTGTATTTTTTTTCAACCAAGTTTCATAAATCACAGAACTTTTTATCCTCATGAAATGGATCACTAGTCCACAATTCTAAGCCAATGTGAAATAACTCATTATAAGACACATGAATTATTGATATCAAAACCATGCTACCTAAAAGTAGTGAGTATGAAAACCTTATTTATCTTTCTTCCAAAGACCTTCTTCTTTCCTATAAAATAATAAAATTTGTTTCCTATAACCACTCCAAAAAATAGTTAGAAAATTTCACTTATAATACAATGCTTAATTAACAGCTTTCCTACAACTCCCTCTTTTCATACGAAATACAAATGGATGGATTTATGAAACAATTTTCCCCCTTTAAAACAAAATTCAATGGTAAGATAAGAGAGGGGATAGAAAAACATACCCCAAAATTGATGAGAAAGAGGTTGGACCCTCCATGTTCAACCTAAATTTTGAAACATATTCCTTCAGTAAAGGTTTTCTGAAAATTTCACCAACTTGTTACCTTGTTGTAACATACACCAACTTTAATTTATTCCTCTCCAGATTCTTTTTTATAAAACGATATTTGATATCAATGTATTTTGAATGAGAATGTTGAACTAGATTCCAGGTGATATTTATTGTACTTTGATTACCACAACCCCAGATAAAGAGTAACATCACTTCAATAAGTAAATAATCCAATTGAGTTTTCATCTACATATGTGGAGTACTAGATTGAGTGGCATTAACATACTTAGATTCAGCCATACTAAAAGTTAATGAATTATTTTTATTTGAATTCCAACTAACACAATTCATTACCAGAAAGAATACTCCACTAGATGTGGATATTCTATCATCAACATTTTCATTCCCAATCAGCATCTGAATACCCATACAAGTCAATATTATTTGGTCTTCCATACCTGATTCTAAATTCTATTATGACTTTGATATATTTAAGAATTATTTTTCCAGTATATAAATGTGACTCTTTTTTAGAACTCTGAAATATTTCATATAAGGAGACAACATAAACAATGTCTGGTATTGAGGTAGTCAAATTGAACAAACTTCCAATCCACTTTTGAAAGTCATTCTAATCAACTTATTTTCCTTCTCTATATTTGGAAAACTTTTTTCCCACAAAAATCAGTATGGAAACAAGATTTTAGTTATCCATGTCAAACCCCTTAATAAGTTTCTTATCAAACTTTTCATCATAAATAAAAAAGTATTCCTTCATTTGTTGAATTTATATCCAAATAAAGTATTTCATTTCCCCCAACATGGACATTTCAAATACCACTTTCATTTATTCAGTAAATATTTCAAAAATTATTTCATCATTCTCAAAAAATATAACATCATCAAAAAAAAATTACAATAAGGGAATACTCTTGACTTTCTCTAATGTAAAGAATGTTATCCACTTCCTTTCTTGAATCTCATATTCCAGAAGCATATGTCTAATTAGAAATACCATTCCCTAAAATAATGTTTTATCCCATAAAAATCCATTTTCAATATTCACACATGACATTAAACATTCCCAACAACAAATCCACAAGGTTGTTCAGTGTAAACTTTCTCATCATGATCAGTATTCAAGAATGTGGATTTGACATCCATTTGAAAGATCTTATAGGCTTGTTTCACAACAATAGAAAGAAAAAATATTTTGTTTTACGTCTTGGAATTGGAGTGGTAGTTTCATAAAATTAAATATCTTAAATTTGTGAATACCCTTTGCAAACCAATCTTTCTTTGTTCTTATCACTTCACCTTCTTCATTCAGCATGTTCTGGAAATCCCATTGTGCTCCAATAATGTTTTTGTTTTCCAGATTGGGTATGATTTCCCATATATCATTCTTATAAATTTTATCCAATTATTCATTCATGGTATGAACCCATTATATATATTCAAAAGCTTATTTTACATCATTCGGTGCCACTTTTAAATACAAAGATGTTTGTGTAATAGAATTTGTAGTTCTTATTATTTGGACCTTCTGATGTTGATCACTAATTATATTTCAAGCTTCTACTTTCTTCCTCATCCTAGGATGATATTTTCAAGTATAATCCTCGTCACTGGAAATGGATGAGTCTGATTCTTATTCTTGAGTAGGATTACAATTATATGTATCTTTATCAGAATTTTTTTCTGAAACATTCTCCACATCCTTTTCTACCTTAATTTGTTTTTATTTCTAACCTCTTTTAATAACATTCAAATCAATATAATCACAAATATTTTTTCATCTTTTTTGAGGCATCCATATCCTCTTCTTTCTTGTGCATATCTGTGAATTATTCCATCTTAACCTTTCTTCTCAAAATTTCTATAGTTTCCACCATTCATATTTCTAATGCATGGACTCCAAAACACTTTAAAATGTTTCAAATGTGGATTTTTTTCACAGAAAAATCATATGGAGTCATATCTGAAGTTTTTATATAGCAACAACAATTATGAATTTTTTTAAAGCAGTGCTCATGTCTTGCCTCCAAAATTAATGAGATAGTTCATGATCAAATATCATGGTTCTTCCCATTTCAACCAAACTTTTATTCTTTCTTTCAACATCCCCTTTCTTCCAAGGAGTTTATGAGGAACTGTACTCATTCTGAATTCCATGCTTCCTAAGATGACATTTGAATTCTTCACCTCAATATTCACTACCACTATGTGTTATCAATTTCATTACTGAATACTCACATTATTTCTCGTCTTTCCATATGAAACTTTTAAACCTTTTTAAAGAATCTGATTTATGTTTCATATACATAACACAAGTCATGATACTAAAATCATCATTGAAAATAATGAAATACTTATCTCTATTTTCTGATTTTTTTTTCTCAATTTCCCATATATATTGGAATAAATCATCTCTAGTGATTATCTTAACCAAAGATCATATTTCTTATGCACTGATTTTTCAATATTTTCTTTCTGACAAATAGTGCAACCCCGATATTTTATTCTTGGAAAATCAAGAATGTCTTGTCCACTATTTATTTTAAATAAATTTATCATGTTTATTTGATCCATGTTTCAAAGGATTTTTTGACACAATTCATTCTCATCCACCATAATACTTTAATAATAGATTTGTATTTCACCAACCTAAAAAAGTTTCCTTTTATATGATAGACTCTTGTAATAATCCTTGCATCTTCTACACTTGTAACAACAAACCAATATTTTATAAAGATAACTTTGTTACCCTAATCAAAAAAATTTGAAACAGTAAGAAAATTTTGTTTCATCCCATAAACATAAAATATTTGGTTATATTTCATCTTTTCTTTCCCTATGATGGCTACTCTAACACCAATGATTTTCAAGGATTCATCATTGACAAATGTCGCTATTATTGCCTTAAAATCATTCACATTCTTCAAAAATTTCAAATAAATTGTTATATGAGATGAACACCCACTATCAAGGATCCTTGTTAGTTATCCAATTATATCTTTCAATGCAGTTTCAAAAACTAGATCTTTTACTTCTTCCCTTTCTTTCTCCACCTTCGACGTTTGATAATTGTTAAGAATTTTTTTTTGTGCTGAAAGATAAATAATACATCCTTTTTCAATGAGTTTAGGTTGTTTACATATTTCAAAAATAGATTCTAGGGGTTGAAAACTATTTTCAATTTTCACTCCAACCTTTTCTATTTTCCTCATAATAACATTTTTAGAATTATTTATTTTAGGAGAGATTAATTAAACCTCAACCTTTTCCTTTCATAATCTATGGGATAATATAAATGTTGTTGGTTGAACCAAAAAGTATTTTTTTACATAAAAATATTCTAAAATACTAATAAAATATATGAAAAGAGTATTTTACTTAGAAACACCCATTCTGATAAGAATTATGAACACTTTTCTTAGCCACCTTATTCTCTTTCCTTTTTTGGGGAACCAACCTTTTGTTGTTAATAAGATTTTTTCTTTTCTTTTCAGTTTCACTGGAACCAAAAGTATGGGAATGCTTTCTAGATTTAAAATTTTTAAAAAAAATTGGACTCAATATTCTTTAAGACTTATAAATTTCCAATAAAAAAAATTTTGGATTCATACATGACTTCACCAGCTTTATAATTTCAAAAACAATTCCATCTTTCTTCTCACCCTTTGAAGTTAACTTTTGGTGAATCTTCTCAGGTTTCTCATTATGGGGACTTTCCCCAACTTTAGTGATAGATATTTTGAAACAGTTATTCCTCAATTTAACTTTAGAAAACATTTGTTGGACAAGTTTCAACTCATCTTCCATTCCATTAAGCTTCACTCCAGATGCTCATTATAATTTTTTTTCTTCCTTAGATGATTTTTCCATATCATCAATTTCTTTCTCCAAATTTAGCTTCTCATCAGTAAAACATTCCTAATTTCTTGTTAAAAAACATTAATCTTTCAACTTATTATTTTCCATTTCAAGATTTCTAATCCTTCTTAAACATTATTTTAACTCTTCTTTAAAATCAATTTCAAGATGAGTTTATTCTTCTTAAGAACTAATTCATCTGAATTCTTCATCATTAAATATTACAATGAAAGTATTCTCAATAAAATACTCAATAGATTTTTCAGATTCATCATCACTTCTTAATTATTATTCATCTTTATATAAGAAGCTTCTTATTTTGGAATTGGATAATTTCTTATCTTTCAAATAGAATATGATTTTCTTTCTTCACAATATTTCTTCCATGATCTTAATAGCTTTATTTCTTCTTCTTCACTATCCTCTTCTTTCTTACTTTGTGGAAAATTGGATGTAAATATCCCAACGACTCTACATTAAAAATATTTCAAGGGAAGTTTCCATCTTTATTTCACTATTCCTCCTTTCAAATTTTTAGAAAACACGGATGAAATATTGTCAAGAGTTTTACATACCTCATCTTCATGAATTAGATTCACATAATTCATCTACAATATGAATCTCCTCTGACTTTTCTTTCTTTTTAGACTCTAAATACATTTCTCTAACAAATTTTGTTTTTATTTTCACCACTTTATCCCTTCCCATTTCGTAACTAATTAGTGTGCCATTTAATCATCAAGAGATAATGTTTTAGGGTCTCTATATTCTTGTAAAGAAAATTTTTCATCACACTTTTGTGGATGGATTCTCTATATCATTTCAAAAACCATAGAATCATTTAACGTTTCACCAAAAAATATCATAGCATTGACAATATCATTTACCCTGGTCAATAAGTCCCAAACAGATTCGCACTAACCCATATTCAAGTCTTCATAATTCATTCTCTAGATTTGAAGTTTTTTTCTTCTTCACTTTTGCATTTTCTTCATATATATTTTTCAATTTATCCCATATATGTTTGGTTGTGGGGACACATTTCATCCTTAGGATTTCACATTTATAGAGTGATGATAAAATAGAATTCTTAACTTTTCCATCATTCTCAATATTCTTCTTTTCAATAAATGTAAGAAGAGTTTTATTATCAATAGATTGAAACCCATATGTTGCAGCTTCAAAAACAACATATCCAATAAAAATTATATAAAGAAACATTATATCCCTCCAAATATGACAATTCTTCCCAAAAATAATCTAAATTCCATTATTATTCACATAATTGAAATTCTACATCAATAAAAAATGAGAAGGGAACCTATGCTCAAATACCACTTGTAAGTACCTAATAAGTGTATTTGTATCACTAAGAGGGGGAGGGGTATATCAGTGATACTTTTTTATTTTATGTTTTGTTTCAATTGAAAAAAACATCACCTCCTATTAAATATTCTATTCCCTACTGAAAAAAATTCAATCCCACATCCACAAGAACATGAGTATTTACAAGGATCACTATTCAATATGAATAGTTACATCCTTAGTATGGTTTGGAGAAAATAAAATACCAAATAATACATTAGAAAAAATCCATGGATTATATTGACTAGTATATTCCCTTTCACTCGTGTAGTACATTGAAGAAAATCCAAAAGTATGTGGGCACCCTATTAACGCAAATATGGTAATACAATGTTTATGTAACAACTAATTTTACTTATTATTGTTTTCAATTTCAACAAATGTATAATTTGGAAAAAAATCATCAATTTTTAACTATAATATGGTAAAATTATCCAAGACTTTTTTATTGAAAACCCTTAGTCCAATTTTCCCAGTATGTTTTTTCACAGTCTGATTCCTCCGAGTATGATTCTCTTGAGTATGATTCTTCTTGTCTGATTCTTCCCAGTATGATTATTTTCAGTACATTTTTCACTAATATGATTATCCAATATTATTCTTCCTATGTCCAAATAGCTCAATACATAAATATATTGCACTGGATGAGTATGATTTGAGATAATTCAGAACTCCTTATTCCTCATTCCCTAAATCCCAGTATCAAAATCCCAAAAAAATTATTCAGCCAGATATGATGATCATCCAAATACAATTGACAAGATGATTACAGTAATAAACTGAGTATGATAATCATTGAATACGAGGATTATCTAAATACAACACCGTGATCTTTTCTCTTATCCTTTTACTTCTCTTTCAAAACTTCTTCAACACACGTGAATATGAAAACTTTTTCATCTCTCTAAAACATAGAGAATCTCTCTCTTCTATATTAAACAATAAATTGGTCATTAGATAAGTACGATGTACTTTTATCTTTTTATAAGTGACCCATAAAAGGTTTTTTGGGACATAAAAAACCATTCCCACTTGAACAAATTCACAAAAATCTTAATTTCTCATAAATTCTTGTGTGCATTTATGACTTCTTCAACACTTCTCAATTATTCTCAAATATTCTTCACACATTATCTCCTCTCATTATTAATCTGATTTCATTAAAACAAAGCATTGTGTCAGTTGGATGTTAGTTTATGAATAAATTTATACCATTCTTATGGCTGAATATGATTCTTTGTATCAATTTAATTCTATCATTATTTTGAATTTCAAACTCTCCCTTAATAGCACATTTATCAAAATCCTTCATCATTTCTCTCGAATCACTTCTACTTATTATCTTCTTCTCTTAAAAAAATGAAAAATTCACTTGAAGTGGAAAAAAATAAATTCAAGTCTTAACCCACTTGATGGAGGTATTTGAAAACAAAATAGATGTCATCTATCTCTTCCATTACAAATTTGTTCAACCATCTTAAATGGTTGACTACATTGTTGATTGGTCCCTATGATTACAAAATTCATCAACTTCTACCCATTTCCTTATCCATTGGACTTTTTTTAAAATCCATTCATCCTGAGTACGATGAAATGAAAAAGATGATGGATCAAGGTCAATAGAAACGAGTTTTATTTCTAACTCAACCTGAGTATGATTATCTAGAGTTTTATTTTTTTTGGGAATGATTATTCTAGAAACCAACATTATGGGTATGTTTATTCTAAGTACGATATTTTTTTCATCAGCATCACCAATATCTTTTTCTTCCAAATCCGGAATACTATCACCATCACTGTTTTCTTTTCAACTAGATATGTTAATTTTGAATATGATCAACACCGTCTTGGTCTTCTCATCCATCTATGATAAATCTGGGTATGATTCATAAAAACTCTTTTCCATCTATTAAATCAAAATTAATTCATATATTCTTTAGAAAAAATATGATTTATTTTAAATACAAATCCCTAAATCATCGCCACATTTGATTTAGCATAGTCATGCAGACTCGGATTCATCCATTACTATTACTTCTTATATTCTCAATCCAGAATTAATTCGATCAAAAAACATACATCAAAACCCCTTCTTCTTTATGAAATAAATTGAGTCCAATTTTCATTAATAAAATTGAGTCCAATTTTCTTAGGTATGATGGTCAAAATTATTTTCAACAAAAACAAGGTGATATGGTTTCTATTCTTCAAACAATATTCCTTAACAAAAAAATATTATGCTTGAAAACAATCAACTTCATCATCATCTTGGTCCTAACAAAGTAAAGTGCATGATATCAAATTTTAATTCTTAATGAAATTTACCCCTTAAATTTATAACAACTGTAGATTCCCCCAAAACTCAAATTAATGTTCACGATCATAATAGTTCATAATAAATGATTTATGCACCCTCTTGAATTTTTCTCACCTTTTATTCTTTTTTTCAATAAAAATTTTCATTTTTTTATTTTTCAAGAGTTACTCTTAAAAAATATCACACACACCACCTAATGATATATGATATAAATAATAGGTCTTGTAATAGAGATTTTTTGTTTCCAAAATCACAACCCATTTTTCATTTTTATTATTCTTTATTCTTTTTTTCTTTTTTTTATTCACGATGGGAAAAATTTAAAGAGTAAAATAAATATAAAGCTTTTTAAATATTTATATATATCACCCCTACACATCTTACAAACAATTAATTACATCCCTTTTACCCTTACTACCTTCACCCCCACACATTAATTTTAAAATATCATGAAAATACTAAGAGAGTAGGAATGGATAAAAAATAGTTTCAAACATGGCTCATCCTTAAAAACGTCATTCATGTTTTCTGTGGGATAAAAAGGTTTTGATTTAAAGGTGGTATTTAAGGTTAAGTTATTTTCAAAAGATGCCTCAACAATTTTAAATTTGGTTTTTTATAATCATAGCATTAAAAAGATCAAATGATGTTCTGGTTGGTGGCTTCTACCAAGATCACTAAAGAAATATTCTCATGAATAAATGGGAATTAATTGGTCTATAAATACTCTTGGGAATGGAATATTTGATATTGGAAAATCACTCATGGAATTGTTGATAATAAAATATCAATTAATGTAAATTTTATAAATTCAATGTATAAAAAATTGTTGGGAAATTTAATTTACATAAATCAACTAATTCCTTTAATCATGATTCCTCGTTTTAATACTTTCACTTAATCATTCAATTATCCATTTTTCTAATTCAATATCATAACATTGAAATATAAATCATGGTATCATAGGATTCCTAAGAAACTCATGTCTACTAGATTAGTCAAGTGAAGAATAAATTATAATGTGTCATGGAATTTAAAGTTTAATGGTCAAAACATTTTTTTAGAAAAAAATGAAGGGATTTTAAAAATACTAAACACTAAAAGTGAACTCCCTTTTCCATGAATCTTAGTCTTCTTTCATCAGGGCTATTTGGGGATTCCTTCTACAACCCTGATCTTATAAAAGAAAATTACTCAATTAATCAATATGATTATTTCATTTCAGATCAAAATATTAAGTGGGAGTATGACGCATGCTAGAATAATTTAAAAAATGAAATTGGATTCCTAGAAAGCAAGTAAATGGATTTTTATTGGTATGATCCCCCAAATGAGACCGAAATTTTTACTACCTCTAGAGGGTAGTACCAAATATTATTCAAAGTCATATAGTGGATGAAGCATATTGGACTTTAACCACCACATGTGTCTTTTATTGACTTTTGACTCTTCGTTCTTTGTTAATAATTATCCATGAATAGAGTATACCAAATCAACCCCCTTCACAATTAGGTAAAGATTGAATGAAGGGGGTATAATGATTTCTGAATCAACCTCCCCTTCATTTTCCATTGATGGATCGTCATGGGTTTCATGAATTGAATTTTTATAGGGAAATATAAAAGGTAATTTTATTTGGAAAGAATTAAAATTTGAATTCTTTATAACTAATTTCTCCCATTCAATATTAGTTACCTCTATCATGATTTCTGCCAAATCATTGACAGATTCGGAGGTCTTCACATCCAATAAAATTTCATTTATAAACCTAAAATTCCATATAAGTGAAGAGTCAATCCCAAGGGAAGTATATTGATTGTTTTATGGATTATTTAATCTCTAATATAATGAAAACAACAATAAAGATATTTTATAGTATTAAGGATTAAGTACAAATTTTTATGTGAATTTTTGATGTGTTAATAAATTTAGGAAAGGTGTTAATGATTTTGAAAATACAAGGTGCTGCTAGCTTAGGGGGAATTCTACCTACTAGTATAAATGGTTTCCTTCTTTGACAGAAATTTATTGAAATTGAACTCTTCAAAAATTGGGTCATTTATGCTCCCTCTCCAAGAGACTAGTCACACAAAGGAATGATTCTTGAAGTTCTACACATCATGAATCACTCAAGAAAAAATGGAAATGAAGTGATAGACAATACAAACAATCTCAGTAAAAGTTGGTGTGGTTTTGAAATTAGAACTGGAGAAATGAACCCATGATCAATTTCATGGAAATATCATTGTGTTTTGAATTTAATAGCATGAGGTGAAAAATAATTTAATGAAATGAAAATCGATCTCACCAATTGGTTTTTATTTATTAGAGAAATAGATGGAGAAGATGAAATATTAATCCAACAAAATAGAAATCCCCCAACTAAAAATTACACAACAATTATGTTCAAATTCATAAAAAATAAAAGTACACATCCCAAGTTTTTAATAAAAAAATAGATGGGTTGTGGGAATGGAATTTCAGAAAAGAACACCTCTATGATGTACACATTGAACCCCTTTGGTCTGCCTCATGCTCCTACTCGAATCTATAGCTCCTCTGTTAGTGGTGGTGTGGTGTGTCAATCAGTTTTCTACCTTTCTCTCCATATCCAAGAAGTTTCAAATGAACCCCCCTTGAATCTATTTTCCATCACATTTTTTAAAGTCCTCTATTGTTTGTTGTTGGTCACAAACTAATTCCATCAACTCTGGTTGGTCCTCTTCTTTTAGATAGTCCATGTATTAAACCCTCCTATCATGCTTGTTACTTGATTAAATCCATTTAACTAAATGTAACTATGTGGTTTGAGTGCACCTGGCCATGAAACATGGAATGGGATCAGCATACTAAAAACAAAGAGAAATTAAATAAGTCATTTAATTCAATTTAATTATATTTATTTAACTTATATAAATATTTATTAATATATTTAATTAATTATGTATTGTTAAATTGTACATTTATATTTAAAATTTAACTCATTATTATTTTAATCGACTAAAATTAATTTGAATATTTTATTTAAAACATTTAATATTTTTTATTAATAATTAAAATATTCATTAAAGAAAATATTTTTATAACTTTAAAAAAGATAATTATTTTATTTATTATTTATTTATTATCACATGTTATTTTTAAATTAAATTAAATTATTTAAAATTACATATTTTATTTAATATTATTAAAATTTATTTATAATGTTTACTTTTAATAATTATTATTAGATTAAAATTTTATTAATATTAATTTAAATTATTTATTTATTTTTTTTAATTATAAATGTTTTTTTAATCATTATTATTAATTTATTTTTAATATTTTATTTAAAACTGGGTTTTCTTTTTTAAATATTTGTATTTATTTATTTATTTTTATTTTTTTCAGTGCTTGCCTTTCAACCACGCAAGGGATTTTATGGTTTGTTCTTCACAAAGGCTTCTATACGAATTCATGGCTTCCTCATCCTCCAAGGCACGATAATAACAGAACGTTGGATGACTGGGGCTTGAGTCATCAGATATGCACAAAGGGGTGGCTTCTGTGACTAGATGTGGCAGGTTTTAGGAGGCAGCGACATCCACAACCGATGACTTCACCCAACGAGGGTGCACCTTTAGGTAGTGGTGGTAGTGGTGGAGACAATGGATTCGACCTATATGGGTGGAGACATCTCTCTACAGTGGTCACCCTCATGGAGGCTTCTCCTCCTCAGTGAAACCCATACGATGTCTCTACACCACCAATTCAGATTTGGTGGTGTGAGGTCAGTAGAGTTTCCTAGGGCTCCAGTGTTCCTGAATTACTTGTGTGATGTGGTTCTGATTCCTCATATTTCTTCATCTGAATGCATACTTGATTCGGTTCTAGGGTTTTGGTTATTCTTGTTCTTATGGTGGTGGTTGTATATGATTAGATCTTTCTAAATCTTTGATAGTGAGTCATGGGGGAGGTGTTGGTGGTGGTAAGTGAATGTCTAATTTTTCACTTGGCTACTTGTATGGGGTTCCCATATGTATATTCCTCAAAATTAGAGAGATCTATTTGTTCCTTATCAAGTGAAAGTATAATTTTTTTCATCTTCCACTAAGTCTTGGAAATAATTCCCCAAATCTGAAAATTCCAAATAATGAGTGATACTCAAATTATATCGAACAATATCATAAAAATAATTTTAAATAAGATAACCTCCCTAAGATATTTTTTGTTCGATCACTACCTCAGTGGTGAGTTCCTCTTAGAGTTGGATGGTGGAAAGTGGAGGTAGGTAGTCAGGGTCCATATTTTCTTAACAATTCAGCATATTTTTTTATTCTTCCTCAGTGGATAGAAAAATATCCAAAGATTTTTTCTCCTCTACATTCTGGGGACTATGGATATCATGTTGTACCTCATACTCATTCCAGAAGTCATCCAGATCTTGTTGATCACCCGCATATAGCTCACCAGGTAATTCTTCCTCATTATGGATCCATTCTAGCTTTTCATGGCGACATTAGATCTGATCCTTTATATGGTTGTGTTATGGATACTCATCGATCATGGCCTTTACTTCTTGTATTTACTCATGGAATCTAGGGATAACCATTGGAACTTCCTATTAGGCCTTGAATAATTCAATTTAGTTCATATTTCATTTACCGTGCTCATGGAATATTGAGGCAATATTCTTATCTCTATGCCACTTTGCTTCTACTTGAGAATTATCATAAGTGCATCAACTCTTTATTTTAGGGACTCCTTGGTATGTTTTGTTTCTTTTTTCACATTTGAGTAATTATTCCATGTGATGAAAAAGTAATTATTTGAAAACATCATGGAGATATATTTTTTTCTTTTTATTTTGAAAATAATGAAAATATATATAAAATGTGAAAATAAAAAAAATCAAACACTCATTGGATTCCTAGTAATAGCCCAAATTTTTATATCACACCTATTATGGTGCATGGAAAATGTAAATTTATTTTCCTAATGTAGAATAAAGGAAAACTAGGGTTTTATCACTTAAGGATCTCTATCAGTTCATCACTTACTTAATGTAATTCACCTAAACTACTTATTTTTTATTTTTTATTTAATCTATTAGAGAAATGAAAATTTGTTAATTAAAATTAAATACTAAAACATAAACTAATAATCCATAACATAATGGGATTACTAAAGAAAGAACATTGGCCATTGTGGTTTTGTTTATGGGTTCCATATTCTCCTTGTTGGTGTTCCAATTTAAATTGGCAGTTAAATCATGAAATATCACTCTTAAACTACTATTAATTTATTTAGTGGTGTGAAATATTGCATTAAGTTAATAATATAAATTCCAACACCTCCCATTATCAAGTTTTATAGATCAATAAATCAAGAATGTGACACCTTCCAAGACGTGACTCTATCATATGTCATTTCATCAACTCAGATAATCAAATTCATCACATAAAAATCTTATATCTAGTCTAATGGATAAAAAATATTTATAAAATAATTATGGATATGAATTAATGTTTAGTTCCATAGGGGGAAACCACCACACTCTTTCTCACCACAAATGTAATTAAAACATATGAATTTACCTACAGAATGAATGGAAACTCAACTTACCTCTCTCGGGCCAAGCCTCGGGTTAGCCCCACATTTTTTATGGTAATAGGTCATCGTGGGAAGTTTATAAGAACATAATGAAAGAAAAATAAAAATAATAAAAAGTAAAAAAGATTAGGAGAGAGAGGGAGAGATAGAGAATCAAATATAAAATTAAAATTAATGAATAAACTATAAAATAAAATAAAAAAAGTAAAAAAAATTAAGAAATTAACAATAAAAATAAATATAGAAGAAGAATGGGGGAATAAGAATGGTGAATAGAGTGGTGAATGAAAACAAAATTATGAAACAATGAATGTATTTCTTAAAAAATAAATTGAAATTATAATTAAAATAAAATAAAAAAATTAAAAGAAAGAAAAAAAATAAAACAAAGAAGGAACTCTAGAAAGATATTTGGCTTGGATTTGGTCTCTCCCTCTGGGGAGTAGACCTATCCTCGTAATATGGTGTGCTTATAAATTTTATTGGAAAATAAGGAGTGCAGGCATTGACCCTGTAATGTCCATAATCACCTTACCCTCAAATCGATAGTTAGACCAATCAACACATTACCTCAAGCATTCCTCCTCGTATGCTAGAGGCTACCAACTAGTAGTGAGGGTGTAATGATGGTTAGTGGGGAGACTATACCCTTATATTAGATTATTCACTATAGTACAAAATTATCTAAATAGATTACAATAGTGGAAGAAGTATAAAACAATAACTAATGTAGAAGAAGTCAATTGTAATATCAACTCAATGAAGAAAATGGACAACGCCAGTTTATACAATGTATTCATGTCATAGTGGTACATATCTAAAACCAATAAACAAATCAGAATGCTTTACATCTAAGTAAAGAAAAAAATGAAAACTCATAAATCCCCAAGGGCGATCTCCATGAGTATCTCAAGCTCCCACTCAATCCTTTGTTCCTAACTCCCATGTACAAGAAAGCATTAACAAGTAATTTCTATTTTCTTGTGAGCAAGTAGAGTCTACTCGAGTACCTCAGTGAAACAGAAGCCCGTATAGGGTGTGAGATATAAATCTCAATAGGTCGGTAGCACCGGTGTCTATATCAATCTAGAAAATGCAATAAAATGAAATATCATGAAATTATATCAAAGCAATAACAGAATTGAAAAAATAACCAACAACCCATCCAAGTTCCAAAGGAACACCTGACAGTAATACATTCTTTGGCTCATAGTCAGAATAAGAGTCTGAACAGGAACAATATATATAAATAATGTATAATAAAATATTTATCACATTATTTAATATTCTTTGTTAAGAACTCAAAAGAATGAGCATGTTACCATTCTTATATTTCACCCATTTGAATGAATTTATCATTCTATAACACACACAGTTTAATTTTCATGTTATAATTCTATGCTCATTCACCCACGAATGTCCTTGTTACCATTCCATACTCCCACACTCATGAATTTCCATGTTACCATTCCATACTCACACAACCATGAATGTCTGTGTTACCATTTCATACTCACACACCCATGAATTTCGATGTTACCATTCCATAATCACACACCCAAGAATGTCCATGTACCATTCCATACTCACGAATCCATGATTTTCCTTGTTACCATTCCATACTCAAACACCCATGAATTTCCATCTTAACATTCCTTACTCACACACCACGAATGTCCATGTTACCATTCACCACTTAATGATATCATTAATTCATAGATTAATTATCATCATCAATCTCATTACTAATTCGACAATTAGTTAATCATAATAAGTCATTGAATAATCTCAACAGTTAAATTATCAAAACAATTACTCTAGTTATTTCAATAGTTAACTAGTCACAAGGAAACCATGTTGATACCATATAATTAATACATAAATTAATTATCTCCTTGAAATTGTTTCAAAATTACATAATTAATTCACAAATTGATTATCTCAACTAACCCTAAAACAAAATCTCATAATTAACACTCCAATTAATTATATATATTATAATCTCATAACACATAGTTAATTCATAATCAATTATACAAACTTAACCAATTTAATATCTCATAATTAAACCCCCGATTAATTATCATCTCAAAGAATATAATTAATTCCTAATTAATTATTTCAACTTAAATAAATTAATATATCATAATTAATTCCTCAATTAATTATCATCTCAAACCATATAATTAAATCATAATTAATTATCTCAACTTAACCATATTAGTTACTAACAATTAATCCCTCGATTAATTATTATCTCAAAGAACATAATTAATTCAAAATTAATTGTCTCAACTTAACCAAATTAATTACTCATAATTAATTTCTTGATTAATTATCATATCAAAGAACAAAATTAATTCAAAAATAATTATCTCAACTTATCCAATTTAATATCTCATAATTAATTTCTTAATTAATTATCATCTCAAAACACATAATTAATACATAATTAATTATCTTTATTTAACCATACTAATTATTAACAATTATTCACTCAATTGATTATTATCTTGAAGCACATAATTAATTCATAATTAATTATCTCAACTTAACTGAATTAATCACACATAATTAATTCCTCGATTAATTATTGATGCACCCAATTTGTGTATACATTTTCATACATATTATTGAAAATAAAAACAAGTTTTCACCAAATACCTACCTTTTATAAAGAAAATACATTTATTTTGGTGACCTTGTCTATTTACATGAGCTTTCTGGCCAAAATACACAAATCAAGGGAAGTCTGTGAAAATTTTGAAACTAAACGGCGTGTACTCTGTATACACGCCGTGTACATCCAGACAGGGACACAGATTGAAGGAGGTAGTACACGCACATGTCACCAGGCAGAAGATACACACCGTGTGGGGCGGCAGTACACACCGTGTACTACATTCAAGAAGTGCTTGTTTCTGAGAAAAGTCTACATGCCCATGTGGCCGTTGAAGGAGACACGGTGTGTTCCATTTTTACATGTCGTGTCTGCTATTCTTGAAGGGTATGCTGGCCAAATTTTTATACTACACACCATGCATGGAGGCGCTACACGCCGTGTACACTCAACTACCAGGTGGCGCCGTGTTCAAAGTCAAAGATGGCATGTTAGGCCGCCTACCAGGGGAGAAAATGGAACCAAAGCGAGTTTCCGGAAGTACACGATGTGTACTTTCTATACACGCCCTGTAATTTATTTTTCTATAAATAGAGGCCTTGGCCTTCAGATTTTAGAGTTGAAAAAACCATTCGAAGGTGGGGAGAAGTTATGCAGCTACCGTTCCCAAGGCACTGTGGTGTTGTAGTTCCACTATTCCACCCACTGACACCACTCCTCGAAGCTTATATAATGAATTCATTGGGTATTGAGTGTGCTGGTCCTATCATGCATTCCATTTTTAACTAAACCCCTTGTGTTGGGGTTATGGGCAGTAAAGGATTGTATTATGCTCTATTGATTTAGATAGTTGTGTTCGTTCTTCTTAATTCTCCTTACTCCTCTTAAATCATTGTTTAATATTACTAAGAATTATGAGCTGGACCAAGGGAAGAATTCTCTACGATATTAAAAAAGAGTAATGGTGAAAGATTTCATGACCATTGAAATGGTTTCACATATTCATAAATGGAGTAAACCAAATTAAGAATTGAGAAACACTGACTACCAAACTAAGGAGTCAATTTTTTCAGTTTCAATCAAGAGGAACTAGACCAAGGAAATATTATGATAAAAGGGAATCCCTAATGATGAATTATCATGAACAATACTTCCATTTAAGCAGTCTGCATAAAAACTCCATAACCACCACATCCACAATACACTTTTCTTTCTATTAAAACACCTTTAAATCACATTTTGTTTCCTTTAAATTTTTAATCTTTTTCTTAAAGTAAACAAAAAAGTTTCACCCAATCCAAACCAACCAATCCACTCTAAATTATGCATGTTTCACTAAACTAATTTTAAACTCAACTAAACCAATGCACTACCAAAGTTCCCTGTGGATCGACCCCGTACTTACACTATACTAAGTTTAAGAGTGGGTAATATCAATTTGGGGAACCGATAACATACTTTTAATGAAACGCCAAGACCAAATTTTGGCGCCGTTGCCGGGGAAAGTCTGGTTTAAGTGCTAAAATTTAGTTGCGTTAGTAATTAATTATGTGAAAAAAATTAAAAAATCCCAAATATTTCTTTCTTAATACCATTTCTTTTTCTCTTTTATTTTTCCCTTGTTACACCTGGTATTTTTGTTGTGATTGTGCAGAAGCTTAAAGTGCATGAATAGACCCCCTACACGGTCCAGGAGCGTCGAGTCATCGGAACTAGTTCCGCTTGACCTAGAGATCGAACAGACTTTGCTTCGTCATCGGTGTGCACTAAAAGAAACTCACAACCTAGAGACACGAACCATGGCGAACAAGGAAGAAGGAGAACCAGTCGTGGATGTTGCGGCTGAGCATCCGTACCAGGACCAGCAGCCTCCCGCTGCTGGTATACCAGAGCCGGTGGCTGGAGGCTTTATGGAATTCCTCCCAATGGATTACCAATGGCCACTACATCAACTTCCTCCCGTGTATGGCCAACTACAACAACCAAAAAAGATCTTCCAACGGCCCTATTTCACCTCTTAGGAGAAGGAGTACATATAAGCTCCACCCCCTCAGTAGCTACCTCCACGCAGTACCCTTATGAAGTACGGTCTTCCTTTGATCCATGGAGCAGATACATGTATCGTCCATCCTCCGATACAGGCCCAACACTTCGAGATCAAGCTTGCTATCATGCAGATGATCTAGAACACTGTACAATTCGGCGGCCTGCCCAGTGAGTACCTGAATGCCCATCTCTCCAAATTTTTGGAGGTCTAAGACACATTTCCATACAATGGCATGTCCGAGGACGCCATCGATCTTCCCCTATTTCCCTTTTATCTATGGGAAAAGGCGAAAGACTGGATCAAGTGGTTGCCACAAATATATATCCTCACCTGGGAGGAGCTAGCCCATGCATTCCTGTCCAAATACATCCCACCGTTGAAGACGATGATGCTAAGGAACGAGATCCAAATCTTCCAGCAGCACAACTCCGAGTCATTATAAAAGTCATGGGAACATTTCAAAGAGATGCTGAGAAAATTCCCACACCACGGAATCCCACTCTGCATGCAAGTCCATACCTTCTACGGAGGACTCACAACAAATACCAAGTCCGTGGTAGATGCTACTGCTGTAGGTACGGTGATGAGGAAGTCTCCCGAAGAACTTTTTGAACTACTGGAAGATATGTCCGCCAACAGTTTCAAATGGCACTCTGAGCGGGGGAGTCAAAGAAGAGGTATGCATAGTATTGATGCTACCACCATACTCACTGCTCAGTTGGATGAAGTGTCCAAGAAAATTGATGCATTGAATCTCAAAGGAGTATCTCAAGTTCATGCGGCGAACCATCCAGCATGCGGTGACTGTGGTAATAACCACAATTTGGGGAAATGCCAGGGACTTCCATATGACCCTTCGATAAGCGAGGTGATCTTTGTTTCTCAAAATCAAGGGTCGAATAAATTTCAACAGTACGAAAACCCAGCGTGGCGAGATAATCAGAACCAAGTCTAGGGCCAACAAAAGAAAAACCCTCTACCCCAACGACCGCCCAGCTACAATCAGCCTCAGTACCAGAATCAGTTTCTGAGACAACAGTTCCAGTAGGGTTCCTATCAGTAGCAAGGGTACTAGAACCCTTGCTCGCAGCAATAAAGGCAGCAACCACCTCTACCACCTTCCCAAACATCTCAGCAAGAGAACACATCAAGGTTACAGGACCTAATGAATAAATATATATCAACTTCTGAAACGCAATTACAGAACTAGGAGGCTTCTATTCGAATCCTCGAGAATCAAATTGGCTAGATAGCAAACCAGCTATCAGGGAGACAGCCTTGTACACTACCGGGAAACACTGAGAAGAACCCATGGGAGGAGGCTAATGATATCACCTTGTGTAGAGGAAAAGAATTTCCATATAAGGAACCAACCCACCAGTCAACTGCACCTCCATCCCCTGTTGATAAAGAAGGTCCAGTTTCAGATCATTCTTTATCTAAAGAGCCATCACCAGAGGCTCAATTAGGCAATGGAAAACAAGTCATCATACCATTTTTTCCTACATTACCTTTCCCAGAAAGAATTAACCAGAGAATGATGGACCACCAATTTGGTAAATTCAAGGAGGTGTTCAGAAATCTCAACATTAACATACCATTTGCGGAGGCCCTAACACAAATGCCTACATATGCCAAATTAATGAAGGAAATCCTTTCTAATAAGTATAATATGGAGGATCTAGGCGTTATTGCACTGAAAAGGAGTGCTCCGCAGTCGTTCAACATTCCATTCCTCCAAAGCTCCAGGATCATGGTAGTTTTACTATTCCCTGTACAATTGGACATTGTGAATTTGGAAAATCTTTATGAGACTTGGGAGAAAGTGTCAACCTCATGCCCTTCAGAGTTTTACAAAAGCTCGGGCTCCATGATTTGATGTCGACCCGAGTAGCCCTTCAACTTTCTGATCAATCCATTAAGTATCTGAAGGGGCTACTGGAATATGTACTGGTGAAAGTGGGACGATTGATCCTGCCTGCTGGACATGAAGGAGGACCAGGAGGCACCACTTATATTGGGAAGACCATTCATAGGCACTGGGAAGGCACTCATTGACGTGCACCAGGGAGAATTGATTTTCCAGGTAGGGGATGAAAGAGTCTCCTATAATGTTTTAAAGGCTATCAAATAGGAATTGGTACCCGAGCAAGAGGAATGATTCAAAGTGATAACCTTGGATGAACAACTGTGCGGACAAAAATATGATCTGGTATACTCTTCCATTTCTGATGATAAGCATTTTCCATACATAACAACTGATGATGAGCCAGAGGACCTCAAATTCATTGACGGCTAGGGCAGCCACTACTGGAAACGAGTAGTCATTCCTGAAATCTAAGAACGGACAGAAGTAAAACCATTAGTACCTTCAGTTCTTTAGGCACCTGAACTAGAGCTGAAGCCTCTTCCATCTTCCTTAATGTACAGGTATTTGGGAGATCTTCATATTTTTCCCATTATACTTAATGCATCACTATCACAGGAACATGAGGAAGCACTTCATCAAGTTTTGAAATGGAGAAAGGAGGAAATTGGATGGACATTTGCATATTTTAAGGGTATTATCCCCACTATTTGTACCTATAAGGTGCTATTGGAAGAAAGATCCAAGCCATCCCGGCAACCACAGCGGTTTTTGAACCCTCCCATGAAAGAATTCATCAAGAAAGAAGTGATCAAACTATGGAATGAAGGTATCATTTATCCAATTTCACATAGCTCATGGGTAAGTCCTTTGCAATTGGTTCCTAGGAAGGGAGGTATAATTGTGGTATCCAATGCCAAAAATGAGCTCATCGATACTCACACTGTCATGGGATGGAGAGTCTATGTCGATTACAAGAAGCTGAACGATGCCACAAGGAAAGACCATTTTACCCTACCTTTCATGGATCAGATGCTAGAAAGACTAGTAGGGCATGACTATTATTTCTTACTTGATGGCTACTCTGGTTATAATAAGATCTCTATTTCACTATAAGATCAGGAGAAAAGCACCTTCACTTGCCCATATCGTACGTTTTCCTACCGCGGAATATCTTTTGGTATGTGTAATGATCCCTACACATTTTAGCGATGCTTGCTAGCTATTTTTTATGACATGGAAGAACAAATCCTGGAGGTCTTCATGGATGATTTTTCTATTTATGGGAATTCATTCACCACCTGTTTGAGTCACCTGGAGCTTTTACTAGAACGATGTAAAAACACTAACCTAGTTTTAAACTGGGAAAAGTGTCATTTTATGGTGCAAAGTGGAATAGTTCTTAGCCACAGGATTTCATCGAAAGGGATAGAGGTGGACCTAGAAAAAATAGAAGTCATATCACAACTTCCTATCCCAACATCTTTCAGAGCCATCCAATGCTTCTTGGGGCATGCAGGTTTTTGAAGGCGGTTTGTCTGCGATTTTCCAAAAATATCCTAGCCACTCACCAATCTCCTCACCAAGGATGCCATCTTCGAATTCGTTGAGGCATGCACCTGAGGTTTTGAGCACCTAAAGAATCTCCTGGTGGAGGCTCCAGTCATGATTGATCCCAACTGTGAGACACAGTTTGATGTCATGTGCGATGCAAGTGATTATGCAGTGGGAGCAGTCCTGGGTTAGCGGCTGAATAGAATTTTCCGACCCATATACTATGCTACCAGGACACTCAATGAGGCCCAAATGAACTACACCACTACATAAAAGGAGATTCTGGCGGTGGTATTCATGTTTGACAGGTTTCGTTCTTACCTTGTGTTGTCTAAAGTTATCATTTATACGAACCATGCAGCACTTAATTACCTGTTAAACAAGAAAGATGAAAAGCCTCGATTGATCTGATGGGTCCTCCTCTTACATGAATTTGATTTAGAGATTCGTGATAAAAAGGGGAGCCAGAAAATGGTTGCTGATCATTTATCATGTCTGGAGCTGCCCCACTTAGAGAAGGAAGAGGATCAATAAATAAGGGAGGATTTTCCTGATGAACATAACTTTCCAATTATTGAGTCCCCTACGGACTGGTTTGCTAATATTGCCAACTTTTTAGTTACAGGTTTCATCCACCCTGACCTCTCCTTCCAGTAGAAAAATTGATTCCTCTCTGATGTAAAGCGATACTTTTGGGAAGTCCCACTCTTATTCTGATCCTGTGGGGATGGGGTGATTCGACGGTGCATTCCAGAGACGGAGGCCCAAGGGGTCCTGGAATTTTTTCATGCCTCCCCGGTTGGAGGACATCATGGACCAGATCGTACCATAGCGAAGATTCTGCAATCTGGGTTTTTCTGGCCCACCATGAATAATGATGCTCGAGCCTTCGTTGCCCGTTGTGATCCATGCCAACATACAGGTAATATGGGATGTAGAGCGGAGAGGCTCTAGTACCCCATCCTGGAGGTCAATATTTTTGATGTCTAGGGAATCGACTTCATGGGACCATTTCCCCCTTCTTTTGGGCATACTTATATCCTCTTCTGTATTGATTACGTCTCCAAATGGGTGGATTCCACTTCTACGATCCACGACACAGCTAAGGTGGTCATAAAATTTCTAAAGAAGAACATTTTCAGCAGGTTCGTCGTTCATTGTGTGCTGATCAGAGATAGAGGGACTCACTTTGACAACACGTTAATGAAAGGAGTGTTGTCAAAATATGGGGTGAAGCATCACATGGGTACACCATAGCATCCCCAATCAAGTGGACAGGTAGAGCTCTCCAACCGTGAGATCAATCAAATTTTGGAGAAAACAGTGAATACCTCATGGAAGGACTGGTCCAAAAATCTTGACGATGATCTGTGGGCCTATCTCACCCCTTTTAAAACACCACTGGGGATGTCACCATTTTGTCTCGTCTATGTAAAACCATGTCATCTTCCAGTACAGCTGGAACACAAAGAATATTGGGCCGTCAAACCCCTAAATTTTGATCTGAAGGCGGCCGTAGAGAGACGTATGTTCCAACTATCAGAACTCGATGAAATCAGAAGGGAAGCATATGAAAACGCTAAATTGTACAACGAGAGGAAAAAATCCATCCACGACCTGTGATTTTGAGAAAAAAATGTCAACCAGTTGATCAGGTACTCCTCTTCAATTATTATCTGTGTCTATTCCCAGGAAAGCTCAAATCAAGATGGTCGAGTCCATTCCACGTCATTAAAGTATTCCCTCATGGAGTAGTGGAAATTGATAAGGAGGACGGTCAACCGTTCAAGGTGAATAGAAAACGCCTAAATATTTACCATCCCATGGAAGATACAGTAGGACCACTCTCCACCACCCCTTTCAGGTAAGCAAGGTATGTTGGTCGAGCCAACAACCTAAAACAAAGGCGCTTCCTGGGAGGCAACCTAGAGGTTACACAGCGTGCCCCGCTTATATATACACGGAGTGTACTTATCTTTTTAATTTAAAATCTTAATAGTATAAATCTATATAATAACAAATAAATAATTAGGGATGATTTCGGTGTCAATGGTAAAGTAATTGGAGTTTATTCGAGCCATCCCCGGTTCGAATCCTTGTGACCTACCTTCGACACGAGGTTCCTCCTTTTTTTTACACAGCGTGTGTGCTATTTTTTCATATATATATATATATATATAAATCTGTTTAAATATAATAAAACCCATGATTGGGATGGACCGGTTGGCTAGAATCGTAATCTGGTTCCAAATGACCCAGGTTCGAACCTAGGCAACCATCCCATTTCTATCATTTGTTCTTTTAATAAAACCAAAAGACGTGCACTCCGATATACGCCGTGTGCGCCATAATTTTTTAATGTAAATTAAAAACGTTTTTAAAATAAGAAATTACATGCCGGTGAATTTGGAGGATTGGAAAAGTCTTGGCACCAGGTTCAAAAGACCCGGTTTCCAATCGCGCTAATCTCCCCACTTCATCCCCATCCTTTCCTAAATAAAAACCACACACCGTGATTTTCTTTCTTCCCATGTGAATATGCCATATAGATAAACTATATATAAATAATAAATACGGGTAAAAGTACAACCTTCACTCCAGTGGTTGAGGGTTTCCGTTTAGGACGGCCGATCGTCGGTTCGAACCTCGCCCCAAGCACCAGACCAAAGGTTATACTTCTCTTTTTCCGATTTTACATTACCCGGTGTGTATTTCCTGATATACGTCGTGTATATTTTTATTTTTAATAGAATTTGTATATATATCTATTTTATTTTAATTATTAATAATTATTATTATATAGTTTACTATAATAATTTTATATTTATATTTAGATATATATTAGTTTCATGTAAAAAAATGGGAATACACAGCGTGTAGTCTAGACATACATGTCGCGTACCACGCCTATATAGGTCGCGGGCCACCCGGCTTCAGCCCTTGTCACGTGGCCTCCCCATTTCCTCCCCTCTTCCCATTTTCTTCTCCCGAACGCCACCCACACCCCCATTTCTCATATCTGTTGATTTGGGGCGTTTCATGTTCTAATTCGTCTTGCATTGCGATCCTCGGTAAAGGTACGCCATTATACACTCTCTATTTAATGTTTTTAGACTCGTTTAAGGTGATTTTTGGATCAGCCAACCGTTTGGCTTCTGCGATACCTGACCACGACATGAAGAACACGCGCCGTGTACTTCTGTACATGGCTACACACAAAATAAATAGAAATTTGAATATACACGATGTGTATATTTGGTACACACCGTGTACTTTTCCCCATCGTGCCCGGGTATCTTTTTGTACACGTCATCACACACCATTTTCACATACACAGCATGTGTGTTTGGTACACACCGTGTATATCATTTCCTTTGGCCCCTCCGTGTGTGGCCCATGACACGACCTCTCACCCCATGTTCCAGAACACGGCATGTATGTTTGGTACACATCGTGTGTTTTATTTATTTCGTTCGGCCCGTATATCGTCCCCTACACAGCCATGTACCTTGAGTGAAAGACACGCCGTGTCTTTACCCTACACGGCATGAAGTTTTTTCTTTAAAATGATAAAAACATGGTTTTGTGGTTTATACCACATGACCACCTACACTTTGAGTGAACATGTCATGTATGTTCGATACATGTCGTGTACTTTTACCTGGTCTATTTTTTTTACCCTCGAGGTCTCTATCCAGAGAACCTGTGCTACTATTCATTTTCCACAACACACCGTGTACTCTGGATGTACACGTCGTGTAAATTTACTTTTCCTGTTTTCTCACATTTTCTTTGTTTTGTTTTGTTTTGTTTTGTTTTATTTTCTTTTTATTTTCTTTTCTTTTTCTTTATTTTTCAGGGAATGGCGGATCACGATCCTTCCCGAGGGAAGCTGCCAGCCTCAGCCACTTAGGGCGAGAGGCCCATCTATCATCGGATTCGACCCCGACCTCCTACACAGCCAGACCTAGATGCTCTGGTCTTCGCGCTCCCTCTATTGGCCATTCTTCCGCTACTCACTCCCTCAGCGGAGGACGGGTCTACTTCTGATACACATCCACCTACCAGCACTAAGCTTTCACTCACCACTATTTCTGCTACACCAGCTTCCACCCTCCCTGAGCCATCTTCATCAGTAGCTGGTACCTCTTCAATCCCTCCATCCACTGATCCACCCTCTACTTCAGCAGATCCACCCACAGAGCCAACCCCTGCTGCTGCACCTACACGTGGGCCGAGACCTGCAGGTGCTCCCTTTCCCTGTACAGTATTCTCGGTCACCGATCTCGCATATGACAGGGTCCGATGATTCTCTCGCCGGTTGATACCATTGAGTGGTTGATACCTCGACAGTAGAATTCTGCAGCAGCTCGGTATTAGGGAGGACTTGGAAATGCTTCTCGAGAATACCCAACTCCTATATATTTTCCAGGTCAGCACTATTGTTTTTCGTGATTTATTTTTGGAGTTCGCGGCCTTGTTTGAGTTTGATGGAGCGGAGTACCGGTAGAAACCTGGTGATGTGGGGCCTGTGGTATGGTTCCGGCTAGGCGGCATGCGTTTTTCCCTCACCATGACCGAGTTTGGCCGAGGGTGCAACTTCTACCCCCATCCCATCACCCCACCTTATGTTTCTACCCTATCCAGGCCTGAGCGCTCTGAGCTCGTCGCTATGTGGTGGGAGATTGATGGGCCTGACCACCGGTACCCCCCCACTTCCTAGAAGAGAACCCTTATCGCTGACCCCATCATCCGCTTCACCCACTAGTGCTTCAGCACCATCCTTTTTCTCCGCCATAAGGATATGGGGATCGTGACCAGCCGTGACGTAGATCTCCTTACCTATGTCATTCGGCACGACTACCCGGACCTTCTCTATCTCGCCACCTCAAATTTCCACTCCATGTTTATTGGCCGTTAGGGAAACATGAACGGTGGGTTCTACACTACCCTCTCTCCCACCACCTTGGGGTATTCGAGCCTTCTTTGCCTCATGACCTATTAGGTTCACCCCATCAGATGGAATTTCTCATACTCATTCACATGGGGATGGTCCGGAAGAAGAGGGTGCCTACATCCTTGCCCAGGCTCGCCTGCAGCCACCTGCTGACCCTCCTGCCCCAGCTGATTACCCTGCTCCTCCTTCCCCACCCCCTCCAGTTTCTCCACATCACCCACCTCCTACTGACCCCACTTCTTCTATACTTCCTTCTTCTTTACCATCACACATCCCACATACCCCCTCACCCTCGGTCGATCGTGCCATTTCCCACCACCTAGCCGCGATGGAGCAGGTCTTGGGTCGCTTTGACAGCTGACAGGATCAGATGGACTCGTAGTTGGATCGTATCATCGACCGCCAGAACACCATTGTGAAGCATTTGATTCATCTCAAGAGCTGCCAAGACTGTATAGAGTAGCTGTTGGCACATATTGCTCAGCATCTTGGTCTTTTGTTGCCTCTGCCACCTGCCTCTGCCTCAGCTCATGACCCTTCTACTGCTGCTCTACCACCTGTCACTGCACATGCCATGGACTCTGTTCTGCTGTCTACTGTGGGCCCTGCTGCTACTTCTCCTGCTGCCACCACAGCTGCTAGTCCTGGGAGTGCTGCTGCACCTCATTTTCTGGATACCATGCTTACGGATCCTACTTCTCCAGTTTCCCATCTCACCGCTGAGTTCACGCCATTAGCTTCCACTCCTCCTGCGCCATCTTTTCCAGCTGGTCCTGTCCTAGAAGGTGCCTCCTCTAAGGTGACCCCATGACTAGTTTTAGGAAATATGTTTTTCATTGAATATCTATTTTTGATCTCCAATGCCTATGTTTGTTATTCTTTCTTGCCATTTTTTTCTACCATCACAGGTACTCTGGAACATATTGGGCTGCAATTTTACTTCACCTACCATTTTTCTTCTCCTGGACATGAGGGGAGTATTATTTTTCATTTGTTTTTCTTTTCATTCTTTCTTTTCCTACTTTCATTACTTTCCCTCGGTTTGGTCCACTTTTTGTGTCCCCGCGTTACCTTGTTATTTATTGGTCACTTGGTGGGCCACATGCGATTTTCAATGTGGGGGAGCCTCTGTCTATTTCACCTTAGTATTTTCCCTTGAACTTATCTAGGAGACATCATTATTAGATTATATATTTCGAAAATTGAGATAATTTTTGGTTAATCATATTTATCAATGCTCATATTATCACTAGGAACTTTTTGAGGGTTGCATTCTTATTATGATTCTTAAGTATTTTAAAATGATTGCTGATATAGTTTCAATTGCAAATTTTAATTCTTGATTAATTGCATTGATTAGGATAATCATTTATATGCATTTCATGACATGATTGGTCCTTTATTATTTTTCCACTCTTGAGAGGTATTCTGAATGCTTTTTCATATTTATTTTCTAAATACCCTCTTTCTTGAGAGATTCTTAGGATATGCATCACTACCAGAATTGGCAAGTTTTCTTTTCAAACCATAAATAATTTTTGAATTACTTTAATATGATTGAGGCACTAGATTGTTTTCACCCCTTTATCTTGAGACCCACCCTACATTTAATCTTTGTTAAGCCCATATAACCCATGAACAACCTTTATAGGAAGCCACGTTACGAGCATATTTCCTTTCCTACCATATTTATTTTTTATCTTTGCATGATTATTCATTTTGGAGTTTTAAATAGGGAGTTGGCAATACATGGAATATTTTTTGTACACAATCATGAAATAAAGTGTGGGGGAGTGCCTATTTGGGGCAGAAAGGGTTCCAAAAACTTATTCATTGTATTCATAAGTGTTTCACTTGAGTTTTTCTTAAAAAAACAGAATAAGAAGGGATCCTTGTGCTCATTTGATTTAGGAACCCTACTTGTAAGGGAAACGGTGGTGATTACAACAGCATTCGACTGAGCTTGAGAATGAAAATTTTTCATTGAAATTTACTTTGAATATCATGAAATGTTGTTTAAAGGAATTAGACTTCCTTTTTCAAGCCTCATAATTTATTTTTCACATCTGAACCTACCAACCCTTAGCCACAGAGACATCTGAACCTTATTGATAAAACCCTCATGATTTTTGTAATTAAATTTTTTCTGTAGTAGAGAACAACTCATCTTGAAAACCTATGGATAGAGTGTATATGTAACATCCCAAGTACGTAATGAATAATAGATATTTTTATCTATGTCTATTAATGAATTAGATAGTATTTTAGAGGCTTAAAAAGAAAATAAATCCAATCTTAAGCATGGAATACACTAATATTTTTAAAAGATTGTTTTACTACCTTTTGATGGAAAACCATTTATAAATCTATCTTTTGACAATTTTATAATCTATTTTTGTCAAAATAAACTTATTACTTATGATTGGGACATCAAAATTTACTTTGTGTGAATTTTTGGTATTTTTCTGACAATGTTCATTTTTTAATGAATAGTGAAAAATACTGCATTTTACATCAAAACTGCTTTTTAATCTAATTTATTTATATGATTAGATTATATTTTGAATTGTTTTTAAAGTGAAATTAGAATATATTTTTACCATTTAATCCAATGGTGGTCATTAGGATTAATTTCACTTTGTAATTGGGTATAAACTAATGCCAAACTTTTCATAGATATTGTTTCAAAAAAACCCGCTATTTGTTTTGACAACGGGAATTATTTTTAAATCAATTATTTCAATTTCTGTGTTTGTAATTTGGTAAAATGGATTACATATTTGGAATCATAAGGTCAAAATTATGTAATCAAGACTCTTTTGTTTTTGGACATTATGAATAGTAACGACGGTAATTATCTTTAATTATCTTAATTATTGAGTAATCGGGTGGTTATGGGTAATAAAATAATATCATAATAATATAAAATGACACCAACATGTGTCCTAATTCTACTGTTTGTCTCATGGCCGACCATGGGATGCCTTGTGCCAAACTTGGGGACCCCATGGAATCACTTTTGTGGAAAGTGACGTGTTATCTTTTTATTTTTTTTAAAGAAAGTAAATATAACAAGAATGTATCACCTGATAAAACATTTTTAATTTTGTATACATAGATGATATTTTAGACTATAAATAGTAATTGAAAAGCTAAAAATATTTCCTAAATCATAGTATTTTTTTCATAATTTTTAGACTTTAAATAAATTAAATTATTTATGACATCATGATGATGCAATGATTACCTCATTAATAAAGGATTTAAATAAAATGAAATGATAATGTAAAATATATGACCTAAACATGTCCAAAACCTATTGTATGGGTGGATTTAGAACCCTTATCACCTTAACCTCTAATTATATCAATGTGTGACCTTTTGAATCCGAAAATCATTTTCAAATAGGGTAACATTTCTTTACTTTCCAAGAGTGCCCCTCCTCTCCTCTTGTAAAAGGCCCCCACCTCTACCTCCTTACCCACACTTCCAAAGCCATTGGCACAACCAACCCCTACCCATTTTGTCTCTAAACTTCCCTCTATTACTCCTTGAATCCTCACTTTGGGCAGAAGTCTTCCCAAGGAAGCCTTTGAGCTCAAACCAAAGGGAGTTACCCGATTTTAAGGTAATGTCTTCACTTGAGTCCTTTTGTTTTATTTTGCTTCTCCATCCCCCTAAACTCTTTTTATTCATTTCTTTTGTAACAACTCCAGTATCTTCAATATACTAGGATGTTGTTATAATAAGGATTCGAGCTACACTTACACACTCCTACATCTAATGGTTAAAGTACATAGTGTTTCCGTGGATGGTGAATTTATGCCTCCCGAAACGATGATTGTTCAACATTCTTTTAACACTTTCAAAGGTTGCCATTAAGATGTCACTATATTTATATATGATATATAATATGTTTATGTTTTCCTTAAGCTTCTGTATTTTTCATTTTGGTCATACCATTATGATTTCCATTATGGGTAAATGCGATATCTTCATTTAAGGAAGTGCGGACTACTGCCCCCTCAAAGTGATTTGATTCGTTAAATACCATATGTGGGATGTATAAAGGATGGAGTTATGATATTATATATGATATTATACTGTAATTATAATATACCTTTATATCATTACGATTCCATTCTATAAAATACAAAATAGGAATGAAAGTAGCGTTCATGCGTACGTACGGCTTACCGTCCCCATGAATGGTGCAATTCATTTCTTACCTCTAAATGTTATATAATATTATAAATGCATGCATGTACTGGATATATATGATATCTATTATATCTACATCATGAATACCATTCTGGATATAATGGATACATGAACAACTTGTAATTATAAAGGTCTTATTTTTAACTCAAGTACCAATGATCGTTAAAACGACGATTATTAACTTAAATAATTAAATATTGTTCATGACATGGTAATAAGTGATATAAAAGGAATAATTAACTTGAAAAAGGTTCTTAAGCAAGTAGAAATTAACTCAAGTTTGTTATTCATGAGATTAAAGAACGATCGAGTCAAGTCGGACCCGAGGTATGGGACTTCATCTCAATCTCCTTTCATTGAGGCATATTTTGTTTTATACATAACCTTCTTTTATACAGTGTATAAACCCCTTTGACTTTTACGTTTATTCAAAAGGAATCATTTTTATACGAAGTGTTTACTAAACGACAAAAGGGAATGTTTTTTTGTCATACGTATGCGGCGACAACGACTTCTCCGCCGCCGTGACCATTATTTGAGTTTCGGCTTGCTCTATAAGCCATACCTTTTTTAAAAAGAAAAATAAATACCATGTTTTACTTTTCTTTTATTTTGGTATTGAAAATGGTTTTCATAATGTTTTTATATCAATTTATTGTATTGATATCTTGTGATTGAAAGGTGGAAATGTTATGTTTCCTTTATGCATCTTTTATATGATACGATTATGTTGAGGTTCTTGGGAATTATTATGAAGACGGGTGGTTCCGTGATAAACTAATGGCAGGTGAGCCCGATATAGCTCTCCAATGCATTGGGTAATGCGAAGGAGTGAAACGTTAAGGTTTCTCCGAAGAGATTTAGGGAATATACTGTGATGGGTATTCAAAACGTAAACAAGAGGGTTACTCCCTACGTAAGAATGTTATTAATGCCTCAAATTACCTTTATGTCTTATGATTTGAATGATTTATTCATGATTTGATGTGGTATGTTAAAGTGCCTATGTTTTATGGGTAAAGTATGATTTCATTCTTATGTACATATGAACTTATGTTTCCTTTCCATATTTTTATAACCCATACTAAGCTTTTTATGCTCATCCCATGTTTTTTTTGAAATGTTTTTCACAGGTCAAGGGAAAGGTACATGATATGATGATAGTGTCCAGGAAGTGTCAATAATGAATCCATGTTTTATTTTAAATATATTTCCATTGATGAGAAAAATGAATAATATCTTTATGTAACCACTTTGTTTATATGTGGAATGTAATGCATATTTTATGATCTAATTCTCTAAAACTCTAAACCCGAAAATATCCTCAATGTGTAATCTTGTAATAACTCACGATTATGTAAGGTTTAAGGCTGGGGCCTTATAGTTGGTATCAAAGGTCGGTTTAGATAACTTTAAGAGTTAGAATTCTATTAAATTATTGTCCAAAAATATTTTTTTATGGTCAAATTAAAGTGATATAGCATTTGAAGTTTACCATGTTGCTTCATCTAAGACATGTTTTTTCAGAATGGATTTCTGCAGAGGAAACAGGGAAGCAGTGCTAGGAAGGCATACAGAAGGAAATAACCTTCCAAATCATCTTCCTGAGATGGTCGGAATTGGAACTGAACAGTTTGTTGCAGTAATGGCGCAGTTGACTCAAGCGATAAATGGTGGTGGTATCCATGTACGAGATCAGCCAGATCAACGGCAGAGGAACATGTCAGTGGTGGAAAATTTAATGAGGCAACATCCCCCATCATTCAGAGGATCATCTGACCCCGTGTTAGCTGAAGGGTGGATTAAAGCACTGGAGAAAATTTTCGATGTCATGGGGTGTTCAGACAATCAAAAGGTTAGTCTTGCTATTTACCGTTTGGAGGGTGAAGCCGATCAGTGGTGGTCGATGGTTAAAAATATCAGGGACGCCGATGAGATTGATGCTCTTGACTGGGATGAATTCAAAGGAAAGTTTCTTGAGAAGTATTTTCCTAAGGCTATTTGACTTAGGATGGAAAATGAAATTCTTGGAATTGAGGCAAGAGGAAGACTCAGTGGCTACCTATGAAGAAAGGTTCACTCGATTGGCAAGGTATGCTCCAAATTTTATCTGAGACCTTGATAGTAAAATAAATCATTTTTACTCAAGATTAAAGAAAAAATATCGAAGGGAATTAGCTTCTTGTGAGTTTAAAAGTTATGAAAAGCTTGTTCTATGTGCTGAGAAGGTGGAAATGGAGTTTGCCGATGATCAAGTGTTCTATAACAACCAACAGATGAAGAGACCGAGGTGGTAAGAGAAAGGGAAGAATTCTTCAAAAAAAGTATGATGGTAAGAAATCTAAGTTTCCAATTTGTGATAAATATGGTAAAAGGCATGCTGGGGAATGTCTTCTGAATTCTGGAAAGTGCTACCGATGTGGTAAGATGGGACATAAGGCTCATGATTACACTGAAAAAGATCAAGGTGAAGGTAAGACAAAATTTGATTTACAAGTAGTGAAATGTTTTAAGTGCAATGAGATGGGTCACTATGAAAACGAGTGTCCGAAAAAGAGCTTGAGTGATGGGAAGCAGTTAGACTACAAGCATAAAGGGGTGGTGAAATCCTTTGCAACTACTTCAGCAGATGTCGGTCCATCAAATTGAGTTGTATCAGGTACTTTGTTTGTTTTTTTTCAGATTATGCCAGTGTGTTGTTTGATTCGGGGTCTACACATTCTTTCATCTCTGAAAATTTTTCGAGTGAAATGGGAATACCATATCAATAAATGACTCTTGAACTTTTTATAAAAACACCTGGGGGAAATGTTGAGGCAAAAAGAATTTATAAGAATCTTCTTATCCTTATCTGTGGAAAGAACCTACTTGCAAACCTTATTATTCTACCTCTAGTAGAGTTTGATGTTATCCTGGGTATGGATTGGTTCTCTATTTACCATACTAAGATTGACTATAGAGCTAAAGAAGATTCTTTTCAGAAAGACTATCAGTTTGTGTACAAGAATGAACCCTTACTATTGATAAATTATCAAGAGGCCAAGAAACTTATAAAAGATGGAAATGAATGTTACCTTGCACACATCGTTTAAAATAAAGGAACTGTTCAGATTAATGATGTGCCAGTGGTAAATGAGTATCCTGATGTTTTTCCTGATGAGTTTCCTGGAATAATACCAGATCGGGAAGTTGAGTTTACTATTGACTTAGTTCCTAATGCTAAGCCAATTTCGAAACCCCCTTATCGAATGGATCAAATTGAACTTTTAGAGTTGAAGGAGCAATTGCAAGATTTATTAGAGAAAGGTTTCATTAGACCTAGAACATCACCATGGGGTTCTCCTGTTTTATTTTTTAAAAAGAAATATGGTTCAATGAGACTTTTCATTGACTATAGAGGCTTGAATAACATCACTGTTAAGAAAAAATATCCATTGCCTCATATCGATGATTTGTTTGATCAGATCCAGAGAGCTCAGTATTTTTCAAAGATTGACTTGAGATCGGGGTACCATCAACTAAAGGTAAAGGAAGAAGAAGTTCCGAAGACTACGTTTCGTACAAGATATGGCCATTATGAATTTTTAGTAATGCCTTTTGGGCTAACCAGTTCACCTGTTGTATTCATGGACTTAATGAACAGAATTTTCCATGAGTTCTTGGATATGTTTTTGGTGGTTTTCATTGATGATATTTTGGTTTTTTCTAAGAGTAAAGTGGAGCATGAAAGACATTTAAGGGTTATATTTCAAACCTTAAAAGAAAATAAAATTTATGGAAAATTCAGCAAGTGTGAGTTTTAGTTTCAACAAATTTCTTTCCTCGGTTACATCGTTTCTAAAGATGGGAAAACTGTTGATCCTGCAAAAGCAAAAGTTGTGGAAGACTAGCCAAGACCCACAAATGTAACTAAGATTCGTAGCTTCCTTGGTTTGGCAGGCTATTACCGAAGTTTTGTTAGAAATTTTTCATGGTTATCTAGTCCAATGACTAAGCTAACTTGGAAGGGTGTTAAGTTTATCTGGACAAAAGAATGTGATGATTTTTTTCAGGAGTTGAAAAGAAGATTGGTGAATGCTTCAGTTTTGGCACTACCTTCCAGGAATGGTGAGTTTGTTATCTATAGTGATGCTTCATTGAAAGGACTTGGTTGCGTCCTAATACAGAATGATCAGGTAATTGCTTATGCTTCACGACAGTTGAAAACTCATGAGGTAAATTACCCTACACATGATTTGGAATTAGCTGCTGTTGTTTTCTCTTTAAAAATTTGGAGGCATCATTTGTATGGAGTAAAGTGTGAAATATATACTGATCACAAAAGTTTAAAGTATATATTCACTCAGAAAGAGCTAAACATGAGACAGAGGAGATGGCTGGAATTAATCAAGGATTATGATTGTACAATTGATTACCATCCGGGAAAAACAAATAAAGTGGCTGATGCTTTGAGTCGAAAAAGTAATGCTTCATTAGCAATGTTGTGTTTGGAACGTGATCCTTTGGTTAAGGATTTGATGAACATTGGCATAGAAGTTGTTGGTGCAGGAATTTCTTCTGTTTTGTTTTAGGCATCAGTGAGATCATCTCTATCAGATAGAATCAAGCAAGCACAGAAGCAAGACCGTGAGTTGCAGAAAAAGGTAGAGCTGGTTCAGAAAGATAAGTTGACGGAATTCAACATTGATAATGATTGCATTTTGAGATTTGGGAAGAGATTGTGTGTGCCTTGTGATTCATACTTGAAGAGAGAGTTGTTATGCGAAGCTCATAGTTCTCCGTTTTCAGTTCATCCTGGCAGTACTAAGATGTACAGAGATCTGCGGGAGTATTACTAGTGGGATGGAATGAAAAGAGATATTTCTGATTTTACTATGAAGTGTTTGACTTATCAGTAGGTTAAAGTAGAGCGGCAGTTACTGAAAGGGATGCTTCAGCCTCTACCAGTGCCAGAGTTGAAATGGGAGAATATATCCATGGACTTTGTTGTGGGATTACCGAAGACATCTCTAGGTAATAATGAAATTTGGGTTATTGTTGATCGCTTGACTAAATCTGCTCATTTCCTTGCTATACGAGATACTTTTTCCCTAGATCAACTTTTCCATTTGTATCTTAAAGAGATAGTCAGGTTACATGGAGTTCCTCTCTCCATTGTATCTGAACGTGATCCTAGGTTCACTTCTAGCTTTTGCAAAGGCCTTCAGAAGTCATTGGGTACTGAATTAAATTTTAGTACAGCTTTTCATCCTCAATCAGATGGGTAGTCAGAATGAACAATTCAGACCATGGAGGATATTCTATGAGCTTGTTCGATGGATTATCAGGGAAGGTGGGACCAACATATTTCTTTGGTTGAATTTTCATATAATAACAGTTTTCATTCCAGTATACAGATGGCACCATTTGAGGCGTTATATGGGAAGCGGTGTCAAACACCAGCTTTCTGGGATGAAGTGGGTGAAAGGAAGTTGATGGGACCAGAATTGGTATAAGAGATGGTAGAAAAATTTCAGCTGATTCAAAATTACATGAGAACAGCTCAGAGTAGGCAGAAGAGTTATGCGGACAAAAGGAGGAAGGATCTCTCTTTTGAGGTAGGTGATCATGTTTTTCTCAAAGTATCACCATGGAAAAGTGTGATGCGATTTGGTAAGAAAGGAAAGCTGAGTCCAAGGTTCATTGGACCATATGAAATTCTGGAGAGAGTTGGATCAGTTGCTTACCAAGTGGCTTTACCTCTGAGTTTATCTCAGGTACACAATGTTTTTCACGTTTCGATGTTGAGGAAGTAAATGCCAGATCCATCTCATGTTTTGAGTCCAGAGGTAGTTCAGTAGGAAGAGAACCTATCTTATGAGGAACAACCGGTCCAGATTCTTGACCACATGGAGCAAGTGTTACGGAATAAGTTCATTAATCAATTAAAGGATTTGTGTAAAAACCACATGATGGAAGAGGAAACATGGGAATCAGAAAATGCAATGAGGGATAAGTACCCCCATTTATTCGATAAGTAAATAAATTGCGGGGACGAAATTTTCTAAAGGGGGGAAGGATGTAACATCCCAAGTAAGTAATGAATAATAGATATTTTTTTCTATGCCTATTAATGAATTAGATAGTGTTTTAGAGGCTTAAAATGAAAATAATTCCAATCTTAAGCATGGAATACACTAATATTTTTAAAAGATTGTTTTACTGCCTTCTGATGGAAAACCATTTATAAATCTATATTTTGACAATTTTATAAGCTATGTTTGTCAAAATAAACTTATTATTTATTATTGGGACATCAAAATTTACTTTGTGTGAATTTTTGGTATTTTTCTGACAATGTTCATTTTTTAATGAATAGTGAAAAATACTGCATTTTACATCAAAACTGCTTTTTAATCTAATTTATTTTTATGATTAAATTATCTTTTGAATTGGTTTTAAAGTGAAATTAGAATATATTTTTACCATTTAATCCAATGGTGGTCATTAGGATTAATTTCACTTTGGAATTGGGCATAAACTAATGCCAAACTTTTCATAGATATTGTTTCAAAAAAACCTGCTATTTGTTTTGACAACGGGAATTATTTTTAAATCAATTATTGCAATTTCTGTGTTTTTAATTTGGTAAAATGGATTACATATTTGGAATCATAATTTCAAAATTATGTAATCAAGACTCTTTTGTTTTTGGACATTATGAATAGTAACGACGGTAATTATCTTTAATTATCTTGATTAATGAGTAATCGGGTGGTTAAGGATAAAAAAATAATATCATAATAATAAAAAATTACACCAACATGTGTCCTAATTCTACTGGTTGTCTCATGGCCGACCATGGGATGCCTTGTCCAAACTTGGGGACCCCATGGAATCACTTTTGTGGAAGGTGACTTGTTATCTTTTTATTTTTTTTAAAGAAAATAAAAATAACAAGAATGTATCACCTGATTAAAACATTTTTAATTTTGTCTACATAGATGATATTTTGGACTATGAATAGTAATTGGAAAGCTAAAAATATTTCCCACATCATAGTATATTTTTCATAATTTTTAGACTTTAAATAAATTAAATTATTTATGACATCGTGATGATGCAGCGATTACCACATTAATAAATGATTTAAATAAAATGAAATGATAATGTAAAATATATGACCTACACATGTCCAAAACCTATTGGATGGGAGGATTTATAACCCTTCTCACCTTACCCTATAATTATATCAAATTAGGACCTTTTGAATCCGAAAATCATTTTCAAATAAAGTAACATTTCTTTACTTTCCAAGAGTGCCCTTCCTCTCCTCTTATAAAAGTCCCCCACCTCTACCTCCTTTCCCACACTTCCAAAGCCTTTGGCCCGGCCAACCCCTTCCCATTTTGTCTCTCAACTTCCCTCTCTTACTCGTTGAAGCCTCACTTTGGGCAGAAGTCTTCCCAAGGAAGCCTTTGATCTCAAACCAAAGAGAGTTACCCGATTTTAAGGTAATGTCTTCACTTGAGTCCTTTTGTTTTATTTTGCTTCTCCAACCCCCTAAACTATTATTATTCATTTCTTTTGTAACAAATCCAGTATATTCAATATACTAGGATGTTTTTATAAGAAGTATTTGAGCTACACTTACACACACCTACATCTAATGGTTAAAGTACATACTGTTTCCCTGGATGGTGAATTTATGCCTCCCGAAATGATGATTGTTCAACATTATTTTAACACCTTCAAAGGTGTCCATTAAGATGTAACTATATTTATATATGATATATAATATGTTTACGTTTTCTTTAAGCTTATGTATTTTTCATTTTGGTCATACCTTTATGGTTTCTATTATGGGTAAAGGCGATATCTTCATTTAAGGAAGTGCGGACTACCGCCCCCTCAAAGTGATTTGATTCATTAAATACCATATGTGGGACGTATAAAGGATGGAGTTATGATATTATATATGATATTATACTGGAATTATAATATACCTTCATATCATTACGATTACATTCTATAAAATACGAAATAGAAATGAAAGTAGCGTTCATGCGCACGTACGGCTTACCGTCTCCATGAACGGTGCATTTCATTTCTTACCTCTAAATGTTATATAATATTATAAATGCATGCATGTACTGGATATATATGATATCTATGATATCTACATCATGAATACCATTCTGGATATAATGGATACATGAACAACTTGTAATTATAAAGGGTTTATTTTTTACTCAAGTACCAATGATCGTTAAAATGATCATTATTAACTTAAATAATTACATAGTGTTAATGACATGGTAATAAGTGATATAAAAGGAATAATGAACTTGAAAAAGGTTCTTAAGAAAGTATAAATTAACTCATGTTTATTATTCAGGAGATTAAAGAACGATTGAGTCAAGTCGGACCCGAGGTATGGGACTTCGTCTCAATCTCCTTTCATTGAGGCATATTTTGTTTTATACACAACCATCTTTTATACGGTGTATAAACCCCTTTGAATTTTACGTTTATTCAAAAGGAATATTTTTTATATGAAGCGTTTACTAAACGACAAAAGGGAATGTTTTTTTGTCGTACGTATGCGGTGACAACGACTTCTGCGCCGTCGTGACCATTATTTGAGTTTCGGCTTCCTCTACAAGCCATACCTTTTTTAAAAAAAGAAAAATAAATACCATGTTTTACTTTTCTTTTATTTTGGTATTGAAAATGGTTTTCATAATGTTTTTATATCAATGTGTTGTATTGATATCTTGTGATTGAAAGGTGGAAATGTTATGTTTCCTTTATGCATGTTTTATGTGATAAAATTATGTTGAGGTTCTTGGGCATTATTATGAAGATGGGTGGTTCCGTGATAAAATAAGGGCGGGTGAGCCCGATATAGCTCTCCAATGCATTGGGTAATGCGAAGGAGTGAAACGTTAAGGTTTCTCCGAAGAGATTTAGGGAATATACTTTGATGGGTATTCCAAACGTAACCAAGAGGGTTACTCCCTATGTAAGAATGTTATGAATTCCTCAAGTTACCTTTATGTCTTATGATTTCTATGATTTATTCATGATTTGATGTGGTATGTTAAAGTGCCTATGTTTTATGGGTAAAGTATGATTTCATTATTATGTATATATGAACTTATGTTTCCTTTCCATATTTTTATAACCCATACTGAGCTTTTTATTCTCATCCCAAGTTTTTTTTGAAATTTTTTTCACAGGTCAAGGGAAAGGTACATGATATGATGATAGTGTCCAGGAAGTGTCAAGAATGAGTCCATGTTTTATTTTAAATATGTTTCCGTTGATGGGAAAAATGAATACTATCTTTGTGTAACCACTTTTTTTATATGTGGAATGAAATGCATGTTTTATGATCTAATTCCCTAAAACTCTAAACCCGAAAAGATCTTCAATGTGTAATCTTGTAATAACTCAAGATTAAGTAAGGTTTAAGGCTGGGGCCTTATATTAATGAGGCATGATTTTAATATCTTATGAATTGAATTTGTTTTTTCCTTTTATAATTTTCCATAGTAACATTATCATTTATACTTTTGATTATTTAAATGCATTCCTTTTAAAAGTATAGGCTCTTTTAATTAGATGTTGATATTTTCTTAAGGACAAGAAAACAACTAAGTGTGGGGGAGTTTGGTGCACCCAAATTATGTATACATTTTCATACATATTATTGAAAATATAAACATGTTTTCACCAAATACCTACATCTTAGAAGAAAATTACTTTGATTTTGGTGACCTTGCCTATTTTCAGGAGCTTTCTGGCCAAAATACACAAATCAAGGGAAGTCTGTGAAAATTTTGAAACTACACGGCATGTACTATGTATACACGCCGTGTGTATCCAGACAGGGACACAGATTGAAGGAGGGAGTACACGCCCATGTCACCAGGCAGAAGCTACACGCCGTTTGGGGTGGCAGTACACGCTGTGTACTACATTCTAGAAGCAGTTGTTGCTGATAAGGGTCTACACACCCATGAGTCCATTGAAGGAGACAAAGCGTGTTCCATTTTTACACGCCATGTCTGCTATTCTAGAAGGGTTTACTAGCCGAATTTTTATACTACACACTATGTATGGAGACGCTACTCTCCGTGTACACTCAACTACTAGGCGGCGCCATGTTCAAAGTCAATGAAGGTGTGTTAGGCTACCTACCAGTGGAGAAAATGGATCTAAAGCGCATTGACGGAAGTACACGATGTGTATTTTCTATACACGTCGTGTAATTTATTTTTCTATAAATAGAGGCCTTGGACATTGGATTTTAGAGTTAAAAAAACCATTTGAAGGAGGGGAGAAGTTCTGCTGCTACCGTTCCCAAGCCACTGTGGTGTCGTAGTTCCACCATTCCACCCACCGACACCACTCGTTGAAGCTTACACAATGAATTCATCAGGTATTGAGTGTGTTAGTCCTATCATGCTTTCCATGTGTAACTAAACCCCTTGTGTTGGGGCTGTGGGCGATAAAGTATTGTATTATGATTTATTGATTTAGATAGTTGTGTCCGTTCTTCTTATTTATCCTTACTCCTCTTAAATCATTGTTAAATATTACTGAGAATTCTGAGCCAGACCAAGGGTAGAATTTTCAGCGATATAAAAGAATAGTAACGGTGAAAGCTTTCATGACCATTGAAAAGGTTTCACTGACCCATAAATGGACTGAACCAAATTACGAATTGAGAAACACTGACTACCGGACTAAGGAGTCAATTTCTTCAATTCCAAACAAGAGGAACCGGACTAAGGAAATCTTCTGATAAAAGGGAATTTATAATGATGAATTATCCTGAACAACACAACCATTTAGGCAATCTGCATAAAAACTCCATAACCACCACATCCCCAACACACTTTTCTGTCGGTTAAAGCACCTTTAAATCACTTGTTGTTTCCTTTAAATTGTTAATCATATTCTTAAAAAAAACAAAACAGTTTTACTCAATCCAAACCAATAAATCCACTCTAAATTATTCATGTTTCTCTAAACTAATTATAAATTCAACTAAACAGACGAACTACCCAATTTCCCTGTGGATCAACCCCGCACTTGCACTATACTAAGTTTAAGAGTGTGTAATATCAATTTGGGGCACTGATAACATACTTTCGGTGAAACGCCACGACCAATTATTATCTACAAGAATATAATTAATTCATAAATAATTACCTCAACATAGCCAATTTAATATCTCATAATTAATCTCTTAGTTAATTATCTCAATTGAAATTCTCAAATCACATAATTGATTTAAAATTAATTATCTCAATTTATAATATTTTATATTTCATAATTAATTTCGTGATTTATTATCTCACTAAAATACCTAAAACACAAAATTAATTTGCAAATAATTATCTCTAGTTAGAAAAATTAATTTCTCATAATTAATCCCTTAATTAATTATCATCTCAAAGAACCTAATTAATTCATAATTAATATTCTCAACTTAACCAAATTATTTACATATAATTAATCTCCCGATTAATTATCTATTTTCCCATCTCAAATAAAATAATTAATTCATAATTAATCATCTCATTCCCTTAATAATCAATTTAATCCAACATTACAGTAAACATTATTAAAGGAAATAAATCTTCAAAACTTCATTTTATTAATTTTGCAAGGATTAGAATCCTACCTCAATGAATTTTTCCAAGACAATGATTTTTAACTAAAACTGTGACCCACTCGGGCATACCCACTTCCATATTAATGTGCACGAATACTTCGAATTAATCGAAACACCAAACAACAATAATCAGCACTCAAAATTAGGGTGGTCAGGACCAACACACACAAAAATAATCAATTGCAACCCAATTGCACCATAAACACCAAATTTAAGGTGTGTGAAACAATTTATTGGGTATATAGTGTGACCCAAATATGATGACGACGAACCAATAAAGCAAATTTTCTTCTCCTTTGGTGGCGATCATTGGAAAATGGTCTAAAGGGTCCCGATACATCATCTACACCACCAAAAATAGGATGAAATGAAGAAAACTAATAAATAAAAGACCATAAGTTTTTGACCTAATAGAGATCGGGTGAAGGACAGTCCATATGGCCGATGAGAAGCATGAAACATGTGGAGAAGGGCTTACCTCAATGAGATGGACAACTTCCGTGAAGAGACAAGGAGAAACCGATGTGTGGAGATGAGCCGGGTGAAATGGGTGGTGCGCCACTGATGGGAGAGATGAGATGGGGAGGGGTCACGCCTCACCTGTGTTGTGTGCCTCTAACTCTTGTTTTCTCAAAAAAAATTCATGTCCTTATTTTATTATAACAATTATTATAATATTAATAAGAATAATAATGACCATCATCTTATTATTATTGCTCATTAATATCACACATCTTTGATAAACCCCAACTCCCCAATTACACATCATTTAATCACATTATTTTCCAATGAACTTAATTAAATAAATTCTCCAAAACATCAATTTTTAATTAATTACTCTCAACACAATTTAATTAAATAAAACCCAAATTTTTCAGCATATAATTAAATTCATCTTAGCCATGAATGTAATTATATAAAACCCCAAATCCACATTTAAAACATCATTTAGTAAAATTCATATTCAAATTAATTGAATTAAATACATTTTCTTAACCATTATTATTTAAATATATTCTTTCAAATTAATTCAATTAAAAAACCTAACACCTCATTAATCATCATTTAATTAAATTTGTTCAAACTAAATTTAATTAAAAAAATTCTCCAATTCATGGTATTTAATTAAATTCTATATACAAAATTTAATTAAATTAGAAACAACAACTCGTTAACATTATTTATATAAATTGTCTCAAAACTCAATTTAATTAAATAATAACCACCATTTTTCAACGACTAATTAACTTTTTCTTAAACTTGAATTTAATTACAAAATCTCTATTTCACATTAATTAATTAAATTTCTATTTTCCTTGAATTTAATTAAATAAAACCCCAACTCTAAATGTGCACATCATTTAATATTACCATTTAATATTACCCTAATTTGATAACTTCTTACTCCCCATTTACATGTAATTTAATTAAATTCATCTCATCTAAATTTAATTAATTAAAGACTCCAACTCATCATCATTTAAAATAAATTTAAATATTTTAATCATAATTTAATTAAATAACGTCTCCATTTCAATGTCATTTAATTAAATTCATTAAATATTCATTTAATTAAATAAAACCCTTTTCTAGATTTATTTAATTGAATTAATTTCAATTGAATCTAATTAAATACATTATCCAATTCATTATGATGTAATTAAATTCTCATAGACTCAATTTAATTAAATAAATTCCCCCATTCAACGCCATTTAATTAAATTATATCCAACAAAATTTATTTAAATCAATTCTCCATTCTCCATCTCTCCCTCATTTAAATAAATTCTATCACCTTTAATTTAATTAAAAAAACCTAATTCACTTTATTTAATTAAATTTTTTCAACTGAATTTATTTAAATAAATTCTCCAATTCATATTTATTTAATTAAATTCTATCAGCTTTAATTTAATTAAATAAAGCCCTAGTTTAACATTATTTAATAAAATTATTTTCAACATAATTTAATTAAATAAATTATCCAATTCATCATAATTTAATTAAATTTATTTTTAATCCTGAATTTAATTAAATAAATTAACCCGAAACATAATTCTTGGTATGTTGCAAAGCTTGACTCACATGGTCGGAAAAACCATGCACATACCATGTGTCCTCTACATGACACCCATTTTAATACACATGGATGACCTGCATATTTTGACTAACCAAGCATAGCTTGTGCCTACACCTTTGTTGCACCCGGTGCTCCAAAAAGCCATTCATCCATCCAAGAAACTCCTCGAGCCTTTACCCAAGCCCAATATAAATTTTTTAAAAATATCCCAACTCGCAATACATCATCTTGAATCTTGGTTTTAAAACCGACCTTTCATTACCACAAGAATGTTCAAAACTTTTGTGTTTTAAACCGATTAAAAAAAGGACTTAACAATATAACCACCTTAAAAATATCGCATCCTCGAGAATCGATCGGGAACTACTACAACATCAAAAAACCCACTAAGTTCATGAAGTCTCGTTTTAATAGTTGTGTTGTGTTCCCAAATTACAAATGTACATTTATACATTTTAGAACCCCAAGACACATGCCTTTCCTTGAATGACATTTCCAACCTATGAAACCCATACCTGTCGTAAATGCAACCAATCAATTCCCACTCAAGAATCCATTTACATATCAAAACATATCTAGTATGTTATCATAAGTAGTAACACAATATCATGTTATAACACAGAAGAATTGAACAACAATATAACATGCTAATAATACAGGAAACATGGCATGTAATCATCTAGACATTTTATACAAGCAAGCATGCTAAAGTAGATCAAAACATGACATTGAACCCAAGTCACACAATCAAAATTAGCAAGCATCCTACTAATGAAATACATAGCATGTGAAATGTTTGGAATGTGAATCTTTATGTGCCTAAGACGATGCATGTAATGCAATTTCCTTACCAAATTAGGCTAAGGTAAATTTTCAAAATTTTCAAAATCAATAAGTAGAAGAAAATTGTAGTTGGGGTTTGGCTTAGTGGTAAGCACCCCTTAATCCTACATGAAAAATGGGGGTTCAAACCCCATTGGGCACATGTACTGTAGCGGCGACAACACTATAGCAACGGTAGCCACTATAGCAGTGGCATGCCACTATAGCGGTGGCAGGGTACTATAGTAGTGGTGGGTACAGTGCAGAACGATAGCAGTGCGGGTACAGTAGCAATACTATTCACAGAATGGGTCTTGGCCCAAAAAATTGGGCTGACGGGCCATGTAATAGGCTAAATTCCCACTGGACCTCTGGGGTAGGTAATGGACCTCCCTCTACCCATTTAAATATGGTTTTGTAGTTCTTTAATAATAAATGAGGCTTTGACCACAACCTTTTAGAAAAAAGTAGCATAAAATACACCAATCACTCAAGTTAAAATCAAATCAACTGTAATATCAAATAGTATGAACATCCATTCCCATCCCTAGCCACTTGGTCTTTTCTCAGACATGGGGTGATCAGTCCCAAGAATAACTATTTACTGGGCACTGGAACTTTCCTAGTCTCCTGTATACCAACCGAAAATTGAAAGATAAAGGAAAAAAAGAAAGAAAACAAAATGCCTTTGATTCCACATTGTAACATCCCAACCCAACTTACCCCCGAACCAGTATCTAGGCCGGTTTCCACAGGAACTCAAGAGCACCTACCCATATACCATAGGTCGTCGAATAGCAGTGAGGGTGTAAGGATAGTCACTGGGGAGACAATACCCTGATATCAAATTTTTCATAGCAGTATAACAATATATAAATAGATGACACTAGAAGAAGTATTATAAACAAATAACTAATGCAGCAGAAGTCAATTGTAATATCAACTCAATAAACAAAATGGAAAATGCTAGTTTATACAATGTATGCATGTTATGGTGGTACATATATAAAAGTAGTAAACAAATTGACATGTTTCACATCTCAATACAAAAAAATGAAAATGGTCTAAGCCCAAAGGGAGATCTCCATGAGCATCCCAAGCTCCTGCTCGGTCCTTTACTCATAATTCCCAAGTACATGCAAACTTCAATAAGAAATACCCATGGGACAGTGAAAAAGTAGAGTCTACTCAGGTACCCAGTGCATTGGAATCCGGAATAGGGTGTGCGATATAAATCTCAAAAGGATGGGACCACCAGTGACTAGCTCAATCTAGAAAATGTAGTAAAATTAAACATTGTGCAAGTGTATCAAAGAATAACATAATTGAATAAATAACCAACTACTCGTACAGGTTTCAAAGGGACACCTGATGACAATACCTCCTTCATCTCAGAGCCAGAATAAGAGTCTGAACTGGAATATATATATATATATATATAATGTATAATGAACTGTTTATCACATTATTTAATATTATCTGTTTAAGCACAAAAAAGAATGAGCTCGTTACCATTCTTATATTTCACCCTTTTGAATCATGTTATCGTTCCATAACTCACACACACTTGAATTTCCAAGTTACCAATCCATGCTCACGCACCCATGAATGTCTATGTTACCATTCCATACTCTCGCACCCATGGATGTCCATGTTACCCTTCCATACTCACACACCAATCAATGTTCATGTTCCCATTCCATACTCACTCACCCATAAATGTCCATGTTACCATTCCATACCCCCCGAACCCATGAATGGACATGTTACCATTCCATAATCACACACCCATGAATGACCATGTAACTATTTCATACTCATGCACCCATGAATGTCCATGTAACCATTCTATACTCACAGACCCAAGAATTTCCAAGTTACCATTCTAAACACACGCACCATGAATGTCCATGTTACCCTTCACCACTTCATGATATAACTAATTGATCCATTAATTACTATCATCAATCTCATTACTAATTCAAAAATTAGTTAAACACAATAATTAATTTAGTTAATTCAATAATTAACTTATCATAATAATTACTCTAGTTAATTCAATAATTAAGTAGTCACAATAAAACCATATCAATATCACATAATTAATTCATTAATTAATTATCTCTACGAAATCATATCAAAATCACATTACTAATTCAAAAATTAATTATCTCAACATAACACAAATTAAAATCTCATAATTAACCCCGGATTAATATCTATATTATAATCTCATAACACACAATTGATTCCCAATCAATTATCTCAACTTAACTAGTCTAATATCTATTAATTAATCCCCGATTAGTTATGATCTCAAAGTACATAATTAATTCATAATTAATTATCTCAAATTGACCAAATTAATGTCTCATAATTAATCCCCCAATTAATTTTCATTTCAAATCTCATTATTAATTTATAATTATTTACTTCAACTTAACAAAGTTAATATCTCATAATTTAACCCCCAATTAATTATAATATGAAACCACATAATTAATTCATACTTAATTATTACAACTAAACCAAATTAATATCTTATAGTTAATTCCTCGATTAATTACATCTCAAAGCACATAATTAATTATCTCAACTTAACCAAATTAATTACTCTAAATTAATACCTCAATCAATTATTATGTCAAATAATGTAATTAATTCAAAATTAATAATATCAACTTAACCAAATTAATTACTAATAATTAATTACTTGATTAATTATTATCACAAAGAACATAATTAATTAATAAATAATTGTATCAACTTCGCCAATTTAATATCTCATAATTAATTACTCGATTAATTATTATCTTAAAGAACATAATTTATTCATATTTAATTATTTCATCTTTTATAAATTAATTATTCATATTTAATCTCTCAATTAATTATTATCTCAAACAAAAAATTAATTCATAAATAATTCTATAAAATTAATGAAATTAATTACTCATAATTAATTCCTCAATTAATTATCATCTCAAAGAACATAATTAGTTCATAAATAATTATCTCATCATGTCCAAATTAATGTCTCATAATTAATACCCTAATTAATTATCTCAATTACAATTCTTAAATCACATAATTATTTTATAATTAATTATCTCAACTTATCCAAATTTATATCTCAGAGTTAATTTCCTTATTAAATATATCAGTTAAAAATCTCAAACACAAAATTAATTCAAAATTAATTAACTCAACTTAGCAAAATTAATTTCTCATAATTAATCCCTCAATTAATTATCATCTCAAAGAACATTATTAATTCATAATTAATTCTCTCAACTTAACCAAATTATTTAATCATAATTAATCACATGATTGATTGTCTATATTACAATCTCAAAGAATATAATTAATTAATAATTAATCATCTCATTCCTCCAATAAATAATTTAATACAACACTGTATAAAGTTTATCAAAGGTAATAAATAAATAAAAACTGTATTTTATTAATTAGTCAATGTTTAGAACTCTACCTCAACGAATTTGGTAGGGCCAATGCTTCTGAACTCAAACTGTGACCCGCTCATGTATACACACTTCTACATTAATGTGCATGCGTACTTGAAATCGATCGCAACACATTACAAAAACAACTGGCACTTGCAATTAGTGTGGATGGGACCAATGCACACCAAAATAATCAACAACAACCTAATTACACCATAAGAACCTAATTTATGGTGTGAAAACCATTTATCAGTTATATAGACTTACCCAAATATGACAACAATGAATCAATAAAGCAGATTCACTTCACCTTCACCAAAAGTCATCAGAAAATAGACAAATGGGTCCCAAGTCATCCTCAGAATCACATAAAAATCGATGAAATGAAGAAACTGAATCAATAACAGACATTAAGGTTTCAACCTAATGGAAACCGGGTGAAGGAGATCAGAGATGGCCGATAGGAAGAACAAAACATGTGGAGAAAGACTTACTACGATGATACAAACAACTTTCATAAAGAGATCAGGAGTAACCGACGTGCAAAGAGGGAGTCGAGAAAAATGGATGGTGCACCACCCATGGGGGAGCTGGGAGGGGGAGGGGTCGCACCTCACTTTTTTTTCAATTCTCCATCATGTTTTTTATATAAATAAAATAGACTCCTTATTTTATTATAATAATTTTTATAATAATAATAACCATTATCAAATTAGTATTACCCATTAATATCACACATCTTTGACAAACCCAAACTCCCCAATTACAAATCATTTAATTATATTCTTCTACAACTAATTTAATTAAATAAATTACCCAACAAATCATTAATTAATTAAATTCTCTCAATATAATATAATTAAATAGAACCCCAATTTTTCATCAAATAAGTAAATTCATCTTAACCTTGAATTTAATTAAATATAACCCTAACTCCACATTTAACAGTTCATTTAATTAAATTATAATCCAACAGAATTTAATTAAATAAATTTTCAAACTCATTATTATTTAATTAAATTCTCTCAAGATAATTTAATTTAAAAAACCCCAACATCTCATTAACCATCATTTAATTAAATTAATTCCAACTGAATTTAATTAAATTTCTTCTCCAATTCATGTTATTTAATCGAATTCTATGAAAGCAATTTGATTAAATTAAAAAATACAACTGATCAACATTATTTAATTAAGTTCTCTCAACCTCAATGTAATTAAATAATAACCCACATTTTGTAATGAATAGTAAAATTCTTCTTAACCTTGATTTTAATTAAAAAAACCCTCCATTTTCATTAGTTAATTAAATTCCTATTTGCCTATAATTTAATTAAATGAAACCCCAACTCCTCATTTACACATCCTTAAATTTTAATATTTAATATTACCCTACTTTGATAACCCCCAAATCCTTATTTACATTTTATTTAATTAAATTCCTCTCATCTCAATTCAATTAAATAAAAACTCTAAATCATCATCATTTGAAATTAAATTATTTATTTTCATATCAATTTAATTAAATATCTTCTCAATATCAATGTCATTTAATTAAATTCTCACACTTTTAATTTAATTAAATAAAAGAATCATTTTACATTACTTAATTAAACTATTTTCAATTGAATTTAATTAAATAAATTCTCCAATTCATCATCATTTAATTAAATTCTCTCAACCTCAATTTAATAAAATAAATTCACCTATTAAAAAACATTTAATTAAATTCTCTCCAATATAGATTATTAAAATGATTTCTCCAATCTCTATCTCACCCTTATTTAAATAAATTTTCTCAGATTAAATTTTATTAAATTAAACCCCCATATAACATAATTTAATTAAAAAAATTCAACTCAATTTAACTAAATAAATTCTCCATTTTATCACCATTTAATTAAATTATCTCAACTTTAACTTAATTCAATAGAAGGCATGTTTCACTTTATTTGATTAAATTATTTTCAACTAAATTTAATTAAATAAATTTTCCAATTCATCATCATTTAATTAAAATCAATTTTAATCATGAATTTAATTCAATGAATTAACCTGGAACTTAAAACAGGGTAAGCTGCATGGTTTGACATGCACGGTCTAACAGATTGTCCACAGATCAAGCATCTGCTACATGAAAACAATTTTAACACTCACGACTGACGTTCACAATTTGACTAACTATGCATAGCCTATGTGTAAACCTCAACCGAGCCTGAGGCTCTTGAAACCTATACCAATATCTATGAAACTCCTCTAGCCATTACCCAATATTGATATAAAACGTTTAAAATATTACAACTCACAAAACATCATCTCGAATCTTGGTTTTTAAACCGACCTGTCATTACAATGAAAATTTTCAAAAAAAATGTGTTTTAATTCAGTTCAAAACAAACAGACATTACTGACCCTCTCGACTAAGCAAGATCCTTCCATATCATTATATTTTCATTTAATTTTTCCCTCAGGATACCCACAACTTAGTTTTTGAAATTATAAAAAATCTATGACCATTATCTTTTCAATGTGGTTTGGAAGCTTCATTGGGCCACTTCTTCAGTCATGGAAAGGTTTCATGGCAGCGACGAGGTCGTGAAAGCATGGCAGTGTCAAGGAATCTGTATGGAACTGATGAACAATATTATTTCGGGGATCCTCAACCCCTATAGCAATTGATGTATCTAGAGGGAGATCAAATTATTCTACATGGGTTTTAGACAAGGTGCCCATGGAAATCCACAGTGGTCTATAGTAGTGAAATTACAATATGGAGCTTGATCCAATCTTCTAGGCGGCTTTGATAGTGTCTTCTGGTGATGAGAAGTAGTGGTCAATAAGTGTAGAATGCGATAGTTATTGAGGAGTGGTTGTATGGGAACTCACTAAGCAGATTGTGCAATTTTTAAAGTGAAATGAAAATTACCCATAATATATTTATCCCACATTAAATCGAATAAGAGAAGGGTGATCCTTTAAATTTGTTCTGGTGGCATTCCATGAGAAATGATTTTGGGTAGGGTCCAGAAAACCCCATCCCACCACCATGGACAAACATGTGTCAATGATTCCTTCCTCTTGTTGCTTTGTGAATTTCACCGACATGGGATACCATAATCAATGATTTAGTCTAGCTAAAATCATTAGCATATTTGATCCATGTGGGCCTAACATGGGCTTGATAAATTATGAAGCTTACAGATTTCACTATCCTTCCCATCGGGTGTCTTGGTTGGCTAGCCCACTCATGGGGTTGGCTAGGTGGCTAGATACCCTCATTGACGTATGTCTAGCCTATTGGATCATTTTTTTAGTAAAGGACCATAAAAATTAAAACCACAAAGTAATTTCAAGACAATTAACAAAATTTATCAATGAAATTTCTATAATCAAAACTGAACACCAAAATTCAACATTCTGTGTTTATTATAAACCATTTAAATTCCATGCTACAAATTTCCCATCATTTAATTAAAACATTGAAAATCATGGCTATTTAGATTTAAAACCATTAATAAATAATTTAAATACTTTTAAAAATAATCATGAAATTTGTGTGTGTAAATTATCAAGTTCCCAAATGCATCGCTTTTCATGAGCACAGTTGAAATAAGAGTGTTTTAACTAGATGTTATTTAATATGTCATCATCATAGAAGGCCATTCCACATGAATCCCAAGTGTAATATAGGCACAATATGATGTTAAGAATGTCATTGAATGGCCAATATCTAGAGATTATGATGGCCTTTACACTATTACATGTTGACCATGAAATACTTCATGTCTAAATTCTAGAGAAGGATCAATGACACCATGCCACTCAAGAAGCTGGAGTACTATTGGCTATTTAGGCTGAGGAGGTGGTAGGGGTCATGGAAATCATAGGTAGGTGGTGCAATTCCAATTGAGTGGACATGCTCAGGGGGGTCAAGTAGTAGATCATGATAGTAGATCGAGCCAATTATATGAGGTATTTCCTATACCTAACAAGATGAGTTTCACACCATCTGTAGTGGAATGTATAATCTTAATAGCCATGACTCTAATATCTTATTTCTTTGATACTATCTATTCACACTCTTTTATATCAGTGACCTTAATCGAATGTCTTGGGATTGATAATGAGTACTTTTTTAGGGTAATCTCTATAATACTCTATTTTGATTATGGATAGAAATGGTATATTGATGAATGGATTTTCTCCTTGATATCGACAATAACCATTTCTTATAGAACACTTTCATCACAAAGAAGACAAACTTCAATATCATTCTCGAGATGGATTTATTAGTTCTTTATCAATCCCTTATTAATTGTAATTTTTAAAGGTTGTCTTTATTATCACCTGACGATGATAGCTACATTCACAAGGAGAATGGGATGTCTTGGAAAGGGAATATTGACCCAAGTACCATGGGTTTTGTAGATTTCCTTACCAAATCACTAGTCTTTTGTTGATGATCGAGGATTATGCAAGGATGTAATTCCTCCAAAGGTGGACTATTTTGGGGATGTCATTCCAAAAGAATTTTCTGGGGTACCTCTTAAGATTGAGGCCAATTTCACTAATTATGTAGTTCCTGGTTCAAAACTTGAACCTACTCTTTCATACAGGATGCCCCATACCGAGATCTAGGAACTCAATAGGCTGTTAAAGGGCCTAGAGACTGATGGTTTTATAGGACCCAATAATTCTCCATGGGTTTCACAAATGATTTTCTCCAATAATTTAGATGGTACCCTAAGGTTATATTTGAATTACTAGAATCAAATTACCTTTCTTTTATGAACCAAAATCCACTAACTTATATAGATGATCTCATTATCCATTATTTATTTTCTATGGTCTTCTCAAAAATTAATTCAAGTTCATGCTCTCATTAGTTATGGGTTAGGCCCTCATATATACTATGAAAATCCTTCCAAATAAGGTATGAATTACATTAGTATACGGTTTTTCCATTTTTTCTAACCAAATCACCCACCATTTTAGGGCCTTGATGAATATAGTTTCCCTCTTGTGTTTAGATTCCATTATGGTAATTTTTTGGATGACATATTAGTGTACTCTGATACTCAACACAACCATTACAAACACCTTTACATTGTTTTACGGAAATTAATAGGGAATAAGATATATGAAAATATCTCTAAATCGAGATTTTAGAATGATAATGTTTAGTTCTAGGGCCACATTATATCATAAGTAGGGGTATCTATAGATCCATTGATGGTGAGAGTCGTTTTTTTCCTAATAGAAACCCCAGATCATGTGGGACATATAATGTTCCTTAGGGATGAACAATTACTACTGGTGTAACATTTATAAATTTTCAAGCATTAGGGAGTGGATTTTGGGCCTGGCCAAAAAGGATTAATGATTATATTATCATATTCATGTGAGAATTATTTTCAGTAGTTAATAGGAATTCTAACAATAGTGTCAATCCTAATTTTACTAGAGACTAATAGAGGCTGTATAGTGTTTTGTGGTAAACTAAGAATCGATATGGGATATATTTTGATGTAAGGGGAATGAGTCATGGAGTAAGAGACTCGCCAATTGAAACCTCATGAGCATAATTACCTGATGCATGACCTCAAGTTAGTAGTTGATTTTCATGGATTATATTTCTTGAGACATTATCTATTAGGGGATAGGTTCATGGTATTTAAAGAAAATAAAGAATAAAATATATATTCTATTAGCATTAATTGAACAATTGAAAGTGGAGGTGGATTGACTATCTTTAGTCCTTAAACTTTGATCTTGCTTACAAGCACGTAAAGGGAAATACAGGTGCTAATGCTTTGTGTTGGAATACTTAGAGCCAAATTTTTTAGGAATCTAGTAGTGAATGGTATTTGATATTTATTCTTTTTGAGATGCATCTGGATGTTTAGGAGTACCAAAATAATCCATTTCTCATGAAATTACTCATGACCTCATCACTTATATATTGAGTAAATTGGAAAAAAATTTAGATCCAAAAAGATTAGACATTATGGAAATTGTTTCCTATGTGGGATCCCCACCAGGTGGCGTTGTTGATCAGGATGAAATCATTGATATCCATGGGATTGTTTGGGTGCCTGAAGAAAGATGAGATAAATTGATATAATAATATCATGCTTCAAATGGGTAGTACATTTCAAACTCACCAAGATGTATCATTATATGTTCCACAAGTTTTGGTGGCCTAGGATGAAAAATGACATTGTTGTGTAACATCTTGAGATTTTCTGAATTTTTTTAAAAATAATTTTTATTTTTATATTTTTTATTTCCCGGAACCCTTAAAATAGATTTTTTATATTAAATAACTAATAAAATATTTCATTCACATATAACTGACTTGGCTTGCGCTACATGCATTACTTACTTTGCATTCATTCAACACAACAATGAGTTTCTACAAAAAATCATTTTGTTGTTATAATTATTTAACCAAGATAATTATAACCTAGCTATTAAAATTAGTAATATTAATATTACTAACTACTTTAAAAAAATCAATGATCTTATATAAATAAAAAATATTGATAATGAATGATATAAGTTTTGGTAAATTCATTATTTGTTTTAAAATACTATTTTCTCAAATGAACAGATTTAGTGTCCTGATGTGAAAAATAATGAAATTAATTTTAGATACATTTAGAAATTTAATTTGATAAAATAATCATAATTTTTTAATTAAAAAGGTTGAAATTATTTTATGTTGAGGTTTTCAGATTTTTCTGAGAACATCATTTTTGGTTGAATATTAAAAAATAATAGATTTTAGTTCAAAAATACCTTTTCATCAAATTTATTTATAAGTTTAAATTATATCTTAATATGGTTAAAAATAATGATTAGATCATAGTTTTATCAATTATTCCAATTAAGGTCATTGGAATCAATTTCACTTTGAAATCCTATATAAAAACTTCGCAAACATTTGGACGTTTATAATTCAAAAACCCCATGTGTCATTCTGTCAACAAGATTATTTTTACAATTAATTTCCACCACTTATATGATTATAATTTGTAAATATGGATTAAATATTTTTAATAATAATAATATATAGTTTCTTATATTTTTTACTTTTTTGATAAAAAATATTAGTGAGTGATTAATAGTAATTACAACAGTTAAGACAAAAATTAAGTAAACAAAGTACCGAACCATAAATTTATCACCAAAAACGACCTAGAAACTAGTCAAAAAACACATAGTCTTGAAATTATTCATCCATTAAAGTTCCATTAATATTTTTTTATGACTTTATTTAGGTAAAAACATGGGTACACTAAATTTGTTTTTAAAAATGCAAAGTCTGTCATTTTTCGTCCCTATAAAAGGTCACCACCTCTCCCAATTCTCCACACCTATCAAAACACTTAGGATTAGAAAATATTTACCCAATAAAATTATATAAGTCCATAAATTATTCTTATTATACTCCCATTGGGATGAAATAAATCCAAGGAAGCCTTTTGGAACAAACCAAAACAGGTTTCTAGTTTAAGATGTGACATCTTCTCTCAAGCTCCTTTCATTTATTTTCATTTTACACCCCCTCCACTATCATTATTCCAACATGAAAAAAACACCATAATATTAAATATAATATTATTTAATCATTCTATGGTTTTTACCTATACATACATATACATCCATATAATGGGTAATGAAACTAATTTTTATGTGTATGGTGAACTATTACATCACGAAATGATGATTGTTCATTTTTCCTTTATTGCCTCTCATGGTGGACATTATGATGGAAATTATCTTAATATATGATATATATGATATATATTATGTATTTAATAATATTTATTTCTTTTAAAACACATGTATTTATACTTTCCATTTTGTGTAAAAATGATAATTTCGATCGAGGAAGTCTGGACCATCACCCCCACAATGCAATGTGATTCACTCATTCCCTACATGAAAAGAATTAAGGATGTATTAAGTGAAATTATATGATATATATTATATAATAATGATATTTATGTAATTATATATATATATATATATACATATATGAAATTTACCTTATTTCTTTCATTACGAAAGTAAAAACAGAAATTGTGTTCATGTGTACGTACAACTTACCATCTCCAAGAACGGTGTATTGTATTTTATACTTATATATCCCATAGAGTATTTTCAAAACAAATATAATGAATAGAAATGATATTTATATAATTATTTAAATTCTTGAAATCATGAAATAATTATAAGATCCCGATAAATAACAAATTAAGACACATGCAATGAACAAAGAAGATATTACTCGAACTGAAACTTTAATATAGAATTGTTACCAAGTGGGTAATATATATTCATAATAAAACCATATAAGGTATTAGATATAATAATTTTGGTTCTTTTATGGATTTATAATAAACTTATATTTATTATATATTATTTTTGTATGAGTACAACAAGATTCAAGACACATGGTAAATGAATTTCATCTCACTTTTTATTTCTATGAGATACAAGCTTTATTCACTACCTGTTCCTATTGTGTGGTGTTTATAATACCCATGGATATATCATACAATTATTATAAATAAAATTATTATTATTTACATATCAACTTTATGATCTTTATTTCATGTAATTAATGGTTCAAAAGTAACCAAATTGTTAAAGTAATTTTGTCTCAATTAGCCTTCTTTGAGACACATTCCATGTTATACACCTCAATTGTTTCATGAGTTATATAAAATACGTTTAATTTTTTTTTTCATGAATCTCTGTTTTTTAATATATATTTATATATTTTAATTTCATTATCTTACATGGGTATTATAGTTTAAAGATACCCAGTGATAATAGATTATTCGAACAATCACATCGCCATTTACGATTGTTTAAGTTTATGCTTCCATTAATGAAATTTTATGATCCATATCTCAAGAAAATTAATTAATTTTATTATTCTACAGTTATTCATAATATATTCCTGAATTTGTGCCATTTTCTACTCTTTTTTGAAAAATATAATTAATAAATTGTTTTTAATAAATCTCGACTTTAACCTCTCTTCAGCCTAAAATCTATAATCATTTAAAACTATGTTTTTTAAAAAGAGGTTCCAAAAATATTATGCATTTATCCTATAATATTTATAATACAACTTTCCCTTTTTTTCTATTACCAATGTTTTCAAAGTAATATTCTTCTCTCTTTCCAAATATGTCATTTTTTCAAACCTCTTACCGTGCAAAAAAAGGAATGTTCTTCTTACTGTGTAAGGCATGTATGGAATTACCCGTCATCATGACTGGCATTCCCATACATATTAATTTACATGATTAAAAAGTTATCTTTTTTAAAATAATTTTTTTTCCTAATATTGTTGATATTCATTATATTTAATGTTTTTTTCAATGAAATACATTTTTAACAAATGTATTATGGTTATCAATTCTTCCTTGAAACTTTTTGAAATAAATTTTAAACAAAATTGTTGTCAAACATGTTTTATGTTTTAAAAATTATGTAAAATGTTTTAAATATTTATTTATAAATTGTAATATTATTTTCAATTAAAATGGTTTTAAAAAAAATTTCAAGCTTATTTTATATGTTTTCCAGAAAAATGATTTCAAAACATTTTCAATTTTTATTTATATGTTTTCAAATTATTTTCAAAGACAGTTTTTAAAAATGTTTTTGATATTATTTTATAATATTTTAGGAAATCTGGTTTCCAAAAGGTTTTTTGTTTAAAAAAATAATTTTTCATGAGGAAAGTATATTTTCCTCAAGATATGTATTTAAAACATATTCCCAAATTATCTCTCATCTAAGATAACGTCCACTGCTTTTACACATTCCTTTTTGGGGAAAATATTCAACGTTTACATTCACATTATTTCTCTAAATATATTATATTTTTATGGAATGATATTTATGAAACATGTTTATACTCCATGGGTTACATTCTGTGGAAACCAAATTCATTACATGGGTTATACTTATGATTAAGAAATTATTAAACTTGTATTTTTTTCTATAGGTTATGATATGATTACATGTTTATGATACCCATTTAATTTCATGGGTTATGATATGATTTTTAATGATCTTTTGACACGTGTATGTATGATTTCACTATGAGATGGGTTGAACCTATATCTCCCTCCAATAAATTAGGTAAAGATTTACATCTCATGATATATACCTGAGTGGAATGGGAAATAAACTCGATTCAGTATTATTGGGATGGAATGAGAAATGAACTCGGTTCACTATTGCAGGGCCAGAACATGGAGTGAACTCAGCTTTTTAATGTAGAGATAGAACAGGGTGTGAAAACAATTTAGTAAAGTTGTTTATCGACTAATATGGCATTATCAGTAATTCCTTGACTACTATGGAAATCATTTTATATGCTTATGTGTCTGTCGTAATTTAATTTTTTATTGATATTTTATGCTTTCTTGGATTATGTTCTTTATTGCCTTATGTTTAATGTGTTATAAAATACCAATATTTATATGATGATTCATGTTTATTGATCTTATGATATGTAGGGTATGGTCTTCCAATGTTATGATCACTTTCTCATACCATTTTTCGCATGCTTATGATTACATGTATCCCTTGATTAACCTTACTAAGAATCTGAGCTCACCTATTTTTAGGTTTCATTCCTTAGGTAATGAAGATATGTATTAAGAATGATGTGTCTAACAAGGTTTCAAATCATGAAGAACATAGTTAGAGATAATGTAGCTCACTTAAATACTAGTTTTTATGTTTATATGTTTCCAAAGGCACTAGAATAATACAGTCTTGGGTTGTTTGTTTGTATAATGTTTTAAGTATTCCAAAAAAAATTTGTAATGTTAATATATGTAAACTGAGGGATGATATAGTTGGTATCAGAGAAATTTTTTAGTTAACCTTTGGAATCTCGTATGATAAAACCTTAGTGGGAACCCTAAGGATAAGACTAGGGATAATTCTAAGGATGGGGAAAGTATATGAAAATTTCCTAGAATTTTGGTAAAGGATAGAGTGAGTGGTATCCTTGAAAAACATCCATGTATAGATACTATAAGAGGATGGGGCTTTGGAACATATGCACATGGGGGTAAAAATCTAATAAGATGTTCTGGGCTTGACTAGGGGTAATTTGGTACATGACAACAGGTCGTGTTGCACCCCTAGTTTGAAACTCGAAGGTGATATGCTTTGGGAATTCAAAAACACTTTACAAACCATCATTATAGATTTAAATATATGTTGGATATGGGTAACCTAGGATGAAACTATGTTTTCCAAGATTACATAAGGTGTCGTGATTTAGACATACTATAAGTAATTATTTTCATGACAATGTAGTTTTATGTTATTGTAAGTAATTCTTATACTATGATTATAGTGTTAGTAAATGGTGAGTACTATATGGAACTAGATAAATATTTAATTTGATGGATTATTTTCTTATGAGAAGTCATGTGGGGTGATCAATGGAATGAAATCTGTTGTGATCTTACCTAATAAGTTTTCACAGAACATGATTAACAATGTATACCTTAACCAACTGTCAGAATCACCAAGGAAGAGATAGAAGGAGATACTTGAGAGTTTGAGTAAAGGAGACCATGTAGTAAAAAAGACTTGGTTTTCTTTGTGTCCAGAAAGTGGATGGAATCAACTATGTGATTGTCTTAGAAGATTGAGAATATGTTTTGATTGTGGAAAAGGACACAAATCCAAAGACTACAAAGAAAAAAATAAATATTTTGGTTAATAAAATGGATGATAATATTGGCCTCCCTAAGATATAATCAAAGGTTAAGTGTTTTAAGTTTAGAATAAATGGTCATTATGAAACTAAATGTCCTAAGAGGAAATATTCTAAAGAGAATCTTCAAGGTGGTGTGAGTAATGGTTACATTGCTAATGATGAAGAGACTAAAAATTAAATTTGAAATGAACGATGTATTATGTAATAGGATGAGGTATCCTTATTAATGGCTGAAGGATGAAGTAATCGATGTTTGAATGTATTTTGATTCAAGAATAATGAAAGGTGAAATATATAAAGATTTTCCAGTTTCTATTTTTTTGTTAATGAATTACAAGAATACATTGAGAGGATATGATGGAATAGAAAATTGATTTAATGGAAAGGTTATATCCATGGGAAACACATAATTAAGGAAAAAATAAACCTTAATATGTTTCTTATGTTATGATAATTTTTTATGGATAAATATATGTTTGATATAAGTATATTGGTTGGTAAAAATTACCTTGTAACTAATTAAGGACTTGTTGACAAGTAGTTGGTGCTATCTTGGATGAAGTTTAAAACTTCATTGATTTATGGAATATATTCAAAGATCGATGGAATGAGGAATAATGTATGTTTTTTATAAGTATTCAAGGTAATTCATGTTATGACCATGTTTGAAGAGAATATATGATGAGGGTACTCACATGTTTGGAATGTGACAACCTCTAATTACTATGTGATATATAGGGGATCAATGTTAAGATGATTTTGTGACATTCTTTATAATGTTTTTTATTTTCATCCTTTAGAAGGGTTATAAGGTTAACCATTCATGAAAATTGTATGTTAAAATTCAATGAAAATATTTGTATATTTAGATTTTATTGAAAAACTTGGTTAAAAGTCTATTTTGTGATTAACCTTATTTCAAGGTTGTCCATAAATTTTATTTGAAATTATATTAGTGTGGTTTTATAAAAGGAAATCATGTATATTGGGTGCCAACCAATCAATTCTGGTTTGGTCATCAGTCTTGAATCCATGACCGAAGTATGATAAGTGTTTCACGCCTACCATAGGCCTACGCAATGTCCTGGTTAATTTATTATTAGTTTTGATGAATAATTATTTATGATGAAACATTACTATTAATATTTATGTCCAGAGATTAATTTATTAACCATATTAATTTTTATGGATTGTTAGAGATAAATAGATATACTTTTATTCTTATACAGGCCTTAAGATATGCTAAAAGATTATTTTTGTTCTTTGGGCATCAATGTTAATTACTGGACAACCATTTCATGATGTAATGGATGAATTAGAAATAGATAAATCCAAAACCAAAGAATGAAATTTTTATATATAAATATATCTAGTAAGTATATTTCCTTATATTCTTGGCCAGTAAAAGAATCACTCAAAGACGTGATAATGATATAAAAAATGTATTTTCGTAATACCATAATTTTTGTTGAAGCGATTGAATTTTAAATAATCATATATTTATGAGTTTTAGGGCCTAAAAATTTCTATAATCATTGACATGTTTTTGAATGATGACCTCAGTCACTCACTATAAATAGTTACGCTTTTCTTCCATGTCCAATATTCATTCCTAACCCGTGTTCTCCTATGTGGAAATCTTGTTATATGTTACTTTGTATTCTATTATGGTTCCAATATTCTTTTTTAAATGAATTTTTAGTATTAATTTTTATGATGTGGGTTTCTATGAAATGAACATTCCAATATTAAACCTTTTTTAACCTAGATAAATTTCGAGGGAGAAATTCATTTTAAGGGGTAGAATATAACACCCCAAGATTTTTTGAACTATTTTTTTCATGTTAATTTAATCTTTTTATATTTTTCATTTCAAAAAACACTGAATATAGAATTTTTATATCAAATCACTAATTCAAACATTCCTTTCATCCAACACTAACTTGTCTTCCGCTACATGAAATACTAACTTGGCTTACATTACACGCAACATTGAGTTTCTACAAAACATCATTTCATTATTATAATTATTTAAATGAGATAATTGTAACCTAGTAATTAAACATAAAATTATAAATTGTAATAAATAATTTTCAAATTTATTTTATAATTTTTTATATAAATAAAACATATTGATAACTAATGATATAATTATTTGTAAAGTCCTTATATATTTAATATAATATTTTCTCAAATGAACTACTTTTCATGTCCATCTAGGATAAATAATAAAATTAATTTTTAAAAAATTAATAAATTTAATTAGATCAAATAAACTACTATTTTTAATTTATACGTTCAGAATTATCTTAGGGTTAATTTTTGGTATTTTTCTGAGAAACTTCATTTTTTGACGAATAGTGAAAAATATCAGATTTTCATTCAAAACTACATGTACATATAATTTATTTATCAGGTTAAATATTATTTTAATTTGGTTTCAAATTTAAATTATATAATATTTTTATAAATTAATCCAAATTAGTTCATTGGAATCAACTTTACCTTGAAATTGGGTAAAAATACTTGAGAAAGTTTTGCACGTTTTTACTTTAAAAACCTACAGTGTCGTTCCATGAATGAGATTATTTTTTAAATTAATTTAATCTATTTATATAAAAATTATTTTATAAAATGGATTCCATATTTAGAATAATAATAATTTATAATTTCTTATAAGGACAACTTTTTTTGACAAAAAATATTAGTGAAATTGATTAAAATTAATTACAACGATTAAGAGAAACATTATGTCAATAAAGTACTAAACCATAAATTTAATACAAAAATGACCTAGATACCTATCTAACCCCGATTTTATGGATCTTATTCCGACATTAACCTTCAATTATTGTTTTTGGTTTGTTTTTTTGCCTTTTTTTAATTAGAAACATGGGTACACCTAACATGTTTTAAAAAAATGCTAAGTGTTCCATTTCCCTTCCCTAAAAAAGGCCACCACATCTCCCAATTATTCACACCTCTCAAACAAATTAGGCTCAAAAAATATTTTTTCACTTGACTACACAAAATCCCTCCCTTCCTATTAGATTCCTTCACTTGGGATGAATGAAATCCAAGGATGCATTTTGGCATAAACCAAAAGGTATTACCTAGTTAAGAGGTATCATCTTCTCTCAAAATCCTTTCTTTTATTTTCATTCTATGCACCCGCCACCTTCTTTATTCAAGGATTGTATTAAAACCCAAATATATTAAATATAGTAGGATTTATTTATGATATTTTTTTAACCTACACTTACATACAAATTCATCTAATAAGTAATGAACATTCTGTTTACGTGTACGGTGGACTACGGCCTCACAAAACGATGATTGATCATTTTTCCTTTACCACCTAGCTTGGTGAACATTATGATGAAAAATATTTTTATTTATGATATAAATTAAATTTATTATGTATTTATTCCTGTTTAATTTTTTTATAACACATATCATTATACTTTCCAATTTTTGTAATTACGATAATTTCATTTGAGGAAGTGTGTATTACCACCCCTCAATGTGATGTGATTCATTCCCACACTACATGGAATGTACTAAGGGTGGTTTTAATGAATTTATCTGATATATATGATATAATAATTATAATAAAAAAATTATATATATATATACAAATATTCTATTTACCATCTTTCTTTCAATACGATAATAGAAAACAAAAACATCATTCATGCATACGTATGACTTACCATCTCTCTAAATAGTGTATTCCATTTTGTATTTATAAATTATATATATTATTATTAAAAATATATAATTAATGTAAATGATATTTATTTCATGATTTAAATTTCTTAAATTATGATATAATAATAAGCACCAAATATATAACAATATAATACACAGGAAATGAACAGTGTAGATATTACCCAAAGTGAATCCTTAACAAAGAATTTTTAACAAGCGGGTAATATATATTCATAATCAACAAATATAAGGTATTATATATAAGAATTTGTTTCAATTTTAAGTTTATAATATGATTATATTAATTATAAATCATTTTTTATGACTATGATGATAGTCAAGACACAAGGTGATGGAATTCCATCACACTTTTATTTTTGTGGGATTTATGCTTTATTCACCAACAGTTACTTTGGTGTGGGGTGTATAATTACCATGAATGTATTATATTATTAATATAATTAAAATTATGGGTATTTACTTATCCATTTTATGATATTTATTTTATGGGATTTATGTTTCAATATTCCCCAAAATAGTAATGTAATTTTGTCTTAATTTTATTTCTTTGAGACACATGTAATGTTATAAACCTATATTTTTTCATGAAGTGTTTATATTGACTTTGAAATGATATATCATGAGTGTATTTTTTTCATTATATATTAATTTTCACATAATTCTATTCTCCTACATGGGGAGTACGGTTCAATGTTACTATGTGGTAAGAGTTTATTGAAACAATCTATGTGCCTTTTGAGATTGTTAATGTTTATGCTTATTTTGGTGAAATATTATGATAAACTCTCAAGAACATTAATTAATTTTCTTATCCTATAGTTATTTTTAATATATTCATTAATTGGTACCATTTTAATACTATTTGGTACATAATATTATTAATAAAGTGCTTTTAAGAAATCCCAACATTACCATCTCTTCAGCTAGAAATATATGTTCTTTCTAAACCATGTTTTCTTAAAAGTGTTTCCAAGAATATTATAATATTATCCAATAATATTTAAAATAATTTTTCCTTTTTTATTTTATCAATTTTTTAAAAGGAATTTTATTTCTTCTTTCTAGAAAACTCATTTTTCAGACCTTTTACCATGCCAAAAAGGAGTGTCCTTCTTACCTTGTATGGTTTGTACAAATTTACCCATAATCATGAAAAAATTCCCTTAAATATTCCATTACATGATTAAAGGTTCATTATTTTTTAAAAGATATATTTTTTCAAATATTATGGATATTAATTATTTATAAGGATTTTTTCATGGAGATAAGTTTTTTGAAAATGTATTATTGTTATCAATGCTTATTTTAAATGTTCACAAATCTTTTTTTAAAGAAAAATGTTTTACAAATTTATTATGTTTTAAAAAGTATTTAAAATGTGTTAATGACTTATTTATAATTTTTCTAATTATTTTCAAAGGGAATCATTTTCACAAAAACAAATCAACCTTCTTTATTATTTTTTTAAGTAAATTTTTTAAATTTTTTTTTCTGGATTTCATTATATGTTTTCAAATTATTTTCAATGAAATATTTTTCAAAATATTTTAAATATTATTTTATAAGTTTTCAAAAAAAATGGTTTTGAAAAGATATTATTTTTAAAATTTATTTTTTCATGAAGAAAGGATATTTTCCTAAATAAATTTTATTAAAATATATTTCAAAAAATTTTCCTATATAAGATAAAATCTATTTGTATTACTCATAACTTTATTTGGAAATTATTCAACATTTCCATTCACATTATATCTGAGAATGGATTTTTTTATGGAATGATTTTTATAAAACTCATTTCTATTTTATAGGTTATATACTTTTAAACCCACTTATTTCCCTGGGTTATTCTTATGAGGAAATGATAATGATACCTGTATCTTTTTCCACTGTTTATGATATGATTACTTGATTATTATTCCCATTTCATTTAATGGGTTATGATATGATTTTTTATGATTTTGTTGCACATGTATTATGATTTTACAATGAGATGTGTGGGAACTATATATATCTTCAATGAATAGGGTAACGATTTTTATATCATGAGATATACTTGAGTATAATTAGAAATGAACTGAGTTCAATATTATAGGGCAGTAATGAGAAATGAACTCAGTTCATTATTACTGGGATGGAATGAGAAGTGAACTCATTTTAGTAATACAGCGTGGGCACATGGTGTGAACCTGGTTCAGAAAAAAAACTTTTTCCACTTCCATGGCCTCAACATAAATTCTTTGACTACTATGGAAATAATTATATATACTTATGTTTCTTCCATAATACTATGTTTCATTCCTATATTATGATTTTATGTCTTATATTATTTATTTCCTTAGGATTAATGTCTTATGAACTACCAAGATTTATTCCATGATTCATGTTTATGATATTATGATATTTATGGTATGATATTTCAATGTTATGATCACATTCTCATACCATTATTCACATGATTGTGAGTACATGTCTCCCTTGTTTACCCTTACTAAGCATATGAGCTCACTCCTTTTTATGTCTCTTTACCCAAGTTATGATGACATTTATTAATTATGATATGTCTAATAAGGATGGTAGTCATGAAGAACATAGTGGGAGATAATTTTTCTCACATACATACCGGTGTTTATGATTCCATGTTTCCAATGGCATTAGACTAAAATATTCTTTGGGAATCTATTTTTATAATGATTTACATATTCCAAAAAGTTATGTAATTTAATGTATGAAAAGAGAGGGTCTCTATATACTGAATTTTTTACCATGTGTTCCACCTATCAGTAGGTAAAAGTATAACACCATCATTCGGATGAACTCTTATATCACTCAACCATCTCAATGTGGAAATGGGATATCATCGCCATGGATTTAGTGATTGTCTGGTAGAAGTCACCCTAAGGCTGTGTTACTATATGTGTAATAATTGATATACTGACGAAGGTCTGCCACTTCTTGACTATCTAGGATACCATCTCTGTGGATGATCATGGAAGGATATACATATAAGATATTGTATTATTTCAGGGGGTTCCACATACCATTATATTAGACAGGGACACTCGGTTTACTTCTCGGTTTTGGTAGGTGTTGTAGAAGGATCTTGGTTCCCATATGCTTTTGAGTATAGTAGACCACCCACCAACTAATTTCTAGTCTAATTTTATTATATGGGTATTATAGGATATTAATAGATCATACACCCTTGATTTTGGATGTTTTTGGAAAAAATATGTACCTCTTGTTGATTTTTCTTTTAATAATTGTTTCTAAGTAACTATTCAAATTGATCCATACTAGGAGTTCTATAGTAGGTTACGTCGTTTTCCTATGTTCTATTTAGATAATGGTTAGGTAGTGCTATTAGGACATCTCTCAATTAGGAGACATAGAAGTAGGTAAAATTGAACTCAAAATGCATGGATACATCTCAATCTAAGAAAGAGTCATTTTTTATACAGTATTGACCTAGAGATTTTGAGGTGGTTCATTCAATCTTCTTACATGTTTCATTTGTGTTAGGCCATTGATAAATTAATATACAGGGGAATCTTGTTTAATGTTTTATTTATCCTTTCAAGACCTTGGAGTGAGTATGGACAATATCCTATTAGATAGCTCTCCCTCGGAATTATTGAGTTATACAAGACATATTAATGTTTCTAATATTCTCTATTATTATTCAAAATTATCTCATAATTTTTATCCTAAGGAAGTTGAGTTTGAGGATGATAGTTATTTTAATGATTATCCAGATCATATCATTTATTATATTATAAAGGATCTTTGAAGGATGATAGTTCCTCTAGTATGGATTCAATGGAAATATGGCCATGTACATGATGAAACCTAGAAGTTAGAGGCTAATATACATGATCACTTGTTTAAGTTATTCCTAATTACCACTCAACCACCCTCGGAATGGAAACTCAGGGATAAATTTTTTTGAGGAGGGTATGATGTAATATATATGGTTTTTATAATGATATGGATCCTTTTGATTATATAATAAGCATTTTATTATCTAAATAGAAGTTCATAAAGTTGTTAAGGTGGTCTTGGGAGCATTCAGGCATGGTTCAAGGCCCGTAGTTTCTATTTTTGAATAAAAGGGGGAGGTACAAAATAATTTTTAACCATTTCCCTAAATTATATGGCCCCATAAGGGAGGATACAAATTTAAAAAACCATGGAACATGAGTTACAAAGACTTTTTTAACCTAAAACTAATTGAAGAGGCACCATGGATGATTTTTTCATGTTTTTTCTAACTGTATGCCTAGACCGTGTGAGGTGTCGACTTTGGGAAATTTTCAAACACCAAGTTTTCACATGTTTACCTAAATGTGTGAAAGAACCATGAAAGGGGTGTGACTATAAATGAAAGGTGTGAAATGTTTTTCTAATAATCAAATCAAAATATGATCACTATTAAAAAATATGAAAATTACATGTTTTACCTAGTTGCCTTGAACCTTTCTTCTACCCTTTCTCCTCACTCAAATTCATTATAGCCCCACACAAATGTGACATATACTCATCTTATCCTATTTTATTTGAGATATATCCTCCATCCAAGATCTTATTTAATATATAGTCATCAAATTGGATCCCCCTAGGCATGTCTATGATTCCTCTTATTTATTTTCATATTTTATCTCTTTGTCTTTATTACAATCTTCAGGAAACCTAGTATGCCCTATTTTCTCAGTTTTTGTATGGTCTCTCTATTTTCTATTATTATAGAAAAATTAAATGATAATATTGGAAAAGGATTATACTTCTATTTTATGATAGGTGGTTGACTACTTTTCCCTCAATTTTTAGGTGTTTATAAATTGCACCATTATGTCACATGCAATAATTTTTTGTGAGTTTCTCCTAAAATTAATATTCCATTAAATTACTTGATCATGGCTCTAAAATAAATATTGGGACCATAAACAACATTTTAGGATGTTGACATAAAATTGAACTTCCCCATAGGGTGATTCTAATTAACTAATCATTTCATCCACGTTTATGTTCAATCCAAAACAACCTTTTTGTGATTGTTTCTTGATCCTTGTAAAGGAAATGACTAAAAAGAATTAATTTAAATGATAAATGGAATATATACTTACATGGGCCTTTATTAATTTAATTTTTTTCTTTATTTTTTTATTAACATGGATTAGTATAAAAGAATTTCCTACCTTGAGTAACACATGGATTACTGATATGGAATTCTTTAAGTGAACTTATAGGACACCAGCTAATTCCTTGATTATACTACCATGTTACACACTAGATTTAGACTGAGTCAGTGTATTATATATGTAAATTCCATAGTATTACATCAAAGATTCACCTAAAAATCTATAAATTTGAATTACTTGGATTATCTCCTAAGATTCAACTTGATATCCTCAGGCACATACTGCCTTGGATTATCTCCTTGGGATCCAACCATGTTTATTACATGTTTACCTTAGATGCGATCCTTAGACTCAAAGAGGATGTATTAGCTATGTTACTTAGTTTCATTGACTACCTAAGGTCTTATACTCTTTTATATCTAGCATAAGTAAAATAAAGAAGTTTTTTCCTAGTTCACTTGAATTTTATTGTTTTTTCTCTTTTAAATACTAAGAACTATAATATCATATACTCTTGTACTGGATCATGATGGACTTAATTTTTTTATAGATTAAATTATTCTATATATACATGGAGAATTGTTATTGGTTATATCCACAAAATCTATTTTTATTAGACATTATTGGTGGTCACCTACATAGTTTTACTCAATCATTATTTAGGCGACTGTTTGGTACCCAAGAATACTTCAATGATACAATCAAGGATAAAGGAATGTGTACTGGTATAGATTCTTGAATTCTCGATAGGATGGTATCTTGGGAGTATATGACTGATCTAGTGCTTTTGAATCTTTGGAGATATATATTTATTCTTTTTGGTTTTATTTTTTATATACGACACTAGTGTATGCAAGCAACCATGTATGCCCATTTTTTGTATCTTATCATGACATTATCATTTATATATGATAAAATTTTATTTTTTCAATGATTATTATTATAAGTTGTTTTACTAATTATATTTCCTTGAAATTTTATTTCTAATACTTCATTATTATTTAACATTATTATGCACTCTGATAAAAAGAATATAGTTTACCCACTGTACCACAATGCACCATTGCTTCTAGTCAGTATCCTCTATAATATAGGGAGGATTCCTTGAGTTCATGGGGCCAGATGGGTTCAATTACTTATGAGTGAATCGAGTCCAGGGTATCACATGGAAAGTACATTGTCTCTAATATTCCATCATCTAAGTTCTACCATATTCACCACACATATTCAAACCAGTGAAAGTGATTGTATTCCAAACCCATTTCTTAAATTTTCATTAGGTATTAATATAACATTTATATTCACACAAATTCCAATTATCAGAAAGGAAGCCTATTTTAGTAGGCTCATATTATGAATTATAAGGACATATACCATTTGGTAATGAACCCTTATTCAATAAACTAAATCTTTGGGCCCATTCATATCCTTTCATATATTTCTCATTAGGATACGAACACTATTATTTTCTAATTTGAATTAATTATGCATCAATCGATGAACATGAAAAGAATCTAGATAATTTGGGTACTACAATACTATATAATATTGAGGTTGATGCCTCAACTAAAAATAGAGATATTTTACTATCCCAATATAAATCTCTCACTACTAATTACGATGTTCTTGTTTCATTAGATAACTTCCTTTTTATTTAAAAGAAGTTAATGATGGTGGATGTTCTAAAAACTCATAAAGAGCCTTTAGATGCATTGGAGGAGACATTAAAGGTGACATCACTAGACACCTCCAATAAAAAAAATATAAAATTTCAACACATCCTTCAAAACTATTAATAACACACTCTGGGTATTAGAATATTATTCTGAAAATAGGTTTTGAAGAAGTTTCAAGGATTGTGGTGATTGAAGAATATTCGAGGTAGATCATGAGGATGAATATCCTAGATCATTTTTCATCCCTATAGAGTTTATAAGCATTATATATTATATCCTTATCAATGGATCTCCCAATTATATTTGACTTGGATACATGAGTAGGCCTTTGTGCTCCCTAAGAGAATTAATTGAGTTAATTAGAGGAATTTATTCAACAAAAGATATGCCAACCAATCTAGATAAAATATTAGTTATTGAAATGGTGATTATTTCTTGTTAGACAACCAATAAGGTGTCAATGGTAGAGGGCATTTCTAGAGAGCCTTCTAGAATAGTAGTAGTAATAGTTGGTATTAATACTCCTTGTAGTATAGGTAGGCATTAACAATACCGAATTTTGATTATTATATCTTTAAACTAAGGAATATATTTCCTACAATCTACCATAGTACCACCATCTATAGCTGAGATGTTTCAAATAAATCAGGCAAATAACCTAGTGTGAGAACCATCAAAGATCTCATAGATCATTGAAAAGGTTTATCACACATTTCTATTGTGTAACTAAATGTTGGATTACATTCTAGTCTCATCAATGGAAACTATTCAAAACCTAGATTCTATCTTAATCAAGATATCTATATGATGCTATAGTGGTGTGAAATTTGGATACTAGTCCTTGATACTACAATGGGAGAACTATGCCCAATATTTTCTAATCCAGAGTACATGCCCCTCACCCTGGGGTAAAATGGATTTGAATACTAATACATCTATTCTACCATAAATAAAATTTTTGATGAGAAAGAGTATGCTAAGAAGATATGAATGTAACTAATATGTTTTAAGACTATTGTTAAACCTTTTGAAATAAAATCCATGGAACTCCTAGAGAAACCACTTCAAGTTGAGATGATATATGAGTAGTGATAATTTTATACAAAAGGGGTATCCTTGGAATACTATCTCCACAAACACCTAGTTAATGTTGAAGATAAGATAAAAAATCATGATAGGATCACTAAAGAGTCTAAAAATGTAGGGAATAATAATTCTATCAGGGGCATGTGAGATACTATCTAAGGAGGTTTCATAATAAATTATAATGTCTAGACTTTGTTATGTTTTCGATTACTCAGAGTGATCATTGATCAAAAATCAAGAATCAATAGATTAACTATTGTAGTAGATTGTTTAATGTGTATCCCCCATTAATTTTGTAACCATTTGTGAAGCGGTTTCAATTTTTGGGATGTTTTCCATTTTTTATTTAATAAATGAAAAACCTTCTTATATACTATCAATTTCCTAACATTCTTTGTTACTTCAAAAATTTATTTTTGATGATTAGTGAAATTCACAAAGAATCATATCAAACTAATTTCATCCATATGAACATTGAATTTTAATAAATTGGGTAAATAATAATTATAAAAAACTTTATTCATAGATTAAATATCTAAATCAATCTATTTTCATTAATAAATAAACCCTATAAGTGATATATTAATGTTAGATTGATAGAAAAAATATCATCCCCATATATTGAGGAAAGTTTTTATTACAAAGGACTAAAAAACATTGTTTCTAGGTAAACATGTACTCTTAAAATTCTATAATATGACTAGATAAATAGTATAATTTCAATCTTTATAAGCCAAGGTTAGTCTGTTTCGTTTAATTCCCCTAAACATGTACTTTTTTATGGATATAGGTAGGCCAGATACATGATGCAATTACCTTCATCATATTCCACATTTAGTCAAATTAGGTATGAAGATAAAAAAATTATTCTAATTAATATCCTGATGGGGGTTATATTAGGGCTTAAATGCTCAAAAGAGCCCAAATACCCAAAAAATACACCTTCGTGCATTCTTAAAAATTCATCTAGACTAAAATATATGAGTAATAGTAAGGCACTGTAACTATTTACTAGGTTTCTGAACCTATTTAGTATGAAATAAATTTTTCCAAGAAATAAGGTGGTACCTACAAAATTTATACCTTATCATTTTAGAACTAATTGTTTTCCTAAGAAATAAAATGGGATGGGATTACTGGGTTGGAAATCAAATTTTTCTTAGGCTTTCATTTGAGGATTTTTGATATGATATGTTTTGTGAATTTTAATTTCATAGATGTTCAATATTTTTTTCTATGTTATGTGAGATATAGACCTAGGCAGCAAACATTTGAGTTTTTTTATAGGATTTACATTACTTGTTTTCAAACTATTTAGTACCATGTCTCTTTCCTTTAGAATTTAAGGTCTTCTAAGACAGAAAAATGAAGATTATGTTTATGGTTGAATATATTTGGTGAAAGGATGAGGCAATATATATAAAAATAAGGGAAAATAAAACCAAAGATGAATTTAGATCTTTATGATAACATAAACAACATTATATAAATATTCATATAGGGCATGGTCATGTTACTTGGAGAAAATATTGTTAAGGTTTAGTTTCATAATGATTTGACCAAAAAGGGATGAGGTCATATATTCGGTATAGATACAAACCCAACTATACCTGAATATGAAATTGGTCATATCAGTATAGAAGATGTGATAGAGTGGTTCACAAAGTTTAAGATCATTTTCTTAAACTAATGAAGCTAATTTCTAAGGTCATATTTCTTTGAAAGATAGTGATAGTGTACATCTAGAAACAAGTCTATAGTCGTACCAACATAAATTAAATGGATTAACACCAATAAGAAAAACCTTATGTAGAAAATGGTGCATATAGTTTAAGGTCATACTATGTAGACTAAAGTAGGGTTAGTTGGGAAAACCCAAATAAATATTGAGATCTAAGATTGATCCAAAACATTTAACCAAGAAATGAGAATAATTAAAATAAAAAATTAAATTATTTTGATTGGGAGGTGATGAAATAATATAAGGACATAGAGGATGACCACTTACTGAATTCAAAAGATGTGTTCAATGACAAGATTTTTGAGTATATATGGGGTTAGTGAATCTTCTCCTAGGGATGAAAATATGCCTCTGGTTGGTTAAGGGTCAGATTGATACATGGAATGGATGTCATTACCACACACATGGGTCCTTTTTGGAATAATATAAATTTATTAATGATTACAATTAACTGTTTTTGGTGATTAAAATGTCTATGGAATAATTTATGGATTTTGAAAAGAGTATATTCAAAAGGTTATTGGAATATTATAGTCCAAAAAAAATTGAGTTTGGGGTTTTAGGTAATGTTGAAGTAGAGTGGAAGTGTATGTTGATTTTTTGTACAGGAATGGTATAGATGGATCAGAATCCAATACTCATCCAACAATAATGGGATCCAAAAAACACATAGTTATTATAAAATATATTTATCTATATTTGGTTCATGGATAAGGGAAATGATGATGGGTTAATCCTAATATAGATTTGTTGATTAACACAATGTACGTTAAGGAAAACCATTGTCAATGTGGTAGGGAAATTTTTATAAAAATAACATTTAAAATTGTGTCTAAGATAGATGATATAGACATTATTATGTATCCTAAAATAAAAAAAATGAAGTAACTTATAATTCATAAAAATTAATATGGGAATTTTTCAACCAAGAACACGTTTAATAGGGGAAACACAATGTTGATTGAGGGACCCATGTGTTAATGTGGTAGATAAAATTGTATAGAAATGTAATTTTTGGCTAGGTCTAGGGTGGGTAACCCATACATTACTATATATCCTAAAATAAAAAGAATCGAGACACACAATGTTTTTATAAGTTCTCTTCACATATCTAACTCATGTTTAGGGGATATAGTAGTGAAATGGATCATTATCCCAAATAGATAAAGGATAAAACCAGATGTGAATGATATATTAGTACCAAGATAAAATTAAATATATCCATATGAATGTGTGTTCATGAGAACACCTAACATGGGCGTGGTGATTGCCTAAAAACTAGGATGTAATGATATTTAAATGGGGTGTATTATATGATTAGGTCTAAGAGAAATGATCTAGATGTAACTATGTATCTTTGATAAGTAATAATCATACCATATATATTTTATATCATAGGTCTCTTTTTAGATATAAATCATACATAGGATAAAATTAAATGGTTTTATTCATGTGTAGGGTTGTTGGGGAAGACTCAACATGAACTGATGAATCGTTAAACACTAGAATATAGAGGGATTTTAAAATGAATGAAATTTAATACTAAGTATGAGATATGTGAATAGGATATCCATATGTATGTTATGATAGAAGGCATCATGCCACACATAGTTCTTAATACGGGAATGTGTACAAATTTGGCTCATATAAAAGAAAAAATAAATTGGTTTCATCTTAATATAGGGATGTTGGAGAAAACTAGATGTGAAATGGTAAACCCACAAATAAATAAATCTTATATAGATTTTTCTCATATATAAGGTAATTATGATATATATAACAACCCACTCTAAGTAGTTTAAGGTTATTCAGGATGGATCATTGTGCTTTACAGATTTAGGTTATGGGATGAAGATTATATACCAGATGGGAATTTTATAATAGAATATCAACTAAAGAATTTTGGGTAGCCAAGAGGAATAATCAGCTCAATTAATTTGGTACTCTAGTATAGGTTTAATAGAGGAAAATGTGAATTTAATGATTAAAATGCACATAATAGTAAGGAGTAGATGATTATATTGGAATGAGATTTCAAGGATAGACGTAAGATAAGATATATGGGAATCACTACATATATTTTAATAATATCAATCAAGTAATATATATTTTTTGGGGAAAAACATGACATCCCCATGTAGAGTCTAATATAAAAGGACCCAAAATAAATGGGGAGACCAAACATTGGGAGGCGGTTTGATAATAATGATATTTATGGTTGATCCTATAATATTAAATCTAAGTATCATTACATATCCTAAAATAACTAGAATCATGCCACATTTAGTTCTTACTAGGACTCTACATAGTTCTAACGTTTTCATAGGATAGAAAGTGTCAAGAACTATCTTATATACCCTGGTACCCTGATACCCGAGCCGACATTGACATTGCCCAAAGGATGTTCCTGATTCCCATAGATTGGAAACTAGAACTTTTCATCATACAATGTAAAAGAGGAAATTAATTTACCACAAGAATTTGGAAGATAACATATACAAGTCATTATGTTCAAATATCCATAGGAATAAAGTACAAAAAATAAAAATAGTGTATAAAACTCAAAATAGTACATCATAAAAATAATCAATAGAAAAATACATATCCTAAATGACACATAACTTCATGCCCCAAAAGGATCGATAACATACACCACCTTCAAGTGGAACCTTCCCTTTTCTCAGACCAGGAAGAAGTAAATCTATATCCTCCTAAAGTAAAATGTTGTGTGTAAGATAAAAATCCCAACAGGGTCTCACCAGGTGTTTAATAATAAGATTCCATAATAATAAACAAAATCATGCCTTCAATTTTAATAAAATGGTGTATAAAAAAACACTTCTATATTTAAAACAGAACATTATTTCATTTCAAAATGATGAAAAAAATTTTAAACATGGATTAAATAATCTATTTGTATAAAATAGTTTATATAAATAAAATTTTATAAATAAAACAGTTTCATAATCAATGGAATATATACATAAAAATAATCCCAATAATCACCATAGTCATCTTCCCTATTGTATGATAATTTCTAGTTATAAGATCCACACACTCTCATATCAGTGATCATGGTAATATGTGTGTACCAATCCCTCATGATTAGATCGAATATGAATCATCAACATCCCATTGGGGATAAGATCTTCATAAATAATTTTTTTTAGTTTTCATCATCAACCCATTACTATTGAATTGCAATCCTAGTGTTCTTATCACAAATATCCCACTAACTACCCATAATCGCATGTGATAAATAAATCAATTGAAATGGGAAAAGACATTTCATTTCAAATCAATCTTCATTCACAAATAAATTACCCAATCATCTATTTCAAAATTACAATTCAATTTCAAAATAAATAATGGGTTTGTCATAATACCATGCCTTTTAATACAAAACCAATCATAGGTTTTTATTAATTCAATTTATTCTATTTTATAAAATAAAATATCAAATAACTTCCCAAATTCTATAAATTTTAAAATATGCCAAAAATTATAATTCCATTTGAATTATGGGTTTTTCCATAATTCCATGATAACTGAAATCGTAATCCCAATCCATCACGTATTGGTTTTTTATATATAAATTTATATAAACTTAAATAAAATCACTAAAATCAAGGTTTAATTATTTGGAGCAACAAAAATGGAACCACCTACCATTTTTCACGGAAACGCATATCAACAACACCTGTAACTAGATTTCTCAATGAAATACTATAGAAACAAAGATCTAAAAATCCAACCTAGAATAAAGATTCAAATAAATTGATCATAGATCCATCAATAATATAATAATCTAACACTTCACAATGGGGGGAGAAAGTAAGATCATGAGAAGTTTCATGAGAGGATAATCACTTATAGGATAGGGATCAAATGAGACATGTCATGCTTCAATATACTAAGAAAGGGGATTTTAGGAGATATAAAGGGTTCTCGAGACCCTCCAATACTAATAAAGTTTATATAGGTGGATTTATGGTCGATCAAAGACTTAATCTAGTGTTTTAGGTAATTCTAATCAAATTTTTGGAGATAAAAATTCTTTTGTGGACGGTTATGGATTACCCAGCCAAAAGTGTAGAGGCACGACATAGGATTGAGGCTTTGGTTCCACAATATGGGAATTGTTCATTAAAGGGGTGGAGAGTGTAACACCCCTAGAAAAGTGATATGTAAAAATGATAAATGATAATACCTAAGACAATAATGTTCACATTTCTTTTCAAGAGCCTACCTGATTAGACCTTCATAGCTAAGAATGTTTGTCCAAGAGTAATGGTCAGGATAGTGACCATATGGGATGTTTCCCAAGGTGTGTGTGAGTGAGTAAAAAACAAACTGAAATATTATTTCTTCTCTACGGGGACAATAATTAGTCTAGTAGTGGACCCAAGTGAATAACAGTATGTGTTTTGATGGGAAGGAAACTGTGGTTTTATAGGAGACCCATGGGGTCAGATGACAATGTTCATGACCCAGGGAAGTCAGGGTCATGATATAAAGAAAAAAATGTATGGGTGGTTTAGTAATATAATCAAAAATGAATTATGAGATGAATTGGTAAATGTATCACCACTTAGTAAGAATCTGTAATGGGGATGGAATATATGGTCAGGTCGGAGATGAGAGATCTAATTGTCAATATATATCATAAGGTTATAAGAATCAATACACACAATGTTATCAAAACTATTATCTTTATAGATCTGTATCATGTTCAGAAGATAGAAAAAATTATCTCATCCTAAATCTATGGAAGGTAAATCCAAATAATAATCAATAAAACACAAACACAAGAATATAATTCTTAAAAATGGGGTGAATTTATCCTATTATAGTGTTATGGATAAAAAACCATAAACCATAAACTAATATATGGATTTGGATATCATTTAAGGATATTTTTTCTGATAAATCATACTTCACTATATAGTTTAAATGATTTGTGGTGTGTACCATATCTCATGATATTTAATTTCATGAAATAATTACAAGTATTTTATTAAGTTTAGGGTTGTATTATAATAAACTTTGGGTATTATAGTTTAACGTCATATAGCTAGAACCAACCCTTTGTAGTTTATGTTCACGATGGATAAAATTTTATGAACTCAACATGGAGGTATAAAAAGTATTTCTTGTAAAATAATACATTGCTGGTATATGTGATACATTACTATCTATTTTAATTAATGCTTAATCTAGTATGGAGTATAACTTATGTGTGGCACAATATCATTCCCTTATTTGGTCATGATTCGATGGTCTCCCATGGTATCATGGGATTTATTATACCCAATACTAATTCTCCCGAGATAAATGAGTATATGTGAACCATCATGTTGAAGGATTTTTTCAATATGATTTTAATTAATCTAAATTTCTTATAGTGTGTATAACTTTTTTCTCATCATGTCACGCTAATTAATCTATATGGACATGATATTTATCTTATCCAAAAAAACTGATCAAAGATAGAAAATTTAGGGAAGTTTAATTGAACTTCAATGGGAAAAACTATCTATGTTCCCTACATAATTTATTGTAGAGTCGCCTATATAAAAATACGAGTCGTGGTGAAATAATCCCATAAACAATGTTGGAGTTTATCTAGCCAATATCTATTTTCTTTTTCTACCATCTTCTGAAGGATAATATATACAGTTTTATTAAATGAATATATCTATCCATTTTCCATTAAATTACAATGTGATGAATGTTTAAACTAAATATTGTACTCTTGTTTCACCCTCTTTAATTTAAGAGACAAAAATAGTGCTTTTATCCATAAATCCTTTGTGATGGTCTCCAAATTTTTTAATAATATTGGACTTCAGGAAATTAATAAGAAATTTTTTTTCTAATTCTTTCAAGGATACATTATTAGAACATATTTATGTTAATTTTGATGCGGTAAGAATAAATTATAACTAACTAGAGATGGATATAAGTAAAGGATCCATCACATCAATTCTGTATGTGGAAAATATCCAAGAGTATTTTGTGATGTAGAAAATCTCATCCACTTGATGAATAATGTCTAAATGTATCTATAATGAATGGTTTTTTTTTATTTCAATGTAGTCCTATATAATAAAAGTTTAAAAGTATCCACGTCTACATATTTAATAGAATATATTGGTTATTTTTTGGTGACCACAACATAAGATAATATGGACTTAATCTATAATAATGGGGGTTTCTCCTCCTTCAATGCCTATAAGAGGAACCACATAAATCACTCATTTTGAGAGAAACTTCTTAGAATTTTATAAATAAAAATGAAATAAATTTACTTCTCATTAAAGAATATTTTCCTTCTTGGCTCAACCTAGTGAACGATCCCTTTTGGTGGTATTACACTAAGGGTGAAATCCTTCCAATTCTGGTATCATTTAGTAAAGGGAACAAATCAAATTAACCTATATGGGTTTTGATTTTATTTATTTAAGACAAATAATTTTTGGTGGAAGGAGAGACAACCCTATTATGTGTGATAAGAATTTTTTCTCATAATGATCAAGATCAACTAGGGTTACCACTGCTTTTTCTAGTGTATCAACCTCCATACATTAAAAAACATGATGTGAGACTGTGTTGAAATTTTATGTAATTTTTCCATCAACCACTATACATAATCAAAATTTTGAATAAACTATTCATTCATAATATTATAATTATTGTTGATTTTTTTGATCAAGAACATTAACTCAACCATTATGTTTAATAGAGTAACCATTCATTATAGGAACTATTTGACCCTAAATTGTGACCTTGGAATTCCACCTCATTATTAATTCATCCCTCTAACAATAATATGTTTACTTAATAACCATTTTTACTAGAGAGAGAAATATAGTCCCTAATATGGCCTTATTTATCTTTTTATTTTCCATTCTTATACCTATTGGACTTTTAAAAGTCCCATAATAATATATTTCCCATGGTTTCAATTTTTTTATGGGTGGAGACGACCTATTCATCAAGTATTTTTATTTCTAATGATGAATTATCTGAGATATGGTGGTTTATGAAGAAAAATTATAATGTTTTTCACTCGATCGCCCATGGAGACATGAATTGGAGGTCAAATTTCTATAGGGTGAATTCCCATCACCATATTAATTCATTTAAGATAGGGAAACATAGGATATATTTAATTGAATTGATATGGGAAATGGATTATACCTCATAGTGTTGTAAATAATGTCAAAACATTTATACTATGAAAATTAATGCAATATTATTCTTCTCAATATCAAAACATCATATCATAAAATCAAACATTATCCTATTGAGATATTAAAGAATATTCTACATTCATATATAATTTTTTAGAGTGAGGATGGAACTAAGTGATGTTTTAGGGTATCCTTAGAAAGTATGAGATTCTTCCCTTCTATAGTAGGCATTAGGACTGGTGGTCGGAGAAGGTACTATTGAGATTATCAAAGGCTCTCTAAAATTCATCATTGTAGTGACAGGTGAAACCATTATTCATTAAATTTATTAAGGAAAACAAATTTTTATAGAGTTTATATATAAATAACACAATTTAAGTGAAATATTAATCATTTTATAAATTTAATATATCATATACTTTCTTACATTACCATCCATGGAAAAATAATAATGTCGTTCGTGTGTACAGCAGACTACCACCTTGTGAAATGATGTTATTCTTTTTTATTACTACTTCACATTGATAGTATATTTAATTTTATATTAAAAGTTATATTAAATTTATTATATTATTGTAACTAAAGAAATATTAAATAACACTTACCAACTTTTCATCATTATTGCTTAAAATGGAATCATTAGACATGTGTACCTACGACCTACCGTCTCGATGATTATAATGCAATTAATTTTTCATAACCATAATTCATGGTTATTTTTTAAAATTAAAATTTATATATAAAAATGATAATTACATAATTATTATTATTCTTTATAATTTAGTACTTCTTGGTTTATATGTTTCCCATTTTTTAAGATAATTAATTTTCATCTATTTTCTTTTTTATTTTTTAGTCATGACGCGAAATATTAGAAATCATTCCAATAACCATTATGTTGTAAAATGTAATTATTTCACTAAAATGGTTCCTAACCTAATGGAAAATGGAATTTAAACATCGTATGATCATTATAAATTAGTTATCTCAAATTATGATTAATAGCTACAAAATAGTTTAATTTCAAAACACATCAAAGAAGAGAATGATGAAAACTCATGGATGATAAAGTGTTAAAGAGGATAAAGTAAAGAAGATTAAATTTCATGGTTTTCAAAAATGTGGGATGATTATCCATGTAAAATGAATTACAATAACTAGAATATGTTTTATGTTTGTAAAAGGAGGAAATATTGATGCTAATTACTAGAGAAAAATGAATATTTGGGTTAACAGGAAGCCTTGAAATAAAGTTCAACCTAAAGAACCACTAGTAATTCAATGTTTTAAATATGGGGAAAATGGCCATTATCTAATTCAATTCTATGATCCACGAATTAATTCCAATTTACATATGTTATAAAAATAATTGAAGGGTTAATATTGAATTTTTAGGTGTTTTATCTCATGAATCATGTTGTTGAAGTACTTTTATTAGTGGTGTATTTGTTATAAGAATAATGAAACTTATAAATATTATTTTGTAGAAGTTGTGTATTTTTTAAAATATGCTAAATAGTAATAATTACCTAGAAATTTTATTTAATTGTAAAGTGATATTTTTTATAGAAAAACTCATGATTTAGGAAAATAAAATATTTGATATGTACACTATGTTTAGATAATTATAGTCAATTAAAATTTTTTATTTTTTTGGGAAAAAATTAAGATGTATAGAAATATTTAGATATTAAAATTTTATTTTATGATTAATACTATATTTAGGATTTAATTCATATTTTTGGGAACCTTATAGGAATTATATAAATATGGTTTTATAAAAAGGACAACCTATATACTAGGTGATAAACCATCACATTTGGAAAGGTCATAGGGCTTGAACCCATAACTGAAGGGATATAAGGGTATAATGACTAAAACTAGCATACATGATGTACTTGTTAGTATGAAATTGTTTTTCCATAAATTAATTTATAGATAAATAATAAGTTAGTTTTTTGGAATATATTTTAGGATTAAATATTTTTTAATTTTCCTGGATTTTAGGGTAATTAATGATATTTAGGCAATTGTTTCATTGGGTTAAGGTATATTTAACCCATGAGTATAAGATGTGATTTAATATCAAATATTATATGGGAATAAGAAAATTAAACCATTAAACGTTGAGGATATTTTGGATTTAGAGTGCTTTAGTTATGGAATAGTATAAATTGAACTTTGGATTTGGTGATTATCATAAATGTGTATTCATTTTGGGTATTATCTTACATTTTTATAACCATTATAGTTTTCATAAATATATAAGGAATATTTTAGAACTCTTTTATGGATATTATGATAAATTAAAAGTTAATTTTATTAATTCACGCATAATAAAATTCACATTAGATATTTTTTTTCTTGTGTAAGAGGTGTAGTGGAAGGTGATCGAAGGAAAACCATAGGGTAATATTGTGTATATGAAATTTAAACATATCAAGTAATTATATTTTATGGTGTTCTATATCATAATAGTAAAATAATCCCTAAACTCTAGGAAAAATTTCTTGAAACAAAAATGATTTCCTATTACATTAATATATAATGAATAAATCGTGTTTTAAATCATCAAATATTTATGGGTTTTTAGTCATTATCTTTATCTTGATCATTAACTTTATTATTATTAATGATATATATAACTCTTTATAATTATTAATTATTTTATTAAATATACATATTTTAACTTCCAACCAATTTTCTCCATCTTGAAATCCTAATTATGTGTTATTCAATATAACCATCATATTTCAGTTTCCATCTTTTTAAGATGATGTTTTATTAACCCTTTTTATGATGTTGTTTTTCCAAAAAGAAATGACATATTATTTAAAAATTAATTGTTTATCAAAAGTTTAAATTAATAGGATTAAACATATATAATGGGTACCATGTGACACCCTAATATTTTGGAATGAAGAACACAATGTTCAATAGTGTATAGGACACACAACACTAATCTTAAACGACCCACAAAATATTTTACCATTATAAGCTAGTCATTAAATCAGTAGGTATGAACAGTATTAACTAGTATATTAAAGATATATAAATTCTATACCTATCATAAATTTATTCATAAATTCTTATTATGTTATCACATAACTTTTAATAATGACATTTGATTCTATAAAAAGATATATTCCCTTAAAAATTGATTTTAATTAATTATTATGGACACATATTATAATTAATTTATTAAAGTTTGTGATATTTTATTATATAAATTGAAATTAATTTTTTAATAAACTTGTAAAAATTATCTTATGATGAATTTTTGGTATTTTAAAAAATATTTTTTAAATGAATATTGATAAATACAGATATTTTTTTGAAAACAGCCTTTTCATTTAAATCATTTACAAAATTATATTTTGTATTTTTTTAATTATTTAAAATTAAAATTATCTAAATTATATTATTAAAATCCAATTTTGGTTTTTCTAATTAATTTCATGTTGAATTTTGATATGACAATTTTTTTATACTTATGATATTTTTTCGTTGGAAAACTGTTTTTTATCACATCTACATGTTTAATTTTAAATTAAATTCATTGAATAATATGAATTGAATTTGGAGAAATGTATTAAATTTTTTTAAACATAAAAAATAATATTATATAATAATTTAAAGTTAATTTTTTTTACATAATGAATAATAAAAAACTAAAAATCCATTACTGTATTTAAGGTTAAAATGCGATTATAGGTGGTTAAACTAAAACGATAAGTGTTAAAATTAAATAAAACATGTAAAAATACTATTTTCTGGAAATAATTAGACCTTATATAATCTAATATTTATGAATGATCCATTTATATCCTTGTGACATGTTTAAAACATGGGTATACCCTTTTCTTTTGAAAAAATCTAACTTTGTTTTCACCTGCACTTTAAAAGGGACTCCCCCTCTTTTATAATAATTAAACGTATAAAGAATTTTAGTTTATTAATTACATAAAAAATACCTTCATTAATTCCTTAACCACATACTAGAGTAATTTTTTAATATAAATATAATATTGAGATGCAATAGGTATAATCCTAAAGAGTTGGTCTAAAGAAGAGGTATCATTTTTAACCAAGCATCTTTATTTTATTTCTTCTAACACCTCCTTCAAATATGACTCAATAATGATGATATAATAATATCATTAATTAAAATAAAAATAAAATTTATTATATTAATTTCATAACATAAATCCATATCTTTTTCTATCAAACTTGAAATGAAACCATCATTCATGTATGATATACTACCTCCTCACAAACCAATAATTTATTTTCCATCATCGCCTCTCAAAGATATTTATGATGATTTATTAAACATTTATATATGATATTAATTAAATATTAATGATTATATAAAACTAATATTTCATATAATTTCTTACCATACCATCAATGGAAAATGATATCGACATTCATGTGTATGGTGGACTAACAACTTGCGATGCGACATGATTCATTTTTGATTATCACATCACAGGGATAGTATTTTTAAGTGTAATTAAATAAATAATATGATATTTATTATAATATAATTATTTTGGAAATATAAATTAATTTTTACCTTCTTTCCATCGTGATAATTGAAAAATGGAAACATTACACATACGTATGTATGGCCAACCATCTTCATGGTTGTAATGTAGTTTATTTTTCAAAACAATAATTAATGGTTATTTTTATAAGAATAATTTATGTATAAAAATTAAAAATTTTCCTGTATTATTATTATTGATATGATCAAAAAATGACACCTTTTACAATGTTCAACACCGAAAAGTATTTTTAAAATTATGAACTCTGCATCCTCAAAACACTTGACGTGATCATAATTGATTAAGTAATTGAATATGTCATCAAAATAAATTATTTAAATGTTTTAAGTATAAGAGATTTAATCTAAAAAATGATATTATAAAAAATATTATCAAGATAATATTATTATAAATTAGATAAAATACATGCATGATAATATCTGGACTCTAGGTGAGGGTTTCATCTCAAAACATCATTCTTTGAGACAAATTTATTTATTTACCAAATTTCATTTAAATATTTTATAAAATTACCCTTAATACATTATATAATAAATCCTTCTTACATAATGAAATTTTCAATTATTATTCATTTAACACATTCATGAGAGTTATGATTCAAAAGTTACCAAATCGGTAAGTGATTATGTTTCAATCATATTTTAATCAAGATTGTTTATTCTTTAATTTACATTACAAAGAAATATTTTATAATTTTATAATAAAACCACTTTGTTTTATTCTTCTCTAATTATTCCTGAAATTTTCATGTAATAGTACCATTTAAGGGGTAATAAAAGCCTTATATTAATTTCTCAAATTCCATAATTATAAAATTTAATTGATTAAGATATTGGGAAAGATTAGGAAACTCATTTTCCTTACATTTTTAATTATTATGTTATGTGTCATGATTGATTTCTGATATGTGGAACACCTAAATTATGAACATGTTATGATTAGTTTGATCAGATAACACTTCAATGTATTGATTAAAACATTATTCTCATGTGGTATCATATATTGGAGTAGGGAGTAATCCAAATAAATTATGAGACCTTCTCCACCATGTTAAATTGTCTCAGTAGTTAGCCTTGATCCTGATTATTTCTTATTATATATTGATGTCATATATCATGTGATGTCGTGATCAGATGACACCATGTTATTTATGTTATTATTGCATGTTATTAATCACGAGCCTTCTCTTTTATGAGATTATTTTATAGTTAGGACTCACAAGTTATGGTTCCTTATCATATTTATTCACTTATTGGGATTTTTTGCTCACTCCCTTGGTCTATGTATTCCTTAGGTCATACCAGTCATTTTTAGAATCTCAAAACGAATTAAGATCTCATTATGGATAATAAGGGCAAGGAGTTTTATTTTAGTCTCACTTTAATGTATTATAATCCTAGTTTTCCAAATACACAAGGCCCTGTGATCATTGGGTAATAATTAATTGATGTTTATGTTAAAAACATGTAATAATATCTATAAAAGTTAGGGGTAGCCATATTGAGTATCAGATAAAGGTTTATTTACTTTTGGGGATTAGGATTAGAGAACATTATTAAAAAAACAAGAGATGATTCTAAGCATTGGAAAATATCCTAGAATTTTGGTTTAGTTTAAAGAGAGTAGTTGTAGGTTTTTTTATCCCTCTCTGGATAATAATAGTTGATGTGGATCTAGAATAGTTGAACCTAGTATTAATACATCCATAAAAATGAAATGGTATTTGACTTGATCATTACCTAGGTCACAATAATGTCTTTACTATACACCTAGTTTGACACTCATGAGGGATATGATTTAGAAATTATGAAACAGTTCAAAAACATGATTAAGGACCTCAAAACATTGTTTGCTTAGAACACATAATAGGGATCATTACTAGGGATAATCAAGATTTAAATATAGAGACTCATCGTTCATTGTGTACTTATCATTTATAATTTATTCCTTAAATGTCAACACATATCTCTATTCCATATTGATTCATGATATATTACATAAACGTATACATAATAAAACCAATAAGACTGATAACACTACCATATTTTGAAATTAGGTACATTACATAACAACCTAAAAAAATAAATACATCATCCTCATTGAAAACTTCCTTAACATGCATATACTTAAAAGTTCTTAAGATAACCAGGGGATATACATAAAATTGGGGTGAGCTATAAATCTTAGTAAGGGAATTACTATAAAATAACATGATGAAATTAATCCATGTTATAAAATAGGAATATAAATGGGGAAAATGACTGAGAATCATAAATATGAACAATGAGGTATGATATAGTATGATAATCATAAAGGCAACATTGAAAATGTGGAAACAACTTAAAACACTGCATCATAAACATAGATCAAGGATAACTCCAAGAAATCATAATAGAAAAAGTCCCCTGATAGATTATTTTCACTCCCTAACCACTTTCACGATGTTTCATGAGACGAAAACATTACCCAATGCATTTGGGTGCTATATAAGTCCAGTCGGACCCACCACATTTATTTCCTTCTCATGGTTAAGTTTGTCGCACAGATCATAAAACTTGGATCCCTTCATCATAATATTTTATTCCAAAATCATGAAGTGTGGAATAAAAAAAATAAGTCCCTAATAAATAATTACATGTGTATAATGGTGAAAACCCTAGATAGTAAATTGGTATGGTATTCACTATACAATTGTTTTCTATGAAAAATTGAGGTGAAATTTCAACCGCATAATAGGGGAATATTAATGTTCATGGTAGGGATTGATGAGAGTGAAATGGTTATATAATCATTTATAAATAAATTTAATATTAAGGGTGATACAAAAAAATATATACAAACATTATGAAATAGAGATAAAAATGTAACATAGATAAGATACTTGAATAAAGAGAAGAATGAGAGGATCCCTTACCATGAGGGTATGACTCCAAATGTTGGGTAGGAGTTTATTGAGATCTTAGGGCATCTTGTGAGAACTATATAAAGATAATAGAAGCATAATTACAAGATCCCTGTATTTTTAGTGATGTTAAATGGGATCTTGGGAGGGTTTTTATAGGAAATGAGTGGATAATTCATTATCATTTCTCAAACATAGGATTTGGAATCTATATAATACAATAATAAAAACCAAAATCTTTCCCATGGTTTTGGACCATGGTTTATTTAAAATGTGAGTGTTTTCATTATTTTTTATTTTCTTGCACCAAAATTAGTAAAATATTACCCTTGGTGATGTGGTTTTGAGTGATGATCTTAAATAAATGATTTTAAAACCTTAAAATATATTATAAGTTTTTCATGATTCATAAAGGATTTATAAAATTAATAAAATAAACATAAATTAACATTATTTTAAAGGAAATATATATATTTTTTTTAAAATCATTTATGGAATTTATTATATCTTTTGGTTCATTATGATGTCATAATACACACCATATATTTATACCATATTTAATTTTTACCCAAAAATTTGACTATCTCAGATGTTTAATAAAAATTAACATTTTTATAATTTTGACATTATGATTCCAAAAATAATATTAATTTTAAGTAAATAATTTTATAAATATGCGAATTTTATATTATAAAAGAATAATCTACATTTATTAGTAAATGTTATATTTTTTGACAATAACAATTTTCAAACCTATATAAAAATTAAGTTTGACTTTATAAAACTGATATCAAAATTTATATTTAATAAAAAAATATTTCATAATAATATTTTATTAAAATATTATTAATGTCAAAAAATCCACTAATTCATGGAAATAAATTTCTTAATTGAATTTGAATATTGCCCAAAAATATATTTTTCGTTTTATTATATAAAAATTAAAATCATTAATAATGTAAGAGTATTAAAATAAAAATGTATTAATTATTATATACAATATAAATATTCATATTATTAGGGTCTTGAAACACATCCCTTTAATACACCAGAAAACACCCTAGGAGTAAGGTGTGAGACAATGAGTCTTTCATGGGGTGGTGCATCATACAGAGTTTGGGTCATGATCTCGATGAGCATGAACATATCTTGTAAATAGTTTCACTCATGCTTAAGTTATTAGATCTAAACATTGGATTGATTGATGGAAAAGACTAGTTATTCTATCTCCCTTCTAAGATATGATAAATTGGCTTCATATGGTATTATCCTATTGGTTGAGGACATCACTTCCTTTTTCAATATCAATTGGATTTGTTAAAACCTTATATTTACAATAATCATATGATAACTATTCAATGGTTATATTGTCAGAAATTATGATGATTTACTATCTTTTAAATCTTATAGGATATAAAACCAAATAAGTTAATATGTTTCCTAAAACCATATTATATAATAACACATTTAAATAAAGCATAAGGGGAATTTTATTTTTAAAATTTCAGGTAATTATAATCTCCCCCCCCCCTAAAAATTTATCCAAAAACAATTTCACTTCACACATTAACAAAGATGAGGGTAACATTTTTTTACCACCTCCACCAGTTACCAAATTTCTTCTCCAACCTTTTCGTTTCTCCATATCACTTTTACCATGTGCATTCTCTTATTTCATAGAATATTGTCTCTACGATATAAGATCCTCAACAGATGATTCTCATTTGAGAGACCATTATTCTAAGGTACTTATTTTTGATTAAGTACATGTGATGGTTCTTGTATGTACTTCCTAAAGTTAGATACATGGAGTACATCATGTACTTAAGATAGATTAGGTTGGAGTGATAGTTGACAGGATACATCTCCCATGCAATCAAGCATCTCAAAGGGACCCATGTATCTTGGATTATGATTTCCCTTCTTCCCAAATCTTGTTATTTTCAACCTTTGATATATGTTGAGAAGTACCACATATCTAACATCAAACTTTAGATATCCTTGATGATTCTCAGCATAGTTCTTTTTTCGACTCTAAGTATCCTTGATGTGTTTTTTAATAGTCTTAACCTTTTCGACCACTTTTTCAACCATTTTAGGTCCTAATAGTTTTTATTCCCCAACTTCTCCATAGTAGGCAGGTGTTCTACACCTATTCCTATAAAGGGATTTATATGGATCCATTTGGATTCTTGAGTGGAAATTATTATATATTTATAACTCGAATAGATGAGGATGTTGGTCGAATCTTCCTCTAAATTCAATTGAGAAATCTCTCAACATGTCCTCGAGTATCTGAATAGTCTGCTCAAATTGGCCACCGGTTTGGGGGTTATAAGTCATGATGAAGATAAACTCAATATTTGGGGCATGTTGGATAATCTTCTAGGACATAAAGGTAAATCTTGGATCTCGGTTAGATCCAATCGATAGTGTTGTTCCATTGAGCATCAAAACATCTCTTATGTATATTCTTGCAAGTTAATGAAGTGAAAAGTCCTCTCAAATTGAAATGAATTAAGCTGTTTTTATAATATGATGCACCAAAACCCATATAGTATTATTTCCTATTAATATCTTTAAAAGACAAGTTATAAAGTCCATGGTGATGTTTTTTCATTTTCATGATGGTATGGGTAATGGTTTCATCCACCCCTTGGATGTTTTCCATTCTCTATTCACCTAATGACATACAAGACCATATGATGTATATTATATTATCTCATTCTTTATATTTTCCCACCAATAGTTCTCTCATATATCTAAGTATATCTTTGTGCTTTTTAGGCTGATGGAAAAGGTTTATCTATGTGAATCATCCAACAAATCCTTATGTAACCTAGGATTTAATGTTACACATATTCATGAACCACATCTCACAAATCCATTTTCATTAACATTTAAATTTAAATATTTACCTATTATTATAACTTCCACTTTACTTAGAATTCTTACATAATCTATTTGGGCATCCATTATCTTAAATAGAAGGGATGTTTGGGAAATAATTTATAAAAGGATTGATCATATTCATTCCTTTATGAATCACATTTACATTATTCTTATGTATAATAAGATCATATCCTTTTTAATTCTCATAATTGATAAAATTACAAGATCCTTTCAACATAGAGAATATACCACTTTATTATCTTTTCCCAAATTATAGTGGATTGAGTATTTATAGTCCTTGATTATATCTAACCATCGTCACTGGTTCATATTTAGTTTTCTCTATGTGAATTCATAATTGAGTATCATGTGATATGTATATATTTCATACTTCTCCCCAAAGAGATAATGTCTCCATATTTTCAAAGATAAGATCACTATAGAAAATTCCATATCTTTCTTTGGGTAGTTCTATTAATTAACTGTAAATTTTATTTGAGGCATTGGATATCAAATTTTTATTCTTCATTAACACACATCTCATCAACCTCTTCAAAAAATTGTTGAATACCACCATGTTTCCCCACATTTGTAAAGCATGTGTACATGTGTATTGATAAGAATATGTTTCACCTTATTGAATCTATCTTCACATTCATCATTCCAAAAAAACATGAATCTCTTCCGAGTTAGCTTGGTTAGAGGGTATTAAAATCATGAGAAAATTCCCAATAATCGAGGATAATACCCAACTAATTTGAGGAAATTATTGATATTTTTCATAGATGTTAGCCTTTTCATCTATTTAATCACTTATATCATTGAACAGTCCAAAGATATCCCATTTTATGTGATAATATTCACTATGAATGGGACTTTCTTGAACAATAAATCACATTTTAGATACTTTTCATAAAATTTATCTTTTAATAAGGTCATTAGCACAATGGAAAGATTCTCCTTCTACTCATTATTTCTTTTGGAGTATATTATAATATAATTTATAAATACAACCAATTTTTATGATGTAATATTTAAAGATTAAATTCATCAAGTCCCTAAAGATTTATGGACCATTAGTGATTCTAAATAACATTACTATGAGCTCATAGTGTGCATACCTAATACAAAATGTAGTCTTGGGGATATCCTCCTTCTTCACCCTAACATGGTAGTACCATGACCACAGATCCACCTTGGATAAGTATTTTTCTTCACAAATCTGATCAAATAAGTCATCAATCCATGTAAGATGATATATGTTAATTATCGTGATCTTTTTGAGCTCACAATAATCAAAACAAAGGTGCATTGACCAGTCCTTCTTCTTGATGAAGATGACTGGTGTACCCCATGATGTAGCACATGGGCATATAAACCCTTTATCAAAAAAAATTCAATATTGGTTTCTACATCTCCTCAAGCTCTAGAACATTAATTCTATATATAATATTGGATAATGTTGATTCCATGGGTATAAGCTCAATTTAAAATTCATTCTCTAGGATTTCAGGAAGACAAGATGATTCTTCGAGAAACACTTCAGCATGTTCCCTAAAAATGGTCCTGAATTCAAGGATGATCATTTTCTTATAATCAATAATTTGATCTAGATATTCTTACTCATAGGTTAATATTATTCATTATTGAAATGTTTTTGGATAAATAATATTCTTCCATCTTCTTAAATTAATATAGAATTGGAGGACGATTCATGTTAGAGAGAGTGATTTCCTTATCATAGAAATTTTTGATGGATTTATATAGGTAAATCCAATCTATACATTAAATGAAACTAAAGGGAGTATGAAAAGGTTCACTGGGAATTTCATCCTGCAAATTTTTATGTGGATGAGTTATATACATGGGATGCACTAATTTCACCATTTTCCATTATCAACGACACATCAACTTCCATGTTTTTTGGTGGTGTTTGAATAGTTCTAAAATTCATGATATGGAGGAATGAATAAACTAGAATCAAAAAGTAAATACCCTATTCTTGAATAAATACCTAAAATACCTACCACCACTTCATTTTTTGGATCTTCCTCATCTGTTCTGAAATCATATGCTTTACCATTTTTCTTATAGGTTGTTGGTTGTCTCTGATAACCCATGGCTTATTACCTTGGTTTTCAAAGTGTACTGGTTCCAAGAAGTTGAAAAAATGAAGAATGAGATATGCTTTGACTGGAGCATTCATTTCCTATATTGTATTGGTGGTATTCTCCCTTCATTAATCACTATCTAGGTTTCCTTCTTTCCCACACCTAAAAAATTTCATTGTCCCCCTTAAGAAATTTACGAGGTGCTTCTTTATTCACTTTTGACAAGTGGGGTATTGAAATTTCTTAGCACGATTAGATTTCTCCATCATACCTCAAGAATTAAACTCAACTTTTTTATTCTTATCTCCATGATACCCTTGAGATTCACTGATCTCCATTACAATATTGAGGGAAAATAGAACTATTTCCTCGTAGCTATCAATGCCTCGGATCATGAGAGATTTTTGTATACCATTCTTAGCCCACCAAAGAAGTGTTTAACCTTACACTTGGGGGTAATGATTAAGACATAGGGGTATCATGAAAGTCTTAAGAAGTTTTCGTCACTCAATTTGATAGATTCTTCATCTTTTTTACTTAAGATCAAGGAAATACCATTCCATTTTAATTTTGAGGGTGAAAAGAGAATATTTATCAAATTACATTTTTGAGGGAATCATTCCACCGCATCACTCCAATATATTCTTCAAGATTCATATTCTTGATCAATTTCCACCATTAATCATATTCTCTATAAATTTGATAAATATATATTAGAACCTTCTCTAATTTAAAACATTGAAGGATTGAGAATATCTTCTCAATGGAATTGATCCATTGTACCACGATTAAGGGATCATATGATTTATTAAATATCGGAGGCATTTGTCACTTAAAGGTATCAATTTCATATTTTTATTTCTTAGGGGTATTTAGGATATCATCCTTGTCTAGTTTTTTATACAGATCATGAGTCAGTTGAGAGGGTATAATCATAAAGTTCTCTATTCCTTCTCTAATCGGGTAGGGCATCTCATTGAGGTATTCATCACATTACCCTTAAAATTGGTTGTTTACCTAAATCCTTCTTTTTCCATCTATTCACTACAATAATAGTAAAATTAAGAAAGAGTATTTTTTAACTATTAAACACATAAATGGGAATATATTTATATAAAATAGATAACTTATATATTACTTGTATTTCCTTATCTTATGAATTTCTATGCTTCAATATATGTCATCCACGATATATTTCCTAGCATATACTCTTATGGAAATATTTTTTTCCATTAATAATGGTTCATAATGATATTATGAATTTAAAAAATAATATCTCCCTAGAGTTCCAAAATAGTTTTACAAAAAATCCCATTTTTGTGCACCAGTTTCAGATAGAGTCTAGCTCAACATGTTATTTTCATGTTTTACCCCTTCGTATATCTCGGATAGAACCAGATCCACTTATAGTATATAAATAGTGATTTGTTTTCTTGTTAAAACAATTAGTCCATACTCAAAAAAATATTGTGATTTTTTCTTATATTTGGTTTTATCCCTATGTATTTATCAAGAGTTTTCTAATACTAATCCCAAAAATAACTAAACATTACTTTGATACCAACTATGAAAATACTTATATTTATTACTTATTATTTATTAAATTATCACATAAAATTACACATAATAATAGCTGGAATATAAAAAATTATACTACATTTGGGAATTATGTAGGTTATATATAAACTTAATGAAATAAATACATCATTCTTATTGAAAACTTCCATAACAAGCTAGCACTTAAAATTACATTTGATAACATGGAGACATACATAATAATGGGTTAGAAATAAAGGCTAGTAAGGGAATAAACATGGAATAACATAAAGAGAGTAATACATCATAGAAAATAAGAATACCAAAGAGTCATAAAATGGGTGAAAATCATAAACATGAACAATGAGGCCTGACATAACATGATAATCATAAACACAACATGGGAAATGTGGAAACACATAAAACACTGCATCATAAACAAAGGTTAATGAAAACTACCACAACATCATGATTGAAAAAGTCTTGTGATAGATTAGTTTCACTCCCTAATCAACTGCATGATGTCTCATGAGACTAAAACATTACCCAATGCATTGGAGAACCATATAATTTCGGGTGCACCAGTCACTTTCATTTTGTTATCATGCTTAAATGTTCCACATAGATCATACAACATGGATTCATTTAACATCACCTTTTATTCCCTGATAATGGAGTTTTGAATAAATTAATTTAAGTACCAAATCAATAAATATATGAGCATAATGGTGAACAACCATGATAGGAAATGGGTATGATATTCACAACATAATTGTTTGGCATGGAAAATCACCGTGAAATTTCAGTAGAACAGATGGGGTATATGAATATTAATGGGAGGGATTTATGAGAGTAAAATAGGTATCCCATTATTTAGAAATAAAATTTCTAGTAAGGGGGATTTTTAAGAACATATCCTAAAATTATGAAATGATGATAAAATACATAAGATAAAGAATATACTTGAATACGGAGAAGAAGAGGACGCCTTACCTTGAGAGTGTGAATAAAAATCCATATGAGGAGCCTTTGGGGAGATTATGATACCTTTCGAGGACTCTAAAGAGGTAAGGGACGAGTCAGAAAACTATTCAAAGATTTTAGTGATGTTATATTGGATCTTGAGAGGTTTTATATAGGAAATGTGTGGGTAATTCTTTATTATTTCTCAAACCTAGGTTTTGAACTCTATATAATAAAATAACCAAAACCAAAAAACTTCCCATGTAATTTTCCCATGGTATCTAGAAACTTGGAGTGGTTTAAATTATTTTATAATTCCAAGTGTTTAATATAATAAAATATTATCCTTGGTGATATGGACGTGAGTCACATACCTATAGAAATGATTTTAAAACCTTAAATTATATTATATGTTTTGGAGGATTTATAGAGGATTTAAATTATTAATAAAATAAAGATAAAATAAAATTAGTATAAAGGAAAAACATATATTTAGTGGTAAATATGATTTATAGTATTTATTACATCATTATTTTCATTATGATGTCATAGTACACAACGTTAATTTATACCATATTTAATTTTTACCTGAAAGTTTGATTGTTTGAGAAAATTAGAAACAATACACTATTGGATAATTTCAATGTTATTATTCAAAAAATAATTTTCATTTTATGTGAATTATTTTCAATATATGTGAATTTTCACTTATAAAAAAACAGCTTACATTGATTGAGGAATGTTGGGTTTTTTTAACAATAATAGTTTTCGAACCCTTATAAAAATTATATTTGACTTCATAAAAACTATTTGAAAAATTATATTTAATAAAAAGTATTTAATAATAATATTTTAATAAAATATTATTTATTTTAAAAATCCATTTATTCCAAAAAATATATTCCTTAATTAAATTATAATATGACATGAAAATATAATTTTTAATATTATATAAAAATCAATATCATTTATAATAAATAATAAAATGAAAATATATTCATCATTCTATAAAATATGAATATTCATTTTATTATATTCTTGATACATATTTCATTAATACACCATAAAACACCCAATGAGTAAGGTGTGCGATAGTGAGACTTTCATGGGGTATTTAGGTGAACTTTTTTTGGGTTGTGATCTCAATTATCATAAACTTCTCCTATAATTTTTTTTCTAATGTTTAAGTTGTTGGATCTCATATTTTTCTTGATCAAGGAAAAATCTCGATGAAGATATCTCTATTGTAATCTTTAATAAATAGGATTCACAATGTATGATCCTACTTATTGAGGCCATCGATTTTTTTATGTGTCAATTGGAATTGTTAAAATCCTATATTTATATTAATCTAATGATCACTATTCTATGGATATATTATCAAAGGTTATTATTCTTAACAACCATTTAAATCTTATAGGATATAAAACAAAATATATTCCTATATTTTCTGAAACCATATTATGTAATAATACATCTAAATAAATCAAAAGGGTAGTTTTATTTATAAAATTTTGGGTTGTTACACCTTTAAGGTTCATAAGTTTCCCATTCTATATGTTAATGAATTTTCATCTTATTTATTTTATTCTTTATAGTTAATGACCTGAAATAAGATAAATCATGTCAACAACCAATGTGATGGGAAATGTAATTATTTTTTTGTTGACATGACTAACCTAATGGTAACATAATTTTGACAACTTTTGATCTTGTAAAATGAGTTATCTCAAATTATGAATAAAAATTGAACATAGTTGAATTTATAAACACATAAAATAAGAGAAGGATAGTGTCTCATGGAATTTAAAGTGTTAAAGATGATAATGAAAACAACATTCAATTTCATGAATTCAAAAAACATAGGAATAGATTCCATGAAAAATTCCTTAAGGGAACTACAATTTGATTTATGTGTAGAAAAATAGGGAACAAAGAATCTAATTTTTTATGAGAAATAAGCAGTCCAGTTAACAAGATGCATGGAAATAAATTTCAACCAAATGAACCACTAATAGTTCAATGTCATAATTATGAGTAATTGTTTTATTATCAGAGTATTCCATTATATAATAATTAATTCCAAATGACCAATGTTATGATAATCGTTGATGTGGAATGATATAAGTTTTATGGTGTTGGAACTTGATAATCGTGTTGTTGAATTATTTTTATCAATGGTATACTGATTATAAGTATCATAAATCATCTAACGAATGTTCAACAATAGTTTTTTCTATAAATATTTACAATAATATTTTAAATTTTACTAATGAACATGAAGATTAATTTATTGGAAAGATTATATATTACAAAAAAATACACATTACTGAAGAAATTATAATCATTGATATGTACTTGATGTTGATGAAAATATAGCTAATTAAGATTATTTTATTTTGTGGGGAAAATAATTTATATAGAAGAATTTTGTGGTTAAAAATTATTTTAATATGAATTTTATTATTTTTATGATCATAATATTTTTGGTAATGTTATAGTAGTTGTATTAATGTTGATTTAGAAAAAGGACAATATGTGTGCTGAGCAAAAACTCATCACGTTCAGCAAGGCTATGGGGCTTGAACCCACAATTGAAAGCGATAATGGTGCAATGCATACCACTATCTTATGTTATTTATTAGTTAGTATGAAATTATTATTAATTAAATGTATTTATATATATTAAGTTAATTTTGGGAAACATTTTTTTTAAAATTATTTTTTAATTTTGAAGGATTTTTGGTGATTAAGGATATTTTTTTGAAAAATTTATTTAGGATGAGGTATATTTAACCATTAGGTATAAAATGTGATTTAATTTATAAAATTATTTTTTAAGAACAGAATTAAATATTTTCATGTGGATATTATTTTGGATTTAGGGTCATTTAGTTAAGGAATTATTTAGATTTAACTTTGGATTATGAGATTAATATGAATGTGAATTAATTTTGGGAATTATCTAACATTTTTCAAACAATTATAGTTTCAAAAAAGATATAAGGAATATATTATTAAACTTTTATATATGTTATGATTAGTTAAAATTTAGTTTTATTACTTTAAGAATAAAAAAATCATATTGGATATTCATTTCTTAGAGTAAGAGGTGTGGTGTAATGTGATTGAAACACAACCAATGGATGAAATTATGTTTATTAAATATAAACATAAAAAGTAATTATGTTTTCTAGTATTCTATATATTAAAATTAAAATAATCCATAAAATCTAAGATAAGGATTTTGAAACAAAAATTTCATGTTATTACCTTCATATCTGATGAATAAATGATCATCTAACTCATCATAAATTTATTGTTTTGATGTCATTAAACTTCACATGATCATTCACTTTCTTGCCATAAATTATTTTTTTCACGGTCTATACATATTTATTCTTTTTTTATAATTCTATGAATTCACTTACCACCAGTTTTATCCTTCTAGTAAACCTAGTAATGTGTTATTCTAGATGACCTTCATATTTCACTTTCCTTATTTTTAAGAGGATGTTTTATTAAGCCTTTTTACGATGTAGTTTTTCCATAATGGAATTTTGAAGTGTCCAAACCTTTATTACATATCATGATTTCAAATTTTGTGGATGAAATTTATTTTAGAAAATAATTATATAATGGTTGATAGCCTATACGATAAGAAATACCAAGCTTAAATATCTCGTGAAATATATTACCCTTATAAACTAGCCATTAAATTAGAAGGTACTAATAGTCTTAAATAATTTATGAATTATATAAAAAGTTTAAATTCAATATAAATTTATTGATAAATTATTAATAACTGAGTAACCAACTTTTTATAAATATATTTTATTCAACAAAAAAACTGTTTCTTTCAAAAATGTTTTTTATTAATTTTTATGAGAAATATTATAATTAATTTAACAAATGTCGTGAAATTTAATATTATAAAATTAAAATAATTTTTCGAATTAGCATGTCCAAATTATCTTAGAGGATGTTTTCTAAAAAGTTTAATTATTAATGAATAGTGAATCAATACAGGTTTTAATTAAAAACTAGATTTTTTAAAATCATTTACAAAGTTATATTTTAATTTTGAACTTTTTAAAATTAAAATAAGTTCAATTATCATATTATGTATCAAATTTTGGTCATTGTAATCAATTTAATACTGAATTTTTATATAAAAACATTTTATACTTATGAAAAAATTTTTATGGTAAAACCTATTTTTCATCATGCCTACAGGTTTGATTTTAAATTAAATTATACTAATTTTTAAAATTTAATTTTGAAAAATGGATTCGATATTTTTAATAATAACAATTATATTTTATTATAAGTTTAAATTAACTTTTTTACTTAATGAATAATAAAAATAGTTATTGTAGTTAGAGTTGAACTGGGTTTATCGTGGGTTAAACTAAAATGATCAGGGTTAAAATGACCTAAAAACTTTTCCAAATACAATTTTATAGACATAATTTGGCCTAATATAATATGAGGTTCAATAATGATCGTTGAAAATTTTGAATGTTACACATACGTACATATGACCTGCCAACTCCCTGATTGCAACCCAGTTAATTTTTCATAACCACAATTCACTGTTATTTCTAAAAGTATAATTTATGTACAAAAATATCATTATTTCAAGATTATTATTATATATATGGCTTAAATATTACCCAATTTACCACATTCAATACATCAATTCAATTTTGAAATTATTAATTGGGTATCCTCAAAATAGTCAATACGAATAAAACTGATTAACTAATTAAATATTTCGATAAAATAAATAAAGTAGATATTTTAAGTATAAGGGATTAAATTTTGAAATGGTACTTAAGAAAACAAATAATTCATATATTTTTTTTATAATGGAGTTGAAAGACATACATGAATAATTTTGGACTCGATGTACGAGTTTCATCACAAAACATCCTTCATTAGGATACATGTTTTTTTATGAAGATAATTTCTTTTAAATGGTGTATATAATTACCATTTATATATTATGTCGTGAATAATTCATATATAATGACATTTTAAGTTACAATTCATTTATTTCATTTATATTAGTTATGATTCAAAAGTCACCAAAGTGGTAAGGGTTTATATTTCAATATTAGTTTAATCGAGATAGTATATTCTTCAATTTCTATTATAAGAAATTATTTAATAATAATATAATAAAAACATTTAATTTTCCTCTGAACAAGTTATTCATGAATTCTTCAAGTAATATTACAATGTTCATCTCCTTGGTAATCAAAATTATTTGGAATATTTTATATGAACATTTAACTTTTTTTCTCTCTTCGGTTAAAAATCCTTTTTCTTTCATATCCATGTTTTCTAAAAATATTATAAAGAATATTATTAACATTATAAAAATGATTTATTTTATATATTTTGACCACTATTTTAATTTTTATAATATTTTTTAAGGAATCGTCTATTCATTTTTAGAATGTGGTACCTTTTAACCATTTACAAGAGTTTAAAAGGAATGTTTTTTAACTTATATGGATTGTATAGAATTACCTTCCATTATAATTAATCAATATTTTAAGATTTGTTTTAATTTAAAATTTATATTTTCTAAAATAGTTTTTTTAATACTTTTTTCAAAATTTTTAGTTTTTTTATATGTGATTTTAATGTAAAAAAAGGCTATTTTCTTCAAGAAACATTCCATGTAATATTTGAAATAAATTTTCTCCAATAAAGAAAACCTTTTATGTTATAGATTTATTCTAAATTATGAATATATTTCCCTCCAAAATATACCTATATTTTTCTCCCTTACATTTATGGGTTAATATATTCTTTATGATAATTTATCAAATGCCTTCATTATGAAATTTTTTTTGATTTGATATGAGGAAAGATTATGCAGGAAATTTTATTTCCATGGGTAATTATTATGTCATGAAATAATATTTATTCCATAAATGTGGCACACATAAATCATGAACTTTTTATGTTGGGTTCTCTCAGACAGTTCTCCAATTTATTAGATAAATATTTAGTCTAATGAGGCATTATGTATGGGATTAGGAAGTAAACCTAATCTATTATGCATTTTTTTCAATTATTTGATGTTTGATATAAAGTTATCCTTGACTCGTGTTTACATCGTTTTATATATTTTCACCACATTTCTTATCACTGCATGATCTTATGATACCATGTTTTTAATGTTATTATTCCATGTGATTACTCATGAGCCTTCTCTTTTATGATATCTTTGTATACCGTTGACACAAAAGTTATAATTCCTTATCGTGTTTATTAACATACTAGGATTTTTAGCTCACCCTTTTGATTATGTTTTCCCCATCTTCTCCCAAGTTATTTTAGGAATTATAAAGGGTTTAAGAAATCATTATAGAGAATAAAATATAGATGTTTTATTTTACTCTCACATGATGTATTATAAACCTTGGATTTTAAAGATACTAGGACACATTATCATTGGGTTTTAATTAATGGATGTTTATGTTAAAACTCATTTAATAAAATATTTAAAAGTAATGGGCCACTATATTACCCTGATATGGGGGATTAATTATGGTAATACTGATTTAATGCTTTATCCAATGATTTTGATCTTATTACCACATTGTAAGGAACACCCCTATCTCTCCCTTAATTTATATTTTTATGTGAGTGAATTTAGTAAGTACTAAAGATAATTTTACATGATTTTCACTAACTAGGATATTCCAAGTGGCATATAAAGGTAATTTTCATATAAACCAAAAACACTAGAGCATGCTGGTTGTTTTTAGTGTACATAATAGAGCGGTCTCACTAGACCTCAAAACTCCCTATTCTTATAGGATTTAAAAGAATCACTGGCTTCCATTAGAAATATGTTCAGTTATTATTCCAAGACAACTTTATTCTTTATATGATAAATGGAATTACATTAATGGCGGTGTTTCTCTATATCATTAGTAGAATTTTTAATGAGTGTAAATTCTCCAAAAATATCTTTCAATTCAAAAAATCTAAATGAGAACTAAAAAGTAACTTTATTATTACTTTATGTGATCTCATCCTAAATGATTTTTATATCTCTTTACTTATTTCCTCTTAGATAAACCCATATTATCTTCCGCAATTAGTTACAATAATTCTCCATAATTTCTAAAAGGGAATCCAAGCTATAACTGATTTATTGAATATATTTTGTCTTCTTTTATATCATGGATTTAATTTCATTCAAACAACCACTTAAAACATTATTATCTCCAAGTAACCAATTCAATTAATTCATGGAGATTAACCAGAACAACATCAAGATCCATTGTATCTATAATCCCTAAATAATTTTATATTGGTAAGAATCTAGGGTAAAACAATTAATATCATCACTACTATTTAGTTGTTCTCATTTTATTTTCAATTGGGGAATGACTACATTTTCAATTAATTCCCGACACATCACCCAAAACTTCTTTTATTCATTCTAATCTTGTATAATGAGTCCCAATTTAATGTTTTATGATATTAAAATCATTCATAATAGTTCTTGCATCACCTAATATTATTTTTATAGTTGACTGAATTCTCTTGAAGATAAATAAAATAAGAATCCTCCATCATTGTGTAATTTAATACATTGATCAAAATTCACTTATGTGACCAAATTCACAAATCATATTTATCTTATAGTATAATTCCATTTTTTGATCCAAACTGCCAACATCACCAAATTTTCATACATTACCCACCTAGCTAAATTCTCATATATGGTACAGATCTTCTATATTAGCATTGTAATATTTGATTCCATGTTTATTTCCCTTAAATGACATTCATATACATGAAATAGTGACATAGTTGAATTAATGTACATCATTTTAATTAGATATGTGAACTCCCTCACATAGCTTAATTTCTTTATATTGGAATTTGTATATGTCAAGCTTTTTTATATGTAAACTATTACATAGAAAAATTTTATTACATGGATAAAACATCCCCTCTGTAGTGGAATTACTTTACACCATTTATTCTCTTATGTGAGTTCCCTTATATATCCAGATTAGCATATGTGAGGACTTTTCATTTTTAATGAAAAAAAATTGACTCTAGATTATTCTAAAGTCTTACAATATTCATATAAATAATATTATTTTCACTCCATTTTCGATAGTCAAAACCGAAAAATACCAAGGAGGGTATTTTTTCTAACAATATCCTCCTTTGAGTTTGTTAAAAACTCTAAAAACAATCATACTACAACTTAATATCCAATAAATTATGATAAGTATGAGCCCTAACCTTCAAGAACATACATCAATGATTCACTAATCACAAAATATAATCCCACATGAGACATGCTCGGTGTGATAAATTATATTTGAATAATAAACCTCATGATACCATAGTCAATACACACATAAAAAATTATGCATCTCCCTAATTTAATAATAGATATGGTCCCCATATCAACATACAATTTCACATCCTTTCCAAATAACTATAAGGATTTTTACCCTTTTATCAACAAACCCAAGAGATAAATTCTCTAAAAGGTTATAAGAAATGGTTAAAAATACAAGTACAATAAATGAAAGAGAGACATAACTTGCACTAGAGACGAATTTCTACTAGTGAGTGGGTATACCTTCATCAATTCCACCTAAAGAGATAAATTTCATTAGACTCTATGATCCAAATAATGTCATTTGAAATCCACCTTAGGTAAAGCCTCATTAATTATGTTTTCCACTTTATTTTGGGTAGTAACGCACTCTAACTTCATAACCTAGTGTTAAACATTCCCCTTTCAGAATGATATTAAATCACAATGTGCTTAATCATTGAGTGTGGAAAATGATTTTTAAAAATTTATTTTTCACATGATTCAACACACATGATTAGAATAGGATATACCATTTTAATGTCAATATATTCATGTTGTTCCATCTAAATAAATTGAGTATAATCTTGATATTTTGTAAAAAATTCCTTCACTACATTGATTAAAGAAATCCAACCATTCTTTGTTCACTTTTCCTGGAAATAAAATTATTTCCAATGTAAAACACACCTCTAGAAGTTGTGTATTAGTTTTCAATGGAACCATCCAAATAAATATCCATGTACCCCACCAATTAATGTTGTGAATTTCTATAATAATTCCTCCGAAAATCTATTTTTTAGTTGATATAATGTTTCATACCCCTCACGCTATTCATGTGAATTTCCTCGGGAAAACTATGATATTGGGAATCTTGAAATTTGGTGAAAACAATTTATAAGAGAGTCTTTATCATGTAAATTAAACAGCTAATAATTTTCCTATAAATAGTCACATCAACTATTTTTCCTTAATAATCCTTAATAAATTTCATCTAGGTCATCACCTGAGAAACCATCAATCTAGAATCATCCATCAGAAACCTATTAAATGCCACCTTGGAAAATTGGTTTGGGAGATAAATGTCATATCCATTATTTAAATCACTTATAGAATATAGAAAAAGGATAATTCAATGATTATATACAACTCCAATTTAAACTGCATCAATTCCAAAAAAACTACTTGCATTGGCTGTCAATTGAGATTCCAATGATGTTGTCATAAAAATATATAAATACCACCAACTAATTCTTTACTAATTATTATTTCAGAGGTTGTGATCAACCCATACTCTATTATATCATATCTTCATTAGGTGTTGGTTTATCCACGAGTATCAAAACCGTGGTTCTTGTTTTAGTTTGTATAATTTATTATTTATACAAATCACATTAGTCTCACCATCATGAATGAGAAAGTTTTTTTTTCAATATAGACTTCCTCTTCTTGAACTCTATTTGAAAATGATGATTTAATTTCAAGGTGATAAAATTTTACACCCTTTTGAATAATCAATATAGAAATAACTAAATACATTCAATTCAAGACACAGGTTAAAATGTTTCATCAATGTCAATCACATCAATTTTGGAAAACAACTCTCACAAATGATGCCTTTTATTCCTTTCCATGGTACCATCATCATTAAGTTTTTATATAAAACCCATTTGGTTTTCAACACATCATAATTTTTCAGCATCAATACAACTTCCCAATTGTTTTTTCACAATCCTATAAATCTCTTATTGAAATTATTTTACCAAGATTTCATCTGTATCACCTTCATTTATTGACTTCATCTCCACCAGTGATAATAACTATGTTTTTCATTGTGAAATAATCGTTTTTGTTTGAAAAAGACTGGTCTAATCACCAAAGATATTATTTTTAGGGATTCATAAGTTATTGGGACTCCTATTTGAACTTACTTTTCCAACTATACTTACTTCATCATCTAATATATCATCAGAGCATATATCATCCCTTTCAACTCCCCATGATCGAGACACATCATTATCACTTTCTTAATCAAAATTTATACTATTTTTATATAAATTATGCTCAATTTAAGTTGAAACATTCTCACTTGAATATTAATTCTTATCACATTCAAATATAGTCATATCATGGATTTAATGATTTTTTCCATTTTTTTGTTATAGCACTGATATTACATTCTTTTGGTTGAATATATAAGAAATATCCCTTCAGATCCTTTTGATTTGAACTTTATATTATTCTATTTTTCATAATAAAACACTTACTTCAAAACACCTAGAATAATTTCATTATAGTATTCTTTCCATAATAATTTTTTATGGAGGTTTACCTTTATTTGGATATAATAGTTCCTCATTAAAAATATTGGACACTATGAAATATACTTTTTTCCAATATTAATCTAGTAGAATCTTTTCAATAAGTATTTTCATAGATATTTTGATGTTTTTATTTCTTATTTAAACAACTTTAATCTACTATGGAGTTCTCACTGATTATACTTACTACTGAATCTCATGCTTTTTCAAATATTATTCATATGAACTGTTAGTAAATTCATTACCATTTTTTATAATAATCTTTTGAATTTTTACACCAATAGTTTCTTTCATTATTTTTTTCATAACATGAGATACACTTGTATAATTCAATTTTTTATTAATATTAATAAAATAATCTATCCTACTAATACAATCAATAAATATTTCATTAAACATTTTTTTGTTAGAATAATTAGGAGTTATTAGCCCACAAACATCTGTATGAACATGTTCCAGAACTCGAAATTATTTTTAATTCTCTTTCTTGTGAAATTCTAAATAGTATTCCCCTTCTCACATGAATAACATGTATGAGTTTCATTATCTATAAGTATAAGAATATCATGAACTCTATCATACTTTACAAATTATTACAATAAATTTTGGCTCGATTTCCTATATTGATTATGCCAAAGTGTATTTTCTTTTTACCATAAAAAAATACACCAATTTTCCTCACAAATCAGATAAATATTTCCATTAGTATATCTTCCTTGTATAGTTATTTAACCTTCAGTAGTTTGATAAATGTGACCCTTTTTAAAAAATCCACAATAAGTCCGGAGTCACTAAACTAGATCACACTTTGAAAATTTTGGCTAAGTCCTTCCACCAAGAGCACATATGTATTTGTAAGATCCTTTAAACTAACCTAGGTCTATACAGAGACAATTATTTTCAATCCCAACTATTTACAAAATAAAACTACACCACCTATTTCATATTTAATTTTAGTGATAAGATTATTATTACCTGACATATTTGAGGTATAACCACTATCAAGAACCCATAAACCAAATATATATATTTCCCTTAATAAAATATAATTTTTTTCCTTTAGAACACCATTATTTATTCTACCATGTTAATTGAGAAACTTATCTTGATGATTGATACACCTTTTTCTCACTTGGTTCAATAATTTTCTCTTTATATTGTAAAACTGAGAATATATTTTCAATTTTTAATTTGTTTGTTGAAGTTCATAGATACCAATTTTCCCCATTCTTGGTCTCAAGAGTCACTAAATATAGAATAATAGAGGAAAAATTGACTATTTTGTGCCCAAAAACATCACACCAAAACCAATTACCAATCAAATCATAAGAAGTTAATGAAAGAATTATTTTATTTTTTTGGTATTGTTTCTCTATAAACAATGATTTTTTAATGCAGAATACATATTAAATGTTCCCAAATTACCCTATGAAATAACACATAATATTTTGTGTCATCCTTCTATATTTTTCTATTAGATAAGTATCTTTTTGATATTTTACTATGTCTACTCTCCTTTAAGGATTTTATGCTTGCATCCAAGAAACAAGCATGTTGATTTTCTCTTTATGGTTATTCTCCATTTTAGATTTTCCATTTTTTTAAATAATTTTTCCAATGAAATGGAAAATTTCATTTCATTTATTACACGATGGGATTTCATAACTTTGTATAGAACTAAATACATGGAATAACTTGATTTCATTCTATATGTGAAGATCCTTTCATGATCTTCTTACTTTCACCTCCAAGCCATGGATTTTTCTATAAATTATTTAATTCTTTTAACTTTTTTAATTTTTTTTATCAAGTCATATATGATTCATTCATGTTCTTCAACCTTTATATTGATCCCCAATTACTTTTTAATGTTTCTAGAAATTCTAGCTTTCATATTTTCAGTCTCAGTATTCAGTTCTAGATTTTGTTTCTCTTATTATTGCATATACATATTTGAGTTATCCATAATTGTATATGTTATCATGGATTTATCCCTTCATTTTCAAGATATTGACTGTCCCAAGACCATCCTAAATATCAACTCTTCCTATAGAGACCCTATTGGTACCACTTTGTGTGTAAGTTGTATTTTTTTCATATGGTGTCAATAATTGTCAAAATGAATAAGGAAATATAAAGTGAATGGAGATTGATTGAAGTGAAGATTCCTGGGGAATTTTTATGGATTCATAGCATTGGATTCCATGCTTAAGAAATTCTCTATGTTGTTATAAATCATTCGATTGATTCACTGATCTTAAAAGTTAAAAGAACTTGTATCATGTGTGATACAACATTTACAACATTGATCTAGCATCCTTTTAAGGATTATTGAAGTACTTTGGATTTGATAATTCACAAAGTAAATAAGGATGAAGTAGGTTAAAAATGAGGAATGCACATTAGGTTGTCCATGCATGAGGTTGGTGTAGTGTTTAAAGATGGCCTTGCATTTTGGTGTATAATCGGTTTCATACCAAGTATTTTTTATATGGATCACTTAAAAAATGGGGCCAACCCATGAGCTAGATACCCCAGCCACAACCCGAGGTACATGCGGGACCACAGGGGGGCGACCGTGCCCATGGGGAATCCAAGGAAAATCCATCCTACAAGAGGCACATGGGGGCCATATATAATCCCCAAGGTGTGTATAGTGGATGCTAAGTGCATGATTGAGGAGGAAGAGTGGGTGCTAAGAGCCCGCCCATAAGGAATTGGTGTGGGGACGAAATGGAGGGGGGATTGGAGAATTCATAACCAATGCTGAGAGGAGTTGATTGATAAAACACTCCTCTCCCATATCTCTGTTTTGATGTAGGATAAAATTTTAAAAACATGAATGTAATATCAACCGCTCATCTCATCCTATATCTCGGTTGACCATCCGATCACCCGCAACATTCAATCATCCAAATTTTCACCGCTCATCCGATCTTGTGCCACATGCATTTGAACTAGGGTCATCTGATCCCTCTGCGGAAATTGATCAGTCCCGCTCCATCATATTCAACCTCTCCATGTCACTGCCACCCACCAGAGGCACTACACTCACTTGAGAAGAAGCTCGATCACCATTGACTACCTCTAACTATCAAAGAAGGATCATTTCGGCACTATAAAGGCTAATGGATCAAACTGAGACCATGTGGGTTCGAACGGGATTCATGCACAAGAATTTTTCATGAGATCATGACTCCATGAATGAAGATAGTATCCCGAATTGAAGAGGAAACAAACTGAGGATCTCAGAATATTTTCACCCGCTGGTTTGAATATTTTCAAATCCTCAGAAATCCCAAGCATTCAAAACATGATCCCCACGACCTCTCAAATGGGTTTTGAATGCGAAAGAGGAACTCATCTCACCTATAAAAAGTGGATCTTGAGACAAGAAGAGTAGCTTCTCCAACATATTTGAGATCTATTGTTCCAAAAAAGAGCATCTCTCTGTGCACCATTTTGAGAAGAGAAACCAGGAGTTCCTTGACCTCTATTCTCTACGAAGAATAGTTTCTGCAATCCTTTGATTGGTTTTATGCACCCTTGAATATATTTTCAAAGAACCAACACCTGTGAACATCGGATAGGTTTTCTAAAAACCCTCAGTGTATTTCGTGAGAAATTTATAATGGGTACAGAACTGGTGCAATCACACCCCTGTTGTACTCTGTGAAGGAAAGAACCATACTCCTTATGCATGAAAAAGAACAGTGAATCTCACAGCCTTCCCAAAGGTGATCACCCTCTTGTTTTCATGCTTCTTTTAGTGTTTTTAGGGGATTGGGTATTGGTAAAGAAGGAGAGTCCATGAAAGGGAAGGCAAGTGCATTTTGTATGCACCCATATGCATATCTTGAAGAAAACCCAAGAACATAAATGGTTTCACCATTCAGGTTCTTAGAAGAGCATAAATGAAACCCATACACTTATGTGTATGATGTAAAGGTACCCAAACCTATTGCAATGTGAATAAAAGAAAAGGAGGAAGAAAAATGATTGAAGAGGAGAAGATTTCATGTGTGTTTTCTCAATGAATTATACCCATTAAGGTTCTCATGCAAGAAGAAGAGTAGGTGAATGCATACATGCATACATCCACATGAACACATGTTGTGACCTAAATAAAGAATAAAAAAATGTGTGTGCATGAGTGTAAAGAATAAGAATAAATTTAGGGAAGAAAATGTTCAACTGAACATCCTTATGCATGTTCACATGCACTCATGAACATGAGAGAAGAATTAATTTAGATGATTCTAAGTGAAATGATCTTCATTTCCTGAATAATCACATTGGTGTATGTGATTCAAGTCAAGAAGCGAGAATAATTTTTAGTGTAGTTGGTTGTTTCTCTAAGAAGAAAAAAGAAGAAGTCTATTGCAGTTGGTATGGTACTAGAAAAGAAAATAAATAGAGTGGAGAATTTATTGCCTATTGCATTGTAAGTAATCAAGTGAAGAGAAATAAAGATGACCAAGAGAAGAACATACCTTTTGAAGAAGGAAGAAGACTATCTCCATAGGAAGTATAAATAACCAGCTAGAGGCTGCTAGTTGGACTAGGCTATCACCAGTCCAAGGAAGAGGATTGTTTTCCAACCCCCTCCAAAGTGTAGGGAACCACAGTGACTAAGGGATTGTCTTCCTAGTCAACCCATTGTAAAAGAATATCACATTATAGTGGATAATCCATGCACTAGTCATTCCCATGCATGGCAAGGACGTAGAAGCTCTTATTGAGTGGTGAACCTAGTAAAAATATCATGTTCATATTTTTACTTCTTTTTATTATTTAATTTGATAGGGAAATGATAATAGGAGAATCAAGATTTTAATAGGTCAAGAGATATAGGGATAAAAAGTTAGAATTTTTTTAAAAAAATTCTTTAACACTTATTTACCCCCTCTCAGTGTTCGATATATCCCAAACTAGACATCACAATTGGTATTAAAGAGAGGTTCACCTCAGTTAGTTTCTCTATAGTAAAATTATTCTCTTTTGAAGATTTGAGTTTATTTCCTAAGTTACCAATAAATTTTAATTTCAATGAATATTTTTTTATCTCTAAGAATAAGGCTTAATATATCAAGACCATGATGAAGAGGAAAAAGAAAGTGGAGTGAAATTTGACGAAGAAGCCCCTCTAATATAAATAAGATGAAGAATCTGGTTCTCCATATCTATATGACATTAAAGACACATTAAACTTGGAAGGTAATGAGAAGTTGGCTCAAGTCCCCATGAAGAATATGGAAAACCTTCTTACCTCAACTAATCAATAGGTATGTGTTAGTACATTTGTAAATTATTATCATGATGAAAATTCCAGCACAAGTAGTGATGATCAATCTAAAAAATCTCAAGAAATATTATTTAATAGATTAAGAATGATTCTGCATGTTATTTATAAAGAAATTATATCCTTGAATTGTGGAGTATTTTAACGCATGTAAGAAATTATCACTCAGCTGGAAAAAGAAATTTATTTTTTGTTGAAAGGCTTACAAGAAAAAATTATTGAATGTTTAAAGCTCTATAGACAGGTTGGATCCTTTTATGTAATAAAGAGATAATTTTAAGTAAGTTCTTAAAATTGGATGAAATATGTTGAAGAAAAGGAGGGAGTGAACAAGACTCTAGATATAAGTTCCATGCACTTGAAGATGAGTTGACAAAGAGCAATGAAGTCCAAGAGTTTTATTTGGAATAAGACTCCAAGAAGATCAAAGAACATGACTCTTTGCTACAAAACCAAGTAAAGATTCATGAAGATGGAGTTGAAAGATTAAATAAGGATTGTGAAGTTAAGATTAATATTATTGAAGAACAGGAAGTCATCCTCAATATGATATGTCTTGAATTGGATGTTGGTTAGAACAATCTTGAGAATACAGGTATTGAGTCTCCACAAAAGAAGGAAATAGCTTCTTCTAGTAATCAATGGTCAATGGAGGATTATATTATCAAAAGACCTCTAACATGTAACAATAATATCATTACATCACTCATTAATCCATCACAAGTAGCTGAGAAAGTAAAGGTACCATATATACCAATTTGTACAAATGTTTCTAAAATTACTTCTACAAAAAGTAATGGTTGGAAGAAAAATTCTAAACAAGTATGGATGAAGAAAATGAAGAAGAAACCTACCACCATGGCTAGGGTGGATAGTAGAAATAGTGTGGAATATATATCCCCATAGAAATAATAACATACTAAGAAGAATATTAAACAACCTTATAAATAAGATGGGAAGAATTCAAGGTTGGTTGGTCAATGTTGGTGCTCTAATAGATTTGGGCATTTTGTACTATATTGTTGGTACAATCCCTTAAATAAAAAATCATAGAAAAATCCCATCCCAAGGAGGAGGAATCCAGAGAAGAAGAAATAACATCCATAGATCCAGAAGCATATTTATACTGCAAATAGAATTGGGATTTTAGATAACATCTATGATTTATGCAATATGAGTGGTCACATGAATGGTGCTTGTTCATTTCAATAGGTTCCCAAAGCTGATAAGAAAAAAAGATCACAGAATCCTGCTAAAAATTGAAAAGATGAGAATTCCATGGATTCTATGATCAAGAAGTTTAAGGGAGGTGCATCCAAAAGAACTACTATGAAGGATGACACTTGGAAGATTCCATGTAGAAGATCTAATCATGACATTGAAGTTCCTAATTACATATTGGCAGTTTTTCCATGATATTTGGAAAGAATTAGGAAAATGGAATATTCACAATCTAAGGCTAGTTCAAAAAACAAAAAGAATATTATATATGAAATAAAATTAATTTTTTTGTGTGTGATGCAATAAGGCAGGTCACACTGTTAGAGGATGCTTTGAATTTACTCAAGCCCAACAAGAATTCCTCAAGAATATGAATGTTCTACCAAGAGATTATAGTGATTTGAAATCCATTCAAGAGATAAGACGCACACACAAATAGATTAAAGAAATTGTGAGGTCCACACAATCATAGTCAGTATTTATGATCAGTTTTGAAATTGTGAAGAATGGAGCATATGGATTGAGAAAATAAACTTAACCTTGTTTTTTACATTGATGGTGTATGGATGGTCCACCTTATTCCTTTAACTCTTTGTGTATTTTATTTTTTCTTATCATACATGGAATTTAAGTTGAGGCATGATTTTAGGGGGAGAACTTGGGATTTAGTGATTAAAAGTGTTCCCTTGAGGGAGAAACACATGAAGAAGCTTCCAGAGTCATTATCTCAATCAGTATCAACATTAGTTGGTATGAAACTCAATTACTCGGAATATTGTTAGAAGATCATGTCATTGGAAAATTAATTTTATATCTAAATCTCTCATACTTGTTTACTCAAAACAAATATCATTCTATAAAGGGGGAGTAACAAAGATAATCTATGACATAAGAAGATTGAAAGTTCCCCAAGGCCAATTATCCTGCCAATTGCACTTGGATATTTTTTATTCTTTTGACGAAGAGAGTGCATGAGTTTCAAGTTGATTATTTCATATCAAACATATTATCCTAATCCTAGAATGAAAGTGGAAATCCCTTGAATACAAGTAAATGGGTTCTCATCTCCTGAGGTGTCATATTTGGTGGGTAATGGAAAACTTTGTTGTCTAAATAATATCCTCTTCTTTTCTACACTGAGAATTGCTCAAGTAGACATAGATTGAATTGATTGATGTCACAGTGCTTATGTATGAAATGATACCCTCTCTGCCATGAACATTTTATTTTTTTTCAATAAGGGGGAGAGAAGTGAAAAGAATTTCTAGGGGAAATAAAGAAGTAGGGGGAGAGAGAATAGATTTTCATTTTTACATTGACACATTCATTACAGGAGAAGAATTAAGGTATTGATAAAAAATACATAGGGGAATATTATTGGGAACACCTTATTTATAAGTTTTATTTGATTCATCCAGTGTCAATAATGGTCAAAATGAAGAAGGAACTCCAAAGTTAATGGAGATTTATCGAAGTCAAGATGCCTGGAGAATTGTTATGGATACATATCACTAGATGCCACACATGGAAAATTATCCATGTTGTTATAAATCATCTGATTGATTAAAATATATTTAATGTTAAAATAACTTGTATCATGTGTGATACAACATTTACAACATTGAGCTAGCATCCTTTTATGGATGATTGAAGTACTTTGGATTTGATAATTCAAAAATTAAAGAAGGAAGAAGTAGGTTGAAGATGAGGATTGGACTTTAGGGTGGCCATGCATGAGGTTGGTATTGTGTTTAAAGATGGCCATGAATTTTTGTGTATACTCAGTTTCATACCAAGAATTTTTTATGTGGCTCACTTAAAAAAATTGGGCCATCCCATGAGCTAGTTTCCCCAGCCTCAAATCAAGGCACATTCGGAAGCACATAGGGTCGACCACACCCATGGGGAATCCAAGACAATTCTAGCCTGCAAGATGCACATTTGAGGATATATATAAGCTCCATGGTGTGCATATTGGGTGCTAAGTGAGTGCCTGCGGAAGCAGAGTGGGTGCTAAGAGAGCTCTCACAGAGAATTGGTGTGGGCGGCACCGGAGGGTGGAGCGGAGAATTATAATCTGATACTGAGGGGAGTTGATTGATAAACCACACCTCTCCTGCATCACTGTTTTGATGTGGGACAACATTTTAAAAACACATATGTAATCTCAGCTTCTCATCTCATCCTGCATCTAGGTCGACCGTCCGATCAATCGCGACATTCTATCATCCAAATCTTTTCCACTCATCTGATCTCACACTGCAGGCACTTGAACCAGGGTTATCCAATCCTCCCACGACATTCGATCCATCCCACGCCATCATCTTCAACCTATAGATGTCGCTGCCACCCACCAGTGACACTGACATCACCAGAGAAGAAGCCAGTTCACCATGGACGACCTCTGACTATAAAAGAAGGATCATTTCGACACCATTAAGCCTACTATATTGAACTGATCCCATGCATTCAATTTACTTATTTCATTCATGTGAAGTCTCGAAGAAGAAGGATCGGCCGAGGAAAATAGATTTTATGAAGCCATGTAGGTTCGAGTGAGATTCATGCATGAGAATTGTTCATGTGGTCTTGACCCCAAGCATGAATATAGGATCCCACATTAAAGAGGAATAAAACTGATGATCTCTGCATATCTTCACCCATGGGTTTGAATATTTTCAAAACCTTGGAAATCCCAAGCAATCAAACCATGATCCCCGTGACCATTGACACAGTTTTTGAATCCAGAACAGGAACTTCTCTCACCTATAAAAAAAGAGATTGAGATGAGAAGAGCAGCTAATCCCACATATTTGAGACCTCCTATTTTGAAAAATATAGAATCTCCCTATGAACCATTTTTTGAAGAGAAACCAAGAGTACCGTTAGCTCTCTTCACTGTGAAGAAGAGTACCTCCAATCTTTCAATAGGTTCTATGCACCCTCTAAAATCTTTTCAAAGAAATAGCACTTGAGAACACCTGATAGGTTTTCTAGAAACCCTTGGTGTGTTTTGTGAGGATGTTCCAATGGGTACACAACCAGTGTAATCACACCCTTCTTGTACTCTATGAAGGGAAATAACCGTGAACCTTATGCATGAAAATGAACCATGAATCTCACGGCCTTCCCAAAGGCAATCACCCCCGTATTTTCATGCTTCTTTTTTTCTTTGTAGGGGTTCGAGTATTGTTGAATAAGGAGAGTCTGAGAAAGATAAGGGAAGTACATTTTGAATGCACCCATGTGCGTGGATTGATGAGATCCCAAGACCTTGAATGGTTTCACAATTTGGGTTTGAAGAAGAGAATACGTGAAGCCCATACACTTATGTGCATGATGTAAAGGCACCCGAACCTAGTGCAATGTGAAGAAAAGAAAATGTAGAAGGATACACAAATAATAGGAGAAGAGTCGATGTGTGTTTTCTCTAAGAATCATACCCATTAGGGTTCTCACATAAGAAGGGGAAGAGGTGAATGCATTCATGCATACATTCACATGCACACGTGAACTGACTTAAATAAAGACTCAGAAAAAACTATGTGCAAATGTGTAAAGAAGAAGAATAAAGAAAGGGAAGAATATGTTCAACATAAATTCCACATTCATGTTCACGTGCACTCATGAACATGAGATAAGAATTAATAAATATGATACCAAGTGAATTGTTCTTCATTTCCTGAATAATCACATTGGTGTATGTGAATATATCCAAGAATAATGAATTTTTTTTAGTGTAGTTAGTTTTTTAACTAAGAAGAAGAAATAAAAGGTATAGTACAGTTGGTATTGCACTAGAAAAGAAGATAAAGAATGAAGGGATAATTTCTTGGATACTGCTTTTCAAGTAATCAAGAGAACAGTACTAAAGAATACCAAGAAAAGAACTTACCTTTTGAAGAAGGAAGAAGACTGTCTCCACATGTAGTATAAAAAACTAGATAGAGGATGCAAGTTGGACTAGGCTATCACTAGTCCAGGGAAAAGTATTGTTTTCTACCCCCTCCAAAGTATAGGTACCCACACTGACTAGAGGATTATTTTCCTAGTCAACCCACTATAAAAGAATATCACATTATAGTGGAGAATCCAATCACTGGTCATTACCATGCATGTAAAGGATGTAGCTTCTCTTATTCAGTGGTGAACCTTGTAAAAATATCATGTGCATATTTTTATTTCATTCTAGTATTATATACGATAGAGAAAAGAGAATAAGATAATCAAGATCCTAACAGGTCAAGAGGTGAATGGATAAAAAGTTGGAATTTGTTTAAAAAAAGTCCACAACACTGATTCACCCACCACTTAGGGTTTGGTATATCCTAAACTAGTCCTCTAAGACCCAATCCTGACGTACATGAACATTAAATTTCTTTTTTTGTAATACCTAATACCTAAAACAAACAGACGCCCAAAGGTTGTTCTAGTTTAGTGTCTTTGGAAACATGGAACATAATCTTATAATCATTGTGATAGATCTTCAACATCTCCCATAAAGATCTTCTTATTTTGTTTTCCTACTGAAAACCTTTGTTTATACCCTGTGGAAAATAAATCCATAAAAACGATGAGCTCAAATGATAAGTAAGAGTTAATATAGAGAACATAAAACTAACTTTAAACATTTTAATGTAAAAACATGAACATAATGTTTAAACTTCAAAATCATGAGTCATGAAATAAATCTTGGCAGTATATAAGGCTTAGATCATAATGAAAAATTAACCATTATATAATATCATTGGTATAAAAAATGTAATTTTGGAAAACTAATTAGCAAAAAATATGATTTCCATAGTAGCCAAGGCATTGTTACCAAGAACATCATAGTGGAAAAAAGTCCATTATTGAACTGGTTTTACCTGTCATTCCAGTCATGTATTACTAAACTGGATTTACATCCCATTCCATTCATTTATTTCTCATGAGATATAAATCTTTACCCAATGAATTTGAGGGATATATATCTCCCACCCATCTAATAATTAAATCATTCTTACATGTGCCCCAAAAACATAAATCCTTTATCATATCATAACCCATGAAATAAAACGGGTTTCTTAAACATAATTCTATCATAATATAATCCATATAAAATACCATTTAATCATTAACACAATAATATCATAGTAATAATAGGTATAGAAACAAAAAAATATTTAAAGAGTGTCATCTTTGATGGAAAATAATTTTGATCAACCACTTCAACTTAGTTCTAAAGGAAAATAACATTTTTTCTTCAAAAACATTTTATTTTCTCAAAATGCCATGAAATTTTAAAATAAAATAATTTAGTTGAAAATAATCATGGAATGGTGTAGAGGAATATTCATGGAAATAAGGTGTCATGAAACTATAATAAAAATACATTCATTTCGTATAAGTTAAAAAACATTCTCCATGTACTTTTTCCAGAAAAGACAAAAGGTTCCTTGTATGGTAAAAAAAGAAAGATTCATTCCATACTATGTAGTAAAATTAAAAAAAGGGGTAAAACTGAAATTACATATACATTGAATAATATTAAAAAATTTATGAAAACATCGATGATAAATATATCCTTAGTAAATACATATGAATAAACAATCTTGAATAGAAACGAGATTGGAAAAGTTATCCCTTACCTTAGGACTGGTATGCTTCATATGTATCCAAAACTCCAATATGAATATTTAAATAATGTTAATAATTTATTCCATAATCATAATCATTTTTATGATAACATTTATGATCATATTTTCATCCATTTTTTAGTAATATTTCTTTGATACTCGTTATTCAGGTATTAACTGCTTTATGTTCTTATGTATGATTTGTCAGATAATTTCATATTCCTATTTTTAGGTTATAGTTATATCATTTAAATAATGTTATTAGTATAATATATATCCTATTTATTCATTTAATTAATTTATATAATCATAATTTATTTATGGTTATGTAGAAGGAATCACATCGCACTATGGAGACGGTAAGCCGCACGTACGCACGAGCGACAGTATCGCTCCTATAATAGATAAATGGTATTGAAGTGGGTGGTGTATAATATCTCGGAATTAGTATCATGTTATATTAATAATAAGTAGTTATTATTTACACCATTATACCCATCCATGTAGGCGGTGGTGAAAAAAATATTACGCCACGACGTGGAGATGGTAAGTTGTGCATACGCACGCTTAGTGATTTCGTTTTTTATAGGATGGATAGAAGGTGAAATATTTTTGTTTCATATTTATAATAACAAATTATTATATGAGTGATAATGATTTTATTAAATTATAATGAAACAACTAATTAAGGGGGTGTAGAAGAATAAATAAATTTGAAATAATTGATTGAAGAGATTACCTCTTCCTCGACTGGCCTCCTTTAAATTTCCTCTTACGGAACTAGAGTTTGTCCTTTGAGAAGACCAGCACCTATAGAATGTTACAGGAGAAGTTGAGAAGAGAAATGGGCAGGGCTTTCTCAATATTTAAGGCAATAAATTGAGTGAATATTAGAGGTAGGAGGTTTCCTTTTATAAGAGAGTAGAGGTTCACTTTAGGAAACTCTCAAAATATTAATTTATTATAAATTTAATTTTGACTAATAATTGTCCAAAAATTATTTAATTCAAATATAAGATGATTTTGGTTTGAACACCCATCATAAAATAATTTTTATAAAATTTTTTAATATAATTTTATCCTTATTTTTTATGCTTATCCCTTATTTTACCCTATTTATTCTTACGGTGATGTCAAGTTATTTACACATTTTGGATTACTTTAATTACCATATCAGGTAAAAAGACCCAAAAAAAGTTATTTATGAAATATTTGGACTTATATTAACCAATTGGACAAATATTATATTTTTAGGAATTGAATATCATTTAATAAGCTATTTTATGTATTACGTTATGAATTATGTCAATTTTGGACATTATTCATACTTGACTTTTTTAAAAATTCATAACAACCAAATTACTTTTAACCAAAGGAAATAAATCATGGATTATATGTCAATGTTATCTAAAAATTTCATATATGGAATCAAAATTTTCAAATTTAATTTATCTAAATATTTATAAATTCATTTATTTGAATCCTTCATTAATGAGGTAATCACTACATCATAATTGTGTCATAAATAAATATAATCATATAATGTCTAAATTTTATAAATAAAATACCATGACATTGGAAATATTGTTAGATTTTTAATGACTATTTATATACAAATAAATAAGTTATATAACCCCATCTTAACATATATTTAGTAAAAGATATATGTTAAAGTTATAATTATCATTACTTTAAATTAATTCTTAAAAAATGTAATTTTCACATCCAACTGAATCCATGGGGTCCCAAAATTGACCCAATGATTTCCATGGTCAGAAATATCTTATCAAATAGGATTAGGACATGTTTTAGGGTATTTTTATATTATTATTATATTCTTTTTTACCCTTATTTACTAGATTTACCCTTATTGATGGAAAATAAAATAATTAGTGAAGTTACTATTCATAATGTCAAAAAATAAAAGGTACCTATTTTAAAATTTTGAACCTTGGGATTATAAATATTGAATCCATTTTTCCAAATTCAAAAAATAGAATTTTAGTAATTAATTTATAATTAATTCCCGTTGTCAAAACCATAAAGTGGTTTTTAAGAAGTAATATCTATCAAAAGATTGACATGTGTTTATGTCTAATTTTAAAGTGAACTTACATCCAATGACTAAAATTAGATTAAATGATAAAAACATAATACTATTCAACTTTAGAACCAATCAAAAAGATAATCTAACTATATAAATTAATTATATGAAAAATCAGTTTTGAATTAAAAATACTGTATTTTTCGCTATTCATTAAAATTTAAAATTTATCAGAAAAATACCAAATATTCAACAAAATTAGAATTTTATATCCCGATTCAAAAGAAGAAGTTTATTGTGTAAAATGTAACTTATAAAAGTGTAAAAACTAGATTTAAAATGGGTGCGCCATCAAAAGGAGGTAAAATTGCATTTTTTGAAAAATACTTCTATTATCTGAAAAATTGATTTTGTTCACATACCATGTTCTAGAAAATGATTAAGATGAATGATATTGATATAAAATTAAAAATGTGGTTAATAATATCCTTAAAATCTATTTTATATCACAATAAATAATAATATTTTAATAATATATCATTGTTTAGTGAAACTTAGTATCGCGTACAACGTAAGCTATCGAGGAAGGTCACTCTTGCGTCCAACACACGCCAAGTCAGTGTTGTGTGTAGTGCAGGATTACTTTTATGTTGCATATACATAATAAAAACATAGTTCATCTATACATTGAAAAAAATTCAATAATCAGTGTTTCATGAAATTAATTCTATCACAATAACATGAAATTGTGTTCAAAACAATCCAAGAATAGTGTTCCATATACTGCAAGTTAATATGGTGTCTTGTATAGCGTAATATCTTCTTGGTGTAGTGTACAAAAAAAGAAATCAATGAAATTAAAAAAATCAATCTCATAAAATTTCATGGTGTTACATTCTACCCCCCTTAAATTGAATTTCTCTAATACAATTTATTGGTGTTATAAATAGTTTTCCACTTGAAATTTTATTTCATGGAAACACACATCGTAAAAAGTGATGCTAAAACATCATTTTGAAAAGGAAAGTTATAAACTTAATGGTTACCCAAAGTAACTCATCACTGGGTTTCCATATAGGATAACATAGGTGGGAAGTGAAAACATGGATATGGATGATAAATCTAACCATCATGTTTTTATGAATAGTGATAAAGAATAAGGTTTGGAAAAAGATTACTACCAAAACCCATAAATATGTGAAGATTTAAGGTACTATCTTATTCATCAGATAAGATGGTACTAAGTTAACATTTTTGGTTTTCAAGATCCTTTTCTTAATGTTGACTAATTTTTCATGATATTAAATACTTACTTGATTTTTGGTACAATCTCACCATTGTTAGTGCCTTGAGCAATTTTCACTTCATCTCTTATTTAATGAAATGATGTTGAATTTTTCATTCTTGAAGTGTTATAAGATCATGTGATTAAATGATATGTCATTCTATCTATCTCTATAAAATTGTTAGCAAATGTAATCAAATATTAATAAGTCCACCTATAGCAAGATAATACATTAATCTAACAAACAGAAAATAGAAAATAATTTATACTCTCCATAAATGGATAACATTACAATCCTTCCAAAAACAAAAAATATAAAACATTAAAATAGGTGAACTAAATCTACAAAACATTTATCTCCCATATCTCATTTGGTAGTTCTTAGTTCTCACATTTCTGACATGTGAATACCTTAATCGTCTATTCTCTTTAAACCATGACAATAACATGAATTCTCAAAGAACCTTAGTGAAAACATGAATGCTGTGAAAATTTGACTCTTTCCACATGCCAAAATCCTAAAATTTTAATATATTCAAACCATGATATCACTTTTTCCTTATATCAATCTTGAGCTTATTAATAATATCAAACATCTCATTATCTCTTTGTCCCTTTATTATTTATATGTCATGTTCTTTACAAAAATATTTTAATTACTTTTCTTGGTTACCAATACCATATAATTATTGAAAACCATAATAAACCAATACATATATATTCCAATATTCCATAATACTATAAATGAGATTCCACAACACAATTTTGGAATCCCATTACAAAAACACTTAATCATTCCACCACTTAATTTTCATACTCACTGTCACTAATAGTGATCACATGTTATTTTCCCTTTGGCTTTAATAGTTTGTTGACATTGATCATCACTAATCATTATATTATGTCATTGGTCTTCATAATTCCCCATTTCCTTTCACATGTATCATTAAAGTGTTGGTGGTGTGTTCTATTTAGTCTTTTATCTATTAACTTCATTAGAAACAATTTTACCATTACACTGTCACTCAACTACTTGATTCCCTTATTTTCTACACTTGAAACATTTTCTAGTCCCTTTAATGAAATCTCAACCATGATTTATTTCCACACTTTGAGAATAGGGAAACATTCCTCACATTTTCACCATTTTTTTGAGATTTTCCCTTCAACTCTATCTTTCATTTCTTATCAAAACCATGAGATGGATATGTAACAACAACTTAATGTTCTACCTTGATAGCACAACGCAAAATCTCTTCAAAGATCATTATAGTGAACAAAGTCCATTACTGAACCGGGTTGACATTCCATTATAGCCATGTATTACTGAACTGGATTTACATTCCATTACAGTAATGTATATCTCATGAGATATAAATACTTATTTAATTAATTGGAGGGAGATATAGGTCTCACCCATCTTATAATAAAATCATTCTTACGTGTTCGACAAAAACATAAATCATTCATCATATCATAACCCATGAAATAAAATGTGTTTCTTAAAAATAATTCCATCATAACAGAACACATATAAAATTCCATTTCACCATTAACACAATGAAGCAAAGTAATTATAGGAATAGAAACATAAAAAAATTTAAATAGCATCATCTTAGGTGGAAAATAATTTTGATAAACCATTTGAACATTGTTCTTGGGGAAAATATCCTTTCTTCTTCAATTTTTTTTTATTTTCTCAAAATTATTTGAAATTTTAAAATAAAATAACTTAGTTTAAAAAATCTTGTAATAGTGTAGAATAATATTCGTGGAAATAATGCATCATGAAACCATAAAAAATCTATTCATGTCGTATAGGTTAAAAAAACATTCTCCTTATACTTTTACCGAAAAAGTTAAAAAGTTACTCATATGGTAAAAAATTGAAATATTCCTTCCATACCACATAATAAAAGTAAAAAATGGATAAAAATTAAATGAAATATAAATATAATAATATTAAACATTTTATGAAAACATTTATGATAAATATATACCTAGTAAATACTTACAAATAAACAATCTCGGATAAAAATGAGATTTCTAGAGATATCCCTTACCCTATGTCTGATATGAATTGTATGTATATGAACCTCTTGTATGATGATTTAAATAATATTACTTATTTATTATTGAATCATAATCATTTTTATGATAAGTTTTACAATTATATTTTTATCTTTTTGTTAGTAACATTTCATTCTTACTCGTTATTCGGGTATTAACTGCTTTATGTTCTTGTGCATTTTTCATTGGATAAGCTACTATTCCTATTTTTAGGTTATATTTATAAAATTTACAACATGGTAATGGTATAATATATAACATATTTATTCATTTAATTCGTGTATATAATCCTGATTTAATGAATATTATGTAGAATGAATCACATCACACTGTGGAGAGGGTAATCTGTACGTACGCACGATCTATGATATTGTTCCCATAATTGATGAATGGTATTGAAGTGGATAGTGTATAATATCTCATAATTAGTATAATGTTATATTAATCTTACATAGTTATTATTTCCACCATTATACCAATATAAGTAAGGTGGTGGTGAATAACAGATTACACCATGGTTTGGAAACAGCAAGTCATGCGAACGCACACGTGGTGATTTTGTTTTTCATGGGATGGATAGAAGTTTAAATAGGGTTGTTTAATATTTATAATAACATATAAGTATATGGGTGATAATTATTTTATTAATTTATAATGAAACAACTAATGAGGATGAATTATAAGAATAAGGAAATTTGAAAGAATCGATAGAAGAGATTACCTCTTCCTCGACGTTCCTCCTTCAAATTTCATCTTAGGTAACTAGGGTTGGTATTTTGAGAAGACCATCATCTCTAAAATATTACTAGGGAAGTTGAGAAGATAAATTGGTATGTTTTTGTTGAGAATTAAGGCTCAAAATAGAGTGAAGAGGAGAGGGAGGATGTTCCCTTTTATAAGAGAGGAGAGGGGAACTTTAAGAAACTCCCAAATTAGTAATCTATTATAAATATTTTTCTTCTAAAAATAGTCCACAACATATTTAATTTAAATATAATATTATTTTTATTTGAATACATATCATCCAATAATTTTAATACATGTTTTTAAAAATAATTTATCCTTATCTTTTATGTTTAACCTGTATTTTACCCTTTTTAATATTACCGTGATATCATGTTATTTAAACATTGTGGATTAAATTAATTACCATATAATGTAAAACGACCAAAAAAAGTTATTTTTTACATATTTGGACTTATATTAACCATTTGGAAAAATATTATATTTATTTGAATTTAATATCATTTAATAAACTGTTTTATGTTTTATGTTATGCATTATGTCATTTTTAGACACAATTCATACTTGACTTTTAAAAAAATTCATAATCACCTGATTAATTCAAAAAAAGGAATTAAATCATCTCTAATATTTCAATTTAATCTAGAAAATTCATATATTTTATCAAAATGTTAAATTAAATTTATTTTAATATTTATAAATTCATTTATTTGAATCATTCATTAATGAGGTATTCACTACCTCATAATTGTGGCATAAATAAATATATTTATATAATTTATAAAAATTATAAATAATATAACATGATTTTGGAAATATTGTTATATTTTTAATAAAAATTTATAGACATAGAGTACAGTTATATAACCCTATATTTAAATCTATTTAGTAAAAGATATATGTTTAGGTTATAATTATCTTTACTTCGAATTAATTCTTATAAAATTCCAACTTCACATCCATGTGAAGCCATGAAGTCCCAAAATCAACCCAAGGATTCCCATGGTAGGAAATATCGTGTCTAATTGGATTAGCACATGTGTTAGGGTAGTTTAATATTATTATAATATTATTTTTTTCCATTATTTACCAGATTTACCCTTTAACCATGGTAAATAAAATAATTATTGAAGGTGCGATTCATAATGCCTAAAAATAAAAGGAACGTATTTACACAATTTTAACATTATGATTAAAAATATAGAATCAATTTTTCCAAATTCAAACCACATAATTTCGTGTAATTAATTTAAAATTAATTTATGTTTTCAAAACCAAAAGGCGGATTTTTAATAAGTAATAACTATAAAAAGATTGACATGTGTTTATATCCAATTTTAAAGTGAAATTACATCCAATGACTAAAATAATATTAAATGATAAAAAAATATTCCAATTAAACTTTAAAACCAACTAAAAAGATAATATATCTTAATAAATAAATTAGATGAAAATGCAGTTCTGAATTAAATTTCTACATCTTTCACTATTCATTGAAATTTGAATTTTATCAGAAAAATACAAAAACTTCAACAAAAGTAAATTTTTATATCTTGATTCAAAATAATATGTTAATATTGTAAAATTTGACTTATAAAAGTGTCAAAAACTATATTTAAAATGGGTGTTCCGTCAAAAGGTGGTAAAACTGTATTTTATTAAAAATACTTATGTTATTCGAAAAATTGATTTGATTCTCATACTATGTCCTATAATATGTATAAGATGAAATATAATGTTATAAAATTAAAAATATGGTTAATAATATTCATAATAGCTTGTTTATATCCCATTATATAATAATTTTTGAATAATATGTCATTGTTTACTGAAACTCGATGTGACGTACAATGAAAGCTATCGAGGAAGGTCACGCTTGCATTTAACGCAAGACAAGTCAGTGTTGGGTGTAGTGAAAGATTCCTTTTGTTTTGCATATAATATAATAAAAACTTATTTCATTTATACATTGAAAAAAATTTATACTCAGTGTTGTGTGAAATAAATTCTATCACAAGAACATGAAATTGTGTTCAACACAATCCAAGAATAGTGTTGTGTATATAGCAAGATAATACGGTGTTGTGTATAGAACAAGCTAATCTTGGTGTAGCGTACAACATAAGACATAAAATAAATTAAAAAGAATCTATCTCAAAAAATCTTAGGGTGTTACACTTCCCATAACATCATCATTTTTAGAACCACAAACATCACCCTTTGATTAGTTAATAACAGTAACTTAAGTATCTTCACTTAGATGTCTAAAATAATAAACTTCTTCCACATCAAACTCATATGAAATTTATTCTTTATGAGATGGAATATTTTTTCCCACTTGAAGTATTTATATTGTACTTTTATTCTATTTTTTCACAATTGAAAGGTTACTTTATTGAATCTTCATCCTTATTATATTGAGATATTTTAAAACACTTAGCAGTGAGATATCCTATTTTACCCAATTGGAAGAAATCATGTCTGATCTTGTATTTAAATTTTTTTTCCCCATATTAATGTTACAGGAAAGGAAAAAAACCTCCCCCATTGACCTTATCATCAATTAGAATATCTTTAATAGAAGTTTCCTTTATTTTTATTAATAAAACCTCTTTTTTGATCTCCTTTAACCTAGATTAATTTTCATCATTTCATATTCCATATGATATAAGTGTAGTATAGAGGACATAAAAAGTTACTTATTTTAGATATTTATCCTCATTTATTTATACCTTTTCATTAAACTATGGTTACAGTATCCACATGATTCGTTTAACTATCTTGATATTTTAATATTTTTTCTAAGACTCTTAATGTATTATTTAAGATAATTGAAGAAAAATAAAATAATTTATTACTATTTTTGGTTGGATTCATCCTCGTGTCTTTATATTTATTCCAAACAATATAAAACAGTCCATCTTGAACAAAGGAATCACATTCAAAATTATTGAAAATATTTTCCCACACATCCTAAGAAGGTTTTATAAAAAAATTACCATAGTATAGAGAAGGTTGGAAAAATATCCCCCCAAAACATTAATTTCCTTTTCATCCACAACCAGATCCTTGGGGTCTCTTTCTAATAAGGTGCCACATTCCATTTTCCCAATTATGCCTTTAATATCCACTCTAAAAACGTCAACTCCTAAACACCTAATGTAGTAACACATCTTCTTATTCCATAATTGGAAATTTTGACCATTGAAAATTGTTATACATTTGTGATTCACAACCACCACCACTACCATGATATTGATATATAAAATAACCACCCCCAAAATAATTCCCTTTGACACCAATTGTTAGTCCTTTATCAAGATTATTAACCAAAGAGGGGATAAATCTAGGTAGTACTTATTTATTTAATTATACCTTTATTTTCATTTTGTTCTATCGATGTGACGCAAACTATTTTCTCTCTATTAATTAGATTTTAATTTAATTAAAAAGTAGTATAACAAAAGGATAATTTTACTTGGATCAAACTAATTGTGATCGTCTAAGGAGAATGAAATATAAATGTGCCTATATACCTAAAACACAATATCACACTACGTTTTTGGTATAAAAATTATAGTTGTCTCACTGAAAATATAAACTCACTATTTTCACAATAATTTAAATACTAGAAAACATCAAATGGACATATTAACACTACTTATTCTGAGAAAAATTTCTTCTTTTGAAGAAAAATTGAACGCAGTGATGATGATGTGTCACATCAACACTTCAAGAATTTCATGTGAGAATAAAGACTCTTGTAATATCTTAATTTAATAATTAAAATCAATTTTAGATATGGAAAGCCAAATTTTTAATTTTCAGTAATATCTATTCATTTAATATGTTATATGTCTCTCTATTTAGTTTCTTTGAGATCCTAACTTTTTATATTCCTTAATGATTCATAATACTTCACCACAATTTTTATAGCTACAATCAAACAATAACAGATTCATATACCATATTCATTCTTCTTTCAAATATTGGATTTAATTTCATTTAATCCACAAAAATAAATTATTATAATCTTTACATATCCACTTCCCTTATTTCATAAAAATTAGTGTATAAAAAATCTATATCCATGATCATCCATGAATTTCATAGAATTAAAAATTCCATATTCAATAAAATAATATATATTTTACCCATTATTTACTCCTAGATACATTTCTATTAGATCTCCTTCATTTGTAGTGTGAATATATTTTCAATTAATTCATTTTACATCACCCATTCTATAATTCATTATCAGATAAGATCATAACTCCCAATTTAATGTTCCCTGATATTGAAAGCATTTCTAAACAATTATTTCATTTCTTAATTTTGTTTTTATGGATGGATGAAATCTCTAGAAAATATATAGAAGAAGATTCCACTGCCAAAATTTTACCTATACCCACAGTTCAAAATCATGGGTATAGCCTAAAAATCCATTTGTATCGGCTATAACCCAAGTTCTATGAACTGTTGCCAACCGAGCCATCAGTAATGACCTATACCAACGGTTTTCACAACCCATGGGTATAGACCCCTATAAACATTGTTCCTAAACTGTTGGGATATGACATTTAAATGGACCCATCTATACCCACAGTTTGGTTGAACCATGGGTATAGGTCCTTATTTAAAAAATAAACTCCAATGGGATTTGAACCCAACATCTATTGCATACTTATGAACAACTTTACCACAATCCTACTACGTAATTTATGTTCTTATGTACAAAAATAAATATATATATATATATATCTGTAAAAAAGTTCATTTATATTAATTAATTAATTATTATTATTGAGTAAAATTAATGGGTTGACCTATACCCACGGTTTGGTCAAACCATGGGAATATTCCCTTATTTAAAAAGAAATTATGTTGGGATTTGAACCATGCACCTACAACATACAAATGATTGAATTTACCACTATCTTACATCACATTTCATATTCTTATATAATTATATATATATATATGTATGTAAAAAATTCATTTATTTATTTATTTATTATTATTGTTATTATATAATTTTAATGGGCTAACCTATACCCACAGTTTTTGAACCATGGGTATAAGTTCTTCTAGTAGAATTTTTTTTCACATGAAACATTTACCCATGTTTTTGGGAGAACTATTGGTATAGTTTCACCTCAATAATTATATTCCCATAGTTCTCCCAAAACCATGGGTATAGGTACCCCATTACCCATGGTTTTGGGAGAATTGTGGGTACAGGTTCGTTCAAAAAAACATTCTCTACCACAGATATAGGGGTGACCTATACCCATAGTTTTTTCCAAAAACATGGGTATATGGTCATTTTCTAGTAGTATACCTCCATTATTAAATAATTCAGAAATTTCAATCCATAATAATATATGTGGATAGATTCATTATGTGTCATATCATGTAGTTGAATTCCTTTTCACTATCCAAATCACTTATCACCGAATTTCCATACATTGATTTCATTGCTAAATTCTCATACATGGTCTAAATAAACTAAGTTGGCATTGGAATATGTGATTTTTTATTAATTTTAATTATATAATATTGGCATATGTAAACTATTTTCATATATGACATTGTTTATGTCTCCAGATTTTGATAAGTGAACTCCATCATGTAGCTATATTTTCTAATTTTTTAATTTTTATACATAATGCCATTTCATATGAAAAACATTACACATAAAAATTTCCTTATGTGTCTTAAAATCCCCCTTCATTGTTGAATTCCTTTATGCTGTCAATTCTCTTACTTGAGTTCCCTTATATATCCAAATTAACATACATGAGGACTTTTTCATTTTTTTAAAAAAAATACATACTACTGTATCATACCAAAGTCTTCTAGTATTCCTCCAAAGAATATTCCATTCACTCAATTTTCAATAAAAAAACCCAAAAACACCTAATTGGGGATTTTATCTAATAAAGGTTCCCTTAGATTCATCTTTAATCCATAATGTGTTGAGGGTTGTCATGTCAATTATAGCCATGATCATTTCATGGATGACCAAAATACCATTATTTCATACTCCAAAGTCGACGAGTTTTCTTGATGTTTCCGTTAAAGAAACATTTTCGAGATTTCACCACCAGATCATCCATGATGATTTATATAATATTTTCCATAGAGTAATTTAAAATATTAATTATAGTACATTGGATGGTTTCACCAGAATTCATCAATAAATTTAGAATAATATCCAGAATATCCATACATAAAATAAATATCTTAAAATAATATTGTTGTATTTATCAGTAGTTTAATGATCAAGGTTGGTAAATCATTACATAAGAAATGGATGTTGAGATCGTTAAATCTAATATAGACCCTAATTTGAACATTTTTTTATTCATGATAATAACATTGGAAGGCCACTTTAGTTATTGAAATTCTTATATGATCTTTACTTTTATCAACTACTAAACATTTTCCTCTACATTTCAATCTTGGGTTTGATGCATTCTTCTTATTTCCTACTTATAGCCATGATTTTTATCCATTAAAAACAAATTATGCGTAGCCTCTGTTTAATCAAACCTAACTATTTCCATGTAATTCCATAAAATTATATCTTGATGTTGTTTCAAGAAAGAGTGATATTTGACTTGTTCTTCAAGGATCATGGAAGAAATGATCAACATGGATATTGGTCTTCTTCCATACTAGTATTTGTATGTCTAAGTTCATCAGCAATATTTTAGACACATTCGACTAATAACAGAAGAAAATACTAGATATATTTATCTTCATCATCATTTTTTAGGGGAAGAATATGGACTGAAACCTTAAAATACTTGGGATTACATAGGATAATTTTTTACTTTCATCAATACCATATGCTTCGTCAATATGCTTGGGTATGAATGGTGTAGTTGAAATATAGAGAATAAGAGTAATAATGCCTAAACCATTTGTTCTTCTTAAAAAATTAATTTACCAAAAAAACATCCTCAGTTGTATTTGATGAATATCCACTAAACACACACTATAACAAAGATTCTCAAGGGTGTGGTAAATATTTATGGATTTTACTGTGGTATATTTGTATTTTAGTGGAAGTTGGTCAATGGAAAAATTATATTTGACATCAAATGAGAGTAAAATAATTGGATGCTTCACATCATCAGATAATATGACCTAGTGGTTTCTAATTTTTAGAGTTTTCACCTTGATTTGGTTAATGGGAAATAAAATAATCATCATAAATTTCACTCCACAGATTGACAAAGTGATTTCTATTCCACTAGTGACATAACTATTTTTGAATTATTTACCAACAGATGCTTCCCTTTAACTTTATTTTAATATCACATGTCAATGTATTGAGATTCAAAAGACATAAAATGTGACCCATCAACATAAAAACCCCAAAATTCCCACTAAGAGAATAACTTAGGAATTATTGATTTGATGAGGTCAGTAAAATGTTTATATTAATCTGGGGACATCCCATAATGTTATTGAAATATCTATATTAAATAATATTCATAATTTTGGAGTCAGAAACGAGATCACCAAATTGGGTTCTCAATTTAATTCTTCAGTTTGGTCATTTCTCATTATTGTCAAATCTCTAACTTGTTAGGTTATTAGGATAAAAAAATTTATCACAGTGGCCTAAATATCAAAAGGTCAAGATTTGGAGTAGGTTGACCCTAAAATCCTTATTCCCTTGGGCTCGATGAATACCAATATCATCTAGCTTTCAAATTATGTTCAAGGGCCTGATGTGCCCCGGTATAGCTATTTTATAGTCTTGTTCTGTGAATGAAATTATTTTTTGACACTCAATGGAACAAGTATCTATGTGGTATACCTTGTCTATGGAAAATTCATTCTAAAAAATTTTATGATATAAAATAGTCTCAATAAAGATATTCCAATGTTCTTTTAAAAGTTGGAGGGTATATAATGTTAATATTTTAGCCAGGATAATAGAGATATTCTTCAAAAAATATACTTATGAGCCAAGGTCCTATTCTTCCAGTGGTACAACTATACCTTAGGTTGAAACTTATAGGATGAAATTGATTATGTCTTTGACTCCTTTCTAAGATTGTAGTTGGGGGATGTTCTTACTATCCCCACATTAGGTTGTACTAACCTCCCCACATATTGGTGATTATTGGAAAACCATTCTTTAATAGATACACCAATATGATAAAATTATAATAATAATTAGAGGAATCAAGATCATACTAATGTTCTAAATTATCTCTTTCAAATTCATATATCCAAGAATTGGTGGAATATTTTAACTTCTTGGCCAGGGTTTCACTAATCCAGTGCCTTGGGCTGGTTAAGAACATGTCCTCAGGTGCACCTCTCTATATAGACAATGCTTCGAACTATCACTGAGGGTCAATAAGACACATGAGGAGATTATATCATCTTTATCAGAGTTATCTGCAATAGATAAAATAATAAATAATTGAATCAAGGTAAACAATATTCAAACATCCTGGAACAATTTCCTAAAATTCGGTTCATGACCACAACCAAATAGTTGATATTTAATGCCATGCCATACCATACCATATTTAAAGGGAAAAAAATAAATACACACAAAGGAATCCAAAAAATGAGTCCAGCCACCATGCCTAGTACACCCATCCATGCACATTCCAAATCCCCAGATCAACCCTCTAGCATAGGGGATTTTCCTTTATCCTAACCTAAAACCATTAAGTCATATCGATTACCCAATGGAGGCCCATGTAGGGTGTGAGTGTAACTCAGTAGGACAACACTAATGGATTATACAAAAATTGAGAGTAATATTGTGCATAAATAAGTACATATAAAATGGGAACAACAAAATAAATCAGTTTCCATCATGTAACATTATTCTAATCAAACGCCTTTATTTTTAATTACATGTTTTACCAATGTTTATCAAACCTGGTTCAGCTTGTGATGGTCATTTGAACCATGTATCAAGGGTTAATAGGTTAGAAAACATATATTCTAAGTCCATGGATCCCATAAATATTTATATCGACATGTTTAATGGGTAACAAGTTTGAAAACATATATATATATTCCATGGATCTAATCATCATTTGTAACATCATGTATGACCATCACAAACATGATATAGAATTCCATGTTCATAACCTTGGGTTCAAGAGAATTTATCTCTTACCAAAAAACTAAAATGCATAGGGGTTCCCATAGCATCATATTATGTCACCCATGAGAGGGGAGCATCAATCCAGCATCCTGCAAAAAAATATTCCACAGTTTTAGTTGATGGTCATCATTAAAATTTTTATCACATAATACCACAAGGGTATTCCATTTTTATTTAATCAAATTTCCATGGTTCATTATATTCAACATGATCATAATTTCAATAACCTATGCATTTTTCATTTAAACATATTATAACTATTCATCACCCCTTTCAGGACATTTAACCATGAGGCATATCCTCATTAAGAGTTTTTCACATTCATCTATTTATATTCAATAAACCATTTAACTCTTCAAGTTAATAAAAACTACCTCATGTTAGGTTGTTGTGTTGATCACATTTACAATTAGGTTAATCTCATAAACCCTTCAAATATTCATTTAACCTCCCAATTTTCATGTTCAAGTGAGAGGCACACCCCATGGGTCTCTATTGGCCCTATCCACTCATCCTCAACTAATCCCATAGGGATCATGAGGGGATAAACCCAACATTTATGCACCCATTTAATCATTTATTAACAATGTTTTAAATTAATTTATCAACATCACAAAGGCACAACCATGTTAAAATAAATTAATCATCGTGAATATGGTGTATAATTTGTATACTAACTACCTCAAGATTTTAGATGAATGCTAAAATAACCTTATCAATTGATTAGAATTAAAAAAACTTCAAATTCCATATAGATAATCTTATCAAAAATAAATTTTTTAGGGCTTCATAAGGAGAATACAAATTATAAGAGTATTCTCCCAAAAAATAGAAGGAAAATGACTTTTATACTAACTTGTATCTTAGATTCCCACCCAACAGAACTCAAAATAGCCAAGAAATGATGGAGTTCCACTCTTGAAAAGTTTCGGAGGGAAAGGATCATCACCTAAGCTGATGGAGGATGAAATGGTGAAAAATAGAATTATAACCCTTCATGGTTAATAGGGGAAAATGTAATTTTTCCCATTTTTAAGAGTGACACAATTTGGCTGCATGATTGGATAAACTATGTGACAACTGTGTGGCTCCCTCTATCCAAGAGGGGGTCAGGCCACACAGACTGGCTAGACAACCCCCATGGTTTTGAAAAACCATATTCTAGTCTCTATCCAAGGGGTATGGCTGCACGAGACCTAGGGAGGAATTTACAGTTGTCAAACCATGTGAGGGTCATGCCCTCGATTTTGCATAAGACACCACAACCCCACACGATTATGGAGAATGGTTAAACTAATTAGGCCCCAACTGTGCACCTACATTGGATGGCCATTTCTCCCTCTTTTGTATCCCAGACCCTCTAGAAACACCCAAATCCCTTCATATTCTTGTAAATAACATTATTAACCAAAACACATGGACTTAAACCAAATTTTAATCCAGTAAGTTACTCCCGATGAGTTTGAGATCTTACAACCTCCCCATATTATGACAACTCATCCTCTAGCTACTCTACCAAACATCACCAAGACTCTAAGGTAAAATGAAAAACCACTGGGCCCTCATATCTGCCTCCCTCTCCCATGATTCCTCTTGAATTATTCTATTATTACACAAAACTATAACCAATGGCATGATCTAAACCCATAAAACATTCTCTTTATTATCCATATTATGAAATAAATGCTCCTAAAAAGATGTGTCAACCTTAAGTACTAAATCATAAACATCAATCACTTGAGAAGGTTCTCAGTGATCCTTTTAAATATATGACACATGAAAAACAAATTTCATTCTACAATACAACTATAGAAGATCTAATTGTTATACCACCAGTATAATCCACCCCACAACCTCAAAAAACCCCACATACCTGGGTTCCAACTTAAACTATTTCTAAATTCAATAGTGAACCAATATCGATGAAAATAGAAGAAACACACAATCACCCAATACAAACTCAAGGGCCCAATGATCTTGATCAGCATACAACTTACACAGACTTTGAGACATAAACTTATGTCTCTAAACTAATTGAATATGTTCTGAAATTTCCTTCACAAGTCTCGTTCCCAACAATGCCAACTCACCAACTTCCATCCAACACAACAGTGATATATAGGGCCTACTATAGAGTTCTTCATAGGGTTCCATTTGAATAGTCACCTAGTATATGATATTATAGGTAGAATTAAAAATCCTCAACTGTTTTTACAATTTTCTAAAAAAATCACAATTTCATTGTCTTAGCATGTCCTATAGAACCTTTATGGTAAGCTCCGATTTCCCTTCTGAATACTAGTGGAAAGATGTACTTAGAAACACCTGTGTACCAAGAACCTTCTATAAGAATTTCCATAAGCTTGAAGTAAAAAATATACCATGATCTAAAACAAGAATTCATAAAACCCTATGAAAATACTCTATATTCTAAACATATATGTCTCCCAAATTATCAACAATTAAATTTCCCTGAATTGGAAATAAATGGGACGCATTTTTCAGTTGGTCCATAATCACCCATATCACATCATTCATCAAATAGTTACTAGGGAGAACATACATCAATTATATGGTGACACCATCCCACTTCCATTATGGAATGATTAATGTCTGTAGAAAACCACCCATCCACTAAGGCTCGGTTATCACCTACTACCAGGTGTAGCACAACATCACAAACCCTACAACCTCTTTCTTCAACCCCTTCCACCAATATTGTGTATGAATATCATGATACATTTTGGTCAAACTAGGATGTACCAACCACATAAAGGAAAAATAACTCATGTATCAATTACTCTCCTATATAAATAGGCATAACTACATGGCCACAAAGATAAACAATCTCATCATCATCAATAGTATAGTAAAATGGATACTACCCACCGCCAAGATGTTCTCTCGTGGCCAAACACCCAGGTTCCTCATATAGTCGTTCCTTGATCTAGCTTAGAAGGGTGTACTAAACTAAAAAATATATCAGGGTCATCTATCCATGACCCTCATGAACCTTTATATGCATCTCAACAAAAAAGAACATCATCTTCCACTTAGAACTAGACTTCATGATTTTTGAAGTCTGTATCTTTCAGCTCAAGAAATCTGCAACACTATTTACCTTTCTAGGTGTGTATAAAAGCTCAAAGACCAATGAATGAATGTACTAAACCTATATCCATTGATTAATATTTGAATCTCACTAAGAAAATATGTTCTTTTGGCTTTTATGGTTGGTATACACAATGAACCTTTCACTAATTAGGAAATTACACCAAAACATTAAATCAAAAACTACAACAACTATCTCGAGATCATTTATTGGTTAATTTCATTAATGTGGCCTAAACTACCGTAAACCATATTTTATGACTTAATATCCCTATACCAACACAAATCCATGTCCAATAATAGATGCATCATAAAACAGGGTACACTCTTTACCTGTTATGAGAAGGATTAAAATCTATGTGGTATTCAAACACTTCTTCAACTCCTAGAAAGCATTCTCAGATGATCTAGACCATTAAATCTTGATACCCTTCTTAGTCAAACTACAAAATGGAGCACCCATGATACAAATACTTTCACTATCATTGGGTATACTGAAAAACCTTACTTAGAGATTATATGACCCATGAAATATATCTCATCAATCCAAAATTAACATTGGGATAGCTTGAAATATAGAATATTCTATTTCATTATACTCAATATGATTCGAAGATGTTTGGAAATATTATAATGAGTCTTGGAGTACACCAATATTTCATCGACAAATACAACCACAAACTGGTCCAAAAAAAGTTGGAAGATTCACTTTATTAATTATATAAGTACTTCTAGAGCCTTGGTTAACACAAACGACATCAAAAAAAACTTATATAGACCATACCTCCTATAGAAAATCATACATGGAATATAAAAAGTTATCACTCTCAACAAGAGATACCTTGTGCAATATCGATCTTGGATAACACACTATAACCCATTAGTATATCAAAAAGGTCACCAAAATGTGGAAGAGGCTTTCAGTTCTTAAAAATTGTCATATTTAACCTCTTGTAATTGATACACAAGCATAATGTTCTATAATATTTAATATAAAATAAGACTCGGGATCCCCAAGAGGACATACCTGGGTGGATAAATCCCCTCCAACTCCTCTAATTGAACATTTATCACTTGAAACTATTCTGGTCCCATCCTGTAAGGGGTAATGGCGACCAACTCAGCTCTAAGCATCAACTCAATTGTGAAATTTACATCCCTATAAAGCGGCATACTTAATAATTCATCAGAAAACACTTCATGAATCTAATCCAACATAAGAGGAAATACATCCTACTCTACTCCCCCATCATCAAGAAAAATACATTCCTTTTTTTTGTGATCACACCAAACTTTTGATTAACTATCTCGGCACACTAAATCCCCATGGTGATCATAAGTTTTACCATTATTAGATGTGAATATATCCCTATAGTGATAATAGTAAATTTTATCTTGATATAACATGAACTAATCTATACCCAATATTAGGTTAAAACCTAACATCTCATGAAAAATTAATTCCCAAAAGATATGATACTCTTCAACCTCAAGGGAACACTCCTTACATTATCAGATACCTTATCCCCGTTCTCCTAAAAGTGTGCCAATCGATAGAACCCCACACATATATTCCACTTATAGACCCAAAAAATTTAAAAATCAATTAGATATAAAATAATGAGAGGATACATTATCAAAAAAACTAGAAATCTTAGAAGGTACAAGAATTATACCGCAAAAAGTTGATGGTCCAGCCTCGGCACAACTAGGTATAGGTTGAACTGCATGTAGCCGGGCTTCCCCTCTACCCCAGGATCTAATATATGTTTTAAGTGGTGCACTAAAATTTTGATAAGTAAAATTTTTCCTAGATTACGACATCCCCAACCATGATCGTTATGTCCAGTGGAACTCCATTCACCTTCCTGATATAGGGTAGTTGAGCCCCTTCCATCACTCTATTCAAGGTGTTATCCTCTACCAAATCCCACATATTGAGGGTTCTTATTTAACCTCTATATATGAACTATAATTTGGTGTGCTCAACATTATATAGGTGGTCATGGTCACTAACCTCACATGTGGGCTAGCCTAGCACATTGATAACAGACAACAAAACTACCTCCCTGAGATACAAATCCTCTTCTGAGGCTACTTTGTCTACCATTGATATGGTGAATATTCTCATAATGGAGCAATCAACTATCAGATGAAATACCAACAGATCTAAAAACTAAAATTATTTGTCTACCACTGGAGTTTTCATTCAGGTTCCCTTCAGAAATGAGATCATAGTCCACCACCTTAGCAAAATTATTCAAATGAAAGATATGTACATGGGACATTATCTCACAACTAAGCCCGTACAAAAATTTCCTAGCCATATCTTCTTCATCCCCTATCAGAATTGGAGAAAAGTTTTGAAAATATTTGATGCATACTTTATAATCTATAAATGTATACTACATCGATCCTGACACCTAAATTCTTCATCTTTCCACTCCCTCAAGGTCTCAAGCTAAAAGTGTTCTAGGAAATTCTCCTATAAGAAGATAATTATTATTCCCTCTATACTCTCATCATGATCTAGTACATCCCACCAAAACATCACTAGTCCTTACAACATATAAGTTTCCTTCCTAACTCTCTTCTCATGTGGAGTCTCCAAGTGATCTAGAATATTCTGGATATACTCAATCCAAATATATGCGGCCTCAGGTCCTACCTCTACAACAATCATTGGAGGGTGTTATAGCTGAAACTATCTAGTCAAGTAGAACATTCTTGGAACAGTACACCCTTGGTCTCACTTTATAAACTATATAAAATAAGAGAATTTCTCACATAATTTCTCTTCCCCCTATTACCTAGACTCAATAGGGGTTCTTTCTCCACTACTGAAGGACAATTATCAGTGATTCTCTCTTATCACCCAATCAGTATACATAATCATGGTGTAATCTATCTAAAATTCCAAACACACCTATAAAAACACATTAAAAAATACTCTCCCACTTATAAAAAAATATATCTCATAACTATACATAAACAACCTACTTATGACACACCATGCCAACATATAATATCATAACTCCAACATTACTCTCAAACATCCCTAACATGGGCCATAACTAAAATGGGTTAAACCAAACTCCCCAAATTTAACATTGTATTAGAAACTATTTTAGCCATCCCGAAAACATTGTTCAATCATTTATACAATTATTACATCATGATTAGGCACATTTTATTTAAAATTACAACATAATCAAGATGAAATTTCAATTCATATAGCCATCCATAACCAGTTTTCCCATATGTGCCTAACATGATGCATGTATCATATATCCATATGTGCCTAAAATGATGCATTTATATGAAAACTTCATTCCAAGATGGTCTATAAATAAATTCTCAAAAAATAATTAAATCACATGTTAAGAGAATCACCCAAGGTGAAATAACATCAAAGGGTAACAGAAAACATCATGAACAATAATACCGCCCTGGGAACTAGAGTGTTCACTTGTTCATGGGCCAGCTACTCCCATAAAAAAGCTATTTTATTAGTCCAAAAAACTCCTAGTCTATCATATACCTTAACTATATAAAATAGAAAATAGTAAATAACCACCACTGCTACCACTTTTTAACATCCAAACTCAGGTTCCACTAATCTGATGTCTTATATGAGTTCTCCACATGACCTCTAGTGTGTCTCCCTATCTTTCAAAGGCTAATAAATAATAGAAAGGGTCAATAAAAAACATGGTGACATTATAACCAATTTATTATAGTAATCCACAATATATAAAATGATAAATAATTGAAACAATGTGAATAATAATCAAGTATCCCATGTCAATTTTCCAAAATTGGGTACATGACCATGACCAAATAGTAAATATTCCATGTCATTTCATATCATGCCACATGTAAATGGAAAACCAAAATAATGACATGGTAAAGAATCCCCAAAATGGTTCCTGACACTATTTTTGGTTCCCCCATCTATGCACATCCTTATTCCCTAGATTTACATCTAGTATATACCCTTTACCTTTGTACTGACATGCAACCATGTAATCTACTTGGGTCACAAATAGTAACCTAATAAGGGCATGAGTAAAACTTGGAAGGCCACCAAAATTGGATTATAAAAATATCCAGTCTAATATTGTGAATTAAAAAATATAAATAAAAGTGAAATAGAAAAATGAACTAGGTTCCACCATTTAATATTATTCAAATCAAACACCTTTATTCTTAATTCCAATTTTTACCCACATTTATCAAACCTGGTTTAGCATGTGTTAGTCATATGAACCATGTATCAATGTGTCATAGGTTGTAAAACATAGAGCCTCAGTCCATGGATCTAAACAGGATTCAAAACACCATGTATGACCTTCCCAAACATAATATATGACACCATGTCGATACCCATGGGTTCAGGATCATTAGTTCTTTCCCCAAAAACTATTATGCATGGGGGCGTCTAGAGCATAATTCTTTCTTTCCCATAGGCGTGGAGCATCAGTTCAACATCCCACAAACCATTTGTCACATTTTTAGTGGCCCATCATTGATAACCTTTTTATCACATAACACAATAAGGGATCACCGTTAACATTTAATCACATTTCCATAGGTCATTATATTCATCACCTTCTCAACTTCCAAAAACAATCTCATTTTCCTATTTCAACACATTCTAACCATTTGTCACCCCTTTCAATAAATTTACCATGAGGACCATCCACATTGACCATTTATCACATTAATGCTTTTACATTACATAACCAATTTAACTCTTTAAGTAAGTCTAAAAACCCCATCATGTTATGTTTTTGGGTTAATCTTATTTTAAATTAGTTTAAACTCATAAACCCTTCAACTCATCATTTAACCTCTCAGTTTCCATGTTCAAGGGAGTGACACACCTCATGTGTAACGACCCAAAGTTTCATTAATGGTAAATCCCTCTTGATCTTAGTAAATGTCTCTTTATATAAAATGTTTTTATAAAATTTCAACTTCATTGGTTTTATGATAAGAATTGTGACCATTACTTTTATAGTCGTTGAACAGTCATCAAATGATTAGTATAAATATTGGGCTTTATCACATCCAATTTTACTTAGACAAAGAAAGCAATGGCCTCATCCAGTAGAATTGCCCCATACGAAGCCCATTTATCAGTGTTTGAAAAAGAGGTGGTGTCCTTCGGCTTCGCTCTTGACCAAGACCAAGATGAGCTTCACCATGTCAAGCTCGAATGGGACCGTCTATGGGATAAGTGGAAGTTGATAGAAATTACTACTCAAGCGATGTTATCTGAGCCACCCCAAGAGTCTGTCACCATCGCACACATTACCCTTAGGTCTTATGCTGCAGTTTTAAGGGCTTATGTAACTAATCGATAGTACTATGTTCATGTAAATTATTTTTTTATATAATAATGAATATAATTTCTTGTCATTATTGATACATTGTAAATAGTTTTTAAAGTACAAATGTTGTTTTTAGTTATTATTTAATTAAGAAATCTATTTTATTAAATTAAGGTATTTTTGAATTAAATAATATTTTAATAAAATATTATTATTATTATTATTATTAGATTAATTTTATTATATATAAATGATTATATAATTGTATGAATGCAATTATAATTTTTATTAAGGTTTGAAAGCCATTTTTGTCAAAACCCGTGAATTTTCGATAAATGTTGGTTTTTATTTTAAAAGTGAAAATTAACATATTTAAAAAATTATTTAGATAAAATAAATGTTATTTTTGGAATCATGATGTCGAAATTATCTAACGGTGAATTTTTCATAATTTTCTGAGACAGTCAAATTTTTTAGTAAAAATTAAATACCGTTTAATTATATAATGTGTTTTATGACATCATAATGACCCAATAGTGATGTAATAAAATACTATAGTATTTATGTTTGGTAAATATATGTTTTACCATAAAAATAATGTGATTTTGGGTTTTTTGGATTACTTTTCAATGCATTAATGGACCCCTCAAGACTTATTAAACACCTTGTCTTTTTAAATTAATTTCCATGGGAGTGTAACTCACCTACACATAAGAAACCCTAATATTTTAAGAAGTTAGGACTTTGACCATATAAAATAATTTTTTCCTATTCCCTTTTCCAAAAAACATGGGCAAAAACCATGGTCTGGTTTGTGGTTTGGATTAATTTAATGTAAGGGGACCCAAACCTAAATAATAAAGAATTCCCTCACCTTTCCAATATAAACCCACCTAAGCTCCCACTTCCTCCTCACTCAAAGCCTTTGGAGTTAGTCCAATCTCTTACCTACTCTCTATAGAATCCTCCCAAGGTTCCCCAAGCTCCCAAGAAGCCTCTCACAATCCTCTCTCTAGCCTTTGGAAGAACACTTCCAAGTAAGGGTTTTTTCTTCCTTTCTCTTTTTTGTCCAATTTTCTTTAAGTTTTTTTTCCCTTTTAATTTCAATTATGAATTTTGGGGTATGGTTTATCACCTCCCCCATACTTCCCTATTATTTTTGGAATTATGGGATACCCCTTTCTCTCTCATTAAATTCCTCCCATGTACACCCGTTACTATGCCGAAATTCCGAAAAGAACTTCTCTCTCCTCTTTTACATTCAAGAAATACTTTTGTATCATGAATCTAAATTCCATTAATTTTTTTTGGAAATGTATCTATATGACCCCCTTACTGTATATTTCATGTAAATATGATGAGACACCTCTTTCTCTCTCATCAACCATTTTTATGAATTCTTATGTCACGCCGTTACGCTGCCGAAATTGCACCGATTTTCTAAGCCAATGTCATTGTGTAGTGAATACCATTCTCATTTCTCCATCAAGGGTATTCACCTTTATTCACATTTAATTATTGATTATAAAGTTTCATGTATTAATTCCACATTCCTTTATCATTTAATAAATTATTATGTTTTATGAATCAATGTTTTATGATCCATGTGGCACACTTATGCATGAAATGAAATGTTTTAGAAGGGTGTACCCTTATAGCACTCCAATGCATTGGGTAAAGTATAGTATCATGATACGTCATGTGCAATGAGTGTTGACTCATTATAATTCAAGTGGAACGAGGTTTTACTCGTGCTTTATGTGCAATTAGGATTTACTCATGCTCCATGTGTAATGAGCCTTGGCTCATCCTAATTCCATGTTAAGTGTTGTTGCCACATTTCCATGTTATGATTATCCTGCTTTATCATGCCTTTATGTTCATGTTTTTCTTATTCTCTATTGATATTCCTATTGACTAACATTTATTGTATTCCTCATGTTATTCCATTTGTATTCCCTTACTGTTCTTTATAGCTCACCCTTTTCTTATGCATGTTCTCATGTTATCCCATGCAATGCTAAGTACAAGGGAATGTAGTGGTCAGGTAAAGGAAGTTTTCAATAAAGTTTTTTTATTTCATGTTTTAAGTTTTATGTAATGATCCTAAGCCCCAAAGACACTAAACCTACTGATCTTCGTTTTTGTATCAAGTGAAGTTTTATGTAATAAAGCATGTTTAAGTTGTAATAAAAATCAGGGTTGTCATAGTTGGTATCAGAGGATAGGTTTGGTTATTTTTGGGATTAGGATTAGAAAACCCTAGTAAAGCCTTAGATAAAAGACTAAGTACAATAAAAATGTCCCTATGTTTTGGTGAGTATTGAGTAAGTGGGTTATCAAGAAAAATACATCCATGTCTGGATACGAGCAGGTAGAGGCGGCTCTGGCACATATGTTTCCAAGGGGTAAAACCCGAGAACACCGATTTGAGCTAGACTCGAACGGGAACTGGTGCATGACAACGGGCCTTGCTAAACTCTTGGTTACAATACTCCCAAGGGATATTCTTTGGTAAATTAACAATCTTATTACGAACCCTTATTAAGGGAATAAAAAAATGCCCCTAAGAATATATGTTAGAAAGTAGATCATGAAAATCCTAGATTGAAGCCTATAGACTCATGAGTTAAGGAAATGAAAGTTTATTTATAAGTCATCAACTTTTGTCTTTGGATTACACTTTATGTGTTACCCCTAACCTTCCTTTTATTCAATCCAATGACAGGTAATAGGAGGACGCGGGCTAAAAACCGTTGTGAAGATCAGTGTGATGACTGTACTAATGAGATGCCCAATCCAATGGGAGCGGGAATCGCGAACTTTGTCACACTTCTCTCCCAGCTAACTCAAGTTTTGAATAGAAACACGGGTCAAGAGGAACATTCAACCCCCCATAAGAAAAAACAAGTCGCTATCAAGAGCTTCATGAGACAAAGGACTCCTACTTTTAGTGGATCATCCGATCCCACAATCACTGAACAATGGATCAACTCCATTGAAAATATCTTCTCCATCCTCCAGTGTTATGAACAAGAGAAGGTTCTCTTAGCGGCTTATCATATGGAGGGTGAAGTTGATCAATGGTAGACGTTGATCAAAAATATGAATCATGAGGAGGAGATCGAGGCATTGGAATGGAATGATTTCTGGAAAAAAAAATTCGATAAATATTTTCCACGCACCCTCCGGCTTAAGTTGGAAAGGGACTTAGTTTCCCTCAAGAAAAAATATGAATAATCTGTTGGAGCGTATGGGAAAAACATCACAAGGATTGCACGATACGCTTCCGGCTTTGTCGTTGCCCCAGAATGCAAAGTTGACCGCTTCTTTGGTGGGATTAAGCCTAGCCTGCGGAAAGCATTGGTGATCCGTGACTTAAAAATATATGAGGAAATTGTCTGATATGCCCTCAAGGTCGAAATGGAGATCGTAAAATCATAGGGGTATCATGGGGATAAGAATCGTAAGGTAGAATTCAATGCTGGCGGTCTGATGGATAAATAAAACGGTGCTAAGAAGATCTAGCACCCCACTTGCCAAAAGTGCGGGAAGAAGCACCCTAGAAATTTCCTTAAGGGGACAAGGAAATACGTCAGGTGTGGAAGAGGAGGGAACCTAGCTGTTAATTGTCGGCAAGAAAGACATGCGGCTGCAATACAGGAGAGGAACACTCCGTTCGAACCTCAACACGTTCTTTAATGCTAAAAATGCAAATAACCGGGTCATTTTTCAAATTAGTGCCCTAATCCAAGGGTTTTTGGAGACAACCAACAACCTACAAGGCAGTAAGGAAGATCTTTTGCCATCACTTCTGCAAATGTGAACCCCGACAACGAAGTGGTGACAGGTACTCTAGTTATTCATTCAAGAATAGAAAATGTACTTTTTGATTCAGGTTCTACGCAATCTTTTATATCTCAAACTTTTAGTAGAACAATCCTAGCACCACCACAAATCATGGAAGTGAAGATGTTGGTGAGTACGAAAAATGGGGAAATCATTGTATCCCATGAATATAAGTCCTCCACTATTATAATATGTGGATTGATTTTCTCGGCGAACATCGTCATACTCCCTCTGGTAGAATTTGATGCAATTATTGGCATGGATTGTCTTTCCTTATATAGAGGCAACATAAATTGTCGGGAGAGGGAAATCACACTCCATATGAAGAATCGACCCCCGATTCATTACAAGTGTAAGGAGGAAGATGAATCTTCTTTAGCTCCATCATCTCAAGAGTGGGTATTACTGCCTTATGAGCACGCATATCTGGCTCAGATGATTGAGTCCAAGGAAGAAACCATCCTTGAATAAATGCCTATTGTGAGGGAATTCGCTGAAGTGTTTCCCGAGGAACTTCCTGGTCTTCCTCCTAGAAGAGATGTTGAATTCTCAATTGATTTTATACCCAAGGCTTTACCAATATCCAAGACTCCATATAGGATGGTTGTTGTAGAACTTGGAGAGCTGAAGAAACAACTACAGAAGAATCTAGATAATGGTTTTATACACCCAAGTGCTTCACCATGGGGTGAACCTGTCCTCTTCGTCAAGAATAAGGATGGGTCAATGCCTCTTTGCATCGATTATCATGAACATAAAAAAATCACGATAAAGAAAAATTATCCTCTCCTAAGAATTGATGACTTGTTCGATCAGCTACGTGGAGCACAATACTTCTCCAAGGTGGACTTGTGGTCGGGATATTATCAAGGGTGAAGAAAGAAGATATCCCCAGGACTGCTCTTCGCACAAGATACAGGCACTATGAATTCATAGAAATGCTTTTCGGACAAACTAATTCTCCAGAAATCTTCATGTACTTAATGAATATAGTCTTTATATATTAGCTAGATAAATTTGTGGTAGTATTCATAGATGATATTCTAATATAATCCAAAACCAAGGAGGATCATGAAGAGAATTTAAGAATTGTACTAGAGACTTTGCGCAATGAGAAGCTCTATGAAATGTACAAAAAGTGTAAGTTATGGTTGAAGGAGGTCTCATTCTTGGGCCATATCATCACAAGCAATGGGATATCTTTGGATCCCTCCAAAACAGATGCATTTGAGGGATGGCTAAGGCCAACATCGAAAACGGATATTCGTAGCTTCTTAGGATTTGCTGGATATTATCGATGATTTGTGAGAAATTTCTCACAATTTTCCAACCCTCTTACCAAGATAACTCGAAATGGAGTAATGTTTTCTTAGAGTGATGAATGAGAAGAAAGCTTCAAGGAGTTGAAAAGGAGGCTTATCACTGTGCCCATGCTCACTTTACCCTCAAGTGGGGAGCTTTTTGTGGTATTCAACGATGCTTCGAAGAAGGGCTTAGGATATGTGCTGATGCAAAATGATAAAGTGATATCCTATGCCTCAAGGCAGTTGAAAATACAAGAGAGAAACTATCTGACACCTGATCTGGAGTTGGCGGCGGTGATCATTTCCTTGAGAATCTGGCGGCATTATCTCTATGGGGAGAAATGTGAGATATATACTGACCACAAGAGTCTTAAATATATATTCACACAGAAAGAGATTAATATGCGCCAGAGAAAATCGATAGAGCTCATCAAGGATTATGACTGTTCAATCCATTACCACCCTGGGAAAGCGAACAAGGTGGTAGATTCCCTAAGTAGAAATGATCCAGCGATTCTATCAATGATGAGAATTGACAAGGATCCAATCTTCATAGACTTGATGAAAATAGACATGGGAATCATGGAGAAGGGAACATCATCAATCCTTTCACAAATTATTTCTCAACCATCCCTTTTGGAAAGGTTAAATGATGCTCAAAATGATGATGTTGGAATTCAAGAAAAAGTGGAATCTATCGAAAAAGGGAAATCCTCAGAGTTTAATGTTAATGAAGAAGGAATTTTGCGGTTTGGGAAAAGACTATGTGTTCCATAAATTCCAGAGCTGAATAAGGATCTTTTGGATGATTCACATAGTTCAAATTTCTCTATTCACCCAGGGAGTATAAATATTTATCAAGATCTCCGAGAAAACTTTTGGTGGGATAATATGAAGAAGGAGATCGCTGAATATACCTCAAATTGCCTGGTGTTTCAGCAAGTGAAGGAAGAGAGGAAAAAGTCTAAGGGGATGATGCAACCATTGCCCATACCAGAATGGAAATGGGAGAACATCACCATGGACTTTGTCACTAGACTTCCAAGGACATCCAAAGGAAACAATGCAATCTGGGTTATTGTGGATCATCTTACAAAGAATGCACACTCCAATGCTATTAGGGAGGATTTCTCATTGGATCAACTGGCACAGATATATATCAGGGAAGTGGTAAGGTTGCATGGAGTACCACTATCTATTTTGTCTGACCAAGATCCAAGATTCACCTCTACGTTTTGGAAGAGTCTTCAACATTCTCTGAATACTGAACTGAACTTCAGTACGGCCTATCATCCTCAAACTGATGGCCAATTCGAGCGGACTATCCAAACACATGAGGATATGTTTAGAGCGTTCTCAATGGACTTTAAAGGAGGATGGGATCAACATATTCCTCTGGTTGAGTTCTCTAATAATAACAGTTTCCACTCGATCATCCAAATGGAACCATTTGAAGCCCTGTATGAGAAAAGGTGCAGAACACCGGCATGTTAGGATGAGGTCGGTGAACGTAATCTACTTGGACCAGAAATGGTCGAGGAAATGGTGGAGAAGGTGAAAACCATTTAGCAACATATCAAGGCAGCCCAGAGTCGACAGAAGAGTTATATAGATAATCGTCAATGAGACCTTGAGTTTAAAGTTGGAGACATGTTTTTTCTACGCATATCTCTATGGAAGAAGGTCATGAGGTTTGGAAAGAAAGGGAAGTTAAGTCCAAGGTACATCGGCCCCTTCGAGATTCTTGATCGTGTCGGGGTTATGGCCTATCGACTAGCACTTCCGCCTACTATGGCCAAAGTACATGATGTCTTCCATGTATCCCTCTTAAGGAATTACATACCGGACCATTCACATGTACTCTCTTCTAAGGTGGTACAATTGGAAGATTATATTTCTTATGAAGAGCAACTATTGAAGTTCTTAGATCGTAGAGAAAATGTTCCATGAAATAAGACAATGCCCCTTGTTAAGGTGTTGTGGAGAAACCAAAAGTTTGAAGAAGCGACATGGGAATTGGAGGAAATGATGAAGCTGAGTTACCCACATCTTTTTTAGTGTGGAAAAAGGAAAATTTCGATGGAGAAATTTCTTAAGGGGGGAATATTGTAACAACCCAGTGTTTCATTAATGGAAAATCCCTCTTGATCCTATTAAATGTCTCTTTATATAAAATATTTTTATAAAATGTCAACTTCATTGGTTTTATGATAAGAATTGTGACTGTTACTTTTATAGTCGTTGAATAGTTATCACATGATTAGTATAAATATAGGGCTTTATCACATCCAATTTTACTTAAACAAAAGAAGAGATGGCCTCATCTAGTAGAATTTCCCCATACGAAGTCCATTTATTAGAGCTTGAAAAAGAGGGGGCATCCTTGGGATTTTCTCTTGACCAAGCCCAAGATAAGCTTCACCTTGTCAAGCTCGAATGGGACCGTCTATCGGAGATGTGGAAGTTGATAGAAATTACCACTCGAGCGATGTTATCCGAGCCACCCCAAGAGTCTGTCACCACCGCACACCTTACCCTTAGGTCTTATGCAGCTGTTTTAAGGGGTTATGTATCTAATAGATAGTACTATGTTCATGTACATTATTTTTATATATAATAATGAATATAATTTCTTGTCATTATTGATACATTGTAAATAGTTTTTAAAGTACAAATGGTGTTTTTAGTTATTATTTAATTCAGAAATCTATTTTATTAAATGAAGAGATTTTTGAATTAAATATTAATTTAATAAAATATTATTATTATTATTATTATTAGATTAATTTTATTATATATAAATGATCATATAATTGTATGAATGCAGTTATAATTTTTATTAAGGTTTGAAAGCCATTTTTGTCAAAACCCGTAAATTTTCGATAAATGTTAGTTTTTATTTTAAAAGTGAAAATTAACATATTTAGAAAATTATTTAGATAAAATAAATGTTATTTTTTGAATCAGGACGTCGAAATTATCCAACGGTGAATTTTTCATAATTTTCTTAGACAGCCAAATTTTTTAGTAGAAATTAAATACCATTTAATTATATAATGTGTTTTATGACATCATAATGACCCAATAGTGATGTAATAAAATAATATAATCTTTATGTTAGGCCAATATATGTTTTAAAATTAAAATAATGTGATTTTGGGTTTGTTTTTTTTACTTTTCAAATCATTAATGGACCCCTCAAGACTTATTAAACACCTCGTCTTTTTAAATTAATTTCCATGGGAGTGTGACTCACCTCCATAAAAGAAACCCTAATATTTTAAGTTTTTAAGACTTTGGCCTTATAAAATAATGTTTTACACTTCCCTTTTCCAAAAACCATGGGCAAAAACCATGGGATGGTTTGTGGTTTGGATTAATTTAATGTAAGGGGACCCAAACCTAAATAATAATGAATTCCCTCACATTTCCTATATAAACCCACCCAAGCTCACACTTCCTCCTCACTAAAAGCCTTTGGAGTTCGTCCAACCTCTGACCTACTCTCTCTAGAATCCTCCCAAGGTTCCCCAAGCTCCCAATAAGCCTCTCACAAGCCTCTCTCTATCCTTGGGAAGCACACTTCCATGTAAGGTTTTTTTCATCCTTTCTCTTTTTTGTCCAATTTTCTTTAAGTTGTTTTCCCTTTTAATTTAAATTATGAATGTTGGGGTATGGTTTATAACCTCCCTCATACTTACCTATTATTTTTTTAATGATGGGATACCCCTTTATCTCTGATTAAATGCCTCCCATGTACACCCGTTACTATGCTGAAATTCTGAAAGGAACTTCTCTCTCCTCTTTTGCATTCAAGAAATACTTTTGTATCACGAATCTAATTTCCATTAAAATTGATTAGACATTTATCTATATGACCCCCTTACATTCCATTTCATGTAAATATTATGAGACAACCCTTTCTCTCTCATCAACCATTTTTATGAATTCTTCTGTCACGCCGTTATGCTGCCGAAATTGCACCGATTTTCTAACCATTGTCATTGTGTAGTGAATACCATGCTCATTTCTCCATCAAGGGTATTCACCATTATGCACAATTACTTATTGATTATAAAGTTTCATTTATGAATTCCACATTCCTTTATTGTGGAATAAATGATTATGTTTTATGAATCAAAGTTTTATGATCCATGTGGCACACTTATGCATGAAATGAAATGTTTTAGAAGGGTGCACCCTTATAGCGCTCCAATGCATTGGGTAAAGTATATTATCATGATACTTCATGTGAAATGAGTGTTTACTCATGATAATTCAAGTGAAATGAGGGTTTACTCGTGATTTATGTGAAATGATGATTTACTCATGCTCCATGTGCAATGAGCCTTGGATCATGCTAATTCCATGTTAGGTTTTGTTTCCACATTTCCATGTTATGATTATCATGCTTTATCATGCCTTTATGTTCATGTTTTTCTTATTATCTATTGATATTCCTATTTTCTAACAAGTATTGTACTCCTAATGTTATTTCATGTGTATTCCCTTACTGTTGTTTATAGCTCACCATTTTCTTATGCATGTCCTCAGGTTATCCCATGCAATGCTAAGTACGGGGGAATGTAGTTGTCATGTAAAGGAAGATTTCAATAAATATGTTGTATTTAATGTTTTATGTTTTTATGTAATGATCCTAATCCCCAAAGACACTAAACCTCCCTATCTTCTTTGTTGTATCAAGTGAAGTTTTATGTAATAAAGCATGTTTAAGTTGTAATAAAAAGAAAGGTTGTCATATCATGTGTGTCCAAAGTCCTAGTCTACTAATACTCAACCGATCCCATAGGGATCATGAGGGTTTCAACACAAAATTTACACACCAATTTAAACATTTCATACTAATTATTTAAATTCAATACTCAATGACACAAAGTCACAACCACATACACATAAATTAATCTTCTAGATTATGGTATATAATTTCTTGAACACCTACCTCAAGTTCGTCGGTGAGCACCTTCTTGACCTTAGCCTTTTTATTTAAATTCAAACCACCATCAAATCCACAACTGATTATCTAAAAGAAAATTATGTTTTTAGGGTTTGAGAAGGAGAAAAAAATTACACAGGTAATATCCCATAAAAGAGAAAGAATGTGAGTGTTAAATACTCCCATATCTTCTATTCTCACCCAATAACACTCCAAATGTCCATAAAAAAAAGGAAAACCACTTTTGGAGAGCTTAGTAGGAATATTTTATTCACTTAGGTTTTTGGATGATGAAATTGTGGAATAACATGTTTGAACCCTTAAATCCTAAGATGGGAAATGGAACATTTCGCCATTTTTAAGAGGCGCATGATTTGGACACATGGTTTCCCAAATCATGAACCAATATTGTGACTCATTGTGTCTAAGAGGGGGCCAGGCTATATAGAATAGCTAGGCCACCGACATAGTTTTAGGAAAACTATGTGGTGTATGTGTTCCAACTTATCTCCAAGGGGAATGGCCACACATGTAATTGGGGAGGGCATCATGGTTGTCAAACAATGTGAGGACCATGACCTTAGTTTTTTCCAAGACACCACATTCCCATCGGTAATGGAACATACTTAAACTAAGTATGTGCCGACCATGCACCTACATTAGATGGCCATTTTCTCCATCTTTCACATCCTAAATCCCTGAGACACCCTCAAATCCCCTCATATTCTTATAAATAACTTTATTAAACAAAATATGAGAAGTTTAATTGAATTTTAAAAAATGAATTACCTCATCAAGACGTCAGTATCTTACACATATATATATATTCAGTGAAAATGAAACTAGGCCATTATGGCCTTCCATGACATCTTCTTCCTTATAAGTTTAAACCACCTCCTTGAATATTGATGGGGAACACATGGCCTTGTGATTACTCTTGATCTATGAAGGTGTCTATCAATTATATAACATTGATTAATCCATATTTAAACCCTTTATCAGTTGATAATTCTATTTGGTGGGGTAATTCACATTCATTTAGTGATGGGGCATGAAATCCAAGAGAGTATAAACTAGATTTCATATCCATGGGAGAAATATTTATTTTACATTGTTCCACTAACACTGGACTACAAATAGAATACTATGATGAAATAGATGTTTACTTGGGTATTATAGAGGGAATTAGGGTAATTGTTTCTGATTCAGTAATTACTTGATAATTTCACATACTCACTTGACAAATTTTTTGGTCATCTAGATATTAAATTTCTATAAATTCTTCTTTGGGACATCTTTTGACTATCCTTCTTCTGGTAGAGGTGTAGATGCATAGGTCAATTAGGTTAGGATTTACCAACCACCACTTGCATGATGAAAATCCTATTATTGAGTATATTCTTAAATACATTGAATTAATAAATATTAGGACCCAATATATTATGAATGGGGAAGTAATCTAGGGGGTCATTCAATGAAATTAATTTTTATAAATAAAAAACGTCATTACATCCAAAGAAAAAATATATATCTTCTCTTGGAAGCATTATTAGTTTTAATAAATTTGGGGTATCCTTTTGAGACCAAGGGATAAATAATATGATGGAATTTTTAGTGAAGAAAATGTGGTAGGTTATATGGGGTAATTCTAATTATAGGATTGGTTTTGAATGGGTGGTGGTGGGTTCCTTTTATATATGATGAGTGGAATTTTTACAATTAACCCTTCTTGTGTAACAAAGATAATTTTTCATATAAATTCATAACCAAATATTCAAGGAATAAATTTCGGTCAATATTTAATCATACATAAAATTATGTTATAATTTAGGGATATATTTTATTCATTTTAGGCGTCACATTTTCTATTTATCCCATTTTACCCTTTACCATGATAACCAACTTTTACATCGGTAGTATATATTTATTCCTAAAATTAAAATTGAACTTATTGTGTAAGTTATACATTCTAACTCTAAATATAGAATCAATTTTAAAATATTAAATTTATAAATGTAAAAAAAATTAATTTTTATAATAACATGAAAATACTAGAAACAATGTTTTTTAATAAAATTGTATTTATTATTCTTACTCAATAAGTAATAACAATTAAAGCAAATATAATATCTATTTATATATATATAAATAAATAATTTCATTAAAATTTCATTAAAATAATTATTAAATAACAATTTATTTATTTTATTATGATATAAATACACATCAAATTGAAAAATAAATCCTTACAAAATATGTATTTTTAACATTAGATGATATGATCTTTATTTATAGAAAATTAATAATTAATGAATCAATGTTTAATCAAAATTTTATTTATATAAAAAAAATCATTAAATTATGCAACTTAATTATGATAAATTTATGTTTCAAATAAAAACGTATAATATATAATAAAAATATTGTTTTTAAATGAATCATATTTATTTGTCCCTTAATCAATAAAATTTAATTCAATATAATTCCTTTATTATTTCATGGGTATTATTTAATTATAAAAATAATCATTACTTAAATTTTAATATTTTATTTAATCTAAATCATTCGTTAAAATTAATAAATTTTACAAAAATAAAAAATTCCTAAAAAAATATTTAGAATAAAATATATTTTCTATAATTAATTAAAATATTTTTCAATTTTTAAACTAATTTATTATATTCATAATAAATTATTTATAATGTAAATTTATATGTTTGAAATCTAAATAATATTTATTTATATCATCTATGTACTTGTAATTCTAAACTTTTAGTGTCTTTATTGGTATTATACTCAATGGATATATATCATTCTAAATTAAGTAATATTTTTAAAGTTTATTTCTAGATCAATTTATAAATAATAAAACATGTCACATAAAGAAATTAAATGTATACGTATTTTGTGGATTTCACAACAAGACTTTGTGGGTCATAAGGATAATCACATCACAACTTAGACCACACATTCTCACTTAGGGGTGGAATCATACGCATAACATAACAAGCAATTAGAACAATAAATAATTTAGTAAAAATAAAGAAAGAGTATCCCAAAATACATATCCCATGCACAGAACCACTATAAGATCATCTTTTGTCTTATCCCATGCCAACATCTCAAGGTTATTCGTATTAAAAATGTTCTTCCATGCTGCATCATCATAATTGAAGGATTTAATACTCAAAACCATATATTAGACTAGTAGGTCTCCCAAGCCAAAACCTTATGTGAATAGATCATTCTATGAACAATTTACCAAACAATATATAACTAAAAAACATCATGTGATTAGTAATGGTTCCATAGAACCCATTATATTTTTCCCATATTTTCCCTCTAAGGGGCCAATTACATCAATTCAGACCTACCCAACCCATTTGATACCAATACATAACATTATCAGGTAATTCAAGTTCCTACATGAATGAAAATATATACAACCACATATAAATTCCATAACATGGTAATGTATTCCTATACAATCATTAGAAATAATGAAACAATAATAATATACCTTGAAATCATAATTGGGAAGCACAAAATGTATAATGTATTTAAAATGTAGGGTGTTAACCATATAAGGTCAATCAGACAAACAAAATCTTAACTAATCCATTTTGGATTTCATTTAAATTCCATTTTAAATCATCTTTATCAACTATTTAGAAACTTCATCATATTTCATAATTAATCATGTTCAACCCTTACAAGAAAATCAAAAAAATCATTAGAAACCCCAATATTCATTTTGAATTATTATTTTAAAACAATTACATTAAATCAACCTCTTAACTTGAAATCCTACCATACCCATTTCCATAAGGGATATATTTATTATCGAAAACCATATTTTAAATTCCTATTAAAAATGTAAAACACATTTACCCTTAGAATATAACTCATGCTATCAAATAATCCAAAAAATACGGTAATCGATACTCATTATTCAAAGAAACCAAAAAAAATCATTAGTAAGCTATATGACCTTGGTTTAATATTAGGCTATTGTGATCCCATCCAAATTTATGGGGTGATATCATTCCAAATAATACATCATTCTAAAGATTACCATAATGATACAAGACTAAACTCAAATTTCTAAATTAACCAGTTAATTAGTAATATAATAGCCACTCCTTCATTCAAAGTTAACACGATTATACCCACCAAAAAACTCTACTAAATCTTTATTTGATCAGAAGAAACTAGATAATATAAAAAATCTTAATATACTGAAATCCAAAATCAAATAAACAGTAGGATAAAATAAGAATAATGACCCAAGGTCTTTTATCCTTACCTTTAACTACTCCCCGCAATGAACTACATGAAGAAAAGAAAATGATCATAAATGATCTCCCATGGGGATAAAGGGGGAATGGGGGAAATCCAAAGCATGTTCATTATATTCAAGATTAAAATGTAATAAATACCTTTTGATATTTTATTTATACATTTTATTAATATTGTATAAAATCAAGTCAAAAATTATCAAACTTAATGTTTTTCAAAGTCTAGGACCCTTACATATAGATATTTACATATGGGAAGCCTTGTGTATCACACCTTATAACCCTTATGTCTCAACTAAATCAATCATTTTGAACCATAGTGGCATGCCACACTTAATAATTTCTCCAACCAAGAGGAAGTCCCTTATATATCACAAGGGGTATCAAATATGCCTTTACATATCATCTAATATGATTTTATGTACTAGAGGGTGATTCCAAAACGTAGAAAAAAATATAAAGAAGAACCTTATATATGGAGGCACTCAAATAGAAGAGAAAACTCTTAGGTATTTGAAATTTACCATTTTTTCAAAGATAAGTGGACCCTTATGCATCATAAGTGAAATCTTGAATTAGTGATGAATTTACCATTTTTCATACAACCCATAAATAAATATTTTGTATTAAAAACTATATATTTGAAAAACATCATATTATAAGACTTGGTTAATTTTTATAATTTTCACTAATAAAATGTTACATATGAAAACGTTACATGTCATAATTTAACATTTTTTAACCTTATATATCATGGTTTTTTATATACTACAAATGATTTCAACACTTTTATATATTTTTATCACAAGATAACCCTTAAATATCACACATAGCCAACTTTTTCGAACATTTATACCATTATGTATGGTACAGGCCATACTTAAGGGTTGGACATTATGTATATTATACATTTTACAAAAAAAATATTCTACAACTCCAACAAAAACTCAGATTCATCTCCAGGATTCACAACTTTTCAAAAATACTTCTCAACCGTCTCAAATAAAATAAAAACTGATCAAATATATTGGGATATTTACCAATCATTTATAAATCCATCCCTCCAAATTCACAAATAATTTATCACTAAAATATCATCAAATCCTAACCAAATATTTAAAAATGGTGCTTTCAATATTTCTAGTTAATGAAGCACCACATCAGCACATAAATCATAGTAGAGCCACACCAAGATATTATTCAAATACCCAAATTTTTAACCAGAATCTCAATTCCTAGACCATCACTACTATATGGCTAAAAATTCTAATTTCCCTAAAAAATCAACTCTAAAAATTGTGGGTCACTACACCTCTGTTAAAAGTGTAAACTAAGATTTTTCCTTATAATTCCTTCTAGATTTCACTCTACTGCTATAAACTCTTATAATCCACCAAATAATTTCAAGGGAATAAGAAATATTTGAAACTCATATCAGATATTATCTATGCATATATTTAATAACTTCTATTACAGAGGCTTCATATCTAGAGAATATATCAGACCGTTGCAATTGGAAATGAAGTCCAAAACCACTCATTTTATCACTATTTTAATTTTGGGAGGGTAAGGATAATTATTTTTCTATTATTGGTGCTGAATTGGTTATGAAACTACCGTTAAAGATCTTCTCAATTAGTGATAGAATAGGATAACATTAATATATTCCCAAAAATGTGGATTATTATTAGATTTTAACAAAACATTTGAGTTTTTATTCTTCCTATTATATTGGTGTTTTCACCATGGATTTTAATTGAGATAAAAAATTCCTGATTTGATTATTTGGATCACTCATACCAATGATAATTATAAAATTGAAATTCTCAATATTGGTCAGAGGATGACTTATGTCCACACACTTGAGATTTTTTTTCCTCCCTTTCTTCTTTGGAACATGTCACCACAACATGAATTGCATCTCATCTACAAGGGACTCAATAGAGTAAAGTATTTTTTTGAAACTATTACCTAGCCCAATAACCATGTGGATAAAGTAGGAAGAACCAAATATGTTTGGTACGTATATGCTTATTGGTAATACCCATCTTGAGTCATCCTATTTTAAATTTATTGAAATAGTAGAGGTGTTTGCCCAAGTGGTGGAAATTCTTGGCAATTCATGAGTGTTGGTGTTAGATAGATTGATTTCATAGGACACAGGTTAGACAGATGTTTTTAATATGCTCTATCTAGTTAGTTATTTATTTATTATTTAAGGGGACTCTCTAGAGGATAGATATTGTCCTTGGCCAAGTATTTTTACTTAGTATGTTTATTCCCTTTGATTATTTTGGCATTGATTCCCTCAGCTTCTCAACATTAACATTTTACTAGGATATATTCTCCTCAATAGATTTAGGATTAACTTCATCATGTGATGGTTTTGTTATGGAAGTTTTTATACCATTACCCTTATCATTACTTGAATCTAAATAAGTATGTGATAGATTTATGTTCAAAGGATCTCCCAAACCATAAATTTGTCTCTGATATTGGGTGTCTATGCTTGATTCAAACATTTCAACATGCAACATATTTTGAATGGAAGTATCATCATATAATATTTAAATATTTTTATTATATTATCTTTTATCAATTATATTAACTTCAACAACATTCACTGATGAGAATCATGTAGTAAGAATAAAATCCTCGTCCACATCAAAGTAGTAAGGGGGTTCATCACTCATTGATATTATTTGAGGGATATGTCATAATCCACCTTAATATTTTTTCTCTAAATGGACAGTTTTGACTCACATCCACTGTGAGGTTTCACCTTATCTCTTTATTGCTCCACACAACATAGATTGTGGATGGAACTCTTGAGAGACTCCCTAATTGATTTCATTGAACATGATCTTTATAAAGGTAATGAAATGTGATATTTCAATGGAGTAAACCATGGTTGTTCTTTTTTTGAAGCTAATCTCTATCTTGAAAAGACTTAATTCCTCAGATTAGGGTGAGATAATAATTGTCTCAACCATATGGTCTGGGATTTAAACTATTCTAATGCCATTATTATAATACTATACTATGAATTTGAGGATTATAAATGTGGTGTTTGAGTAAAAAATTACCCCATCATTATGGGAGGGGGTTACTTCAATTCTCCTATTGAGGTTGATATCATGGAATTATTAGCCTTTTAAGATTATATCTTGGTATTATTTAGATTCATTACCTTTTCATTGTGATAAGTGATCATTGTTTAATTATTATATGTGATTACTAGTTTTTCATTCCTCAAATAGGTGGCTTATTTCTCCTTAATGTTAGGAAGATGAAAAATACTATCAATGGACTGCTCTCATGAAGTATACCAATTACATGTTTTAGGAATGGTGGGGCTTAACTGGAATGATCGACTATAATATAAATATCTTAGAATTGATAATTTTTTTATAGAAAAGATATTGTAATCTTCTTTCCATGAAGTGCCTTTTCATCCTAGGATAAGTGTGAAATATAGAGATTTTTATTCTCTTCACCCTTCAATGTGCACACCATGTGGTGTATCAATTACTATATGGCATATAACCATAAAATAGCTATGGAAGGAATGTTTGAGACACTCCTTTAATTTTATTGAATTATGATTTTTATTAACCGAGATTATGATTAGTTCAACATGGTGGCATGGTTTATCTAATGCCTAGAAATTATTTCCATACTCTTTGTATGACAGGTATCTAGTTTTATGATAGTTAGAAGTCACACACATGTTGTTAAAAACATAAGTTATTCATTAATTCTTATATTTATTACTAATTTCTTACTATGGAGTGGCCATGGGCTATAAAATGACAGGTATTCTGTCTTCACCCAATTCATTCCACATGAAAATTGAGTTCTCTTAAACTCAATAAGTAATTCTTCAACCTGATCTAGCTATGAAGGGTTTTTATCCACTATAATATTAATAGGATTGGGATCATTTTAAACCTCCTCAATCACATAAATGGGTTCATTGTATTGGATAGGTTCATATGACAGTCATTGAATTTAATTTTACATTGACTTAAATGAGACAAGAATGATAAATGATAAGGAATCCAGTGTGGTTGGACTCAATTTCTCGAGTAACCATCAATATTAGGGAAACATTGAAGTAACATCAACATTAGGATGACCTTCATAATTAATATATGTTTTATTATTATAAGTATTATCACAATGGTCACTGTAAATAGGTTCTACATGGTTCATTTGTGATGATACATTCTGGAAAGGGCCTCTATTAAAGATGAATGGTTTTTTATAGTGAGGAATTGATCCACATATTACATGGGGAGAACCTACATATTTTTATCTTTATTTTCACAAGTAGGGCCTCAATAATTACTGATTTGTTTGTTTCCTTCAGGAGTAGAACCTTCAAATTGTATATTTACTTTTTTTTAGATATATCATCCATAATATATTACATGTGGAATATCAATAGAGTTGTTAGCTTGGTTTATTTAGGAAGGGACTTTGTGTTTACTAAATTTTTGGTTGTGTTCCTGGAGAGAGAATTCATGTTTACTATATTCATTACAGTTATGGAAACTTCCTTAATATATTCCTTCAAGAGAAACTATTATTTCATTAGCTTTATTTCCATGGATATGACCTCCATAGTTAATAATTACAGATGAATCAATGTGATAATGACTTCTGTACTAGTCTTTCTACATGTGGTTGTGAGGTCTTTTATAACTAGATTCATGAGTAGGACCATTGTGATTGATCTTTACATTGCTGTGGGGAGGAAAAATGTTATCAGTACACAAAGGATGACCTTTAATGTTGCTTTGTTTCACCTATCCAAGGGGAGGACTTCCACAATTATGATCCTTTACATTCTAGGATTATTAGGAGGGACACCATGTTTTATATATCAAGTTTCATAGAATGTACCTCCATAACTAATAATTTGGGGAGGACCTTCAAAATAATTGTTTATAATGCTTTAGTAAAAACTACCATTACAAATATTTTGGGGAGGATCTCTATGGTCTTCTATTACAGTGCGGATAAACCCTATAGCTCATTAAAAGTACAAAATTATGATTTCACAAACAAAATTTTAAACTAGAACCCCAATTTTATCCACTATCTCTTGTGCGATGACCAATAGACCCTCCTATCATCAGTCTCTTAGAATATATTCAGTTTTGGGGTGATTTATTATCATTATTTGGTGATTCAAGGTATGGTTCTTCATAATTTCGTTATGTTATTATCCTACATAGTTTCTATTTTATTTTGTTTATCTATAGTTTAGGGTTTAATAATATTTCTACTAGATCATGGTAGAAAACTTCCCACTTCTTGGATGTTTTATATGTGGCTCATAGAGGAGGTTATGAGATGGTATGATTAATACACCGTTCATTTATTGAGGAAACCATGTAGGGTTTCTATTTAGTGATGTGACCCAGGGGATCCTGATGAGTTCCCTTTTTTATGTTGTCTCTAGAAAGGGTACATGTGATATTTGAGTATAGGTAATTGAAAGTACATTTGTAGGAGCTAAATCTGATGTTTGACCTTGTTTTAGATGATACTATGATAGGTTGTGTGCTTGTGAGTCTGATTTTTATGACAAGGGTTGGGTTCACGTAGATGTACAACCTTTGAAAATATGTTACATGTGATAGATTTGTTGTGAAGACCTACAAACTGAGATAGATATGACATACATGGGATCCCTTAGACTAGATCATTGGATCCACCCTTCATGATTAATATGTGTTCATATTACCTTGGTTGAGTCTCTTAGAATCGGGGACATGGGATGTGACCATCCCATATGTTCTACAGGTGGGTTTCGGAATTCCTTTATACGAGTTTATTAAAATAATATGGAAATTTGGTTTCATATATGAGTTCATTAGAATTGGGTATAGTGGATATAGCACCCCTATGTGGCCTATGGTTATATTTTTGGATTTCATCAGACATTCTCCTAGGAATAGGTAGTTGAGCATGTGACTACTGGATGGGCCATCGGCTAGGTATTTTGTAAGTATGGTTCAATAAATTCCTAGAGAAACTCTATAATTTTCCAAAGAAAGTTTGATATTATATTTTAGTTTCATTATAGGACATGTAACAACCCAATATTTCATAGTACGTTATTTTTTCAAAGTAATTCAATAACTTGTGCTACACGCAACACCGAGTTCGAGCACACCACATCTTACCAAACCAGCTGTTCAAAAGCGGTTATGAATAGTATTATCTTCATTTTGAATTTTATATAATCCATATAAATTTTTACATCCATATTATCTGTTTCTTATTCATATTATAAGAACAAATTCATTTTTTTCAGATAAAGGATTTATTTTTCAAAAAATATAATTTTACCGCCTTTTAATGGCGAACCCTTTTTAAATAAAATATTTTAAACTTCTATATATTAAATCTGAAAAAATAAACTTCTTTTTTTATAATTGGGACATAAAAATTTATTTTTGATGAATATTTGGTGTTTTTTGATAACTTTCATACTTGGGTGAATAGTGAAAAATACAAAATTTTAATTGAAAACCACATTTTTAATCAAACTAATATATAGTGTTCAATTATAAATTTTAATGGTTTTTAAGAATAATTATATTATATTTTTATCATTTAATACAATTTAGGTCATTATAAGTAATTTCACATTTAAATTTGACATAAACACAAGTCAATCTTTCGATAGTTTTTACTTTTTAAAAACCCACTTTTTGGTTTTGACAACGGGAATTAATTTTAAATTAATAAATTTAACTTATATGTTTTTAATTTGGTAAAATATACTTTATTTTTTAATTTTTAATACCATGATTATCTTAGGTTTAAATTTTGGTATTTTCATGAAAACATTAAATTTTTGTTGAATAGTGAAAAACAATGCGTTATTATTTAAAATTGACTTTTTATTTACATAATTATTTATTTTAATTTAATTTATTTTAATTAAAAATAGATATATAATACATATATAAGTTCTATTTAATTCATTGGAGTCAATTTATAATAAAATTAGATGCATAAAATTTTATTGAACTTTTTAACCACTTTTACCCACCTTCTAGGCACGTTAGCAAATTTGCACAAAACATAATTTTTCCACATCTGTGAGTTGAATTTAAAAAATAAAAGAGACATGGCTGAAATTATTAAGTAAAATTTGATTCAATAAGGTGAAAATAATTGTTGGTGAAAAGTTATCTTTGACATTTATTTACCACGGTTAAAAATAAATATGGTAATTAAAGGGAAAAATGATATTATAATTACCCTAACACATGTACTAATTCTATTGGAAGAGTGTAATTCGACCAAAAATAAACTTAGAGATAAAATATGATCCTTCATGTCCACTTTTATTAGATTATAACAATTATTATTATTTTATTTAAAGAAGAGTTAAAAGTGTTAAATTCAAATTTTATTAAATAAACCATTTTTAATATAGGGTTATACATAAGATAAATTCGACTATAAATATTCATTAGAAAGATAAATATATTTCCTAAAAACTGGTATTTTATATATAATTTTTATACATTAAATAATTTAATTTATTTATGACATAATAATGATGTAGTAATTACCTTATTAATGAAACATAAAAATAATTGATATTATAAATATAAAAATAAATGTAAATTGAGACTTTTGATAAATTAAACTAATTTTGAAGGTTAATATGACATTTTATGGTTGATTAAATAATTTTTTTTCTAAGTTATAAGGTTTTTATGACTTTAACAAAAACAAAATACCAGATAGTGTAAAAATTTAAAAAAATTAGTTTTTAAAACAAATACAATATTATTTGATGATATAATATTTCAAAAAATATAATTTTTTTCCAGGGGGATTAAATAATATTATATATGTCATTAATAAACCAATTCTGGTTCTATTGGAAGTTTAGAGTATGTTTATTAACCATATAGTGTAAGAATACAAGAAGACACGGTAAAAGTTAAACTATTTAACTAAGAGTTAAATCTAATTTATAAGGTTAATATGGTAACCTAAACTTGTCTAAAACCTATTGGTAGAGAGTATTTCGACCCATAACTACCTAAGCTTCGAAATAAATTAATTTGGAGCCATTATAAACCTAATATGATGCTATAATAAATTAATATTTTAATCTCTTCCTAAAGTGACCCTCACCCCTCTTATAAAAGGGCACTTCCCCTTATCTCAAAATCACTCATCCAAATCCATTTGGCCCAACCAAACCATGACAAAATATCCTATCAACTTCCCACACATAAAACTGGAGTCCTTAATTTGACTAGAAATCCAACCTAAGTATCCCTTTTGATCAAATCAAAAAGAAACACCCGAAGAAGAGGTAATAATTTCACCACCCTCTTCCATGTTCTTTTCTTCTTCCACTTTCTCTTTCTTTGTTATTTACATACCAAAAAAATAACTCTAGTACCTTCTACATATTTTGATGTTATTATAAATATGGTACCACCATATTAATTATTCTATCCATCCTATGAATGATAATCTCACCATGCGTGTGTACGTACTACTTACCGTCTTCACACTATGGTGTAATTTGTTATTCAACACTATGTTATTAAAATGGATATAATGATGAGTAATATGTATATAAATAATAAAAATAAAATTCTAATGACTCTATAAAATTAATATACAGTCCAATTCCACATCTTTTAATCATTAAGTAAATTACATCGTCGCTCGTGTGTACGTACGACTTACCATCTCCACGACGCGATGAGAATCATTTCCACATTCACCATTCAATGATGATTATAAAAATATATATTATTAATAAGTATGTAATATATTACATAAAAATTCTACTGAATAGATATATATATATCTGTGTGTGTGTGTTTTTTTTATCTATGTACTTACATATATCTTATTCACTTACTTCCATTCAATATGATATGAAAACAGAAACAGCGTTTAGGCGTACATACGACCTACCATCTCCATAAATGGTGTTTTCCATTTCATATATATTTCTAATATACATATTTATATTCTAAATATATATGATATATAAATCATGTGTTATATTGTGGAATTATTTAAATCATGATCTAAATGATACAATCTAGAATAAGAAATTAAAACACATATGATAAAGAAAGTGATTATTACCAGAAATGTTAATTTAACATGGAAATTGTTATTAAATGGTTAGTAAAAAGTATTAAATGAATCATTTGTGATATAGTAAATATTAATATGTTCTGGTATAATTTAATAACATACTATGTTCAATATGTAATAGGTTAAATGTACCCTCGATCAAAGGAAAGTGTAAGGTAAGGGGTTTTTATCTCACTTCTTATTCCCATGAGATTTATGCTATATTTCCACTTTTTCCTTTTGTGTGGTGTATGTACTGCCCATGATTGTATTATTTGTGTAATATACTTTAATTTATGGGTATTTACATCTTCATTGTATTATACTTCTTTCATGGGGTGTATGTTTCGTATGTTACAAAATGGGCAAGGGAATTTCAAATTTTAAATTTCCACTCATTGGGATTTACGCAAACTTCGTTGACTACTTTACTTCGAGATTATGTGTGAAATAACTATATATTTACTTATGTAATAATTTCCACTCCCCTATGTGTTGATATACTTTTTATACAAATAATCACTCCATTGATAAATTCTAAATTCATTGACATAACCTTGATAAGTGTAATTTTAACTCAATTTCTATTCGTCGAGTTAAACATCCAGGTCATTGGTGTTGTTTTCACAAGAATATGTGTGAATGTACCCTGATTTATTTACACTGAATATTCAATCATTATTATTGTATGTATATTTTTCACACATAATTATTTCATTGATTTATCCTTAACCTAATGATATAGTCTTTATAAATGAATTCATCTCAACTTGCATTCCATTGAAATTTCTTGGTTGTTATATTCCAATTAAATTTTATTTGGTGCATATACTATACTTTGACATAGTATATCATTAACCCCTTTATTCTCTTGATATTATAAATTTTTTATTACTTAAATTATTTTTATTCAAGTGTCTCTCATTTGGTTTGGAACTCTAACTAAAATATCATTTTAAATGTTTAAAAATTTATTCTTCTAAATATTTCTCATTAATGTCCATGTTTTAGAAATGTTTTAATGTTTTATTTATATATATGGACATTAATGATTTAAAATTGAAATTCCTTTTAAAGTTTCCAATTGGTATGGAACACTTTCATTCCAAAATCTATTTTAAACAGCTTCTTGATAAATAGTGAGACTTTTAGATGTTTTCATGAAAAAGGGATATTTCTCTCAAAGATTTTTACAAATCATTTTCAACTATGTCAACATCCTTTACGGGATATTATTCTTGAATGTGGTTGATTTATTATGATAAAAGTTTTTCATACTGTATTGAAGGTTTTGTTATATTTTTTACTGTGAATGTGTCATTTTTATACCATTTATGTTTTATGGATAAATTATTGACATTTAGTATGCTATTTTTAATACGAATGTTTATGTTATGTTTAAACCTTTTCATATAAGGAATGCATTGGACTTAGTAAGTGGTGGGTGGAGCCTTCTATATCTCTTTGATGAATCAGTACATATCATGAGACAAACTAGTTTTTTGTCACAAGGGCCTTGACAAAATCTTATTTGTAGTCCTGTAACAAGGCCTTGACTATGTGGTTATGAAGTCGGGCATTATGCATTCCATTATTATGAAATTGGATATCGATATTGCATTTTATTATTAGACTAGTATAATATCTATGTGAATAAGTAAATGACATTTTTTATCTTTTACATATTATTCTGAAGTTTATGTTTAAAAGTCTTTTTTTTTAGTTTTATAGATTTCCTTAAATGTTTATGCTTATTTTTGAAAGTTTCCACTATATTTTTATCCTTACTGAGCATTTGAGCTCACCCCTTTCTTATATTTTATTTTCCCAAGATTCCAAGGAGTGTATTATGATTGATAAGAAGGGTTAAGATAGGGGTTAATTGAATTATTTAAGGATCATATATGTTGTGTTTTATTTTCTAATGTGTAATGTAACGTTCATGTATGTAATCTATTTTCAAGACTACTAAAATTATTGGTCTTTCAGGACTTGATTCCTTGCAATCATAAAAATGTATTAAAATAATGCACCAAATCTGGGCATCTGGGGTTGGGGTGTTACAGTTGGTATCAAAGGAAGTTTAGCAACAACTTTAGAAATATATTTTGATAAACTCTAATTAGAGAACATTACCCTAAGAAAGACTTTGAGGATTAGTATAGATGAACTTCCTAGAATTTTGGTAATGTAGAGATTTTTTTTAATTTCCAAGAAATACATCCATGTCTGGATAAGAGCACTTAGAGGGGGCTCTGGTACATATTTACCTAGGATTGAAAACTCCAACAAGGAGTTTCAAGCTTGACTAGGGGTATCCTGGTACACAAAAATAGGCCTTTTGGCACTCTTGGTTATGATACTCACAGGGGATATTCATAGGATAATTCATATTTTCATTACAAGCCATTATGAACGATTTAGGAGTAAATAATTCCTCAAAGAAAACAAATTATGATTATAGATTATATGCATTGTCATTTTAATTTATCTTAGGTATTTTACAAGTTTGTAATTATTCATTACGATTCATAAAATAACCTAGTGTATGACATTGTTTAGAAATGGTGCCTAGTTGAAGCAATGAGAACTCCAACAATACGCATGATCTAAAGATTAAGAAGGATCATATCTATCATGGATTAATCCAACATTTAAAAGGGAAATAGTCTCCCATGTATTCTCATCATATGAAAAAATAAAATCACGTATTAATAAGATAAGTAAAGAATTATCTGAGTCTTATGGCTTTGAAGGGAAGCAAGAGAAGAAAAGTATGGAAGAGAGAAATATGGATAAAGGGAAGAGGGGAAAGAATGATTTTACCATATAACTGTGGAAAGAATCACCTTGGTAAATTATTTAAGGGAATGGGAGTTTGTTATAAGTATGGAGAAAAAAGGACACCAAGTACATGATTTCAAGGGTATGAAAAAGATTTCAAATGTACAATACTTCATTTGCGGGTAGTTGGGACACTACGTGAATCAATGTCCAAATCATCACAATATACCCCAAATTTTTCTATTGGATAATAATCAAGTTATGATACTACCGAAGATGAACAGGAATGATTAGATTTCTTATGTTGTTATTAATGTATTGTGTCATTTTATTATTGTAATAATGATGTACATTTTATAAGAATTATATAGTATGTAAGGATTGTATTTAGTACAATTTCATTAAGGATATGAGATTGTGTGGAACCAAGAAAAGTGACTCAATAGCAGGTTAATTTTTTTGGAAAATATATGGCTGTGAAAAAGATTAATCATAATACGGTTCTGATATTGAGGTAGTGATTTTGGAATAATATATGATTAATTTGGATAAATCATATTGGATATTCTTGACTACCTTAAAACTGATTAATGATTTGTATATTCCATCATTATTAGAGTTTGCAACATTTTTGAATAGATGGAGTATATCCAGTATTCTATAAATAATAAGGGATCATGAATGTAATCAATATGGTTTTTTAGTAATTTAGGGTGTTAAAGTGTTTTAAAATAATATATGATGATGGTATTCACATGTTATTACGTGAAAAAAAAATATCTTCATTGAGTTTACCTTCATTTTAAATTTTGGACTGTGAGTTTCGACAGAAGTATTTTGGATAATTATAAAGGTTGGAATCAATTATTTTTTACATTGGATAATATTTTTAAGGTTAAATCATTTATTAGGATTATTTTTGGATTGTTATAAAAAGGAATACCAGGAGGTCAGGCGACAACTCATCGGGCCCGGTAAGGCCGCAAGACTTGAACCCACAACCTAATCGAGACAAGGGTGGATCACCTACCACTAGCATATGTGATTTCCTGATTTGTATAATGTAGTTTTCTTAAATAGTCTGAAAAATTAATTATAAATGCATTATTTGAACCCTATAAGATTAGGATAAATAGAATATTTTTAAATTCTATTATCTTTTGGAGTGAAAGATGAGTTTGTGGTATAAATTAGTTGAAGGACTAATCTCTGCATGTCAAGTATATTTTTTTATATCATTCTATGAATAAATTATTTCTTAAAATTTAGGGAAGGGATCATAAAAGAAAAAATGTGTTATCCTAATACCTTATGTTTTATTGAACTGACAATATTTTAAATCACCATAGATTGATGGCTTTGAGGCCCTTTAATTTTACACTTGTTTGTAATTAATGACCTAAATCACTCCATATAAATATTTATATTTTTCATCCAATTATGTGTCTCTAATTTCCACCAATTTTTTCCTAATCTAGATCATAATTTAGTGGTGACTTTTTTATTTCTCTTTCCCTCTTATTAAGACTAAATTTTTTTAACCCAATTTTCGATGTGGGTTTTGCTCAAAGGCATTTTTCTATTTTTAACCATTTATTTTTGAAAAACAATTTCAAATTACGAGGACCCAATTTATTGAAGTAGGGGAGAAAGTAACACCCCAATATTTCAAAGTATCTTATTTCTTCAAAGTAATTCAATAACTTGTGCTACACGCAACACTGAGTTCGAGCACACCACAACATACCAAACTAGCTGTTCAAAAGAGGTTTTGAATAGTATTATCTATATTTTGAATTTTATATATTCCATATAAAATTTTACATCAATATTATGTGTTTCTTATACATAATATAAGAACAAATTCATTTTTTTAGATAAAGGAAGTATTTTTCAGAAAATGCAATTTTGCTGCCTTTTAATGGTGAACCATTTTTAAATATAATAGTTTACACTTTTATATATTCAATTTTACAAAACAAACATTTACTTTAGAATTGGGAAATAAAACACTGGTTTTGATAAATTTTTGGTTTTTTTCTAATAACTTTCAAATTTGGGTGAATAGTGAAAAATACAAAATTTTAATTGAAAACAACTTTTTTAATCAAAATAATGTATAGTGTCAAATAATAAATTTAAATGGTTTGGATGTATAATTAGATTATATTTTTATCATTTAATACGATTTATGTCATTATAAGTAATTTCACATTTAAATTTTACATAAACACATGTCAATCTTGTGAAACGTTTTGCTTTTTAAAAACCCGCTTTTTGGTTTTGACAACGAGAATTAATTTTAAATTTATAAATTCTACTTATATGTTTTGAATTTGGTAAATTGGAATTCATTTTTGAATTTTTAATATAAAAATTATCTTAGGGTTAATTTTTTGTAGTTTTCTGAAAACATTTAATTTTTGATGAATAGTGAAAAAACACTGCATTATTATTTTAACTGAATTTTTATTTAAATAATTATTTTTTCAATATAAATTTATTTTAATTCAAAATATACATATAATACCTATATAAGTTCAATTTAATTCCTTGGAGTCCTTTTATAATAATATTAGATTTATAAAATTTTATTGAAATTTTTAACCGATTTTACACACTTTCAAGGCATGTTGGCAAATTTGCACAAAATATAATTTTAACTCTTCTATGAGTTGAATTTAAAACATCCTAGAGACATTATTAACATTAGTAAGTGAAATTTGATTCAATAATAAGATAATTAGTTTTTTTGAATAGTAATCTTTGACTTTTATTTAACACGGTTAAATGTAAATATGGTAATTAAAGGTAAAAATGATATTATAATTACCCTAACACATGTTTAATTATATTGGATGTGTGTAATTTGAACAAAAACAACCTTATTAATAAAATATTATACTTTAGGTTTACTTGGATAAGATTAGGACATTTATTATTAATTTATTTAAAGAAGAGTTAAAAGTGTTAAATTCAATGTTTATTAACTAAACCATTTTTAATATAGGGTTATACATAAGATAAATTCTACTATAAATAATAATTAGAAATATAAAAATATTTCATAATAATTTTATTTTATTTATAATTTTTAGACACTAAAGAAATTTAATTTATTTATGAAAAAATTATGATGCAGTAATTACCTTATTAATGAAATATTAAAATAATTGGTATTATAAATATCCAAATAAAGTTAAATTGAGACTTCTGATGAATTAAACTAATTTTTTAGGTTAATATGACATTTTATGGTTGATTAGATACATTTTTTTCTAAGTGATAAGTTTGTTATGACTTTCAGAAAAAGAAAATACCAAATAGTGTCAAAATTGACATAAATTAGTTTTTAAAACAAATACTATATTATTGGTTGATATAATATTTTAGAAAACCTATGGTTATTTAAAAGGGCTTAAATAATATTTTTTATGTCATTAATGAACCACTTGATGTTATCTTTGAAGTTTAGAGTATGTGTATTAACCATATAATGTAATAATACAAGAAGACACGATAAAAGTTAAGCTATTTAACTAAGAGTTAAATCTAAAAGATAAGGTTAAAATGGTAACCTAAACTTATCTAAAACCTATTGGTTGAGAGGATTTCGAACCATAAGTACCTAAGGATCTAAATAAATTCATTTTGAGCCATTATAAACCGAATATGATTGTATAATAAATTAATATTTTAATCTTTTCCTAAAGTGGCCCTCACCCCTCCTATAAAAGGGCACTTCCCCTTCTCTCAAAATCACACCTCAAAATCCATGTGTCCCGTCCAAACCATAATCCAAAATCCTCACAAAATCCCTCAATTAACTCTAGAGTCATTAATTTTATCATAAATCCATCTTATGTATCCCTTTTGATCAACTCAAAAGGAATCACCCAAAGAAAAGGTAATAATTTCACCACCCTCTTTCAAGTTCTTTTCTTCTTCCACTTTCTGTTTCTTTTTTATTTCCATAAAAAAATAACTCCAGAACCTTATACATACTGTGATGTTATTATAAATATTGTACAACAATATTAATCATTTTATCCATCCAATGAATGATAATGTCACCATGCATGCGTACATACAGCTTACCGTCTCCACGTCATGGTGTAATACGTTATTCAACATTATGTTATTTAAATGGATATAATGATGAGTAATATGTATATAAATAATGAAAATAACATTATAATGTCTCTTTAAAATTAATATACCATCCAATTACACACCTTTTAATCATTAAGGAAATGACATCGTCGCTCGTGTGTACATAAAGCTTATCATCTCCACTGTGCGATGAGAATCATTTCCACATTCACCATTCAACGATGATTATAAAAATATATATTATTAATAAGTATGTAATATATGAAATAATAATGATACTGAATATATATATATATATATCTGTGTGTGTGTGTGTACTTACATATATCTGATTCACTTCCATCTAATACGATATGAAAATAAAAACAGAGTTTATGCTTATGTACGGACTACCATCTCCATAAACAGTGTTTTCCATTTCATATATCTATTTAATATAGATATTTATATTCTAAATATATATGATATATAAATCATGTGTTATATTATGGAATTGTGAAAATCATGATATAAATGATACGATCATGAATAATAAGTTAAAACATGTACGATAAAGAAAGCGATTATTACCCAAAACGTTAATTTAACATGGAAATCATTATCAAATGGGTAGTATGAAGTTATAAATGAATCATGTATGATATAATAAATTTTAATATGGTTCTGGTATAATTTAATAACATACATAGGTCATTATACAAGAGGTTAAATGTACCCTCGACCAAAGGAAAGTGCAAGGTAAGGGGTTTTCATCTCACTTCTTATTCCTGTGACATTCATGCTATATTTCCACTATATCATTTTATGTGGTGTATGCACTTCACTTAATTAAATTATTTATGTAATTATTTGTATTTAAATCTTCATTGTATGATACTTCTTTCTTATGGTGTATGTTTTGTAACTTACCAAATCAGTAAGGGAATTTCAATTTTCAATTTCCACTCATTGGGATTTACACAAACTTTATTGATTACTTTACTCCAAGATTATGTGAGAAATAACTATTTATTTACTTATGTAGTAATTTAAATTCCCCTTTTTGTGCATATAATTTTTATACACATAATCACTCCATTGATAAATTCTCAAGTCATCGATATAAATTTGATAAGAGTAATTTTAACTCAATTTCTATTCATTAAGTTAAACATCCCTATCATTGGTGTTATTTTTACAAGAATATGTGTGAATGAACTATAATTGATTTAAACTAAATATCCAATCATATTGAGTGCATTTATATTTTTCAAACATAATTATTTCATTGATTTATCCTTAACCTAATGATGTGGTCTTTATAAATGAATTTATCTGAACTTTCATTCCATTGAGACTTCTTTGTTGTTATACACCAATTCACTTTTATTTGGGGTATGTAATATACTTTCACATAGTATATCATGAACACATTTATTCTCACGACATAATAAATTTTTCATTACCTCAATTATTTATATTCAAGTGTCTCTCATTTGGTTAGAAACTCTAAATAAAATATCATTTTAAATGTTTTAAAATTTTATTCTTCTAAATATTTCTCAGTAATGCCCATGATTTAAAAATGGTTTGAGTGTTTTATTTATATATATTTAAAAAAATGTTTTAAAATTGAAATTTCTTTTAAAATTTGCAAAATGGTATGGGAGACTTTGATTCAAAAATCTATTTTAAACAGCTTCATGATATATAGTGAGACGTTTAAATGTTTTCAGGAAAAAGGGATATTTCTCTCAATGATTTTTATAGATCAATTTCAACTATGTCATCATCCTTTACAGGATATTATTCTTGATCAAGGTTGATTTAGTATGATACAAATTTTCCATATTGTATTGAAGGTTTTGTGATATGTTTGATTGTTGATGATTTATTTCTATACCATTTATGGTTTATGGATAAAGTATTTACATTTCGTATGCTAGTTTTAATACAAATGTTTATGTTATGTTTAAACCTTTTCATATGAGGAATTAATTGGACTTAGTAAGTGATGGGTGGAGCTCGCTATAGCTCCTCAATGCATTGGTAGGTCTCATGAGTAAAACTAGTTTCTTGGCACAAGGACATGATAAAATCTTATTTGTATTCTTGGCACAGGGTCTTTACTATGCGGTTATGAAGTCTGACATTATGCATTCCATCATTATGAGATTGGCTATGGATATTTCATGTGATTGTTCGACTAGTAGAATATCCATGTGAATAAGTAAATGAAATTTTTGATTTATATTTTCTATATTCTGCTGAGGTTTAAGTTTAAAAGGGATTTTTTTTAGTTTTATACAATGGTTTAAATGTTTATGCGTATTTCTAAAGTTTTCCACTATATTGTTATCCTTACCGAGCGTTTGAAATCACCCCTTTATTATGTTTTATTTTCCTAGGATTACAAGGAGTGTATTATGATTTATAATCAGGGTTAATCTAGGGGATTAATTTAATTCTACAAGGATCATTTATGTTGTGTTTTATTTTCTAATGTGTCGTGTAACGTTCATGTATGTAATCTATTTTCTAAGACTGCTAAATTGATCGGTATTTTGGGACTTGATTCCTTATAATCATGCCAATGTATTAAAATAATTCACCAAATCCGGGCTTATGGGGTTGGGGAGTTACAGGACATGGTCCCCTTAAGTGTGTACTTAATTTAAAAGACATATATCATCATCTAAAGTTGTTATGCATATGGATTGTACTGGCTCATCTAACATCTAATGGTCTAACATTTATATTTTATATGATCACATAATATTTTTATAGGTGGGTGTGTTTAAAAGGAATGAAAATACCTATTATATATTTAATTCTTGTGTTTATACTTGATCACAATAGAACTCAGTGTTTTTGAGTCATTGGGGATTCTTAATGGGTCGTTAGACTCACTCTCTACCCACATGAAAAACATGGGTTTCGATGTATATGGTTCGACTCTCCAATTTTATATTAATACACAAGTACTTATTGGAGATGGATTCTTTGTATAGGTTGAGCATGTTTTTGAGTATCAGTTATCCATTCGGTGGATTATACAGAGTTTAACTGGAGGCCAGTTTACTTTTCAGTTTGGTTTTGGTTAATAATTAGCATGTACTGGTCAGGGTTCCATGCTATATTTTATTCCTTATATATCTATTCATTTTATCATAACACTCTATAATTGTTTATGTATCATACATGTGGATTTTATATTTTTATTTTTCACCATGGGGGCCATGGGGCACCCTACTTTATGTTTATATGTATTTTTGATTGATCATCATACATACAAGTCATTCCAAATTGTTAATAGATTTGGGCATGACCACCAAGCTTTACACTAGAGGGAATAGTACCCCCTGACTATTATAGACACTCTCCACTAGTTAGAAAAGTCTCATATACGGGGAATTGATCTTGAGTTCATGTAGTGACCCCTAATCACGAACTGTTCAAGAGGCCTAGGATGTGGAGTTACTCTTCATAAGTGATTTTATTAGGCAACAAACATTTTAAAAGAATTTTGAAAATTTTTTAGGTTGACATGTTTGGTGGAAAAACTGTAGGTGTCTATCATTTCATATTATTTCATTAATGTGATCAGTTGGGACAGTTCAAAGTAGATATTAAAAGAATTAGAAGAGTTTTTTAATGAACTGGTGGAGTTATTTCATTTAATAACTAATGAAATTGACTTTTTGTGATCTGATCAGAATGATGTTTGAGATTAAATAATTTTTATTTTTTTATGATATTATAATGAAATTTGAAAAAGGTAATGGATTTTTGAGGTATTTTTAGTCTTGATAATGAAAATAAAAATTCAATACGCGATCCAATGGGGGATTGCTAGGTTTAGTGTCATGTGAGTGATGATCTAGTGTAAACCTATGACACCACCTAGATGAGTTGAGTGTGTACAATTGGGTATTTTATCAATGTATTTGAAATTAAAACAACATAATAAATTTTATGTAAGAAGTCAATTTTGTGATGTTAAATTCGTCAATCGTTCAATGATAGTGAGGTTATCAAGGTATTTATTGATACATTCACATGTGATAAAGGATGATGACCTAGATAAAAACTAAATCATGTTGTATGTTAGATGATAGGTATGTACGAGGGAGTAGAGTGCATTTAATTTTGATATTTAATGGCATGAAGGATTAGATGTAGTAATGTAATGACCATAACTGGTATAAGATTGAAAACTATAGAATGCATTGAATCTTAGTGACAACTGAATTTCACAATTAATGAATTATGAGGATTATTAAGGATAATAAGTGATATGGTGGAACATTTATAATGACCCATATCACTATGTATCATTGTATTGCGACATAAATTGGGTTCCAATAAGAGTATAATAGTGATCGTTTTGATTTTTTGGATTTTAAAATACAATTAGAGTTTTTGGGAATGTTTTAAATGATTAAAATGTGGATTTTTCGATGAATTTTTTGATATAATAGACCTAAGTAAAAAATTTATACATTTATTTAATAATCAGATCATGTGAGTAGTAACAAGATGACACTAGAACCTCTATAGTTTCCCAATTGAGTTGTGGTGGCCAGACCAAACTCTACTATAAATCATTTTTTTTTGTAATTTCTTTGGTGTTTTTATAAAAAAACCCATTGGTTTTGGGATCCCCATTTGATCATTAGGGGGAGGGATCTCCTCCTTGTTTACCTTTATCCCACACTTTACCCCCCAATTGAATCATGGTGGACCAGGAGTAGTACTTCCATCAATTTAGGTTAGTTCTCCATTATTTTTCCATCTTCTATCCTTCCTCTCCCATATCTTATAAATTCAAAGTGTCATATTATGGATTTGTTTATGATTCCACCTGAGTGTGATAAAATCATATAAAAACAAAGGGGTTCAGTAGTATATATTTTATAAGTTGTTGAGGGAGGATTAACTCTCATGTAAACATGTGATTTCATAAGAGATAACAAACTATTTTTATTTTCAAGTATTTTTATCCAATTGGGAAGAATTGACTATTTATTCGATGTTTTATTTTAAATAATTTTCATGCGAGGAATCTGGGATTATAATAGGGATGATCTACACCTATTTTCTTAACGGTTTGATCAAGGGAGGACACTTAGTGAGTGCTTCTTCTATTTTACCCTATTAAATTAATTTTAAATTATGTGTAAAATTAATTATAAATTATTTATAATAAAATTATGTAGTGAATTGATCAAGATAGGATACAATGGTTGAGTATGATGGATGATTTAGATAGAATGGTAATGGTCATGGAAGGAATAAGCTTGTAAAAGGGGATAACTTTATAAATTTTCTCGTTAATTTATTTTAGTTTCATATTGAGTTTGATATTTGGTTGTTGTGGGTGCATTTTCATACCCTAAATTTGGAACAATGCGTGATGCCTTATATATTGTGAGTTTAACATGGATCATTCAAAAAGTGATAAGTCCTTTGGATTTTTGTTTTGATTCCCTCATCATTGATAACCATGGAAATAATGTAAGTGAGATGATATGTGTTTTGGAAATTGATGTACGGCCCAAAGGGGTGACCATTGACATGTTATTACTTAATGGGACTAGTTATGCACCTTGGGTGTATACCTTGATGATAAAAGCTCTTTTTTATGGTATTCTAGAATTATATTATACATAGTTGGGTTTCCTGTTATTGTTAATAGTTTTTTGGATTCTGGTACTTGATAGATGGGTGAAGGGATTCTCATCCAAGAACGTGATTGTCCCAAGAACTTCATGTATTGTGATATTATATTCCCACTTGGAATTAACATGGAAATATAGTTGTAAATCATCCAAATTTATTCTTACTGTGGATATGAAATTGGATATTATTCTAATTCATGTTTGGTAATTAATAAGGTATTTATACATTAATCTTCTCCACCTTAGAATAGTGAATCAGTTACTATTTTATGACAACTCATTACAAGTTTGGGACATGGGAGCGGATGTTATAACAATCCATCATTTACTTGGAAGTGGGGTGGAACATTTTTTCCACTCGTTCTATAACCTTTTCTATGGGATTCTACATTGCGACCATCCCTTCTTGATATTTGAAATGGGTTATATGTTATGAAATCCAAGTAATTGAACCCTATTGTGATGTAGAGTGAGTCACAGTGGTTATTAAATGTGTATATTTTATGGTTATAGGATTGGATTCTATTCTAATCGACACGTTATCATTGAATTTATGGGTTGGATGTAATGCCAATAAATCTTATAGGAACCTAATAAATTCCAATTTGGTTGGAATTATAAATAAATACTTAAAGTTAAAAAATGGTTGCGTGTTATGTTGACCAAATATTTTATGTATCTTGATTAGATTAACCTATGTATATATTAAGCCAGCCCAATAAAATATAGGTGAAATATTCAAACTTGGTATCATTTTTTGTAAAATGGTGTAAGTTATCTTGTTAAGGGACTTATTTTAAACTCAATTATGTGACATATAATTTTTTTGTTCATGATTATTGATGTATCACTTTTTTCATGCACTTATACTTTAATATTTACTCAGGAAAAACATTGGAAGTGGCTCAGTAAAGACTTTTCTCACACCATTCATGTATAAATCAGTAGGAATGAAGACTTTCTAATTAGCATGTTGGTAAAGGAATAACAATAATATAAGTGAGTAGGTTAGTTAACTCATAGGGGATTTGAAATAAGTATTAGCTGATCGAAATGATAGGGAAACGGTTCTCTATACTATATTATTTTTTATTTTTGTCTTATATTGTATATGTTTGACCAATATAGAAATATTTATTGGGTGACTAACTATATGAAATATATGGGTGACATTTTTTAAAGAATGTTGCTTATTTATTTTTTATAGTGTAATTTCCATTATAATTCTATATTATACTCTAATTTTTATCCAAGTTATGGATGTTTTTATAATTTATATGATATCATATGAAACGATATAAGTTTATATTCTCTTTTTATTGTTTATTATACCCTTTCCACTATACAGTAACCTCTCTCATATGGGAAGGCATTCCAAAAATCATATAGTGTATTGGATTGGCTATGGTTCAGGGGACCTAGGTCGGGGTCTTATAAACTTGAACTAAATAAAACACCCTTGAATGAAGATGGTATCTTGTCTGAACCACTAGGATATCTCTAGAATCTTTCTTTGATCCTCTTTCTTTATCAACTATATTTATATCTTTATTTTTACCAACCCTATCCATCCACTTACCTATGAGACATTATTGACCAATCATCTTTTGGAATACCATTTCATTGATCAAAATCATTTCAATGCAATTCTAGTAAATATATTTAAAAAATGGATTGGTATATACATATATAACAATCATAATATTCCGAAAACACAAAAATCTATACCCAAAATACCTAATCAAGGAAAATTTTCCATCATCTATATTCTTAAACACCTAATAAGAAATACTTAATTATAACCTTTAAACTATTTTACATATGAAATTTACCTATAAATATCATATTTATATTAGGTAATCACAAAACATATGTCACAAAATATTTTAAATAATTATAATGACACCAATAAATTATTCAAAAAAACATTAAATAATTCATTATTTTAATTTAGTTATTTTTAACTTCTTTTGAATACAATGTTTTTAGTCACCGATAAGAAATAATATTACATGTGGATATACATGTTGAATATGATGCATATACTCATTACATATTTCTACATAGAGCTAGGAGTAAATGAATAAACCATAAATTAAAACATCACTTGATAAAAAAACAACAAACCATGATCATCCAAGCCAATAACATCATACCTATAACACTAGTGACTTGTGTGTACCCTATGTTGGTGCTATCCAAAGATAAGAATAAAATTACACCCAAATTTTTACAATAATATCTATAATATGTAATTAATGAAAATCATAACTCAATAAAAATAGGGGAATTGATACAATTTTTTAACCCGTCTATCTTGTTTTTTTGCCTATTTGAAGTGTTACATTGACTCATTCACATCTCCATATATGAAAGAGGTATTATGGATCTATAAGTTTTAAATATGAATGTTCACTAGTGTGAATGTGAATGGTGTGATAATGAAACATAATGTGATACCACCAACAATCCCTTAATTGAAATCAAAAAATATATGTGAATTTATATACATTTTAATAAAAAATAAATAAGAATAATGCAAAAAAATTTGGGTCATCGTGTACAATAAAGATTCCATACACCCCAACCTTATCTTCTTCAACAAAAATTAGTATAAGGATTGATACCATTATATAATAAATAAAACTTATTATATAATAGGAAAAGATTATTTAGGAGGGAATAATATATCTGGCCTCTTTGATATGAAGTAGATACCGTGAAAGCTTAAATATAGCCATCCATACAAATATGAATTAAATTCCATGTAAGGAGAATGATAGAAAATATCTCAAATGATAACTAGATATCAAGGAACTCATAATACATCTAACCTCCCAGATATGATCTAGACATTTAGGAATTCATAACATAGAAATCATCTCATATAAGAACTAGATAATAAGGAATTAATAACATATAAAAACTCTTATATAATAATATTCTACATTTTATACCACTAACCATGCCACCATTCTCAAAAAAATGAAAAAACTAACCCTTAAAAACCCTCATTTACTAATTATAATGTTAACACGTCGTGATCTCTATGTAAAACATGAGTATATCAAAAAAAATTAGGTTTCGATATTCATTAAAAAACCCTTCATATAAACCTAGAACTCTATGAGTGTTATGATTATTGGCTAACTTTTAATCCACATCACACCTAAACTCAAGATGTACTAGCTATCTTAAATTCTCACCCACTTCTCACTTGAATAGTGAATTATAAATATCCAATTTAAAACAAAAACTCTTTATTATATCAATCACAATCATAAATACATCAATTTTTTCCTAGACATCCAAGGTGGATATCTCACATTTAAATCCTATCTTCCACCATATGGTAGTTATAATGTAGTTATATATTTCACAAGGTTTATTCACATTCTATAGATCTTACCCAAACTTATTATATAAATATTTAGATATAATATATACACCCACAAAACCTATAGGATTTAGAGTTCATATATTCCAATAAAAATATTGAAGAATATTAAGTACCACCTACCTTGATTCTTGATAAGAAAGATTCTAGAAGTTAATTATTTGACCCAAACACAATCAATTGGATACCAAAAATCTATAATATAAGAAAAAAATTTATTGGGATAAAAATGAGAAATAAATAAAGATAAAATATCTCATAGAATCTAGGGATGATGTATAAAGGTCCTATGAGTCACTACCAGGTTAGCTCAAAATACGAGGGTCATTACAATACCTTATTTTGTCGGAAGATCATTAAAACATAATCTTAGGTACCTATTAATTTTATTATTGATTATTACCATATTTAGAAAGCTTATATAATATTAATATTTAAATTTATTGGAAATACCCACAATCCAAAATATCAACCAATCATTCATGGATCTAGAAAATTGGTGTAGTATGTCTGGTTTCCTTCATAGAGTTCACTAAAAATACAATAAGATCAAAAAATCTCACTAGAGTAGTTGTTAGATTCAATACACTAATTAGAACACAAAAACACACATATAATTGAAAATTAACATACATTAATACTATAAAATGTTGAATAACACCTAGTATTAACCTTCTGGTTCTCACTCGTTAAATAAAATCTTCTAATTTGATCCTAATTAACAGAAATCCAAGAACCTGACATAAACACTTTATCATCAGAATTATTTATTAATAAGTATCATAAAGTTGAATAACATCATCATTAATAATATATTTTGTAATAAATATATCAATGGTTCCAAATAACTTTATAACACATCAATCTAAAATCAAATGATCCTCTGAGAACCAAAATGATAATGATATCCAAAGGGAGGGGCATGATTTTTTCACCTTAAAGAGTGGAGGGAGGTATTTTCATTATATAAATTGTATTCCCAATTTACCAAAACTCTCCCATTAACATGGGGGATCTTGTCTTCCTTTATATTTTAGTTGGGTCCCCACTAGACATCTAGTGAGACATCATATTCCCATTGGACCTCTATTGGGTGTTTGGTGGGGGAGTTGGGCATTCTTCCCCATGCATCCCTAATCAGATTCTGGATAAGATCCCAATAACCTTTTGATGCTAGTTTTTTCCTATCTAATTTGTTTGTATTATTATTCACCCATCTTAATTTATAGACCCAACACCATCAATACTCCTCCCTAGTCAAAACATCATAAACCAAAGTGAAATGACTAAAAATTAAACTAAAATTTAACCCCCCAAATTCATTGAATGCCGAAAACTCCACATCATTGGATTCTTATCAATGATAAGTATCTCAAATATTACTCAATAAAAGATCTTAGATACTAAACTCTCATATTATCCCTCTAATCTCAGGACAACTCCTTGATGTATTCATACAATAACTACCATAGAATATAGGAAGTGTCTTTCCTACTGGACCCTATTGATTCAATATTTCATCAATAGTAAAATACTTTTTAATTGAGTGTAATATAATCAAATAAAATTCCACCAAATCAAAAAATCATTATATCATCAACATTCTAACAATAAACCCATAAAAACCTCATTCTTTCTAAATGAGAGTACTAGAAGTTACCACATCAACTTGAAGGGAGTAAAATTCTTGGACTTTTCCTTTAATTCCTTATAAAAAAATATGTTTCATTATAAAAAATATTATGTAAATGTATTTCCTCAAAAGCCACTAATATTGATCCATTATAACCATAACTACTATATTCAATAATGATTATGATACATGATTTAATTCAACAAACATTATTGTGCATTAAATGGTCCCTTCATTACCTTATCTCACTAAATACCTTTAATAATCTAACAAACCACATTTCATAATGATAAATAGATTCCTTCAAACCATGAAAATGTCCTAATTTTTTTAAAATTTACCTCATTTACTATTACCAAAGTCATAAACAATCATTTTTTTTAAATACCAAGACAAAATTTATTAAAATAAAGTAAGGAAATTACAAAATATTGAAAGATGAAATTTTATTACAATCCATTTCATAAAAAGGGAGAAGGTAAACCAGAAACTCATCAGTAATTTCTTAGTGAGTTTTTACATTCATGACACCTAGGTATCACTCAGTCTATTAATTTAAAACCATACATGATCAGTTCCTTGTGCATGGATTCAAATCCAAATCCATATATGAATTTCTATCCTGTTACTTCTATAGGAATCAAATATATATTTACCATTTTATATTTATAAATTCTCAAAATTACCTAATTTTTTCACTTCCTAGGTTACCAAAGACATTTACTATTAAATATACCATAAACTTAACAAGCATCTAGACTTAATATTTGGTGTTCAATAGAGTAATTTCCAAAATTAAATTTTCTATATCATTTTTAACAATATATATATATACTAAGAAACATATGGAATACTAATCTTGAGCCCATAACATCGTAAAATGTGTATTCAATCCCAATAACCTCACTCTCAAAACATAATACATCATGCTTCCCGAATTTGATATTATCTCACACCTTAACCTCTAATCCTTATAGACATATAGCATAGAGGATTAACATAAAAACCAAAGCCACCAGTTAGTTATCATTTTCATACCTCTTTATTATCTTAAGTGTTTAAAATGTTTATAAATTATATAACCTATTATATTTATCACTTGATTTATGCGTCCACATGCTCTATACATGGTACTTATATATAATAAGTATTAATACTCTTAAATTGATTTTTAATCTTACAAAGGTTTTTACATCTTCACCCCCTATTCAATGGTCCACCACTGAAGGGAAGTCCCACTTCCTGCTACACCATTTTCCAAGAATGTTTCATTTATATAATATCCCCAAACCACTCCATCATGAATTTAATAAATTCTATTATAATCTTGATTATCTGATAATCCCTCAATGATATGGTACGGTTTATCTAGGATACCTTACTAACTCCAGTTACAATTTTTTCTTCCCCCAAAAACGCTTCTTCAAGAGTCGTAAAAATTTACAGCAACTACATTATATATATTATTCATTGTAAGTAGTAACCCTAAGTTAAATTTTATTATAATTATCCCAATATCTGATAATTTTTTATGAATTAATGGTGATTTATAACACATTGACTTTAATAATCTTTTCAATCCCCCTTCGATCCTTTGATATAAAGAATAAAATAGCATTAAATATGTTTACAAAAAATTTCATTCCCAGTATTATTTTTGATTCTTGGATGTTATTAAATCATATATTCACACAATCATGTTATATAAGAATCAACTTGATCACACATCCTTACAACCATGGTTCACAAGTGTTGAAAAGAACAAGATATCTCCCAGTACTTCATGAGCAATTCAGAAATCTACACCAACTTTAAAAGACCACCATTATCTAGTCAATAATACATTACACCACTCAAAACTTCATGAAATATGATTTATAACTAACTATATTATCTCCATATAAATGTAAAATAAAACATTTAAATTGTATAACAAATCTTAAACAATTATTATACTTAATACAATAAAGAAAAACCAAATCTCCTACCACCACAGTAAGAGAGAACCCAAAACCCTTCATTTGAATAAACCCTATGAAAAATAACAACATTAAATTTATAACAAAATTATTATTTTCCTCCATAAAAATAAATACATATAAAAAATATAGCTATAAGAAATTGGTTCACAAATCAAAGTGGACAATGTTGATTTATTTTCCTTAATTGATAATTTTATATCCTTTTTTATAAATAAAAATACAAATCTTATTTATGTCAGGTTAGAATAAATTTTATTTAATTATATTTTTGCATAACATTTACTTTTTAATTACCATCTTCCAAATCACAAATTTTAAGACCTTACTTTTTTTAAAACAACTTATTGAATAAAATAAAACTTCTATAAATGGATGATGATGTTGAGTCTCATTCAAAATGGTTAGTGGGACAACTATCATCCCTAATATCTCAAATTATTTTTTATGGGTTTTTTTAAAACCAATGCTTATAAACAAACTTCTGGGACTGAAGGACCTACTGTCAATCTGTTGAAATTTGAGAGTTGATCATGAACACTATGATAGAGTGGGATTCTATTTTTTTATATTTTTAGTGTGATATTATAAATTATATTTTTGATATTTTCATTATAAAATAACTAGGAATTTATTATTGTAATTATTATTCTTCTCATCTTATGGTTGAAGAAATCCTATGATAAAGGACATGATACTTCAAAACTTATAACTAAAAAATTCTAAGAAATAATGACCTGGTATGTCTAATATTTTTTTCAAATATATTATAGGGTAATATTGTGGTGGTTTTGAACTTTATATTGAAGTGGTTTCTTTCTAGGATTCGGTGATCACAAATTTGGGTTTAATCTTCCTTCTTAATTGGATTAAAAGAAAAGATTTATAAGTATATAAACTATTATAACATTTCATTATTAAAGTTTGGTTTATTAGTTTATATATTTACACCCAGAACTCGATAGTGTTGTTTTACATTGTGTATTTTACTTTTTATTCTCTTGTCTCATTTATAAATTTAATTTTTAGTGTGTTTTTACCTTCAAAAATTGTTCTTTATTATGATTCACTACTTAATATGTATTATGCATTCATTTAGAATATTATATATTCCAAATTGTTTATACTATTTTTGTTATGTTATTTTCTTTATTATTAAATGATACAAAACATTGTTATCTTCTATATTATCTAAATAAATTTTTCAGTTTACTCTAATTTTAGTAATTCAGAACAACTCTTCTTTGATTTTTGAATAATACTAATCTAAGATGGTAATATTTTAAAATTCAGTAAAATACACAATCACTCAAAATTAATATACCATACTAAGACCACATTTTGTATTAAAAAGTGACTCTATATTCCTTATAATAAGGTATATAATTATAATGAATTCCTTATTGTATCATATTTACAAGTCATAATGTTTGAGAATATAAATTTGAAACGGGCACCAATCCTTGATGATTATTATTAAAAAAAATTAATTAGAAATAATGAAAATTATTGTTGTTAATATAGAAGCTAACAATTATCATATGATATTTTAGGATAAAATGATTCATAATGAAGATATTTAAAACATCACTCAAGAGGAGAAATATAAATACCATTCAAACAACAAATTTATGTACATGCTTATTTATAATATAAAAAAGAATACCTATAATAAAAAAAATTCATATGATATGGCTAATAATATTTATATCAAACATAAATTTAAACATTTTTTAACTTTTAATATTTTTAGGAACTATATGATCTATTCAATGTTAATATTGTTAAGATTTTGACTTACTTCTATGAGAATTGGTGGAAAAAATACATCATAAATTCAGGAATATTCTCAACACCCTTTATTCCATTTATTAGTATGATGTTATTCATAATCATATATGTGAAAATATTATTGATACACTTCCCAAAGAAATGGAGTATAAGATAATGGAATTGAAATACATTAATCATATTACTAGTTTGAGTCTTGAAGAGATTTTTAAAATGATGATATAATACAATAATCATTTAGAAATTTAATGTGAGAAGAAAAATATAACCATGGAGTATTTTTTTTTACAACAACCATTGCTACTAATTCAACCACTAAATCCAAACCTACTAAAAACCTCAAAATATATATCAAAATAATAATCATATGATAGTGATAGTGTGTCTTGTGAGAATGAATTATCTTAGCTCAATAAACATATAGAAAAGATGTTTTACAAAATAAACTTATATAACAATACCAACTGGAGAAATAGGACAGAAATTCATTGGAATTTTACAGTAAGAGATAAAAAGAAGGATTTTAATGAGGTGATTTATTATGAATGTATAAAACCAGGACATGTAAAGATGGATTTTAAGAGCTTGAACTAAAAAGTAAAGACTTATGAAATATCATCATTATAAAAGAAAATAATTTTCTTAAACCATTAGATATATCGAGTGTTAGGGAAGTCTCAACATTTGAAATTGGGTTGGGTAATGATGATAAAATGAAAATATTTGGATTTATTGAAAAAATTCATTAAAATAAAACACATTTATAGAAAACATTAGTGAATATATTTTTACTAATTCATTAGGTTATATTTACTATATATATAATTAATAAGAAATTTATCCATCATTATATTAAGTTTAATAATAATTGAATGGATTGGATAATATGTATCAATTCTTTTGAAGAAATATTATCATGTTAAGGAATTTCTTTCCAAGGATACTAAAGATATTTCGAAACATACTTCAAAAATAAAATTCAAATTTACTCTTATTTTAATACCTAATAAATATTATAATGAATTTGTAAAACTTAATTATAAAGTTGAAAGTGTGAATATTTTTCTATCTAACATTATTTATGGAAGGGATGACATTGATAAACTTCTATACCAATTGAAACTTTCGAAGACTTCATCAAAAATTGGTTTTACTTCTTCTAGAAAGTCACATTTTGAAGCCACTTATTTTCAATATAAAGTGAACCCTTTTGTACTAAATTTAAAAAGGTAGGTCACTAGAATAGTATATTATCAAAATGGAAGAAACAATATTCTATAATAGCTAATGATTATATTTATAAACAGCCTAATATTATTCAACATAGAAGTGTTGGGAAGATTTGGGTGCCTAAGGCCTTTATTACTATCAGGTCTAGACCAAAACATGTTTTGGTACTAAAATTTTTGTTTTATATATTTTAGTAGAATGTTTTAGAATCCAATATTATAATCACTTAATAAAGGGATAATAGTTACTCTTATAATATTATTAAAAATAATTATCACTTCCTGAACACATAAAAAGTGAAGGGTGGATGTATTACTTTTGGAGGAAATATGTATGGTAAAATCATGGGTATAGGTGATGTATGCATTTGAAATGTGGAATAAATTTAAAAATAACTTTTTATTGTAGGACTGAATAATAACCTCATCAAAATAATTCAGTTATGTTATATAGATTACTCCCTGATAATTTGGAATGACAAATGTATCGTCAAAATTTTAGGAGTTCACATTTTATCTCCTAATAAGAATGATAATGTTTACACTATAGATCTAAATGAGCAGTATTTCTATTTTTTTCCTTCCCTCCATAAAATTGAGGATAATTACAGGTTTTGGCCTTAAATATTTAGACACTAAAATTTATGAAAATTATCAAGAAAAACTATATTATTCCTTTAATTTATGAAATTGAGGATAATTACTAGTTTTGGAATGAAATATTTAGACACTAAAATGTTTGAAATTATCCAAATTTTCTATGAACCAACTTATAAAGAGATTTATAGAACATAAATTTAATTATTAAAAAGTTTTTGATCCTTTAAATATAGTAAAAACATAAGTACAACTTCAATATATTTTGGAAATATCAACTTCTGGACCACTAGAGTTAGTACATATAGATATTATTAGACTCGTAAAAACTATTATTATTAGAGGAAAACACTTTCTATATGTATTAGGTAATTATTACACCAAATATACTTGGGTTTTCATTCTTTAACATAAATAAAAATCACTCAATTAATTTCAAATGTCTTATTTTCTAGTTTAAAATGTGAAAAAACTTCAATCATCACTATCTATAGTGATCATTGTAGATAGTTTTAAAATCATTCATTTCAAAAAAAAATGGGATAATGGAATTAAAAAAAACTCTTTATAACTAAAAACTATACAAAAATGGGGTATTTATAAGGATAAACATAACTCTTTAACAGATTTCTTATTCTACATTTTTTTAATATCAATTTGCTAAATATTTTTTGTCTGAATCTATGAATACATCCTACTACAGTATAAACCATGTTTTTCATTATCCAGTTTATAGAGAACACCATATGAATTTTAGAACTGAATGAAATATAAATTTAGTTACACCTTAGTTTTTTATGAAAAGTATTTTTTTGATTACTAATGATAATATTTGTAAATTTGATTTGGAATCTAATGATGATATATTTCTTAGTTACTCTAGTATATGTAGGGGAAATCATGTTTTCAATAGATAATAAAATTTCAATGAGAAAATATTACATGTGAATGTTGATGAAACTAGTACTTTTTGTGAATTTATTTTCTAAATTATTAGGTGATGTAGGTCATTCAATTTTTTTAAACCCCTTTCCATTCTATATCTGGTATTTGATCCACATACAAGATTTATTACAAATCTAGAACCGTATTTTTTAAAGATGATAATAATGTTTATTTATAAAGAAATTCATTTTTCCTATAAACCTAATAGTTTTATATAACAATCCTAGTTAAAATTTAATAGGTTATATTGATCAGCCTATCAAAACTAGAAAATCCTTTTTCGTAGAATGTGAGAACCATGTATTATTTTTTTCAATTTGAAACCAAAATGGTATTTGATGCTCTAGGTGATTAAAGTTGGATAATATTATATAATAGAACCTCAATAAATTATAATGGGAAGTTTTTTTTACTTTGATTAAACATCTTAAAAAGTTCATGTTGAAGGAAATAAGTTAGTATTTAAAAAAATGTAATGAAAATGGAATAATATTTTGTAATAAGGCTATAATTATTACTAAAAGTTATAAGAATAAATAACACATAGAATATGAATAATTTATTTCTCTAGAAACTATATTCAAGTCTATCATTATTATTTTATCCTTCATAGGAAATCTAAATTTTAATTTATTTCAAATGGATGTCAAAAATTTCCCTCTTAATAGATATTTAAAGGTAAAAGAATACATTGAAAAACAACATTTTTTGGAAGAAATTAATTTTAGAAAACATGAATAAAAGGTTTCTAAGGAATATTGGGGACTTAAAAAATATCTAAGGACTTAGTATGAAATGTTATCTGGATTATTTATTTCAAATTTTTTCTTAAAATAATTAAAAATACTTCACTTTCTATCAAGAATATATTTTAAGACACCATAATCCAAAAAAAAATCTCTCCCAAAATTATAATTTTTTAATCTAACCAAAAATCACTTATAGATAGTTTCTTAATACATAATAAAATTAATTTTAGATGAGTATGATCGGTGGACCTAAATTTTATTAAATTTTAAATATCATATAAACAAGAAGGAATTAATTTATCTTAACATAAGTAAACTTAATATTTACTTAAACTATTTGGTTTTCAAAGTGTCTTAATTATTAGTATGTTGAAAATAACCCCATGTAAATTACGTCATTATGAATCTAGGAAACAGGTTGATAAAAAACTATAATAATTATTTTAATTTTAATTTAATCAACTTATATTTTACCAAATATTATGCCCTATATTTTTCTATGTTCAATATTTTAATCTAATAAAAAAGTGTCCCATCAAAAAATAATAAAAAATATTTTATAATATAATTGGAGCTTTGGAACATGGACTTTATTATCCTTTTGGATCTAAGTTTATTCTTAAGAGTGTTATTATATAGGCTTTTAACAATGTAAAATGGATAACAAAATACTTCAAGAACATAAACCTTTTTAATAGAATCATTAGTTTCATGGATGACTAAAAAAGAAACATATGGTACCACTCTCTGCTGATGAGGAGGAATATTCAGTAGCTAAAAGTTGTTGAACATAATAGTTTTGAATGATGTTGAGTAACTCCTTACACTTTATCTATTTTTATTTTGATAGTTTTAAAATACATATTTTATGTATTCCCTCTAAAAAAATTTAGAATAAATGATTTCTTTGTTTTATGTTTCCACTACTTGTAGAAGATAGTAATGATGTTTATTCTTCATTTTTAATAATTGATTAGTTTTTTATTTATTTTGTATTTATTATTATTATTATTATTATTCTATGTATTATACTTATTATGTTTTTTATGATGTTTTTAGTATCTTGAAAATTATTTTCCAAATCATCTATAAGATATGATGGATTTAATCTAAAAAATTATTTCTAAAAAAAATAAATCATCCTTCTAAAGCTTTTAAAATATCCTTATGAAAATGTGTTTCCCCTAAAAATCTAAATTTCAAAGGATTTTATCCTTACTAATTGTATACTGACCATTAAAAATATTTAAATATCTTTATAAAGTTAAATATTATCATCAAAAATTGGATTATGTCCTTATAAAAAATGATCTTTACAAAGTAATTATTACGTAAAGAGAGTAATCCTTATGAAGAAATTAATGATTATAAAAATTGATGGTTATATTAGAAAATGACATTTACATAGTTTCATCCTTATATAAAAATAGTGATTTTTATCTATAATATGATATTTTTAGAGAAATTAACCTTAGGCTAAAATTGATCCTTACCCAAAAAAATTCCTTTAAAAATCATACTTAGTAATTTTTTTTAGTTTTCACAAATTATTAATTTGAGTTAGTTTCATATTTATATTTATTCATATGTGAAATAATCATAGAAAAAATAATAATTTTTTATTTACTCTTACATGAAGAAACTTGATAAATCTTATGTGATCAACTCTTATATTTTTTTTTATTTTTATATGATTTGTTTACATGAAGTACTTATATGTGAATTACTCCCATGTAAAGACTCTTTAGAAAACTTATGTAGATTTTTCATTCTTACATGAATTCTTAATTTTCTTATACATGATAAAATCATACATGATATACTTTTACATCATATAATTTTACATCAATGCATTCTTATGTGGATTTCAAATCACTTATACGTGAATCGTATTGACTCTTAGTGAATGAATTGCAAGAATTCATAAAACAAAACTTGTGAAAATATAAAAACATAAAATATGTATTTGATTTATATTTATAATTGTTTTATTTATTTATTATTATTAGTATTTATTTCTAGGTATATTTTTGGTATATTTTTCTTTTATTTAAATAAATATTTAAATTTCTAATCACCATATTTTTCAGACTAAATATTTATTACATGTAAAATCTATTTTCAAGATGATTAATTGAGAATCCCAAATGACTAAACACATAGAGATTAATTTAATAAATTCATTTTTATATATAAATGATATTCAAAGATAATTTTTTAAAAGGTATGATATTTATTATTTTACCCTATAATTACTTGTATATTATAATTTTTTAATAAAGGAGACATTTTTAATTGTAAGTGATATTAAATAAAAGAAGAGTTTTGAAACACTGAAGTCAATCGTTAATGAAGGGGGTATATCTATAAATAAATATTGGATAAAAAAAATGAAATACAACCAATGTATGTGTGCTACATTACATGATGATTCCAAGAATCACACTATACACATTTTTTATCACTAATTTTGTAGCCCTTTTTTCTAGACATCAACATGTTGTACTCTATTACCCATAACATCATTAAAGATAGTTCAACATTCATAATTTCATTATTTAATTCTATTTTTGGGTTTTTATATCTTCCTTATCAATTTTTATATGAATTAAATATTGGATTATTATTTTTCATTTAAAATTTTTACTTATTTGGTTATACCTCCATTAAAAGGTATGTTTACATTTTCCCACTAGGGTAAAATGCAAAGGTTGTTTGTGTACTGACCCAAGATTTTAGATCTTTTAAAAACATAATTCAATGTTTAATATATTTTATTTTACACAAAACATGGAATAAATGAGCATCAACATATAATAAAAATATGAATAATTAACCAAATATGGTAATAAAAAACCATAGCTTTAGATTAAAAATATTTAATATGGGTTAATGTTGAAAAGGGGTATTTTGAATAAAAGTAGTTTACAATATATTGTTCATTTTCCATTAAAATAAAAAATATAATTTTTTTGAATATGAATTAGATAAAATAAACAAACTTTTTGAATTCGAAATATAGAAATTTACATATGATGGATTTTTGAGCATTTTATAAAAGTTTGTTTTGTAGTCAAGTAATATGAGGTTTATGAAAATTATAATTTCCATGATTTTGTTACTTTGTAAGAATAACATATAATATTTAAAACGCATTAAAGTAACAAAATTATTGATTTTAAAATAGTATTTGTGCTGATAAAACCTATGTTAAACATTTTTACAACTAAAGTAAAATATTAATTCAATCAAAATATATTGTTTCTCTTCCCTTTAAATCATGTATTTTCAAGGTGAGGTTTTTTTTGCATTTCTTTGAATCCTTGTAAATTTTATTCAATTAATTATAAATGTTTTTTCTTTAAAATCAATAACCATGATAATTTTATCATATATAAATATTAAAAATCTTAATAATTATATTTTTCAAAAAAAATATGATTTTAAGTGTTCTTATTTTAAAATTAACTTTTCATACCTATATAATTTTTTTATTATATGTTTTTAAAAAAGTAAAAAATAATATTAAAATTAGGAAATAATTTCAAATTTAATTTTTTTTACTTAAAAAGTTATTACTAAGGTTAAAAATTAATCATCGCGACAAAATTAAAATGGGTAAATTTAGTTTAACTTATTTAAAAGGGAATAAATTTTTCAAAACATGCTTTTAATTGAATGATTGAATTTTTTTTCAAAAATTAAAATTTTCCACAATAATAATTTCAATTTTAAATACTTTGGACCTTTAAATGTACATTAAATTAATGAAAAATGTAAATGTGCTTCCAAAAGTGAACTTACTTTCACTTCTAAATATATACCACTTTCTCCCTTAAAAGATAAAATTCTCTATAGAATTCCTCCATGAACCTCTAAAATTATAATCTTTATATAACCCTTTCCCATGTTCCCAACCCTCTGGACACTCATAGTTATTCTATGCCCATCAATTTTAAAGAGACTTCTAAGGAAAGGTCAAGTCTCCAACGTATGTAGTATCTCCTTCTTAAGTAGTTTTTCTAAATATTAATATTTAAATATATTATAACCATAATAATATGTTGTATTAAGTTTAATTATAATAATTATATGTTGTTATATTAATTTTAAATAACTTAGTTATTCATTTATATACAGTTATAAAAAAAGGAATGCCAATCATGCGTGTGCGTAGATTGCCACCTCCTTTAAGAATCTTTTTTTTTCTTCTTTTTCTAGTTTTTAATAATTTATCAAAAAAAAATTAAAATATGTTTCATAATCATAAAAATTTAAAATAATATCGTTTTTTAACCTTTTATAATTTCATTATGTCAAAATAAATAGTTACTTGAGTATACTCACCCATCAAGATATAAGGTGTTTGTGTTTTGGATGGTTTAACCATCTATATGAATGATGCATTAAATTATCATCATAGATTATTGAAAAAAACTAAATACTATTATTTTCATACGTGAATAATAAAATAATAATGTTTTATTTATTTAAAAAATTTATATAAGTTATATATTTTATTATTAATAAATCATCTTCGACCACCAAAATTGATGAAATAAGTTGTTATCAATTCCGTTTTAACATAACGTAACAAAAACACATATATGATGAAATAATAAAAATTTAAAAATATATATAATTTATATTTTATGGAATCATAAATAATATATAAATAATTAATTTGGTATCATATTATTTGTAGTAATATTAGAATTATGAAACAAACACAAAAAAGTAAAAGTTATTAACACATGATGGTCATAATACGCTATAACTAATTAAAGTACTCATTATAGAAAAATTATAATAAGGATTATAAATGGGTATTTTTTATTATTAATTCTATTAAGTATGATATTATGTTAGTTATGATTGTTTTGAATGAGGTTTTTGATTGATCCACTAAACAAGGAAACAAGGTATGGGATTGTTGTCAAAAGATCGCTTTCATTGAGGCAAGATTTCATGTTTTACATCCATTTATATCTAATGAGATATATATAATACCAAAATGAATTATTTAAAAAAAATTACCATTTTAATTATATATAAATTTTAATCTCACAATATCTCATACATTTTCTTTCGATCCATTCACTTATCAAATTGTAACGGTTATTGTTTTATAATTTTAATTCCATGAGACATTTTTTATGTAGTGAAATGTATGTTATTTTATAAGGTCTAAAAAAACCAATTTCTTTCAGGTATGACAAATATATCACATTAAATTATATTTTAATTTGAATTTATTTTTATCCACATCTTGTATATTTTTTTCTTATAACATAATTACTATAAGTGTTTCTTTGTCTCAAATTTAAATCCCTTGATACATGTTTAATTTATACACCATGATTCCTTTTCAATGATTTAAATACTTCCCTATTGTCATTTTTTATCATTTTACACGTATATTTCATGATATTAAATGTTTTATTTAAATGTATACCTCTCATGGGTTTTTTGCTTCAAAATATACAAAGCTTATAAGGTGTTTTGTGACTCAAATTTTATCTTGGGTAATAATCACTCTTATTTGGCTATTATCTTTTATGATTGATCTATTATAAACTATTATGATGTTATATTATATTTACACCATATTTTATGGGTAAAATAATGTTTCACACCAAATTATTCTTCCTTTATTATTCTCTTTTTTTGTTAAAATACGTTTTTATTAAGAATATTTCCCACTTCTTTTAATGTATTTTTCTTCCATATCAATATGTTTACTTCCCAAAAATCTTATCCTATATTTTTTTGAATTGTAATTTTTCTTATTATATATGATTATCATAATTATATTTAAACTTTTTTAAAGGATAATTTAATACATTTTTTTAATGATGTGGGTTTTTATACAAAAGTATTTCAAAATATTAATGAAAAAGGGATTTGTATATTTTAAAAATTAAATATTATATCTTCCAATCCACATTATTAATAACATTTATGGTATTTTATGTATAATTTATTTGGAAATATTTATAATAATATTTTTAAAAGGCTTCCCTTTCCCTCCACAATAATATTTTGGAATGTAATTTTCACATTAACTTTTATAAGAATGATTAAATTTTTTTGTGAAAATTTTTATATTTTCAATTATTTTTTCTAAAAGTTTTAACTATAATGAAGTGATATTTTTATAATCATTTATATTTTATTATGTTATGTTTCCTTTTTAATTTTTTTTATTTCCATGATTACATAGTTTAATGTCAGTTGAAAAACCATTCTTTCTCTATAGTTCCATTAAGATCTGCTTTTGATTGATTTTACATGGAACACAAATATAAAAATGATGAAAATTAGGGTCCTATATAACCTTAAAATAAATTTTTATAAGATTATATCTCATGAGATATTATGGTTTGTACATAAAGAGTTTTTTCACACATTCATGTGCAAGAAGGGTTTTCTCACATTTCATATGTGTACATTATACATTTTTTCACATAAAAATAGGAAAAATGGGTTTTACCACATGAGTTTTACTATTATTATAGATTTTAAAAGAGAATATGTTGTTCATAAAGTTATAATAAATTTAACAACATTAATTTCATTTTCATTAAATATAATATTTTCTTTTTTATACCTTTTTAAACTATTCTACACTTTTATGTCATGCTCGCATGTCATAAGATTAGTAATATGTGTTTTAAGCCATGTCTTATATTTTATGATTATTTAATGACATTTTTATGATATTTTGTTTATATAACATTTTATGATTACCAAATATGGTATTTTGATCTTTTATTATGATATTTTTATCTCTCTCATGTTCTCCTTCAATTTATTATATATTTTTTTTACAGAGCATCTTAGATCACCCATTTATTCTGCTTCCATTCCCCAGGTTATAAAAATGATTATGTCATTTGACATGAATAAAAATGGTTTAAGGGGAGTGTAATTTTAAAGAAATTTTTTCATATGTTATAAAATTATTTTTTATATATAAAATCTACAAGACACTAAACATTTGGATCTTTGGGTTATGCAACTATCTGTGAGATGTCTTATTTAAACCATGAAATTAATGTATTATTTAAGTTATGTTTAGTTTAGATCTCTTTAGTTTTTATCCGGGTAGGGTTTAGTAATTTTTTGAGAATAGTTTGAATAATTTTGGTTTTGGTTAAGATGAACTCCAATCAATACCTTAGGGATAATCTAACGTTTAAGAGAACATACTTAAGTTTTGGTAAAGTTTATATTGTGTGATTTTACAAGAATTTACATCCATTCATGTATAAAGGAAGGTGTAAATTGTTTTGGAATATATTCATCAATTGTAGAAACCCTTAAAAATATTTCTTGACTATATCTTAGTCATTTTTTAGCTGCACGGTGAATGGGCCCTTACTGCATACCTGGAAGGACACTCCGAAGATATATTCTTTGGTTAAATCAAATATTATTTATAAAAAATTTATTATAGTTACCAAAGATTATCAAATATGGATATTATATCTTTTTAGATGAATATTCATTATACTACACAAACATTTGAATGAGGATTGTAATATCTTAGTGCCTTCACAACCATGGAAGAATGTATTCTATTTGAGTGATTGATCTTCAATATTCCCCAAAGAAGATCTTCCCATTTAGTACTATTCATATATATACCCTATTTAAAACCTTTCATCAAAAGCTAGGGAAAGGAAACATAAGAAATGGAGATCTAAAATTCTCAGTAATGGTAGACAAGAAAAATACATAAACATAATGTGAGGATAAGGGTATGAGAACATGAGAATAACATATGAAGACCATACCCTTCATATCAAAGACCAAAATCCTAAGTCATGACATAAAAATTATAAATTTAAAATACATGATAACAAATAACATGATCCATGGGGGAAAAACATTACCATAAGACATATATTTGTGGAATACACATAAAAATAGGAAATATTATATCAAGGCTACCAACCAAGAAATTCATAATAGGTTAGGATTGATCTAACCAACTATTTAACTAATTTAGGATTATTATGACCTCTAATGTACCCTCTTTCATGCTTGGGATAACAACCATTGTACCCTCCTTTTCAAGCTTTATCTAACCACCTATATGCCCTCTTTTTTGGCTTAGGCTAACCACATGTGTACTGTCTAGTCTCATAGAACATTTATTAATACCCAAGGAATTGGGGAGAGATAAAGTTCACGCACATCACATAATGAAAATCATAAATATGTGTCACAAAAGATCATAAAACATCCATCATATAATAAGACATGAAATGAAATGGGTTTCATAAACAATTAACCATATCTTAACCTGTGGGAAATAAATAGGTAACATAATCATCGTAGAATAACCCAGATAAAAAAGCATGTTTTGTAAAAATATTATCATGGTATAACCCAAGGAAGTGAAACTATTTTCATAAAAATCATGTCATTATAAAAATAAACCAATCAAATAAATAATAATAATTTTGTCTTTCGATCATATCTCTATTAAAGAATAAGTAACATCAATGGATACAATCATTTATGGAAAATTATTTTGATTGATTATTTAAAATATTTCTTGGATAAAATATCATTTCCTCTATGAAAAATCCATCTTCCAATATAAAACATTTTAATGAAAATTAATAACCTTGAAAATGTTTATATTAATATTCAAGTGAAATAATTTTCATGATGAAGGGATGTTTTGTTCCTATACTACACATTTAAACAAATATTCCTCAAAAAGTTTCAGTCAAATCCAAATGATAATTATTTGGAAAATAAAATGAATACTCCTTTCAAAAAAATTGTAAAAAATAAAACGTGGGTAAAATTTTCTTTTAAATATAATTTCATAATAAGAAAACATTATTTTTAAAACATGGTTTTGGAAGAAAACAATGTTCTGACTAAAAAGAGAAATAATTCTATATATTATTAAAAACATTTTATCAATTATCTAAAGTTCCAATGAGTGAAAAAGTATACTATTACATTAAAATATCATGAATAATCATAGTAGAATAAAATACATGAGTTTCAGGAGAGACAGATCATAATATTTTATCATCAGAAGCATAATCATAAATAACCCTGATAAATGATGAGATTGTAACATAAAATATTTACCACATTTGTAAAATTCAAATGTAATACCAATGAAAAATTATAATTAAATGAAAATTAATATATCATGAGGATAAATAAATTCATTATATTATTTTTCAAACAGGATTTATAAACCTCATAAAAGAAGACTGGTGCATAACATTATCATATGACTTAAAGAATAAAAATTAAGACAAAAATACCTTACCAGTTTTTGTAACTTTTAAATAATAATCCCCAATAAATAATAATATAAAATGAAACATTAAACATCATTAAAATAATGGGATTAATTATCTATCATTTCAATGGGGTAATATATATGCACCGCACAAAATAATCCAGAGTTGAATTTGGCATATGTCTCAGAGAAAAATAAGATTGAGACAGAAATCCCATAATGCTTTAGTAATATTTTAAATCATAAACATAAATAAATAAAAACAACAAATGAAAAATTAAATATAATTAATGAAGTATATTAATGATATAAATTGTGAAAGGGTAAGTATATACACCACACACAAAAATGAGTGCTGAATTTTCATATGTCTCTCAGAAATAAAAGAGATACTATAAATCACATACAGCAGTTCTCAACTTACTTAATACATGTTTTAACCTACTTTCATTCATGTAAACTTCATATTTTTGCACCAAAATACTTCCAAGGTTGTATATTTTCCAAAAATAAGGCTTCTATAATGATAGGAGAGAATATGGGAAGTATTTTGTTTAGGGTTTGTCCAAACCAAAAGGGTATTAAGTTGTCAAGTGTAACATCTATTTCTTGGTTTTAAGAAATTCATCAACCCTTATTTTGATATTATTTTTGGGACCTGTCTTAGGCTATTTTTGGTGAAATTTGGAAAATTTTGGAGGACTTTTTTCTATGCATAGTTAGCGCACGATTTTCCTAAACTGTGTTCCAACCGTATTGAATTTCTACAACATGGGACAGTGTGGGTTTGTATGGTCGGCGCATGTTTGGAAAACTTTTTCCCATATAGTATAAATTTTTCACCCTAGTAGAGGGGCACATAGTTTGGGAACACGATTTTTTTAACCGTGCGACCTTACCTCGATATCTCTACACATGGTAAATTTTTATCTTGAAAATTATTTTAAAAATTCACAAACCACTATTTTAACTAGTGATCATCACTAACATGGCCAAATTTAAATTATTAGGTCTCAAAGGATCTTCATAACCCTTTTTCAAACATCCAATACCTCTCACTAGTGGATCGAAGCATGGCAGATCTCATTCGATCCCACTCTGATAAGTGATTATTCTCATGTATGTTTCTCTCCCATTATCTCTTTCATCCACATTAGGATGTGTTATATCATCATGATTTTGATGGATATAAACATTGTTTAATTGAATATTTATTTTATGTTTTATTTATATATCACACTTTCTATTGTTCCTCATTGTCAAATCAAGTTGTGGGTGTTGTTGATACGTGATCTCTATGATTAAGGTAGGTGGATGAGTTTGAGATTGGACATTTGATTAAAATTGATTTTATTTATTTGATTTAAATTGATTTCAATATATTTCAGAAAACCTAATTAAATATTAATTTTAATTGTGATTTAAATTGTCTACAAATTTTGTGGAACCCCCCCCCCCCCAATTCCAATGGAATTAGAATTTGGGGTGTATTTTGAAAATTTATAGAATCCGTAAATTTATTTGAGAATTGATTTTAGAAAATTCCATAAATTTAATTTATAGAAAACAAATGATGGGTTTTTTTATTTAAAATGGAATTAATTTATGAAAAAAAAATTGCTTTAGTGTTGAAAGTTAATTTTAATTTTGAAAATAAAAATCAGGCAATTGAATTGTGAATGGTGAATAATTTGAAATGAAATAAATTTTCCTTTTTTCTATGGATTGGTTGAGAATATGTGAGCCTAGTTAGTTAATAGTTTATTTAAGATACTAACACTAGGATGATATTTTCCTAGCAATGTATTGATGATAAAAAATCTAAAAAAAATCTAGTTAAACTAATCTTATCCCAGACGTGATGTTGATGATTACTATTTGGACTCAGCGTAGGGGACATGTGTAAACGTATTTCCGTGATCACTAAAATGAGATCTGTGAGGATGTAATTACTAGAAACTACCATACTGTAGTGAATATGAACATGGTTCGTATTATGATTATTTTTATGTGTGTATATTCCATTGATTATGAAACTGCTTTATTTATGCCAGTTTATTTATATGAAATGTTTTGTATAGAATGTTTATTTAAGCTTGTTTGAAAATTTCCATCATTCTATAATTAAAGAATTTTTTGTTTTAAATGTTAAAATTTATCACTATCCTAGGATTATTGAAATTGAAATCATGATTTGGTTTATTATTATTTCATGTTATTATAGAACACTTGGTGAGTCCCTATGAGTCTTTTTAGCTCACACCCAACCTTTGCCTTCAGGCGTTTGTAGATTTCCTTCTTAAAGGTCTGATCAAAAACCCACTTATAGGTGGTGGATCTTCTTAATTATTTGGGTATTTTCATTATGTGTCATCTTGGGATATTATTTTTTATGTTGGGTACGTGATGATGTAATGTTTTGGGTTTTAAAATACCATTTTAGTTTTTATTACTTTATACCTATGGTGGTTTGAGCATGAAGACTATTATCTTCCACTATTCTTGCGGAAAAGTTTTTCCTTCATTAATATTATATGATTACAGGTGTTAGTATCAAACACATGGGTATGGGGAACACCCTTCAAGCAATTTTAGTGTCAACTCAAGTATCATGGTACCAGGGTATCGAATCTGGTTTGTGACATAATGGTATCAAATTATCTAGGTTGTGAATATTTCATTCATGTTAGTATATAGTTTGGAATATATTGTCGGGACTTAGGAGGCAGTAGCGAGCGAGTCAATGATTATCTCCTATCATAATGATCCTTAATTCAGCTAGGGTGGTTTATGGAAATCTTCTTAAAGAATAAATTGATGTATTAATAGACATTTCCCTACCTTTTATTTGGATAAGATGATGTCCAATAAATTATATTATATCTAATGGGATTAATTTCTCCATTTCTCTTGTTTGATTTTTTGATCTCTACAGCCCTATGATTTCTTCAATTTTGTTTTATGACATTGTGTAGCATCATTTATATGAAAAGACATGTGATTATGCTCTAGGTGGAAGTTTTTTTGGAGAAATAGTGGGATAATAATCTCATGGACTAGAACATCATTAAGATTATTGTGTTCCATTTCCAAGATATTAGACAGGCACTTGAAACTGTTACTATTCAGGATCTAGTTGTAGAACATCAGAGGGATGAATCCTAGAATCACTCTCAGTAGTTACTTCACCAAAATTCAACAAAATTACAAGGCTTAAATAATCCTCAAGAGTCCAATTATTTGTTTAGGAACATAGATATTTTGTTCAAGTTCTTGAAACACATGATTCAATCAATGAAAAATGTGACACCTTTAAGCTAGAGGGACCTTGTAGTAGATGATGGGGCTCATTAGTGATGGTGAAAAAGAATAAGATTTTATAGTGGAAGTACTTTAATTTAATTTTCACTCACTAGTTCTACCTCGAGTCTATGGTGTTGGTTAATGCTATTGAGTTTTTCAAACTTGAGCAGGTTGACTGGACCGTGACAGAGTATTTGAATCGATTTGTTGAGCTTGTGCAGTTTGTACTTGAGTTTTTTTATAAGGAGAAGATGAAGACTCAAGGGCCAAATATGGTACATTTATATCATATTTTTTTCTTAGGTTTTCTTACTGAATCTCTCCTTTTATTTTGATGTGTTTTATAGGGCATTGATGGTTGAGCTTGACCAGGCTCCTAAGTTAGTGTTGAAGGAAGTTCCTTTTTCTACCAGTAGAAGTTTGGTAACCTACCATAAATAGAATATAAATCGTGATGAGTCTCATGGTGATTATCGAAGGATTCTTTTAAATCTACTTAATTTACTAGAAGAGACCCATTGAATTGATTCCAATGTGGCATGCATGGGAATTTGAAAAGGGTTTTCACTAACATACCTAGTATCTACAGATCTTGTGGACGTTCATGTCACTTACAGAAGTTTTTTTGTATATTTTCCCCCCCAAATCGTGGAACAAGATAATTACTACTTTTTTTAAATTTCATTGATATTCTTGAAGTAAAACAGGGTTCCAACCACAAGAATCTGGAACAAATCTTCTTCTTATAGTGGAAGAGCCTCCAAAGGAAGCTGATATAGGTCTAGCGACTGTGAGAGGTACCATGACTATAGATTCATCTTTTGTGACTACATTACTTGATAATGGTGAATCTCATTCATTTATATTGATTTATATTGTTATCCTTATAAATCTTCTTATAGAGATTTTATTCTATGTCATTGATAATACTACACCCATTAAAATGAATAGAGAGAAAAGAATCTATTGTCCTACATGTGTTTTCTATTTATTGATGATTGAGCTTACTTGGTATTTTCAAGTTCTCATCATGAAACATCATGATGTCATTATTAGGATAGATTTCAATATTTATATTAAGGCCCAAGTTGAATAATATCTTTGATAGGTCTCCTTTATCGTGACCAATGGGGTGTTCCATATCTTTCATGGAGAATGGGACCTGAGGTCGAGTAGAGATGGTCCATCTCATCTATAATCAGGGAAAGTAATATTTTAGTTCTATTTTGATCTCATATGGGGGTCTTTTAGTGTTGATCTCCATCCATTATTCTTTGTGTTTTCCAAAAAATTTCTTTCTATCTTGTTTGGTTTTCCACTGGTATAAGAGGTATAGTTTTTTACTAATTTTGTTCTCGGTACTCAATAGATATCGATTACATCTTATAATATGGAACCTAATGAAATAAAATAGTTGAAGATTCAATTGTATGATCTCATAGAGAAAATATTCATATTCCTGAGTATGTAACCTTTGGAAAAGCCTATTCTCTTTTCTAATAAAGCTAATGGAACAAATTTCCTATCTGTTGATTAACAGAAACTCAACTAACTTACAGTAAGGAAAAAGTATCCACTGCCACATATTAATGATATGTTTGACTAGATGAAAGGGTAAAAGTGGTTTTCAAAGATAAATCTTTGATCTGGTTATCACTAGTTTAGAATAAAAGAATATAAAATTCAGAAAACTACCTTATAAAGTACGTATGGCCATTATGAGTTTATTTTCATTATATTTGTTCTTACCAATACTCCAATGATCATTATGGATTTGATGAAAAATATTTTCTATTAGTATATTGATACGTTCATGGTGGTGTTATTTGATTATATATTGGGTTACTCTCAATTGATCATAAGAAGTTGGAAGCACTTAGGACATGTGAGAAATAGTGAAATGTTTTTTAGATTTGGAGATTCTCAATTTTAGCAATTTATTATTTCCAATTCATAAATTATTTCCCAATATTGGCTTCTTTGATGACTGCTCTCACTCAGAAGGTAATAAATTTTTCTTGGGTTGACAAATTGTAGAGTAATTTTGTTGATCTGAAACCTCTTTTGAATTCTACACTGGTGTCGACACTCCCAAAAGACGAGTAGGGCTATGATATCTTCTATGTAACATCATCTTGAGGTTTGTCTTGTGTCCTATTTCGAGGTTATCACGTGTTAGCCTATGGAACTCATCATCTTTGGAAACATGAGAATAATTACCTAACCCATGACCTTGAACTCGAATTTGTGATTTATACACTCAAGAGTTGTAAAAATTACCTTTTAATAGAAACATTTATCATGTAATTTGACCATAAGAGTTTGAATAGCATCATCCCTAACAATTATTTGAATCTATTCTAGTGGAGTTGGTTGGAGTACCTATAATATTTTGATCTCAATATTTCTAATACCTCATGGATGAAAAATATCATTGTTGATGATTTGATTATGAAACATATGACTTGTGCCTTGAAGGAATCATATGATCAGTGAAACATGATGGATCTTTTTTGATAATTTCATTTAGGATTTCATCAAATACGAGATGATGTTGTTTTGACCAGTGTTTAGTTAACCTTCACTCCTCTTGAGATGATTCTCCATGAAAAATAGATTGATGATGAATTTTGTATCATTAGAGACTCTCTTTATAGTGGGGAGACCATTGATATATGGTCATTCTCCATGGATGGTATTATATGTTATTTGAATCAGTTTTTTGTTCATTTTTCTATGAGGAAAGTTGTGAAGGTAGATTTCCATAATTCTTAGTGTGCATTGCACCCAGGAACCACAAATATTTATTATGATATGCGACATCACATCTAGAGGCTAGTTATGACATATGAAAATGATGATTTTTTTCTCTCATTGTTATACTTGAGAACATATCAAGGTTGAGCCCTAGACACCTTCAAGTTTTCCTTTTCCACTTCCATTTTTAACTTAGATGTGGGATGAGATCTCTATGGACTTTTTGGTTGGGTTTCCACTTACCCAGAGAAAAAATAATGGGATATGGTTTTTGATTGATCGACTGACTAAATATTATCACATTATACACATTCATGGTACATCCAAAGTTGAGGAGCTGATAAATATCTATGTAAGAGATATTTTTCACTTTAATGGAGTTCCATCTACTACAGTATCTGATATGGATCCCCATTTTTCTTCTCTCTTTTAGAGAGGCCTCTAGAAGGCACAGGAAAATTAGGTTCATTTCAGTAGGGTATATCATCCACCGATAGATGACCAGATAATAAGATATATATAAATTCTTGAAGATATTATTACTTTCTGAATACATGATTTTGGTGGAGCTTAGGATGACCATTTTGGATTGGTTGAGTTTTAATAAAACAATATATTCTAGTCCATGATCAGAATGGATATTTTCGGTCCTTGTATGGTCGACCATATAAATTCATTTTTTTGGTTGGATATTAGAGATCTTTCCTTGGTTACATTGAATTTTTTCAAGGGATAAAAAAACATTTAGTTTATTTTTCATATAATTTTTATGGAACAGAGCTAGTATTATTATTATACTGATTGTCATCATAGATTCTTAGAGTTTTCTGTTGGTGACTAGGTGTTTATTAATGTTTCACCTTGTTTAGGTCATCGATGGCATGGGTGGTAATGGAAGCTTGCTCCTTTTTTCATGGGAAATTTTGAGGTTTATGAGTAGGTGGGGAATGAGGCCTACCATTTAGAACTTCTACCATAGTTGTAATCAATAATAACATGTTCCATGTATAATAGCTATAAAATTATCTTTCTGATTCATCTCATAATTTTAGCTGGATTGATCTAGATGTTGAGCCTAATTAATCTATGGCAGATCATCCAGTCAGGATAGTTGATTCAGAGAAAATTTACTTCAGGAGAAGAGGATAGGTTTGGTTCATGTGATATGGATGCATGGTTCTGATTCACTTGATACTTGGGAGAGGGAGGTACTGTGGAGAAAGTTGTGGCCCCATATTTTTTATATGAATGATTCATAACAAAATCTATGGGGATAAAAAGATTGTATAGTGGGAAGGTTGCAACATCCTGCTACGAGTTTTCAGATATTCCTTGAACCTTATTTTGATAATTCTTTGGTTGGGTCTTTTCATGAGTTTTTTTGGGTCAATTTGCACATAGTTTCCCTAAACCATGCACCCACCTAGTGAAAACTATAGAATTATGGAGAGTGGGTGTTTTCACAGTTGGTGAAAACATTGACAAATTCTGTTCCCACCTAGTATAATTCATTCACTCGAGTAGATCAGCACATAGTTAGGGTACATCATTTGTTAAAACATGCATTCTGACCCAACTAACTCTGCATATAGTAAATTTTAATCCTGAAAATTACTTTAAATTTTTTGAAACCCATATTTAAACCACCAATGAACCCTAACTCAAACAGATATTAATTCTTAGGAATTTTAGGATCTCAATAAACCCTTTTTTCTCCTCCAAACCCTCTCCTTAGTTGATCTAATTGTGGAAAATATCATTTAATCCCTCTCTAGTAAGTGATTCTCCTCCTATGGTTTTCTCTCCTGCTCTCTCTTCCTCTCTTACCTATGATGTGTTAGATCACCATGTCGTTTATGAATCTAGACTCTGTTGAATTGAATCATAATTCTAGGTTTGATTTCAAGATATATTTTTCCATCATTCTTCATTGGAAAATACCATTGTGGGTTAGTTTGATATCTGATCCCTATGATGATGGTAGGTGGTTTCATTTGAGATTGGACATTTTATTATACAATTAACTGATTTGATTTATGTTTATTTCAATTGATTTATAAAAACCCAATTAGATATGAATTTTAAATTCGATTTGAATTGGCATGGAATTTTGGGGAAAACCCCACAATTCCAATGGAATTGGAATGTGGGGATATTTTGGAAATTTATGGAATCTACAGATTGATTTGAGAATTGATTTTAGAAAATAAATTAAATTAAATTAATAAAAAAACCTATTAATGTATTTTTATTGAAAAATTCATTAATTTATGAAAAACTATTATTTTGGTTTGGAAAGTGAATTGTAATTTTGAGATGGAAAATTGGAAAATTTAATTATGAATGGTGATTGAATTGAAATGAACTGACATTCCCATTTTTTATTGATTGATTGAGAATATGAGAGCCGAGATAGTTAGATAGTTATTTGGGAAAAGGATGCATGGATGATTGATCACTATAAATAGATTGGTGATGAAAAATCTAATAAAAATCTAGTTAGGTAGATCTTATCTCTAATGGGATAGTGATAAGTCTTATTCAACCTCATCCTGAGAGATGTGTGTACACATATTTACATGATCACAGATACCTTCCATTTATTATAATCACTAATATGTTCCATTTATTATAGCCAGATGATATAGTACCATATTGAAGATTACCATGGTGTATATTGGGATTATTTTCCTGTTTTTATGTGCCATTTATTATGAAACAACTTTATACATGATAGATGATTTATAGAAACTATTTTATATTAAATATTTATTTAATCCTTCTTTGAATTTTTTCCATCATTCTGTAATGAAAGCCTTTTTTGTTTCAATTATTAAAATGAATCCTCGTTCCATTATTATTGAAATTGAATGAATATTATGGTTTATAATTATGTCATCTTATTTTGGAACACTTGGTGAGACCCATCTTGTATTTTTATCTCACACCCTACCTTAACCTTTGTGTGTTTACATATTTCCTTCTTCCATGTCCGAGTAAAGGGGAAGCACCACTTGGAGGTAGTGGATGTTTTTTATCCTTTGGGGCTTGGAGTGAGGTGTCATCATGGGGTGTTTTTTTATTTTAATTAATATTATGATGTACTACTATGGTTTTTTATATACATGTATTGTTTTTGGAACTATCTTCCAATGGTGATTTCATTAAACTAACTTGTATTAATTATTTTCCATTTTTCTTGTGGAAATGTTTACTCATTTATATTTTATGATGTTAGGTGATAGTCACCAATTTGTGGGGATAAATAATTACTTTTGGGATATGAAAATATTGGATCAGGTATCAGGGTACTAGGGTTCTAGGTTTTCTAGTCTACTTCATGATATCAATGCGATATGAGTAGGGGTGTCCTTTTATAACTAAGGTTAGTGGCGTACTTCTAATTTTTTGTATGAAATTATTCCACCCATGTTTTTCACATATAAAGGCTCAAATAATGTACTTTCCTCAACAATAGAATATATAAGGTTGAAATATTTCCATCCAATAGTTTTTAGATAAGGTTTACATTATCTTTAAACCTTGTTTTTTAAAATTTAATCCCCTGATAAACCCATTTTTACCTTTATGGTGGTTAATATTTTTTACTGTGTTTAATATTTATTTTGGTAAAAACCTAAGTTAAAATTTTTACAGAGTATAAATCATTTTGTCTCCAAATATTGAATCCATTTTTTCTAAATTCCATCCATATAAGTGGAAAAAACTTATTTAAAATTAATCTCACAGATGGGGTGAGAAAGCGAGTTTTCAAAGAGAAAATGTTCAAATGTTTATAAAGCTTTTACATCAAATTTTAATATGAAAATGATTCCAATGACCTAAACTAGATTATGGGATTAAAATTTAACTAATTTTACTTTAAAAACAACTAGTAATATAATTTCACCTTATAAATAAATTAAATGAAAATGGACTTTTCAATTAAAATTATGTATTTTTCACTATTCATTAAAAATGAAACTTTTCAGAGAAATAAAGAAAATAAACCTAATATAATTTTGGAATGATGAAATAAAAAATTATATTAATTATTTTAAATAAATTTTCTAAAATTTGATGAAATTAAATTTAAATCAAAACTTGTAAAGATGACGAAAAAGTAGGTTTTTGAGAAGTGCATTTTTTTTCAAGCACAAGATAATGTATATTACCTCTATGTATAATGATAATAATTGTATGAATATAAATTGAATATTTATTGATATATAATATTTAAATTAAATTTAAAACATTATTCATTAGGGATAAATTTAATTATCTAAATCAGAGAAACATTATGCACTTTAAAATAATTTTCATAAAAACCCGTTTATTGAATTAGAAAATAAAATTATACTACAATATAATATAATTTTTATTAAAAATTAATTATGTGGATTAATTTTTACTAACTAATAGTCATGATAATGTAAAAAAAATTATTTTAAATTACTTAATTTATTGAAAGGAAAATCTAGTTTTATAAAAATCCGACTAAAAGAAAAATCAATATTTTTGGAAAAAAATCACAAAATTTCACCAAAAGATAATTTCAATATGATTATTTCAAACATGAATATAATTTTTTCAAATTAATTTTATAAAACTGTATAAATTAATTATAATATTTTTTCACAAAATATAATAATATTTTTGAAGAAAATTTATTCTAAAAAAATAGTTACATTACTAAAAATTGATTTGGTATTTAATAAGAATTTATAAATAAATTTATAAAGAGTATGAAATTTATATTTTTTTTATATTGAGTATAAAGAATTATCCAAATATGTTTATGCTTTTTATATCAGATTATGCAGAGATGGTCAATAGAGAAATGTTGGAAGAAATTGATATCTCATGAAATATAGTTAGAGGAAGAATTTTGATATCTATGGTAAATTATGGAAACTCTAGTCATTAAAATAAGTGGAAGTGGGAAACCTATTAACAAGATGTTGGTACGACTCAAAATAAGATGGTTTTATAATTTAGTCTTCCTCCTAAACCAAAGAGTAAGTCTAGATGCTTTTAGAGTGCTTCTTTTGATCATATGGAACCTGATTGTAAAACACCACATAGAGCATGTCATAATTTCAACCAGATGGGACATCTTCAGTGATATTTTTACAATTCTACAAGGTTGGGTGTAGGGGACACATCTCCTGCTTATAGGAATAATATTATTCGATTGAACGATTACAATAGAATAACTCATGTCTGCAAAACCAATCAAGGAATCATAATTATAAGAATACCTTGACTCCCCAACTATTATAATCTCAATAGGGGGAATAAGGAGAAAAGTGATTTGAGTAAAAAATTGTATGGAGATAAGAAAATGTTCGTGGATGATCAATCATGACCTTCTACAATGATAAATGCGATTCTTTTTAATTGTACCCTTATGGAAGTTTTTTAAATATGGGTTCATCACATTCATTTATTGTTTTAAAATATATTAATATTTTATGTTTTCATGGTAAGCTTATTCCTTCTATTCTGAAACTTCAATCTCCTCTTTTCCAAATAGAATGTTTTGCCATTATGTTCAAATAATGTTCTACAACTATTGATGGGGCTGAATTTATTAGGTATTTCTTTATTATTGAGATAACGTTCATGAATTAATCATGGGTATGGATTGGTTGACAATGTTCAAAGCTCAAATAAACTGTTACAACATAATAGTTAGTTTTAGAACTAATGATGACGTTGAACATCTCTTTAGAAGAGATCATAATATAAAGTAAAGTGTAATATGATTATTATCCCAAGAAGATGGAACTATCTTATATTAGTTGGAATATTTGACCTTGGAATCTGTGGAAGAGATCAAGAATATCAGTTCTCCAACAATTTTTTATCAGTTTCTTGATGTTTTTTATTAAAATTTATTAGGGTTTCCATCCATAAGAGAGGTGTTGTTTATGATTATTCTATTACTATGGACTGATCCTATGTCACTTCTTTCTTATCAGATGGAACCAAAAAAATTAATTTAATTGAGATTCAAGTTGGGAGATTTGGAAAGAAAAAGGTCCATTCATCCAAGTGAGTCTTTGTGAGTAGCACATGTTTATTTCGTGAAAAGGTGATGGAACTCTTCTTATTTTTGAGTATTTTGATAATAATAATAATATTATGAAAAATAATATAAATCTACTTCCATGAATTGATGATATATTACTTAAATTGAGGGTAGCCTATCAGTTCTCTAAAATTTACTTACGTTTAAAATATTACTAATTGTAGGTTCAGAAGGAGGATATTATAAAGATAGTTTTTAGGAGTATAAATGGAAATTATAATTATGTGGTTATGCCTTTTGGTCATAAAAATTCACCAGGTATCTTTATGGAATTGATAAATCAGATATTTCAATGATATATAGATTCTTCTATGGTGGTGATTTTTTATTACATACTACTATATTTTAGGAATAAGTTTGATCATGAGAAACACCTAGAAATAGTGTTGGGTATCTTATGGGATCATCATATATATGTGAAAATTCCAAAGTGATATTTTTTGATATAAGAGTTATGTTTCATTGGATATGTTTTCTCTAAATATGGTGTTTATATGGATTTAGAAAATATAGAATCTATTATTTCTTTGAAACCTTCAAATAATGTCTTTGATATTTTTAGTTTCCTTATCTATGGTGGCCATTAGAGAACTTTTGTATGTGATTTATCAGGAATAGTTCCACAAATGATAGTTTTGACAAGGAATAGTTTTTAATTTCAATAGAATAATAAATGTTATAAGTCTTTTCAAGAGATTAATATTAACCTTACAAAAGCATTGATCCTAATATTTCCAGAATCACTACATTGTTATGTGGTCTATTGTGATGCTTTGGGATTTGGGTTGGGGTGTGTTGTTTATGTATTTATATCATGGTGTTGCTTATAGGTCATGGAAGTTACAATTACATAATAATAACTACCCAACACATGATTTAAAATTTTCTACTATAGTTTATTCTTTAAAGACATGGATTCATTACCTCTTTAGTGAGAAATGTTTTATGTTTTTAGATCATAAAATTTTGAAACACATCTTCTCATAATGAGATTTGAATCTGAGACAAAAAATATGGATGGAGGGCCATTAAATGTTCAAATTCAACTTGATTGTTGGATCGTAATGTATATGAAGATGGATAAATAATAGAGGGGGTGAATTGTATGTTTGAAACATTTATTTTTAACCTTAAAAGAAACTTATTTTGAAAAATTTAATCAAATCATATTCATAAAACCTCTTAAGTATTTAAATGGAAATCAAACTTGGTCATTGGTTCTGATAATAAAAATATCGTAATCAAGTATATTCTGATATGTAATTCCAGAGGATGTAATGATAAATTCACTCTATCTTAACAGTTTATAGAATCGTAATTAATAAGGATTATTATCATAATAAGAGTTTAACCATATTCAAATTAGATAATGAATTCATCATAGTATACACAATAATATCATAATCACGACAGTTACAATATATCTAGTATTAATATTATCATAATTAGGATTCATTATAATAATAGAATTCAAAATATAAATTTGAATATAAAATGTATCACTTTTTTATTACAAGTAGCGCAAAATATAAATTTGTAGTAAATAAGAAATAAAAAATATTACACTTATTTTAACCCAAATAGAAGGGTATCATATAACCTAGGATAAAAGTCCATTTTTTATACTTATAATAAATTATGTCTTCCTATTACCATAGAAGTCCCTCAATATGATGATCGATTTGTCTCGCTATCCTCACGAGCCCTCAATATGATGATCGGTCTATCTTGTTATTTTTGTTTTCCCTCAATAAGATGATTTTTATGTCTTGAATTCCCTATGATCCCTCGATACAATGAAAAGTTCAACATTTTTTTTATCGCTACAAACCCTCGAATGTATTCACATGCATAGACATACCAAAAGAAACGAATAATAGCATAAGCAATTTCAAGGATAAGAAAAATCAATTCACGCTTGAAATCATTAAATCCCTTGCACGCTATCTAAAATCATCTCACATAATCTGGCTATAATCTCTTGAAATGAACTACTATTTATAGGTTAAGCTTCAACAATTATCTTAAAACTCCAATGGTCTTATTGAATCACCATAAATCATATTTTTTGAGACTATTATAATGACTCTGACACCTGTTAATGAACTCCTAACGAAAATAGAAATCCCAATGTCCTTTTTTACACCATTACAGTTTAAAAAAACAATACATTTTGAATATGTCTTCTAGGTATGATAATAAAATTTAATTTTCATTATGACATATTTTGTGACTATTGACACAATTTTATCGGTAATGGTTTCAGTTTGGATATGTGGATTTTGTTAGCACAAAATATTGGAAAGAAAACCCTATTTTCGATTCGATAATGATGAATATGATATTGATTGTATTCAATCATAATATAATAATTGTAATAAATATAAATAAGATTATAATAATGAGTCATAAGAACATAATTTAAGTATTATAAAAAATATATTTTCCTATAAATTTTTTAAAAAACATGTGAACATGAAATGTTAGAAATGTAATTTATAAAGATGAAGTTTGTGATTTCCAAAAAAAAGGAATGTAAAATTACTAAGAATAGACTTTGACAAAATGATCTATCCCATTTTAGAAATTAATACCCCAAATATAATAAAAATATAACATTAAAAACTTATAGTTCATTTGATTAAAATAACTTCATATTCAGAAAAAATCACTAAGGAATATGTTCCTTGTGAGTTTATAAGATATTTGAAAATAATTGATATAATTTTAGATTATTACTAACTAAATCAACATAAATATATATTCTCCAAAATTTATTGAAGATCTATTCCTTTTAATATAAAAAATATTTAACAAAACCCCTTGTTAAGGATTTCTCCCCCTTTTTTATTTTAAAAAATATTGGGGGAAAGTATCATGTTTACTGATAATTGTTAAAAGAAAAATTTTAAAAAATAAAGCAATAATATACTTAATCATAAAAGAGAATAGAAATGGATGAGTAAGTGAGTAATATATAGACAATGATTTAACACAAAAATAGTTCAATATAAGATTTTATTCTTTCTTCTTCATCATTTTTTTACAATCGTCTTCATTTTCTTGAATTCCATTGTGTCTACCTCCAACTTGGCTATTCTTTCTTCATAATCCCGAATCTTTTCATCTGTAGATAAAATATTCTCTTCCTGAAGCTAATTCTTTTTATACTGAACATGAAGTCATTCATCCATATCATCAATCTGATTTTTCAAATAAATAATCACATATTTGTATTTTTTGAGTTTTATAAACTCTGAAGTCATATATTTGAACATCCCTTGAAAATAATTTACATCCTATATATTATTATATGTATTATATCTAAACTATTTCACAAAATTTACTCATTGCAACATATCATTGGTAAGAATCTTGATAGAAACTAATGTTTCATCTAATTATTCCATAAATTTTTTAATATTTTTATCATGAAGTTTAATATATTCATCATCACCATGAGACCACTTCACAACCTTATTACAGTTTATCTTCTGAGTATGATTATTTTCTTATATAATTTTGAGCTCATAATATAATTGTATCAACCTTTTTGTTACAAATATTACTGATTCATATTTTTTTATTTGATTTTTAGAAACCAAATCCCTTTTTTCTACAAGTCTTTGAAATAATGTTTTTTCAATTATTTCTAAATATTGAATCAAATAATCAATCCCCTTTGATGTTATTATATTCATAGAATCCAATTCTTTTTCAATTTTTGAAAGTTGACCATGATTAGTTTCAGTTTTAACTAATTTTCCATTCATATTTCTTTCCTTGGAGACCAATTTCTCAACATTATCTTTTTATTTTCTTTCTTTAGATTAAAAGATGATTTAAATAGACCCGGATTTTTAAACAAGATTTATACTTTAGTCTTATCTGTATTTCATATATGTTGTTTGAACTTTTTATGGACATTCAAATTCTTTTGTTCTAAATTTTCTTATTTTTCATTCTGATCTATTAAATAATGTAACTTCGAAGATGTTCTTTTAATAGATCTTATAGAAATTTTATCAGAATGGGATTTTTTAGCTATATCTTTTTCATCATTTTTAATTTCATGATCTTCAACATCTTCATCGTAATCATATATATTTTTATTTCGATTTTCTTTTTTTCCTTCATATTTTTATTCAATATACTCATCAATTTATTTAAACTTAGTATCTTCGTTTTCTCCACCTTTAGTTTGATGATATTCTTGAAGTGGTGTTTCGTATCTTAGATCACCTTTCCTTGTGGGTAAACCCCATTGAGATTTTTTTCTCGAACAACTTATTTTCACTTTCCCTTATCTTTAACATAGAGAATAATAATTTTTTCAACATCGGTTTCTTAAAAAAATTCTAAACTTTTATTTTATTACCGGCCTCTAAAGAAGTTAATGTGTGTTTACTTGATTCCTTTTCAACATATTTCCTTAAATTATCATGAAATTGGGCTTTAGAAAAAAATTAATATTCTTATTCCTTACATATTTTTTTAACATATTAGCAGCAAAAACATTTGATTCCAAATCTTGAGATGAGTCAGTACCGAATTTAAGATCTCATTCATTCGTTTCTCCATTTTTCTTCATTTAATCTTCAAAAACATCATCATCATATTTATTTTTCATCTTAGTTATTTTTGGAGCATTAGACTTAGATCTTGTCTTCTTTTCATAAATATCATGTTCAGCTTATTTTGATTTCTTCTCACCACATGTTTCATCTTTCTTAGATGATTCGTATTTGGGAAGAAACATATTTTATTCATTATAAAAAAGATATTTCTACCTTTTAATCATATCATCACTGATATATGGAATCATTAAAATCATGGGGGTTTATTTTGTATTAATCTTGAAAGAATCCATATATTTCATAAAAAACATACTCAAAATATCTGGATACATAATGATATTGGATTTTATATCATCAGTATTGATATTGATAACTATGAGAATGATAAATTCCATCAGATTTATTTTTCTCATGTTCACCAAAAAAACCAAAACAAAAATATCTGAGGCCTTAAGGGTACCCCTATAATCCTTTCATAGTATTAAAAACCATTTAATCCACAAATCCAATAGAATATTTTCTGTAGTAAAATGATAAACATTCCTTTTTTCATTCAAAATATTTTAATAAAGAATCTATAGCTATTTTTTATTAAAAGATCCATATTTTATAGAATGTTTATGATAAGGAAAATATGCCTCTCCATCTGAAGGAATATAAAAGGGGATATAATCTTCCTTAATAAAAATATTATACACTTATCCAAAAATTGTAGAGGTAAATTTCATTTCCTCATTATTTAATAAAAAATCAACATAACTATAAATTTCTTGAATCTCATCACTAATTAGAATATCCTGATCGTTATCATATTTATCAACAGCAACAGATTCCCATCCTTGAAATTTTATAATCTTTTTAAATGGATAATTGTATTCATCATAAAAGGTTTTATTTACTAAAATTTTAGAAATAATTAATACCTTACTAAAATCCTTTAGATGAATCAAAATTAGTGACAATACTGATGATTATGACATGAAGCTATAAAACAATCTTTCCAGCCTCAGAGATTAATTGGACTAAGTTGTTTAAAGGGGAGTAGCACATTAAGGTAAGAAAACTGAGAAATAATATGTGGAACACACAAGGTTAACCCTTATATATTGGTTATGTAATGTAACATATCTAATTAAGTGGTTGAAATTAATACGTCTTGATCTGGTGGTTGTGAAAATTTGAAGAAAAAGTGAAAAAATGAACTCTTGAGGTTTTTCAAAAAAAAATATTTCTTCAAAATCTGATATGATTTTATAATAATTTTGAAAAATAATAAAAACTTTTTTAAAATGAAAATTATATAAAAATAATAAATTATTAATTTAAACTGTAAAGAAGAAATAAAAATTAAAGAAGAATACATTTTAGATTTGGAATATTTTTTTGATGTTAGTAACATATTATTCATTCTTTGATTAAAAAAAGAATTTTGAGTTTCCTTTAAAACTAATTTTGAAAACATTTATGAGTATGGATGTTTTGAGTATGAAAATTTTGATTATGAAAATATGAGAATAAAAAATTTTGAGTATGAAAAAAAAATTGAATATAAAAAAATTGATTATGAAAAATATTTGTGTACACAAAAAATTTTAAAATGGGAAAAATTTGAGTACGAAAAAAAGAATTATTTTAAAAAAATAAAAATATTTACTTATTCTATGAAAAAAAATTATCTTAATGTAATTAGATGGGTAAAAAAGAAGTATATTTTAGTAATTAATTTACATTGATCATTCCTAGCTCATGTTTAGTATATTCAAATCTAACTTTAGGTAATAATTTTGTAATAATATAAAAAAATTATTCTTGCATTATGAGAAATTGTAAAATAATATATCCTTTAAGTGTGTAATCCATATGAAACTAATGTCTAATATCATTGTGATTTTAATGGGAGTGAGGCACATGGTTCTTACATAGATCAATGGAACTCGTGTTGTCAGCGTGTATTTTAGTTTTTGTAAAACTCATTCTATAGTCAGCGAGTGTGTGTTTTATCCACAACACCTGAGCACAATAGCTTCCATCGTCCTCAATTTCTTATTCATAAGTATAAAGTGATATAAATTTTTTTTAGAAAGACCATGATAATAAATATTCTTATAATAAATTAAATGTATTGTAAGTTATTTATATATCCATTCAAAACCCACCAAAGGTAGAAACTGAAAAAAAAAATCATTTCTAGAAGAGTAAAAATGTCCAAAATCCATAGTTCACTTTAAATAGTGAAAAGTTATTTTAATATATTTTAAATGATATTCCTTTATATTTTCATGGTATCTTGAACATAAGTATACTAAAAATATTAATTCTGGTCAAATAGTCATCAAGTGAAGTGAACTTCCTATCATACCTCTAAAAATATTTTCATCAACTAGTTGTCCACCTTCATCAAGATCTAGAGTATATAAGGTACCAATAGGAGTAATAATACTTTTGGTTTTATTTTATCAATTCTTTTTAAGATGGTATTTTTATACTTATATTGATATATAAAAGTACATTCTAGTTTTTGAGAAATTTTTTAAAAAAAGAAAAAATGTTTACTCACCTATCACACTCATTTCAAAACTAGACTTCATAAGATCCTCAAATGAAACTATAAAAGATTGTTAAGTAGATCCAAATATGATTCCATTATCATATATTTGAACAGAAATGACATTTTGGTTAACTTAATTTAAAAAAGTGTAGGATCTACAGCTCCATTAACAAAATTGTTTTGTAACAAAAATCTTATTCACCTTTCATACCATGATCATAGGGATTGTTTAAGGCCATATAAATCATTTTTAAGTTTATAAAAATAATTAGGATGTTTTTTATTTTAAAAACCAAGGGTTGTTTGAAATATACTTTCTCTTGAACATATCGATTAATAAAGGCACACTTCACATCCATTTGAACAAGTTTAAAATTGAATAATGTTGTAAATGAATGTAGAATATGAAAAAAAAATTCCAGACTAGATACCAGAGCGTAAGTTTATTCATAATTTATTGCATCTTATTTGTTATATTATTTAGAAACATGTTTTTATTTATTTATAATTATGATAAAATTTTCATCACATTTGTTTTGTAAAACCCATTTTACACTAATTACACATTTTTCTTGAGGACATTCAACCAAGGTCCAGACATTATTCCTCTAAAATTAACTATGAATGACATGTATAACCTTTATACAATATTCATCACTTAAAGCCTCATCACGATTTTTATATTCAAATTGGGAATGAAAATCTAGATTCTCAATTTCATTCCTTAAGGAACTTCTAGTCCATATAAGTTAACCAACATTACCAAAGATACTATCCCTGGGATGATTCCTAAGAAAAAACTGATTTTTGGTATTTTTAAAACTCTATTCTTTCACATAAGATATGAAATATTCTAAAGGAATAATTTGAATAACTATGTCTGGTAATGTTTCAATATAAGATTAATTTTCTAAAATAGGTTGAAATTTTTTTTTTGAAATATCATTTGAAGATGTTGGTTGGGCTTGTTTAAAAATATAAATAACATTTTCCTCAAAATTTTCATGTATTGTTTTCTCAACATTATAATATTTTTTTAAAAAACATCTTATACCTTATATATGGTGGAATAACCTAATAATATTCCTTCATATGATTCAGGTTAAAATTTATTAAAATTTTCTTTTGTATACAAGATTAATACTTTGCATCCAAATACACTAAATTAACAAAGTTTTGGATTTATTCTTATCCACAACTCATAAGGAGTTTTATTAAGAAAATTACTAATTAAAAATCAATTTATAGTAAAACAAGCAGTACTAACTTCTTCATCCAACAAATGTTTTGTGATAGTGTATTCACTCAATATGGTTCTTTTTATATCCTGAAGAATATAATTTCTTCTTTCAACAACACCATATTTTTGGGAGTTCTCAGACATGAGATGTTATGTGCAATACCATTTTTACGGAAAAATGTATCAAAATAAAAAACTTACAAATTATTTTCCATGATCACTATGAATAGTTATCAAAGGAACATTTTCAAAATTATTAAATTTGGCTATAAAGCTTTTTAAAGAAGAAAGGGCATTGGATTTATTTCTAGAGAATAGACCCAAGTATAACAATTTTACTCCTTAACAAAGAAAAATACATTTTATTTACCCCCAATACACCTAGTTTTTATAGAACTAAATAAATCGATGTACAATAATAGAAAAGAATCTATAGTTCAGACTTCACAAATAAATTTAAAACTATACTTATGTTTCTTACTATATTGACAAGGATCAGAAAATTTGAGGAAACAAACCTAAGATCTGATAGATACTTAGATATTCCTTTCTTAGTTAAATTTGATATTTTTCTAAGGTTACAGCGTCCTAAACTTCTATTCCATAACCAAGATTGATCTTTATTCGAACAAAGGAAAGGTATGTCTTGGCTCCAAAGGTCTTTTCTTTTATGTGTGTAAACATTATCATGACGATGATTACAAAGAATGTATTCTTCCTTGGAATTGTGTATTAAACAACCTTCCTTCATAAAATTCACAAGGTAATCTTTGTAACTTAATTGAATTATTATTATAAGGTTGTTCTTAATAACTTTAACAAACTAAAATTTTGAAATTAAACGTTTTCCAAGAAGAACCAAATTATATATACAGATAATATCTACTTCATAATTATCTATGAAAGTTACTTTTACACCTTCTATCTTGATTATATTTTCAAAGAAATATTTTTTACTTGTCATATTCTGGGAATAAACACTATCCATGTACAATACATTCTTATTGTTGGTACTATTCATGTTTTCCTAAAAAAAAGTTATATTTTCAGAACCCAAACATTCTTGGATCCAATATTATCAGAAAAAAACTTTATTTAACCACATCTATCAAATTTTATTTTGAGTAGATTTCATTTTAAATGAAAAATATGATTTATGAAATACTAAATATTTAATTTTATTTAAAGATCATTTCATTTCTAGCATCCTCCACTTTGGGATTCTTTCCAAATGGTGCACTTTTAAGAACAACATGGTTGTTATTGAAAATAGGGTTTTTATAAGTAAAACCCATTCATGTATTATTCCCATGAGGATGAATTTTTAAATACATTTTTTCAAATTTATCTTAACCTATGGTAAAATTTGAAAAACAAATTGAAGGAATAAATTTTATAATTTAGTTTTATAACTAAATCTTTATTTCCATAAGTATTAGTTTTACAATTGAGTTTATTTTCTAAAACATTTTTCTTAGAAATAATCATATAAATATATTTATATTTTATTTATTTTTATGAAATTATATTATCAATATATTTAGAAATATTTAATATATATTTAGTTAAAATATCAATCCTTGAGTTTACCTTAGCACTTTCTTCTTGAGAAATGTAATTTTTTAGAAATATAACAATTTTGATTTTCTAAAATTTTATAAAAAGGTGAAATATATTTTAAAAGTAGGTAAAAAATTTCTTCGTTACATGAAGAAGATTAATTATCTAAGGATGTTAAATTTATCTCATTATCAGTTTCAGTATAGTTTTCATTGAGTGATAAGTTGGTAAGATTCTCAGCAGTTTGTACCTTTTCCATAAGACATAAATTTTCCTTAGGACTCCTATTGAGAAGACCAATGTTTCTCTAATCTATAATATCATTATCTAAAGGGTTGTCAGATGAATGAACAAAACTATAAATCCATGTGTAATTTTCTTTTATAAATTTCTTTCTCTTTGATTTATAGAATTTCTTATAATTATAATTAGAATTTCTATCATTCCTTTCTTTCTTATTCAAAATTAAACAATATGGTCTCATATGTCCAGCTTTTATACATTCATAAAAAGTAACTTCTCCATCTTTATTTTGATTCATATATCTGTTTGTTTTTATACATCTACACTGAAATCTGTTTTACCCACTATCTTTTTTATTCTTTGAGAAAGACATTCAAGTTCATTATCAGAGAGAACAGAATTACTAGAATTAGTCTACATAATGTCATTCCTTCTTTTTTAGTCTTAATAAGTTTACCAGGAGTTTGATATTTGATAGGATTCATAGTAGTATTGAATGAAACTTCAAAATTATTATTATTTTCAATCTAATTATCTATTTTTAATCAACCCTAATATTTAAAAATGGTTCTAAATAAATAATCAAGTGTGATATTTGTTATCTTCCTTGATTCATCAATAGATATTATTTTATATTCCCAACCATTTTCTATGATACCGATTATCTTTTCTATAAGTATTTCACCATCTAATCCTTTCTCTACCATAGATTGTAGACTATTGAAAATTTTCATAAACATTTGATTCACCTTTGCAACAGGTTCACCAAGTATAAATTCAAATACTTGATAGTCATTTGTAAGCATCACTCTTCTGGTTTCAATATCCTTTAAAGATCCAAAATGAGTTATCTATAACTTTTTCCAGATGATATTAGATGTTTTAGAGGAAGATATCTGACAATATATTCTTCTGTTCATTGAGCATAGTAGAGTATTTATAACTCGATGGTGATGATGATATTCATGCTTCTATGGATTTTGGAAGGCAACAACATCTTTATTAGGGATCTTTTAGTCTCAATTCAACATTATAAAATTGTATACTACAGTATTGATGACAAAAGTCTTCATATGATCTCTTTAAAGTTTATAATTAGATCTACAAAAAATGGTGGTCTATTCGAATTTAGGTTATCTATAAAACCAACAATTAAACCTTAAATATTTAATATAACACAAAAATTATATTTCCACAAAATTCATTAGTTTAATGAAGTTAATAAAGAATTTATAATCTAATCTCATAAAAAATATTTTAAAGTAATAAGAAATAATTACTTCTAATGTGGAAATAACCTTCTCTAATACCAATTATTCGACAATAATGTATATAAATATTACTAAATATAATATGGGATGAATTATAAGTTTAACACTTTTTTTAAAAAATTAAAAAAAAATTATTTTAACACAATTAAACAAATCGTATTCACATAACCACTTAATTATTTAAATGGTAGTCGGTCTTGGTATTTTGGTTTGATAATAAAAATATGGAAATAAATTATATTTCAATATGTAAGTCCGATGGTCATAATGAAAAATTGATTATATCTTAACAGCATATAGAATCATAATCAGTAATAAGTGGTAACATAATTGGAGTTTAATCATATTCTCAATAGAAAATGAATTAATTAGAGTATACAAAATAATATCATAATCACGATGGATACAATTTATCAAAGTAACACAAAAAGTATCATAATCAAGATTCAGTATGATTATATAATTTAAAAGGGAAATGTGAATATAAATTTTATCTCTTTTCTATTACATACAGAGAAAAATATCAATTTTTAGTAAAAAAGAAATAAAAAATATTACACTTATTTTTACCCTAAGAGAAGGGTATCGTAAAACCTATGATAAAGGTACCTTGTTTTATACTTACATGAAATTCTATCTTTCCCTTACCAGGGGTATCCCTTGATACGATAATCATTCTGTCCACATGCCCTTGATATAATCATCGCTCTTTCTTTATGTCCTTATGATCCCTCGATATGAAGATTGGTATGTTTCAATATCTCCATGAGCCCTCGATGCGATGATCAATTCAACTCCCTTTTCTCTATCCCCGTGAAACCTCAATTTTATTCGCACTGTCGGATGTACCAAAAGAAAAGAATAATATTATATTAAATTTCAAGGGTAAGAAAAATCAATTTACACTTGAAATAGATACAGTTATCACACTCTATGTAAATTAATCTCACATCATCCATCTCCATCCTCTTCAAATGAATTTATATTTATAGGTGAAGATTGAACGGTCATCTTGAAAATACAACGGTCATATTGGATCTCTAATGGTCATATTTTTATGATATTATCACAATGACTTGGACACCAATTAATGACATCTTGGAAATAACAGAAAGGACATTTTAATTTTGTTTTACTTCATTACATTGTGAAATTTTTTCCTTATGTTACGAATATGTCTTCTAAGTATAATAATAAACATTCATTATCATTACAGTGTATTTTATGAGTATTGATACAATCTTTATCAGTATTGGTTTTAGTCTGGATATGAATAATTTGTTAGTATGAATGACAAGATAGAAAACCTGATTCTCTATTTAATAATGATGAATTAGATATTGATCATATTCAAGCTCAGTATGATAATAATAATAACAATAAGAAATCATTTTTAATCATTATTCATAATAACACAATGTAATTATGTTAAAAGATATATTTTTTCTTATAAAACATATTAAAAAAATTTAGAACATGAAAAGTTAGTAAAGTAATTTAGAAAAATGATGTTTGTGATTTCCAAAACAAAAGGAAGTGAAATTTCATAAGTTTAACTTTTGACTCAACTTTGATGTATACAGAGGGTAAAGGTGATTCATGAGAATATTCATTAAGAATAAATTTGCATAGTCATTTGGGGAAAGAGGCTTCTGATCTATGGTAGTTGATTTCACTGATAGTCGAGATGCAGTTTGATTATATATATTTGGTCAGTTTTATAGACTTCTTTCGAGTCCTTATTATTCCTAATTTGGTTTAGAAGGTTAAAAAGTCTCAAAAATATGATTCTGAATGTGTTTAAATAATATCAAAGCTCAATGTTGGGGAGACCATTGAGGGATGTATGTTTTAAATAATATTAGTGTTTTAGTTTCAAGATCAGATGTCAATAACTTTGTCTTGTTAAGAATAACTCTTTCATGTTTAACACCATTCAATAAGGTTTGATCATCCTAAAAAAATATGTATAAGTCACTAAAAGCACAATTTTGGTGGGTTTTTATGAAAATAAAATTAGGTATGTAAATTACAAGATACCTCACCTATAAAAAGGTTATGTCTTAGATCTAATGGCTAGTGGGTATGTTTTCATCTTTACCAATTCTTATGTTGTAATGGGAGAAGATAGGGATGGATTTTGTAATAGTTCTACCAAGGATGGTTTAGATACATGATTACATATGTATGATAGTGTATTGGATTAAAAATTTCTCCCATTTCATTTATGTTATTGAATATATTATGGTGAAAGACTTTTCAAAAAACGATATCAGATAAGTGGTAAAAAGTCAAGGTGTATCAGCTTTAATTGTAATGGACCGAGATCTGAGGTTCACATATCATTTTTTGAAATCCTTACAGAAATCCCTAAGAACTCAATTAAATATGAACATAGAATATCATCCTCAAACATATGGACAATCAGAAAGGATGATACAAACATTGTAAGACATGCTTAGGGCTTGTGTAATGGATATTGGTGGCTCATTGGAGGATAAAATTCAATTTGTGGAGTTATTATATAACATAAGTTATCATGAATTGATATATATGGATCATTTTTAATCATTGTATGGGATTTTTTATCATTTTTCACTTTTGGGGGTGGAAATAGGTGAGACTTCACTGGTTGGACTAACCGTCGTGCAAGAGACTATGAAGAAGATTCAGTTGTTAAAGAAAAGAATGGAGATGGCACAAAGTCATCAAAAATTAAATATGAATCATCATCAATGGTTGTTGTATTTCAAGGTGAGTATAGCATCCCACCTTTTTATTACATAACATTTCATTACATTTTAAAAACATAGGATCTTTAAAGTCTAGTGTCTTGGAAATCAGCAATATAAAACATGAGAACAACCAACAAAATTCTTCTTAAACCACTTGTAATGCTTCTTCATTGTTCAGCCTAAGTTCATTATATCATCTCATAACCTGGTATCATACATCAAAGTAAAGGGTGTGCAGAAGGCCCAGTAAGGGAAACAAGATAAACATTTTACATGTGAACTTGAGATATATCAATAAAGTCATGATAAATAACTTTAAAGAATAATAATGAGATCATGAGGCGTATCATAATAAAAAATAACATGTTTCATAACTTAAATATGTGGCTACAACATTTAACATAGACAATAATTTCCATATCACCAAGGTCCATCCCCAAGGTGTCATTAAAAAATTACCATGGTTATTCACCAAGGTATCGTCAAAATGGTCATCTCTAGAGATTAAGTCTTTACCAAATGCATTAGAGCACTATCAGGGTGCATCATTAATTTGTCTTTATTATCATGTGATACACATATATCATTATCAATAATTTCATTAATAACCCATATATCATAAAATAAATGGGTTTAATTTCATAGTCATATCATTTTAAAAACTGCTTTAAAGATGTGATCTTTATGTCACTTCAAACCCATGGAAAAGGGAAGAGGGTGTCATGTATGTAAATCCAAGAATATAAAACATAACATTTTAATATATATGTGAATACCCCTATAGAATAAATCTTTTTGAGAATTAACTTAATAAAATAAAATAATTTGAGAAAAAGAGAGATACATTTTGAGATGAAAATTCGGAAGCATAACGGCTATGTTGCAGGGTGTTAGAAAACATTGAAAAGAGAGGGGACATGGGTCACACACTCATAAATGATCCATAAAATACTATAGGGATAGAATATAATGGATATAAGAACATGGTAATGAAATTTTAAGTACATACCATATGAAAGGAAAAACAAGAAAGGAAGACAAAAATAAGATTTCCCTAATGAAAAATTCGGCAGCATAACAGCGTCACTTAAAACATCAAAAATTGAATTCATGAGATTAAATAGGGTCTCTCATAATGTGAAAATAAAAGTACAGTATGATGAATATATAGATCATACCCCAAAATGGAAACAGTAACTTTAAAGACTTGACATGAAATTAGAACTTTGAAAATGGGAAGAGTGAAAGAATCCCATACAAAAATTCAGCAGTCTAACGACACCACTTAAACATTCATAAAATGAAATGATGAGAGTAATAGGGGATCTATCATAATATCATCATGAAAAGGGAAGTAATATGAATATAAAATAACATCCCCCAACATAATAACATGGGGATTAAATTAAATTACATACAAAAGAATACTTGAAAAGAAAGAGAGAGGTAGGATCCCTTACCTTGAATAGAAACTTCAAAAGCCTGAAGTTTGGGACCTTGGGGAAACTACATGGGAGGTAAAGAGACCAGAAATTCGTTGGGGAGGATTTTGAAATGAAATTAATGAGGGAAAGGCTTTGTATTTATAGGAGAAGTGAGGGGACAAAGCATTAATTGCCAAAGGACACCTTATCGATGGTATTGGAAAAACCATGGGCTTGCCCATGGTATTTGCCCATGGTATTTTCCACTTGGGACACCTCATACCTTATATTACTATTCATAAGTTGACCATAATTATTTCATAATTATTACATCCTTAATGATGTCATTAAACACCAGAAACTCAAAAACTGTATTTTCACTATTCATTGAAAATTCAACTTTCTCAGAAAAATCCCCAAAAATCACCTTAACCTAATATCGATGCACTGATTTCAAAAATGAAATCTATTTTATGAAAATAATTTTCTAAATAATTTTTTATTTAATTTTTAAATAAAAACACTATTCACCTAAAAAAACTAATACTTAACCAATAATTTCTGAAACCGTTATTTACCTATTTTATTGAATCACATTACTTAATCAAGGTGCCTGAATTATGTTAATACTTTATTAAGTGAGGTTACATAATCCATTTGATCACATTACTAATCATAAGCGTAAAATTACTATTCATAATTTACTATTCATCAAATATTAAGTTGATCTTATTAGACTCGAAATTTCATACTGAACACAACTGTAGAAGACAATTTTTTGAAAGTCATTACACATTTTTAATTATTTAAGTTTTACATAAAAATTTTAAAATATACTTTTTCCAAAATTCATCAATAATATACATCCTATATTTATCCAGACACTTGAGATTCACAAACATCACCTTAAGAATAAATCACAATTTTTATTTAAATTAATGGATTACACAAGGAAGTTACGGTCTTGTTACATAGACCCTTATAACACCAGCATAAGACTGAAGAGTAAGGTGTCCTAGGGTGATAGAATCATGGGGCGGCTCGACCAACATTGCCCGAGTAGTGAATTCTATCCGCTTGAACTTCTCATGAAGGCGATTCTGTTCCAGCTTCACACGATGAAGTTTGGCTTGGGTTTGGTCCAGAGTAAAGCCCAAAGGTGCTACCTCCTTCCCATGTTCTGTCAGATGGGCTTCGATCGGCCCAAGACTGCTGAATGGGGCCATTGAATCTTCTTTCTATATTAATTAATCAAGATCACGTGTATTTATAGAAAATAATCACAACACTTAGTTTCATATGGTCTTATGGACCAATGGTCATATAACAATTGAAACCCAATAGTCTAATTTTAATTATACTCATTTTATTAAATGAAGAAAATAAAATAACCCACAAAAATTAGGGAACAAAATTTACTCAATAAATTCAGGTCATTATAATCTTCCCCCTTAAGAAATTACGTCCTTACAATTTTAAAATTGGGCTTGGAAATTTTGTTGAAAGTCCCGCATCATGAAAAGAGTCAGAAAAACTATCACTTTAAAAGAAATAAAGGGAAGTACAAAGGTCGCCCAAGTTAACCCATACTAGGATTCCATGTAGGAAAACATAGATGTGGAAGAGAAAACAAAGGATAAAGTTCTGATGGAGAGTGATAGAAAACATGATTAGGATAAAATTAAACACAAGAAGATCACAAACATAAGATGTGTTGAACAGTATTTGATTACCTAGTAGGAAATGTAAACCAACAACATTTTTGTTTTACGTTCCTTATCATAATTTTGAGGAAATCATTTACTACATAGAATAAAAACAGAAGAAAATATACTTACTTTTAAGTAGAGTTTCATCCCTTAATAAGTTTCCACCAGGATTAATCATTTCTCCAAACAATGAGCATTCAAAAGGACTTGTTCTCATCAAAAGCACAAGAATCATATTTTAGAGAATCACATAATCCACAAAACAATAACTATATTTTTCCCTTGTCTTTAGTCATCAACTAAAACTGAAAAGGTTAGTACAATATCATATAATACCCAAAAAGGACAATCCTATATAAAAACAAATATGACTATTAATCTCCAAGACTCAACAAAAGTAACCAAAGTTCCAGAAAGACCATTCAATACAAAACTATCCTTAAAATTATTCAGAATAATCCAAACTAAGATTGGAACCCAAAACTCAGAAGGATTTAATCACATAGTCTTCCCCAATAAATCTTAACATTTATCTCCAAATAACATAGATTACTATTAAATTCTTCTACTAAAGTGTAATTAACCTATTCACATATCATCTAGGATAGGTTTATCATTTTCAAAAAATAACCCAAATCCCCATATGTCCACAACAAATACATAAATTACAAAAAAAAAATCAACCATTCATCCTCAAATTAAATCCTGTAGTATTTTATTTCCCTTAGGATTATAGTACTCCCAAAGAGAAAACATCGTCCAAAATAACCATTATCATTTAATCCCAAATCATTTTCATATACAAAGGATATCCATTTGATAAAACATAAGTTTCAAAAATAAACTTATTCTTGATCCATAAAAATATCAGGTGCATTAGTTAGTCCTAAGGGCATAACAACAAACTCATAATACCCATATCTTGATTGGAAGGAAGTTTTTGTAATATCATCATTCTTCACCCTTAATTGATGATAACCAGAATGAAGATCAATCTTAGAGAAGAATTGAGACCCATGAAGTTGGTCAAATAAGTCATCAATTCTTGGAAGAGAGTATTTGTTCTTTACTATGATCCTATTCAATTCTTTATAATCAATGCATAGCTACATCGATCCATACTTATTCTTCCCTAAGAGAACCGGTGCATCCAAAGGAGACACACTTGGTTGGATAAACCCATTCTCCAAAAGATCTCGAAGTTGTTTCTTTAATTCCTCTAGCTCCACATTTTACATCCTATATGGGGTCTTTGACATCAGATAAGATCCAGGTATGAGTTCAATGGAGAACACTACCTCTCTTTCTGGGGGAGTTCTGGGTAACTCCTCAGGAAATATGTCAATGTATTCCTAGACAATGGGGAAATTTTCTAAAATAACGAATCATTCATGAGAAACTTATTTAATTTATGAATCTATTAACTCAAAATGATTTTATGTATTAAAACTTCATGCTTAGAGAAATTTCATTTTTCTATAATTCTTTCATAATGATTCATAAAAATGTATTGATTAACCAAACATATCACCTGGGAGTGTCCTAACCAAGAGTGCGGCAAGGCCTGTTATCGTGTACCAATTCCCATTCGAGTCCAGCTCAAAGCAGTGTTTTCGGGTTTTACCCCTATGTACATATGTGCCAAAGACACCTCTACCTGCTCGTATCCAGATAGGGATGTATTTTCTTGATAAACTACTTACTCAGTACTCACCAAAATACAAGGAAGATTTCATATATTTGAACTTTTCTATAGGGTTATTCCTAAAGTTTTTATATCCGAATTTCCATAAATAACTAAACTATCCTTTGATACCAACTATAGAATCTCAACATTTTATTACATAACATTTCATTACATTTTACAAACAGATGATCTTTAAAGTCTATTGTCTTAGAAATCAGGAACATAAAACATTATTTTAAACCACTTGTAAGGCTTCTTCATTGTTAATCCTAAGTTTGTTATAGCATCTCATAACCTAGGATCATAAATCAAAGTAAAGGGTGAGAAGATGGCCCAATATGGGAAACAGGAGAAACATTTTACTCCTGAACTTGAGATACATCAATAAACTCATGATTAATAACTTTAAGGCATGAGAAAGAGATCATAAGGCATATCATAATAAAAATAACGTGTTTCATAACTTGAAGATGTGGCTACAATATTTAACATAGACAATAATTTATGTATCACCAAGTTCCATCCCCATGGTGTCATTAAAAAATTACCAAGGTTATTCACCAAGGTATCATTAAAATGGTCATCTCAAGATATTAAGTCTTTACCCAATGCATTGGAGAGCTATCAGGGAACACCCTTAATTTGTCTTTATTATCTTTTGAGCCACATATATCATCATCAATCATTTCATAAATAACCTATATATCATAAAAGAAATGGATTTCATTTCATAGTCATACCATTTTAAAAACTGCTATAAAGACGTGATCTTTATGTAACTTTAAACACATGGAAAAGGGAAGAGGATCTCATGTATGTAAATCCCAGATTTTAAAATCGAAAATTTTGATATATATGTGAATAACCCTATAGAATAAATAGTTTTTATTTTTCAGTTAATAAAATAAAAGGATTTGAGAAAAAGAGACAGACATTTTGAGATGAAAATTCAGCAGCATAACGATTATTTTGAGGGGTTTTAGAAAACATTGAAAAGAGAGAGTACATGGGTCACCCACTCATAAATGATCCATAAAATAGTATAGGGACAGAATATAAATGATATAAGAACATGGTAATGAAATTTTAAGTACATACCATATGAAATGAAAAACATTAAAGGAAGACAAAAATAAGATTTCTCTTATGAAAAATTCGGCAGCCTAACGGCGTCACTTAAAACTTCAAAAAATGAATTGATGAGATTAAATAGGGTATATCATAATGTGAACATAAAAGGAAAATAATATTAATATAGATATAATTCCCCAACATGAAAAAAAAATGAACTTGAAATACTTGACATTAAAGTAGAAATTTGAAAATGGGAAGAGTGAAAGAATCCCTTACAAAAATTCGGCAGCCTAACGGCGCCACTTAAACATTCATTAAAAAAAATGATGAGAGTAAGAGGGGGTCTCTTATCATATGATCATAAAAATGGAAATAATAGGAATATAAAAGAACATCCCCAAACTTAAGAACATGGGGCTTAAATTAAATGACATACAAAAGAGTACTCGAAAAGAAAGGGAGAGGTAGGATCCCTTACCTTGAAAAGTAACTTCAAAAGCATGAAGGTTGGGATGTTGGGAGGCTTGAGGAAACCATGGGAGGACTAATTGAGATTTAAAGAGACCATAACATCATTGTGGAAGATTTATAAATAAAATGAATGAGGGAAAAGCTTGGTATTTATTGGAGAAATGAGGGGACAAAGCATTAATTTCCAAGGGACACCTCATCAGTGGTATTGGCAAAACCATGGGCTTGCCAGTGGTATTTTCCCATGTTATTGGCCACTTCGGACACCTCATTCCGTATATTACTATTCATAAGTCGACCAGAATTATTTCATAATTATTACATCCTTAATGATGTCATTAAACACCCAAAACTCAAAAACTGTATTTTCACTATTCACCGAAAATTCAACTTTCTCAGAAAAATATCCAAAAGTCACCTTAACCTAATATCGATGCTCTGATTTCAAAAATGAACTCCATTTTATGAAAATATTTTTCTTAAATATTTTTTTATTTAATTTTTAAATAAAATCACTATTCACTTGAAAAAACTAATACTTAACCAATAATTTTTAAAATAGTTATTTACCAATTTTATTGAATCACTTTACTTAATCAAGGTGACTAAATTATGTTAATACTTTCTTAAGTGAGGTTACGTAATCCATTTGATCACATTACTAATCATAAGCATAAAATCACTATTCATAATTTACTATTCATCAAAAATTATGTTGATCTTATTAGACTCTAAATTTCATACTGAACACAACTGTAGAAGACCATTTTTTGAAAATCATCACACATTTTTAATTATTTAAGGTTTACATAAATAATTTAAAATATTTTTTTTTTCAAAATTCATCAATAATATACTTCCTGTATTTATCTGAACACTTGAGATTCACAAACTTCACCATAAAAAGAAATCAAAATTTTTATTTAAATCAAAGGATTACACAATGCACTTACGGTATTGTTACATATCCCCTTATAACACTAGCATATGACCTAAGATTAATGTGTTATAGGGTGATAGAATCTTGGGGCGGCTCGACCAACATTTCCCAAGTAGTGATTTCAAACATCTTGAACTTCTTGCGAAGGCGATTCCGTTCCAGCTTCACAAGATGAATTTTGGCTTGGGTTTGGTCTAGAGCAAAGCCCAAAGGTGCTACCTCCTTCTCGAGTTCCGTCAGATGGGCTTCAATCATCCTGAGACTACTGGATGGGGCCATCGAATCGCCTTTCTATATTAATTAATCATGATCACTTGTATTTATATAAAATAATTGAAACATTTAGTTTCCAACAGTTTTATTGACCAATGGTCATATAACGGTTGAAACTCAACGGTCTCATTTTAATTATAATAATTTTATTAAATGAAAAAAATAAAATAACCCACAAAAATTAGGGAAAAATTTACTCAAAAAATTCAGGTCGTTATAGTGAGTCATCATATGTTCTTAGGAATATATCCCTAGATTATTCATCATCATTTTTGGAATCATGGAAAGTTATCTCCTTGATACATATTCAATTTTGATATACTTGAATGGGTTGGTGAGGTGGCATATAGGTTGGCTTTTCCACCAAGGTTTAGTTCAGTGCATAATATGTTTAACATATCTCAATTGAAGAAGTATAAAATTCATCATGACTGTGTGATTTGATGGGATCACATTGCCCAATAGTCGGATTCTATATTCGTTCATGTTCTAAAATATATTGTGGATAGGAAAGAGAAATTATTAAATATAAAAAACATCGTTATATTATGGGTTTTATGGAAATATGGTTAGATCCTTGAAGAAACATGGCAGCATGTGAAGGAAATAGTGAAAAATGGATAGAAATATTCAAGAAAAACTTTGGTTTTATAATTTTTGTGGATAGAAATACCAATTTTGGGGAGAATGTTGCACCCCTGATTTCATGTACTTGACCATTTATTTAGGTATTTTAAGTATATAAATTAATTTTGTTAAATTTTAAAAGGTTAGAAGGAGCATTAAAATGTTTTGGGTAATTTTATAAGGGTTGGTGATTTTATAAAGGATAATAGTAACCTTAAAACACCTATCGGAAATTATGCAATTGAAATACTAGGCACTGGGTTGGTGTACGATTAGGGGCACAATTTTTCCAAACTGTTCGGCTACCCATGAGAAACATTGAAAAGCTAGATAATGGGGGATAACACAACTGGTGCACAGTTTTTTTACTATATGAGAAAACCATGTCAGGTGTGTTTAGAAGTAGTGGCTTATGCATGATTAGTGTAGAGTTTTCTAACTATATTCTCTAACCACACACCTTGAAAAATTAGATCCGAAAATTGTGGATCTAACTCAGTTTTCATCCTTAATCACTCATTTTTCTCCTAAATTGTTTATAACCTGAATGTATCTCCCAAAAAATGTTATAGAGACAATTACTTTTGATTCATGAGCGATTCCTAGGAGAATATAAGTATGTTGGAGGCCCAAATTTTATGGTAGGTTCCTTTTCTTCACCTTTTTCCTTATATTTCTTCTTTATCTCTCTCATATAATCATGGATCAAGTGCATTGGTGATAAATCCATGATGTTAAATGTTAATAATGATGATATATTATTGTTTTAATTTATTTTATTGAGATCTAAGGACAATTTTAAGAGTTTAAAGCTAGATTTTTAATGTTTTTGTATCATTCATTATTTTTACCAGAGTTTGAGAGGTAGGTGACTTCACTCTTGATTCCTATTGATTTCAACTTAATGTCTTTGTTTAAAATTTATTAAATTTATTGAATTTAATTTTGAAATTTATTTTTAATTCTTCATGGAAAACCTCATAAGTAGTGGTTTGTGAAATTGTAAAAATTTGATGGTTTTGTTGAAATTAATTTTGAATCATGCTTTTAAAATTATGATTTTAAGAGTATGGTAAGGTTTCGATGCATGGAAAAATGTTTGTAAAAATGTTTTCAATAAAATAAATTTCTTATTAACATGTATTGGAAGGGTTGTATTCAGGTTATTAGAAATAAATGGTTGGTGTGAGTTCATTTTTAATAGACATGGCCATGTGGAAGGGGTGTGCGCTATTGGGGCATGTGGTATTAGTTACCTTGTGATGAATTGGTAGATCAATGAGAGACCACATATGAGTATGTAACTATCACTTGGGAATGAATGTGTGAATTTTTGGATGTGTGGAAATTTAATTGGTATTCCAAATTGAAATTTGAATTGTTTTAAATATTTTTTTGGTTTCATTTCATAGAAAATGGTTTTGTTTGGGAAACTGTTTAGTTTAGAAAACTATTTTGTCTTTGAAATAAGATTATTTAAATACTTTTAGGATATTTTATTTAAATTTTCTAACATAATCTATTATAATAGTGTTATTTAAGAAGTCATTCAGTAAAATTTAATGAGTTTTTTAGTCACCCCTAATAGCGTACTTTGGGTCATTTTCAGTTGTTATATATCAAAACACAAGTAAAGAAATGGTATCCTAGTCCATTAGTGATTATTCCTGATACAATGGGCTTAGATTTTGATTTAGATCTTGGATAATTTTGGGAGTTTCTAAGTTAGTGTCTTTTTTTTAAGTTTTGTTTGTTTTTGTTTCCAATTTTTACCCAAATATTTTATGCTAGTTTGGTGGGTTTGTTTTTGTTTATGTTCTATTTTGTACTCATGCATCATATATAGGTTTGGTTGTTTTGGTTTTCCTGTTTTGGTTGTTTTTTTTCTAAGTTAAAATCAACCCCTATTTTTTTAAGAAGCTCATAAAATTTATTACCAAACTTTGGTGACATGCGGATGTCTCCTATGGCCAATAACACCCACAACCACTTCCCAATAAAATGAGTTGGCGGATGTCACAACCAAAGAGGGTAAAGTGGTAATATTACATAAAAATATCATGAATATTTAGAAGAGAATAAAATTCATGAGTTTATTGAGATATGGATCATAATATTTTATCATTAGAAACATAATCGTAAAAAATCTTGATAAATGATGACATTGTGACTTAAAATCTTTACTACATTGGTAACATTGTAACATAAGCCCCCTAAAGTAATATCATTAAATGAAACTTAAAATATCATGAGGATAAATAAATTAATGATATTATATGTCAAAGGGGATATATATATATACACCTTCTAAAATAATATAGTATTATAACATAATCATATGTTTCAAATAAGGAAAATAAGGACAAAAATACCTTACTGATTTGGTAACTGTTGAATCATAATCCTCAATAAATAATAACATCAAACGATTAATTACAAATATTGAAAAAAAGAGATTCATGATATAAGATTTCAAATGGGTAGTATATATTAACCTCACAAAATAAATTAGTGGTGAATTTGGAATATGACTCATAGAAAAAAAAGTGAGATAGAAATCCCTTGCCACTATAGTAATATTTTGAATCATAATCCCAAATAAATCATAACATAAAATTAAACATTAAATATCATGAAATTTATATATTCATGATATATCATGTCAAAGTGGAATTATATACACCACGCAAAATAAATTAGTGGTTAATATCAATATATATACCAGAAATAAAGGAGTGACTAGACATCCCATACTGTAAGTCTCGACTTCATACATGTTCAAACCTTCTCTTCTTCAGGTAACCTCCTTAGGTTTGCACCAAAATCCTTAGAATGTTAGTTTCCTAATGAAACTATGGATTCTAGGATGAGAGGATAGAATTTTGGAATTGATTTTTTTTAGGTATTTTCCAAACCAAAAGGGTTTGAAAGTGTCAAGAAGAGAGGAGAATGGGTGTCCTTTTTAAGTGAGTTTGGTGGCACACTTGTAATTTTTTGAAAGAAAGAATTTCCCTCGTATTTATTTAATTTCCCAAGGCTCCAATAATGAACCATTATTTATAATAGAAGATATAAGTTATAAATATGGACATAAAATGGGGTTTGATCATGTTTTTCATTATTTTTTACCCTTATCTTTTTAGTTTAACCCTAGGTAAACCCATTTTTACATTAATCATGATAAATAGTTTTTTCTGTTTTTACTATTCATTTTGTTCAAATATTATATGGAACTTATTAGATAATATAACTTATTATGATTCCAAATATGAACCCATTTTTTCAAATTCCATTCATAGAAGTGGGAAAGGATTAATTTAAAATTAACCTCATAAACGCAATAACAAAGAATGTTTTTAAAGAGAGAATGTTAAAAAGATTACAATGTTTTTATATAAAAATTAAATAGTAAGATAATTATAATAAAATATATTAGATTATTTTATGTATAATTTTACTTATTTTACTTTAAAAAGAATTAAAATTTAGTTTAAATTTTTAAATAAAGTATATGAAAAGTCTCTTTTCAATTAAAATTTAATATTTTTATTATTCATCAAAAAATGACACACTTAAAAAAATAAAAAAAATAACCATAATAGAATTTTAGAATTATTATTTTATAAATTAAATTAATTTTTTCAGTTAAATTATTTAAAATTGGAAAAAATTAAATTTAAAACAAAACCCATAAATGTGATGAAAAGACAGGTTTTCGAGAATTGTTATCTTCAAGCACAAGAAGATTTTAAATTAACTATAATTATAATAATAATCAATATATGAATATAAATGAAAAATAATTTATATATAATATTTAAATTTCATTTATTACATTCCTTATTAGAGTTAATTTTAATTAATTCAAATGGAGAAACATTATTAACTTTAGAACAGTTTTCAGAAAAATCCTTTTTAACCCAAAAATAAACATATAATAAAATCCAATATAAAGTTATTTAACAAGTTATTAAGTGGATTAAATATATCTAACTAATACATATGATAATTTAAAACATAATAGTGAAATTAAATTACTTAATTTTTTGAAATCAAATGATATTTTTACAAAAATCAATATTTCTCATTATTAACAGAAATAATAGTATTTTCAAAAAATCCAACAATTTCTCGATAAGTTAAATTTGATATTATGATTTTAAAAACTACTTTAATTTTGAAAAATAATTTCTATGAAACACTGTAATTTAATTATGGGTTTTTCAAAAAACAATAAATATCTTTTTTGGAGATAACACATTTTTGAAAAATATAACTACTTTAATAAAAATTGATTGATAATTTACTAAGAATTTATAAACAAATTTATACTTTGTGGGAAATTTATATATGTGTTTCATAAAGAAGTTAATATTATTAAAACCCTATAAATTAATGGTTCTGTTATAATAACATTATTTTAGGGTTCACTAAATCCTAGAGGTGCGTGCCATGAACACTATCGAAGAAACTCTTAGTTGGGTATCATGCATGCTTTAAATTAGTTTGGTGTATAATGAAAGCTATACTAAATTTTATATTCAAATAAAAATATAAAATAGATAAAATTAATTTTAAAAAATACTTTAAGAAATCATTGGGTTCCACATTTATGAAGGATTAGAGTATGATTCCAACTAGTATGGTTCAAAAATATAGAGAGAATATTGCCTTGGTTATCCCAGATATAGTAATAGGTTGATCCAAAAATGTCATATTTTTAAAATGAGGGTTCCATTAAATAATAAATCTTTTTTATTGAATTATTTATATTCATATTTTAGATGTTATCATAACCATGTTGGTATAAGTGTTTGGTTGAAATAGGACCTCAAAAGACAAGCTAAGAGAGGTACATATCTTGAAACATATATGTCACATTACTAAATAAAGGAATATACTAAAAATTTTGAATCATAGTATGCTTGTTATAATTAAAAAGAGATTTTTTTTAGTCACACCACTGGTAGTATGTTTTATATCTTATCAAAAGATAAACCATGATTCTCTTAGGTAATTCCATAGGTAAAATAATATTTATTGAGGACGTTTTGGTATATTATAAAATTTATTGAGGATAATATCAAATACTTAAGGATTTTTCTTCAGTGGTATTTATTTAAATATTTTGAAGCATTTGTAAAATGGTATAAATAACCTTGATTGGTGATTTTATGATAAGGTAATATTTTTTGGGATAACTATTTAAGAATGCATGATTATGGTTTTCATACCATTTTAGATTAATATAGTATTAAATAATATTTTTTAGAGAATGTATGTAATATATTATTTGAAACCTTTGGATAGATATTTGGATCCTAATAATTTTAATGTTATGCACATTTTTGGGATTATGGTATATATATAAGATAATATGTGATTCTCTGACCTAGTTATTAATATAATTTTTGGATTGAATACAGAGATTATTTTTAGAAGAATATATTATTTTTTGTGGTTTTATATTTTGGAGTTTAAGGTGGCTTTTTGAAAGGTATATTCTAGAGAATATATTATTTGGGTATATACATACCTAGGAATATTATTGTATAACGTTTTTTGATAAAAGAGATAAGTATATTAATATAGTTTTGTATAGTAATATAGATATATCATTAGATTCTATATCTTGATTGATAATGTACCTAGATATCTTCATTAGTAATGAATAATTAAAATTGCGAGCTTGCAATTTATTTAAGGTGGTAGAATGTAATGACCCAAGATTTTAGATCTTATAAAAAATAACATAATGTTAAATAGCTCGTATTTAACACAAAACCAGACCTGAATGAGCATAAAAATGTTAGAATAAAATTATTAATTATCATAATAAGGTAATCAATTAAAAAATCATCACCATTAGAAGACGAATGGTTAATATGAGTTAAAATTGAAAAAGGGTATTTTCAATAAAATCAGTTTTCTTAATATTTTTTATTTTCCATTAAAAGATAAATTTTAAAATTTTAAATTTTAATTAGATAAAATAAACTAAATTATTTAATTATTTATATAAAAATTTATTTTTTTTTAATTTTCTATCATTTTATAAAAATATTGATTTTTAGTTGAAAATATGGAATTTATGAAAATTACAATTACCATGATTTTGTCACTATGTAAGTATAAATTAAAAAATTTTAGAACCATTAAATTAATAAAATATAAAATTAATGAATTAAATTATTCATTTTGAAATATTTCTTTTACATATTAAACCCATTCCAAAAAAAATAGAACAAAAGTAAATTTTCGGTTTAATATAAAAATTATTTTTTGTCTTCTCATTAAATAAAGTATTTTCAAGGTGAGGTTCAGTTTTGGACTAAAATGGAAGCCTCATAACATTTATTAAATTCATAATAAATATATATGGTTTTAATATGATTAACCATGATAATTTAATCATATATATAAATTTAAAAACTTAATAATGTTATCATTAAAAAATTGTTTTATGCGTTTGATTGTTATAATTTAAAAATTAACATTTTATACCAGAAGAAATTTTATTTGAATAAATAATTTTAAAATTTTAAATCATAATATTCATATTATGTAACAATTTAAAATTTTCATTTTTTCAAAAAAATTAATTACCTTGGGTAAAAAATAATTATCATGGTAAAATTAAATGTGCAAAATTGAGTTTAACCTAATGTAAAAGTCGTAAAAATTTTCAAAAACTAATTTAATTGAATTTTTTAGATTTTATTAGACCAATACATGTTTATATTAAAGGATTTTTAATTTTTTATCCTTAGGACCTTGAAAATGGCATTTCATTATAAAAAAATTTAATGGTGTTTCAAAACATTCCCTTAATTTCACTTATAAAAACATACCACTTCTACCATTAAAAAATAATATTAACCTTATAATTCCACTTTAAACTATACCATTTTTCTCTATATATAACCTTATCCAATTAATATAATACTCTAGTCACTAATAGTAATCCTAATCCCTTTAATTTCAAGGAGTCTTCTAAGGAAAGATCAACTCGTCAACAGAAGTATTATCTTCTTATGTTTTTCTTCCTAATCTTACTCTTACTAATATTTTATAACCATGATAATATTATTAATTAAGTATAATTTGTATACTAAGATGTTTTTTTATTAATATTTCATCCCTTTTTTATTCATATTCATCCAAATATAAAAAAAGGAACATCATTCGTGTGTGCGCATGGACTACCACTACCATGAAGAATTTTTTTAATTATTTTTTTCTAGTTTTAAATTATTTATAAATAAATCATAAAATATGGTTAAAAAATATAAAATAAACAAAATAATATCATTATTCTACATTTATAATGATATTATGTCAAAATATACTCCAACTTGACCACACTCACCCATCGAGATAAAGTGTGTTCATGTTTTGTGCTATTTAACCGTCTACATTAACAATGATTTAAAATCTAATCATAAATGACTAGAGGAACAAAATACTATTATTATTATAATTTAATATAAAAATAATTATCATTTAATCGTTTTTGAAAACCTATATAAGGTATTTAATTTATTATTAATAAATCATCTTCAACAACAAAAATTTCCGAAATAAGTCATTATCAATTTGGTTTTCACATAACATAACATAAAAACATATTCAATGAAATAAGAAAATTTTAACTAAATAACACACAACTATATATAGTTTACTATTAAATATTATATAAATTTTTTACTTGGTATCAAATTATATTTAGTGATACAAAAAATTTTAAACATACATAAAATAGTTAAAGTTATTAACAACAGATGGTCATAATATTCTATAAATAATTAATGTACTCATGATAAAAAAATTATAATAAGGATTATAAAATAGAATTATTTATGTTTAAGTTTATTAAATAGCATTTAAAGTTATTTAATTTTATTTTACAGATGGTTAGAGTGTCATCAACTATGAAAGGAATCAATGCAATCATTTATTACCTTATGTTTGCTTTTATTGAGGCATGATTTCATGTTTTGAACATATTTCACATTGATATGATATATTTAATTAAAAAACTAATTATTTAATAATAATTAAACCTTTTTAATTATATTTACATGTTTATTTTTCAATAAATCCTACATTCTCTTTTAATCCATTCACTTCTCAAATTATAAGGGTTATTGGTCTCTACTTTCATTTCCATGAGACATGTTCGATGTCATGAACCATATTTTATTTTATATGGTTAATCGTTGACCTATTTATTAAATTTATGATATATATCATTTCTTACATTTTATTTTATGTTATAGTTTATTGTATCCATATATTTTCTACTTTATTCTTATGATTCTATTACAACTAATGTTTTTTTATCTCAAATTTGAATTTCTTGAGACAGATCTAAGGTATACAACATGATTCATTTTAAATTATGTAAATACTTAAATATTTTCATTTTGTATCATTATAATCTTATATTTAATGACATTCAATGTTCTATTTAAATTTATACCCCATATGGGGTTTTGATTCATGTGATACAGAGGTTGTAATGGGTGTTCATGACTCAAATATTTTACTAGGATTATAATCACTCCTATTTGACTATTAAATTTCAAGATAAATATATTATAACCAGTGTAGAATATATATTATATTTAAGCCTTATTTTATTGATAAAACCTTGTTTTATTATAAATTATTCTTCCTTGATTATTCTATTTTTTTATTAAAAGTAATTTTTATTATTAATAATTCCCATTTCTTTTAATGTATTTTTCTTCCATATAATTGATTTTATTTCCCTTTAATTTTTTCCTATGTTTTTTTGAAATGTAATGTGAATTATTTTATATTATTTTAATTATTCTTGTTACCACTTTTCAAAATGAAAATTTATTTCTACTTGTAATGATGTGGGTCTTCAAATATAAGAATTTCGAAATATTAATGAAAACATGTTTTCCATCCTTTAAAAATAATATTTTTTATCCACCACTAAATATTTTATTATAATTTTTTTTAGTAACATCACCACCATATTTTTTATAAATTTATAATAGAACATTTAAATTTGTTTCAGACCGCATCTTTATCTTTAATTATTTAAAAATTACTATGCGAAATACATTCCATAATTATCATCATAATTCTAGAGTTGTCATTGAGTCATTCATAAAAAATAAAGATAATTTAAACTAATAATAATAGTTTTTTCTAATTGAAAAATTATTTTGGCACATCAAAATATTCTTTAAAATAATATCCAAGATAATTTTTAACAATCATTTGATAATTATGACTTTTGAAAAATTAAAATATTTTTGAATTTGATTGTCCATAAATATATCCTCGATCGATTCTCCAATAATTTCATAATTAATCAACCATAAATCATGTGAATATTTAAATTTGAAATTTGAATATAATTTTCAAAAAAAGTATCTTTGTGTTTATTTCTACACATTGAATCTGGTCAAAAAATAATCTCACTTGAACTTTTCAGAAAATTAATATCACACAAATGTCACAATATTCTATAAATTTTTATGATCTTTAAATATATGATTCAATATTAAGTCTAAAAAACATATATTTGGATAATTTCAATATATTTACAATAGATCAATAAAAACACCAATTGGATTTCTTTATTTTGATATATCATTAAATATAAGTATCCAACGTAATCTAAAAATTACAGTACAGTGCAATAATTTTGAGCCAAAAAACAAGATATCAAATGACTAATTAATATTTTTTTATTAAGTGAATGAAATAGATATAAACTTCTTATATATGTCACAATATTAATCACTCTATTATGAGTCATTCATCTCATGTTATGATTAAAATACCAACATATTACAGAACTGTAAATGCTTAAGATAAGTAGATTAATACTTGATACTTTGGTATATTTTAATTATGAAAGATAATATACAATTCCAAATAAATATATTTTTTAAGTGATAATAAAATAATATGGAAAATATGATATTATTACAACATTAATCATGACTACAGTGATGTCGGATAACATTCTGCGTCTACATAATTCATAGAAATGTTCCTAATGATGTGAGATATATCATCTGCCTGGGGATCATTAATGTTAGGTATATTCCAAATATATTGACTTAAAAATGATCTTCATTCCAAATGCGAGGTTACAAATGTGATATTTGTTATAAAAATGATATAATTGAATGTGACGATTATTTTAAATGCGAGGTCTCAAATGTGAGGTCTCAAATGTGAGTATGGTACCCAGTGGGGGTCCCAAATATTGTGTTTCAGACATTCAAATTTGGGGTTCTATATGAAGGTAGGGATAATTTCCTTTTTGAAGAATATAATTTTCATCTCAATAAATGATTAATATTCTATCAACACTTTGAAAATTTATCAATATATAGGTGAGAGTATGAATATAATATTACAAGAGTAAACTAAAATAATTAACATACAATGAAATATAATATATATTAACAAGTGTAAAAATAATAAAAAATAAAAAATAAAAAATAATTAACATAAAAAATTAATAACTAGTTAATAATTAATAATTAAAAATAATAGAGTTTTTAATTTTTATTAAAATAATATAAATAATTTTTTTATTAATTATAATGAAATAATATAAAAATATTGGTTTTATTAATTATCAAAAGAAATAAAATTTCCAAGATCCTCTCATCACACTAGAGTTTGAACTTTAATCTTAGTTCAAATCAATGATCATACCCTCGACCGACCCATTTAACTGCCACACAGAACTCATGAGCACTAACACATCTCTGATCTGACACACCCCCTAATCACACTATCACTCTCTTATGAGTTAATTCACCACAAAGAAGTCTAAAAATTTAATAATATCCTATTCTATAGTATTTAATCAGGTCACTACCCATCATGACATGTTCAGCCACACCAGATACTCTTAAAGTAGTTGTCCACTATCACTGCACACCAACTCCAACTACTCATTGAAGGCCATCTTCCAAAGAGGATTCTGAAATCCCAGGGCCTCATAAACTATGAAAACCAACCCCAAATGAATTTATAGGATGATTCTTTAATCATTACATATCTTAAGAAAATATTAGATCACTATGTATTTCACGGTGTCTTATAACCCTATGAACAACAATGGCCACTCTTCTCTCTAGGACCTGACCTTGGTTCTGAAATAGAAACCATAAGAAAAAGCATTTTACCTTTATACCAATCATCATAATAAATATCCTATTATCTATTCCATGGTATGGGTACCTGGTTTATGTTTTCAACAAACATAAGTAATAGTATCTCAACTTCTGGATGGTCTAATTTTCTAAAACTCACAATCAAGATACTCTGAAGGCACAAAAACACTTACTCATCCCACTCTCAAAAAAAACTAAAACATTACCTGACATGACCCATTGGTTGATAACACAATAGTTAATAATATTAACTAAATGTCTACCATTACCCAGGTCACACGCTACAGCATTCCTAGCATCATGAATATCTCACTAACTCACCGCACAAGGTACGGGGAACAACCAACTCACATACCTCTTTAGGCCTAGGAAATTGATCTTCTCACTAATCAATATAGAACCAATAACCTCTAAGTGAAACTATTTTAAAAAATTATTAGTATCCCAACTCTCACATATAGAGCCTCTTCTCAACAATTCTGGTCGACAACCCACAAAAACCCAACTAACTATTGGGTGTCTACCCTGAACAACACCCAATTAGCCCAAACAATAAAGGGTCTATATCTAACTCTGGGTTTACACAACCACCTTTTTTCCAAAACCATACAATAATAAATTTAGATAGATCCTCGTATTTTTCATGTGATGCATAACAAGACTCTTTAATCCATCTAAGGGTCCTTCACTAACCTAGAACATTTAGACAAAACCAGACTATTACCTCTAAATGCATCCCCTTATAGAGTCTATTCATTGAATCCCACATAAATAAAGCCTCCACTCATGATAAATAAAAACAAAAAAAAACATTCACCTTAGGCCATAATTCATATTAAGTGAAAAAACAAAATTCCCTAAGGGGTCTCAGCTATGCATCATGAAAAATAAATTTAAATGTTCCAAACATGCCTTACAAAAATATCAGGATGATAATCCTAACCATATCTGATTTTTGGAATCCCATATTAAATTAAATTTCCATGAAAGAAACCCCCATAACATTTTAAAAACATTAAAATTTAAATAACATTTTCAATTTACAATGAAATAACAAAAAACAAACCATTTTATCCATTTGAAACCATTCCATAGAAAAAAAATGTTTTACCGATGTCATGGCCTAAATAGTGAAAACACCCTTTAAATCCCAATTTATATTTCAAAAAAGCCATTAGAAAATTACCATAACCACTTGGCATTCAAAAAATCCTTTCACAACCAAAATAACTTGAAATCAAATTTAAAAAATCTTATTCTAAGTCAATTTCTTATGTTCAAGAGCATTTTGAGAACCTGACAACACCAATCATTCCAATGGAAACAAAACACACATGATAATACCCATCTTCCAAATCATGGTTTGAGAACGTGATTTAGAAACCCCAACTTCATTAACCTAGAATTGGTTTCTAATTTATTACATTTTTACAAGATATAAGGTATTTCACCATGCATGATTGATCAATTTAGCAACCTTATAAAAACTAGATATATATAGAAATATTATATGACATTGGAAATATAAAATAAATATCATATACTATATTCTATCATCCTTGTTATCATTTATAATTTCATTCTTTATATCCTGTGGAAAGGTAAAAAAATAAACAATGAGATTATAGTCTTTATAAGGGTTACGTGTTGTAGAAGATATGATGAGTAATTATAAATAATCAATATTGAAAGGTAAATAAATTAAAACACATTCTATTTAACCAATATCTTGAGAAAAAAATACAACAATGGATAATATCAATGTAGTAGTCTCATGGATAATAATATTTGAATTATAAATAAAGTAAATGATTAATATTATATATCATGATATGAAACATGAAGACATATTTACCACCAATACCTTGTTTCAATATATATTAATTTATGGGAAGGTATACACCAAAAAACGTCAAATAAGTTTGGGCAATGGTTTTCTATCATAAGACATGTCGATGCATCGAGGGACTATATAATTTTGGGCTACACCCATAACTACATTTCCAATGAATTCCTCATTTAATAAATGGTCAATTTAATTCATATCAATATGTGTTATCAATAAATATCTTAATTATTTATATAATACATAATATATATCTTTCCCCTGTCAATCGAATAAATTTCCAAGTAAAACACCATAAGTATAAATGGTATATGGTTTAGGCAAAAAATCTTTCCATAATATAAAGAATATGGATATTTATTAGAACTTTAATGTCCATTGAATACATTATATTTAATGTTTCAATAGAAATTTAATGACCACAAAATTAATCAAGAGATGGGAGATGACCATCAATTCATAAGAAAACTATATTTTATAATAAGTAAAAATCCAATACATGAATTTAAAATAAGTTTCGATAAGAGAAATATATTTTTAAAACTATTGAAAACTTGTTGAATAAGTTAAATTTTTTAAAATTATTATTGGGAGTTAATATCTATTAACATCATATATGTTAAAAAGAAACATTTATCTTTAATTTTTGAAAATAATGTTGAAAATAAACCTTTCAAAAAACATTAGTACGGTTCATTTAAAATATTGTAAATATTCATGGATAAAAAAATTATTTTATAAATAATTTGATTAGATAAAAAGGAATTTTTTAAAAACTATTTTAAAAAATATTGACATGCAAAAAAATATACCCGATCAAATTAGAGAAATACGATCAGATTTTCTTTTAAAAAATTATTTTATTGATTTAAGTTCCATATAGATGAAATTTTTTAATAAAATATGGAAACTCCATAAATATTAATATTATAATAAAATAGATTCATTTTATGAAGTTTATATTATAATATTACTTTAATTAAAATAAGAGAAATCCCAAAAAAAGATATTGTTAAAAAATTATTATCTCTTTAGAAACATTCAAATTGTAACCTATTTAAAGAGTTACTTGAATTAAATCATTAATAATCATGAATAAATTTATATTCAGGTTAAATACATCATAATTGTAGTATATACACAGAATAAAATTAAATATGTTTATAATAACAAATATGACTCAATGGAGTGTAAATTGAGACCAAACCCCTTACAAAGATCATATAATTGAAATGAGAATTAATTAATTAAAAGATTATGTGTCAAAAATGTAACTACAAACAATATAATTATAAATATAACATAAAATAATTGATTTCATTTCACACATAATCTTGAAATAATATAATCAATGAATAAGTGATATAACCCAATTAAATGGAATTGAGTTAAGAAAAACCTTACCTCATGTTTTATTTGACACATAAGTGATTTTAATCTCCTGGTTAAAAAATGTATATTTAATATAATTATTTAATATAACCATATTATTATATATTATTATTATATATAATCCATTTATAATATTTTATAACACATTTGTTAATAAAATTTTATTACTATCATTATCTCAAATGTTAACTGCCTCGTTGTTTTTGTTTGTCTTGATTTGGTAGATTTGGTCCTTATGTCTTGATCATGGTTCCATAATATATATAATTTTATTCAGGTTATAAATATAATATATATATATATATATTTACATCCATAAATAAAATATTTAGATATAAAAATAAATTTAATTGTTCATGGAAACAGTAGGTCATATGCATGAATGAACGTTGATTTAAATTTTCAATGGACGGAATGAAAGAAAAATAATAATAATTCAAATTTATAGGATAATTTTAATATGATATATATATTATATATTTTTTAATTAAATCCATATTACCATCCATGTAAACTGTAAATGAAAAAATAGATCACATCACTTCATGGAGTTAGTCGTTCACAAGCATGAATGAGAGACAATATCATTTTCCAACAAATAGAAAGTTAAGAATGTAGATATGATAATATTATTTGATAATAATGATAATTTCACAAATATAATATATATTCATTGTTACTGTCTTTATAACCATCCATGAAAATTTTTTATGTAAAAAAATTACACCGATACATGGAGACGATAAGTTATACATACGCACGAGCGATGTTTTCACCTTTTTGTAGAATGAAAAAGATATAGAAGATGGTTGTATGAAAATAATAATAAAATATAATTTTATTTATAATAATATATTTACTATTTTGGTATGGGTATAATATATTTATAGGAAGTGGAAAAAGGAATAAAAATGAAAGATTCAGTAATGATGATTACCTCTTCTTCGATGGACTTCTTTTAGATCCCTTATTAGGGATTCTTGTGATGTTATTTTAAGAAGACCATAACCTCTAATTCATTAATAAGTAATTTTATAAGGTAATTTTTTTTTGTTTTGGGGCATCTAGGTTTCTCAAAGTGGTGTAAAGAAAAGAGAAAAGGGTTTTCCTTTTATAAGTGGGGGGAGGGGCATTCTTAGAATTTCTTAAAGTATTAAATTAATATTAAACATCTTTCATGTCAAAATGGAAAAGAATTGATGTAAATATAATATCATATTAGTATTACTCAAAATACTCTCATAAAATAAATTTTTGACATGTTTTCATAATGTTTTCATGCTTATCATTTATTTTTAACCACATGTTTACCATTTTGACAATTACGGAAATAATTAAGTTTTCTCACCTTTAATGGTTATGAATGTTACCATAAAAAATTAAAATAGAAACATAAATTGACCATGTTTTATATTTCAAACTATGTCTCATTAACTATTCAAAATAAATTATTTTTATAAATTTTAAATCATATAATTAAATATTATTTATTATTAAAAATCATTAATTTCTTTTTTGGAACTATTAATTAAATTCAACATTGAAAAAAATGATAAAAAATTAATTGAAATATAAAACTTTAACACATTCCTAATATAAAATATTTATCCATAAAATTATTATGAAACTATAGACCACTCAAAAAATTAATTTTAGTATTTTTAAAATCATTTAATTGTTTTTTCTTATGCTTTCACAAGTGTTATATAAGCATTTCATATGTATTTGGGGTAATTAATACATCCCGAAAAAAAAATTAAAAAATAAATTCCCATCATAAAAAAAATTATATTTCATAAAAAACTATTAGAACCAAACATAATTTGTTATTTTATCTGTCATAAAATATTATATATATTAGAATCAAGAGATTGACATTTTCTACATTATCCTTTAATTCAAAATTATAATGGTAAAAATAAATTCAAAATGGGAAAAAGGATATATTTTTTATGTTAGGATGATTATAGATGAAATAAAATCATCTAATTAAATAAATTCAAGTTCTAGATATTTTTATAATGCCTTATCAGAATATTTCTAAGCTTAATTACCATAATTACCCTTTACTGAGTGATAAATTTTACCATGATTACTATTCATAGTGCCTAAAAATAAAGTGACCTCTTTACCAAATTTATAAATACTGATTCCAAATATGGAAGAAATTTAATAAAATTCTATCTCAAATTGCTATAAATTAATTTTATAATAATCCCAAAAAGTTTTTTGAAAAATGGTTTTCTATAAAATGCCATTTTAAGTGTAAAAACATTTTATACCAAGATCAAGTATAATACTGGTCCAAAAAGTTTAAATTAAATTATTATTAAAAAAATAACAAATTTAATTTTAAAAAAAATAAAAATTAGAATTGTGTTTTGAAAATACAATAAAATATTTTTTTTTTAAATAATTATTTTCAACATTTGATAAATATTTAACATGTTTATAAAATTCCAAAAAAAACATAATCTAATATTAAAATGATGATTTAAATAGTAATATTTCAAAATAGTTTCATGATCTTATAAACTCAATGTTATATTTAGAACATATTATAAAAAAAAACAAATTTAAATAGAAATATATCACAAAATCTTTAGGTGTTACATTCTACCCCCTTATAAGAATTGTGCCCATGAAATTATATTACTATGTTATAAAATACTAAGATTACTTATACCTCATCACATCCTCGGGTTCCCATATAGATTCTTAAGTTTTATGATTTCCCAAAAAACCTTTGACCAGGTGAGTAGTCTTATTTCTGAGCATAATCTATCTATGATCCATAATTGGCACTCATTATTCCTTATAAGACAGATCATACTCCAGCAGTATGGCCTATGAGTCCAGTAGATACGAGGAATTATATATATACTTCCTTATGAGAGATACATGGAACACATAATGAACTTGAAAGAGATTTGGTGGAAGCACCAGGTGATAAGATACAATCCTGATACGGTCAAGATTTTTTAGGGGACTGATATTTCTAGGGCTCAGTATTCCATCATTTCTAAATATCATAACCTTCCTTCAAGGAAATATTCATAGGAATACCTTATCACCCACGTCAATCTCTATAACTCACTAATGATTGTTACAATTACTTTTTTGGATATTTTGAGCTTCCCTTATGCATTATTGAATGGATCTAAAATTATCTACCATTCTATCATCTAGATCAGCACCCAAAAAATTTCTTTCTCCAACATCATCTCAGTGCATTGGAGTTATGAACTTTATGCCATATAGGGCTTCATAAGGAGACATTTGAAGGCTCAAGTGAAAGCTGATGTTGTAAGAAAATTGAACCAATGGAAGTTTTTGAACCCAACCACCTTTAGAATATATAGATAAATCTCACAATATATATTATAGTGTTTAAATGATTCTCTCAGACTGAAAATATGTATGATGATGATAAACAGTATTGAAACTCAACTCTGTATCCATAGCATGCTGAAGACTTCTACAAAACATTAAGGTAAATCTTGAATCCAAATCAGATACAATTGAGTGTTTTACTCCAAGAATCCCATAACTTCCTTAATTTATAAACAATTAATCTATTAAATATAGAAATATTCTCAAACATATATGAATTTTGATGACTTCATAAGGTGGTCAACTAAAACAACAATAGTATTATGGAGTTTAGATGTTTTTGGGAGTTTCATGACAAAATACAAGGTAATTGTTTAACATTTCCATTCTAGTATGGGTAATGGTTGTTACATCCCCTTAGAAATCAATCTCTCAGCCTAAAAGTTTTGACACAACAGGTATCAGGATACATATTATGTGATATCCATTTCATGTTATCAAACTTGAAATACACTTTTGTCTCTCTATAGATCATTACACTTATAGAATAAATAGATAATGATGAACAATTAGATTCATCCAATAGACCCTTCTTCAAATATGGTATTTATGGAACACATACTCTATTTATAAAACTTATCATTCTAGAAGGATTAGGACTGAACTCCGATACATTCCTTTTATTCTTCTATAAATCAAAATCTTCGTTATATGAATTATTAATCCTCTCATGGATAGATGGTTGATCATTCATCTATGAAAGATAATATATTTCCACATTTATCAAGACCTCAATATCCATATTCTACAAAACCTATAAATTTTGGAAATCTTTCAATCATCTTCATAGAAAAACTAGCAAAGTCTTTTTTAATCAGAGAATCATCCACCTTTTTAACCTTTCTTGGTTGGTAATATATTGATTAGTCATAATATTTGATCAATTCCAACCATATTTTATGGAATATATTCAACTCTTTATGGTCAAATATATACTTCAATATTTTATGATTAGTATATATATCACACCTTTCACCATACAAATACTTCCTCCATATCATCAATTAAAAAATTACAGATTCCAACCCCAAATCATGAGTTGGGTAATTTTTCTCATGAATTCTCAATTTTAAAGAGTTATAATCTATCACCATATCATTCTTCATTAGGAACCATCTCAATCCATTCATTGCTGAATCACTATATATTACAAACCCTTCTTCATTACATGGTACTGTAATCATAGGCACACTGACCAAATATCTCTTTGGTTCTTTGAAATTTTACTCACATTTAACTATCCATGATAATTTAAACCCCTTATGTGTTAACTTGGGGTTTTTATTTTTTATTCATGATAAATCTCACAAAGACATCGATAATAACCATTTAACCCAAAAAAATTAAGTATCTCGGTTAATGTGGTTGGTTTGAACCATTTATTAATGACTTTAGTATTTAAAAGATTCACAAATATACCATCACTTGACATTATATGACCCGAGAATGAAACTTTTGAATGAAAAAAATTACACCTAGTAAATTTATAATATAGATTCTCATTCCTTATATTCATCTGTACAATCCCAAAATGTTCGTCATTATCTTCCTTAATTTTTGAATATAAAAGAAGACCAGATATAAGAACTAACAAAAATGATAATGGTAATCTATAAAGACTCTATTCAATAAATACACAAATATAGTAGGAGTATTGGTAAGTCAAAATTTCATTTCTATAGATTCATAATGATCGTACCTTGTACAGAAGATTGTTGTGGGTATATCCACATTCTTGTCCCTTAATTGATAAAATCTAGATCGAAGATCAATCTTGTAAAAATACTAATCTCCTCATAATTCATCAAAATTATCAACGATATGAGTTATAAGATACTTATTATTGATCATGATCTGTTTAATCTCTCGATTATCAAGGCAAAGACACATTTACCCATATTTCTTATTAATAAAAAGAATAGGTGCACCTCATGGTGAAGAACTAGATTAAATGAATCCCTTATCAAGATTCTCCTAGGGTTTCTTCTTAAATACATGAAATATAATTTGGGTCATTATATATGGATTAAATGAAAAATTTATAGCACCGGGTATAAAATACATTGAAAAATCAACTTCAATATTCAGTGGAAGACTAGGAAAATCTTCTCAAAAGAGATCAAAAAACTATTATACAATATGAATATCTTCAATTTTGAATTTTTCACCAACCATGTGAGATAAATATCCCCCATGAATAGATAGAAAACCCCATATAATTGAAGTAATTTCTATTGGGAGTTTATGTTTATTATTACACCAAAAGAAGAGAGTATATTGTTTCGAAATATTGAATGCAACTTATCATTCTTAATAATTGATATGGGATCTATACTTAGAGATAAAATCAATGCCCATAATTACATCAAATTAAACTAGAGGTATAATAACAAGATATACAGTAAGTATATTCCCACATACTTCTATTATATAAGAGTCATAGAATTGATATGTGATCATCCTACCATTAATATTTTTCACTTCCAACTCAACCTCTAATAACTGAGTCGTTGATGTGGTTTCCTTAAATACAATTCAGATATAAAAGAGTGCGTATAACATTAATCAAAAAAATATTTTCACTTATAGAATGGATGATAATTTTACCTTTCATCACATCTCTTGGAACCTCCACTTTAGTTTTAGTAATTACATATGCTTGACCATCTCCAATTGGTCTATTTTATGATATGTCCCTTGGATTCATGGGGAACTTGTTGGAATAATGCACCGTTTATTTACAATTTATGAACTGGAAAATAGTATATTATTATTTTTCCTGACATTCATTATCTAGATTACTATTTTCTATAAAATTATAACAAACACCAATTAACTTCAATCATTTTTCAGGATGGTTCATTTGAAAATTTTTACATGATGGAAATTTATTTATTATTTTATTCTTATTTAATGAATTAAATAATTATTGATACTCATCCAACCCATTATTATCATGATTTCCCTTAAAGAATAAAGATATATAAAATTTATTCTATGTATTAATGGAAATTTATATCATATCATCATAAAATCAGAAAATTTGAGAAAATAGTTCCCTTCAAATACTTGGATTAATACAATCAAAGAAACTACCAATATTGCTTCCTAGATTATGTATGTATTCTAAAACATTCTTGGATAATATTATAAAGTTATCCACATACTCTTTCACACTTTCATCTTCTAATTCATTAAAGTTAGTAACTTCCTTTCTATTTTAGCTTGATGTTCTCAAAGAAAGTGTTTCTCAAATAATATCACTAAATTTATCATTCTATGCTTTCTATTTCTTCAACCTTATTATTTTTCTAGATCAATGACCACCATGTATCAGTATCCCTACTCAACGAATACATTTCCATAATAACTATTTCACTTCCATTACATCTGAAAGGAAGGAATATATTTTTGAGGGTCTTAATCTATAGCTCGACTACAAAGGGATTAGTATTTATATTAAAAGATGGAAGTTTTTTCACCTAAAATTATCCAAAATTGTTGAATCACACTTTATAATGATAGGTTTATCTATACGGAAAAGGTTATTCATTATAATTGGAGTTTTATTTCCTAATATAATGATGATCACCTTGGTTCATACATCCACTGTATTGGATTACTAGGTAGGGAAATCCCTACATTGTCAATGAGTGTTTATTTTACTTCTTTCATTATGATCCATAACTAAATAATGGAACATACTGAGTTATCTCATTATCAACATGAATATTAAGACATAAAATAAAATACCTATAATTATAAATTTTCACAAATACTAAAAGGGGTTATCAGAATTCTCATGTAAGATAAATTTATTTAAGATCTTGTACCCATGCTTTTCACTAAACATCCTCTGATACCAATTATAGAAAACCCAACTCCATTAACCTATAATTGGTTTCTACTTTATTACATTGGTAAAAGATATAATGGATCTCACCATGTTAGATAAATCTGTTTAGTAGTCTTTTAAAATATATATATATACATGATTCTAATATTAAATTGGCAATATAAAATACATAGCATAAGAAACACTCTCACATCTATGATACTATTTATAATATCCTTCTTCATAACCTAGATAAAGGAAATAAAATAATGGGTAAGATCAGATGCTTCATAAGTGTTATGTACAAGATATGATATCATGAGTAAATAAGGAATAATCAATATAAAAAGGAAAATAATTGAAAACACATGTAATTTAATCAATAACATTATCATAAAATGCATCCATGGAAAATATCAATGTAGTAATCTTATGAATAATAATTACTAATTATAAATGAATGAAATTAGAAATGTTGTATGTCATGGTATCAATCATCATGATATATTTACTATCATGGATTTTTGATAACATGGTTTAATCGATGGATATGTATACACCAAAACTCATTTAATAAATTTGGTCAACTGATTTGTCTCATTAGACATATCAATACATTGAGGGGCTATATATTTATGGGACCCACCCATCAATGTATATAAAATTAATTCATCATATATTAAATGATAAATTAATTTTATAATAATATTCTTTATCAACAAATATTTATATTGAGTATAGAATATGGAATATCAATATTTCCTTAGTAAATAATATAACTTTCAAAGTAAAACTTATATGTATAAATGATATACAGTTTAAAAAATAATCATATCCATGATATAAATAATATGGATATTTATGATTAATTTAATGTCTAATGATCACTAGAAATTTAATTCTTCAATACAAAGTTAATAACCACAAAATTAAATAAAATATGAGATATTACCATCAATTCATCATAAAAGTTGATTTTATTATAAAATTATTTATTTTAAAGAATATGAGGAAATAGAAGTGAATAATTTATAACAATTTTGAATAATAATGTTTTATTTGTAAAACAAATGAAATATTTTAGAATAAACTAAAGATCATAAAATAGTTATGGAGGGGGGAATCTGTTAATTACATATACAATAAAAATAAGCATTCCTTCTAACTTTAAAAGAAGTTGAAATGAACCTTTCAAAAAATGTTTTAAGGTTACCTTTAAAACTATCACAAATTAAATTACAACATTAAATTCACTTAATAAATAATTTTAGATAATATAAAGAACTTTTCAAATAAAATAAAAAAATATTGACATGGAAGAAAAATAAACCTGATCAAAAATTAGAAATAGGATCATATTTTATTTTTAAAATTTATTTTCTTGATCAAGATCCAGAGATTGGAAAAGTTATAATAAAATATAGAAACTACTTAAATATTCATGGGATAAGAAAATAGATATATTTTATAATGGGTAGATTACAATATTCTATCAGTGAAAATAAGAGCAGTCCTGAAAAGGGATATTGTAAAATAAATTCTTACCTCTTTGGTAACTTTAAAATTATGACCTTATGAAGGAGTAACTTGAATTAAATAGTTTATAATCACGAATAAATATATATTTATATTAAATGAATCAATAGGTTTTTATATATTCCACTTAAAATTATATATTTTCATAATACCAAATATGTCTTAATAGAATGGAAATTGAGATGAAATCCCTTACAAAGATCATGTCATCTAAATGAGAATTATTTAATTTAGATATTATCTATTAAAGAATTAAATATAAAAAGTATAATTGGAAATATAAAATAAATTAATCAAAGTAATTTTTCACATAATTTTACATAATATAATGAATGAAGAGGTTTTATAACCCAACTAAAGGGAATTGATTTAAGAAACCCACTATCTCAAATTTTATATGCCTTGTAAGTGATTTATATCTCCTATATAATAAATTTAGATTTATTATAATTATATAAAAAATAATTATTAATATCTAAAATATAATATATGATCCATTAATAACATTTTATTTCCCATTTTTTAATAATATTTTATTATTTTCATTATTTTTGGTGATAACGACTTCATTTTTCATGTATGTTTTGATTTAGAAGTTTCTTTACTTGTATCTTAATAATGGTTCAATCATATCAATAATTTTATTTGTGACATAAATATTATATAAATATATATTAAATATATATATATTAAATATATATATATATATATTCACCCATAAAATATAGATATAGAAAAATAAATTACACTATTCATAGAGATTGATGGTCGTATATATGCATGAAATTTGTTTTCACTTTTTGAAAAAATGGAATGAATGAAAGGGAAATGATAATTAAACTTCACAAGATCATTTTAATATCATTTATATATTATATATTTATTAAATCCATCCTTATTACCGTCCATGTAAAATAGAAATTAAAACAGATCACTTTGCTTCGTGGAGGTGGTAGTTCATACACACACACAAGAGACATTATAGTTTTCCAGCGGATTGGAAGGAAATAAGGTAAATATGATAACATAATTTTAGATTAATAATTATTTCAAAAATATTATATATATTAAATAGTTCCTTATTTATAATCATTCATGTAAAGTGGCGATGAAAGACAAATTACATTACTACGTAGAGTCGGTAAGTCATATGTACGTATGAGTGATGTTTTTTATTTTTTAGGATTGAAAAGATATATAATATGGTTATACCATAATAATAATAACATATATATATATTTATGATATTTTAGTTATTTTTTTATGTTGTTTACAATATATTTAGAGGTTGTAGGATAAGAAATAAACACCAAAGAGTCGATAAAGATGATTACCTCTTATTTAGATGAATTCTTTTATATCCCTTATTAAGGAAACATGGAATCATATTTCAAGAATAAAATAATGTATAATTTATGTATAAGGAATTTTATAATTTAATTGGATAGGGTTTGGTTTATATTTTTTTCCTCAAATTAGTGTAAAGAAAATTGATAAGGGGTGTCCTTTTATAACTGTGGGGAAGAGTATTATTGGAATTTATTAAATTATTAACTTAATATAAATTATTTTTCATCTAAAAATGGTTCCAAATTGATATAATTAAAATTTATGAAGATTATAATTGAAAATCGCCTCATAAAATAAAATTGGGGCATGGTTTGGTTATGTTTTCACCCTTATATTTTAGTTTTCACCCCCCCCCCCCATTAACCCTTTTTATAATTACCTTAATATCAATTTTTTATTCCCTTTATGGTATAAGAATAATACAATAAATAGAACAGAAATAAATAAATGGACCATTTTGGATAATTTAATCCATATTCCATTTAAATTTTCAAATATAATATTCTTACGGATTTTAATTCATTAAATAAAATGTCGTTTATTATAAAATGTCATTAATGTCATTTTTTGGAACTATTCATTTAATTTGACATTGAAAACAACATTATAGAAAATAAATTAGAATATAAACCTTTCACACATTACTAATATGTTATATTTATCTATTAAATTCAAGTTATACTATAAATCACTCAAACAAAATTAATTTTGAATTTTTTAAAATCATTAACTTGATTTTTCTACTACTTTCACAAGCACTCTATCATTATTATGTAAGAATTTAAGGTAACTATTTCATAAATAAATTAAAAATAATTAACCATGATAAAAAAATAAATCCTCTCTGAAATAATATTTTATAACCAAACATGTGTTTTTTATCTCTATCATAAAATATTATATATAATAAAAAAAGAGAGTGACATTTTTTACTTTATCCTTTACTTAAATATTATAACATCCAAAATCAAAGATAAATTAAAAAAGGTCATATTTTATAATTTCTGATGATTATGGAAAAAATAAACTCATCTAATGAAATAATGTTTGGTTTTTGATATATTTTTAATGTATTATCACAATATTTTTAACCATAATTACTAAATTTACACTTCACTAAGGTGATAATTTTTATCACAATTTCCAATCATAATGTTTAAAAATAAATGAAATATATTTACTAATTTTTAACATAATTATTACAAATATGGAACAAATTTTATCAAATTCAATCTCTATAGGTGGCACAAATTTATTTTATAATAATCCTACAAAGTGTGATGAAAAATGGTTTTTGCAAAAAAAATGCCTTTTATGTATAAAAGTATTTTCATAACAAGATCAAGTATAATATTGATCCATATGATATAAAATATATTATTTTTAACAATATGATGTTTATGAAACTGTAAAACCAATCCAAATCAAAATTATGTTTTGAAAATACTGTAAAAATAGTTTTCTATAAAAATCGTTCTTTTCATTATTCACCCAAAAATTGACTTTTTCAAAAAATTCTTAAAAAATTAAAACTAATATTATATTGACATAATGGTTTCAATAATAATATTTCAATATTTTTTTCTTCATTTAAATTCAGTGTTTTATATAGAATAATCTATCAAATAAATTTATTTAAAAAGAAATGTATCATAAAATCATGGGGTGTTAAACATGCCATACATATATTCATGTTAGTCACATTCATGCATAAAAACATATATCATGATTAGAATAAATTAATTATAAGTAATCAATAGTCTATTTGTTAAAAGCACTACATATATTTTCATAGGCAGTTGATTACTTCAAACCTCTATCAATCACAAGAATCTAAGACCATGACATGTGAACTTATGTGTCTATCCATGATTCTTGAACTCACCCACTCTAACCAATTAGGAAAAGAAAAAATCCCTTAAATTATAATAATAGAATCATAAATATCAAAAATCATGTGAATCGCTGGTGGTGAAATCACTAAATAGTAACAACAAACAATAAGAACATCAATCCCACCCCTGTAAACATACCTTTTCTCTAATACATGGTTTGGCTACTCCCAAAAATGAGTTCCTTACTATATCCTAAAAACATCCTATCTAATTTATACCTCTCCCAAATATTAAGATAAAATTAAAACACATCTGATACCATTTTGTAAAATCCGTCGACCTGGATAACCCAGTCCAAACGATTGGAATGTCACATGACCTCATGCATGCGTCTTCATACATAAGAGTATACCGACTTGAAGCAAGGGCCTAAGTGGAACCATGGGGAGAAAATGATCTTTGTAAAAGAGACAAAAGAATAGTACTCAATCAAAAAATAATAATCAGAGTAAATAGTTTAAATATAAAATGGAAATAATAATAACATCAACACATGCTATAATAGATGTCAGACATGCCAACAAATAACCCAAAGTTCAAACATGTGGAAGGTCTATATAAAATAAAAATTCTAAATATAGGAAAATATACAAGGATACTAGTGTCTATCCCAGTATCAGCCCAACCAACCTCATCCACATCTATAACTTCCCAAAATAGGGTCCCATCTCTCACCTAAAATACCTGACCAATAAAGGTTCCACGCACATAGAGATTCACATGTAGGGTGTGAGTATAAACCCATTAGGACACCACCAATGAATCCTTATCATAAATGAAGTAGGTTATATAAAATTTAATTCAATTATGGAAATATATATAAAAATAAACATACAACCCTCTTGTTAATCATTCACCAACCAGACCACCACAGACCCTAGCTATACCTAGTTTCACTCATAGCCACAAGGAATGGTCCATCGAAACTTATGAGCACATGAAACCCATGGACTATTCATGATCAAATATCATGGCCCCATAAAGTACCTAAAACCTTCTCTAAAGACTCTTAGGAGTTCAATAAACCACATTAGTTGATCCCCATATATTCAAGGGAGACCAAACAATCACACTAGCCCACCGCAAGGGTTTTTTAAAGGCACAACCATCACACTAGAACATCCAATGGGTTCTTGGGAGGCCCAACTTCACAGTTGACTATATCGAGGGTTCTAGGGAGTCCCAAACATCACATTATCTCATACCAAGGGTTCTTGTGAGGTCAAATATACATTCAAAAGTGTATAGATCAACATGTATAAGCAAGGAAGACATCCCATCACACCCCGATCCAACATCGCACTCTTGAAGTTCTTCATAACAACCAGACCAAACTACCTCACTCATGGTCATCATTATACCATACATCCAAAAATTAAAAATCTTACCCATGATCATATTTCACTCAACCAATTCATCCTAACTCATCTCAAACCCAAATGGAACTTTCCATGCCCATTTACCCAAGAAGACATCCAAACCCGTATAACCCATTAAAAACCATCCACCCACCAATTGAAGTGTAAAATATAATTTAATTCTCTACCCAAACCCCCATGATAAATATCTAAATTATTATATCCCCTTCTGTACTCAAACAAAACCTTCCATGTTTTTTTTAATAAGGCATACATCCCAAACATTACCACTGACACACAACCGTTATCTAAAAGTTTGAAAGTGCACCCTGAAATGGATTTACAACCAAAACCCCTAGGTCATCAAACCCATAAAATGTACCCTCAACCAAGCCTAAACATATTTTTCCAATCCAAAAAACCTAATAATAATTCCCTATGTACATTTATAATACAAGTCCATTTTCATTATTCTCTAGGCACACAACCTGTAGTTTCCATCCAAGGAGCCTTCTATATCAAAACGAACCTTCCTACTAATGATAATACCAAATTACTAGGTCTAAAATGGATATGAAAACATACACATGAATGAAAATGAATACAATTTAATAAATGGTTCATAGAATGGTATAGACTTCCTACCTTAATAATGATAGAGCACAATTTCTAAGAATCACTACTTGAATTGATAATGACAAATTGATTCCAAGAATACATCCCTAAGTCCAAAAAAAAATTGGGTATTGGTAATGAAAATCGAAGACAAACATGGGTTTAAGGTAAATATAGTATAACAAATATTGTTTTTTTGGTTTAGTCCTTTGAATATTTCAATAAATATCTAAGTATTTTCAATATGATTCGGCACTATATTTGGATGTCATAGGAACCCAAAATAAATATATTAGAAAATTTAATATATATTAAATCACCCACAAAATATTATTTTGGAATAAATAGTTTTCCCATTTATTGGGACCTCAGATGAAATATCTAAGACCGTGGTTGATTCCAAAATGTGGGGTTTTCCATGGGAATGATATTAGGTCAGTTAGTGTCGGGCATTCGGTTAGAGGTTACCATTGGAAGTGTGTTACATGTATTAATTTATTGATTTAATTTAATTATTTATTTTTCTGAATCCTATTTCCTTTCAATATATATACTTGTTTTGTAAAATTCCAATGTTTATCCATATAACACTAGGTGATTTGAGAGTTGGATGAGTTATTCTTCCTTGGTATTGTCAAACTAGGAATGTGGATCAATGAAAATGAGAGAGGGGAATCATGAGATAGTCAATGAACATAAAATTTCATCTTATTCATCACTAGATAATGTTTTCTTCCCTAAATATTAATCCAATCCTATTTATGGGTATATTATTTCATGATTTTCTACCCAATTTATTAAATTTATGAGCTTGGAATTTTTTTTGATTATTTATTCCAATCGTATTCATTGCATGAACCCTATATCTTTTATCATTATTAAAACTAATTAGTATCCTTGTTTCACATATTATTCGAACCGAAATTATTTATTTCATTCATGGTTGTTGGTTAGGATTGAATTGATCAATGGGGATATCACTTCTTTCTTTTTCATTTCCACCACATTTCTTCATGTAATTTTTCAATGGAACATAGGGTCATGGTTTGATAGTTTCATGATAGATTCAGGCATGATCATACCCCCAGATTCATGGAAGATGTGTTCATTACATACTAGTTAGTGTTTTATAGATGGATCATGATGTGATGTGGGTTTCAAGTGTTCAAGATATGGATTCAAAGAAAGATCATATTTCATCATCCATGAGAATTGTTCGGTAGGACAAAATGAGTAACTCATGGTTGGGGTGGAAAAATCAAACCAATGGTGAACTATCGGGCATGGTAATAACTATACCCACACTCTCTAATGTGATTTGAGGTAATAACAATAGAAATGATTACATGAGTGATACACATGAATGTTTTTTCATTTTTTGGTAAATCAAAATATACACAGCCTGAACTATGTAAAACACATGTCATGTAGTCCCATTGTTTTTGTGGCTATGTTTTTTGATGGAGATAAATAAAAACATCATGTGTGGCTACATGCATGCCTTGTGACCCAATACTAATGTCTCAACTTATACTCTGAAAGTACATGGGAATGGACATGGCTAGTCACATGGTTATGGCTAGAGTACATGAGAATATCTATGTACTTGAACACAGCGAGGGTTCCTAGACATGGTCAGTGTAAATGGGCACAACCATTATACTCTTTCATGGCTAGAGTACACAAGAATGGTCCAAAGAACATGGTCACAATACTAAATACAAGGTAAGATCTAAAGTAGCCATGAAATTCTATTTATACCATATACATGTCATGTACATTCCTAAGAAACTTCCACCTTGTGTATCTCCTTTTTTGGGACTCGGATTTGGGCCTACGAGTATCTTATCTTATGAAATTTTCCATATTGAATGTGATGATGGAGATTATCTTTCTATGTATTACATTTACCTCCCCATCCTGCACTCTTTGAGCTTTTATGGGGTGATATTCCCTCACTATAGAATGTCCCCCTCTACTTTGGACCATAGTGATGAGGTGCAGGCCATCCACATAGATTCTCATGGGATTATACATGATTTTTGGAATTACATATGGACCATTAGAACTGTATGTTAACTCATAATTTTTAGTTTTACTATATAAATATAGATCCCTTTCCTATCATTGGTTTCTTTATGAGCATATATTTTGGGTTTCGTTTCCCACTTTTTTATGGGTGGAGCTGACAATCACATCATTATATTTCCCCATTCGTGGATTTCAAGGCATCCTATTGGGTAAGTATATACTCATACCTCTATGGGATTCACTTGAATTTGTTGTTTATTATGTAGATTAATGGTAGATTAGTAGTGATATTGGTAGACCAGGTATTGGAGAATCATAGTTGTACCTAGAGGATATAACCTTGTTCAGTGATCGAATTTATAGATTGTGAGACATGGTATATTTAGTCACTTTTTTTCGATCCATTGTCGAGTTGGGACTTCATTTCTGGTTGGGCATGTATTTATCCCCTTTAAAAATTTTGTTCTACATTGTACTTTGACACTATCCTATAGTTTGTTTTGTGCATGTTTTATACTCTAGTTATTTAGTATTTCCGTATATCTATGCATTGTTGCATATCTATGGGTGTGTGCGTGAATATAGGTACTTATCCTCAGGCCTCCCATTTTAGTTTTAGTTCAATTAGTATCCCATTTTCCTCCCCTATCTTATAAGTGGTAGCCTTGGGGTGTCTCACTAGGCTTACTACTGGCTATATAGCCCTATTGGGTCGAGTCAGGACATAATGGTATCAAATCTATATTTCCCGGGTTATTATTTGGATTTTTCCTTGTTATGAGGATTTTTTTGGGAACATAGGGTGATGGTGTTGGAGTGTCTCAAGTGTATATTTCAAGAGAGGGAATATAGTATCGATTTTGAGGCTGACAAATCCATTCATCAAGACTCTGACTGCCTAATTTTTGACCTGACACACTGATACATCAATTTCAGTGAAAAAAATAGAACATGCATCATATAGGATTAGTTATTTTGACTTTTATGCCCTTCTTGAGTCAGCTCCTCATATATGCTCATCTAACAATGCTACATCTTCAGAACATTCCGGATTCCTCCATGATGCTATCTAGCTTGGATGCTAATACATGATTATGATGATGAACAGTTGAGTGAGGAGGCCTTGGTTCTGGGACTTACTCATGTGTTGTTTCCCTCAGTGGTATAAACTGATGATCTATTATGTGTGGGAAAACTAATAGCTTTGATAGGTCGGGATGAAAATACCTATAGGATTAGCCTGTTTTTTGAGTTCTAGTGAAGTTTATCAATGAGGTTTGGCGGTGTTCCAGACCCATAATTATTAGAGGGTTGGCTCAAGTTGGAGGTCTCGGTCTTCAAACTTTTTCAGAACTTGATCAATAAAATGGTTATGCATGTATCCAACCTTCTTCATGGAGAAATATGGTTCTCATGGAATTTTATTACCTAGAATCGTGATGATTTGACACTGTCATTGTTAGACCTCTAGTATCAATTTTATAATGAGTATTACCCTTATTTCTTTTTCTTTTTGTCGACTCAGGAGATTATCGATCTATAGCTGGGAGATATGTTAGTTATCAAATATTCCATGAGGTTTACCAACCTTACATGTTATTCCCTCAAGATGGTTTGAGATGTATTACTTTATGTTTGGAAGTTTGATATGGTCCTTCACAGAGACATCCAGGCTAGCGTAGACTCCTTATCCCTACCCATGTATGTTAGAGTTCTAGAGAAGGCGTTGGTTATAGAGAGATTCCTAGAAGAAGGATGTCGGATGATGAAAGTTAGAAATGAACATCATATGGATGAGCCATCTTCAATAGCTAGTAGGTTTCAATCATCAAGGTCTCAGCACAGGAGACCTCCTCATGCCCAAAATCATACATGTGTTCTATGGAGTAGGGTTCTCCTAGAGGATCCATTCATCCAATAGAGGGGTGACTCTATGCTTGTGATAGGTGAGGTCCCATGGCTCATGATTACCTGACCTGATGGGTTGAGGAGGGTAGGAATACAGTGGATGGACAACCATGATTGAGGTGGCAACATGATATGAGATCTCCCATGCATGGTAAGGGTGTCCCCTAGGGAGGTGGTGTTGATAGAGGAGTAGGTGGATCTCTAAAGGGATTATCTATAGGTAGAGTATTAAAATATGAGCTAATATCCCCCCACTGCCACCACTAGGAGGAAAATTCTAGTCTTAGAGGGCTTGCGGTCGAGGTTGCAAGTAGTTGTAGACTATAGAGGGATTTGATCGGGCTACTCCTAAGATGATTTGAGGTGTAATCAATTACTTTTATACTCTTACTCTAGTACTTGTAAACATGTGTTAAAATAATTCATTTATCTCAATATCCCTTGTGTGAGAGATAAATATTCCAAATGAGTATTTTCCAAAAAAAAATTTGGCATGAGGTTCCTATAAGGAGTGGTACTTCTATGCTGCAAATCTTCAAGTATTGTGAGTTAGTGTTTGGTCAAAATAGTTTCTCATGGAACATATTTTCATCATGATAAAATCTTATGACATAATATTTTGTGTGGATTTGTTGTTTATGGTTTGTTCCCATATGTAATTTCATAGTATGAGAGATATAAGATTTTGAATAGATGGAACGATATTCTTCCTTATGGGTTAAAGAGATCTTATGGATAAGTGAGTGGGTCTTGTGAGTTAGAAACTATAACCCATCAGTTGGATATTTTATCCCTTGGTGTAGGGGGATCTTTACTAATATATCTTCCAATGGTTTCGGTGGATTATATATATTTCTTTATCGAATTTGTTCTTAGACTACCTTTAGAGAGTGATATTAACTTCTATATTGACTTAAACACCAGTACCACACTAATATCTTCTATGGAATATTTTATTTCTCCCACTGAACTCTAGGAGATAGGGGTGTTTTTGGAATAATTTTTAGAAAATGTTTTTATCAAACCAAGTGTTTCCCCTTGGTAGCTCTAGTTTTTTTATTGAAAATGAAATATGGGATTTTGAGGCTCTATGTTGACTATCGTTGCCTAAATTAGTCAATGATAAATAACTATTATCCTTGTTGATTATTGATGGCCTTTTTGACCAATAGAGAGGTTTTTATTGGTTCTCTCATACTAATCTTAGGTCTGACTACCTTCAGTTGTGTAACACCCCGAGCTTCCACGATACGCCTCTCTTTCAATAATGCAATAGCTTGCATTGTACGCAAGTTCGAGTTCTAAAACACTGTGACTAATCAAAGTAGCCGTTATGAATAGTAATAACCACTTTTTAAAATTATAGAAATCTTATATTTCAAAATGGACTTCATTTTTGTATTCGTAATATCGAAATTAGCCTATGTTGAATTTTTGGTATTTTTCTGAGAACTTCTAATTTTTTATGAATAGTGAAAAATACTTAAAAACAACTTTTTAATCAAAATAATTTATGGTGATAAATTATACTATTTAGTGGTTTTAAAGTATAATTATAATATATTTTTACAATTTTATCCAATGGTGGTCATTAGAATTAATTTAACATTGAAATTGGACATAAACAATTGCCAATCTTTTGATATAAATTGTTTCTTAAAAACACGCTATTTGTTGTAACAACGGGAATTAATTATAAAATTAATTAATACAACTTATATGTTAGTAATTTTGTAAAATAGACATCATTTTTGAATTCGGAATATCAATTATAGCTTAGGGTGAAATTTTGGCCTTATTCTGAAAAACTTCAATTTTTGATGAATAGTGAAACCACTAAGTGGTTGTTAAAAACTGATTTTTCGTTAAATGAAATATTACCACTTCTGTGTTTTGATTTTCAAAAATCCGACATACATGGTTGTCATTAAGAAGTAAAATGTGGTTCGATAAGATTAAAATAATTTTTAGTGAATAGTAACTTTTAAGTTCTTAATCGCGATTAGAGGTAATTAGTGTAGTTTAAGGTAAAAATAATGTTTTAATAATATGAGATGAGCATGAAACTTGTACTACTCATATTGGATGAGTCATGGCCGACCAATACAACCCATGGGTCAACTTGGGGACCCCATGGAGCCACTTTAGTTAGAAAATGACATAAACACCTTTTATTTAATGTTAAAGTAAAAAATGACACAAACATAAAATGTTTTACTAAAACAATTTTTACGTGGGGTTACACAAGTCCAAATTTTGATTATAAATATTCATTAGAAAGCTAAAACGATTTACTAAATCATAGTAGTTTCATTATAATTTTTATACATTAAATAAATTAAATTATTTATGACATCATTATGATGCAGCGATGACCTCATTATTTAACGATTTAAATAAAATGAGAAGATAATGCAAAATCCAAGGCTTACACTTGTCCAAAGCCTATTGGATGAAGATATTTCGAAACCTTATCACCTTAGACTAGAATTATATAAGTTTGGGACCTTTATAATCCGAAAAGCATTGTGTAATAATGTAACATTTCAATCTTTCCAAAAGTGCCCCTCCTCTCCACTTATAAAAGCCCCCCACCTCTCCCACCTTATTTACACTTTCAAGCCATTTGGCTCGGCCAACCTCTGCCCAAATACTCTCCCAACATCCCCCTCTTACTCCTAGAAGCCTCACTTTGGGCAGAACTCTTCTCAAGGAAGCCTTTGGCTCAAATCAAAAAGAGTTACCCAATTTTGAGGTAATGTCTTCTCTAATGTTGTTTTGTTTTATTTTTCTTCTCCAACCCCCTAAACTCTTTTTATTAATTTCTTTTGTAACAACACCAGTATCCTCAATATACTAGGATGTTGTTATAAGAAGTATTCGAGATACACTTACACACACCTACATCTAATGGTTAAAGAACATACGGTTTCTGTGGATGGCGAATTTCTGCCTCACGAAACGATGATTGTTCAACACTCATATAACACCTTCAAAGGTGGCCATTAAGATGTCACTATTTTTATATATGATATATAATATGTTTATGTTTTACTTATTCTTCTGTATTTCTCATTTATGGCATACTTTATGATTTCCATTATGGGTAAAACGTGATAATTTCATTTTAGGAAGTGCGGACTACCGCCCCCTCAAAGTGATTTGAATCGTTAATGCCATATGTGGGATGTATAAAGGATGGAGTAAATGGTATTATACACTATATTATACTGGAATTATATTATACACTTATATCATTATTATTTCGTTCCATTAAATATGAAATAGAAATGAAAGTAGCGTTCATGCGTACGTACGGCTTACCGTCTCCATGAACGGTGCATTTCAGTTCTTACCTCTAAATGTTACGTAATATTATAAATGAATGTATATACTGGATATATATGATATATATGACATCTAAATCATGAGTATAATTCTGGAGATAATTGATATTCTACCACATAAACAACTTGTAATTATAAGAAATTTATTGTTGACTCAAGTAACAAAGATCGACAAAACGACCGTTATTAACTTAAATAATTACATAATGTTCATAACATTGTAATAAGTGATATAAAAAGGATAATGAAATTAAAAATGGTTCTTAATAAGTTATATATTAACTCTAGTTTATTATTCATGAGGTTAAAGAACGGTTGAGTCAAGTCGGACATGAGGTAAGGAAATTTCTTAACCCAACTTCCATTCTTTGGGTTAATCTCCTACTTTCAAATTATGTCATGATATTATTATGTATTATTTTATATTTTTACTTTCTTTATGTGTAAATATAGTGAATACACATAATAGATCTATTTTATTTTAAAAATGATCTTTTTAAGGACTTCGTCTCAATCCCCTTTCATTGAGGCATATTTGGTTTTATACACAACTTTCTTTTATACGGTGTATAAACCCCTTTGACTTTTATATTTATTCAAAAGGAATCTTTTTTATACGAAGCGTTTTGCTAAACGACAAAAGGGAATGTTTTTCTTTCCATACTTATGCGGAGACAATGACTTCTCCGCCATCGTGACCATTATTTGAGTTTCGGCTTCCTCTACAAGCCATCTTTTTTTTAATGAAAAATAAATACAAAGTTTTAACTTTCTTTTACTTTGGTATTGAAAATGGTTTTGAAAGCGTTTGTATTATAACAATGTGTTGTATTGATATCTTGTGATTGAAATGTGGAAATGTTATGTTTCCTTTATGAATGTTTTATGTGATACGATTATGTTATGGTTTATGATATGTTTAAACCTATTCATATGAGGAATGTATTGGACTTAATAAGTGACGGGTGGAGCCCGCTATAGCTCCTCGATGCATCGGTAGGTCTCATGAGACAACTAGACGTGGAATTGGCCGAGGCCCTTTCCCAATTTGATTTATGGTTTTGGCTGAGGCCTTAATCATTTTAGACGTCTTGGCCGAGGCCTTTACAAAGTGTTTCAGAATATCTGGCATTATACATTCCCTCATTATGAAAGTGGTTTTTGATATTGCATGTGATTATTCGAACAGTAGAATATCCATGTGAAGAAGTGAATGAAATTATCTCATTTTACTTTTTTCATATTATGTTGAAGTTCATGTTTAAAAGGCTTTTGTTTTAGTTATACATTACCTTAAATGTTGATGTTTATTTATGAAAGCTTCCGCAATATTGTTATCCTTACTGAGCATCTGAGCTCACCCCTTTCAATGTTTTAATATTTTCCAGGATGTGAAGAAGTATTTTATGAATGTATCTAGTGTTTCCAAGGCTACTAAACTAATCGGTCTTTCGAGACTTGATCTTTTGTGATCATGCCAATGTTACGAACTAATGCACCGACTCTGGGTAGCTGGGTTCGGGGCGTTACAGTTGGTATCAGAGGCAGTATAGTACTAACCTTGGAAGCTAGATTTAGATAAACTCTGATTAGAGCACATAGCCCAAAGATAGACTTTGAGGATTAGTATAGAAGAACTTCCTAGAATTTTGTTATTGTAGAGATTTTGTGTGTTTTCCGAGCAATACATCCCTGTCTAGATACGAGCAGGTGGAGGCGGCTCTGGCACAGATGTACCTAGGGGTAAAACCCGAAAACACCGCTTTGAGCTAGACTCGAACGGGAACTGGTGCACGACAACGGGCATTGCTGTACTCTTGGTTACGACACTCCCGGGGGATATGCTTAGGATAATTCTCATTTTATTTACAAACCACTATGAAGGGTTATGAGTATATACTTCCTCAAAGAAAACATTTCTTTTTATGATTATGGATTATATCCATAAATAGTTCAATTTATGTAAAGTGTTTAACAAGTATGGAATTATGTATTTTGATTCATAAACTAATCCAGTTTATGCCATTGTTTAGAAATGGCGCCTAGTGGAAGGAATGGAAACCGTATCAATTCACGAACTCTGTGTAGGGATTTCCCTCCTGCTCAAGATAATTATTGTGGATCTGGAGATACAACTGGTGCTGATCAGCTTCTCACCGTACTGGGACAACTCACGCAGGTTATGAATAATAACCTTACTCGTATTGAGCACCCTGATCCGCAACGTGGAGGATCAATGTTAGACCGCTTCATGAGGCAACAACCACCAACCTTCAATGGGAGTACAAATCCTATAGTATCTGAGCAATGGATAAATTCCTTAGAGAAAATATTCCATGCCTTGGGGAGTAGCAAAAGGGGGAAGGTAGTCATGGAAGTTTACCGCCTCACTGGAGATGCCGATCAGTGGTGGTCGCTGATTCAAAACACAAAGGAAGATGATGACGTATCGAATATGGAATGGAGGGAGTTCAAAGATATGTTTTTAGAAAAATATTTTCCTCGTGACCATCGAGCAGATATGGAAAGGCAATTTCTGAGTTTGAGGCAGAAGGAGGATGAGAATGTCGCAAAGTATGAGGCTAACTTTACAAGGTTAGCGAGGCATGCTGCCGATTATATACGTAATCCAAGGAGTAAGATTGATCATTGATTTGATGGGTTAAAACCATTTCTCCGCCGAGCTTTAGTATCACAATCCTTCTCATCATACGAAGATATTGTCTCGTGTGCTATCAAGACAGAAAAGGAATTCTCTAAGTCTTATGACAACAAAGTAAAGCAAGAGAAGAAGAGAATGGTGGAACAAGAGACAGATAAAGGGAAAAAGGGAAAGAAGGATTTTCCATTATGTGATAATTGTGGGAAGAATCACCCTAGTACTTGCCTAAAAGGAATGGGAGTTTGTTATAAATGTGGAGAAAAGGGTCACCAGGCTCGTGATTGCAAGGGAAAGAAAGAGGCTGTCAAAGTTGGATGCTACAATTGTAGGGAAACGGGGCATTATGCAAATGAATGTCCTAAGCGTTAGGGAAACTTACCTCAGAAAAGGCCAAGGGATCAAGGCCAATCTTATGTTGTGACTAAAGTTGAAGCGGAATAATTAATGTATTGGTGCTTTTGGACTCAAGGATTATATTCTGGTTATAAGAATAATGTGATATATATATATGGATTGTACTGCAGTACTTGTTGATTTCAGTAAGGTTTTAATATGATTAAGGTAATCATATTTTTAGTATATGACAATAAGAGAAACTTTTCTTTGTTTGGGGAATCTGATGTTACAATTGATTTTGGAATTTAGAGACCTTTTAGAGAAAGTCTGGACGAAGATATTTTGGATAACTATAAAGGTTGGAGTGGATTAAGTTGAACTTTGGATAGTATTGTTTAAGGTTAAAACATTTATGAAGATTATTTTTGGAATAGTATAGTACTATATTTTTAGGAAAAGGACAACCTTCAGGGTGGGGAATAACCCATCGCGTCGGACAAAGCTGCAGGAATCGAACCCACAACCATAGTGCGACAAGCCTTTATTTCCTACCACTAGCCTACAGGAAGTCCCTGGTTATTACAAAATAGTTTTACTAATCTAAATGGTATGTGTTAACATTTAGAACCTTATACAATTAGGATAAATAGAATATTTTTGAGTTCCGTTACCATTTGGAGTAAAAGTTGGGTTTGTGGTAAAAATATATTAACGAATGAAAGTATACATAACGAGTATGTATATTCCCTTACGTTCTTAGTAAATCTCCTAAATAAATTCCTCAACATTATAAAAGGTAACTTAAAACAAAAATGTTGTCGGTTAACTTTTCCAACTGGGGATTCAATGACTGTTTAACCAATCACAAGTTTGTGATTTTCTTGTGGTTAAACTTTCTCCTAATCCTGTTTTCTATAACTCTCCATCAGACCTTGATGGTTTGTTTTTCTTCCATAACCATATTTTCATAGAATCCTAGAATGGGCTATATCGGGTGACCTTTGTACTTATCCTGCCTTCTTTTAATGTTATATATTTATTAACCATATTTCCGATGTGGGTTTTCCTCAAAGGTATTTTCTCTTTTCAACCTTTTATTTTCAAAGAAAAATATCAAATTGCGAGGACGTAATTTATTGAAGGAGGGGAGAATGTAACACCCCGAGCTTCCACGATACGCCTCTCTTTCAATAAAGCAATAGCTTGCATTGTACGCAAGTTTGAGTTCTAAAACACCGTGACTAATCAAAGTCGCCGTTATGAATAGTAATAACCACTTTTTAAAATTATAGAAATCTTATATTTCAAAATGGACTTCATTTTTGTATTCGTAATATCGAAATTAGCCTATGTTGAATTTTTGGTATTTTTCTGAGAACTACTAATTTTTTATGAATAGTGAAAAATACTAAAAAACAACTTTTTAATCAAAATAATTTATAGTGATAAATTATACTATTTAGTGGTTTTAAAGTATAATTAGAATATATTTTTACAATTTTATCCAATGGTGGTCATTAGAATTAATTTAACATTGAAATTGGACATAAACAATTGCCAATCTTTTGATATAAATTGTTTCTTAAAAACACACTATTTGTTGTAACAGCGGGAATTAATTATAAAATTAATTAATACAACTTATATGTTTGGAATTTTGTAAAATAGACATCATTTTTGAATTCGGAATATCAATTATAGCTTAGGGTGAAATTTTGGCCTTATTCTGAAAAACTTCAATTTTTGATGAATAGTGAAACCACTAAGTGGTTGTTAAAAACTGATTTTTCGTTAAATGAAATATTACCACTTCTGTGTTTTGATTTTCAAAAATCCAACATACATGGTTGTCATTAAGAAGTAAAATGTGGTTCTATAAGATTAAAATAATTTTTGGTGAATAGTAACTTTTAAGTTCTTAATCGCGATTAGAGGTAATTAGTGTAGTTTAAGGTAAAAATAATGTTTTAATAATATGAGATGAGCATGAAACTTGTCCTACTCCTATTGGATGAGTCATGGCCGACCAAGACAACCCATGGGTAAACTTGGGGACCCCATGGATCCACTTTAGTTAGAAAATGACATAAACACCTTTTATTTAATGTTAAAGTAAAAAATGACACAAACATAAAATGTTTTACTAAAACAATTTTTATGTGGGGTTACACTAGTCAAAATTTTGATTATAAATATTAATTAGAAAGATAAAAAGATTTCCTACATCATATTATTTTTATTATAATTTTTATACATTAAATAAATTAAATTATTTATGACATCATTATGATGCAGTGATGACCTCATTATTTAACGATTTAAATAAAATGAGAAGATAATGCACAATCCAAGGCTTAAACTTGTCCAAAGCCTATTGGATGAAGATATTTCGAAAACTTATCACCTTATCCTAAAATTATATAAGTGTGGGACCTTTAGAATCCGAAAAGCATTGTGTAATAATGTAACATTTCTATCTTTCCAAAAGTGCCCCTCCTCTCCACTTATAAAAGGCCCCCACCTCTCCCACCTCATTTACACATTCAAGCACTTTGGCTCGGCCAAACTCTGCCCAAATACTCTCCCAACATCCCCCTCTTACTCCTAGAAGCCTCACTTTGGGCAGAACTCTTCTCAAGGAAGCCTTTGGCTCAAATCAAAAAGAGTTACCCGATTTTGAGGTAATGTCTTCTCTAATGTGGTTTTGTATTATTTTTCTTCTCCAACCCCCTAAACTCTTTTTATTCATTTCTTTTGTAACAACACCAGTATCCTCAATATACTAGGATGTTGTTATAATAAGTATTCTAGCTACACTTACACACACCTACATCTAATGGTTAAAGAACATACGGTTTCTGTGGATGGAGAATTTCTGCCTCACGAAACGATGATTGTTCAACACTCATATAACACCTTCAAAGGTGGCCATTAAGATGTCACTATTTTTATATATGATATATAATATGTTTATGTTTTACTTATGCTTCTGTATTTCTCATTTATGGCATACTTTATGATTTCCATTATGGGTAAAACGCGATAATTTCATTTTAGGAAGTGCGGACTACCGCCCCCTCAAAGTGATTTGAATCGTTAATGCCATATGTGGGATGTATAAAGGATGGAGTAAATGGTATTATACACTATATTATACTGGAATTATATTATACACTTATATCATTATTATTTAGTTCCATTAAATATGAAATATAAATGAAAGTAGCGTTCATGCGTACGTACGGCTTACCGTCTCCATTAACGGTGCATTTCATTTCTTACCTCTAAATGTTACGTAATATTATAAATGAATGTATATACTGGATATATATGATATATATGACATCTAAATCATGAGTATAATTCTGGAGATAATGGATATTCTACCACATAAACAACTTGTAATTATAAGAAATTTATTGTTGACTCAAGTAACAAAGATCGAAAAAACGACCGTTATTAACTTAAATAATTACATAATGTTCATAACATTGTAATAAGTGATATAAAAAGGATAATGAAATTAAAAATGGTTCTTAATAAGTTATATATTAACTCTAGTTTATTATTCAGGAGGTTAAAGAACGGTTGAGTCAAGTCGGACACGAGGTAAGGGAATTTCTTAACCCAACTTCCATTCTTTGGGTTAATCTCCTACTTTCAAATTTTGTCATGATATTATTATGTCTTATTTAGTATTTTTACTTTCTTTATGTGTAAATATAGTGAATACACATAATAGATCTATTTTATTTTAAAAATGATCTTTTTAAGGACTTCGTCTCAATCCCCTTTCATTGAGGCATATTTGGTTTTATACACAACTTTTTTTATACGGTGTATAAACCCCTTTGACTTTTATATTTATTCAAAAGGAATCTTTTTTATACGAAGCGTTTTGCTAAACGACAAAAGGGGATGTTTTTCTTTCCGTACTTATGCGGCGAAAATGACTTTTCCACCACCGTGACCATAATTTGAGTTTCGGCTTCCTCTACAAGCCATCTTTTTTTAATGAAAAATAAATACAAAGTTTTAACTTTCTTTTACTTTGGTATTGAAAATGGTTTTGAAAGTGTTTGTATTATAACAATGTGTTGTATTGATATCTTGTGATTGAAATGTGGAAATGTTATGTTTCCTTTATGAATGTTTTATGTGATACGATTATGTTATGGTTTATGATATGTTTAAACCTATTCATATGAAAAATGTATTGGACTTAATAAGTGACGGGTGGAGCCCGCTATAGCTCCTCGATGCATCGGTAGGTCTCATGAGACAACTAGACGTGGAATTCGTAGAGGCCCTTTCCCAATTTGATTTATGGTTTTGGCCGAGGCCTTAATCATTTTAGAAGTCTTGGCCGAGGCCTTGACAAAGTGTTTCAGAATGTCTGGCATTATACATTCCCTCATTATGAAAGTGGTTTTTGATATTGCATGTGATTATTCGACCAGTAGAATATCCATGTGAATAAGTGAATGGAATTATCTCATTTTACTTTTGTCATATTATGTTGAAGTTCATGTTTAAAAGTATTTTTTTTTAGTTATACATTGCCTTAAATGTTGATGTTTATTTATGAAATCTTCCGCAATATTGTTATCCTTACTGAGCATCTGAGCTCACCCCTTTCAATGTTTTAATATTTTCCAGGATGTGAAGAAGTATTTTATGAATGTATCTAGTGTTTCCAAGGCTACTAAACTAATCGGTCTTTCGAGACTTGATCTTCTGTGATCATGCCAATGTTACGAACTAATGCACCGACTCTGGGTAGCTGGGGTCGGGGCGTTACAAGTTGAAAGTTCATGTGGATGATATTTTTAAGATAAAATTCTGATTTCGCTATATACACTATCAGTTCCTGGTGATGACTGTTGGGGAGACTAAAATTATCATTTTGTTTATAGATCTTATGAACTGGATATTTTAGTCATACCTGAACAAATACATATTCATATTCATTAATTAAATATTTATTTATTTAGTGGTAGAGGATGAGTAGGTAGAGAATTTGATGATGGTCCCACACTTGCTTCCAGAGAACAACCTTTATGGTAATATCTTGAAGTGATAGTTTTGGATATGTGAGGTTCACTTTATAGGGAATGTAATCCATGAGTATGGTTTAGATGTGTATTTGGTCAATATTAATGTATTTATTTATTGGGAACTACCAAAGAGCATGTCGGAGGTGCAGATTTTCCTTAGTTTGGAAGGGTACTACAGAAGGTTCATGGTAGAATTTTACAGGATAGCATCCCCTTTGACCCCCTTGATGTGAAAAGGGAAACTATTTAACTTGACTAATAAGTATCAATAAGGATTTGAGGAGATGATTTTGAGGATGAACAATGCTCTTGTTTTGATAATATGAAAGGAGGGTGTCAAGTATGTAGTGTCTTACAATACCTCTAGTGATGGGATTTTTTTTCTGTTGATACGTAGGCAGACAATGATCACATATGAGTCAAGGTAGTTGAGACCCCATTAGTAGAACTATTAAACCCATAAAATAGTTTTGTAAGTGGTAGTGTTTGATCTGAATATTTGAAAGAACTATATTCTATATGAGAATTTTGTTGTTTACTCAGACCACCAGAGTCTCAGGTACATCTTCACATGGAGTAATCACAAACTAAGACAAAAGCATTGGTTAGAGTTCTTATAGAAAAATGACTTCATGATAGTTTATACTCCTATGAAGGTAAACATGGTTGTATATGATCTTAATAAAAAGTCTCATTCATTCTTTGTGGATGAGGTGTTTGGGCAGTTGGATTCATTATAGATGACTATGGTAGAGGAGAGGGGTGTATCTTATCATCAATCGATGGGGGTGACTCCACCACTTATTTAGAATATTATAGAGGCTCATTTGAGACACCTCAAATGTGAGGTATTGCATGACTAGATATTCCTAGGGGATGTTCTAGACATGTTATCTAAATGAGGGGGCACAACATCCTTTTTTGGGGACATATAGTGGCAAAGGTCATGTTGTAAGAGGTGGTGATTATAGATTCCCGTATATATACCTTGGTTGTACATAATAGTATAGAGAATATGTAAAAATACCTTCTTTGGAATATTTTGTGGGCTAGAATGAGGTGGTGAATTTATGATTTCATATCTTGGTATCTCATGTGTCAGCTATTAAACGTTGAACATCAAGTTCCATTAGGTCTGACTCAACCCCTCAAGATCCCATAATGGAAATGGAAAGTAATATCGATAGATTTTGAGATATGTATTCTATGTATAGGGAGAGTCCATGACACTGTCTCATTGATTTTTGAGTGACTTACCAAGTCATAACATTTTCTTGTCATTCAGGGAAAGAGTTAAGTTTAGATTTTGGGGTAGTTGTATGTGCAAGAGATCGTTCGGATTCATGGGATACCCACAATGATTGTCTCCAACAATGATGCAATGTTCATGAAATGATTGTGGAGAATTAATTATGAGGCTCTCAGGACCCAATTATTAATGATTATGGCATACCACCCCAAAATGGATGGATGGACTGAGTGAACTATCCTTTTTTTAGAGTATATACTAAGATCCTATGTGTTAGACTGTATCTAAAGTAAGGATGATCACTTTTTACTAGTAAACTTATATTATAATAATATATATCACTCTATTGTTGGAATTAAACCTCTAGATACCCTTAATGAGAGACCCTACAGATCATCCTCATGATGAATAGAGATTTGTGAGACATCATTTATTAGGACAAAGATGGTGGAGGCGATGATAGAGAAAGTTCAGGTGATCTATTGGCATATGATGACATCCCAAAGTCCAAAAAAATATTATGTGGATCTACATAATAGAAATTTGGAGTTTCAGAAAATAAACTATGTTTTACTAAATTTTTACCATGATGAGGATTATAGAGGTTTGGGAAAGCAATAAATATATCCCCTTGGTTCATTGATCCGTTTGAGATCTTATAGAGGGTTGGTGAGGTTACTTACTACTTGTCATTTCCATAATAGTTGGACCAAGTTCATGAAGTCTTCCATATGACACAGTTAAAAGGATATGAGCATAACCCTATACACATTATTGACTAGGGTGATCTGGACATGAAGGATGGGACCACCTTCTCAGAGTACCCAATAGAGATTAAGGAGTAAAGTATACGATCTTGTGTGTATAGATCACTCCTATGGTTTGGGTACTTTGGTATCATGGGGGTATATAGGAGAGCTCCTAGTAACATAAGATCCAAATGCAGGCTCTGTATCCCCACCATTCTGTATATCTAGTTGTTTTTTAAGATAAAATCCTTGATATATGGGAGAATGTAATGAGTCTTATTTTGTTGGTTTACTCCTTTGAATATTTCTATCTATATCATTACATTTTTCATCAGAGTCGGTACTATGTTTGAGAGCTATAGGACCCCCATAATTAATATATTAAAATATATATATATATTAAAAAATATGCAACCATATTTTTTGATTTTCTAGGTTTACAATTGTTTTGGTCCAAAATGGGAAATCTAAAATCATGGATGATTCCATAATGAATAGTTTACCCTAGGTGGGACATTAAGATGTTTAGTTTTGGGTGCTCAGTTAGATGTGGATATTGGAAAGTGTGTTAAGTGAATGATTTATTTAATTTAATTAATTAATTTAATATCTCAAAACAAAATTCCTCCCAATATATATACTTGTTATGGAAAATCCATAGGGTTAGTTGTATAAATCTAGGATATTTGAGTGGGGAGGAAGTGTTCTTCATTGGCGTTTTAAAAATAGAAATGTAGATCAATGATAATGATCAGGGGGAATATGAATGTACTGGATCTTCTTCTCCATCACTAGTGAGTGTGTTCTTCACCAATGATCAATCCAATCCAAATGTAGTGAATGTTATTTCATGGTTTTACACCCTATTTATTTAATTGATGAACATGAATTTTAACTTCTTATTCACTATAATTTCCTTCATTTCATGAGCCCCATATATCTTGATATTCCTAAACCAAATATTTATCCTTATTTAAAATATGATTATAAAATCTGTTGTTTCTTCCAATTATTGTTTTTTGCTGGGATTACATCATCCAATACTGATATCACATTGTTCTTGTGCATTTCCCCCACTTCTCTTCATATTATTCTTTGTTGGACTATTGGGTCATGGTACAACATTACCAAGATGGATTTAAGTGCGCTCGAACCTCCAAATTCATGGAGGATGCATGCACAATGTACGGATAATTTTTTCAGGTATGGATTGTGACTCTATGTAGGATGTAGTTGTGGAAAACACATATTAAAGGATGGATCTCGTTTTTTCATCCACATGAGAGGTGTGGTGAAATGGAATGACTCTCTTGGGATTTGGGTGGCCATAATCTAGCCATTGGTGATTGATCGAGCATGGTCAGCCCTAGATCCACACACCCTGTGTAATTTTAAGCAAAAATGATAACAGAAGTGGTGAAAATGAGATGTGTGAAGCTTTATTAAATTTCTGTAAAATCATGATAAAAACAACATTTGATATGAATAAAACATATCATGTAGTCTCCTTGATGCTACAAATAGGGTTTTAGAAAAAGATAAATATACATTCCATGTATGGGCCCATACATGCCATGTGACTTGGGGCTGGAAGATTAGTGTGTACTCCTAGAGTACATAGGCAGAGATACAACCAAGCATACGGGCAAGACTAGATTACACAGGCATGTCTGGGTAGTTGGACCTGGTATGGGTACCCAAACATGGCTAGTGTACACGAGATTGACTAATGTATATGGGAACAACTAGATTACATGGACATGAGACAAAGTACATGATAATAGGACAAATGACATGTGTAGACCTATGGTAGCCAAGACACACCATGTATACCCTATACATGCAACATACTTTCCTTGGTAACTTCCACCATGTGTATCTCCTTCTTCGAGAATCGAATTTTCAACAATGTGTATCCTATATTGAGAATTTTTTCATGTAGAATGATATGGTAAAGTTAATTATAGAATTATATGTATGACATGAGGAAATGTGAGTGGGAAACTACTTCCAATGATTCTTAGTCAGTAATAGTGATCAAGTGTGACCATCGGAGTGTTACTAGGGGTTGGAAACCCCCTATCAAACCAAGGCATAGGTCCTCCATACACTTTACAAAGGTAGGGTGAGATGACCCACTTACTATAGGATGAGGATCATCTATATATAGAGTGGATCCCCTATCTTCAAGCTCGGTTGTGGAGCGAGCCCTCCATAAGTGATTATTCACCCTTAGCTATGGAGCATCGTGGAAATGTATAGGCCCTCCACACACATTCTCAGGCAGTTACATGTGATATTGGGCCTCATAAATGGAAATTTGAAACTGAATTATAACTCATCATTCTTAGATAGGATGTGTATATGGATATCCCCTTTCTCCAAAAAATTGGGCTTCTTTATGATCATATGTATCAAGTTTTGTTTCCCTCTTTCTTATGGGTTGATATGACAGTTGTATCTTTATGTAACGACCAATATTTTCATGAAGGAACTGTTCATTGGTTTCTCAATTTTAATCCCTTGTCTAATCTTTAGAAATGTTCACTATGGCCTAATGATATTCCCAAGAGATTTTGGGGCTTTTTCAGAGCTCGGAGTTCCATAAAATGGGAAAACATGGATGGCCACATGGTTACCTCACTGTTAGTAAAAACTATGTAGGGGTAATTGTGTGGGTATCTTTGTGAGTAGTAGGGGATGCATGGTTTTCTAAAAAAATGTGACCTAAAGAGAAAACCCTTGATAAAAAATATAGTGGTTGTATAGAGTCATTTTGATAGTTTTCACATGGTTAGGTAAATCATGCACCTTAACCATGTGGGATCTTCCCTTGGACAATTAGGGGAGCATGGTTTGTGCATGGTTTGGCCAATGTGTGCAGCACCTATTTCGAGGGTGAAATATTAAAATTTATATCAATAAATCTTTTAAACATATTTTCCTTTATCCTCTATTCATTTGAGTAGTTTCTCTTCTTCCCTCTCCCATTGAGCTCCCAAGCATATCATCATGTGGATTGAGATATATCCCATGTTTAAAGTCTAAATCATGATCTTTCGAAGGCGTTAGATAGATAGAGGTATTATCTACCTCACTCTCACTTTCTATATAAATTTATCTTTTGATATGTCGATCTATTTAGGTGAAATTTATCATTCCCAATTTTTAGGTTGTTGGACCATTTATTTTATTTCTTCCAACCTACTTCAAATTTGAGGCCACCATCAGATGAGGAGTCATCAACCTCCCTAAGGTAGGTGGTCTCATCATTTATTCCAAAAGTGTTGGGGTTTTAAAGATGTTTTGTTGTGTCATACATTGGACTTCACCATGTGTCTCCTTAAAATTATTTTCTTCTTTATAAATTTTTATAAAAACATTAATATACTCATGAGTATCATTGTTATTTGAAGAGAGGATTCTATCGTTGATCATGAACACCCCTTGGGTGAGCGAGTCAGAATTAATTCTTTAAAAATAATTGATTAAATGCATATAATCCTTTTTAATCATTTTAATTGTTTATTAATTGAAATTTATCACATATATATATATATTTATTGATCTTAAGAACCACTTATTTTCTTGGATTTCTTTAGAAATAGAATTTCCACATTGTGGGTAATTTTTATGTAATATTAGCACCTTATAATGGATTAATTGAACATTGAAATTTAGTTGACATGTCCTTATTAATTAAATGACTTTATTAAATAGAGTTTCTTGTTCATTATGGTTGAATTACTTGAATGAATTAAGTAGTTTCTTTGAAATTACTAATAAAGTGTGGAAAGACCACACTGAGTATTACATGTTTTATTAAATGCTTTAATTTTAATGTAATTCCTTGGTTATAATGAGAATGGTAATTATAATTCATGACAAGTAATACCTCATGGATATTAATATCAATATTATTACGCATTTGATATAGGTTGTGGAACGATGGTAAAGTTTTTTTTTGGGAATAACGATTCATGCTCCCTTAAATCGGGTGTTGAGCATGACTTCTCACACCACTAGATCTATTTGGATGATGGGAATGACGCACCATGCCCCTTATTTCAAGGGTTGGCATGATGAATCACCCAAAATCCCGAGGTTCAATCCTAAAATCTCTAACTCATTATAGAATATAGATAATTTACCCTTTTTCGTGATCTTATAGGATCATTTAGACTCGTTATAGATGTTTGAGTTACACCCTAGTCCATCCAACAACTAGTATTCCTGGTATATGGCCACTTACTTCCACACGTACTTGGTCCATATATTTCGATCCAATATATAACATTACTATATATATATAATTACTATATATATAGTTATTGATCATACACATGTTCCAGCCATGATTTGAAGCAGGTAGAGCAGACAGGTGTCCTTTAAAAACATGATCAGGCTGGTTATTTATTTATTTTTCTTTGTTAATTATTTATTTATCCATGAACAATATTTAGCTTTAATAACTATCTGGATTAAATCTAGACACCCTTAGTGGTTCCCTATTGGTATTTTATCTCATACCCTACTCGGGCCACCTTTTAATCCTAAGTAGATTACTTTTCTGCATGTATGGGTAGGGGAAAGCACCCTCTTATAGATATTTGATTTGATTTACCTATAGTTAGAGTGTAAGAGAAGAGGGATGAGCATATGCTCGAGGTTATTGTGAAGAAAACTTTTTTTGTCTTTTATATAGCATGATTGTATATGCCTATCCCATGTTTCTATTTTTTATATTATCATGCCCTGCATCCAAATATATGAAACTACCTTGTGGCTTTTTATATTATTATTCAGTTGCTCAATCATTTATTCTTCCACTGCTTATTTATTATTTCTATTTACATGTTATTTTTCTATTTTATGTTTTATTCATATTTAATGTTTCTCTATGATAATAGGGTATAGTCTCTCTACTATACCTCCTTTTCTCTCTCACTAATAATCGATAACCTCTGGAATACGAGGAGGTATGCTTGAGGCCATGTGACCAACCATCTTGTGTCACGGGATAAGAAACCAATAGGTTATGATGTTACAAAGTGGTATTATAGCATTATTTTTCCTGTTTCCAACTATTTGGGTATTAGAAAGGATAATTTGAGTTAAAGGAATTTGGAATTGGACCTTATGCCTAGATGTAGCTAACCCACATATAGGGGAAACCCAAATTACCTTGTATGTGTAATTTCACTTATTGATTAGGTAATTTATAGTTGATACGACTTCACTATCAGGTGAAACACATTTATTTTGATGTTATGTATATTGGTATTATTTAAATGATGATTTATATCACCTAGACTTGATGACATGGGGGCATTGCATTACATGAAACATTATAGGCGCAATATGAGTAATATGTCATGAATTTTCCATGTCACGTCTACTTTCGATGTGAATTTTCATATATCATATTACTGGTGCCTTGATTATTATTTGAAAATCATAGTGAATTTCTTTACAGGAATGAGAAAACATAACTGACACTTAAAGTTCCTTCCTTAAGCTAAAATTTTTTTCCTACATATGTTAAAGAAGGAACGTTAAGTATTTAATTATGGAATGTTGATCAATGGACCATTGGTTGCATGAGAAGAGATGTTTTATAGTCTGGGATAAGTGGATTCCATATTTTGGTTCATAAGGAGTATAAAACCTTATGGATCATAAAGGGTAATTTATCTAATTCAACCATTTAAATAGATTTAAATATTTAACAAAGAACAAAATTTAAACGTATACGAATTTTAAATTGAATATATCAATATTTTACATGTTATATTAGACTCGTACATGAACTTAGCCTTAATAGTGTGTAGATAGTAGTCTCTAACATTCTTATAACCTTCTATGGTATTTCTCTTTTACCCAGTCCTAGCTTTAGGAGTAGGAGTGGGGTATGATCTGCCTATTGGATGGCTATACACCTATCTTATTTTCTTATTTTCAATATTTTCAATTGTTAATATATCTTCTAGGGAATGTATTTGACATTTTAGTGTCATTCCGCCATAAAATCCTTCAATCATACGCCATGAAGGCATTGATGACCATACACCTGAGGTGGCGGTCCTTGACCCACTAGTGATTCATCCTAAAGTGCCACCTATATAACTACTTCCTATTCATGATATGGGCACCAACACCCAGTTTTGTGAGGGATTTATTCATATTTTGTAGAATATGAAAGGTGTTATTCAACCCGTCGCGTGTATGGAAGAGTTGACTTAGGAGTTCTGAAAGCATCATCCTCCCACTTTTTCAAGGGATGGTGGACCACACGCTAATGATTTGTGTCTCAGATCTATTCTCTCTATATTCTATAATCTAGAGATGAAAAAATAGATGAGGGTCAAACATGATGACTATATACTATGTGATTCTTCCAAGTGGTAGAAGGATATTATTACCCAGGCATATCTACATAGAGAAATGTAGTGGTCATATTTCTAGACTATCTTCTATGACTATTTCATTCCCCAAACCCTGAGGTATGATAGAGCCAGAGAATTTATGAACATGTGAGAGATAGATATGTATATTTTGGAATAATCAACTAATTTTACTAATCTTAATTGTTTCTATCCTACTATAGTGGGTGCTGACCTTATGAATACCATGTGATTCAAGGATCGGCTAGTATACGCCATCTATTCACAGGTCAATGTCTTTCAGTTGATGGCCATATCCAATATAGTCAACTGATCCCTTATCATAGAATGAAATTTAAGGGAAGTTGATGGTGTGATTCAGGGTGCTTAGGCACTACGATCTAGAAGTATTTATTCTTTAGGTAGAAATATACATTTTTAGGTTTCTCATGAAGGTATAAGTAGTCAATATCTTCATTCTAAAATATTTTAGATATGTCACTGGTATTGGATGCTAGGACACATGATGCCTTAGTTCTAATAAGATCTTATCGAATACAGAGGCTACACTAGGATGGGACATATCTAAAAAAAATTATAAATTTTAAATCAATTACTAGAGGGTAGGGATCTACTCATATATTATATTATAGATAAAGGATATTAAGATCATGCTAGGAAGGCATCTAGAACACCACCAGGTGTTCAGGCCAAGGTGGTGGTCGAATAATACGTAATTAGACTCATTATTATCCATTCTAGTAGAGTGAGATTACTTAGGGAAACCAGGAAGAGACTAAGGGTTGTGGTACAGTTAAATTACATGCAGTCCATCTTAATATATAGGTTAAGATAATAATACCTTCTACTATATGAGTTATTATTCTAGTAGCCTTCATATTTGTGTCTTCTTTATTTGATACAGGTGCATCTCATTCTTTTATATCTGAGATGGTTATGGAGAGTCTAGGATTAAAGGTTGAACACTTATATGGTGTTATGATATTTGATATATTGTTAGGTATCCGATAAGAGGGATTTCACCATTTTAAGGATAGTCCCCTTGTGGTAGGTAGATACATCTTCATATGAAATCTTTTCATATTTGACATGATATGCTTTGATGTAATCATCGGTATAGACTGGTTAGTTCCCTGTCGAGCCCATAAAGACTATTATCATTGGAGGGTTAAGTTTACATCACTAGAAGGTGATAAAACATGTATAAGGGGGAATGGTATGTTCAAGATACACAATTCGGATCCAAGTAGTATAGACAGGATAGTGGGATTCCTCAGATCGCCCGTCCTTTCCTGAATGATCATGTGTTATGACGTGATGTTTTCAATCTTATTGTGAAGAGTTTCAAGGATTTTTTTTCTAATGAATTTCTTGGTATAACTCTCATGCGATCGGTATAATTTACCATTGATCTTGTTCTAGGATAAGAACTAGTGACCATTCATCCTTATAGTATTTCACCTATTGAACTTTTGGAACTTAAGAATCAATTTTAGGATCTACAGGCTAAAGGATTCATACCCCCCCCCCCCCCACACTTATCCATGGGGTTCACCGATCCTTTTTTCTAAGAAGGTGGATGGTACCCTTAGGATTTTCATGGATTACCATCATTTGTACAATCTCATGGTAAATAATTGGTATCAATTTCATATAATATATGATATAATTGATCATATTTGAGGAGTGGGGGTGTTTTAAAAGATATATTTGAGTTCGGGCTATCATCAGGTGCATGTCAGGTCTTCGAACATACCTCACATAGCTTTCAAGCATAAGTATGGTCTATATGAGTACATGTTCAGATCGTTCAGACTCACAAATTCACCTACTATTTTTATGGAACTTATGAATTTAGTTTTCCACTATTATCTAGATTCATTTTTATGGTATTTATTGATGACATCTTAGTAAATCCATGATCTATACATGACCATGAAAACCATCATGAGATCATTATAACTACACTGAGATAGAATCATCTCTATTCTATGCTCAATAAATACAACTTCTTGATCAACAAAGTCCACTTCTTGAGTCACATTATCTTGGACTCAGGAGTCTCAGTAGACACAGAGAATGTGAGAGATGTCATTTACTAGGAGAATCCCAAGAATTTATTTGATATCCATAGTTTCTCAGGGATAGCTCGGTATTACAAATACTTTATCCAAGATTTATCATGCCCTGAAACCTAACATATAGGATTGAAAAAAAAGGTGTGAAATTCATAGGGTCAAAATCTTGTGAAGAAGCCTTTCAGTAGTTGAAGGGAAGATTGAATTCATTACCAATACTGATTATACTAGAGATAGTCAAGAGTTATATATTCGATCTATCTTGATGTAGGATAGTTGATTCCTCGGATACGGGACTTTTCAGTTGAGATCTCATGAGATGAATTACCTGACCCAGGACCATGAGATAGCAGATGTAGTTCATGATTTTCTTTTTTGGAGACACTATCTACTTGGAGAGTGTTTAGTGGTATTCACATATCAAAAAATCCTCAAGTAAAACTTTATACTAAGTGATATGAATCTTAGGCAGCTCAAATGGGTTGAGTATCATCAATATTTTGATTTCAAGCTTGCTTACACTCCTGGTAAAGGTAACATACTAGCCAATTCTCTGAGCTAGAAGACTCATAAATAGGTGGTTCAAGATACTAGTGGTGAATGGAATCTCATGGTATTATTCTTAGAGACACACATGGAGGTTCAGGATGATCATGGTCATACTATCCTCACTGCCTTGGAAGTGACCTATGCTCTTCTATACTGGGTAAGAATGAGGAAAATATCTGATCTTGAGGGCCCTATCCTAAGATAAAGTGTCTCGAATGATAATACATCATCAGTTTATACATTGGATGGGGATTATACTCTATTATTCCATGGGCCTCTATGGGTCTCAACTGACATCGGAGAGGAGATAATGCAGGAATTTTACACCTCAGTATGGGTCGTACAACCTAGTGTTACACATATGTATCAGGATCTACAACACTAGTATTGGTGGACTGGTATGAAATGTGAGATTATCGGATTCATCACATAGTGATCCATCTTTCAGTATGTGAAGGCATAACACAAGAAATCGATAAGTATTTTATTGCCATTGTTCATTATCGAGTGGAAATGGGATGGTGTTTATATGAATTTCATGATAGGTTTACCCAAATCACCTCATGGAAACGATATAGTGTGGGTTGTTGTTGATTTCTTGATGAAGATTCTGCACTCTTTTACTTATGTGAGATACTTTCTCAGTAGACTATCTTGGACGAATATATGTCAGGGAGGTCATACATCTTCATTGATATCCACGTTCTATAATTTTTTGAAAGAGATTCTTTCTTTACGTCTTGCTTCTGACAAGGGTTATAGAAGACCTTGGGTACATAGGTGCTTTTGATCGTGGCCAATCACTCTCAGCTTGATGGAAGGAAAGAGCGTGTGATTCAGGTATTAGAGGACATGCTCCATGCATGTGTCCTCAACTTCTGGGGTTCTTGGTAGAATCATATACCCTTTATTGAGTTTTCTTATAATAAAATATTTTAGGCTACTAATGAGAGGGATCCTTATGAAGCCTTGTATGGAAGGCCTTTTCGTTCACCTATGTGTTGGCTAAAGGTAGGGGTGGTATATGTTCTTTCATCACACCTTGTGTCGGAAACTATAGAGCATGTCTAGTTGATTTGAAAGCACATGATGACAGCTTAATCCAAACAGTAGTCATATAACAACAGATGTCGAAGACCTCTCAAGTTCAAGGTCAGAGACTGGGTTTTTGTGTGAGTCCCACCCAATTTGGTCAATAGATATATTCATAGGTCAAATAATCTCTCACCTAGGATTTTTTGATCCTTCGATGTTATGAAATAGATAAGACCAGTGGCTTACCAGATAAAGCTTCCTCCAAGATACCAGTCTATGCATGATTTATTTTACATATCTTATCCCACCCAATATTATCCATACTAATCACATTTATTTCATCCTAATGGGGATGAATTAGAAATTGTTACTTCCTTTGAGGAATACCTAGTGTGTATTGTGTACCAGATTGTGAAGACACTCTATGGTAGGTCAGTTCCTTTGGTATGAGTGCTATAGAAGCATGTCTGAGTACATGATAAGACCTATGAGTGGGAACATAATATATGATATTACTGTCTAGAACTCTTTTCATATGATACCTCTTTACCCTCAAAAGGCTAAATCAGGGATGAGTTGCTTTATGTAGGGGAGGTTGTAACAACCTGTCTTTTCACGGTGGTACAGATTCTTTGTTTTTAAATTTGAATCCATTTTATAATCAAGGAAAACATGAACTACATCTCAAGGAAGGTCCCAGTATCATCTAGGACCTTTTTAGAGCCTATATTTCTAGAAATTTGGAAAATAGGGTCAGCTGCATGGTTACCACATGGTTAGTAGAAATTGTGTGGGTCTCCTTGTCAGTTACAGGGGAATCATGATTTGTATAAAACCGTTAGACAAAAACCTCAGACCTATGTCAAAAAATTTAAATGTTTGAAAAAGGAATTCTGCATGGTTTATGCATGATTAAGGGAACTATTCACCTTAACCAAGCAGATATTCCCTTGGGTTGTGAAGAGAGTACAGTTTGTGCATAGTTTTTCCAAACCATGTAGCTAAACTGTGATTCCATATTTCAAGGGTGAAATGTACAAATTGACCTTAATGATTTTTTTAAACTTATTTTATTGTCTTCTCTCCCTATTTTAATGGTTTCTCTTCTTCCCACTCTCATTGAGGTTTGAAGCTTCTCCTCCTAGATATTGAGATATCTCCCACGTCTAAAGTAAAAATCAAGATTGGTCAATGGAATTGGACATATAGAGGTATGATCTTCCTTTTTCTACCTTCCAATATAAATTTCTCTTTATATACATTTCACATTTTATGTTAAAGATCTTCTTCCCTACTTTTAGGGTGTTGACCATTTCTTCTATTTCATCCAACCTACTTCGAATCTGAGTCATACATCCTATGATGAGTTGTCAACAGTCCTAAGGTAGGTGGTTTTATAATTTTTCCCAAAAGTTTTGATGCTTTATATCTGTGTCATTTTTCCACACAACATCCTTCACCATGTATCTCCTTAAAATTGGTTTCTTTTTATAATTTTTTATTCACACATTAATATACTCTTGATAATTGTTTGTTATGTGAATAGTGGATGCTATCCTCGATAATGGACACCCCATGGGTGAGTCGACTAGAATTTTCCCTTTATAATTAATTAATTAAATTCATGGAATGCATTCCAATCATTTGGTTGGGTTGTAATTGAAATTTCCTACTTCTATATAATGTTTTATGAAACCAAATCACATCTTAATTGTGTGTATTACTTTATAAATGGGATTTCCCCCTTATAGGTAATTTACTTTGTGATATTAACACCAACTAAGGTTATAGTTGAAATAGGAAATTGAGTTGAAATTTTTTTATTAATTAAATGACTTTATTAAAAAGAATGGATTGTTTATAATGGTGGCCTTATGTAAATGAATTAAATAGTTTCTTTGAAATGGATTATAAAGGGTGGTAAAGCCACACTAAGTATTGTATGTTTTACTAAATGATTTAATTTCAATATAATGAATTTGTTATATTGGGATTTGTAATTATAATGAATGAGAATTAATTACGCATGGATATTAATAAAAGTGTGACTATGTGTTTGATATTAGGTGTGGAATGATGGTAAGGGTTATGTTGTGCATGATGATTCACACTCCCTAAAATCGGATGTTGAGCATGACATCCCACACCACTGACTCTATTTGAACAGTGGTCATGATGCACCACATCCTTTTTTTAGGTGTTGGCATGATGACACACCCACCATCTCGAGTGTTGAACATGATGTCTCTCAGAATTCATAAAATTTAGGGCATTAACCCATTTTTCTAGAGCTTATAAGATTATTTAGAATGATCATGGATGTCTGAGCTATGCCCTAGTCGATCCAGTGCCTAGTATTCCATGCATATGGACACTTACATATACACATACTTGGTCCATATAGGTGGTTGAAAAATATAAAATTTTGATATATATATATACATATATTATTATTACTATATATATAGTTACTGACCATACACTCATTCCTACCATGATTTGAAGTAGGTAGAGCCTCCATTTGTCCTTTAGAAACCTGATTATGGTGGTTATTTATTTATTCTACTTTGTTAATTATTTACTTATCCTTTCACACTATTTAGCTATGAGAACTAATTTTATTACTTCAAGACATTATTGGTGGTGGCCTAAAGAGATTTTATCTCACACCCTACTCAGGCCACCTTTGGTACTCGAATAGATTACTTGTATGTAGGTATGGATAAGGGCATATTCCCTACTATATATCTCTGATATGCATTACTTATAGTTGGATCATAGGAGAAGAAGTTCGGACATATTCTCATGATACTAGTGGAGAATCGTTTTTTATTTTTGACTTTTTGTGTAGCATGATTGTATAATCATGTCCCATGTTCCACTTTTTTATATTAGCAAGGAATGCATCCATGTATATGACACTGCCTTGTATATTTTGGTATTATTATTCAATTACCCAGTTATTTATTCTTCAATGACTTATTTATTATGTGTTCTTATATATTCATTTGTTATTGTATATTGTATTCATATTTATTGTTCCACTCTGATAATAGGGTGTAGTCTTCCCACTGTACCATCTTTAAACCCTTGCTACTAGTTATAATCCCATAAAATATGAGGAGGAACTCTAGAGGCCATGTCACCCACTGGGATAGGGAACGGGTTAAGTAGACCCTGGGTTGGTAAATTACACTTTCAACTAATCCCTTATCGGTTTTCCGGGTGTCTTATTGAGTATGTATATAATCAACCTTATGGAATTCTCCCACATTATTTTTGTATTATACAAATGATTGGAAGATTTGTGATGATATTAGTGGATCATGTATCAGAGGAGCATAGCTATATCTAGAGGAGCTGACCATGTTTAGTGGTCAACCTTGTAGATTGTCAGTCGAACTCTCTTCGAACATATTTTTTTCAATTTTTGTTAGTTTTGAACTTCATTTCATATTGGGAACGTATTTCCCCCTTTAAATTTTTTTGTTTTACTCTTTACATTGAAAATTTCCTAGATTTGGTTTCATGAATGGTTAATACTTCTATCTATCCAGTCCATCATTATATCACAAAAAAATTGTATGGAGCAGGTTGTGAGTGTGCATATAGGTACTTATTCTAAGGCCTCCAATTTTTTCTGACTAATCCAAACTATTCTTTAGAACATAGCCCATTTTGGTGATATTGGGGTGTCTTTCTCAACTTATTGTTGTTCAGATGAGACCAAAAGGGTTGGTTCAAGATATATGGGGCTAGACTTACCTATAGGAATCAACTATAATAAATGACACTGGAAACACCCATGTAATGATATATTTGGTGCCAAAATCACCATATATGGATCCCACTTAGTCTCCTAGTTCGAGTGAGTTTTGGGAGAAGAGGGGGATAGGGAAACAAGGCAATTAGAAAATATATCTTACATAAAAATGTTTCCCAGTAGCATAATCGACTAGCTTCTGGGAACCATTGGCCAGCTGGGGGGTCTAGGTAGTGATTTTGGGCTATTGGTTTAGCCATTGGTGAGTTGATGGCCCTCACCTACAAGCCGATGGGCCTAAGAAATCTCTTGATATAATTTTCAACACCCTTCAACTACTCCTAATCCACCCCAAGAATCCCAATACCCCAAAATGCTAAAAATCAGTGACATAAAAATGCTTAGGCTCAAAAATAATTAACCATAATGTCATAGTCCATTATAGAAACAACCACTAAAATCAAAGAGACTAAGGAATATTTTACCTATATTCTCTATTAGAGATTTTTAAAATGAGGATGAATAATTGTTACCTAAGAATTTGGATTTATCTTGTCTGATGGGAAATGAAAATAATAAGGTAATGGAAGTTTATATTTAATAATATTCATATTCCTTATCACTTCTGCAAATAGAAAAAGGATACAAAGTGGATCGATTGTAAAATATAAAATAATAACCTAAATATACTGAACCAAAAAAGTATTTTTTTTCTTCTTTATCTGAGTATAAAACATTAGAATCAATAGCGTACAAGTGTTGTTAGTCTAAAAATACACCTGAATTAAAGTTCAGTTATACAAAACTAGATAAAATTAAAATTTACATTCACTCTATATGTTAAAAATAAGTAATGAACAGCTCAATTATAAAATAATAATAGAGAGTGAATGAAAATTTAAAATCAAAATTATGAGGGTTAAAATAAAAATGAAGAAGAACAAAATCAAAATGATGAGAAATTACAAGCTGGAAAATCTAATGAACTTGTTAATATTTTTAATATTAGTTATATAAAGAAACATTTTTCATTTGATGTGTCTGTACATACATTAGAATAAAATCTATAATATATTTTTGATGATTTTGAATCTTATAAATAGGTATATGAAATGGTTAATCATTTTTTGAAAGAGAAAATTTTAATAAAGATTCTATTAAATGATGAAGGGTCTCTTAAAGTCTATGTCATTCTTGATGTTTCAAAAAGGTTAAGGAAAGTATATGATGATATTATCTAGTATACATCTCACATAAGTAAAATGAAAATGTTTTTCCATTCTTCTTAAAATTAGTACTTGGATTAGAATAATACAATAGTAGGGTATGGTAGCTCATCTAATTAAATATAAAATATAAATTCTAGATTATTAAGTCTACATCAAGTTATACCTTAAAAATTTCAAAGATGAATATTTACTTAACTTCTGGAATATGAAGAAAATGAATTAGTACATAAATAAGTATAAAATTAAAATACTGCAATATTATTTTGAAAAAGAATATATCAATTAAAATATATAATGTAAAGTTTAGGGGATTCAATGGATTGAAAAATGTTTCAATGAATCTTATTATAAACACAAATCTTGAATTCATTGTATATTTTTTTAGATATATCAATAGATGTTTTTTATATCATACTTCTTTTTTAAATGTTTAACTTTCCTTGTTTTTATTTAAATTCACAAGGGGGGAGAAAAGGTTAGGTGTAGTTAGTTTGATAGAGGTGGAATTTATTTTCTTATTGGATGGAAACTCTATGGGGGAGATGTTTCAGAAGTATAAAGTGTTTCCATTTCTTTTCATCATTTAAACATACCTTTAATTTATATTTTGATTATTAAAATGGGTGATATTATTGATCCATTTTCTAAAATACCTGAATCTATATCCTTATACTAATAAATCATAATACACTTTTTATTTTACTTAAGTAAAAATAAATTTTATTTAATTCTATTTTTATAAAATCATTACTTTTGAATTACCATCTTTCAAATCACCTTTATTATGAACCTTACTTATTCTAAAGTATCATGAAGAATCACCTAAAACTTGTACAATGGGAAGATTATTCATAGGAAAATAGAAAATGGTTAGATTTATAGTTTTCATCTCAATATTCATTGAATTTTGAATACAATTATATTGAAAATAATGCCTATAAATAATGTAACGAGACTGAAGGACCTGCTACTGATGTAATGATATTAGAGATTTGATCACAACCACTATAAAAGATAGTGCTTCTATAAGTTTTCTATTTTTATAGTGATCTTAGTGGTTTAATTTATAAGGTTTTAATTATAAAATAACTAATAATTCATTTATTTAATATTTCTTCTTATGATATTCTAATCGAAGAAGTATTGCGGATAAAGACTTGGAACTTTTGATCATGTTATTGAATAATTCATGGGGATAATGACTTGGTACTTATGATCTTCTAATTGTAGAAGGTTAGGGGTAAGATATTAGTAGTTATAATATTATTATAGAATAGGTTCCAATCCAAAACCTATTTCTTATGATTTAGTGTATTCATTCACCAACCATTTTGGAAAAAAATTGGTAATTTTTTGGGATAAGAACTTTTATATCCCATTCTTAAGAAATTTTTGTTTACATGTATAGGTATTATCATCCAAAACTCCAATGTATTATTTTACATTATACCTTTTACTTTTTAATGTCATGTTCCACTTATTAACTTAATTTAAAGTGTATTTGTGTCTTTTTTATTAGTTCTTTATGATACTATGATATATTTTTATTCTATAATCATTCAAAACAATATATTATCTGAATTTTTTTTTTATTTCCATTATGTTATTTCACTTTTATTTTGATGATAAAAAATGTTGTTATATTATATATCATCTACTTACCTTTGTCGGTTTACTCTAATTTATTAAATATTGAATAAATCTATATTAGTTCTTCCAAATTATAGTAGTTTAAAAAGATAATATTTTAAAATTTTATAAAATATTTTATTCTCTTCCCTATTAAATCTATTTTACATGGACCCAAAATATACAAAATATTACTACTTTTATAACCCACCAAACTCAAAATAATTTAATTCATATACTATAATTTTATAATTCCCCAACTTGGTTACCGGGTTTGATCCAAATAACTATTTAGACTCAAGAGAATATACCCATACATAAAGGGTTACTAAATAGAAGAAATGATCTTGTATTTATAGTGGGGAGGATATTTCCTCAATATCATGCACAGAAAATATTGTATGATAATAAAACATAAGAAAAACACAATATAATAAGGAATAGTAGTTAATTTACAACCATAATTTTTTTAGCACAATATAATAACCAAATGACAAATCGTGTCATGATCATATATCAACAACCCAGAAGGAGATCACTACAGGTAACTAATAATAAATATAAAAAAAATATAAAAAATACTAGAGGTGGGAATATAAAATGAGTCCCTGAATAGATCATGGTACCACCTCTATCACCTGGTTGATTTACCCCACTCAACCATCTTTTATAAGGGTCTTCTCTCAACCTGCATCTTGAACAATTAAATATGAATGTCCAATAAGATTCATGTGAATTTTATGAGTATTAAACTCATTATGAAGCCACCAATAGGCCCTTGAAAAAAATAAAATTTTATATGTGATTGCATTTATAGAATAAAAAAAGACATCAAATATACACCCATGTTGAGTCATTTTGTTCTTACAAAGCCCCCATGAACCTCAAACTTTCCTACTTCAACCTGTGTGGGTGAAAATAGTCATCATATACCATAGGAATACCACATAAAACATAAAAATTATATAACATACAATATTTTAACCTAAGAAAAATGATAGAATTTCAATAATGGAAAATTATTAACAAATTCAAGCCCTTAAGAAAGAAAAATAAAATAAATGAGAAATTACTTTCAAGATGAACCCTAGAATATGAATGAATGAGGAACATGAATTTATCTTATAATAAAAGATTAAAATAACAAAACATTCAAGAAGTTAGTCATAATGAGAAAAAATAAACCACATAACCATTCTCCAACATATGTTATAATGGTAAGTTCATTCGAATACGAATTAATCCAAATATAACATACCATATCTTTAGTGTGAAATTGCATTTAATAAATCCCTTGTGTTGGATAAATTGTATTGTATAAAAAAATAAAATAAAATTAACAATGACTATTCCTTTAAGGTAGAATATTATAATATAAAATGAAATAAATAATAATACATTAAACGGAAGCTAAATGAAATTTAATTAAGGAAATTATAGATGTAATAAAATCAAAAGTTAATAAACATACTATAAGGTTTAAATATTCATCCTTACAGTGTCCCTTGAAAATAATAATGCTATGTATATCAATATAAAGAATGTAAAATTTTATAATGATGATAAAAATATTAAGATAGAAATTATGTAATGATATGAATTTTTTTAGGGAAATATATAAGGTTATATATAGAAATATAAAATGGTTATATAGTTTTTATATGATATTTAGATATATGATCATTCGATACACGAAAATTGGATATACGGTTCTTAGGTATACAAATATCTAATCGGTATATTAAAGGATTTATAATTGGAATATATAAATTAAGAATTTTTATAAATAATATATTTATAATTTAATCAATATATAATAAATAATTTTAAAATAAAATAAAAATATAATCATACAATGGTAAAAATATATTGCATCCAAAAAATGTTATTTTTTTATTTTTTTATTTTTATTCAATAATAAAATTTAAAGGATGATTTTATTGATATGTACTTATATATATATATATATAAATCAATTAACTTTTATTAATAATTGGAAAGTTATAAAAATTAAATTATTTACTCATCAAAAAGTTATTCTTCTTAAAAGTTGTTATGTGTTATCTTTTTTTATTATAAAATTATTTTTAATAAACTTTATAAAATTAATTTCATAAATTGGATTTTATATTTGGAATAATAATGATGAAATTAGGTAATAAAGACAATTTTTGACAAAAAAATAAGTCAGCAAGTTAAAAAGTAAGCGATGAAAATAAAGGGTAAAATGAGGAAAAATCTTTAAAAAAGATGTAAAGTGATAAACTATCTATAAAAACATTCAATAAAATGTGTTCATGAGGGAATTCATGATATATCCTCATCTTTTATATATTTTTTAGTCACTTTCATTATAATGATACATTTCTTATACTTTAAGAAATTATTATTTCCAAATATATCACTAAAACACATCAATAAACGGACCCCTCCATTACCAACCCAAAACCACACCTTTTAATTAATTTTTATCTCTAAATTTAAATCCATTATAAATCCAAATAAAGACTATGTAATGTTTTAGAAATTATAATCACAAATATATTATTTCAAATATGGTTTTTAATAAAAGATTCGACTCTTGAATGTGAGTATAACATTTTCATTAATTTTTTATATCTTCTCTAAACACCTATTCTAAAATATTAATAATATGTAATTTATATCGCTATTTTTTTAAGTTATATTAAAATAATACAATAACATATTCATACTCATTTATTCATTATAACATGTTCTTTTGTGGGTCAGTTTTACCACCTGTATGAATGATTCTATAACATTTTCAAAATGAACGGATAATAAAACTTTAATACCATTAATATATGATATTGTGGATTCATATTATTTATTTTTAAATTATTAAGGGTAATGTGTATATAAATATTTATTAATAAAATGAAATCATTTCATTGATTCAACAATCAAAAAAATGAAAAAAAAAATAGTTCTTTATGAATCATTATGATAACATCAATGAAATAATCAAGAATCTTTCGAAATCTATAGAAAACATCGAAATCATCACTATGATTATTATATAGGCTATAAAAATATGATTAAGGACCAATAACCAAAATTTTCAAATATAAGGAAGCAGATAAAGAATTTAACAATTTACACAAGTTGATTAATTTTAACTGTGAATGATTAATAATCAGATAATGAGAAAATATAAATTAATGGTGTTAAATAAAAAAAATATTAAGATTTTGATATAAAGAAATAGTAAACCTAAATTTATTATAAAATATTTAATATCATTCCCATGAATTTGGGAATCTTGAATCAACCACCTTTCATTGATTCATACTCTTCATTATTTAACTCAATTATGAGTTTGATATATTCTACCAATTTTTAATAACATATTATAGTTTCACAATAAAAATAGTTAAAAAACATTTCATTATCAAATTATTCATATTTATTGATTTATATATCATAAAAAAATCACTGAAAATTAAAATACACCCCCCCCCCCCGTTTTATGTATTTATATTCCATATCCCTATTCTTTCATAAACAAATGTCCATTTTACTTATGTTGGATGTTAAATATAAATAAAAATTTATACCTATAAAATTTTTATTTAATTATATTAAAAATTAAATTTTATATTTTTATCATAGATTTGGGTTATTTCAAAACATTATAAAAATGTTAAAAAGAAATTATTTTAAATTATATACAATTTATTACTTTATGATCAATGATTATTTTATTTTTTCTTTATTTGTCTTTAAGGATCCATTATTAAAAAATTTATTATTAAATTAAAGTTTTAAAAATATTTAACTATGTTTTTTAAATGATTTTTAAAGTTAATTATAACTTTTAATTTTATGAAAACGTCACCTAAACATAAATAAAAACATTTTCATGATTTCTATTACAATTTTCATTCTTTATCTAAAAGATTTTTCATATATGATTATTTCATATCATTCAAGTAAAAACATTTAAATAATCTTTTTATTTTATTCTTCTTGATAATTGAATTGTTGGTATCATCATATCCAATTCCTAATGACTCTATATATGATGCCTTATGAAAATGATTTACAACCCATTTTATTTCCATGGGTCAATAAAACTATGGGTTATGATTGATATCATTTAATGCCCATTTTTATTGTCTATCATTATGTTATGGGTGGTACCAAAGTTATATATCCCTCTAATACATTAGGTAATATTTTATAACTCCTTAGATCATTATGTTATAAATTGATATTATGTGGTTATCTATATACATAGCGTCACATATGGATGTGATGAATTTATTTATGTTTACAATTTTATGCATGGGAAATATACAATAATATTTCTCTATTATGATATGAAGGTATTGGAATAAAACCTTAACATATTTTATGATTTTATAATATTATTCTTATAATGTATTACTTATACAACATTCCTAATTTATGTCTCTATAGCTCATTGTTATTACCTTATGATTTCACATTTTTATTCCATGGTATATGTTATACTTTCATGATTATAATTTTTTGGTATATATATTTCTTTGTCATGATTAATGATTATGTTATCATTCCTCATGATCACTTTTTATGATAATGTGATCTTAATCCATTAACTATTCATTTTCTTCCATGTTTATGTATTCTCGCATGTTTATGATCTAATAATAAGTACCCTTTTACTTAATAAATTTTACCCCTTACTTATTATTGAGCTCATCCTTTTCACATATTTACTATTTCCATGGCTAATAAAGAAAAATTTTGATTGTGAAACATTTTTCATGTTTACTATTGATATTTTATAATATCTTCACTCTTATTTTTCTATTAATTTATAATAAAATGCATAATTCATGGATTTATTATTATTTTTAAAATAATTTCCAAAAGGATTAAATATTGAGTTTAATTGGAATTTATTCATTTTGAGATCATTGAGAATATAATCCCTTATTGATTTTGGTGAATTGTGATATTTGTAGGTGAAAATAATAGAAATTTTATATTATAGATGAATAAAATGGGTTTTAAAGAACTTGTTCATGATTAAACCATATTAGAAAGGTCTTGTATATAATTTAAATAGGTTTGTGTTGGAATAAAATAAAATCTTGGGTGTATGTAATAGTCATGTATAATTAGATGTGATTTATAAGAATGAATCAGACCTGTGGATGAAATACCCTGTGAATTAGTGATTTGTAGGTATCCATGAAGACCCCAATCCTATTAGCCTAGATATTGTGGTTAGTTTATTACATTGGAACTAGATACAATAAATATCATACCAAAGGAACTAATAGTTTAGTATACTTGGTAAATGATATACATACTTGAAATTCGCATTAAGTTTTATAAAAATCAAATACAAAAAATGTTTTCTTGGATAATGCCATTATTCCCCTTATCATATACATGTATATCACTAACAAACACTTCTTGGTACATTGGGTAAAATAAATCATAAGAAAGGGGTGATCTCAGATACTTAGTAATGGTATGTGGTTGGAAGATATCATAAATACATAATCATAATCAATATGGAAAGTTAAATAACTAAAACACATATCATTTAATCAATAACTTCAGAATAATATAGAAGGAATAAAGGATGGTCAACTAAATCCATATAAATAATCACATGATATTGAAATTATCCATAGATATTCAAAATAATTGAATAATCACATGCGCATCAACAACTGATCTTATAATTAGGGAATGCATAATTTTAGACATCATAAACATATTGTCAATACATTCAAAAGATAACTTAAAACTATATATAAGAACCTATTTAAATTTTCATATTGATTTGCCTCATGTGACCTATTGATGCATTTGGGGACTATGTTATTATGTTTCACACCTATCACTTAATAATTCCAACTAATTCCTCATATGAAAGGGGTGACACATAATCAACATAAATATTCATATTGAAAAACTAATATATGAAATTTTAATACTTACCCTAATCAATAAACATAATAATAAACCATCCAGAATAATAAGGTGAATGGTAATAAAATTGAACATCACTAGTAAAACTAATCAAAAACCACCTATATAAATAATTATTATGTTATTAGTAAAATATATTCTTACTGGATCAAAATTACAATGATTGTTTTATGTCATTGATAAATAAAAATACCATAAAATTTTCATTAAAAAATATTTATGGAAAATAAATTTTTTAATTTAATTTTTTTATGACTAATAGATCAAAAATATTATAAAAATACCTTTATTTTAAAGTAATCTTTTTTATATATAAATTAGTCTATAAAATATTTATTGTTCATGAAAGAAATAAATTCCATATATTTCGTATAAGTTGAGAACCATTCCTTTCACACTATTGCAAAAAGTTTAAAAAGTAACTTGTTTAAAATATGACAAGAAGATTTATTTAAAAACATTTTTTATAAAGATACAAATTGGTAAAAATGTATTCAATATATCATTTTGATAATTTGAAAACATTTTTAAATACAGTTTTTGAAAACATGGATTTAGATGAAAAGGTATTTTCTACCGAAGATAAAAATAAAGTAAGATTTTTATAAAACCATTTTATCAATTATTTTAAGCACCAATGAGAGGGAACATGGTACTATTAATATAAGAATATCATGAATAAATATAGTATGAAAAAATATATTTATTTTAAGATATAAATTTCAAATAATTACCCTAGTGAAGGCTTAATCATAAACAATCCCAAATAACGATGAGATTGTGAAATACGCCATTAACACTTCGGTAATGTTTGAATCATAATCCCCATGAAAGAAATAAATTAAAATGTTTATTTAAATAAAATTAATAGAAATAGATTCATGATATAATATATAAAAAGTTGAATTATATACACCATATAAAGGAATATGTGGTGAATATGGCATATGTCTCATGGAAGTAAAAGTGAGATGAGAAACCCTTACCCCATGTTTGAATCCATTCATATGTGTATGAAAATACTTTATAATAAATATAGTTTTATGATAAATCTATTAAATAACCATAATAATATATCTCATTACATATATTATCCTCTTACAACATTTTACCAACTTTTTGTAACAATATCTCATTATTTTCATTGTTTATGGAGTTAATTGCCTTGTTTTCTCATGTGTGTTTTGTCATAAAAGTTTCAATTATTTTACATGGGATAATGGTCCATCATATATATAATGATATTAATTTTTTAAATATTTCTTTCCTTATATACATCCATATATCCATTCATGAAAATTATACATGGAAAATGAATTACATCGTTTCATAGAGATAGAAGGTCGTACGTACGCATGAGCGATGATATCATTCCTTTAAAGGGTGAATGGTTAAGTAAGGGTGTGATATATTAATTTTAAATATTTTATATCATTTCATATATATCACCTATATTCATTAAATTTAACATTATTACTTTCCATTTAAATCATATTTGAAAAATGTTTCACTTCGCTTCATGAGGCGGTAGTCTCCCATACACATGATCGATTTTATCATATTTTAAAAAGAATTTAATGTAAGAAGGTATATGTGATTTTATAAATCCATAAGTTTAATTATAAAATAAATTATATATATATAATTAAATATTTCATTATATCTAATTATGATATGTGTTGGAGGAAAGTAAGTTACATCATTACGCAAGGCGGTAGTCCGATGTACACACGATTGACGATTTCATTTCCGATTTGATGGAAGAGGAGATAGAAAAATATTCTAAAATAAATATAATAACATATAGTTACATGGTATATAATGTTCTTATTATACTATAAGTTTTAATACATAATTTAAGGTTGTAAAAGAATAAATAAAAAGAGAGATATTAGGGAAGACAATTACCTTCTCTTAGAAAACATCCTTTGGATATCTTCTTAAGGACCCTGGGTCGGTATTTTGGGAATAACCAAAGATCTATAATGTGTATAAGAATGTTGGAAATTATTATATAAGGTTTTGTATGAACTAAATTTATTTATTGGATTGGATAAGTGAGGAGAGTGATTTCCCTTTTATAATTTAGGAGGAGTGGTATTTTTATAAATACCCAAAACTATTCAATAATGGGAAGTCACTCTCATCCCAAGTGCCGCAAAAATTTATAAATATTGTATTTAAAGGAATATAAGGAAAATATACACTTAAAATGAATAAAAAAATTCCTTCTTAAAATATTTTATTCCATACCCTTTAAGTTTACTCACTTTTACTATTTTAGTTTTCATTATGGTAATTAGTTTTTTAAACTCTATAATTTATCACGTAATCCTAAAATAAAATTATCCTTTTTAGATAATTTATATAAACTTATTATAATTGTTAAATCCCATTTTTTTTTAAAAAAAAACTATATTTGTGGAAAATTAATTTTTACATAAGTGCATGTAAGGTGAAATCCCACATTTTAGCTTTAACCATGTTAATTAATTTCTTTTTATCTTTACAAATTGTGTTGAAGAATAACACTATGTTTAAATTATTTCATAATAACTATTATTATTCCAAATAATTAATTTATTTTATAAATTTTGAATCATATAAGTGTAAAAATATAATTTTGAATTAAACCCGATGACACGACGAAATCAGTTTTTCAAGAGAAAATTATCATAAGTACATAAAGCTTAAATATCAAAATTCAATGTGAAATTAATTACACTGAAATAAATTGTATATATTATAATGTAATTGAATAAATTTTAATTTTAAAAAAATTAAATTAAAATTAAATCTACAAAATATTTAAATGAAAAAGGCAGTTTTTAATAAAAACCACTATTTTACACTATTCATTGAAAAAATTAATATTTTCAATATATTCTTAAAAAGTCACCATACGATAATTTTGACATGATGATTTAAAAAATAGAGTTTATTTTTTAAAATTTAATTGTCTAAATTTGGTAGAAATTATTTTTAAAAAATGTTCACATTTTAATAATACTATTTTTCAAAAAACAATTCATTTTCATTCAAATTATTATTATTTTAGTTCAATTCAATAGATATTCATTTAATTTTTTTATAAATTTTTAAACCATATAATTTTTATAATTTAGTTAGTCTTATTCATACCCACCAAATGAACAGCTAGGTTATAATGCTCTTATTTAAATAATAATATTTTAATAGTGTATCATGTTTCTTTTAAACTCGATGGTGTGTGCATCGCAAGCTATCAAAGAGATTGAATTTATTTAAAAAGAAATATATTGTAAATTTTTTGTGTGTTACATTCTATTCTATTATTGTTGTTTCATGTCATGTATGCTATCAAACCAAATTTTATTCTTTTAAAATCTCAGGGTGTTAAATTTTACTCGCTAAAATAAATTATGTCCTCGTATTTTAATCATGATTTTGATAATCAAGGGTTTGGTATTTTAAATTAATTATTTTTTAAACCCAAATATTAAAAATGGTTATCAAAAAATCCTATTAATATGATATAAATGAAAGTATGGAGGTCATCTGGAATAAAACATACTAGGTTTTCCAATAGGATAACATTGGTCACAAGTAAATATAGGTGAATAGTTGAAAAGAATAAAAAAGTATGGAGAGTGATAGAGATCATTGATAAGAATAAAGTGAATGATATATAAAATTTATTGACAATAAACAAATAAATCTATGATGGATGAAAATTCCATCATTGCATTACAAATAAATTTATTAGCATAAATGCTTTTTCTTATGATTATTTTCCTAGATTTGAGAAACAAATTTACCATCTGGACTGATAACATAATGAAATATATTTACATGTAAATTAAATTTTCAAACATTAAACAATTTCCACCACAATATAATTTTTTCTCCAATTGATTAGTAATAAAGATGAATTTTTCATTCCTGGTGCACTAATATTATATTTTGATGTATAATAAGATCCATAAAAGAATAGAAATTCATTACTCACATCTATAGATATCTTAAAATTAAAAAATGGTTTGCATAAGTGATAAAATAATAGATTAGTTTATAAAACCTGAAAAATAACCCCAAAGGTCAATTTAATACATTTCATAAATGGTTAACCTGAATAATCATCCAAAATATGTCTCACAAAATTCATTGTCCACAATTTTAGAACAACGGTCGCATAATTTTGAAAATAATCTTAACATTATATTCCCCAAACAAAAAATGTACATCTTAATTTCATGTACCAAATAAGTGAATATCTTGATAACCTTAAAAAAATAATAAAAAAATACATGATTCCAAAAATTAAATCTCAGGTTTTCTAAAATATTTCATATATTCAAACATTCAATATACTATCTCAAAGATAACATACAACATCAAATCACTGAACAGTTTCAAGGTCACCCATACTATCCCATAAACATATATTTATCATTATTATCTAAAAACCAAGAACGTATTAATGTTTATCTTCCCTCAAAAACACGTTTTCAAAAAAATATTAACTTTCCACTGAATCACTTTTTGTGGTACCATTCCACATATTATTTCAAATCCTTAAAGAAATACTAGTTTAGTACAATATTTATACATTACGTGATTCTTATAATGATAATATAATTGAAAAAATAATTCTATAACATAATTCCAAAATATAAATACCCAACCAATTTAATCATTACACTTTATCTATATTAATAGCATAATCTTGACCTTGATCCCTTAACTTATTCTGAGGTATATTCGCATAATTCTTGGGGGATTCATTTTCATTATGCCACATCTCCTTACTGTTAAATATTTTCACATTATAAGCTTCTTTCATTCCCATAAAATCATGATCATGGTGGCCCTTCACTCTAAACATGTTGAAATTTTCCATTCTATTAATGAAAATACAAGAGTGTCTCTTTCCACAATTGTCACATGTAAGAAATTTCTTCTTTCCCTATTTCCCATTATCCATTTTTGTGTCTGTCATCCTCTTCTTATCTTACTTTCCTTAAAATCCATAAGACTTGTATAATTATTTATCCATATTAATAGTACACGATAATATGTCATCATATGATGAGAAGGTTTTAGAGACTAGTGACCTTTGAAGAATTGTCTTTAACCCATGAAATAAATGGTCAATATTGATCTTTAGATTATGTAAGATGTCTGTAGTATGTATTTCTAACCTTGTAATGTTTTGTTCCCCCATAACAAAATTTTCTTTATAATTAACTGACCCAAATACCATCTCAAACTATTATCTGACCTGATATACCACATACCAAAAGGACATTATCGATCCCCACAAGCGGGTGACTAGCACTCAAGCATTGAATAATAATTAAAGGAAATGATTTTTCCCAACTTAAAGATATAAAAAGGAGAATATATATATGTATATATATATAATAGAGATAATTTTAACACCTCAAGCTTCCATGGTACGCTTCTCTTTGAATAATACAGTAGTGTGCGTTGTACGCAACTTCGAGTTCTAACACACACCACAACCGATCAAACTATCCGTTATGAATAGTAATACCCACTTTTTAAAATTTTATAAATTTTATCATTCAAAATGGACTTCATTTTTGGATTCGGAATATCGAAATTATCCTAGGGTAAATTTTAGGTATTTTTCTAAAAACTTTCAATTTTTGATGATTAGTGAAAAACACTGAGTTATTAGTTAAAACCGACTTTTTAATTAAAAAATTATTTATTTTATTTAAATTTATTTTAGGTCAAAATAGATACATAATACCTATATAAGTTCAATGTAATTCATTGGAGTCAATTTATATTAATTTTAGATATATAAAAATTTTATTGAACTTTTCACCGCCTTTTACCCACCTCCTAGAAGAATTTGCAAATTCACATAAAACATAATTTTACCACTTATGTGAGTGAAATTTCAAAAATAAGAGAGAAAAAGTTGATATCAGTAAGTAAAATGTGGTTCAATGAGATGAATATAATTTTTGGTGAATAGTAACTTTTTACTTTTATTTACCACAGTTAAAAGTAAATAGGGTAATTAAGGGTAAAAATGATATTAATATTAAACTAACACATGTCCTAATTCTATTGGACAAGTTTATATCGACCAAAAATAACCTTAGGAATAAAATATTATCATTTAGGTCGACATGGATTAGATTAGAACATTTATTATTATTTAATTCAAAGAAGAGTTAAAAGAGATAAAAACAAAGTTTAATAACTAAAAAAAATTAATATAGGGTTATACATAAGATAAATTCAATAATAAATATAAATTAGAAATATAAAAATATTTACTAAATAATTGTATTTTATTTATAATTTTTAGACACTAAATGATTTAATTTATTTATGACACAATGGTGATGCAGTAATTACCTAATTAATGAAAAATTAAAATAATTGATATTATAAATATCAAAATAAATGTAATTTGAGACTTTTTATGAATTATAATAATTTTATAGGTAAATATGAAATATTATGATTGGTTATATTAATTTTTTTCTAAGTAATAATTCTGTTATAAAATTATCAAAAACAAAATACCCAATAGTGTCAAAATTGACATAAAAGAGTTTTTAAAACAAATATTATATTATTAATTGGTATACTATTCCTAAAAATATAAGGTTCGGCCAAAGGACTTATATAATGATAGTTGTATCATTAATGGACCACTTGGGAGTCTCTTGGATGTATATAGTAATTTTATTAACTATATAATATAAAAATACAAAGAGACAAGATAAATATCAAACTATTTAACTAAGAGTCAAATATAAATGATAAGGTTAATATAGTTACCCAAACCTATCTAAAATCTACTGGTTAAAAGGATTTCGACCCATCCCCACCTTAACCTTTAAATAATCCACTTTTGAGCCATTATAAACTGAATAATAATTTATTATAAAATAATATTTCTAGCTTTACCAAAGGTGCCCCTCACACCTCTTATAAAAGGGAACTCCCCTTCTCTCAAATTCACACCTTAAAAGCCTTTTGGATCGTCCAACCTCTACCCAAATATCCTCCCAACTTCCCTCAATTCGACCTATAGGCCTTATTTTGATCATAAAGTCAACCTAAGGAGCCCTTTTGATCAAATCAAAAGGAATAACTCGAAGAAAAGGTAATGTTTTCACCACCCTCTTTCAAGTTCCTTTCTTCTTCAAATTCTTCTTTCTTTGTTATTTCCATTATAAAATAATAAATCCAGTATCTTATATATAATTTGATTTTATTATAAGTATGGTACAACCATATTCAGTATTCTATCCATCCTTTTAATGACATGTCACCATACGTGCGTACGTACGGCCTACCGTCTCCACATTGTGGTGTAATTGTTATTCAATACATTATTATTTGGATGGGTATAATAATGATAGGTAATTCATGTAAATAATAAATATAACATGATAATGATTCTATATCTATGATATAACATCCAATTATATATTATTTTAATATCAAAAAATGATATTGTCGCTCGTGCGTACGTACGGATTACCGTCTCCACGAACGCGATGAGATTCATTCCCCATCGTATCCATTCAAGACTAAATTTCATTTGATGATTAAAAATAATTTTTAGAGACATGATATACTTCTGTATATGAATAATATACATCCTATCCATTAAAAATATGCCTCACATAACAAAGAATATAAAGGAAAATGAATCTGTTAACACCTGAAACGATGATAATACTAAGATATTATTAACAAAGAAATGTTAAAAGATCATATATGATATCATATTAATGTATATGATTCTTGTATAATTTAATAACAATTTTTTAACAATTATTCCGGAGGTTAACATTCCATATACTAATGAAAAGTACAAGGTAAGGGTTTATTTCACAATCTCTTCATTATCTGAGGTTGTTTATACGTAATTATCTACTGGATCATCTTTATCATCCACATCCATGTTTCTTAAAAATGTATTTCAAAGAATTCTTAATATTTTATAGAATATGGGATAAAGTCATTTATAACCTTTTTGACTTTTTATAAGATGTTTATAAAGTAATATTTCCATCATTTTAAAAAAAAGGTCTTTTTTAACCATTTCGACAAAATTAAGGTAAGAATGTTTTTTTAACTTATGCGGCGGGTGCAGCTATTTTCCGCCATTATAAAATAGTCGAAGATTCCCTTAAAAGCTTATAAGAGTATTTTCAAAGTAAATTTATTACTTTATAATTATGTGACTTTTAAATGACTTCAGAAAAAGATATATTTCTCTCAATAGTTTTGATTTCATCTATGTCAACATCCTTTGATGGATTTTGAGCTTATTTGAAGATGATTTATTATGATACAAAACCTCCATATTGTATTTAAGGTTTTGTGATATGTTTGATTGTGGATGTGTTATTTTAATACCATTCATGGTTTATGGAGAAAGTATTGACATTTCATATGCTTGTTTTAATACGAATGTTTATGTTTTGTTTAAACCTATTCATATGAGGAATGCATTGGACTTAATAAGAGACAGGTGGAGCCTGCTATAGCTTCTCGATGCATCGGTAGGTCTCATGAGACAAAATACTGTCTTTGCACAAGTCCTTGACAAAATCTTATTTGTAGTCTTGGCACAAGGTCTTGACTATGTGGTTATGATATTCTGGCATTATGCATTACATCATTATAAAAGTGGTTATTGATATTGGATGTGGTTATTCGACTAGAAGAATATCCATGTGAATTAGTAAATGGAATTATTTCATTTTATCTTTTCCATATTATGATGAAGTTCAAGTTAAAAAGGCTTTTGTTTTAGTTATACATTGCCTTAAATTTTTATGCTTATTTATGAAAGTTTCCGCTATATTGTTATCCTTACTAAGCATCTGATCTCACCCCTTTCAATGTTTTATTTTCACCAGGATGTGAAGAAGTAATTTATGAATAACCTTCAGGGATAGTATGAGGTAATATGATGAGAAGATGTTGTTGTTGTTTTTTTTACATTATGATGTAATGTAAGACTTATGAATATATCTAGTGTTTCTAAGGCTACTAAACTAATCGGTATTTTTAGATTTAATCATTCTTGTGATCATGAAAATTTTATGTAATATTGCACCGAATCTAGGTAACTGGGGTCGGGGCGTTACAATAATAGTGGATATGAAAAATATATTGCATAACTGAATAAAAAATGGAAACCAAAAAAATCAATAGTAAAAACAATATCGAAGTATAGGTTTAACCCAAAAGGACTACCAAAACTGGAAAAACAACCAACTCCATGAGATATAATCGATAAGTTCACACCATGTCACCACCAGTTACCCAACTCAGTGGAGAGAAAACCATTCTATCTCATTATTATGCCTTGTATTTCCCTACATCGAAATACATACAAAGGTATACACACTGCCGAAGGGGTTTGCAGGGTGTCATCTAACTGGCTAAGTTGGGACTCACCCAGGTGTTCCATGTCAATTCTATGAACAATAATCCTGGAATTATCAATTATAAAGAAATCAATGTATTTTAATAGTTTAATAATTTCTAAATCAAAAGCATGGAAAATAGTTCAATTTACTGTTTTTTCACATTTACAAATAAAATAGGTCAATCAATTTCTAAGAAGTCCATATACATATATCACAACATACAAATATTGTCAAAACAAGGAATCTATAAAATATTACATCAATTACATGACAGTACAACAAAATAGTAAAAAACAAAAAAAACCCAAATCAGCCATGATTTATAGGTAACATCACGCTAAGTGTCACAATTTGTCAGTATATCTAGGATAATCATACCTATCATAAATAATCATGTATGAATCAAGACAATATATATATTCATCATGTCTATAGAGTAGTAAAACACCCTAGAATATTAACCCCTCAACTGGTCTAACAAATCCCTAAAATAATAGACCTAGGTAGTAGATAAAATCCCCATGAGAAAATCACCCAATTGTGGATAAGAAAAATTCCTAAACCTTTCACCAAAGTAACCAAGGATTCCCATGTGCTCTATTTTCCATACTATTTCATCAAACCATTTCATAATTTCATTCATTAAAAAACATTTCAAAAAGGAATTTCATAATGCTTTGAAACCACTTTTCCTTTTACCAAAACTAGGGGAAACCCATATTTTAGAAAAACGTCGTTCCACACACACACACACACAAATTAGTCATATCAGGTCATTTAATTAAATAAAATAATTTATAAAAGTTAGGAAAAATGTAGTTCACCAACATAGTTAAGAGGCAGAACCACATACCTCAGAAATCAGGTCACACATGTCCACCATAAAAACAACCACACAAAATAAATCAACAATAATAAAAAAGGAACTATAACCAATCATCACATCTCAAAATTTATTCAAACAACACATGCCTCAAGAATGAACAACCGTTGAACCATAACCAATAAAGACATGACCCTCTAAACATGATCAAATAATAAATCTAGATAGAATAAAGATGAAACATCACCATGGGTGAACGAATATGAGAACACAATGAAACATAGCTACTAAAATCCAAGAAATGAAGACGCAAAAATGTTTACTCACCCAAAGAGACACAATCCAACTGTAGTAGTGATCAAATGCCAAAATAATCTATGCATATTTAATGGTGTCTCCCAATATCACCAGAGGAGATAACTAGGTCAATAGGGGAGAGAGATTTGGAAGAATTAAATAAAAAGAAACCAATATAGTTCCCTAAAATCCTTATCAATCTCCTTTACACAGATTTTAATCAATTTAAAAATCGTGTAATATTTATGACTTAGATACCCTAAAAAATAGTTACTTTTAAATTAAAAACAAATCCTTTAAAATTACTTGGTGAGTAACCTTTATATGGTGTATACTAACTTCATGTTTTGTACCATGTTCATGATATCTTCCATGTCAAACATACACATCATGTACTCCCATTAGATGGTGTGTATTTCTCTGACATACTATAAAAACTATAGATTCTTTACAAAAAAACTCAATCCAACTGGTGTGTTCTCCAAAACTCAGGTAAAACCCCACAAAGCTATTATCACATTTATATCCAGACTCTATTAGTTCAAAAAAACATATATACGTGAACATTAGGAAATTTTTATTATTAAAATTTCTCTATCCTTGTGAGTCATAGGAGGCACCCAATTAAAGAGGAAAAAATAAAAGTGATAGAAAATACCTGAAAGAGGTTAACATGATGTCTGAAACTCCTCATTATATAAATATTCATCCCCAAGAAGTCATGTGGAATATTGAATTTTGGTAAAGGGGTGAGTCTGAAAATCCCTCATCAATAAATCATACTCCCAATTCTCATTAGAATCTAATTCATGCACTATAACACTCTGATCAATGGAATTTACTTCACATTTATGACTTTTAATTGAGATTCAATTATCTCTACTATATGCTCAAGAATATAAATATCTTTCTCTAGCTTAACCTATTCCCAACTCAGAACATGAGAGGGATCATGATGATATTTACTATGTTATGATATGTGGAAATCATCATGAACTATTGTCAACTGACCTGAAAATTCCAATTGATAAAAACATACCCAAGCCTCATAGTGACCATAAATGATCCAACATATACTGAACCCAACTTTTCCTATTCCAAGATGATGGTGACCCGACCGAGTATAAACTTTCAAGAAAACTCAATCACCTATAGAAAACATTAAAGTATGACATTGTTGATTTTCATATATTTCTGATGACTCTATGTTATAACCATATTTCGAAGTATATCCTGAATCCTCATTGATGTATTCTGAAACATACTCGGTCCAACTAAAGAATCTTCACCCACCTCAACCCAACAAATAGGTGATCTGCACGGGTAACCATACAAAACCTCAAAAGGATCCATTATGATTTATGACTAAAAACTTTTGTTATAAGGAAACTCAGCCCATCTCAGATGGATATCCCAAGATCCAAAAAAATCCATGACACATACATGGGGCATCTCCTCTATAATCTCATTAGTTACCTCTATATGACTATCTATTTGTGAATGATAAGTCATACTCAAGCTAACCTGAGTCCCTATTTCCTCCAAGAGACACCTACTAAACCTCTAAGTAAATATAGGATCCATTTTTGTAATAATATTAGAATGAACCCCATGTAACCTCAAAATTTCATGCAAATACAACATAAATATATCCTCAAATTTAGTGGTTCCCCAGATTGAAATGAAATGAGATGACTTTATCAGCAGATCAATCACCACCCATATAATATTCTTCCCTCTGGGATTCCATGTTAATGCAACAAAAAATTATATTGAAATATCATCCCATTTCCAAACTGACACTGGTAGAGGCTAAATCAACCTGAAAGGTTTCAAATGCTCTACCTTTATCTATTGGATAGTGTAATAAATGGAAATAAAATAATCAATGTTACGCTTCATACCCAACCACCAGAATCATTATCTCATGTCATAATACGTCTTCATAGTGTTCATATGAACATTCCCAAAAGAACCATGCTAATCAAAAAAATGTCCCCCTTGCATATGTCAGAATGAAAAATGAATCTATAAAACTTAGAATACTATCTGAAGAGAGATGCCAACACAAAATAGTCTCCCCACCATATAGTCTTTCTAAAATTCCTCTAAAATCGATATCCAATTATTGATTCTTCATAATAGACTAAAGAATGAATTATGGTGACCAAAAATCTGTTATAACCATACCAAAAACATCCTCTTAATCATTGAGATTCAACTAAGGGAAAATACTCATAATGTTCCACTATTCCTTTGATTCCAAAATAGATTTCCATGGAATTTATTTCTAGGAGATTCTACAATGACATTCATCTTCTACGGGGTGTAGGAAATATCAAAGTCAAACATCTAAAGGTATTTCTCCCATCATCTCTGTCTAAGATTCAATTCTTTATAAGAAAATATATATCCCAAACTCTTATGATCATAAAATAATGTGGTCCTTTCCTCAAAAAGATAGTTCCACCAACACTTAAGTGCATGCATAACTGTGGAAATCTATAAATCATGAGTGGGGTAATTCATCTCATGTGTTCAAAGATAATGAGATCCTTAAGATACCACATGATTATCTTGCATGAGTACAAAACCAAAACTAGTTCAGAATAATCATATATTACCATATACCCTTTACCGAACTCCGGTAATAAAAAAATAAGATTTTATGTAAGAAGTCATTTAATATCATTAAAATGATGTAAAATTTGTATCCCATATTAATTTCACCCCTTTATTGCTAAAAGAAGTCAAAGGAGATGCTTGTAACGTCCCGATTCTGGAAGCCACCCAAAGGCGCCTTGTACCCAGTTGGTCACATGGCCTCAAGTGCATTTCCCCAAATACCAGAGGCTGTCGACTAGTAGTGAGGGCCTTGGGTGTGATAGTGGGGAAACTATACCCTCATTTGCAGAGTACACATTGGAAGTAAACAAAGCATGCAATAGCGGAAGCATTAAATATCCAACAACAATGCAAAAGTAAATAGCGGAAGACTAAAACAATAAACCACTGGAGCACATATGTATATATGAAATGATGCATGAGACATATCTAGGAAAACATCCAAATAGGTCACAATGCTGGAAATAAAAATAGTACCAAAACAAGTACAAAAGAAAAGAAAAATGGATCCTCATCATCGCAAGCCTAGGTTCGGTCCCATGCTCTCCTGCTCCAAATAAATCAAGTACCAGAAGATGAAGGGCACTTTCCCTTTTCTATACCTGCAACAACAAAATATGTTTGGGCCCAAAAGCATGACCCAAACATGGTGTGAGACTAAATCCTAGTAGGGAACCACCCAAAGATCTATGCCTCACAGCCAGTGAGCATATGGCAGGTAATAGTACAGTAAGATGTAAATAGTAATAATAAACAGCATACATTAATCAGTAAGCAGTAACAGTAAACAACAAGTAGTAAACAATCTATAGAACAACAAGCAGCAGTGAAGAAAAAAGCTAACCACAATAGGAACCCCTCTGGGAGGTACTCACAGCCAACAAATCTGGTCCTATCCAAGAAGTTACAATAACCATCTAGGCAGTGCACTCAGCCTAACCCCTCTGGTTTGGTCAAACTAAAATTATAAGACTCTCTGGGGAAGCTTGTTCGGTCAATTCCCCTTATAGTCTAGGGTAGTCAGAGACTCTCTGAAGAAGATCACGTGGTCTAACCCTCTTATATCCCAAAGGTCTAGAAACTCTCTAAGGAAGCTCACTCAGTCAATTCCTCCTATAGTATTAGGACTATCACAGACTCTCTAGAAAATCTCACTCAGTTAATTCCTTTCCTAGCCTAGAAAGGTCTTAAAGAAAATTCAAACAAGTAAATACTCTATGAGGAAGCTCACTCGGTCTACCCTCTTGTATTCTATAATATCCAAGAATCTTTAGGAAGCTCGCTCGGTCTATCCCCTATAGTCTATAATAGCCAAGACTCTCCAAGGAAGCTCACTCAGTCTACCCTCCTGTAGTCTATAATATCCAAGACTCTCTATGTATATCACTCGGTCTATTCCTTATAATCTATAGCACCAGGTTCTCACGGTCTCATTCTAGTCAGTGCATAATAATGCTATAAGGCTAAAGTACACCTAAAGAGCTAATTGTCTAGCCATTCTACATAACATTAGTATGTCAAGAATATGATTCCATCCTATGGTCACTGGGCATGGAAAACAGGTATAACGGCCAAAGGCTAACAAAATCAAAGGGTTGTAATAAGAACAAGGCATGGGAAAACATCCAAGCAAAGAAATTATCCTCAAACATGATAAAATTACCTCTACACAAGTATACAATCAAGGTAGGAACACAACAGGGGAAAAACAGTAAACACGCAATACCCCGTTCAAGGGTATTGGTGGTAATTTGCACACAAAACTCAAAGACTTCAAAAGGTAAGGCAAAAACAACCTACCTTGGTGCTAGGAGATCAATATACTTGAACCAAGAGGCATGATTCTCCTTATAACGGTGTATATATACAAAGAAAATACAAAACTATCAACCCACTATATCTCGAGAAAGAGGGAACATCATGGAATGAATCTCAAGAAAAAGGAAGAGCTCATCACTGCGGTTCCAACACAATCGATGGCGGTCGATTCAGAGAACGGACAGAGGCTCTAGGTCTCGGAGGATGTTTGCGGTCGTACAGACGCTCCCGGTTGAAGAATCCTGAGAAGAAGACGTTTCGGTCGATTAGGCGTGACCCTGATCGATATAATGAAAAAAAAAAAGAAATGACATGGTGTGTACTTCTGGGGTACATGGCCTGTACTTATCCTTTTTTTACTCCGCTTTAAGTGGCCTCCACATCACCCATACACACCATGTATGTGTCCCGGACACGGCCAACACATGGCCTGGCGCGGCATCAAAGTACATGGAATGTACTTATAAAGTACATGGCATGTAATTTGAAAATTTCCAGATTTCCCTATTTTTCTCAAAAATGACCAAAAAAAGGAAAAACATACCTGAAATGAAGATCTGGGTTCTTACAAACTTCCCCCCTTAAAGAAATTTGTCCCCGAATTTCCCTAGTGAGGCGTAGAAGAAGAAACCTCAAACAGCTCCTACCACTGCGATCGTACATCGGCCTCCCTCTCCCATGTCTCATCATGTACTCACACGTGCTTCCATAGCACTCGTACCAGAGGAACAGACCAGCCATGAAGAACCTTTGTACTGCGATTGACAATCCGGATAGGATGCTCCTCAAACGACGCATCTGCTTCGAGCTCAACCTCCTCGGGTTGAAAAACTTAAGATGGGTCTAAAAAGTAGTGTCTAAGCTAAGATATGTGGAAGAATTCGTGCATAGCCCGATACCTCTGAGGTAACTTCAACCGATAGGAAACCGGCCCAACTCTCTCTAATGCCTCAAACAACCCGATGTACCATGCTGAAAGCTTACCATATCTCTGAATCCTCTTGTGTCCCAACCTCAGTGTGACACGCAAGAAAACTGATCCCCGGCCTCAAACTCCAGAGGTCATCTCCACTGATCAACATAAGACTTCTGTCGAGACTGTTCTGTAGCCATCATCTTTCGAGTCAACTCTATCTTCTTTGAGTTCTCCTGAACAAGACGAGGTCCCAGCAAAGCTGCCTCTCCTATCTCCATCCATCACAAAGGTGATCGGCATGGCCTACCATACAAAGCCTCATAAGGTTCCATTTGAATAGTCACTTGAAAACAGTTGTTATAGGAAAACTCCACAAGAGGAATATGCTTCTCCCAAGAACTTCCAAAGTCTATAATGCAAGCTCGGAGAATATCCTCAAGCACATGGATCGTACGCTCGGACTGTCCATCTATCTGGGGATGGTATGTTGTACTCAAAAGTACATGTGTACCCGAAGTCTTCTGAAGTCCCTGCCAGAACCGAGAAGTAAAACGCACATCTTTATATGAAATAATGGTGTTTGGAACTCCATGCAGACGTACAATATCTTGCATGTACAACCACCCCAGCTCATCAACACTGAAGGTATCCTTGATCGTAAAGAAGTGAGAAACCTTCGTAAGCCATTCGACGACAACCCAAACAGCATCATTCCCTCGAGGTGACCTCGGTAACATGGTCACGAAGTCCATCGCGACATTTTTCCACTTACACTCAGGAATGGGTAACTTCTATAAAATTATTATTGGTCGCTGATGCTCCGCTTTCACCTGCTAACAAGTAGAACACCTCATGACGAAACCAGCAACATCTCTCTTCATCCCTGGCCACCAATACTAGTGATAAAGATCCCGATACATCTTGGGGACACCAGGATGAACTTCCCATACTGAGGAATTAAAATCCCGCATCAGGTCCTCATGTATTTCTACCGGCACCCATACACATCCCTGGAAACGCAATATATCATCCTCGCCCACTATCCATCCAGTAGGAGTGTCCTCTCCTGACACACTCTCCCGCAGGACTAGGCCTTCTGAGTCTAATAGTTGCCTCATCCGTACCCGATCAAGAATTGTAGAGGTAACAGCTACAGAAGATATAAAAGTATGTCATTGTTTGTCGTCCACCTCCAAATGCATCTCAAAGAATAGAGTCATAAGCTGCCACTCACTACTGCCTCCTGAACTGCCTGAATTTGAGTTCTCCTACTCAACGCATCAGCCACTGTGTTGCCCTTTCCCAGCCTATAGGCATGCTCAAAGTCAAAGGACTGAAGATACTCGAACCACCTACACTGTCTTAGATTCAGATCATGCTGAGTGAAGACGTACTTGAGGCTCTTGTGGTCAGTGAAAACCACAAAGTGCTATCCCAGAAGGTAATGTCTCCAGCAGCGTAAAGTATAAACAACAGCTGAAAACTCCAGATCATGCATCAGGTAGTTCCTCCCGTGTGGCCTCAATTGCCAAGACCCATACGCAATAACTTCATATCCCTGCATAAGCACAGCTCCCAGCCCGATACCTGAAGCATCACAATAAATGGTGTAGATCTTGCTCAGCTCTGGAAAGACTAGTATCGGTGCTGATGGAAACTTCCCTTTTGGATCCTAAAAGGCTGACTCACAATAATCTGACCACAATAACTTCGCCCCTTTCTTGGTCAGACCTTTCAACGGTGCTGAAAGGCATGAAAAATCTTGTATGAAATTCATGTAGTATCTAGCCATCCCTAGAAAACTCTACACGTCAAATACATTCTTCGGCTTCTCCCAGGAAACTACAGCTCTCACTTTCTCTGGGTCTACTAATACTCCTGTCTCTGAGATAACATGACCCAAGAAGTGAATCTGATCCATCCAAAAGTGGAATTTCGAGAGATTAACATATAACTGATGCTCTCTCAGTGTACTCAGAACTATCTCAAGATGGGTAGCATGGTCGTGTCGAGTGTGCGAGTACACCAAGATATCGTCCACAAAAACCACTATGAAGGAATCCAAGTGTGGATGGAACACTCGGTTCATCAGTTCCATAAAAGCTGCTGGTGCATTCATGAGACCGAATTGAAAGACCGTATACACTTATAGACCATACCTGCTACTGAAGGATGAAAGAGGTATATCTGATGGTCTAATGCACAACTAATTATAATCGGACCTCAAATCAATCTTCGAGAACACCCTGGCTCCTCGAAACTGATCAAAGAAGTCATCAATCCTCGGCAAGGGATATTGGTTCTTGACCATCAACTGGTTCAGCTTCCAATAATCCACGCAAAGCCTAAGGGTTCCATCTTCCTTATTCGCAAACAGGACAGGTGAACCCCAAGGAGAAGTACTAGGTCAGATGAAACCCTTTGCCTGCAACTCCTCCAACTGCTTCTTGAGCTCCTGCAACTTGGGTTTAGCCTTCCTATAAGGTGGAATGGACAGAGGTTCCACTTCTGGCATGATCTCAATCGAGAAGTATACCTCATGCTCCGGAGGAAAACCTGCGAAGTCCTCTGGAAATACATCCCTAAAATGATCCACTACTAGAGGAAAGTCTAACTACGAAGTCCCCTGGTCATCCAGATAAAGACTAGAAATCTAGGTTGTAACTCCTCCTAGCCCATGATGCTCTGGTCTAGCTCTACCCACCTGGACATCCCACTCACCTCTATAAAGAAAGGATCTGCCCTCTGGTGATACGAAACTCACCCTGTAGCAATAGTAATCAACGAATGCCTGGAGGGGAACTAACTAGTCCATACCTAGAATGACATCATAGCCTATCATCTCTAAGACATAGAGGTCCTATAAGAAGTGACACCCTACAACCTCAAGAGGAAAATCTCTGCAATGACGTACGCTAAACCTTCTCATTCCCAATGGTGTATCAAGATTCAACATGTCGGCAGACAAAAAGATACAGAGCCCAAGGCTCTCCACAACAGAAATAGAGATAAAGTTATGCGTAGCACCAGTATCGAAAGGGATGAAGATAAAACAGAGGATACTAAGATCATACCTAGAATTGTAGAAGGTCTGGGATCCTGCTCCTGATGGGTCTGCTTCCCAGCGAAAGTCTGGCTTGTACCGCGGCCCTGTGACCCTGGCTGACTACCCTGAGCTGATTCACTCTACTGTCACTGGTAACCTGGTGACTAACCACCATGGCCGCGACCTCCACCTCATCCCGAACGGCCAGAAGAACTCCAGTTCCCAGACTGGTGAGAAACTGGCGATACATCTCTTGTATGTGGGGTTATAGAAGAACACCTACCACCAGCTGTAGGTGAGAAGATATGACAAAAACGCTGAAGATAGCCCATCTTGCCGTAAGATCGGCACTCCATCAGGTCTCTCTGGCACTAAGCCCTAGTATTCCCACTCCTACCACACTGGTACCATACAACATGGCTGCCTGAAGATACATTCCACCTACCCTGATCTCCTCGAGCAGACTTCATCTGGCATTTCCTGCTATCAGTGGGAGGAACACTGACCCTGGGTGTCGAACCACCATGGCTCACTGCTCCAGAATCTCTCAGATTGCGCTCAGTGATCAATGCCTAGTTGACGATCTAGGATATCAAATTCAGCCTGGAGATATTCACTTGGTAACAGATCTTCTTCCTGAGACCATCCTCAAACTTCCTAGAAAGGAACAACTCATCACCTAATGGAATCGTCATGAAATGCTGAAGCTCGGTAAAACGATATGAGTACTTCATAACAGAAAGAGTACCCTGCTCGAGACTCATAAACACTCCGGCTCGGTCGGCCCTCAAGGTCTCTGGGTAGAAATAATCATAGAATATGTTCCAAAACTCATCCCAATTCATACTCTACTGGTTCCCAGACTCTGAGATCACCTCCCACCATCTCTTCACGGTGTCTCGGAGCATATAAGTAGCAAGCTTTACCCTTTTCTCTAAAGGTATCTCCAGATGCTCGAAGATCGTCAGTGTGGCCTCTAGCCATGACTCTGCATCCTGGGGTCCTCTATACATTGAGAAAGTATAAGGATGCTACTACTGTAAAACCCACGTCAACTCATCCATCTACGGTGCAGGAGGTGGCGCTCCCTAAAAGGTCTACAGCATCCTCAGGAAGTCCTCCCTGAACTGTGCATCAGCACCTGCAACGGATATAACTTTTGGTTCCAAGGCTGGCACAGCAGGAGGATCTATAGGAGGTCCCTGATCGGCCATATCTGGTGTCTGATCACCGTCTGGTAGTTGAAGTATGACTGGAGGACGTCTCGGAGGCATAGCTCTGAAAGATCAAAATCACACCTTATATCAGGATTATCAAGGATAGAGAACACAAGAGTATAAAAGGGGAACAAGAGAAATAAACACACAAGTTTACTAAACACGACTACACAGGGTGTATAAAAACTACATGGAATTTTCCTTAAGTCCGTACACATGGGCGTGTACTCGGCCACCTTTGGTCATGTAACACCCCAGACTACATGGCGTGTTTTCCCCACACACGGCATGTACCCCATCTTCATTCCCCTACCCGAGTCTCTGTAAACAGCTAACTCACACGGTCCTCTTAACCCTAGACCACATGGTGTGTTCACTAAGGACATCGCGTGTGCTAGACAAGGTTTTGGTGGCCTGTGTTGTTAGTTACACAGCCGGCTACACGGCTGACCATTACACGGCTTTTTCCGAACAAACACGCCATGTATATGAGAGATAACACTGTCCCGTGTTATTTGTGACACGACTAGGTACCTAGAATAAGACTACATGGCGTTTTCGTACCCAACACGGTGTGTACTACACAAGATTTCCTGACCCATGTTATTGGTGACACGGACGGGTACACGGCTCACTACTACACGGCGTGTAACGACTATACACGGCGTGTTTCTGAAAACTTTTTCAGCTCCCCATGTTTCAGCTCACAAAGTCAGTGACACGGTTTAAAACTACATGGCACATAGTCAAATACACGCCATGTATTCTGGGTTTTTCTAGGCAGTAGCTCAGAAATTGAACCAAAGACCAGAAAACACTGAAAAACAGACATTAAGGTGCCAATTTCCAATCCATGAGGGCACATACTCCTTGCTAACCAATGCTTGGTAGCTTCTGCATATCTTATACAAGGAAAACAAGTCAATGATCCACTAAGTTCCGATTCATGAGTGACCATAACACCTCAAGAACCAAAATTTGGCGTTCATTTAAGCAAGGCACAATGCAAACAATTCCCTTATCAAACTACAGGGATTATATCAAAGCATCTTTCAAAACAGCATGCATAATCTATAAAACGTCTATCACAACAACATGCAATCGCTAATGCACCCCAGAAGGCATGGAAAGAATGCATGGCATGTGATTCCTAACAAGTTCCTATATGATGCATGAGATGACATACCCTCATCTCTTTGGGTTACAATAGAAATAGAACCGCAATACCACAATAATAACCACACAAGTCATGTGAATCACTCTAGGTGAAATCATATCAACCGTAAAATATCAAAACCAGAAAACTACAATAAATGAGGTAGGTTGGCTTTTCCCTATACACGGGTTTTCTACTCCCTGGAATAGCTTATTACCAAGTACTGAATCTGTCCTATCCCTAGCTAAGGCTCCAAACAGTAAATCAAGGGAAAATAATTCCTCTGATACCACTTTGTAACGTCCTGGTTCCGGAAGACACCCATAGGCACCACGTACCTGGTTGGTCACATGGACTCAAGAGCATTTCCCCAAACTCCAGAGGCTATCGACTAGCAGTGAGGGCCTTGGATGTGATAGTGGGGAACCTATACCCTCATTGGCAGAGTACATGGTGAAAGTAAACAAAACATGCAATAGCGGAAGTAGTAAATATCCAACAACAATGCACAAGTAAACAGAGGAAGACTAAAACAATAAACCACTCAAGCACATATGTATATATGAAATGATGCATGAGAAATATCTAGAAAAATAGCCAAATAGGTCACAATAATGGAAATACAAACAGTACCAAAACAAGTACAAAAGAAACGATAAACGTCTCCTCAGCATCGCAAGCCTGGGCTTTCTCCCATGCTCTCCTGCTCCAAAGCAATCAAGTACCAGAAGTCAAAGGGAGCTTTCTCTTGTCTATACCTACAACAACATAATATGTTTGGGCCCAAAAGCATGACCCAAATAGGGTGTGAGACTAAATCCCAGTAGGCAACCACCCAAAGATCTGTGCCTCACTGTCAGTGAGCATATGGCAGGTAATACTACAGTAAGCAGTAAATAGTAACAGTAAACAGCAGGATGTAATTAGTAAGCAGTAACAGTAAACAGCAAGTAGTAAACAATCCACAAAACAACAAGCATTAGTGAAACAAATAGCTAACCACAACAGGAACCCCTCTTGGAGGTACTCTCAACCAACCCCTCTGGTCCTATCCAAGAAATACCAACAACCCTCTGGGTAGTGCACTCAGCCTAACCCCTCTGGTTTGGTCATACAAAAATTATATGACTCTCTGGGGAAGCTCGCTCGGTCAATTCCCCTTATATTATAGGGTAGTCAGGGACTCTTTGAGGTAGATCACACGGTCTAATACTCTTATATCCCTAAGGTATAGAAACTCTCTAAGGAAGCTCACTCGGTTAATTACTCCTATAATCTCAGGTCTATCACAGACTCTGTAAGGAAGCTCACTCAATCAATTCCTTCTCTATCCTGGAAAGGTCTTTAAAAAGTCCAATAAGTAAAGACTCTCTGAGGAATCTCACTCGGTCTACCCTCCTGTTGTCTATAATATCCAAGACTCTCTGGGAATATCACTCTGTCTATCCCCTGTAGTTTATAATAACCAAGACTCTCTAAGGAAGTTCACTTGGTCTACCATCATGTAGTCTATAATATCCAAGACTCTATGGGTACCTCACTCGGTCTATCCCTTATAGTCTATAGAACTAGGTTCTCATGGTCCCATGCCATTCAGTGCATAATAATTATATAAGTACAAAGTACACCTAAAGTGCTACTTGGCTAGCCATTCTACAGAACATTAGCATGTCAAGAATATCATTCCATCCTACGGTCACCGGGCATGGAAAATAGGTATAACAGAGAAAGGATAACAAAACCCAAGGGTTATAACAAGAACAAGGCATGGGATAAACATCCAAGTATAGAAATTATCTTCAAACATGATCAAATTACCTCTACACAAGCATACAAGAAAGGTAGGATCACAATAAGGAAAAAACGATAAACACGCAATACCACGTTCAAGGGTATTGGTGGGAATTTGCACACAAAACTCAAAGATTTTGAAAGGTTTGGCACAAAACACCTACCTTGGTGCTAGGAGATCAATATACTTGAACCACGAGGCTTGATTCCCCTTAGAACATCATAGATCTATGAAAATGAAAAAAAAACGATCAACCCACGAAATCTCGAGAAAGAGGGAAAATCATGGAATGAAACTCAAGAAGAAGGAAGAGATCATCGATGCGGTTCCAACGCAATATACGGTGGTCTATTCAAAGAACAGACATAGGCACTAGGGAACAGAGGATGTTCGCGGCCGTATGGATGCTCCTGGTCAACGAATCATAAGAAGAAGACGTTTCTGTCGATTAGGCCTGACCCCATTCCGTCTAATGAAAAAAATAAACTACACGGCGTATACTTCTAGGGTATATGGCGTGTACTTAGCCTTTCTGTAAACCACTTTAAGTGGCCTACACATCACCCCTACACACTGTGTGTGTGGCCAGGACATCGCCAGCACACGGCCTGGCGTGGCATCTAAGTACACGGCGTGTACTTATAAAGTACACGACGTGTAATTTGAAAATTTCCAGATTTCCCTCTTTTCCTCAAAAATGACCAAACAAAGTATAAACATACCTAAAACGAAGATCTGGGTTCTTACAATTCTAACTATGAGAAATCATTGATGAACTATCTATTTTATCTGGAAAGACCAAGGAATCTATGAATCTAAAAGACATTATATTCTTATTCCAATGAAAAAATCGCATTTACCTTATCAGGATCAACTATCAAACCATTCATAGAAATCAAATTCACTAAGAAATTTATTTCTTGTATCCATAAATTCAATTTCAAAATATTTCCATACAAATGGTGACTACTCATGATTTCCAAAACAAACTCATATAGTTCTCATGATCATACTTTGATCCCAAGTAAACCAAAATATCATCGATGAATATTACCAGAAATATTTTGAGATACTTATGGAATATTTGATCCATCAAATCCTTGAAAATTGTAGGATCATTTTATTAATACAAAACAGCATCACAAGATATTTTTAATGACCATAACTACTCCTGAAATCCATCTTTGGTATATCTGATTCCCTAACATTGAGATGATGATAACCTGACCATAGAACGATCTTCTAAAACCACTTTTCCACTTTTAACTAATAAAAAAACATCACTATGAGGTAAAGGATACATATTATTAACTATTACCCATTTCAAATTATGATTTTCTACATACAATCCAAGTGAAATATCTACCTTCTTGGAAAAGAGAACTAGGGATTCCTATGGAGAAACACTAGGGTGAACAAAACCCTTTTCCATTAGGTCTTCCCACTGAATCTTGAGCTCTTTCATATTTGTTAGTGCCATAGGATAGGAAGGTATCGAAATGGGATGTGTACCATGAACCAAGTCAATTTTAAACTCTACCTCCCACTATAGAAGAATCCTATAGAAATCATCTAAGAAAACATCAGGAAAATCCTAAACAATAGTGATAAGATCATTAACATAAGAGACATAATTGGGAACACCTTCTACAGTAGAAAACAAACTCTTGATCTTTAGGAGTCAAGGTCATGCACAATCATACCTTGGATCCCACTCTCCCTAAAACACTAATGAGCACCCATTTTATGTTTGAAATGAGACATTGTAATGATAATAATCAAATTTGGCATGATGAGAAACAATGTAATCCTTCTCGATTATGACATTAAACAAATCCAAATTGAGAATGAGAAAATCCCATACTAAATCTACCTCAACTATAAATAGTGAAAAAGAAGGGCACCAAAAGACTACTCCTTAATATTTCCAAAAGGAATCTCTAACTTAATATCAAATGAAATGAGATCCATTTGAAGGTTAATCATATCAAAAAAATAGACAAATACAAATGAGTAGGAAGAAACATTATCAAATAAATCAGCCTCTTCTAAATATTCAATAACTATAGTACTTATCACTATCATTATACCTGCACATACCTCCACTAGAGGATCATATACTATGTGAAGGTGATTCACTCTCGAGACCTATATATATCCCTATAGTATTTGAAGAATCTTACTAAGCTGAAGTACCCTTTAGAGCCAACAATACCTTACTATATCAAGGGGTAGACATAGCCTGACAAAAACACTGCAGATGACCATATCATCCACAACTGTTACACATATTTGTAGTTAAAGGAAAATAACTTCAGGTGTATATGACCTCGCCACACTGTTTCAATTCAGAGGCACATAACTAGCTTCTACATGAGGTGTCAAAATGCCCTACTACTAAGAACCACCTCTACAACTCATGTGGTGATCCTGCTACTTCTACTTTTTCCCTAGTGTTACACTGAAACATCCACTAGGTGGAAGATATGGGAAAGAATATCTAGCCTTTACATCCACATACAATCCATCTATCATATCTATATCCATTGTCTCTACATGGGTTGAAATCATTAGTATAAATACTTGTAATCCAATATTCAATCACAAATCCTATAGGTACTTATGAGCATTAAATTGTTCATTATTCACGACCTCTAGTGAAAAATGAACTATATCAACAATCTGGTTGGTGTATGTAGGAATTGAACACTCTCCTTGATTCAAATAGAGGATCTCTAGAGACTTTTCCATCAACAATTATTTTGGACAAAAATTCTGTATAAAAATAGTCTTGAAAACCATCCATTCCAATACCATATGCATATCCACCAGAACCATGGAATCCCACTAACAACTTCTTGGACCCTCAAGTCTGAACATTGTGTATTTCACCTTTATTTTTTCAGGTGTATCTAGGAATTCAAAGATTCAATAAATATTTGTATTCCATCCCTCTACCACGTAAGTTTCATTCATAAATTTAATTTAATATGGATTCTCATGAAAAAACTCTTTTGATTGATCTATGTCCCCTAAATCTCTCAGCTGTAACTTGACAACATCATCCTGAACTTGTGGCGTATTATGGGCAAAATCACAAACTACTAGTACAATGGCCTTGATAATGATCTAATCCAATATAGAATTCCCTGGAGAAATATCATGTTCTCCCTCCTGAGAAACTCACAGAATACATCTCGAACTCATACTACTATACACCGAAACAAAACAAATATTTAGAAAACATAATAATATCTATTTTACGAGAAAACCCATAAGAAAAAATAGAGATTTACATTAAGAAAACAAAATAGTAGAAACATGTCACTACAACACATGTTAACTTGAGCCTCATTACAACAAGATCTAGAAAGGGACTCACCGTGATATACCTCTCTAGTCTCAAAAATCTTATCTTTAGCCTACCAAATGTCCAAAGACAATAACTCTTAAGGAAAACCAACCTCTAATTCCACTTTTTAATGAACTAACCTGAATACCGTCTCAAAATGGTACCCAACCCAATATAACATGGACCCAAAGGGTTTTCCCGATCCCTATGGGCTAGTTACTAGCTCTTGGGAATCGAATGAAAATCAGAGGGAATGATTTCTCCCAACCTAAAGCAAAAAAATGGAATATATATATATAAGAGATACAACAGTAGAAAAGATAAACATATTCAATAACTGAAAACAAACTACAGAAACAAAACAACTCAAGAGTAGAATATATATATATATATATATAGTTCCAACCATAAAGGACTACCAAAATAAAAAAAAACAACTACTCTATGTTATAGCATGGGAAGACTCCCACCATCTCACCACCAGCTACCCAACTCAACTAATAGAAAACCTCACTGCCTCATTTTAGAACCTTGCCTTTCCCAATATCTAAAGTCATAGGACAGTTTATTACCCACTGAAGGGGTATATAGGGTGTGATCTAACAGTCACAGTAAGCTCTCATATTGGTGTTCTATATCAAGTCTCTGAATAATAATCCAAGAATACTCAACTTTAAATAAACAAGGAATGATAACAATTTAAATGTTTTTTATCCAAAGCATGGAAAAATAGTTTAATTTCCCCTTCATCCACCTTTCTAAATAAAAAAAGAAAAAATATTTCAAATAATTTCATATCCATAAATTATTGTAGTCATATCATGTCAAAAAAATCATCACACATCACATCAAATCCATCGATTCTCAACAAAATAGTACAAACCAAATATCCCAAATTGGATAATAAGCATAGGTAACATCACTCCAAGGATCCCACAAGGTTATGATAACTTGGAAACTCATACCTAACCTAGATAATGACATACATATCATGACACTAGACATGTGTATTGAGTTTAGATAGAAGAGGAACACCCCATCAAGTGAATCCCCCCCAAATAGGTCTAATATATCCCTACAACAATAGGCCTTGGAAGAAGAAGAAAACCCCATGATAAAACCCCCTAAAATTGGATGAGACCTATTAATAAACCTTCCACCAAAGTACCCCAAGGTTTCCAATGTGCTATATTTTCTAAAACATTTCATCAATTCAATCTTTGAAAACCATTTCAAAAGGCTTTGAAAACCCTTTTCTTTTTAACAAAATGGGGGGAAAACCATGTTTTATTAAAACCCAATTCCATACAAACAAACAAAAAAATTAGTCATAAAATTCCATTTCATTTAATAAAAAAATTTATCAAAATTGGAGTAATCAAATTCACCGACATAGTCAAGAGATGGAACCACCTACCTCAAAACTTAGGTCACACAGACCCGCTATGAAAACCACAACATAGGATAAACTAACAATGATAACAAAGGCCCTAGAACCAATCCTCACACCCCATAATTAATTCAATTTAAAAAAAGGTTAATTGGATAAGAGGATACCACATATTCCACAAGAATACACAACCGTCACACCACAACCAACAAGGAAATATCCCATGGAACAATATCGCACAATGGGTCTAGAGAGAATTGAGATGAAAAATCACCATGGGTCAACAGATCTGATAATGCAGCACAATGGTGCTATTATGATTGAATCAATGAAGAAGAAAAAAGTTTTACTCATCCATAGACATGAAACCCAACTGAAATGGTGATCCAACATTGAATTAATCAATTTGGATCAAATGGAGGCTCCCAAAATTTCCAAAGTAGAGATCTAAGTCGAGAGGGGAGAGAGCTATGGAATAATGATACAAAAATCAACTAATGGAGCACCCGAAAATCAATTTCTGTGATATTTACATTGTGTATAATACCTTTACATTTTTTGTTATCCTTGGGACATAGATACAATGAAAAACCTGACACTTTTTAATTAAAAACTGATTATTTAACATTAAATGGTGTTTAAACTCTATATGGTAAGTACTCTATTCACTCTTTGTACCAGTTTCACGGCATCTGCCCTACCAAACTTTTACGTTGTGTACTTCGATTACACGGTGTGAATTTCTCTTGCAGACTACAAAAACAATGTATTCTTTACAAAAAACCCCAAAGAAACTTGTGAATTCTCGAAACTCTAATAGATCCTTGCAAATATATTAACACATTTATACCCATACTCTGTTAATTAAAATGAAAAAATGTCCCTTGAATTTAGGTCATTTTTCTTAGGAAATGTTCCCTATCCTATAAACTCCCAGGACACATGCAATTAAATATGAAAACAATCAAAGGAGAAGAAAATACTTGAATGTGGGTAACGATATATTACATTCCTCATCCTTTTGTCTCGGACTCGTGAATTTTTACTCTATATCAGCTAATTATTGGTAATAAAATACCTTTTATAAGAAAATTTCCTTAATATCCTCCCATTTCATGTTTTTTTCTTATTTATCCTTAGTTTTTTGACTCAATGATCACTATTTATCCACATATCCTGAGTGATGATAAGATTAGATACCAAATTTCTCCATTTTATTAATTCCAAAAGAGAGAACTATCTTTTCTAAAGAACATATCCATTGCACAACTAAAAAAATATTCAAAGTCACATTGAATGATGGAGGTTACTAACATATAATTTGGTTTAACATTGGTACATTTTGTGGTGGATTAAAAGGATTCTCCATATGTGAAATATTATTGGTAATAACATGGTTCAGCGACCCCAATATGGTAATAATTTGTTAAGTTATAGTTGTAGCTCCAGCTCTAGCTTCATTATCTTTCCTAGCAGGGTAATCCCTAGATGTTGTAATTTCATTGATACAGCTCCAATTACATTCACTAGTCACCATTTTTAAAAAATGTAATAGACTAGATTACATCATAAATTAATGAAACAAAATCTATAATCCCAAAAATAGTGAAATAATTACCATAAATTGAAAATTTTATTCATAGATAATATCATATTCATTAACATCGATTATTTGGGAAATGTTTTAAGTAATAAAAATATTTTAAATTACATCATAATGGTTTTTAATGAAAATGTGAATTAACTATAGAATATCCCTTTGGAGTTTCAAACCAAGTGATGAGTATGGCTTATTATCTTATAATAATTAATGCCTAATTCAAGCCCAATGAAACATTTTTCAGAGTTAGTACCCATAGGTACATCTGTCTTAAAACCACATCCATATATAGTATCCAAATAGAGATGTATTGTTAGATAAACCATATAATCTATAAATTACTAAAACATTAGGATATTTTTATATACTTATACTTATCCTCAAATTCATTCAAAGGGTTATATTATTTAATCTATGTTTTACTATATATAGTTCCCATAGTTTTTACTAAAATTTATCTAATACCAATTGTAAAGACCCCAACCCTAGTATCCCAAAGCTGGTGGTTAATTTAGTACAATGGAATTATATACATGTCATCACATCCCAAAGTACTGAATACTATAGTAATCTTGGTAAACTAGACACATACTTGAAATTTATATTACATATTGAAAAAAATAAAAAAACCCAAAGTTTTTTATTTCAGAACACAATTATTCCCTATAGAATATCCATGCATATCAATCACAAACACTTCCTAGTATTATAGGGAAAATAAAACATAAGAAATTGGTCGGATAAAATACACAGTAATGGTATGCATACATTCGAATCTATCCTAAATAAATAATAATAACCAATCTTACAATGAAAATAATGGAAACACATTCCATTTAAATAATTACATGATCATAATATGGAATAAATAAATGATGTTCAAACAAATCCATATAAATACTCACATGACATTGATACTTTTTAATTAATATTCTAACTAATAAAATAACTACCTGGAAATCAATAACTAATCTTATACTGAGAAAATACATAATGATAGATATCATAAACACACTATCAATACCATTCAAAATACTGTTTAAAACTATAGGTAAAACCCCATTTAATTTTTCCAATGGATTTTTCTAATAATACATTCTAATGCATTAAGGGGATATGTAATTCTAGGTTACACCCATCACATAATAAGTATTATTTATTCCTCATATGAAAGGTTTGAAACATAATCAATATAAACATTTATATTGAAAAACTAACATTTAAAACTTTAATACTTACCCCAATAAATAAACATAAATATAAACCAAGTAGAGTAATATAGTGAATGGTAATAAAATTTTATATCCCTGATCAAAATAATCATAAAAAAATCCAAATAAATAATAAGTATTGTATTAATACAACATATTCCCAGTGGATTATAAGTACAATAAAGGTGTTATGTCATTGATGAATAGAAATACCAAAAAACATTCATTAAAAACGTTTTTGAAGAAAATATACTTCTCACATTGAATATATTTTTAAAACTGAAAGTTAAATAGATATTTTTAAAAAAAACATTTATTTTAAAATCACCTTTTAAAATTATAAATTAATATTTAAAACATTCATTTCTTATAAGTTAAAAAATATATTCCTTTCACACTATTGTGAAAAGGCTAAAAAGTTACTCATTATAAAAATAGAAAGAAGATTCCTTTCAAAAAATTTAGTAAAAAGTCAAAAATGTGTAAAAAATTCTTTAATAAACCATTTTTATCATTTTAAAAACCATTTTTAAAACATTTTTAGAAAACATAAATTTGAATGATAAAGGATTTTTAACTAAAGAGACATAAAGTCAGATTTTCGTAAAAACATTATCTAAATATTTTTAAGAAACCAAAGAGAATAAAAATGGTACTAATACATGAAAATTTTGATAAAAACTTTATTAGAATAAAGTATATTTATTTTAAGATAGATATATCAAATAATTCCCCCAATGGAGATGAAAATATATAAAATCCCGAATAATGATTAGAGTGTGAAATACTCCCTTATCACTTTGGTAATGTTTGAATCAGAAGCCCCATGAAATAAAAACATAAAATTAAACTTTAAATACCATGAAAATAAATATATTCATGATATATCATATCAAAATGGTTAATATATAAACCACACAAACTAATAAGTGGTGAATATTTTATATGTATCACGGAAGTAAAAGTGAAATGAGAAACTCTTACCTTAGGTTCGAATTCCTTCATATGAATCTAAACCTATTATATAATAAATATAGGTTTATTATAAGTATATTAAATAACTATAAATATATATCTCATTCCATTTATTATCATCTTATAACATTTTAACACCCATTTGTAAATAATATTTCATTGTTTTCATTGTTTCGGGTGTTAATTTGCTTGTTTTTTCATTCATATTTTGTCATAAAAGTTTGATTTATTGTAAATAATATATAGTTACATCATCTCTTAAATTATATTAATTTTATAAATATTAAAAAAATTTATTATATACATCCTTATAACCATTCTTAAAAATTTTATATAGAAAATTAATTGAATCGCTTCAGGGAGACTGTGGGATATACGTACGCACGAGCAACACTATCATTCACTTAAAGGGTGAAAGGGTAAAGAAGTGTATGATATATTAATTTTAAATAATTAATATAATTTCACATATATATATATATAACTCATATTCATTAAATTTACATTTATTACTTTCCATGAAAATTATAAGTGAGAAACGATTCACATCGCTTCGTGAGTCGGTAGTCCACCCTACTCACGAGTGACATTATCATATTTTAAATATAATGGAAATAAATAAGGTATATGTGATATTATAAATAAATAATTATAATTATATCATTAGTTTCATATATACATTAAACCATTCATTATATCCAACTTTTAATTTTTTTTAGAAAATGAGTCACATCTGATCGTGAGGTTGCAGTCCATTATACACACGATTAAAGAATTTGTTTCCCATTTGATGGAATCAAATATGGAAAGATATTATTCAAACAACATAATAACATATAATTATATTTTATATATTTTTTTATAATATTGTAATTGTTAATACATAAATTCATGTTGTAAAATAATAAAGAAAACGAAAGAGATTAGGGAAGACAGTTACCATATCTCAGAAGAACCTCTTTTATCTATCTTCTTAAGAACCATAGAATTAGTATTTTGGGAATAAAACCAAATATATTATGTGTATAATATTTTTATGGAGGTATTTTTTAGGTTTTGGTCCTAAAATAGATTTAGAGGTGTGAATAAGTGAATGGATTGAGTGCCCTTATATAATTGAGGAGTGGTATTTTTATATATACTCAAAACTATTGAATAATGGAAAGTCACTCTTCCCCAATAGACTCAAAAATTGATAAATAATGGATTGGATGTAAATTAAGGTTGATACATACCTCAACCACATAAAATAAAATTAAAAATTAAAAAATTTATTCCTTATCATTTAAGTTCACTCACTTTTACCATTTTAGTTTTCAGTACGGTAATTAGTTTTTTTAATCTAGAAAATTTATAAATAAATCCTACAATAAAATTATCCTTATTATATAATTTGGACCCACTTATTAAAAAAATTAAATCCAATTTATCAAATAAAAATTTTATGTGTGTGGAAAATTCTTTTTAACACATGCATATGTAACGTGCAAACCCTAATTTTAACCTTAACCGTGTTAATTAATTTATTGTATTTTTTACTAATTATTACAAACATTGATTAATTTCACCTTATTACCAAATAATAATTAGGATAAATACAAATATTGAATCCATTTTATCAAATCCAACTCATATAATCGAAAAAAATTCAATTTCAAATTAAACCTGTGGATGCATCAAAAAAGAGGTTTTCCAAAGTGAAAATTATCATAAGTATATAATGTTTTAATATCAAAATTCAATATTAAATTAATTTCAATGAAATATATTTTATTTATAATAACTTATTTGAACTAATTATACTTTTAAAAAAAATTAAATAAAAAACCCTTTAAATAATTTAAACAACATGGCAGTTTTCAATAAAAAAATAGTATTATTCACTATTCGTCAAAAATTTAATCTTTTTAGAAAATTATTAAAAAAATATATTTTAATTTTAAATTGGAGATTTAAAAAATATTTTCATTTTTAAAATTAATTTTCTAAATTTATAAAAAAATTAAATTTAATATATGTGCGCACAATACTATAAAACATACTTTTGAAATAATATAGATTCTTAGAAATCATATCATTTTATTTCAAATGATTCGTATTTTATTTCTAATAAATAGATATCAATTTATTTTATCTTATAAATATTTAATCCATTTTATTTTCATAATTTATTTTGACTTATTTATACCTTTCATCCTAATGTCTAAGTTATAATGGTCATGTTTAAATAATAATACTTCAATTAAGCATCAAGTTTAATTTAAACCTGGAATTTCATGAATTAAAAGATATTTATGATATTGAATTAATTTAAATATATATATATTATAAAGTTTCAAGGTGTTACATTCTATTTTATTCTTTTTTTATTCCATATATGCTATCGAACCAAATTTTTTAAATCATGGGGTGGTACAAAATCATTCTTAATTTCAAAGAGCTATGTCAAAATAATCTCATGGATAAGCTACCTATGATTAATATGAATTCCATCTAACTAATATCAAATTTAAATTACATAGGATAAGTTATAAATTAAATTAAACTTCTTGGGGCAGTATTTATGAAACAATTACACCTAAGGTGTATTCATATCGTTAAATTAGAATTAAACCAAATTCTCGAATCTTCTATGTGATTGTAATGGATTCTGGGAATATTTATAGAAATGAACAAGATTGGATAGTTATATATAAGTTTGAATAAATTTTTCTAAATGAAATGTGTTATTACTTTATATAATATTTAGTATTTTAATGCATAGGCTGCAGAAGATTAAGTGTCATCAATATCATAAAAAGTTGAATAGATCCTCAACACCCATTGTGATTATAGCCTCTACATAGAAACACATCAATGTAGAAAAGTGATATGTGAGATTAAATTAGTTTCAAAATATGTGTCATGTTTATATACCTAAAGTAAAACCTCTACATATAAATAGCTCAACTACTACAAAGATCATGTCATGTTGAGCTATATGAGATTAAATCAAAAAAAATCCACAACTATAGAAGAGTAACTAGGAACTTTTATAGAAATATATCATTTATAATTATGACTATGGAATTTTTTTATGGTTATATGATTCTATGTTTAAATGTTTAAAGACATAATCATCACAATTTAATAACTAATGTTCATATGACCATAGAATCATTCATGAAACACCAAGTAAGAGATAAGAAACACATTTGTAGTTATTCATGTTATTCATCCATATGTGTTTAACATTTAGTAGTGGGGATATGAGAATAATTCCACCACTTAAAAGTTTGGACACAACCAGTATTGAGACAATGATCTTCCCAAGTGGTGATAATCTTACTCGTATAAGGATCATAATCCCCTTATAAGATTTCTAGAGACTTAAATAAGTGGGATAAATTCTTCAAGGTTTCCATGTTTTATAATATCAATGTTTTACTCTTATATTGATGGTATATGGAAATTAATAATCATTATAGAATAATCAGTTTATCCCTCTAAATTGAATGGAAGCTGGTATATTTGGGTAATAACTAATGAAAGGCCATTATTCTCTCACTTATTTTATAACTCAACTTCACTTGTACTCAAACCCACACACTTGGTTCCATTTTCCTAACTATAAACCCAACCAAAATACATACATGATAGAAACATTGAAGATGGATACCTCTTCATGAGATAGTCAAATTATTACACTATATTTCATATCTCCTTAGGTTTAAATCATATAATTCTATATCAACATGTTATCATAGCATTAGGTATTATATATGGTATTTCTAGAAGAAAATCATGTGTGATGAAATATTATGTAAGAAATATATGATTTTCTTCAAAATAGAGAGATTTACATATAATCTCTTAGGATACTAAACCATTGGGTTCTAAGTGTGTGATTTATTTATGATTTTTTACATATAAACATGTGAAATGATGTAAAAATATATTTTTTTTATCATTTAAGCCATCAATGTTAGTATCAAAGTAAGGATTAGTAAATTTTTAGGGATTATTTTAATAAATATTAGTATAAAAAGTATAAATTATCCTAGGTTGAACCAAATTTATCATGGTTGAAATAATGTTTTCCTTGGAAAAAACTTTTTACTATTAATTTTTTATATTCATATGATTGTTTACAATGAATTTTTTATATTTTATCGTTTATTACTCTCATTAAATATTTTGGTTTTAGTTCATGGATGGAACCACGAGGATCCAAGTGTATAATGAATTTGATGGACAATGTGATTACTGTCCCAATGAATAATCAAATGGGGTGGGTGATGGTGTCAAAACATCATAGATATAATATAATTGAATCACCCTTTTGGTCCCATTACAGTGTGATTTTTGGGTGTTGGGGGTAATGGGAGGAGGTTTAAGGAAGAAAGGGTGGAGTTTGAAATAAAACTATTATCGGGGATAGTTCTAAAAAATAGTTTTTAGTCTTACATTATGGATAATTGGGGTTGTGGTGTGAAATATTCAAGCTATGTCATGGAAATTTTAGGGTAAGATTCCATTATTCTAACTTTTTAGGATGGGTATGGCATGAATTTTTTGTTTTTATAATAAATTATTTAGAAGTCATGTTTGGTGTCTCTATCATTTGTAGAGTCACTATAGTGTGGCACATGTTCTACATTGTAGTTGTGTTTAGGTTATGTATTTTGAACTATATAGGTGTTTATTTTTATTTGTTTTGTTTATCCATGATTATAAGATCTATACTTTGACCACTAAACGTTTTTTGGAGGTTTTTTTGACCAAGATCATTGTATTATAGAGATATGGGTTAAGATATAGTCTTGGTAGAAAACCAAGGAATTGTAGTATAGTCTCAGTGATGCATTGATGTATTATTTCAGACGACAAATAAATTTGGAGTCTCATCTGAATTCAATTCCATTCATTCTCTTTCTATTTACTCTTGGAAAACTCTAAGTCGTTTTAAGATATCTTTTGTCCCCTCATCTTTGGATTTAATCTTTGACTTTAAGAGATTCATTATCAGTGATCCAAGCTGAGTTCCCCCTTTTCCATCTTGGTTTCCTTCCATTCTTACTTATGGGATTCTAAGTGGTAGTGATGGTTTTGTTTTGTGAGAGTTTGGGTTATTGTTTATATAAGTTATTTCTTTGATTCTGGTAGATTAAGGTTTCCCTATCAAGGGTTTAGTTATCTAGTCCTCACTTCCCTATATTTCTCTTTTGTAGTATATTATGGATAAATAATCGAGGTAATATATTCAAGAAATCAACCTTATTTTGTGTAAATTTTGATATTATCATACTTTTTTATTTGTTGGTTGAGTATTATAGACTGAATTAATAAATATAATAAACTAAACTAAGTAAAATTGAAATGAATGGGGTGAATCATATATGTTTACCCATTTCCTTGATATTGTTCGTCTGATTTATACAATCTAATTGTCGTTGCTAAATATTATTATTGTTTTTGAGCCTTGTGTGTTGATTATATGACTTTTCTATTACAATCACCTTTCAAGAAAAGGTTAATTACTTAAAAAATTAATTGGACTAGTTTTGTGGAATATGGTTATTTGGTGATATTGATTGAAAAGAAAATGGATTTTGGAAGGTATTGATATTAAAATTGGATATTGTGTGATTGTTGTTTTACTATGGTTGTTTGATCATGGTTGGGAATATATTTTTGTTGTATTTCCATAGGTTATTAGTGAGTCTTTGGGAATTGAGTGGTGTGAAAAATATCATGGGTAGCCTGCTGTGATGTAGTTGAGGATGTGAATTGTGCAGTGGGATTTTTTCTACATTTCCATGATTGGAAATATGGGAGGTGGTGGTTGTTATGAATCAATGGAATGGTTATTGATGTGTAAATTTTAGTAGGTTTAGTTAAATATTAATAATATTTCCTTGTGATATATTTTTTGTTTATTCATTTGTGTTGTGGTATGAGGTTTTGTTTAAGATTTTTGGCGACACGGAATTTAATGTTGGTAATGGTGAACATGGAAAATGAATGTGGGATGGTATTGAATAAGTAAATAATTATTAATTAATTGTAAAATTGTCGAATTGAATAAGGAAATGGAATAAATTAATTAGGTTTGTGGGTTAAATTTCTTTATTATTTAATATGAAATTTAAGTTATAATGAAATTAATATTGTTAGTAGTGTGGTAAATATGGAAACGATTGAATAGTATGGTTTAATTTTTGTTTTTGAACTATTTTTCATGGTACATGGGACTATTTTTTGTGGTTTAGTAATTTAAGAAATGATGGTGCAAGGTATTAATGATTTGGTGGAAATGGTATTATGGTCGTACTGTTTTGGTGTGACCCATTAGGGATAGGTTTTGCATGGCTATAACTATCCTTATATTTTCATTTTGATTTTTATATAAATCACACATAATTCAGATATCCATAAGAATTATAAAAATGATTTGGGATCTAAGTATTTTTTCCTAAAAACCAAGTCTATAAGAGAATGTATGGTTGACTACTACATCTATCATATGATCCGTTCTAGGTGTACTATGGGCTATGATGGATTAGGGTTGGTATGATCGTACTATCATAGTATGTGGTGTATTAGAAAACCGTATAGTTATTTTTGTGATGGTAGGTAACTAAATTACTGATAGACTCTATGAGGTATTGGTGATGTTGATATTATAGGTGTGTTAGTAGACCCAGCCAGGTATTTAGATGTGGTGATACTATAGGTGAAATGGAATACCCAACAGTGTATTAATGGGATGAGATGTGGTGATACTGATGTGGGGTTATAATTTGATTTCATACATGGTAGGAGGGGGGAATGAAGTTTACTTCTTTCAAATTCATGACATCGTGCTATAATAGGTGTGCATTGTAATATGTGATGTGGTGTATAGTGGCATGTATGTGGAAGGGATTGCGATAGAATGGTGTTTAGTGTGGGGTGTGAGAAAACAAATAAGTGGGTATGTTTTTGTGGGGTACCATTATATTATATATTCTTTACAAATTAAATATTCTTGGATAGGATATTTAGTGAGTGATCCATTGTGAGGTTGGGTGGTAGTTGAAAAGATAGGTGAATATTGGTTATGATGTGTTTTTACTAATTTATTAGTATGCTCCTTTCATTTTTAAAGATACGTACTAAGTATGATCCTACTAAGTATACATATTTTTATCACCCCTATATATAAACTCTTTTTAAAGTGTCCAAAGTTAGTTTAGTGACCAATTTGGACATTATTGTCTCTGAGCTGAAGATTTACTGTGGGTTCACAGCCTAAGACATTTGTATAGTGTTTTCATTGAAGGCTTATTTTTATAGAAACTTCATGCATTGTAGGATTATTTTGGATGTTAGATAATTTATATAATGGTGTTTATTGGTGGTTTATTCACTTATTCATAAGATATATTAGGGTAATTCCTCCCATTTTTAAATTGTATACCCTTGATTAAAGTCAACAACCTAGGGCATATTGGATTCAGACCTCGAGGGTCACTCACATCTTTTATACACACTGGGGATGGGTTTCCAGTGAAGGAAGGTCACAAAATAAACTATATCATGTTATGTGTAGTAACCTGGCCAATTTATAGAACCCAAATACACTAAATAAGGAACAAATCACTATAGAGTTCTTTGTGTGACAATGATAAATGTGGTGCCATAAACCATGTCATGGACTATACTCCTGTGAACCATGATGTAGCCAGGGTCACTATGTCACGGTATAGTGCATGGTGTTTTAAATTTTATATGATAAAGTATGATAGATTCTCCCTCTCCTACACTAAGATAGAATACTCAGTTTGATCATCATAAGATGATGATTTCAAGGGGTTTTAATAACTAAAATATTTTTTAAAAAATTAAAAAAATAAATTTCAATGATGAGTTATAAGTTACAAAGAATTGTAACTTATGAAATTTTTCAGCTAATAATTGAAATTTTTTAATCCAAGAAGTCTTCATGTATATATATAAAGGATCTCATTGTATATTATTTTTGTGGAGTTTAAATATGATATTTATGTTTTCAATTTTCTTCAAGATGAACCTCAATTTTTCTCTCTCTCACTCACTATTTCTCTATATATATATATTAAACTCTAATGTTCTAGAAAACCATGTGAAATAATGTATCCATCTCAAGAATTTAAAGATTTTAATAGAACATATGTTCCCTTGGAGTAAGGATTTTATTTTATTCTTCTAAGTGATCTTTGTCAACCTTATGTGGAAGAGCTTGGATATATTTAGATTAGTATATATAAAAGGTAAATTGTTATTAATTTATATATAAATACTATTATTAATGGAAAATAATAGGGATTAAATAGGATTTGGCTGATTTTTTATACTATATTTTAATAAGTGTTATCCCTTACAAAATAAATCATTGGAATTAGAGCCACTTCCATTTTGTTTGGATTTATTCTTTGAATAAATGAAGAAACCAGTAAATTGATAATTCTAGATACTATAACTTGTTCTTCTCAAAGGAAGTGTGGTCCCTAATTTTCTCCATGTCGTGATTTTTTTTGAAGTGAAAATGGTCATGGTATTATAATAGTTAAAATATTACACTATGGCCTTTATAAAACATCCATGGAAAACCATCATGAAAAATAATGTATTATTTTTCAATAATACCACATATTTGTTAAATAAATTTTATATCATGGTCATCGGTTCCATGAGGATTGACCACATCATAGTGGAAATTGGAAACTCATGGTTTTTAGTATTAAAATAGAATTAAAACTACTTGGTTGAGGCCTAAATGGTCATGGTAATACTTGTGGAAAGAGTTTACACTCAAAGGTAACCCATGACATTTTTAACTTCCAATATGACAGTGGGGTTATTAATTTTAAAGAAAAATTAGTTTTTTCAAAATTCTCAAAAATCATCATTATCATAGTCACTATGGGACTATGTCAAATTCAAGGAGTCTCTAAATCATACTAAAACCATTTTGCTAGATTTTATATAGGATTAAATTATATTTACATGGTGAATAAATTAAAGTGTATCAATTATAAAATAAATGGGAAATATAAAAGTGTGTATCATTCTAGAAATAATGGATGATATTTTTCTCAAATAGAAAAGTCTCATTTATTAATAAAAACAAACTTACACTGGTTTTAAATGATGTTTTTTACAAAATTATCATTATAAAAAGGAAAAAAACCATATGGTAACTACTTAGAGAAAATAATATTGTTAAAGATCAAACCTTTATTTTTTATCCCATAAGACAAATAATTTTCTTCATGGTATGTATATTTCACAACACAATTCATAGAAAAAAATTATTCCACGAAATTGATCAATTTACTAGTTAACTTCCCTGAGATATTGAAATTACAATTTCTTATTTCTTACAAAATGGTGGTAGAGTCATGTTCCAACCACAATTTGTTTCAAAAACAAGTTTTTCCAACCACATTGCCTTTCTATTTCAACTACATTGATCATGTCAATAATTTACACACAATGATATGGACTAACTCCACATATACCATAAATAAATCCCATAAAAACATCATTACAATTTCTAAAAATATCTCAAAAACATAAAGGTCCTAGATTACCACTTGATATCCCATCCATATTGCATTGGTCCATCCATGGATGGGGGAATCCACATAACATCAATAGTTCCAGTGGGTGGTTGGAAGTTTCCTATAATTACAAGATACTTAAGTATAATAAAATCATGTTTAGAATTATTTTAGTAACCATTTTGAAGGGATATTGCATTATTCATCATGATCATAATATGAATAAGAGAAAACTGCATGTTTAATGGGGAATGGTCCTAGATCAATTTTTTATTATAATAAATAACAATAATAACTTTAGAAAATTTCACTTACTTTAGATTATAAATCTGTTAAAAAGGATGAGTTTCAATACATGCTTTGATATGCTCTTGTATAGATGATGTCTGAGGAACCTACACATCAAAAAAAGCAAAAACATCTATAGTACTAAAGTGGTGTTACAGCTCAAGAATAAATTATTGATATTTCCCAATATTTATTGCATAAAATAAATTTAGAATAAATATTTATTCCAATAGACTGTATAGAAACATTATTTGGGATCTTTGAGTGTGCTAGCCTCCATATAAGAGAGAATCTGGCATTTCATATCCAAACCTTTGTTAGGTTTCTAGACAAAGTATTTATCTTTCCAGCATTGGAATTGTGGTAATAATGTTTATAGGTTAATATTCCACCTATAGTGGGTTACCATATAAGAAAATTATCACCACTAATAAAAGTATAGTTACAAATTAAATCATTAATACCAGTAGGGTGAATGTCCAGTGGTTTCTCCAATTTCGCTTTAACACAAATTTCATGATTTATAGAAGAATTAGAAGTATTAAAAAGATTTAGAAAAGGCATACCTATCCTAGCTAGAAATTGAGAGAATATTTCCTTCCTATAATCTAATGTGAATATGATAATATATTGGATAAAGTCTCCTTCTGTGTAGTCAAAATAGAGTAATACAAACTATTAAAATTCCCTGATTTCAGCCTTCTAAGAAATCTAGATCTGAGAAAATCAAGGGCTACTGAATTCCCATTTATCATCCTCCCCATAAAATTTTCCTACACATGTTGATTAAAATTAAAATTATTTTTAATACCAAGGCCACCCTAATCAAAGTCTTGAAAACATTTCTTCCAAAGAATGATGGTGAATTTTTATTGAAGTGCATTCCCACTCAAAAAAATCAACATGTTAATACTCTTAAGAAGGGAAGATTTATATTTATAAACCATAAAAGAGTAAAAAAATAGAAATAATCAATACTTTCACAAGATAGACCTTATCAACCATTGAAATGGATTTTCCATTTCAATAACCAAATTGATTTCTAATCTAACCCAAAATGTGATTGAAAATAAAATAATGGTGTTTTAAAAAAATCGCTACCAAAAGGTAAGTGAAAAGGAAAACACATTCATAGATACCAACTTCATTAATCATATCCACCTTTCTAGTTGTAGGGACATGTTTTCAAAAATAAATGAATTTCTTTTTCTAATTAATCTCTTGACCCAAGATTTTTTCATAAGGAAAGAAGGAATCCATGATATTATTGATGTTTATCTTGTCTCATTGCGTGAATATAATAATATCATCATCATATAATAATTTCATTAGAGAAGCTATACCTATGAAAGATCTGATAGGTTTTATCTTGTTTCTTTCCACTAGTATAATAAAAAGTCTATGTAGGTAATCATTAGAAATTGAGAAAATAATGGTTTAAAGGGAATCAATTTAAAAAAACCTCTTGAAAAAGAAATATATCCCTCAGGAGATCCATTGAAGAAAACTAATATATGGTTTTAACTATGATGGGTTTTTACCCACATGATAAAGTTCTCATTGAATAAAAAATGGGTTAAGACCTTCTATATGAGGCCCCAATCCATCGTGTCAAAGGATTTATCAACATCAATTTCAAGATCAATATTACCTACCCTAGTAGATTATCAATGAATATTAACACATTTAGATGCAATGACGAGATAGTATTTTATTTCCCTTCCTTTAATAAAACAAAATTGATTTGAGGAGATAATCTTTTTAGCATTGGTGGATATCCTATTAGAAAGGATTTTCCCATGGTTTTTTTGAATTTTTTTTATAATGTCCACTGACCTAAATAGATGTATTTCATTATAATTATCCACCTTTGGAATGAGGGTAAGAAATTTTGAATTTATTCCTTGAGTAAGGTGGCCGCCTTTAAAGAAACGATTGAAAATTATGCAGGCATTATATTGAATGAAATAAAAAAATATTTGGAAAAAGAAACTGGTAAACCCGTCTAGGCTAGGGGATACCAGAATTGAGACCAAATACAACTTCCTTGATCTCAATTTCAAAATGAGTATATATAATCCTTGCATTAACATCATGATTAACCTACCTGGGAATGATATCCTCCAATAATTTAGAGGTGGTAGTAGGTTCATTGATAAGTTTTCTATTAAACGAGATAACATGATCATATCAATATCTCCTATTGTTTAATAACATTCCATTTTCATTGAGCATAGGCAAGGGTCTACTAATTTTTCTAACTCTTTTTAAATAGTATAAAAACATGGAATTTATATCACCATCATTGAGACATTTAGCTTTAATGGTTTCCCTATAAATATTTTCCTTATGATTTATAAGAATATTAATCGCATGTGAAACCACAGTTTCATGCTCTATTCTTATTAATAAAATTCTACTGTGTTATTATATTGAATTAGATGAAGAGAGGACTCAAGGTGAAAAATGCCTTTATCAAGGGAGGTGAAATTAAATCTTCCTCACTCTTCAATATTTCTCTTAATAAACTTAAACATAAGGATGCAATATGAGGCATCATCCTTGTAATTAGAATAACCCCAGGTACCCTTAACCATATTTTTTCATTCAGGATGCAAGATCTAAGAACTATTAAATATGAAGGGAAAGGTGGTTTGACCTATCTTGTGACAAAGTTACCCTGAATTGGATTAATATATGAATTAATTCTTACAAGGATGGAACAAGCTATAGAGGCCCAAACATAAATAGATTCTTTATAGAAAAAGGACATATCATGTATTTTATCCACCATTTTTTATAGATACTTCCTTTACAAAGTGTAGTTATCACCCATCAGATTCAATTCCTGAATATTGCTATCCTCAATAAAGGATTTAAATTATCTGTTTGGGATAGAAAAATTGGAAATATCTATCCTATCACCTGAGTTTGCAATTACATTATTGACACCAAGAAGTGTCCAAGAACTATTTATAGGACCACTAAAATCATGAATATTGTTCCATAATTCCCTTATATCATGATTTTTTTGTAGTCATCAATGAATTAACAAAACTGTTTTAATCCCAAGACTTTAAAACTAAGAGTTACCATAGTTAAATTTAGTTCCCAAGAACCAGATTTTTTGTACTTTATGATAACTTTTATTCATTGTTTTTATATTCATAAACTCATTATCACATCATGATTATTATTCTTCATAACATGGTATGACAGTGCAACCCTCTAGTAGGAAATCCAAATTTATATGTGTCATTAGATGTTCCTATATCTGGACCTTTGTATTGATCCTTAGACTTTAAGATTACTAAAAATGAGTATTTTGAGTCATGTACATTGATGTATTGACAAAAACAGTGATAATAGATGTTCATAGTGAGGTAGTATATTTTGGGTGCACCACTAATAATATTGCATTAATGAATAATGCAAGAAATTATTTTTCCCTTCCATTATTTAACAAAATATGATATATTTTTCTCTTTTATGGAAATTATATAGCTTAAATAAATCCATGTATATTGTGTTTTATGGGAAACTTAAAAATCCAAAAATTAAAATAAAGAGACATCACTCACATAGGTTTATTGTACCATCATGAAACCCCCTTGATTTGACATATCAAAATAAAAAAGGATTATATTACATAGTGATCATTTGTATGAGGTATTATGTCATTGTGGCATTAACTTCATTCTCTATGGGTGCCTTGGTGTGTTTCTAGATTGTAACCTTAGAATTTAGGCTTCTTTTCCTAATAACACAGAGAAAGAGTTATTAGATATCAATATGAGTTAATTGAAATTAGTTTCAAAATAATATGTTCTGGATGGATCAATTACAAGAGGGGGTGAATTGTAGTTTTAAAAACATTAGTTTAAACGAGTTTAACCTAGAAAAATTCACAAAACCACTTTTAGTAAAAACATTTTATTTTGAAATGGCCCTCAATATGATTACCAAAGTATCATAATCAAAATGATTTTGATATATCATAGTATAATAATCATAATAATATAATATTTAATAGATCTGATTTATAGGAGATATTATTAATAGATTAATGTTTATCATACTTATATATGTTATTATAAAAGAATTAAAAACAAGAACAACAGAATATAAAACTTGTAAGAAACATGTAATACAATAGTTATAACAGAGTATGAATGTCATAAAACTATTAAAATGAATAGATATCTTTATTCCTTAAGAGTAAGGAATCCACAAACCTTGTCTTAATGTGTCCCATATGTTATACTTAAAAGAGAAAAAAACTTCCTCAAAAAAATCCCTCAATATGAATTTCGGATTCTACGTTAACCTATCCTTGGTAGCTCTCGATCGGATGGATCAACTCTATATTTCTATCCCCATAAACCCTCAATCAAGAGATTGGATTCTCAGACATTCTATTTGTACAATACCTTGATCAAAAGATTGGATTCTTCGTCTTTCTATCCATACAATCCCTCCATCATAATCATACATCATCCACACTATTATACTGAAATTTTATTCTTATGGGGACAACCTTACGTGGTTCCCTTAAAATAAAAAACTCTAAGATAATTATTAAGTACTAAGAATAATTCAACCACACTTTTTAATATTTAAATCTATTACATAATAAGAAAATTGAAATTGAAATTGATCATTATCAAACTCTTAAAATGAATAGGTATTTATAGGGATTTCTCTAATGGACATCTTGACAGTATGATGGTCATGTATTCTCTAAGTTTGTTAAAATGGCTTGGACACCTGGAACTTATAACAGAGATTCTTTGTGTCATATTTTTGTATAAATTTATAGTGTAAAAAGGTTTCCTTGCATTAGAAACAAGTCAAACATATTCTATTTATAAACTTCTGTCAATCAAATAAAATTCCTTACTTTGGTCAATACAATTATCATAATCAGGTTCAATCCAATTTTGCTTGTATTAATATAAGTCTAATGTTGAATAACTTTGGTAGTAGAAAGGTAATACAAAGTCTTTAATCTATCTAATAAAATTTTTGTCTAATGAGTTAGATTCAAGTTCATTATAATTCCTATAATGAAGAAATATAATTTTATAAAGTCAATACTTTATAACTTATTCTAAATATGGTAAAAAGAAATATTTTCTATAAAAAATTATAAAACTCATTAGAAATAAAAATATAGTAATGTATGTATAAGTAAAGTGTTTTTGATTTCCAAAACAAAAGGAATGGATAAAAATATAAGTAGAAATTATAACTCAATGATATCTCACTTTTTGGAAAGCATAAACCAAAAACATAAATAAAATAAAACTTTTAAAAAACATTCATTCCTTGTCTTTTATTGAACTTCATATTCAAAATTTAACTTTTGATTCTTATCTCCTCACGGTTTATAAGTATTTTGAATATAATGGAGAGAATGATGAATATGATAAATTACCATAATGTATCATCTCCTCCTAAGGAATATATTCTCCCCATTTGTAAAAAAAATATCCCTCTATAGAAATATCTCCACCTTAGTGATTTATAAAAATAATTGGGGACATAATAATATTATACATAAAAAGTTAGTGAATAGAAAAGTACACAAAAAATTTGATGAATTAACTAATTGTTCACAAAATTATTAAAGAACATTCAACCAATAATATTGGATAAATATTTAGACAATCATATTTGGATAGGAAATTAATTCATTCGTGAAAATATATTTCAAAAGATTATAAAAATACATATCAAAACAAGAGTTCTAAATTAATTAATCTTTCTCCATAATGTTTTTTACGACCGACATTATGTTTTCTAATTATTTGTGACCTTTATTCAGATTCATTATTTGATCTTTAAAACTTCAGTTGTTATCTTTGAGTTTCTTCACTTCCTCAACAAGATCTGTGTTATGATCTTTTAGAATGGAAACATCATCTTCACAGAAATGTAATTTTTACGTTTATAGCTTTAAGTCTTAGATATTGATTTTTAATGCATCCAGTTCTTTAGTCCAGTCCCCGTTCTGGTCTTTTTACCCTTCACAAAGCAGTACACTTTCAGTTATATCCTTAGATATTTTGTTAAAAGATTCAACTGGTTAAATTATCAACTTCTTTATATCTTGAATCTGATCATCATGTGACTAAACATCAGTATCAACATCATTTGACCACTTCACCATTGAATTACAAGACTTTTTTTGGGTAGTAGAACTTTCTTATAAAGTTTTCAAATCTTCCTCAATAAGGATTAAAAATTCTATCAGCAATTTAATAGAGTATATTTTTTGGGAAATAAAATCCAAAATCAATTGACCTCTTTCTTCTAGTCTCAGGAAGTAAGGTCCAATCCCTTTCCATCTTTTTGAATAAGAAATGATGTAATAAATACCCATCTGTTTGATGGTTCCTACAAATTCTAATAACTCTTGATCGGTATGAGGAGGTTTTTATCATCTTGTACCAACAATATCAAATTTTATTCTCTTATTATTAACTTTTGTAAATTTCTTTTAGAATTTGACATATTTAATTATAATAATATTTTCATCAATGATTTCCATAATTTCAACATCTTCTGTGTTAGGTTTTTTCATTGAAATTTGATCATCCTCACCCTTCTTGGATAAAGACCCTTCTCCTTCTATTGATGAGGATTCTTCTTACAAACATTCTGGTTCTTCATCATCTACTTTTGATAGAAATTCCGATGAGTATAATTTTGATGTGTTTGTCATTGATTATTTTTCAGGTTGAGTTTCTTCCTCATCACTTTATTCTTTCTGTTTTTTGTTCCTCATCCTTTTTATTAGCTTCTTCACTCTTTAAAATTTAACTTCTTCTTTAATTTATTCATATTATGTTTCTTGTTTTTAACCTTATTTTACTTATAACCATTCTTTATCTTCTTTCTCATTACCATAATTTACTTCTAACTGATTCTCATCGAATCAACGACTTCTTCATGAAGTTTATTTTCAATTTTTCAAGTTTTTCTGAGTAATTCATTTCCTGAAGAAATCGGTTTTTATCCTTTCTTTACTGATGTGGGTGAAAATTGACTTTATGGTTAGATAATTGGGACTGATTATTTTTATTTTGAAGGTGAATGTAATTCTTCAACGTTTGGTTTTGCCTTTTCCTTGTCTTTAATAGAGGAAAAATTAGAAAGAACTACTGATGTTTCTTAAAATATTAACCATGAATCTGGTTTTTCTATTAAAATATTATAAGAGGAAAAGTATACTCCCTCCAACAGATTTTCAGAAAAAGAGGAATCTCAGAGTCTCTTGATTTTCTTCTTCTTTTTATCTTATTCCACAATATTTTTAACAGCATGAATCCTTAAATCCTTATCCTCATCAGGGTCTAATCCAATTTTAGGAACTCTAAGATTCTTATCAGATTTTAGTCTCATCCATTCCTTGTAAATATCATCAGGGACCTTATTTTTCTTCTTTTCATTCTAATTTTATTTAAGGGGTGATGTTTTATCCTTTATTTTCTTTTTCTTCTTCTTCTATAACTTCTTTAATGGATTTTATTCTAATGAAACATCCCCAGGTTTATCAATAATCTTTTTTTATTTTTTATAAAATATTAGCTTCATTTATTTTATTTTATCTTTACTAATGAATGAAACCTTTTCCCTCATTTCATATGACTTATTATAAACATTGATGAACATATAAAACTCAATAACCATATTACTCAGGAAGGCTAGAAACATTTTTATCTTTGACTTGATGTAATTATTTTTTTTTGTTTTGTATGGTTAAAAGAAAGATCTTTACCAGGTAAAAAAATTTCATGTTAACTAAATAGTCCAATATGGAGATATCTATGAAATTGAAAGTATCTCAATATCCTTTCTTGGGTATCAAAAAAACATACATCCATAAAGAAATGAGACAGTTGTCTGGAAATAGATGAGAAAGTTTTGATATTTTTCATCATGAGAAAACAATGTATCCTTAGCTATTCATTTGTTAAAATGTTCAAGAGTATTAAGAAGTTTGTGTGGTGGACAAGGTGCATCACCTCTAGAAGGTACTTCAACCAATTATGATAATTTTTTTGTGTGAATTTATATCCATTTTCATATATCTTGAATGAAAACTTATCCTCTTGTTTGATAAATTTCATAGAGTCATAAAATTCATGAACATGATTTTGGTAATACTTATCAACTTCATGATCTTATTTCTCTACACAGATTGATTCCTTGCCTTGAAAATAAATATCCCTTTTAAGATTAGAATCACCTTTGAGAAATAAATCCATTTATACAAAACATTCATTTAAAACAATTCAATATTCATAATATTGTTTTTAATTCATTGAAATATTGAAGAGTATGATCGGTTGGACTGAAAAAAAAAACTTCCAGACCGATTAAATTATAGGAAGAAGCAGTTTAGGGTAAAAACACTCTAGAAACTGATGTGGGACATGGGGGTACCTCCTTTATATAGTTGATCAGGGAGATAGTTAAACTTTTAAAATAGATCCAATTGTTGAGATGAAAATAATCTGATCTAAAAAATGATAATCCCCTAAAGAATGTTATAAAGTATTTTTAAACTCTTTAGATTTTAAGAAAACCTGTTATCATATTGAAGTGAATAAGGTTAAAAAAATTATGAAAAATAAATTAATTATAAAAAAACAAAGATAAACAATTATAATGAAATATGAAAAAAATGATAATAAGAAGACCTTTTGGAGTGAAAAGTTTCATCAGTATGAATAACAATTTCTTCTTAAATTTAGTAAAATAATTAGATTTCAATAGTTTTAAAAACTAAATGTCATATTTTTAATAAAAAAATAAATAAATAGGTTTTGAAATAACATTGGAAATATTTTATATGGGTTAAACTGAATATGATATTTTATAAAAAAAATATCATTACAAAAAAATTGAATTTAAAAATTTTAAGAAACCTTCAATCCAAAAAAATTGTAACATTTTCTTTATCCGATTATCCTTTTTAAAATACTGAATCATAAAATTTTATAAATAAATATGAGGCTCGAACTTCATTATGATAATTTTAATAAAATTATAAATTTTAAAAGCTAAAAGTTTTGAAACACAACAAACATATGCACTCCTTATATAAAGAGCAGAAAATTAATGTAAGGAGATGGGTAAAAAAGAATTAGATATGAAGGATAATTTTACATTGATCATTAATATCTTCTATGTAATATATAAAAATATATAATAAGGTAAAGGTTTTTTAAATATATCAACAAGTTGATACTTCATACTAATGAATTTTCAAATTATATTTAGTTTTAGTGTGTGATCCTTAAGAACGTGATGCATAATATCTATGTGTTTTTCACAGGAGTGATGTGCATGATTCTTACATAAAACAATGTCACTAGTATTATTAATTAGTATATGAGTTTTTATAAAACTCATGACATAGACATTGAGTGTGTGTTGTAACCACAACACTTGAGCACATCAAATTCCAGCTACCACATATCCAGATATAGTAGTGGAAAGTGATACTGAGATTTCTTTATTACATGACCAAAAAACTATTTAATATCCTAAGAAATGACATGCTCTGGATTTTCTTTTTCTATCCATTATACAACCACTAACTTCATTTTCCCAAAAAAAAATTTAGTTCAAAAACATTACCATAAGAAATAAAAAACCTAAATCCATAGTTCCCTTAAGACATTTTTTTTCATTTTACAGCTTTAATGTGGGACTCTTTTGGATTTTCTTGATATCTTGATCACTAGAATGCTAAATAAATTAAATCTGTCTGACTTATTTTTAAGTAAAGTAATCTTCTTATCATACCTCTAAAAATATTTTGATAAACTCGTTTCCCATCCTCATCAAGATCTAAAGTTTTGGAGATACCAAAAAAAGTACTAATACTTATAACATTATCATATCTGAACATTTTATGAAGATATTTTATATACTTAGGTTGAGATATAAAAGTAACCTCTGGTTTTTGAGAAATTTGATAGCCAATAAAATATGTTTACTCACCCATCATATTCATCTCAAACTCATATTTCATAACATCTACAAAGGAATCTATTAACTATTTTCTAGTTGAATCAAATATAATGAAATCAACATAGATTTTTACAATCATAATGATTGTATTAACTTTATTTATTAAAATATTTGGATTATTACTTCCAATAACATAATTGTTTTGTAACTGAAATCATGTTAATCTATCATACCAAGAATTAGGGGCTTTTTTATGTCCATATAAAGCTTTGGTAATTTTATAAACTTATTCTCGATGTTTTTTATTTTCAAAACTAAGGGGTTGTTTAACATAAACTTCTTCTTGAAAAATATCCATTAAGAATAGAACACTTCACATCCATTTGGAAATTTTTTTAATTAAATAATTATATAAATAATAATAGAATATGAATAGATTCTAGTCTAGCTATCAGTTCATAGGTTTCTTCATATTCTATGTCTTCTTGTTGGTTATAACCTTTAGCAACATGTTTTTATTTATTTCTAAAAATTATTCCATTTTCATCACATTTGTTTCTAAAACCCCATTTTACACCAATTATAGTGGTTTCCTTAGTTTTTTCAACCAAAGTTTAGACTTTGTTCCTCTTGAATTCATTTAGCTCATCTTGCATATCCTTCATCCTATCCTCACCACCTAAAGCCTCCTTAGGATTCGTAGGCTCAAATTGAGAAATTAAGGTATGTTGTTCTATTTAATTCCTTAATGAATTTCTATTCCTAACTATTTGATCAAAATCACCAATGATAATATCACTAGGATGATTCCTAAGAAACAACTAACTTCTTGTATTTTGTAAACTCCGTTCATTAATATAAGGTGGAAAATATTCTTGAGTAAATACTTCTGAAACTATTTCTTGGGTACTTTCCTTATAACAAATTTTTTCTAACAAAGGTTGAAAATTAGTTTTTGAAATAACATCTAAGGACATTGTTTTAGTTTATTTAAAAACAAAATTACTAGTTTCATCAAATTTAACATATACTACTTCCTCAAAAGTACGAGATTTTTTGTTGAAAACACTATATGTCTTAGAATTAGTGGAATATCCTAAAAATATACCTTCATAATATTTTGTTTCAAATTTATGTAAGTTATAATTTTTATTCAATATGAATATTTCCATCCAAAAAACTATAAAGTAAAAAACATTCGGTTTTAGTCTTATCCACAACTCATAAGGATTTTTATTAAGAAAAGGTCTAATTAAAACTCGATTAATATTATAGCAGGTCGTACTAACTGCTTTAGACAAAAAAATCATTAGTAATTGAGTATTCACTCAATATGTTTCTAGTTATTTCTTAAAGAATATGAATTCTTCTTTCAACAAAACCATTTTTATAAGGGTTTCTAGGAGATGACAATTTATGTTATGTATATTTATTATTATAAAATGTGTCAAAATAATAATTTAAAAATTCTCCACCATGATAACTATAAGTAGTTATCAAAGGAAATATTGTCTCATTTTTAACTTTGCCTAAAAAATATTTAAAAAAAGGCTTCATATTTCATTGTGAGAAAATAAAACCAAGTGTATCTAGTGTAATCATAAACCAAAACATATTCAGATTTTTTATGTCCAATACTTCTAGTTTGTGTATGACTAAATAACTCAATGTGAACTAACTATAAATCATCTATTTTTGAGAATTTTCTAATAGAGTTTAGACTAAACTTAAGTTAACTAACATATTTACAAGGGTCACAAACTTTTGAAGCATCAAACCTAAGTTATGTTAGATCCTTAATAAGTCTTTTCCTAGTCAATTTATGTAAGTTTCTATGTTTACAGTGTCCTAACCTTATATTACCTAAAAATTTTGGATCTTCCATTTCACTAAGGCAGGGTATGTCTTGGCACCTAAGGTCCTCTAAGTTATGTGTATATACATTCTAATACCGATTTGAAGAAACAATGTATTCATCCTTGGAATTTTGTACTATATTTTAATAATTTCTAAAATGAACAAGGTAACCTTAATAACATAATTGACTTATTCTTATAAGGTTTTGTTTAAGGTATTTAACAAACAAAAAATTATAAATTAATGCCTTACCAAGAAGAACAATATTACATATTCTAATAATCTCTCCTTGAGCATTATCTTTGAAAGTAACACTTATACCTTTTATCATGATAATATATTCAAAAAATATTTGTTACTAGTCATATTCTTGGAACAAAAACTATCCATGTACCAAGTATTCTAGTTTTTTGTACTTTCTTTATTTTCTTAAATGCAAAAACATTAGACTTTGGGAACCAAACCTTCTTGGGTTTGGTAATGTCATTAAAAAATTTAAGAATCCACATTTCATTTGAAAAATAGTATTTTTGGAATGTTAGGTATTGAACTTTATTAATAGAACAATTATTTTTCCAATTTCCACCCCTGTGGAATTTGGGGAAAATGGTACATTTTTTGGAACAAAGTAATTGTTACAAAAAACTGGTTTTTTATAAGTATATCCCATTCCATAATTAGCACCATGAGAATTTATTTTGATATATATATTATTAATGTTTTATTTACTAGTAGAAAAATTTGACAAGATTTTCTTCAATGAATAAATTCTATACATTAGTTTTACAACTAAATTCTTATCCTCTTTAGTAATAGTTTTGGAATTGAGTTAATCGAAACAAGTTTGTAAAATATATTTTTTTGGAAATTACTATACAAAAATATTTAAAAATATTTTATTTTTCAAAATTATTTGAATCAATATATTTATACATACATGATGTTTATTTTTTAAAAACACTTGTCCTTGAATTAGCCTTATCATGTTTTTGATTAACTTTGAGATTCTCATTTTCAAAGAGATTATAAAATTGAGATACCTCATCATAAGGTAAGATATCATCTTCTGCTGAGAAATATTCTTCATCCTATGATATAAAATCCTTCTCATCAAATAATAATCATTTAAAGATAATTTTTTATGGATCTCAGTAGTCTGTACCTTATCTATAAAACCAGGATTTTCTATAGGTACCCTAGAATGAAGACCAATGTTCTTCTATATGGAACTTTCATTATTAGAGGAGTTATCTAGGGAATATCCCTAACCTAAACTCCAAGAATAATAAGCTTTAATAACTTTATTTCCATTAAATTATAAAAGTTTTTCTGAATTCTTCTATAATTTCTTTCTTTTCTATCATTCCTTTTTATCTTTGGATAATCCGTTATAATGTGTCCAGATTTCTTTCACTCATAAAAAGTAAATTCATAGTCATTATTATCACTTATTTCCTTGTTACCTACCTTGTACTGATACTAGAAATATTTCATACCAATTATCTTGATCATTCTCTGAAAGAGATTAGCTAATTAATTTTCAGAATGTTCTGATAAAATTGAGTCTGATTGAATAAAAAAACATTCCAGATAATTTCACTACATTAACAATAGACTGAAATTTAGGGGGTGAGGTAGATGTTGTATTAAAGGAAACACCACCATCTTTCTTTTTAGCTTTTTTTCATATTCTTTCAATCTTCCCTTACACTATATAAGATTTCCAATTAAATCATCAAGAGTAAGATTTTTTAACTTCCATGTATCGTTAATAGATTCCCTCTTATACTCTCATTCATTGGTTATGATGTCTATTATCTTCTCTATATAGATTTTATTATCTGATTCTTTTTATCCCAGATATTTTAAACTATTTATGAAATTTATAAACCTTTTATTCATCTTGGCAATGGAGTCTCTAGGAAATAATTAAAACACTTGATTGTCAGCTCTTAACATGGATCTTCTAGTTTCAACAACCCTAAAAGTACCAAAATGTGTAACCTATAACTTTTTCTAAATACTATTTTTTACTTCATAGGAGGAACTATGATTATAGATAGTTATATTCATTGATCATTGAAATGTTTTTTTATTGACTCTATAATTAAGTTGATACTCTTACATTTATTGATTATTTAAATCTGTAACATCCTTATAAGGAATATTATAATTTTTAGTGAGCATCATGTAATTTTAAACTCTTCTGTTGATTTCAAAAGTCTTAATTCTATCTCTCTAGTATCCATAGTGTGCACTATAAAAAATTAGGTGTTTATTAGCATTGATATTATCAATGGATTCGATATTTAAACTTTCTATATTAGATAGAAACTTTCTTTTCCACATACACATTAGTGTAATACTGTTTTATAAAAAAAATATAAGAGAACATAACTAATATAAAATAGTAAATATAGTAAATAAAACATAGAAATAATATGAGAAGTCGAATCCTACACTGATACTAAATTCTAGATATAAATATGTATTATATTGATATTAGGATCAAAAAAATCTGTTCATGATGGATTAATTACAATAGGGGGAGTGAATTTTAGTTTTAAAAACATTAGTTTAAAAGAGTTTAAACTAAACAAATTCACAAAACCACTTTTAGTAAAAATATTGAATTCATAATTGGCCCTCAGTCTGATTACCAAAGTATCATAATCAAAATTATATCAATATGTTGAAGTATAATAATAGTAATTGCATAATATTCAACTATAAAAAATTAAATAGATCTGATTTACATAATATATGATTAACATATTATTGTTTATAATATTCAGATACATTATGATAAAAAAATTACAAAGAATCATATAGGAATATAAAACATATAAGAATCAAGTAATGAAATAGATATAATAAATTAATAATTAATTACCACTATTAAAATGAATAGATATCAATTAACCTTAAGAGTAAGGTATCCATAAACCTTATCTAAAGGTATCCCTTGCTTTATACTTACATGAAAGGTTGTCTTTCCTCGGTAATAAAATCCATCGATATAAATATCAGATTCTCTGTATACCTAGTCTTAGTATCCATCAATTTGATGGATCTAATATTTCTTTATATCCCCACAATCCCTCGATTGGTAGATCAGATTCTCTACCTTTCTATCCCCACAATCCCTCAATCAGAATATCAAATTCTCTATCATGCTATCCCTACAATCTCTTGATTGTAATCACATATCATATTCATGATTACAACACAAAATTATTATTAAGGTAACAAACTAACAATTTTCCCTTAAGAAGGAAAAACTCTAAAACAATTACAAAAGATTAATAAAAAGAAGTTCACACTTTATAATCTTCATAACTCTCTAAAAATGAGAAAAAAGAAAATGAAAATGATCAACAACGAACTCTTTGAATAACAAGGTATTTATAGGCATTTCCCCAATGACCATATTGGTTGTCCAACAGTCATGTATTCTCTGAGTTTGTTGCAAAAACTTAGATACCTGGAATATATAGCAAAATATATGATTTTTGTATTGGTTTAAACCTTTATACTGTAAAAACTGTTTCCTTACATTAGAAACAAGTCAACTTTATTCTTTTTATAAACATAAGTCATTCAAATGAACATCCTTACTATTTTCAACACAGTTACTATAATTAGGGTTAATTTTATCTTATTGGTCTTAATATTAGTTTCATGATGAATTCATCTACAAGTATAATGACAATACAAATTCTATCATCTATCTGATTAAATTTGAGTCTGATGAATCTTATTCAAACTCATTATGATTCTCATAATGAAAAAAATTATTTTTATAGACATAATACTATAGAACTTATTCTGTCTGGAAAAAAGTAATTTTTTCTATAAAAATATTCTAAAACTCATTGGATATAAATATTTAGTAAATTAATTATAAATAAAGTGTCTATTATTTCCAAAATTAAAGGAATAGAAAATTTAGAAATAGAAGTTCTGGCTCAAAAAGAGGCTAAGAGGGTAACAGAATAAGTGTATCTAGAATCTCAATTAAATAATATATTATTATTTAGTATTTTATAATTTGAATAAATATTATTTCCACATGTGCTTTAATAATTATTCATTTATGCTTGATCACATATATTCTGTCACCAGTTATTTGAGAGAATTTTATGTGAGCGGAATATTTAATACATATTTATTTACTGTTTAAGGAATATAATATTTATTTATTTATTCTCAAATAATTCAGTGATATTCATTTATTAAAAAATAGTCATTACTAAAGCCCCAGTCAATATTATAGTTGAATGGAAGACCAAGCTTTTAGGTCCACTGAGAAATAAAATATATTGAATATTATTTCATTTAATAATATTTAATTTAATTCACAAGTTATGCGCATGCAAGTAAATATTATTATTATTATTATTTTAGACATGGGGTTCCATAATGGTTTAAATAAATATTAAAGGTCACTTGTGAAACTATTTATTTCTAAACCCTAGTGTTATTTATACCAAATTATCTTATTTTTTCAAGCTAGCCAATTCATTTGTGTTGTTCACAATGATAGCCAAAGGGAATCTCTTAAATCCCTATAGAGATCCCTCTCCTAGAAATCTCCCAATAATAGATAATGGTCTTCCTCCACCATCCAATATCAAGACAAAATATATTAAGGATAACACATTGGAATAAATTCTTATGGCGATCAAAAGTGAATAATCCAAGCATTAGGATCTTTCACGCTAGCACACATATATTCCTACAACAACATATAGATATTTGTTGAACATGTCTGGATCATAATTTTTGGGAATATTCCCCTTTATTCCTGTTATTCAATGATAGTACAACGTAGATTTTTTTTTCAAATCCATCAATGAATAAATAATTCATGCAACGTAATTATTTAATTTATTAAATTAATTATAAATATTATTTGTTGATCTTATGGTTTGTTTTAACATTTTATACCTTGTCAACTTTCTTTGGTTCAATTCCTTTGATCACGACATTTATCATGATGTAAATCTCATATTGATCATCGATCATGACAAAAATAAAAGTTTGGTGCAACCCATCACATGATTCCACTATTCCAATAACCTTCTTTTGGTATTAGAGTAGTCATATAATTATTTATAATTATTTAAAAGATCATTAATTGATTTACAAATTTTCCATTTAGTTTTCAATTCATGTTTAACCATTATTTAATCTAAATTTATAGATCCACTTTATCCTCTTTCATTTCTCATAGATCTAATCGAATCTAATAATCTTAGGAATAAAATAAAATCTAAGATCTCATCCGAAGGTGCTGAGGAGTCTAGTTGGGTAACATAAGAGTGCACACCATATAACCAAAGTTACATGTCAAGTATTAGTGTTCAATATACCAGGAATTAATTCATAATTAATTCAAACCATGTGAATTGAGTACACATGGTGCATTTAATTTCCTAAACCATGTGTTAATTAGGCCAACCTAGTGCAATTTCGTCTAGAGTACACGATGTGTAGAACACATACATGGCATGTAGTCCATTAATTCATAGACAGACTTTGTGTTTTCATACATGACCTACCTAATTGGTGAACATGTAACTCGGTGACCACACACTGTGTATCCCTTTTACACGTTGTGTGCTATAATTTTTCCAAACACGGTTTAAATGCCAAGTCCCTATGTGTGTTCCCCAGATAGATGATGAGATATGTTCATGCCCTGTAGCTCACTTGTACATGTCATGTACTTGTAAAAAATTACACAAAATTAAAATTAATTTATTATATTATGTAAACATTATCGACATGTTATTGTGTGTGGTTATTAATTGGATAAGACACACCATGAGATGGGTTTTAATACACATATATATATATATATATATATATATTGTGTGTGTTTGTGTGTTTTAACTAATTTTTTCATAATATTCAGATCTTCATATCATGTATGATTCATATTAAAGTTTTTACTCTACATGCATTGATGCATAACACGTGATAGAAAAATCCTGAAATTCATGTAATCATTAAGTTGATAGTGAACATCATGAAAGTGCATGATAAGTCATTCATGTCATATGTCACAAGAGTAAATAGTATTCAAGTATAATACATGTTGGGTATATTTGGATGGGTATTCACCATGCTCCCTCCAAGGTACATTTATGTATATAGTTAGATTTAAATTAATTTGTTTAATTTGTTTAAAATTATGGTGGATGAAAATCTCATGGAAATTCGGATGATAATTAAAATAAAAGAATTGATTAATTAAAGATGATAATTTATTGATTCAGGTGAGATTTATCTTAAATAAAAAATATTAATAATTTAATTATTTTTTTATTAAATTCATAATTAATTTCATACATGTGGATGATCATGAGAATAAACTAGGCATTTTTATGTGATTGGTTTCATTTAATTTATTATTAAATTAACATGGCTTCATGCATATCACCTCCCATATCATTATATATAGTTCTACATTCCCATGGATTATTTTATAGAAACCTGTTTCCCCTCACATTCATGTGAGTAAAAGAATATCTAATTGATGGAGCTCCCAATCTAGTGGTGGTGGTTCTAGTTTGGAGATTAGGCAAAACCAATCCGAGTGATATACATAGGTAGATAAGTGGAAAACTGTAACACAAATCTTAATTGGTTCAAGGTTTTTCTTCCCTTAGGTCAACGGTTAGTTTATCAACTAATAGATAGAATAACCAAAGGTAAAATTTCATGATCATACCACTTTATTATTTTATTTCTTTAATGTTTCATGGTTATTTCATTGTGGATGTTTTTTCCCAGTCACATGAATTAAAGAATTAAAAATAATGCAGTATATAACTAAAATAAATTCTCTATTGTGTAAATATTATTTAAGACATGGTTAATCACATAAGTAAATCCAATTATTATTAACAAACATATGATAAAAATAATAATTGGAAATTTGCTCATAGTTGGATAAAATCCATCAATAATATATATTAATTGAGTATAGCCTTCCACTACATTAGTTAAAATTGAACCACAGTTCAATGTCCTTGACTATTCAAATTAGGGGTAGTTTCAATTATTAGGGAATTCTAACATGATTTTTTAGTTTGAATTAAATTAGTTCTATCAATGGTTGACTACTAAAGCATGAATTGGTGTAACTAAGAGGCAAGAGATTAGGAAATATAATTTATATATTTCAGGATTGGGGATCCCACTCAACAGATCAGGGAACTATGAGTTAATGCATTTGGAATTTTTAATTCTTATATAAAACCATTCATGTTTTTTGAACAACCAAAGATGCGGTAATGTGAAGGATAATATGGATCCTTTCCACTAGAATGTCCAAGAAATATGATATTTTCAATCAATTTTGAGGGCTATTGGGTTTCAATAAAATAGTAGAAGATTAAAAAACATCATATTTATTTATTTGTATAAATTTTATCAGATAAAGTACTAAATATGTGATCATATTACATATAGAAAAAACAATAAAAATAACATCAAACATATCACATTGCTCTATACTTGAGAAGGATAAATCTCACTGGCATAATTTTCCAAGAATAGAAAAGGTTCTTACACATTATCCTTCTCCGTGAAAAGAAATTGTATGTACTAGATGAAACAATTCCTAAAACACCTACAAATGAGGATAGTGATGAAGAGTTTTCACTCTGAGAAACATCTGAGTGACGATATAGATGTTCAGTGTTTTATGAATTCATCCATGATCAATGATATTTTAAAGCTACATGAGGACATGGATGTATATTGCATGACATCTCACCTTAAAGATCTCTATCAAGAGAAGGAGAGATAAGAGAGATAAAATGTATTCAAACCTTTATTTACAACTAATATTAGAGATTCTATGCCATATGGACCTAATTTAGTTAAGATTAATGGCTACATTGAATGCTTATACATCTTAGGGATTAAATTCTCAAATTATTTTCATATAGATCTCATAATTTCATCGTTGTCCAATACCTTATCTAGTTTTATTATTAATTAAAAAATGATAAAAAATGAGAAGAGTATTTTGGGACATCTTTCTTTGATTATCCAAGTGGATAAAGACATGGGTTGTGATAAACCTCTGGTCCTTATGGTGAATAATAAAAGGAATATCAATGGAAATAGTCCCAAGACACATTAAAAGTCTAAATCTATCAAGTATATACTTCCAATAAGGGGAAGATCTAGAGGCAGTGTAAGGAAAAATAGGTAGTATTTTTTTTATGTGGCAAGAAAGGCTACTAAAATATGAACTACACCCAAAATTAAGGGTAATCTAAAAGTGAATTCATTATCTAATGTATTCTTTCAATATATAAACATTGGGTCTTAGATACAATTTTTGGGGATCTAATATATATCCAAATGTAGAACCATGTATTTTCTAAAATATTGTTAGAGGAGAGGTAGATTTTCAAGTTGTAAATTATCTCATGATGTCTTCTCAAGCCATCAGTGACTACCGCCTTTCATTTATAATATAAATTATTTTGGTTTTAAAATATTGTTATTTGTACCAATTGTTATCTAGAATATAATTTTTTTATAATACCTAGATGAAGATGGGTTTGTTTTCAAGTTTGGATATAAAAAAATTGTTTCTTTTATAAATACAACATATGTTATGGTATGAAGCATTTAAGTAGTGGTCTTTAGGTATTAAATTACCAAAACTAGGTCTTCACAATATATAATAATTCATGTTTACATGACTCATATAACACCCATTTATGGAATCCCTATATTTATCATTTAAATGAGAATCATTTGAAAAATCTATTTCAAGATGGTTATTTAGAAACATATCATATAAAACCATTTTAATGATATCATGCTTGTTTACAAGTTGAAATGGCCGAATTGTCATTTGGTGGACATGAAAAAAGTGTCATAGAGCTTCTAAGATTGGTACACACTGATGTGTGTGGACTATTTATAGTATAATCTATATGTGGGTATTCTTACTTCATAAATATTACTTATGAATTTAGTAGATATGTTTATGTATACTTGATGTGGTATAAGACTGATTCCTTTGAGAAATTCAAGGAATTTAAGAATGAAGTATAAAATCGAATTGGAAAGAAGATAAAGAAGATTCTATTGGATCGAGGTGGTGAATATATTGACAAAGAGTTTATAGAATTCCTGTGAGAGCTTGGGATTCTATCTCAACTCACTCCACCTTATATATAACAGTGGAATGGTGTTATTGAAAGGAGTAATTGTACCTTGTCATACATGGTAAGTTCGATGATGACTCATGTAGATCTTCCATTATTCTTTTCGAAATATAAATTACAAACTACGACATACACATTAAATTGAGTTCCAACTAAAGTAGAAAATGGTATTCCCTTAGTGTTATGGAGTGGAACAAAACTCTTTTTGTTGCATACATGTGTATGGGATTGCGATTCATTTGTTAAGACCTTATCAGATAGAAAACTAGCACCCCAGGGCACAAAGGGTATCTTTATAGGTTATCCCAAGGAAACAAAGGGATAATACCTATACAACCCCTAAAACAAGAAAGTGACTATCACAAAACAAGCTGTCTTTCTTGAGAGTGATAACGTCATCAAAAAGGATAGTAGGAGAAATATTGACGTTGATGAAGTTGATGAAGTTGATGCTCAAGATACACAAGAGTTGGTAGAGGAAAATATTACGTAGTTCCTCATGGAAGAAGTATTTCATGACACACAATTACATTGTATGATAATGAGAGAGGTATGATAACTAGAGAGATATTGTTTTGTAGTCCCCAAACATCAAGACTCATTATTGGTTGACAATGATGAACATCTATCCTATAAAAATACAATAGATAGTTTAGAAGGTATAAGATGAAAAGAATCCATGAATTTTGAAATGGATTACATGTATCAGAACCATGTTTAAGTTCTAGTCGATCCTCTTGTTGACATACATCTCATTGGGTGCAAATGAATATTCAACATAAACTAGACATGGAAGGTAAATTAAATTCCTATAAATAAAGGCTATTGGATAAAGGGTTCAAACAATGTCAAGAAATTTAATATGATGAAACCTTTCACCAGTTTCCATGTTTAAATCCATCAGAATTCTACTTTCTATAGTATATTACCTTGAATATAAAATTTAGAAGATGTATATAAATATTAATTAACTTAATGAGAACCTTCAGAAAGATACCTATATGACACAACCAAAAGGGTTTGTGTCTCTAGGTGATTCCAAAAATGTTTTGAAGTTGTAGAGATCCATTTATGGATTGAAGCAAGAATCCAGGTCATGAAACATTCAATTTGATGAAGCTATAAAACAATTTTATTTATTAATAATGAATGTGATCACTATATTTACAAGAGTTTTAGTGTTAATGTGGTCATTATCATAGTAGTATATTTTGACGACATATTACTCATTGTAAATGATATATCAGTCTTTAAACCTATCAAGAACTAGTTAAAAATGTTTCTCCATGAAGGAATTTGGTTAAGAATATTGTATTCTAGGGATCAAGATCATTCATGATATATCTAATAGGATAAATAGACTAAGTCAAAAATAATACATTGACTAGATACTAATGAGATTTAGGAGGGAATAATCCAATAGGGGATTGGTTCATGTGTTTCATGGTTTATAACTTTCTAAGGAAATGTTTCCATAGAAAAAAAAGGAGAAAGAGAGAACGAGTAAGATATAATATGATTTAGTGAAATGATCAATCATGTATTCCATGTAGTATAATAGACTTGATGATTCCTATTCATTGAGTATCATAGGTAGATATCAAGTAGATCCTGGAGAATAGTATTGATCTTCTATTAACGTTATCCTCAAGTATCTCATATGAACAAAGGATATGTTCCCGATGTATGGATAAGATGAGTAGATTTTCATCATAGATTATGCACATTATAGTTTTCAAAAAGATTATAATTATCTGAAGTCACAATCATTATATTGTTTCTATCTCAACAGGGGATCTATGAGCTGGAAGAGTTCGAAACAGCCAGTTATCGTTGATTCTACAATGGAGTCTGAGAATATAGTGGCTTATGATATAGAAAAGGAATACATTTTAATATGAAACTTTGTGCAAGACCATGATGTGGTACCTATAAATAAATACACTATCACATTGTATAATGATAATACTACAGTGGTGGATCATTTAAAAGATTCAAGGTCACACCAATGAATAAAGAAGATACTCTGAAAGTATCATCTATTGGGGAATTTTTCTGAAAGGGGTGATGTTATAGTAATAAGATTACCCATACAAGAAAATGTGGTAGATCCCTTGACTAAAGGACTATATGAATAGAAGCATGTGAACCATGTGAGAGCTAGTAGACTGAAGGTTGTTAGTAGTTGTCTCTAGTGAAAGTGGGAGTCTGTTGGAGTTGGTTCCCGGGAACCAACTTCTGTTTACTTTATGATAACATGTATTCATAGTTTTTAATATTAATAACCTCCTTATAACGTCATTATTGTTCTTATACATAACATAGTATGTGATAATTTTCTATGATTAGTTGTCTCACTAAAGGGTTATAGTAGTTCCCCACTATGATGAGAATCAAAAAGTGCAATGAAATTATTCTTAAATATATGTTCTATAACCCAATGATATCATTTTAGGGAAATAAATGATGCAATATATTAGGGATGGGGAATCATAGGACTTGAGGCACCTTCTCATAGTGTATTCCCTTAGAAATATCTAGTGTAGGATATAATTATAACAATGCCTACCAGTAGGAAATCCACATTTATATGTGTCATTAGTTCTTCTTATATCCCGATGTGTGTATTGATCCTTAAACATTTAGATTATTCTTAATGAGTTTTATGAGTCACATTATTTGATGTGTTGATGAAACCCATGATAAAAAAATTTATGGTGAGGTAGGATATGTTGGGTGTGTCTTGAATAGTATTGCATTAATGAATCATGCGAGAAAGGATTTGTCCCTTATATACTTCAATAGAAGTTTATGTCTCATAACCTTTAATGGAAATGATATGGCCTAAATAAATCCATGGATATGGTGTTCTATGGGAAAGTTCCAATTCTATAAAGTCAAAGAAATAGATATTTAGCATATAGGTTGATGGCACGGGAATTCAACCTTATTGATTATAGCTATCATGATAAAAGGATTATATTACACAGTGAGCATCCGTTTGAGATATTATATCATTACAACATTAACTTCTTTCTTGATGGATTCCTTATCATGTTTTTTTATTCTAACCTTGGACTTTAGGCTAATTCGCCTAATGCCACTAAGAAGAGGCCTAGATGGTCACACATGAACTGTATCCAAAATCTCAGTTTAATAATATATTGTTATTTATTGTTTAATAAGTTGAATAAATATTATTCCCATATGTGTTTTAAAAATTATTCATTTTTTTGATTGCATATATTTCATCACTTGTTATTCTAGGGAATATTATGTGATCAGAATATTTAATAAATATTTATTTATTATTTAATGAATATTTTATTTATTTATTTATTTATTGATAAATAATGCATTGATATTTATTTACTAAATAAATATTAATTATTCAAGGAACAATAAATATTATATATGAATGGAAGACCATTTTTTAGGTCCTGTGAGAAATAATATATATTGAATATTATTTGATTAAATAATATTTAATTTTATTCGCAAGTTAAGTACATGTTAAGGTAATAATAATATTACTTTTATTTTAGACATAGGGTTCCATGAAATATTAAATTAATATTATATATAACTTCTATAAATATTTATTTCTAAACACTAGTGATATTTAAACCCAATTATATTATTTTTCCTAGTTATCAAATTCATTTGTGTAGTGCACAACAATAGCTGGAGAGAACCCTCTCAATCCCTAGAGAGATCCCTGTCCAAAAAAAGATCCTATGAAATAAGAGAGATATTCCTACACCATCCACTCTAAAGTCAATAGAAATTAAGTAGAACACTTTGGATGTGATTCTCATAGAGATCAAAATCAAATGAAGCAAGCATTAGGATCTATTTTTCTAGCACCCAAAGATTCCTACAATAACATTTGACGATTTTTTTAACATGTTTAGATCACCATTAGAGGGATTATACTCTTGATTTGTATAATTAAATGATGGTACAATATAGATCTATTTTCATATCCATAAATAAATAAATAATTTGTGCACGATAATTCTTTAGTTCATTAAATTAATTATAAATAATATGTGATGATCCAAAACTTGGTTTCGGTGTTTTATTCCTTGTATAGTTTACATGATTCAATTCCATTGATCACGAAATTCATAATCATGTAAATATTAAATAAAAGTTGGGTATGACCCATTATATGCTTTAGTTGCACCTAGAACCTTCAACTATATGTTCACTGAAGTTGATAAAAGAAAACCCTTCTAGAGATGAATGAGTTAAAACCAAAAATATTTTAACCTATTTGGAAGGATTATTAGTTTTATTTAAATGATAAGCCATGTTTTCAATAGAATGAATCCTTGGAGAGAAAATACTTTTTGGATCAGATCATTCTATAAGATCAAGCTTATACTTCTGAATGAAAAGCCTCAAAGAACTAGTTGTTTAAGGGTTGGACATACCTAGACAATTCTAAAATAATATCCTAATTTATATTAATTCTTGGGATTAGAACCCCATTTTTTCAAGCCACCTAATTTCTTCCTCCTTCTTGACTACTTGGATTCAAATGATTTTTTTACATCAAATAATATTGTTTTAATTTTTCCATGATGCTCCGAATCTAAAATGGATTCATTATTTCCTTCACTAACTACCTTTGAGGGAGTAATGCATAAAAAATAATTACCTTGGACATCTAGAGAGTAGGAATCATCCTTGGTATTTCCCACATCTTCCAATTCTCTATGGGCCACAATATCTGAGATGTTGCATTGCATTACATCCTCTAGGCATAGAGTATTACCAACAAAGGGACATTCAATTTCCACTGAAGAAACCTTAGGTCTACCCTCCACTATAAAAGCCTCATTTGAATTTGTGTTCTCTAGATAAATGTCATTCTGGATATTCATGATAGATGATTCTGATTAAGTTGGTCCATGATCCTTATTGAAACAAAGCATAGCAAACTTCAAGGTTGTATTTTTAGTAGCATTGTGAAACCTGTCTATAGAATTAAATTTCTTCTTAAATCTTCCATCATCCACCAATGATTTTTTGGAATGAAATTGATTGAGAATTTCAGTAGTATGGGTGGTGTTTATATGTTGAACTAAATGATCATTGAAAGAATTTACACCAGAATCCACATAAATATTTTTTGATAATGGGATTCCATATGTGGGTATATCTTCTTGAGGGGAGGTATGTTCGTGAATATTTTCATACTAATAAGGTGTTATATCATTGATATTATCATAAATATTAGTGTTTTTCTCATTTTTAAGAGATTCAATAAATCTTTTAATATCCTAAGAAATATCAAGTAAAATGTTGTCATCTTCACTACCCATTATTTTATGGTCTCTCATGAAATTAATAGAAATTTTATTCACCTTGTCTAGAACTATAAGTTCCATAGATAGGTCATTATATATTTCCTATTCATCAGCAATCTCATCTCTAGATCTTCTATTTCCATATATTTAATCAAATTTATTTTATTTCATCTTCACCCATTTATCAAATTCGTTTTTCATTAAAATGGTACATTTTCCCAGAGCAATGGATTTTCTTGTTTTATTCTTATTAGAATATTTCCAAGCATTCACACCAGTAGGTAGCTACACATATTTTTGAATCACTCTATAATATTCAATTGAATTTCCAATAATTCTACAAACATTATTGTAAAGAAGAATATATTCATACTCCTCAATAACTTCATTTTTATCTTCATTTGAAGTGGAGTTGATAATACAAGAGATATAATGGTTTAATATTTAGAAAACCTTTAAAATAGAAAGATTTATACTCATTCAGAATAAAATTCATTTTAAGACCAGATCATCCAACCATGTAGTTTCATGAAAAAGTGAAGTCCCAATGGATTGTCTTTTGTAAGACATAATTGAAATGGCTAACCCTAAGAGTTAGATGACTAAATTTTGTTGTGATATTTTTGTTTCACTTAGATAGGAAACTCTATAATATAAGATTTCAAAGGAATCGAGTTTTGTTAATCAATATTTTATATTATGATAAATATTTATCCATTAAATTATATAAGATTCGTATTTGATATGATTATTATAATAGCCTATGAAAATAAATTTGGGGTTACACAAACCCTCCATTTGTATCTTTACTTAGTGAAATATGTATCTTGAACCGCTAATTAGAATAATGTAATTTAAAAGGTTTAAATAATTATAAGGGGTGTATTTAATTAGATTTATCATTAAAATAGTGTAAACATGACACTCGTCTATTAAAATATTTTATTATAGATGAATTTAATCATTATAATATTACTTAACTTTTAGATCTATTTTTTAGAAAGAAAATATTAATAAATTTAACTATCTAGACTAGTATAGAAACATGATAATATTCCTAAATATGTAAGGAAAGTTTTTTTCATTGAATAAAAAACAACCTGATAAACCACCAGTTGGTGAATCTAGTCAAGAAGAGAAAGATACTTATAGTAAGCATAATAAAAATTCTTTTTATATCTATCTGTTGATACTTATATTAATGGATCTTAATAATCAAAATAAATATGAGAATATGGATTCATTTGGGATGATATATAACCAGAAATGTATCTATCAAGAATATTCTAGATAAGAGAGAGGTGATGGTTCACTAACATTATTTCAATGTAAGATGGATGAGGGTGTTTCTTTCTCAACTGAATAACTCAATATGATTGGGTAAATAAATTATGTAGAGTGTTTAAGGTCCCTAATCAAGGTTGATATATCCATGGTATTAATTTTTCAATTATTGATGTAATGGTTCTAATAGTTTATTATGAATTACATTATGAATGGTTTAAATAAAAGTTCACCAAATCTTCTCAATATTTTGAGGATTGTCAAGTGGGATATGGGATGTCCAAGATCAAGTTCCATGATGATATTATATAATGGAAAAGGTAAAATTGTATATAAAAGGAGAAAATAGAGGTCTTAGAGATTCAACACCATTTTATAATTCAAAGAATGGAACTTTTAAGGAAGTAAAATGTTTTTGAGGTGTGAAAATTGGACATTGAAGGAGGAATTTTCCAAAATACCTAAGGGGTTTAAAAAATAAATGGAGTGTCTATGTTTGTTTTGTGTGTTATCAAATAAATTTATATATTTTTAAGATTATATGGTACTAGTTATATATTAAACAAATGTTTTGAATATGTGTAGAAGTTAAAAATTAAAAAAAGGTTGATATTTAAACCCTAAAGTGTATATTAAATTGATGGTGAAAGGGGTTTCTACATCATGGATTTAAATTCAGAGGATCACTTTAAAGCTTTAGTTAATAGGAATAAAAGAATTATTTTCCATCACCTTTATATTATATGTTAAGATATTTTTAATTAAAAAAATAGTTTCTATCAACAAAGGATATTATGTTTTTAAAATACATGTTTCAGTATTTTATCAAATTCTATAAATTTTTAAAATAGGATATGAGGATAAAATATTTTATCCATTAAAATAGATTTTATCTGAGATGTTTGTTAAAATATGAGATATATAATCTCACCCCCAACTTTAGAATATTTTAAATAATATAATATTATTTTTAAAATATTACTCCAACACATAAAATTACATATAACATATGGTTGTTAATAGTTTATTTGTAAAATATTCCCAAAAAATGAAATAAGTTTTATATCTTAAACACAAGAAATATTGTGTATCTTAGAATGATATTTTGGATAAAATTTTGTTTCTAATTGGAAAGTGAGAGTATTTTTGGACTTAAAGAATTCAAAAAGTGTAGAAAATAAATTATTATAATGGTCTAATTGAAATTTAAAAATAGTTTATATCCTAAAAGATGTTAGAATGTGTTGGTAAAATAAAATGTTAATTTAAAGAGTTATATTTAGTTATAAAAATATTATTAAATAAATGTTTAAATAAAATAAAATAATATTATAATTATGAAATTAAAAATATTTTTCAATAGATAGTAAAAGTTATTGAAATTTTAACTTTGGTTTTTGTGAATTAAAGAAGTTTCAATACAATGTTAAAAGATTTTAACTTTAGAAATATGATTCCTATATATCACCATTGTTCAAAAAAACTTTCTTCATAGATTTTTCATACTAGAATAATTTATTCAGTGTTTTATTAGATGGTAAAATAGATGTGAGGATGGAATTCTATAGAGATTTATTGAGTTTAATAAAACTATAAAACTGTAGAAAACATTTGGTTTGTCTGATATTATATCATATTGGAAATGATTATAAAGGTGATTATGTATGGATTTGTCAGTATTATTAATTTAGTTCAAGAATATAAAATGTATCATGCTATATAAAATAAAATATCTATTTTATCATTTTTTTCATGTTTTATACATAACTTCATTAAGTGAAATGTTAATTAACCTATCAAAGTATGATTTTGATTTATCCCTAACTGGTATTTCTCGTGGAGTATTATAGGTTATATGGAAATATTAAGGTTAACTTGTATAGAATTTAATAAAAAGATAAAAAATATTCTAAAGAGACACAAAATGAGTTTTGAGTGCAGCGTAAACCACTAAGTATACCACATGTAATATCATACACAATGCTTTTATTATAATGGGGGTGCATGTTTCATATTGATTACTTGTAGAACTAGTTGAAAAAATACTTAATATGAGGAAATTTATAATTTTATAACTTTATTATGATGGTATTGAGGTTATGGTAATATAGTGGTGGTTTGTTATATTGTTTGTCAAACCATCAATCAAGGATTAATCGAGATAGTATTTTTCAACAAAATGATGAGTACAATATCTCGTCCATGTATTGATATAGAATAAAGATGTGTATATTAATAACTAGATATAGTATATTTTATATCATTATAAGAGGGGAATGTGATGTGTACATAAACTTTAGTGAATAAAAAGTGATGTGTTTCTTTTTCAGGACATTCTATACTCAAATAATCGAGAATATATGAGTTGGCTATATTAAATTGACATACTTCATGTTTCATGGTCACTTGATTCCTTGTTCAAATAGATTATATGATTTTTTATACTTTTATATGATACAAATGGTAGATACAAATATGAATATAATTGTTCTTTATAGATATCACACTAGATAACTTTATAGCTTGGGTAACATTGATGCTTTACTTAGGGATTCTCTTTGCTTACAATTTTGGATTTTAATATTTATAATTGATTCCAACACTATAAATTATTCAGGGGTCACATTTAATGGTTATAATAATTATTATTAAGTTTAATTACAATTTTTTGAAAAAACATTTATATACACCTCAAAATATCGTTGGAGGATATAGAAAATAAGATTTATATGTATTTTCAAAAAAAATTGATGTAACATGTGGTGAAAATGAATGATGGAATTTCCGAAAGAAGTTTCAAAAGATATTCATCATTAGATTTGCATATAGTTTTATAAGTTTTTACATATGATGTGAAATAAAGTGATTTTATATTAAGTCATAAAATATTTAATTAAAGTTGGAGATTATTCTTATTGTGGATTAAAGGAACCACAATAGTGTGGTCTATGTTGGTGTAAACTATAATGTAGTGTGGGTCTCCATGTTTTGGTTTATTGAATGATGTTTTACATGTTATGTGATAACAAATATTAAATCCATATTATCATATATTAGTCGATCCTAAAAGATATTATCATCATGAGATGATGATTTGGGGGGTTTGACTGACTAAAACATTTATTTTCATGTTAAATAAAAAAATCAAAATGATTAATTGTAACATTTAGAGTTTTCAATTATTAAATTTTTATGAAATGTTTCATTTAATAACCATTAATTTGTGATCCAAGAATTATTCTTATATGGATATATATAGGATCTCATAATATGTTATTTTTCTATCATTTGAATACTAGATCCATGTTTTTAATTATACTCTTGTTGAACCTCTCTTGTTAACTCTCTCATTATCTCTATATAGCACCAAGTTTATTGAAAACCTTGAGGAATGTGTGATCTTTCCCAAGTGTAAGGATATATTCACCATCTTTTGACACCATAGGAGTAAATATTATGTTGAACACATCCAAGTGATCGTTATCAAGATCATGTGTAATACATTGGAAAAATTAATACTAATAATGAAAAGGTATGTTTTTCATCATTTATATATCCATTTCAATTTGAATAGAAGATATTTTGGATTAAATAGGTTTTTTGTTGCTTTATACTATGTTTTGATAAGGGTTATCCACTCAAAATCCCATTTTATCCTTTATTGTATCTTTTAATCCACAAATTTTCGGTCAATGGATTTATATGATAAAAATGTATTTTTTATTATTCAATGCTCAAAACATGAAAAAATAGTTTTATCTGTTAATAATTTGTAAGGCAATAGAGGAGATTTGTGTAATTTAATCATGAACATAAGAAAAAAAATTATCTATATATAATGTGAGTTTTTTATAAAAATATTTTAAAACAAATACTTTTCTTAAACTCTTAAAATAAAAATTGAGTAGGATTTATAAAATATTAAATAAAATGAGGTAGAATTGATTGGTTCTTATGAAGTAAAAATCATGAGACTTTAATGTCAGGTCTTAAATTTCATCATTTATCTTGAAAGCAAAATTGATCAATTAATTAGTGTCTTAAAACCAAGTCTCCTAAAGGTTTTAGTGATAATATACTTTGGTAGACATAAGGAAATTGTTTAATGTTATATTAAGGTGAAAATAAAAATTGAAGAATCTCAATACACTTGTATATTTGGTTATACAAAAAGTAAAATAGAGTTTCATGGATACTCAAATGATTAATCTCATTAAGGAAATAAAATTTAACTTTCTCTATGCCAAAAATATGGTTGGAATCTGTAATAACCATGTTTTTAGTATGTATTCTCTCTTCGTACATTATATATTTGTCACAATAAAATTAAATTATTTTATGTAGAATGTAATAGGAGTATATAATAAAAATATATCATTATTTTATTATTTAAATAACAATACATATTAATGATAAATACACACCATTGATTCAATACAAGTGTAATGGGATAATAAAAACTAGTAAATAAAAAATTGCAATCCTGATGTATATATCATCACGGTCTCCCATGAAATTAATACCATCAGGTATAGTTATATTATGAAATATAAAATAATATAATTATGATAATTATTTCACGTAGCAAATGAGAGAATAAAATGGTTGATTTGATAGAAAAATATAAGGTTATATATAGGAAGAGGAAGTATAATGTGACCATTTGGGGTTGCTGTTATATAACTGTTAAGGGTGGAAGTTGTATGTGTCTATTATATGATTATTGGGTTTATTCTTATATGATCACTAAAATTACAAGTAAGAATCCCATTAAATTATTAGTTAGGTAAATTTAATATGGTTGATTATATAGTCATTTTATATTAAAAAATGATTATTTTATTTCATATTAAAAATATGTTTTATTTAATGGTGAAGTATATTTATTTAATATGATATATTATTATGATAAATATATTTAATTATTATATATTTTAAAAAATAATATTTTTATTCATTTTAAAGATTTATATTAAAATTAAATATTATTCTAGTCTTATGAATAATTATAGGATGCTGTGAAATAATAATGTTATTTTCAATTTAAAAAATATATATATTGTTTTAAAAAATATTATATATTTCAAGTTATTATTCAAAAAATTATTCTTTAATAATTTTATATTTATTTTAATAAAATTATTATTATATTTTTAATATTCATGTCAAAATTGGGTAGATGTTATTTTATAAAATAATTATAAATAACAAGGTATGAATGTAAATAATGAGTGTGATGTATACTCATAGTTTTTTAAAACATGAGAAAATATTATAAATGGTATTTTTTCCAATAATATATTTTAAGTCATTAAATTATTTATTTTTAAATTCAAAGTTAAAATTTAATGTCATTATAAGTTGATTATTACATTTATATTTTAATTCCATGTTAAAAAATCAGAGTTTGAATTCAAATTTAATTCGATAATTATTATTTTATAAGTATTTAGAATGATTTAGAATAATTGATAAATTTATAAAATGTGTTATAATATTTGACATGAAAAGCAATATTTTTTAAAAAGTTAAATGTCCAAATTCTATTTGATTAGTGGTTGAGTAAAGGAGTTGAGCTCCTTTCAAAATTAGAGTTCAAGTTTCAATTAAACTTTGCAATTTACTATTAAATTCATGTATAGAATGTTATAAAACACATAATTAAGGTATAGAATGTGATATAGTACTATATATACATAAAATATCAATTTTTATAAACAAAAAAAATGAATTCGAATCGTTTATAGTTTGAGTATCACAGTTGAACACCTTTTAAAATATGAATTAAAGTTCAAATGGAATTATACTTATTATTGTCACGACCCGTCCTCGGGGCCCGTGCCGTGACTACCCCAAGCCCGCCTTCCATAGGCCAGGGGCTGGCGACTAGCACCAAAGGCGTAAAATCCCGATAACTGGGAAGGCATTGCCTTTATAAAGAAAACAAGCACCACAGAGTACAAGCGGAAGTAAAACACTAAGTACATAAAGAAGAGCTGAAAAGTAAAAAGGGGCCGGAAATACAAGCCCAACTGTAAAGTACAACTCGAAAGGGAAAACAGCGACTGAAAAGTAAAGCTGCTACGCTGAGATGTCCACTGGAAATCCCACCTGAAGGGTGGGTACAGATAGCTCCTCTGCTCCTCGGGTCCCGCCATCCGCTCCGAGCATGTCCCGCCCAGTGGTCCACCTCCGGGTACCGCCTCGTCGTATAATCCACCTCCAGGTACCGTCCAGTCCTTGAACCTTCGGCTTCTGTCAGCACTGTCTGTCGTCTGCAACCAACACAACGAGGTGCGGGCATAGCCCGTGCAGGGGTGAGTATAACGATACTCAGTAGGGACCCCGAGACCCCTGAAGGTCTCTCAAATCCACAAAGGATAAACCACAAAGAAAAGTACAATCACGAAGTAACAACCGACACTGCTTAGGTATATGCCCATACATATACCTAAGTCATCAATTCAGATACGCTCCAACCTCCGAGCCCAAGTACAACTCAGTCCACGCAGGAAAGTATACGTAATCCACAAAGGGAAGCAATATATAATCCACACAGGATTGCACAACACAATCCACACAGGAAAACAACAGGATTCAGCTCACACAGGTATACTTCTTCAAGGACGATAAAGATGATCACTGATCCATCTAAGTCGTCGGACCCACGAAGGATCGATAGGTAACTAACCCCCGCAGAAGACCCACACAGGATCGGGCTCACACAGAACCTGTAGGCGCTGGCTCACACAGAACCGCTGAGCGCAAGGACCCACACAGGATCGGGCTCACACAGAACCTGTAGCACTGATCCACGTAGGATCGCTGAGTGCTGTAGTCGTCGTCGTCGAATCCACACAGGATCTCTGTACTGTCGTCGTCAAATCCACACAGGATCTCTGTACTGTCGTCGTCAAATCCACACAGGATCTCTGTACTGTCGTCGTCAAATCCACACAGGATCTCTGTACTGTCGTCGTCAAATCCACACAGGATCTCTGTACTGTCGTCGTCGCAGTCACAGTAGCAGTCGTAGCAGTAGAACAGTCGCAGCCAGTACTAGGGTTCCCGCACACAGCAAGCTCGTTCGGAGGGTCCGCTCCACGAGCCGAGAGGCTGATACATCAACTGTCACAAAGACCAGAGTTGATGTATCCAAAAGTTCCGTATCGTCAACAGGAACTCAACGCAACAGACGGCGCGTCGATCGGACGCCCGGTCTGAGAGTTATAGGCATTTTCGTCTCCGGGGCCCGGTTGGTTTTTAAGGCAAAACCAACCCGACCGTACTCCACCTGCGTCCAAACCTCGGGCGGAGTATGCCAAAAGATCCGTCTCACTAAGAGGAACACTACGCGACTGACGGCACGTCAATCGGACGTCCGTAGCTCAAGATATGAGCGTTTCCGCTCCGAAGGCCCGGTTGGTTTCGTGAACGAACCAACCCGGCCGAACTCAAAGTAAACCGAAACCTTGAGTGCGATATACCGAAACGACCGTCTCGATCCAAGGATCGCGTTGCCGCAGACGGTTCGTCATTCGGAGGTCCGAGGCTCAAGTTATGAGCCAAAAACCGAAACTGGTCCGTAACGGGGGGGTCCGGGTCCGGGCCGACCCGGCCCGACCCCCCCCCCCCCCCCCCCCAGGGCGGCGCGGCGGCCGGCGGCGGCGGTCGGCGGCGGCGGACGGCGGCGGCGGGCGGCGCGGCGGCGGCGGCGGCGGCGGCGGGCCGCGGTGGCGGCGGCGGCGGCGGGCCGCGGTGGCGGCGGCGGCGAGCCGCGGTGGCGGCGGCGGCGAGCCGCGGTGGCGGCGGCGGGTCGCGGGGTGGCCGCACGCGGGGGGACAAACTCCCCCGCTTTTCCCTCTGACGGCGCGGCATAGCCGCGCCGTTTTTTTAAAAAAAAAAAATGCCCCCCACTCGTGGGAGGCTTGCTGAAGCGAAACCGGGGGGGCCGGCTGCCCCCCCCTCCTTTAAAAACCGCCCCCCCCCCCCCCCTCTCTTTAAGAGGGGGGTTTAGTAAACCGGCCGGGGAATTTAATTCCCCGGTTTAATGGCATCCGGCCGGCCAGCTGGCCGGCCGGTCTTCTCCAACGGGACCGGAAAATCCGGTCCCCTCTTCGGCTTCCGACGCCGGCGGCCCGGCCGCCGGTCTTTCCTTCCGCCGCGGCCCGGAACCGGCCGCGGTCTCCTCGTCCCGCCGCGGCCTGGAACCGGCCGCGGTCTTCTCGTCCTGCCGCGGCCCGGAACCGGCCGCGGCGTTCGTCATCCGGCGCGGTGCGTCGGCACCGCGCCCCTTCGCCGTGCTTCGATTCTTTTCAACGCGGCGCGACGGCGTCGCGTTCTTGAAGATTCTCCTCGGCGTAGCGCGACGGCGTTGCGTAAAATAAACGCACGGTAAACCGCGTGGTGCGACGGCACCACGCCACTTTGCTTCCATCGCAAGAATTAAACAAGAACGTTGGAGGGGGGGTTCGGCCGTGTTCGTGCGGTCCGGCCCCCCTCGCGTTAATAATAATAACGCAACTTAAAGAAAAACATGTCACACGTTAATCTTGCTAAAAGCACGATCAAGAATAAAATGAGGAATCCAAAAGAAATTCGACAACCCCTACCTCGGGTTTAAGATTCAAAGGTTCGGCTACGCTCCGCGGAAGACGGCGTCGCGGAGGTCGGGTGTCGCGGAAGCCGTTCGTCAAATCCGATGACGAAGGGATGCGTTCGAAGAGTCACGTCGTTGGCGAAACTTGTACGCCGACGAAGATGGTCCGAGGAGGAAGCGGCGTTCCCTCTCGTTGACACCGAGGACGAAGAAGAGAGGCGTCGTTCTTCGTTCTTCGTCAGAGTTTGAGCGTTCTTCGTTCTTCGTTCTTCGTCAGAGTTGAAGATGAAGAGGAATGCTCTCAAAAGCTCTCAAGGGAACAAACGATCAACCAAAAAAATAAAATAAGACTACATCTTATTTTATTCTCACTTTGCCAACCTTTCAAAATTCAAAAGTTGAATTCAATTCATTAATTAAGTCTAGAGTTGACAAAATTAAATGAAAAGATAAATTGGCAAGAGTTAAAGAAGGGGAGAGTTACATAAATAAGAGGAAGGGTTTTGAGAGGTTAAGGAATTTGAAAAGAAAAAGGGGTTCGTGTGGGCCCCACCACACTTAATCCTCCCAAGGGAGGTTAAGTGGGTGTGGGTCCCACTTCTAACCTCCTTTGGTAGGTTTTTAAAATAAGTTAAAATAAAATTTGTTTTGCACAAATTTTATTTAACTTAACTGAAAAACCCCAAAACGTAACTTTCAACCCGCAACAAACGCAACTCCCGAAAAGGTCTCAAAAAGCGAATATCGGTGCTGCGAGTTCATCGGTGCCCTCGGATTTCAATTCCGAGCACCGGATCAAAAGTTAGGAAATCCCGCTCGTTCGTTCACTGAACGTACCCGAGCCAAACTTCGAAAATTAATTCCGGGCACTCCGGGCCTCGGAATCAGGTGCCGTCTGAAACCGCGTTCTTGTAAAATTCTAAAGAAAATTAAGAAAAAAATTTCCTTGAATTTTACGGGTCTTTACATTACTCCCACCTCAGGGCTTTACGTCCCCGTAAAGCTACAACAAAAACTAGGGAAACGAAAGAGGGTACTGAGCACGCATCTGAGCCTCCCGCTCCCCTGTGCCCTCCTGGAGATTCTCGTGCTGCCATCAGATGCGCACAAGAGGAATCGATCGCCCACGCAGGACCCGCTCTTGTCGATCCTCTATCTCCACCGGGACCTCCGTAAAAGTCGCCCCATCGTCAACGTCAAGCTCCCCATGGTCAATGATGTGCGTCGGGTCGTGCACGTATCTCCTCAGCTGGGATACGTGGAAGACGTCGTGCACCCGGTGCAACTGAGGTGGTAGAGCCAGGCGATAAGCCACCTCACCAATCCTGCTGAGAATCTGGAAAGGTCCGATGAAGCGCGGAGATAACTTTCCGCGTCGGCCAAATCTCCGAATACCACGTCGAGGTGAGACCCGCAAGAAGACGTGGTCGCCATCCTCGAACTCCAGTGGCCTCCGCCTCCTGTCAGCGTATGACTTCTGCCGGCTCTGAGCTGTCCTCATCCGCTCCTAGATGACCTGGACCTTCTCTGTCGTGGCCTGGACCATCTCCGGTCCCATCAGAGCTGCAAGATTTCTCTTTTTCCGAAAAGAGAAATCTGGTCTCATCCCCTGGATGAACCACATTCTTTGCCTAAAACAGTCAATCCTAACATGGATGATACTAATCCATACTAAGGATGACGTCGTAAGGCCTCGACGCTACTACTAAGAGATTCAACCGTTACTCTCGCCTCCAGGGGTTGTGTCACACTGTCGGCATCAGTGTGTGGTAACTGGGTCTCCTCCAGTAGATGTCTCACAAGTGAGGGTCAAGTCAACAGCCAAAACTGGAACCTCTTAGTAACATTAAGATAGAGGACAGGAACGAAAACATCACAAGGTATGCGTCTTTTATTATTGCAGCTCGTAATACAAGACGCTACACAAAAGCAACAAGGAACCAGAAGTACAAAGGATGTATCCACTAGTTCTGCTCCTGTCCATCGGCTCCCAGGGCTCCATGATCGAAGGCCTCGGCTGCCTGAAGCTGAGCTCTCCCCTGCGGTCGGGGTGGACCTCCTGGTGGTGGTGGTGGTAGAGCCTCAAAGCGTCGGCCACCACCAGCTGCTCGTCCATCTCCTCTGCCTCGTCCGCCTCCTCCCTGCGGACCGCCACGGTCGAACCTCTGCCTCTGCCTAGGTGGTTCCTCAACCGTCTGCTGCTCCTCCGCATGGCGGGTCGGGCAGTCACGAGCCATGTGGCCTTGCCCGCCGCATGCATAGCACTGTCTTCCACTCGAAAGACTGGCTCCGCGTTGTGTGCCCTGCACTGCTGAGCCAGTGCCCTGAGGTCTGGTCTGTCTGGACCCCTGAGTCATCCGTCGACTACCTGCTGCAGATGACTCAGCCACGTGCCGCCCTACGGTGGGTCTCTGTGCTGGTGTAGACTCAGTAAGGAAGCTCTCGATCAGAAGGGCCCGCTCCAGTACTCCTGTCTGAGTCGGTATGCTGAGGGAGATCAGCGATGCCCTGATCTCGTGTCTCAAACCCTGCTCGAAGGACCGGGCCCTGAAGAATGGGTCCCGTACCATGTCGGTCGAGTAGCGCGAGAGATCGGTAAATCTCGCCGAGTACTGAGCGACTGTCATGCTGCCCTGCCGCAGCTGTAGAAGCTCCTGGATACGCACCGCACGAAGGGTGGCTGGGACGAACTCCGAGCGGAAGAGGCTCTCAAAGTCCGTCCAAAGTAGAGATGCCTCATCGTGCACCTGGAGCATCAAGCTCCACCATCGTCCTGCTGCTGCGTGTAGTAGGCTCGCAGCGAGGATCACCATGAGGTCTGCTGGTGTCCTCACTAGCCTAAACACTCGAACCACTGCCTCCAGCCAGTCCTCTGCTGCCTGGGGATCCGTCTCCCCGCGAAACCTGGGCGGTCGCTGGCGCTGAAACTCATGCAGTGCGCTGAGGCGACGTGCATCGTCAGCGGCTGCTGCTGGAAGCATCGGGGGATCGGCGGGTAAAGCTACTGCCGGTGCCACTGCTGACAAAGGGCCCTGCACCGAAGCCTCGTCGCTCGGTGGGCTGTCGTCTCGCTCGACTCTCGGAACCCTAGCTGGCTGCCGTCGTGGGGCCATCCTGAAAAGGAAACAGGTGCGCCACGGTTAGAACAGTATACCTGGTGAGCTGGCACAAGTAATCACAAGGAAAACTTGAGACTTTCATAAAGCAGATCAGTATACCCGGTGAGCTGACACAAGTAATCACAAAGAAAACTTGAAACACACACGCAATCAATGTTTTCGTGCATTAAGTCGGAAATCAGAAGTCAGGGTCCTGGTGTATGGATACGTCGGCCGCCGCACCAACACTGGACTCCCTGGACTGATAACCACACTCAATACGCTAAACATTATTGCTTCACATAGAAAAGATCATAGTTCGCGGTAGAACCGAACTCCTCTGATACCAATTTGTCACGACCCGTCCTCGGGGCCCGTGCCGTGACTACCCCAAGCCCGCCTTCCATAGGCCAGGGGCTGGCGACTAGCACCAAAGGCGTAAAATCCCGATAACTGGGAAGGCATTGCCTTTATAAAGAAAACAAGCACCACAGAGTACAAGCGGAAGTAAAACACTAAGTACATAAAGAAGAGCTGAAAAGTAAAAAGGGGCCGGAAATACAAGCCCAACTGTAAAGTACAACTCGAAAGGGAAAACAGCGACTGAAAAGTAAAGCTGCTACGCTGAGATGTCCACTGGAAATCCCACCTGAAGGGTGGGTACAGATAGCTCCTCTGCTCCTCGGGTCCCGCCATCCGCTCCGAGCATGTCCCGCCCAGTGGTCCACCTCCGGGTACCGCCTCGTCGTATAATCCACCTCCAGGTACCGTCCAGTCCTTGAACCTTCGGCTTCTGTCAGCACTGTCTGTCGTCTGCAACCAACACAACGAGGTGCGGGCATAGCCCGTGCAGGGGTGAGTATAACGATACTCAGTAGGGACCCCGAGACCCCTGAAGGTCTCTCAAATCCACAAAGGATAAACCACAAAGAAAAGTACAATCACGAAGTAACAACCGACACTGCTTAGGTATATGCCCATACATATACCTAAGTCATCAATTCAGATACGCTCCAACCTCCGAGCCCAAGTACAACTCAGTCCACGCAGGAAAGTATACGTAATCCACAAAGGGAAGCAATATATAATCCACACAGGATTGCACAACACAATCCACACAGGAAAACAACAGGATTCAGCTCACACAGGTATACTTCTTCAAGGACGATAAAGATGATCACTGATCCATCTAAGTCGTCGGACCCACGAAGGATCGATAGGTAACTAACCCCCGCAGAAGACCCACACAGGATCGGGCTCACACAGAACCTGTAGGCGCTGGCTCACACAGAACCGCTGAGCGCAAGGACCCACACAGGATCGGGCTCACACAGAACCTGTAGCACTGATCCACGTAGGATCGCTGAGTGCTGTAGTCGTCGTCGTCGAATCCACACAGGATCTCTGTACTGTCGTCGTCAAATCCACACAGGATCTCTGTACTGTCGTCGTCAAATCCACACAGGATCTCTGTACTGTCGTCGTCAAATCCACACAGGATCTCTGTACTGTCGTCGTCAAATCCACACAGGATCTCTGTACTGTCGTCGTCGCAGTCACAGTAGCAGTCGTAGCAGTAGAACAGTCGCAGCCAGTACTAGGGTTCCCGCACACAGCAAGCTCGTTCGGAGGGTCCGCTCCACGAGCCGAGAGGCTGATACATCAACTGTCACAAAGACCAGAGTTGATGTATCCAAAAGTTCCGTATCGTCAACAGGAACTCAACGCAACAGACGGCGCGTCGATCGGACGCCCGGTCTGAGAGTTATAGGCATTTTCGTCTCCGGGGCCCGGTTGGTTTTTAAGGCAAAACCAACCCGACCGTACTCCACCTGCGTCCAAACCTCGGGCGGAGTATGCCAAAAGATCCGTCTCACTAAGAGGAACACTACGCGACTGACGGCACGTCAATCGGACGTCCGTAGCTCAAGATATGAGCGTTTCCGCTCCGAAGGCCCGGTTGGTTTCGTGAACGAACCAACCCGGCCGAACTCAAAGTAAACCGAAACCTTGAGTGCGATATACCGAAACGACCGTCTCGATCCAAGGATCGCGTTGCCGCAGACGGTTCGTCATTCGGAGGTCCGAGGCTCAAGTTATGAGCCAAAAACCGAAACCGGTCCGTAACGGGGGGGTCCGGGTCCGGGCCGACCCGGCCCGACCCCCCCCCCCCCCCAGGGCGGCGCGGCGGCCGGCGGCGGCGGTCGGCGGCGGCGGACGGCGGCGGACGGCGGCCGGCGGCGGCGGTCGGCGGCGGCGGACGGCGGCGGACGGCGGCGGCGGGCGGCGCGGCGGCGGCGGCGGCGGCGGCGGGCCGCGGTGGCGGCGGCGGCGGCGGGCCGCGGTGGCGGCGGCGGCGAGCCGCGGTGGCGGCGGCGGCGAGCCGCGGTGGCGGCGGCGGGTCGCGGGGTGGCCGCACGCGGGGGGACAAACTCCCCCGCTTTTCCCTCTGACGGCGCGGCATAGCCGCGCCGTTTTTTTTAAAAAAAAAAATGCCCCCCACTCGTGGGAGGCTTGCTGAAGCGAAACCGGGGGGGCCGGCTGCCCCCCCCCCCCTCCTTTAAAAACCGCCCCCCCCCCCCCCCTCTCTTTAAGAGGGGGGTTTAGTAAACCGGCCGGGGAATTTAATTCCCCGGTTTAATGGCATCCGGCCGGCCAGCTGGCCGGCCGGTCTTCTCCAACGGGACCGGAAAATCCGGTCCCCTCTTCGGCTTCCGACGCCGGCGGCCCGGCCGCCGGTCTTTCCTTCCGCCGCGGCCCGGAACCGGCCGCGGTCTCCTCGTCCCGCCGCGGCCTGGAACCGGCCGCGGTCTTCTCGTCCCGCCGCGGCCCGGAACCGGCCGCGGCGTTCGTCATCCGGCGCGGTGCGTCGGCACCGCGCCCCTTCGCCGTGCTTCGATTCTTTTCAACGCGGCGCGACGGCGTCGCGTTCTTGAAGATTCTCCTCGGCGTAGCGCGACGGCGTTGCGTAAAATAAACGCACGGTAAACCGCGTGGTGCGGCGGCACCACGCCACTTTGCTTCCATCGCAAGAATTAAACAAGAACGTTGGAGGGGGGGTTCGGCCGTGTTCGTGCGGTCCGGCCCCCCTCGCGTTAATAATAATAACGCAACTTAAAGAAAAACATGTCACACGTTAATCTTGCTAAAAGCACGATCAAGAATAAAATGAGGAATCCAAAAGAAATTCGACAACCCCTACCTCGGGTTTAAGATTCAAAGGTTCGGCTACGCTCCGCGGAAGACGGCGTCGCGGAGGTCGGGTGTCGCGGAAGCCGTTCGTCAAATCCGATGACGAAGGGATGCGTTCGAAGAGTCACGTCGTTGGCGAAACTTGTACGCCGACGAAGATGGTCCGAGGAGGAAGCGGCGTTCCCTCTCGTTGACACCGAGGACGAAGAAGAGAGGCGTCGTTCTTCGTTCTTCGTCAGAGTTTGAGCGTTCTTCGTTCTTCGTTCTTCGTCAGAGTTGAAGATGAAGAGGAATGCTCTCAAAAGCTCTCAAGGGAACAAACGATCAACCAAAAAAATAAAATAAGACTACATCTTATTTTATTCTCACTTTGCCAACCTTTCAAAATTCAAAAGTTGAATTCAATTCATTAATTAAGTCTAGAGTTGACAAAATTAAATGAAAAGATAAATTGGCAAGAGTTAAAGAAGGGGAGAGTTACATAAATAAGAGGAAGGGTTTTGAGAGGTTAAGGAATTTGAAAAGAAAAAGGGGTTCGTGTGGGCCCCACCACACTTAATCCTCCCAAGGGAGGTTAAGTGGGTGTGGGTCCCACTTCTAACCTCCTTTGGTAGGTTTTTAAAATAAGTTAAAATAAAATTTGTTTTGCACAAATTTTATTTAACTTAACTGAAAAACCCCAAAACGTAACTTTCAACCCGCAACAAACGCAACTCCCGAAAAGGTCTCAAAAAGCGAATATCGGTGCTGCGAGTTCATCGGTGCCCTCGGATTTCAATTCCGAGCACCGGATCAAAAGTTAGGAAATCCCGCTCGTTCGTTCACTGAACGTACCCGAGCCAAACTTCGAAAATTAATTCCGGGCACTCCGGGCCTCGGAATCAGGTGCCGTCTGAAACCGCGTTCTTGTAAAATTCTAAAGAAAATTAAGAAAAAAATTTCCTTGAATTTTACGGGTCTTTACAATTATAATTGAATTTTTATCTAAAATGATATAAATATTTCTAGAAAAACTTTGAATGTGTATTACAAGATAATATAGATAAAAACTTTTTTAAATTTTATCTAATTTATATCAACTAATTCTTATGTCATGATAAATATGAAAATGATTACACAATGTTCGCATAGTGATTACAAAACATAGAAAAGGACAATAATGGTGAATTAGTGACAATATTAAGAAGGTATTGGGATATTATCAAATTTATGAGATATATACGATTCTCAAAAAATTATATTAATATTATAACATGAATTTCATAATTTTATAGATGTTTTTAAACTCAAATTACAAGATTAACCATGAAAATATCTTTCAATGGTATATTATGTTAAAAATAATTTAAAAAATTAATAAAAAATCATAAATCATTTTTATAAGCAATATTTGGATGAAAAATGATCTACCATATCTTACATGATTCATTTATGATACACTAGACACAAAAAAGTAACATTATTAACCCTTAAGTAATAAATACTTTCAAAAAATCACCAAATATTGTAAATAAAAGGGGACTCCTATAATAATTTCACATATTTTATATCCTTTTTTCATGGGGATTTATAAAGGTTTCATTACATTGGAGATATTTAGGGAAGATTCAACTCTTCAAGGAAAGTTTTGTCATCTTATTTATTTATTTTCTTAATATTCTTCCTGTAACTCTTATTGAATTATATTTACAACTTTAAAAAAATGGAATTAAAATAATTATAATTTTTTAATAATATTATGAGAACGAAATATGGATGGTTTTATAATCATTGATTCTTTATAAAACATTTGTGTTTGGGTCAATTTAACCCCCAATACAAATGATGCAAATATATTTTCATAATTATAATTATAAAATATTAAAAAATTGTGGAAAGTAAATATTTATAATATTTAATTTTAATTTATTTTATTATTATAATTTTATAATGGTAACATTACAATTATTTTTCATTATAAGATAAATTTTATTCACTGGTAAAGTTTCCTGAAATGAGAAATATATAGATTACTTCTATATGAATCATACAGATAACTCTAATTATAAAAACCATGACCTCGCTACATGAACGGTTCCAGTTTTGGTCTCCACAACACCATAGGTTCTCTTATAAATCTCTAAATCTTGGTGTAAACACTGGTGCTAAATAATTTTTCAATGAGAGATTTTTTTCACCCTTTAAAACTAATAAAAATTAATGTAATATCAACCCAATATTTCATCATAACCCTTAGAGATGATGGATTTCCAATACTGAAACACTTTTTGATCTACCATGTATACCTGATCATCAAATCACATAGATAATAAAATATGAAGCATCTAAATGAACATATATACATACACATTCCAGGTTGGAAGTGTTCATAAGGTCTACAAAATGGGAAAAACAAGGCAAAAATACATTATTCCCAAAACCACTAAGCCAAATGAGGATAATATTCAAAATAGGGTGAGTTGCATGGGGAAAATCCATTGAAATATTATCATAATAGTCCTAAATTTCCACTCTATGCACCCACCTAAAAGTGGAAAAGGTATTATCCATACTCATAGCTACATGAGGTATTATCCCCCATACACTAGTGATTTTCCTTTAACTGAATCATATACAATGAGGTATAAATTTGTCCCATATGTGTAACAAACTGGACTCCAACACATAGATATAGTAGTTATATTACATTATTGGTACAGAATACACAAGTTCCCACGAGATCCAATATCTCAGTAGTTATGTAATACTAAATACATACAAACATTCCATTTCAAAATATAAGATATTGCATGAACATATTGTGAGAATATTATTAACCCTTCCATCATATTCTTAAAGATTATACAAAGCTCTATTATATCTCTCCTTGGGAATGGAAAACAAAATAAAGGAGATCTCATATTATTAGTAAGGAGTATAATACAATGGAATCTATCATAAACATGGAATAAGTTATGTGGGTAATAAATAAACCACATGAATTCATAATCAACTGCCTTCCTAGAAATCCTTTTTTTTATTTTCAAAAGTCGGTTTAGCGAGTACTGCTACCCAAACAAACATCACAAAACCAAACAAGATACAGACAAAAACAACTTACAAACATAGATTACATGTCATCAAAGCAAGACTCCTCTCCACATCCCCAACCAGACTCATCTTCACCAGTCGCTGAGTCCTATCAATGAGACCTATCAATGTATAGAGTGGCTATATAATTCTAAGCCCCGCCTGTGACCTGATTAAGTCAAATGAATTCACTATAAGTTTCAAAAAAACATTTCATACCATTGCCTAATGAATCTATGGTTGAATAAAAAAAGGATATCCATATAATTTAAAATACATAAATTAATACATACCCATTTAATAAAATAATTTTGATGTCTAATAGAACATACCTTAATAAACTTAAAAGTTGTGGGGTATCATCAACGTAATAGGAACTACTCTTATCCAAGAAATATAATTGAGGGGGTACCTTAAATTTGTTGGGTTTTTTCATGGAAGATAGTAATTAGGTTCAATAGTTTTAATTGGTAGGAGACCACGGAATTGGTAGGAATAATATTTCATCATGTTTCATAAATATCATGTGAATATTACAAAGCATATCCCCCATGAGTATCTAGCTTTGGGTACAGCAATAAGCCCACTCTTTAAGAATCAAAGTGACAATTGATTCAACGCTCAACCAACCCTTTTTAGGTTGATTACCCTGAGGTGAAGCTATTCTGTAGATTTATCCACTTACCAATATCCATATAAGGATGAATTTTCTAGTAAACTATATGTAGATTTACTTTACCAAAACTTAATATGTTTTTTCTAGCATAGAAAATTTTGAGTTTTACAAAGGTTTTGGAAAAACTTTACTCAAAATAATATGAGGGGGGGATAATTATATAGACTTTTAAATATCTTTAAATTCATATATAATATGGTAAAAATACTTTCAAGGAAATGTATTCACTACATAAAAATAAATAAGTGGTGAATATAGCATGGGTCCCAAATAATGAAAATTGAAATGAAAAAACCTAGTTACGGCTTGGGTAGAAATTAAATAAAAGCCTCTTTAAAGAGAGGGATTAAAATTAATCCTAAAAACCATGAATAAAATTAATTTCATGATATAAAATCTCAAATATTCAGTATATACACCACATAAAAGAAAATTACGTTCATACCACAAAACATGTCTCAAAGAGAGGACTTTGATTTTGAAGATCCTTACCTCTTATCCTGGCATCCATGAACATAATTTGACCTCTCAATAAAAAAATATATGTCTAAATCAATTAATTATTAACCTCCCTCATATTCATTTTAATTTATACTCATCATAAATGGGAATTTTCTATAATAATTGTTCTTATTTTCCACATTGGGTGTCTATAATTTTGATTATTTGTACAAGATTCGTAATAGTGGTGTTGTTTTTAATTATTATCAAAAAGTTCATTATTAATATATCACAAAAGGTAAAATAATTGATGATTAATAATTATTTATAAATTTATAATTTCATTATATGGGAGTTTTTATTGTGATTCATAATGTTGAAATCGGTGATAGGGATATTTTTATGATTCAGGAGTTTTCTTAAATAATGAGTTACATTTTTATATTACCATTAAAGAACCAAAAAATAATTATTTTATTACTAGTGTAATATGTTAATAATAATTAAATTCAGATAGTCATCCTTGGTTTAAATTTATATTATTTTTCATGTAGATGGTTAAATAGACCCAAACATGAACATAACCTACTTTATTGAATGATTATGAGGTGTTTTAGTTGTAATATAATTATAGAATAAGCATAATGAATTTATTTAGTATTTATTATCTTTATATATTATAATTTTAAGGAATTATAAGAATAATTAATACATATGAAAATATTACATAATATGAAATAAAATAGTTTCCTCTTAGTGTGATTATTTAAGATGGTTAATTTTATAATGATTTTTTATTGTTTATATCATTAATTAGTTATTAAATTTTTCTTAATATGACATTAATGGTGAAATAAAAATAATATTTCTCCTTTAAAACCATTATTAATTCTATCTATTAATGGTGGTAATGAGAAAAAATGGAATACACCGTTCTAGGGAGGTGGTATCCCACACATACGCATGGATGATGATTTAATTTTCATTAGAACAAAAAAAGAGTAATATGGTTTATTTTATTAAAAACATGAACATGTTGTATATATCATAATTAATTACTAATTTCCCCTTCCATATTATTCATGTTAGGTAGTTTATAAAAATGAAACACTTTTATTTAAGGAGGAAGTAGTCAACACATAAGCACGAATTGTGTTTTTTCTTAAGGAAAAGGGGAATAGATGTTAATGATTATTACTTAAACATAATAACATAAATTATTTAACCAATACATATTCTACCATATAAGGATGAGAAAATTGGAATTTTAATGGAAATATATAAAGGTAAAAGTTAAGTAAAAATAACTACTCATGTTCAACACTTTGGGATTTCCATAGAGGATCACCTAAAAAATAGAGTGATTAAGAAAAAATATTATAACCAAAAGATATTGAAAGAAATATAGGATTAAATTTGAATTATAAATTTTCTGTATTTTATTATTAAAACTAATTTTATTAGTCTTATTGAAGGAGTGATAAGAGTTCCCTTTTATAACTTAAAAAGTGATGGAATTTTTGTAAATAACCATAAATTTTTAATAATGGAAAGTCACTCTCAAGGAAAGTGGCTCTAAATTTGATAAATAATGTAGTGGGGAATATATACGGTTGATAAATCCTCTAATATTCAATTTAAAACATTTTTTAAACATTTTTTAACTATTTACCATTAGATTTTTAAATTTTAACATTTTAACTTTTACCACAGTAACTAGTTTTTACCTTATAAATTTATCATTTTTTCCTAAAAATAATATAGTCCTTTTTACATAATTGGAAAATAATAATTCTAAATCTAAAATAAATTTAATAATGTTAAATATTTAATGGTGATATAATTTTATTTTAAAATAGTATCGAATGAATTAAAACATTTTTAGTGAAAAATGTTCCTTATGTTTTAAAATATAAAATGTAGGTTTATAGATTAAACATAATATTTTAAAATGTATAATTTTACTTATAAAACATATATTTTCTCAATATAAGAGTATTTTTATTTTTATTTAATTATTACAACATATATATTCCAAAAAAAAATTATTTTAACAAAAAATGGTATTTTCACTATTCACTTAATAATGAACATTTTTGGGAAGATCCTAAAATATCATCTTAGGATAATAAATTTATGACGAATTGAGAAATGTGTTTAATTTTTTTAAAAACAAATCATTACATTTATAATTTAAACTATTAAATATACTTCATGAGTAATGTCCCTTTAGAGTGCATATTGGTGATAGTTTAGGATAAATTCTTTACCTGCTACAATAGGGGCTCAAGAACTATTTTTTCCCACCTATAGGTAATTTTATCATAAAAATTGGGGTATATATTAGGTACTAAAAAATGTTTATATTCCTTAATCATACCTTCTTAAATCTATTAGGTTTCCTCTTCTAGTTTTTTACTTCTTCAAAATACTTCCACTAATCACGTTGTCTAATTCTGCCACACTTTCTCTCTATTTCCAAGAATATAGATAGGATCTATATTATAATAAAAGTTGGGATCTGAAACATTTTACCCATATATGAGAACATTAATTAGATTTATCATTTATTTCCTCAGTAATGAAACATGGAATACATTATATACTTTTGAAAGTTTGGGTAGCATACAAAATCAGTAAATATAACTCTAATTAATTCTATTATTTCAAAAGACCCAATGTACCAATGTCTAAAATTCACCTTTTTACTAAATTTTAAAACTCCCTTACATGGGTAATCCTTCATGAATATATGATCCCCAACTTGAAATTCCAATTATTTCCTTTGATTATTAGCACAACTTATTTCTTCTTCCTTAGGTTGTTATAATAGGATCTAGAATAGTCTGTAATTTAATAGTCACCTCCTCAAAAATATTTGAGAAAAATAGAATTGCTTCTCCAAATTATTCTAATATGTTAGAGTATGATACATATTCCCAGCCAATGCTTCACATGGTGTCCTTTGGTTTCTCGAATTAGAGTTATTATATTATGAAAATTCCACTGAATTTAGATACTGATCTCATATAACTGAGAATTCAAGGGAACATGATTCAGTATGTACTCTAATGTATGGATACTCATTTTAGATTGGCCATATTTTTAAGTATGTTGTAAAGGGTTTAAATGTTTTTAAGTGTTTATATCCCTCTAAAGACTAATCCAGAAATTTGATGTGAACCAAGTTTCATGATCAAATACTATTGATATCTCTACTTTATATAGATACTTTGATGGACTTTTATATGTGTTTCTATTGAATATTAATTGATTTATTATATAATACATTTTCATATCAATTTTTTATTAATTATTATGTAGGATTTACATTTGAAAAAAATACCAATGAAAACATGGGAATTGACGAACAAAAAGTCACTTTGTGAGGGTTTGCTTCACTTGTGGAATGACACTATATTATGAGGATTGTCATGGAGAACTTACATAGGCATAAAACTAAAGAAAATGGATAAAATAAAGGTTTTGATTCTTGAAGATACGTGTTTTTTAAACAGTACATGATGTAAAAACCCCGTAAATTACACGTTGTGTAAAACATTACATGACATGAAATTTTCCAAGCAGATCCAAAAAACACAGATTTCAGCATATATTTGGATGGGATTTTTCACATTTGAACTATAATTTCCATTAAAGGTTTTTTTGACGAAGATATGGACATTGATAATAGTAGGTCTTATAAATATTGGTTTTAGACAAAGCATTGAGGCATTCTATCAAAATGTGGGGAGGATCGACTACCGGGAGGCTACCGTATGGTTCCTACCAGAATTTATTCATAGATAGGTTTTTGTTTATGTTTTAATTTACATTTTTTGATTTAATCATTAGATTATTTCTAGTTTAATTACAATATATATATTTTCATTCATTATCCTTCTTGTTAATTCTTTCTTAATCCTTCTCTTGTTCATTTGGGTTTAATCGTCATTGGTGATCACCTGATGATGGTGGGTTAAAACCCATATGGTAGAGAAGAATCAGTTAAAGGGGGTGAGTACCATCAATTTTTTATTTTCTTTCACTTATAAATATTATTTTATTCAATATTATTATGTTGTGACTCCACATATACTTTATTTTTAATTGAATCATTAACTGTATGTTTTCAATAATGAACAAACCCCAACATGGTTTAGATTATTTATTCAGGACCATTGAATAAAATTGCTCTTCTACTTTTGGTAATATGAAATTAATGAACTTTAGCTATTTTGATTCATCTAAAAATGTTGAATTGGGATTCTAGGTTAGTTTGATAGGGAGTGATCATATCTTATATCGATGAAATTTTTTGGTTATAGAGCTATTTGATATAACTATTTTGAAAGACAATTTTATTTAACTTATTTAGAAACGCCATCCCAGGAAATTGATTCCCCTCTCTAATATTTAAATATTTTAATTTATTTATTTTAAATTGCATCATTAGTTTAATTAAATCAATCAGAAATTGGAGTGACCTAACCTTTAATTAAGAGTTGTCATCACTATGTTCCTCACTCCCTAGAGGATTAAACCCACACTTATAGTATACTATGCCTTTGTATTTATTATGGTTTGAGATAATATAAATTTTTTAATTTAATCCATACCCAAATTAATTAATGATTTATTTGGGTGCATCAAATTTTAGTGCCATTATTGGGGAGCAGCAGAGCGTCGCAGACAACTTGGGGATTTCTTAGGTTAATGACTTTTCTTATCCCATTTATGTTTACTAATTTTATCCAGTGTCCTTATCTTTGATTATTTTATATATATATATATTATTAAATATTATGTTCTTGGTAGTTGTTTGTGTTATGCATGATGGATTACATGTCATATCCCTATTATGCCACTCCACCTTCAAAATTATTTGAATAACTGAAGTATCCAACCACAAAAGACGAAATGAATTTAGAAGTGTGGACACATAAGGAAAATTGTTGAAATAACTCATATTCTCATGAATATGATTAATTTCGATCTCCATAGGGGAACAACACCTACTATCATCCCAACAGAGGATCTCTCAACTATCAAGGATACCAATGAAATTGTTGGTCCAAGTAGTACACTCATGAAAAATCTTACTTTCAGAAAACTCAAGATCAACATCCCATAGAAATACTAACTAGATTTCTCACTCGGTGCATTGAAGTGATATAAATAAGAATGGATGACCATGAGATAGAACTCATTTAATAGGGATAATTGACTAATCACCTTGCACAAATCATTTAAATTTTTTATTCACTTTTTAATATCCTTCTAATATATTCTAATGCAGATATAGGTTGGTTTGATGAAAAATAAGATCAAGGTGAGGATGTTCAAGCTATTGAAATAAAGGAACATCATGAGAAGTACTTCAACAAATAAAATTCCTTCCAACAACCATAGGATCATAACTTAGATGATATCCTAGCAACATTTATCACCATGTTTATATTAGTATTTTATAAGTGGATGGATGATCATCAATTCCAACTTAGTGAGTATGTAGAATTAATCATTAACATTTCTCATGTTATTTAAAATTTAAATTAACTAGTATGAAACTTAACATTAAAATATAATGCAGTTTTTTATTTGTTTGAAGATAAAGAAGATCAAGTGGTGGATGAAGTAAATACTATAGACATAACAAAGGAAGACAAATTAGAGGTAGAAAACACAGAACATTTCTTGGAGCATGTTGAAATCATTGAAATTGATGAATTTCTGGCTTTAGAAGAAATATAAGAACCTGAGGAATCCATTTTATGCATGAAATAAGATCAATATGAATAAATAGAATACCTTTTTCAACTATGATAAGAAGGGGGAATAAATATGAATAAATTTTTTAATTGTGTTGTTAAAGAGGAAGAGGATGAGGAGGTTGAAGCAGTACAATACATAGATTCAAAGGAATAATAACAAGTAAAGGAAGAAGATAAGGATGTTGAAATACTATTTTTAATAACTAAAGGAAAAAATTAAACATTATAGGTGACACACAAACATAATTATTCTAACATGGAAAAACAAACCTGAATATCACCTAAGTAATTCTTGTAAACATGTGTAAATTCAAAGAAAACTAAAAAAACCTTTATCCTTTGCGAGAGTTACATTATAAATTAATTTATTTTCAAAAACATATTTTTGATTAAAATCCTATAAACCCTATACGAATTCCAATCTATCCCTTTAGGATTATAACAGGGATGAGGGGTATACCTACCAAAAATAAATATAGTAGCTTAATTGAGATACAGTAGGAAAGATTATGCCACCACAAAAAAAATTGACTAACTTATAAATAGAGGATCTAGGGATTTATATTCCTATAATTTTTTAAGAACATAACATGAAAGAAAAATCATGGTTTTACCTTTGGTTTTCCTAAAAATCACACATGACTGCTATATAAAAAAACTTAAATAAATTTTATCGATTCCAAAAAATACCTAAGATGATATAAAAGGGATTCATACCCACTAATACATGGAAGAAAAAATAGAGGAGATATTAAAGGGGAAAATATTCCTTACCTCATCGAAAGAGTACCACTATGACCTAATAGAACTTCCTTAACCAATGGTTGAAGAATTATCCAAGGGGATGAGAGAGATGAGTGGGTTTTTGAATAAGACTCCAATGGGTGTAAAATTTGAGAAAAACTTAAGCCTCATATCAAATTACGAGTAAATTTTAGGTGAAATGAAAAAAAATCACCTCACACTAAAAAAACCCAACATTTCTACTAGGTACACAGTCCAAGTCTACTAGGCACCCAATGGTACTAACAGAGGCCTTGCATGAATTAGACTACTACTAGGTACCCAATAGTAATATATTCGGTACCTAGTTCACTATGGTACCTCCCCATTTTCTCCTCCTCCTCCCAAAATTTTCCAACCCTTCATCTAAATTAAAATTTCACACAAAAGTAATAAAATACTCATAATTTTAAAACAGAAGTAAACTGAGAGGTTTGGGTCTTTATAACCACCCTATAATTATACTTCTCATCATCTTGAATATTCAACCATCTTCATGAGAGAATAAATATATCCATTGAATATTTATACTGACTTATATATCGCAAGTTTCATTTTAGATTCTTTTATGTTTATATATGATCTAAACTAAAGCGATCACCTATCCTTATATTACTTTAAGAATCCATCAAAGAATATAATTATGACACTCTAAATTGGATGCATTATATTCTCAGCCAACAATGGTATATCAGGTCATATTCATGTGTTCAAGTAAAACCACCTCAATTGAGAAACATGAAATATTTTCTGCATGGATATGAATTTAGGAGGCATGGAAAAAATAAAAAACTTCTCCAAGTCCACCTAATATTTTGAAAGTCCTGTTAAATCTCAAAATTAGCTTACCTTTCTTCCACATTCACTAGTGACAAAATTTTAGTGAAACTCAAATGAATATATGATTACCAATATTGAATTCTAAGGGACACCTCTTATTATATACATCAAAAAAATATCTCTAATATTTTTTGAGACTTTTCCCAATTAGATTTACATACTATCCCATCACCTGAATAATATTATTCCCATTAATATAATAGTTTCCTATCTTTATCCATCAAAGAGTATAATGACACACCCTCCCATATAATGACTCATATAGTTCCATTTATATAATTGAAATCTATTATTATAGGATATTTCCACTAGAGGGTGGTAATACCCCCACAGTTCATAAAAAATGAGAATGAATACTCAAATCATATCTTCAAATATTCTAATAGTTTTCTTAGACAATCCATCAATTTGAGGAAGAAATTTGGTACCCAATTTAACTTGAGACCCAAATTATCATTTAATACCTCGACAGAACCAAGATCTAAACATCATGTCCCTATCATAGATGATACTAAATGGTACACAATGATTCTTCTCAATCTCTCTAACATGAATCATTCCATGTTTATTAACTAAATAAGCCTTTTTAATAGAGAAAATGTGTGTTATCTTGGTTAGGTTGTCCATAACCTCCCATGCTATATTTCTTCCATTTAGAGTATCTTGGAAAACTAGTCAAAAAGCACATCATGATTCATTCCCACTTCCATAATAGTAATGGAGATGGTTTAAAAAACTATATAGATATTTATGCTCTTATTTTACATATTTATGGGTGGGAGTTTATAAATAAATAATACAATTACATTCTTTATAACAGGCCACTAGAATCGATAATAAATATCATGATCATCTTTTTGTTTTTTGGGTACAAAACCCACTAAGATGAATGATACTATTTCATTGTCTCTTCTTTCAGATATATACATACTATCAGATAACCATGGATGTATATAAATAAATAAAAATTTTGGAACCAAACATCAAAGATATACCCACCATTGAGTCTCTCTTAGATAATGATACAAATAGAATTAAAATATTAGAGTCCTTGAAAAAATATAAGATTAATGATGAAAGTTCAATATAGTGTAAGTGGATCCCTCTTTTATCTTCCATCGCATAAAAGTAGAGATTATCCATATTAAAAGTCAATCATCATTCATTTTTAACCTCCTTAACCTTTTGTGGGTAGTATTTTTTCTAATAGAAGTTGAAATGACATTTCCTTTACCAAGAGAATACCATATGTTAAAATAATATGATTTAAGGAATTCGACATAGTATTTACCTGAGACATAATTACCACTGTGAGAAAATATATTTGAAGATATTTTGGTCTATAAACACCACAAATAGCTCACCAAATAGACATGGTCTCTAATAATTTAAAGCATTCAAAATAGTACCCAATTATAATTCATGGGTAATATAATTTCTTTCATGAGGATGGAGTTTCATGGAACCATATGCCACTAACCTATAGTCTTACACAAGGAAAAAATTTGGAAAACATGTGAGGAATCTCAATACACCTCAAACCCATAACCGGGCGATGGTAAAATAATAACTTCATAAGTAGTTAACTTCCTTCTAAGATCCTATAAAGATTCTTTCTGTTGTTATAACCAAATGAACTTATCATTATTTTAAATTATAAAATTAATAGGATCAACAATATAAGAAAATCCAAAATAACTCAATGGAAATAATCTATAAGCCCCAAGAAGCTTCTGATTTCTAATAAATTAGAAGGATATTTCATAAATATTACCAATTCTACCTTATCAAGATCCATGGAAATACTATATTTGAAAACCAAATTCCTAGATAACTATACCTCCCAAATTCAAAATAATGATTTTGTGATTTTAGAATATAGGCCTAAATAAATATTTTATTTTTTAAAAAGATAAATTTTGTTGCTGGAGTGAGAACCCACACAAAATGACACCATTACCAAACTGAACCAACATTTCTTGCTCAAATCATCACAAGAACACCCATACATCATACACATAATGAATCCAACACCATAAGAGATCATAGAATTATTAAATTTTAATTTAATCCTATTATAATATTTATCTATATATAAGTTCCAATGCAAAGAACTTACATTTATTTTTGGGTCATCCTTAATGAGGTATTAAGAATTATTATCCATATTATCCCATGTTTGAATAAACTCTTCCATGTTTAATTTCCTTTCATTGCAGACTCTTGTCAAATTTCATTCCATATTATCAAACCATCCCCTCTATAAATCATTGGTATCCACTAGAAGCTTTATATCGACTATCTTATCTTAATATTCTTGGGAGGAATGAATCAGTAATCCCTACCCTAATATTTCTTCCCCATAATTTATGATTAGATCCTATGTATTTCCATTGGTTATTAACTCGCCATCCCTTACCTCGTGATTGTTATTTTTTTCAACCCTTTTTCCCTTGGTTTGAGAAAGTACAAATAGTCCTTCCTCCCTTTGGATTTTTTCCCATTACCAAAGATACAAATCCCAAAGTCACAGTTTCCTTTCTTCCCATTTTTCCTTCTTGGAAAATTAATTCCTCTACTATGTCTCTCCTCTACACTATCTACTAAGAAGAATATATATAATTTTCCTGTAATTTGTTTAATAAAATTCAAAGACTTTGATCATTATCATCCAAGGTTTTAGAATATACTAGGATATTTTCCACAAATACCTTGATAAATGATTCTATAAAGTCATATAATACCATTTTTATTAAGTCTATACATATAGTTAGAGCATTATTCAATGGAAACGGAATCACTAAGTAAAAAAATCCCATATCATCTTCAAAAATAGGTCTTTGTAATGTCTTTTGAACTAACCAAAAATTGATGATATCCCAAACATAGGTCAACTTTATAAAACTAATTTGACCCTTTTAACTAATCAAATAGATTATTAATTCTATCGAAAAGGTAGTGGTTCCTAATAGTTACCATGTTCAAATTCTGATAGTCCACATAGACATGTAGACTTCTAGCATCCCCCTTAGGAAAAATAATTAGTGTATCCTAAGGATAATTTCTCTAAATAATGAATCATTTAACTTCTAGCTTCACTTGTTATATCATTAATTCCTTAATTTGGTTGGATCCATTGTATTTGAGAGAATTGATATCATTTCAGTACCAGGATAGAGTTTGATTGAAAACTCTACATATCACTATGAAGGCAATACTAAAAAATATTCTAGGACACATCAGTGTAATGATTAACAACTAGAGGTAGGGTTTCTTCCCTTTATATTCTAATGATCCAAGGATGAGGAAATTCATTTATATAGTGATAACCACCAATTTTCCTAGATCATGTCTTACTTGATTGGTTCATAACTCCAATTATCTATGAAGTGTATAATAGACACATACTAGTGATAAGAAATACACCCTTCAAGAAAAGAAATTATTTCATCCTCAGAACTAGGTCAAACATCCATCCCTAGAATAGTATTATAGTGGTTCATGTTGAGAACCATAAGATCCTGAAAATTCCCATAGGATTCCTCTACCAAATCACATGATAACATTTTCTTGTTGGCCCTATTCTCTTCCCTGGGAGTGCGTCCAGACTCATATATAGAGGTGATACCACCACTTTCAAGCCAATATGGGAAAAAAGTATCTCATTGATGAATGAATGAAAAGAACCAGTATCAAACAAAGAAAAATATAAAGTAGAGTAAAATATAATAGTATATATAATAGTGGGAGGTCCCACTTCATTCTTAGAGTGGGACTGTACTATGGAATATACCCCACTGGAACCCTCTTACTGACCGTGTGGTACGAAAACTTGCATGGAAGACTGAAAATGGATAACTTGACCTAACTACTATAACACCCCATGTTTTTATGGACCATTTTTTGGAATAAATTAAAATTTTCAATTATATCATGCAATTCACTAAGTGAAACATTCCTTTCACACTAAACCGACTTGTCGTATGTTACATGCTACACCGAGTTGGCGTACGATACACGCAACACTAAGTATAGATTTTGTTTAATGTATATAAGAACTGTGTTTGGATTATGTTATATGCAACACCAAAGGAATATTTTAATGCATGAAACATTGACTTCTCTTGCGTTACATGCAAGAGAGACCTTCCTCAATATCTTGCGTTTTATGCAAAACTGAGTTTCACTAAACAATGATATATTATTAAAATAATATTATTTAATGGGATATAAACTAGAAATTATGAATAGTATTAACCACATTTTTAATTTTATATAACAATAAAATTAATCTTATGTATTTTCTATACATGATATAAGAACAAATTCATTTTTTCAGATAAAAGATGTATTTTACAAAAAATGCAGTTTTGATGCCTTTTGATGGTGCACCGATTTCAAATCTAGTTTTTAAGAATTTTATATATTATATTTGACAAAATAAACTTCTTATTTGGAATCAGGACATAAAATTTACTCTAGATTTATTTTTTGTATTTTTCTAATAAAATTCATATTTTAATGAATAGTGAAAATATGACATTTTAATTCAAAACATCCATTTTCTCAAATTTATTTACATAGTTAGATTTTCTTTTTAATTGGTTTTAAAGTGTAATTGGATTATATTTTTATCATTTAATACAATTTTGGTCATGTTAAGTAATTTATAATTTACATTTTACATAAACACATGTCAATCTTTTGATAGTTTTTATTTCTTAAAAACCTGCTTTCGGGTTTTGACAACGACAATTAATTTTAAATTAATTTATGCTAATTATATGTTTTTAATTTAGAAAAACAGATTCAATATTTAGAATTATAAGTTCCAAATTTTTTAAATATGTACCTTTTATTTTTGTACATTATGAATAGTAACTTCAGTAATTTTTTTTATTTACCATGGTTAAAGGTTAAATCTGGTAAATAAAGGTAAAAAATAATATTATAATAATATAAAACTACCCTAAATGTGTTCAAATCCTATTATATGAGATATTTCTGACCATGAGAATCCTTGGATCTATTTTAGGACCCCATGGAGGCACTTGGGTGTGATATTGAACATTTATAATTTTTAATTTAAAGTAAAGTGAAATATAACATAAACATGTATCATTTACTAAAACATTTTAATATAGGGATATATAACTAATATATTTGTCTGTAAATAGTAATTATAAATATAAATATATTTTCTAAATCATGGTATTTTTTTTATAATTTTATACATTAAATAAAAAAATTATTCATGACACAATGATGATGTAGTGGTTACCTTATTAATGAAATATTCTACTAAATGATATTATAAAAATTGAAATAAATGTAAGTTTAAAATCTTGATTCAATACACAAATTTTTTTGTAAAAAATTTAAATGTTTGGGATGATTTAATTCCTTTTTTAGGAATAAATTTTTTATGACTTTAACAAAAATCATTTACTAAATATTGTCAAATTTTACATAAATGAGTTTTTAAACAAATACTATTTTATTACATGATATAATAGTAATAAAAATATATGATTTGGAAAAAATGACTTATATAATGTTAAAAATGTCATTAATGGTCTAATTTTGGTTCTCTTGGAAATTTATAGTAACTATTGTAACCATATATTATGAAAATACAAGAAGACATGGTAAGAGTTAATGTTTTTAAATAAGGGTTAAAGCTAAAAGAAAAGGTTAATTTTGGGACCTAAAATTGTCTAAAAACTATGGGTCGAGATTATTTCGATCCATAATCATCTTATATTTTAAATAAATTATTTTGGGACCATTATAACCCGAAAATAAATTTATCAAAAATTAATATTTAAAGACTTTCCTAAATTACCCCTCACCTCTCCTATAAAAGGGAACTTATCCTTCTCTTTTATTCAAACCTCAAAATATATTTGGCTAGGCCAAACCCTACCCATATCTCCTCCAAACTTCCATAAATTCATCCTCGAGGCCACATATTGGGAAGAAATCAATCCTATGGATACCTTTTGTGCTAATAAAAAGGAGATACTCGAATAATAGATAATTGTTTTATCACCTCTTTCAAAAAAAATCTTCTTATACTTCCTATTATTATGTTTTTACCATAATAATGTAATAAATAAAGTATATTATACATTATTAGATGTTATTATAATTATGGTACAACCTTATAACACCTTTTATCCATCCTACGAATAAATATATAACCAAGTGTTCATACATACGGCTTACCGTCTCCACACCGTAATGTAATTTGTTGTTAAACAATAATTAATTTGGATGGATAAAATGATGATTATAATGGATTTAAATAAATAATATAACATTATAATTATTATTTATAATTAATATACCATCCAGTTCCATACCATTTAACCATTATGTGAATGATATCATGGCTTGTGCGTACTTACGACATATCGTCTCCACGACATGATGAGATTCATTCTCCATGTTAACCATTCAAGAATTATTATAAATTATATATAATAAATAGTCATGAAATTTATGAAATAATAATTCTAATTTATTCATGTATATATATATATATGTCATTTACATTCTTCCATTCGATTCAATAAGAAAACAGAAACAATGTTCATGTGTACGTACGACATACCGTCTCCATTAACGATGTATTCCATTTCATTTTTATATCTATTATATATTTATATAATGAATATTTATGATATATAAATCATGTTTTATATTCTTAAAGTAATTAAATCATGATCTAAGTAATAATATCAAGAATCACTAGTCAAAACACGTACGATAAATAAAATGATTATGACCTAAAATGTTTCTTTAACATAAAATTGATAAATAAATGGGTAATATAAAGTCATAATTGAATCATATATGATATCATATATATTATTATGGTTTTTTTAAAAGTTAATAATATGTTTAAACCCACTATACAAAAGTTTCTGACACATACAGAAGAAATCATACCTAAGGTAGGAGATAATTTTTCAATCTCATTATTATCTGAGATTATTTATATGTAAGTATTTACTGGGGTATATTTATTATCCATGTCCATGTTTCCTAAATATAAAATATTATTTATATTATTATATTATTTTTTAAATATATTTTTACCCATTGGTGGATTTTTATTAAAAGGTATGGAAGGAATCTTCCTTTTGTTTTCCATACGAGGTACTTTTTGACTTTTCAGAGAATAGTATGAGATGAATTTTTTTTAACTTATAAAGTATGAATGGATTATTTTTCTTTAATAAAACCTCATTTCCATGAATCATAAATTACATTATTTCAATGGTATTTTCAATAAAATTATTTTCATTTAAAATTGTGTGGCTTTTTGAGAAAAGAAAATGTTTTTGAAGAAGAATGGATAGTTTCCCCAAGAATTAATTTCAAGTACATTATCAAAATTATTTTCCATCTAAGATGAAATGTGGATATATTTATGTAAATATTATTACATTGATTTTATTATTTTTATGATGGAATTATTTTTATAAAATCTATTTATTTTATGTTGATTATGATGTAATGATGTTTAAGAAACACATTTTTCTTCTTTGGGTTATGCTATGATGAATGGTTTATGTTTTTGGTCCACATGTATAAATGATTTAATTATGAGATCGGTGGGACCTATACCTCCATACAATGAAGTGGGTAAATATTAATATCTAATGAGATAGACATTATTAGAATGGAAAGTAAATTTGGTTCAGTAATAAAGGGCTAGAACGACAAGTAAATCCAGTTCAGTAATACATGGCTGGAAGGACCAGTAAACCCGGTTCTGTAATGGACTTTGTCCAATATGATGGTACTGGTAGAAATGAAATGGATACTATGTAAATAATATTATGTGCTTATTTATTTTTCATAATTCCATGTTTTATTCCAATGTTATGATCTATGCCTTACGTACTGCCAAGATTTATTTCATGACTCAATATTTTGATATTTAAACTTTATGTTCATGTTTTTAAATTAATATGTTTAGGTTTTGTTTTATGTTCTCCATGTTTACCCTTACTGAGCATTTGAGCTCACCCTTTTTATGTTTTCTTTTCCCCAGGATATAAAGAATGCTTTACGTAGGAAAACAAAAAGGGAAGATCCTTATGAGAGATGTTGAAAAAAATTTATAATGTTAGAAGATTATGTTTCATGATTCCAAAAACACAAAAATAATTTGGTCTTTGGGTGTATATTTGTGTAATGTATTAATTATTCCAAAAAAGAAATGTAATGTACATGTATGTAAAGCTTGTTTCATTAGAACTACCCCATTTCTCTCCTAGACAAGATCCCCTAAATGGTGACTAACTACCATCGGTAGAGCAAGCAACTAGATAGGCCTATAATTCTGAAGACAACATAGGTCACTTCCTAACAATTTTAGAAATACTATGATAAAAAATCATTGAATATTCCCAAACTATTTGGATGAATAACATTTCTCTCCCTTAAAGGTTTAATTTATTTTAATATTACTCATGCTCTCACACTAGTGGAACAATGTTGGATCCCTTATAGGGAAGGTTGGTGAAGCTTCCCCACTAACTCATATTTCTTGGTGAGAGGCACCTCTACTTACCTATTTCCTCTCTCTCTCTTATGGTTAATAAGGAAATAATTACTTGAATTTTGACATGGTAGAGACCTACCCACTCATGTGTCTCCTTTATATCATATCTTAATGGGTATAGCTTTCTTGACTACGTTAAATAATATAAGTAGTGTTTAGTCTTAAAAAACTTCTGAACACCCAGAAGTTATGACTCTAGAAATTATAAAGAAAACTATAAAACCAAAATGAACACATGATGTGGACGTTTTACAATACATTTTTTTACATCCTTCTTCATTTTTTCTTCTATTTTTATTATTAAAATTGTTTATTTTTTGTAATAATTAAAAATTTGTGTATTTTGAAGAATAAATTGTTGAAAATGTGTTTATAAATTAAAAGTGTGTTGTTAGTGTTTATTTTTTTTTATAATAAAATTAAATTTTGTTCTCATTTAATTAATTAATTCTTTATGTAATTTATTTTCAATTTATTAACGTTTGATTCATTAATTTAATTAATTATTTAATTGAATCAATTATAAATAAATTATTCACATTATTTTTTAGTTCATTAAATAATTAAATTAGTTTTAACAATTTAATTCAATTATTTAATCATTTTAAAACTTAGTTTTAATTTAATTATTTTATTTCATTAATTATTTTAATTAATTCATTAATTAATTAATTTAAGTTGCATTTTATTAAATATTTTTTTAATTGTTCTGAACTAATTAGTTGGTAAATAATTTTTAATTTTAAATAAACTCTTTCTTTTTAAAAACATGTAATTAATTTTATTTTGTTTTTTACATTGTCCAATTTTTATTTATTTATTTTTTAATTTTATTTACTTGTTAATTTTATTATTTAATATTTTTACATCTCTCACCGACACCGAAATCCCCTATCAGTGACTCACTTGAGTCACCGACACCAATGCCCCTGACTAATCTTTATTCTTCCTGTCGGTATCACTGACGCCTCATGTCCTATCGATGCCCTCTTTAAGTGACTTGTATCACCGAAAACTCCTATCAGTGACTCACATGAGTCACCGACGTTCCTTCCCTTCTGCATGTCTCACCAATCCATCCATTTTTTCACAACCAACCAATGACCCAACTCCCTCTTCCCTCCTCTCATCCAACCTCGTCACTTTCCTTCATCTCCACCCACACACCATTTCCAGAATATTCATTTTAAATGGGTTTTAAATTTTTTTCTTTACAAAAGGCATAGGGTTTTAAATATTTTTAAAAAGGGGTCTGAGATGCGTGAACCCTATTCACGCATCCCCGATCCTGGGAAGATGCGTGAACGGGGTTCACGCATCTTCAATCCGAGCGAGATGTGTGAACCCTGTTCATGTATACTTTGTGAATTAGATGAAGGATACTTGAACGGGGTTCGCTCATCATACAGAATGTTTTTGAATAGTTTTAAAAAAAAATTATTTTTATTTTTATTCTGTTTTGTTTTGTTTATATATATATATACAAAAAAATTTAGTAGAATTTATCCGCTATTTAAAATCCAGCAGCACTGCCATTATAGCAGTCTGGATTCTGACGGAAACTCTCACCCAAGACTCCCTTTTATACGAGGGCTTGCCCTGAAAATTATTATGCATTTTTGATGTTGGATACAGGTTCTTCCTAACCTGCATAGTACATTCTGCATTTTCTATGTGGGATTTTGTTTCAAATACGTGACATTTAAAGACTATAAAATATAGACTATAAGACTAATATAAATGAAATTTTAAACATTGATTAAACATATAAGAAATAGTTGAAAATAAAAATAATTTCATAAAAAAATGTTGATCAAAAATAATTTATAACCATTCAAAACCATCAATTTGAAACTTAAAAAAGTTTCATGTATTTCAAGTATGTGACTTTAAATGACTACAAAATATAAAATATAACACTAATATAAATTAAATTTTAAATATTGATAAAACATATAAGAAATAGTTGAAAAAAATTAATTTCATAAAAAATATTGATAAAAAATAATTTATAACCATTCAAAACAATCAAATTGAAACTTAAAAGTGTTTCACGTATGTGACTTTGAAAACCTATAAAATATAAAGTATAATACCAATATAAATGAAAATTAAAACATGAATTTAAAATATAAGAAATAGTTGAAAATAAAAAGATTTTAATAAAAAATGTGGATGATAAATAATTTATAAGATTTCAAACACACAAAATTTAAACATAAAAATGTTTCAAATATGTGGCTTTGAAAGAATTTAAAATATAAATTACAGGATGAATATAAATGAAACTTAAAACATGAATTAAACATATATGAAATAAGTAATAATTAATTAGTTAATTAGTTTTATAATTATTAATTATATAATTATTAATTACTTATTAATCAGTATAATTATAAATTAGTTAATTATTAATATAAATATTAATTATTAACTACTAATATAATTATATAATAATTAATTAGTTAAGTAGTAATATGATTATTAATTATAATTATTAATTATTAATTATATAATAATTAATTAGTTAATTAGTAAAATAATTATTAATTATTAATATTAATTACTATTATACAATAATTAATTAGTTAATTAGTAGTATAATTATTAATTATACAATAATTAATTAATTAATTAATTACTAATATAATTATTCAATATAATTATTATTTCTAATTTCTTATTTATATAGTAATTAATTACTTAATTAGTAATATAATTATTAATTATAATTAGTCATTATTAATTATTAATTATAAATATAATAAATAATTATTTATTAGTATTATAATTATTAATTATATAATAATTAATTAGTTAACTAGTAATATAATTATGAAATCTAATTTTTAATATATTTATTAATTATAAGTACTAATTATTAATTATATAATAATTAATTAGTTAATTAGCATCATAATTATTAATTATTAGTTAATTAATTATTATATTATTAATAATTATATTACTAATTAACTATTAAATTATTATATAATTAATAATTATATTACTAATTAACTATTAAATTATTATATTATTAATTATTAATAATTGATAATTGATATTTATAATGAATAATTATAATTATTAATTATCTTGTTAATTTACTAGTTTAATAATGAATTATTATATAATTAATAATTATTTTACTAATTAAATAATTAATTATTATATAACTAATAATTATATTACTAATTAACTAATTAATTTTTATATATTTAATAATTATATTAAGAATTAACTAACTGATTATTATATAATTAATAATTATATTACTAATTAATTATTATATAATTAATAATTATATTACTACTTAATTATTATATAATTAATAATTATATTACTACTTAATTATTATATAATTAATAATGATATTACTAATTAACTAATAATTATATTACTAATTAACTAATTAATTATTATATAATAAATAATTATGTTACTAATTAACTAATTAATTATTATATAATTATATCAGTAATTAACTAATTAATTTTTGTATATTAGTAATTAATAACTAATATTTATATTAACAATTAACTGATTTATAATTATATTGATTAATAAGTAATTAATAATTGTACTACTAATTAACTAATTAATTGTTAATTATTTCTTATATGTTTAATCCATGTTTTAAGTTTCATTTATATTCTTCTTGTAATTTTTATTTTAGTCGTTCAAATCCACATATTTGAAACATTTTTATGTTTCAAGTATGTGTGTTTGAAATCATATAAATTTTTTTCATGAACATTTTTTATTAAAATATTTTTATTTTCAACTATTTCTTATATTATAAATTCATGTTTTAATTTTCATTTATATTGGTCTTATAATTTATATTTTATATACTTTCAAACTCACATACATGAAAAATTTTTAAGTCTCAATTTGATGGTTTCGAATGCTTACAAATTATTTTTTATCAACATTTTTTATGAAATTATTTTTTTTCAACAATTTCTTATATGTTTAATCAATGTTTAAAATTTCATTTATATTAGTCTTATAGTTTATATTTTATAGTCTTTCAAAGTCATGTACTTGAAATACATGAAACATTTTTATGTTTCAATTTTATGGTTTTGAATGGTTATAAATTATTTTTGATCAATATTTTTTATGAAATTATTTCTATTTTCAAAGATTTTTTGTATTTTTAATCAATTTTTAAAATTTCATTTATATTAGTCTTATAATTTATATTTTATAGTTTTTCAAAGTCACGTACTTGAAATAAATGAAACATTTTTAAGTCTCAATTTTATTATTTTAATGATTATAAATTATTTTTGATCAACATTTTTTTTTGAAATTCATTTTATTTTCAATTATTTCTTATATTTTTAATCAATGTTTAAAATTTCATTTATATTAGTCTTATATTTTATATTTTATAGGTTTTCAAAGTCATGTACTTGAAATACATGAGACATTTTTAAGTTTCAATTTGATGGTTTTGAATGGTTATAAATTATTTTTTATCAATATTTTTTATGAAATTCATTTTGTTTTCAACTATTTCTTATATGTTTTATCAATATTTAAAATTTCATTTATATTAGTGTTATAGTTTATATTTTATAGTCTTTCAAAGTCACGTACTTGAAATACATGAACCATTTTTAAGTTTCAATTTGATGGTTTTGAATGGTTATAATTTATTTTTCATCAACATTTTTTATAAAATTCTTTTTGTTTTCAACTATTTCTTATATTATTAACCAATCTTTAAAATTTCATTTATATTAGTCTTATAGTATATATTTTATAATCTTTAAAAGTCACGTACTTGAAATAGAATCCCACATCGGAAATGTAGAATGTACTCTGCAGGTTAGGAAGAACCTGTATCCCACATTGAAAATGCAGAATAATTTTTAGGGAAATCCCTCCTATAAAAGGGAGTACTGGGTGAGAGTTTCTATCAGAATCTAGACCGTTGTAATGGCAATGCTGCTGGATTTTAAATAACGGATAAATTCGGCTAAATTTTATATATATATATATATAACTATTAAAAAACATTTTGCATGATGTATGAACCCCGTTCACACATCCTTCATCCGATTCATGAAGGATGCGTGAACGGGGTTCATGCATCTCACTCGATTTGAAGATGCATGAACCCCATTCACGAATCTTCCTGGGATTGGGGATGCGTGAATGGGGTTAATGCATCTTAAACCCATTTCTAAAAATATTGAAAACCCTATCCCTTTTGTAAAAAAAATAAAACCCATTTAAAATGAAAACCCCCCATTTCCACTAGCAGCACATTAAATCACCATCATGATTCGATCAACATCACAACTATTCAAGAAAATCAAACCCACAACATAGTAAAAGTTGATACGAGCAGCATCATGGGAAAATTTAAATCAAAATAAAAAATCTCTACCACAGGTCAAACACAACCGCAATCCAACCAGAAAATCAAAATAATCATTTCATAATTAATTTCCATATCTTTTAATAAATCTAACCACACCCCAAGAACACCAAAACCTGAATCTTAAAATACCACACCACAGCTCACCACTGCTCGAACATGGAGTTTAGCATCGCCCACCGATTGAAGACCTACTTCCGCCTAGATCCGATGAAGCACCACCACTGTTGGATTTGAATCCAGCCTCCATTCTTGTGAAGAAAAAACCTCCTACGTCGACCAAGACTTTTCTATCAAACCCACCTGCACTGTTATCCACCAGTGAATCAGTTCCACAGCCTCAAAATCTAGACCAGAACCACTATGGCACCATATTGAAGCTGCCACTGATCTGTCAAGCCTCATCCGTCGAACTCACCAGTCGCCGCCAACCCTTTCTCCTACGTGAGCCCCTCCCTCACCCTTCTGTCTCCACGCAACATCCCCTTCCCCCATTTATAACTTTTTTTCTTTTTTATTATTATTTTATTTTATACTATATGTACTTATATAATAACATAATATATATATACTATAATATATATGATTATTAACATAATAATAATACTAATAATAATAATATTTAATAAAACACTTATATATACTTAATATTATGAACTTATTATATATATATATAATATTAAATATTAATAATTAAAAATAATAGTTATAATATCTATATATATGTTAGTGATAATGTTATTATGTATTTTAAATATATATTATTTACTAATAATAATTTTTTTAACTAATTTAATTAATGATATTAATATATAGCATATATATTTATGTTTATGTATAATAATTTTTTCATTTTTTTATAGTCATTTTTATTTTTCCATTGTTCTGCATAGGGGAATCAGCTCATGGATGTGGAGATAAGAGAAGCAATTTGTGGGCATTGCATGGGAAAAGAGAAATAGGATTCGAAAGTTGTTGCATGAGGATTTGTTTACTCATAGGTTGTTCACTGAAAATCTACATACGCGTACATGAAGGATATTTTACTTGGGTGATGGATAAAAATTTAATGGCTTTCACCCTGAGTGTATACGAGTAGTGGCAGACCTTTGAGAAGTAGATTCCATAAGGATTAGGACCATTCGGGCACGAGCATGGGACTTTTGACATTTTTTAGTTGGAGAGAAAGGAAATTCCATATTTGATCACTAATCCTAGTCATCTATTCCATACTTATATATTTAGATCCATCATAACATTCTTCATACACCATTTTATAATCATTGGATCACCATTCACCTAGAGAAAATAGAGAGCAGAGTAGACAGTGAAGTTGAGAGGAGTTAAAGCCAAAGCTTGATCTTGAGAGACAAAACTCGTCAGAGATGCTCCTTCATCTTTGCCTTTATGTTCTTTCCATTTATTCTTTCTTGAACATTCATAGTTAAAATAATTAGGGGAATCAAGTTGTAATGAACTAATTTTATTTTATCCATTCATTTTATGTTAAATTCCAAGTTCAGTGTATCTTTTTAGTTCAATGTTCCTTTCTGATCATTTATGAGTATCAATATACAATGCCTAATAACTGATTGGTGAGGTAGTGAATCAGTACACATTGGATCATTTAACAAAGTACCAAAAATTGGAAAAGCTCAATGTATCTCTTCTCCATAATGAATAGATTAATTTGAGGGTCAAGGTTGAAAGATTAAGACTCAAGAAGGTTCATCAATCCATGGAAGTCCATTAATATTCACCTCAATGAATTTACACCATTTTAAGCACTAAATAATTGAATTGATTTAATTAGGATCCGATAACATAATTTTATTAGTTCAAAGCAGTCTAAGGACCCTAAATTCATCATTTTTGTCTGTTTTCTATTTAACTCCTGGAGATCACTACATTGCACCATCACACCTTCATTTTCACATCCATTTCCTTCCATCCTTTTCACTGTTTTCTTTTATTTTTGTTATTGTTTTATTTTTTTGTTTTTTTTATTTGCTTTGCACAACATTATCCCTTCCATATGGTTTGACACCCTTCTTACCACAGTACTAGTAGGTTGTAGGGTTTAGAAATTTTAAGTTTCCATGTCCTCAATGATGTGTGCGGCCAAATCTTGGTTCCATTTATGGGGAGGGCACATGTGACCAAGTTAAAAAATACAAAAAAGTTAAATATAACCAAAAAAAGAAAAATAGAAAAGTTAAAATCAAAAAAAAATACAAAACTCAAAAAAAAAATTACATTAAAAAACTCAAAATTGTCTCCACTGTTTTCATGCACACTAGGTCAACTAAGTCGTAACTAAAAACTCCATTTAATGAAATCAACAAACATTGTTATGATCTTAGAAAAAAATAGAAATGTAAAATTCAGAAAACATATCTGAAAATCAAAATGTGAATGTTCCATAGCCATTGGTTCCTACCCTTGAGAAACCTAGACTTTGGGAGCATCAAATTCCTACTATGTCAAGAAACCCATCTTGTATCAGGTTTTCCCAAAGGTATAGGAACTATGAGATAAAACAATAACATCTCTCCCAACTCCCTTATTTTAACAGTCTTCCTTCATTGAATTGTTCAGATTTTATTAGAGAGTTTTATGGTTCTATCCAGCAACTACCTCTACGAGATATGAGTGAGGAGGATTTGAGGTGGAGATTGTTTCCATTCTGTCTTAAGGGGAGGGCTAGGACTTGGTTCCAAAATTTAGATGAGAAAATCCTACAATCTTTGGATGTGGTGTTCAATGCCTCTGTATCCAAATTTTACCCCAGGAACACCACCATTGAGGTTAGGCACAAAATCACCAGGTTTTCCAAGATGAGGGAGAGCTCTTTCATGAAGCATGGGATAGGTTCATAGGTCTCCTTAGGTTGAGTCCCAACCATCAATTAGCTCCTCATTTGCTTATGGAAACTTTTTACAATACCCTCACCCCTACAACTAGAACCTAGTTGACCAATCCTATTGGGGAGACTTCACTGATTCCACATCCGATGAACTTAAACAATTTTTTGATAAGATGGTTCAAAAGCTCCAACACACATGCACTAGGAAGAGAGTCATCCATAGGTTTGAAACTAAAACCCAAGTTTGTGTTGTAAATGAAAAAGTTCTAATGGATAAGTTTTGTCACGGTTAGATTTTTGGTCATACTCAGAGATATTGTCCCAATTTTGAACTCCCTATACCATTTGATAAGAATGCCCAATTTTTGGATTTTAGATCTAGGAACATAGCGGAAAATGATCAATTCTCATATCAGAATAACTTTGGAAACAAAAATCACCCAAACATTCATGGGAAAGAATAAGGGGTGATAAAACAACCCACTTCCTCAAACTTCCACCCACAACCCAAACAATTCTTCCAAAAACAATATGAGTTTGCGTCATCTAATTCTAAAGGGGAGTAAAAGGGGATGTTTCAGTAAGTGTTAGGTGAGATTAGTTCATCAAGAAAGGACATAGATACCATAATTCATAACTTAAAACTTCAAATGGGTTAAATGGATAGAGATCAAGGTGGTAAAGAAATGAGAAACATTCTCATCACTTAAATTTATAATCCAAGAGAAAATGTGATAGTAGTAACAACTATTTTAGGGATTAAACTTCAAAAAATAGTTAGAAAACCACCTAGGAAAGAGTAAAACAATGAAACAGTTTAAACTGAAAATGAAAATCTGGAAAAATACAAGTCTATAAATCTGGACAGCAAGCCCCGAACTAAACAGAATGTGAAACCCACACCATAAAAATCTAAAGAACCAACGAAAATGAAGTGGGAATTGATTAAGGAATAAAATAAAAAAAAATTGTTTGGGGATAAGGTTAACAATCAACCTATTCTAAAACATTATTACCCTCCCATTCCATTCCCTAAAAGAGTGAAATAGAGTGAAGAACCTGATTACTTAAGGTTCTTTAAATTGATTTGAATCTTCACCATCAACATGCCTTTCATAGAATCCACGGCTAAAATACTTTCATATGTTTCATTCACTAAAATTATTTTGAAAAACAAAAATAATAGGAATAAGTTTGAAAAAATTGATCTCAATGCGGAGTGTAGTGAAATTTCACAAAAAAAAATATTCCTCCCAAATTGAAGCACCCTACTGGATTTATCATTTAATGAAAAATAGGAGGAAGTGGGAAAATAAATTGTCTTTGGGAATTTGGAGAGAGTATCAATATTATTAATTACTTCTTATTTAAATATTTGGGTATTAGAGATATGAAAACAACTTCTATTTCTCTTTAACTTGCTGATAGGTCACTCACACACCATAATGGGAGGGTGGATAGCCTATTAGTGAGTGTAGGAAAACTCACACTACCCGCATAATTTCTAATCCTTGATATATAATGTGATGAAAAGGTCCCAATCATCTTAGGGAGACCCTTCTTTTCTACTGTTGGTACCATCATTGATGTATCGAAATGGAAACTCACTATCCAAGTTGTTGATGATGTGGAGGAAATTTTGGTGTTTTAAAATCCCTGACATGAGGTTAGTTTTGATTTGATATATGTTGCTAAAAATAAATGTTACAAAATTTATGTTCTAGATTAGTATATGTATTTCTCACTTGAGTTCACATAGATATGGATTCCCCAGACCATTGAAAATTTTTCATTGCCTGCTGCTCTTTCACCACGCCCTCTTATTGATGAGAATATTCTTTCCCTAGAACCCAATTTATAGAGTGAGTTATATTCATGTCATGAACTTTATCAAACTATTTATGAAGGTTTCCCTTGTGAATTTGACCATTTCAATGTTCTAAAATCTTGATAAAGTTTTGGGTTGAGTCCTGCTGAAAAACATGATGATTTCCACTACGAACAAGTCTATTTCTTAGAAACCTTCATATCATCCTAGTTTGATGTTGTGTGTGATGATTTTAAACCATATCTTGAAAGTTTCACATCATTTGAGCCCTATGTGGACATTAGGACTCATTTTTTGGAAGTGAAATTTGATTCCTTCACTTGGGATTGTTTTGAGTTGTCTGAGTTGCTGGCTATTTTAGGATTTGCTGAGGGTTTTTCGGGTGTTTCCTCTTCTATTTATGGCATTGGGAAAGAATCTAAGTGTGGGGGAAGTTGTGAAGGAATTATTTATTAGTTATGTGATTTTCCTGGGCTATTATTGAACATTTTAAGAGTTGATGAATTTTTTTCTACAGTTTCAATTGAGATGGACATCTTATTCCAACTTGTTGTGATGGATGAATTTTGGATAATTTTTCTTATCATTGTAGATTAAAATGTATTGATTGATACTATTGTTGACTCCTTAGACAATAGTGAATTCCAAACCATTAATAATTCATACCCATTTAATAATCATGTTTAAAATTTTGTTTAGGGAAATAAAGTATGGCTAGAAACTTTAAACCTAGCACTGCATGGGAGGAACCCCATGGTTTTACCTGTTTTCTATTTTAAAATTTTATTTTGAATAAATGCTCCTTGATAAATTTTATCTCTATATACTTTGGTGAACAATAATGGCTTCATTTCATTGACATATTCATTCTCTTTTTTGATGGATGTATGTTTTAAAATGATGGTTCCCAGTAGTCAAGAGGTGCTAGTGGTCCTGGTTGGTTGAAGAACATTAGATAACCCTCCCTAACTCACACTTTGGTTAAATTTTACCTTGAGCCATAAAATTTTGAATACTAATGCCAAATTGTTTACAATTTTAGGTTCTTGAATGGAGTATCCAGGGGTCCTACAAAAATCAAAAAAAAAGAGAGGCTACATTTGGATGAATTTAAACTTGAGAAGTTGCACATTCAGGGAGGTATTGTTATATGCTTCAATGTTTTAATCTACACATGTATATTAAACACTTCTATGAATTAAGTATAGAGGACTTCCACCTAATGCCTTGTGAATTTATGTTATTGTTGGGTTCTAGTATGCTGAAATCTAGTGAGTTTAAAATTATTTTGAGATGCATTTTGAAACTTGATTACACCCATTGTTTTCATTCGTTTTCACATTCATTATGCTACTGTTGTAAATCAATATCTATCGAGTTAAAGTTTTTAAATTCACTGATATATATTTTTTCTGATTATAAAGATTCAAAGAATGAACTTTTAAAAAATTGAAAAAGAACTCTGCTTGCCGGTGGTGTCTAGTGGGATATTGTGCATATTATTTTTTTGTTTTATTTTATTTTTCTTTTTATGTGGAGAATAAATTTTGAACCTCATTACTACCCCTCCTCATCCTTTAAATTTCGGAATTGTCCATCTGTTTTGAACATAAACTATTTCCAACCTTAAGAGTAAACATTAAAAATATTTATTTTTAAGTGTGGGGGAGGGGTCATTTTAACACTTCAAATTTCCCCCTAAATTCTTTGTAAAAAAATGGTCTTATTTTTACAAAAAAAAATAGTTTTTTTCAAAAATTATCAAAATTCCTTTTATATCATGAATTCTGTTGGCATCATTTTGTACTTAAATTATTCTTTTCTAATGGATACCAACTTATTGGTTCTTAAAGGTTGAACTTAGTCTAAAACTTTTGAGGATGATTTATTAGTGAGTGAAGTAACACACTGTCTTTATGGATTTTCTATTTAGGAACTAAGGAATTGAGTGATATATGATATATTTTTGTGGAACTAGGATCAGGACCTTAGGAAACTAGAAATTTTTACTTGATCTTAGGGAATCAACTCCTTTAATAAAAAAACAATCACCAAATTGATCCTACTCAAATGTTAATTAGTTAAGTCCATTGTAATTGGAGTAAAATGGGAAAATGAGATCCCACAGTGAGTCTCTGAGACAGGTTCAATGGGTTTATTTTTGTGAATAAATAAAATCCAATTTTACTTTCAATTAGTTCTATTCACAGTGCCTTGAACATAAAATTTTGCTGGGAAAAATTAAAATAAAGTGCCCTGTCAAAAATGAGCTCATTTAGGTGGGGTGAATTTTGAACCCAAATGAAGAAGTGAATAATTGACTTAATTAAAGATCATTTGAGTGGTATCAATAAAGTGATTCAAATAAAATAAATATTTTTGGAACCTAGGAGAATGTGAAACTTGAAGGTGCCTTTGTTTAATGCTTTAATTCCACTTTTATCTAACACGTCATCAATTTTTGAATTGGAAATTGAACTGGAACTGAAGTAGGACAGTTGGTGAATTTCATGTAAGAGGCATGACATCTTTAGCAGTGTATGACTCTGTGTTAACCTTGTTTTCATGATTGTAATTTAAACTAGGTAGGACCACTTTCTTTTGAGAATTATTTGAAAAGCTAGACTCTGAATTTTTTTCTCCTCTATTCTTAAATAGTCTAGTCAGACACTTTTTGAGTTGAATGTGGCAAATAAATTCTTCTATTTTTTAAAGTTCAAAAGAATGCATTTGGTTGATGAAAAACAATGATTTATGTGTGGGAGAGTTTGATGTGGCTATTTTTTAGTACTTTTTGTCACATCCTTCTTTAGTTTTTCTTCTCTTTTTATTATTAAAATAGTTTATTTTGTATAATATTTAACAATTTGTGTATTTTGTAGAATAACTTGTTGAAAATGTGCTTATGTATTAAAATTATGTTGTTAGTGTTCTTTTGTTTTTCAATAAAAAAAATAATTTATTATTTTCATATAAATAATTAATTCTTTATGTAATTTATTTTCAATTTAATAATATTTTATTCGTTAATTTAATTAACTCAATTGTAAAAAATAATAATTCACTTCAGTTTTTAGTTATTTAAATAATTAAATTACTTTCAACAATTAAATTCAATTCGTTAATCATTTTAACACATATTTTTAATTTAATTATTTAATTTCATTAATTTTTTAAATTAATTAATTATTTAATTAATTTAAGTTAAATTTTATAAAATATTTAATTTCACCAATGTGCCTTCCCTCATGCATGTCTCACTGATCCATCCTTTTCCATTTTTTCCCAACCTATCGATGGCACCATCTTCTCTTCCTACTCATCCAAACATACCGACACCCCAATTTTTTTAGTTACCAACAACTTCATGTTGGTGACTCATTTGATCCCCCGACGACACCATGTGCGCCTTCCATTCATCACCAAATGACTCTCACCCCCCTTTGTCCCACTGATATCATTCCACTACCTTCCCAACCTACTGACGCCTCCCCTCTATCACCCTCCTCCTCTCTCCCAACCTTGTCCCTTCCCTCCATCTCCACCCACACACCATTGCCACCAGTAGCACACCAAATCACCATCACGATTTGAACAGAATCTCAATGATTTAAACAAATCAAACCCACAACCCAGAAAAAGTAGATATGACCAGATGCATAGGGAAGTTGAAATCAAAATCAAAAATCTCAACTGTAGATCAAACACAACCACAATCCAACCAGAAAATCAAAATACTCATTTCATAATTCATTTCCAGATCTGTTAAGAAATATAATCACACACTAAGAACACAAAAACCCAAAAATAAAATACCACACCACATCTCACCTCCTCTCAGACTTGAAGTTAAGCATTGCTCACTAAGTGAAGACCCATTGTCACCTAGATCCATCAAAGCACCACCACTACTGGATTTGAATTCGGCCTCTATTACCGTGAAGAATGAACCTCCTCCGTCGACCCAACCTTTTTCATCACACCCACCTATGACGTTGTTCACCAGTGACTCACTTCCCTAGCCTTCAGATCTAGACCCAAACCACTGTGGAACCATATTGAAGCCGTCGCGGACCTCCTAATCCTCCTTTATCGAACTCACCTATCTCTATCGACCCTTTCCCCTATGTGAGCCCCTCCCTCTCCCTTCATGCTCTACATGACTTCTCCCTTCCCCACTTTCTAACTTCTTTTCCATTTTTTATTAATTTATTTTATACTCTATGTAATTATATAACAACATAATATATATATACTATAATATATATAATGATTAACAAAAAAATAATATTTAACAAAATACTTATATAAAATTAATATTATATACTAATTTATATGTATACATGTAATAGTAAATATTAATTAATAAAAATAATAGTTATAATATCTATATATATATGTATTAATAATAATATTATTAGGTATTATAAATATATATTATTTATTAATAATCATTTTTTAACAAATTTAAGTAATCATATTAATATATAGATTATATATATGTATATATGTATAACTATTTAATTTTTATTTTGTTTGACGTCATTTTAGTTTTTCAATTGTTCTCCATACGGGAATCATCTCCTGGAGGCTGAGATAACAGAAGCAGTTCATGGGCACTGCACAGGAAAAGCACGAAAGTATTCGCAGGTCATTGCATGAGAATTGTTGTACTCACAGGTTGTTCACTAGAAGGCTATAGATATGCACATAAAGGACATGCCACATGGGAGATGGATAAAAATTCCACGGTTGTCACTATGAGCATGTGGGAGTTGTGGTAGAGCATTGGGAAGGAGATTCCATAAGGATCAGGAACATTCAGGAACGTGCTGATGACATCAGACATTTTTTAGTGGGCGTGAAATGGAATTCCTCATTTAATCACTCCTCCTGATCATCCATTACATCCATCCATCTCCATATCCTTCATTCCATTCCACATCTACCATGTTATAATCATTTGATCACCATTCACCTAGAGCAAACATAGATCAGAGTAGACAACAAAGCTGAGAGCAGGAATTAGAGCTGGAGCTGGAGCTTTAGATAGAAATATCGACAGATATGATTCTTCTTATTTGTATTTCTGTTCTTTCCATTTATTCTTTCTTAACAAGCATAATTAAACTAATTAGGGGAATTAGGTTGTAATTAACTAATTTTCTTTTATCCATTCTACTTATGTGAAATTCCTTGTTCAATGCATCTTTTTAGATCAATTTTCCCTTCTATTCATTTATGAGTATCAATATACACTACCTAATGACTAACATGTGAGGTAGTGAATTAGTACACCTTTGATCATTGGTCAAAGAACCAAAAATTGGAAAATGTCAATGTATCTCTTCTCTATGATGAACAGATTAATTTGAGGGTCATGGTCGAAAGATCAAGACTCAAGAAGGTTCATTAATTTGTGGAAGTCCACTGAAGCTTCACCTTAGTGAATTTTCACCCTTATAAGCACTGAATAATTGAATTAATTTATGTAGGATAGGAAAATATCATTTTATTAGTTCAAAGCAGCCTAAGGAACCTAAATTCATCATTGTTTTCTTTTTTATATTTAACTCTCTAAGAATACTACTTTTCACTATCTCACCTTCATTTTCACATCAACATCTTTCCATCCTTTTCACTATTTTCTTTTAGTTTTGTTATTATTTTCTTTTGTTTTTTTGTCTTGGTCTACACAACTTTAGTCCTTCCATGTGGTTTGATACCCATCTTACCATAGTACTAGTAGGTTATAGGGTTTATAAATTTTAAATTTTCAGGTACTCAATGACGTGTGTGGCCAACACATGATGTCGATGCAATGAAACATATTATACATTCCAAACCGAGGTCATTGCATAAAAATGAACCCCTCAAAATGAAACCTATATAAGAATTTTCACAATTCAATGATTAAAAGAAATTAATGAAAGAGAACAACAAGATTATTTTATTTTATTTTTACATTAATAATAATCCATGGGTGGAATGATGCAATCTATTTTATTCAAGAAATGAAATATGATTATATTGAAAATTCATACGAATTTTTTTCCACCATACTACTTAACGTAGATTCCAGTGGGTTAAATGATTATAATGTCTTTTAATCTCATGGGGAGAATGTCTATATAGATCTAATATTCATAAAAATCCCTTCACTTGGTTAAAAACATCCATCACCTTAACTTCCCCTTATTTTGAATAGTATGTGATTCATCAAACTCCATGAGTTTTCCCATAATTCTCATCCTAAAGACCCATAGATAATTCCTTTTCCACAAAACCATCATGGAAAGACCCTTAAATACTCTTAGATATTATCTGTATATATTATATGAGTTAATTCTTACAAAACGTTTTTTTATCTCCACACTTCCACCTCCATACTTATCTAGGGATAACTTCTAATTACCTTCTTATGAATTCCATAATCTAGTCATAGAGTTTCTAAAAATCTAGATGTTGTAGACGGAACTCCACCATCTCTATTTGGGAATCATAAATTAGACGTCTAGAATCTATCTTTCCATTATATCTAATAACATTTCTAGAAAATATCTTTTTCATCAATGAACCTAATAATATCTAACTTGATAATTATTTTCTAATATTTATCACCAAGTCCTTGATCGGTATCTAGAAGACTAATTTATCTCTTCAATCTACCTTTTTAGTCACATTTTCCCACACCATGATTTTTTCTATCTTAGTCTAGCTGAGATGAAACACCACCTCAGAACATCCTAGAAAATAACCTTTTTCTGTATATCTATTAGATTAAAAAATACTTACACACTACATAAATCAATCACTTTCTTCTCCCAAAACATCCAAATGAAGTGATTTTCAACTAAATATATTATATCTGATAATAAAACATTGGATTTTTTTCTAAGTGAATCACGTTTTTTTTAATCACAAAACAACACCCCATTTTACTGCCTTCTTCTGAGATATTCATTCAGGCCCTTCAGCTAGATCAAATATATCCTAGATTTTTAAATGAAAACTAGACTTCCACTATTGAAAGTGAAACTAATGGTTGATGTTTCAACATTCAACTAAAAAATTTCCCTCCTTAAGGGAAAATATATTTTTTGTTCATCCTCTAAGTTCTTGAATCTCGTCTAAAGTTAAAATATGAAAAACCTTGCAATGGTTTATCATTTTCGAATTATAGATACAATTATTAAGAAAATTTGAGATACCATAGAATCCACATTAACATTTATAAATACTCTCTTCTGGTATTTTATATAAATCTATTAAACAATATAACTATTTTTCAATGTATGGTAGTATATAAACCATGGAATACATAAAGCTTCTGATCATTATTACAAAAGAAACCTTTTCTGTATACTCAACCCAATATTTCATTAAGGGTTAATTCTTTTTTCTCCACTTGAAATGTCTAATCATGGGAGTGGTTACTAACTTTTTCTTAATCATTAAAAAATATTCCACCAAATTCATGATATAGTCAGAATGAGTTAAGAATAAATTTATAGAAATTATGTCCCTTATAATCCTCCACCCTAAGATTCAATTTGCTTGTATGATATTATTCATCAAATAACTTCAAGAAAAATCATTTTTAACTCACCAATACTTTCCTTTACTAGTCCAAAAGTAATGATATCATCGATACAAAGAATAATGGTGATGATTCTCCCATCATATAACATGTTTTAGTAATAGAAATGATCAGCACTACTCAGAAATAACTTTCATTCCTACACGAATGAATTGAACTTATGATTCCAATATCTTAATTATTGTTTCAATCTTGTAAAGTCTCAGTTCCGGGTGCCACCCAATGGGTTCCCGAAACCTGGTTCCCCACATGACCTCAAGCGCATTTCCCCAAACGCCAGAGGCTGCCGACTAACAGCGAGGGCCCAGGTCTGATAGTGGGGTAACTATGCCCTCATTTGTCAAAGTGTAGCGCTGCAGAATAATATATAAAGCATACAGTAACAGCGGAAGCAATAAACCATGCACATTTAAAATAAATAACTATAGTAAAAGATAACCAATAGTTATATAGATGATGATGCAACATGTCTTAAGTTCTAAGAAAACAGCCAGAACATGTTATACAACAGTACAGTACAATACAATACAGAGTATAAAAAAACCAAAACAAAACAGTCGGTGGCATCATGAGCCTAAGCACGGTCCCATGCTCCCCTACTCCTCAGGATCAATGAAGTACCTTTACAGGGACACTTTCCCTTATCCACCCCTACAGAAATGTAATCTGTTTGGGTCGAAGATATGACCCAAACAGGGTGTGAGAAATAAATCCTAGTAGGCACCCACCAAAGGCTCGGGCCCAACTGTGTGGAAATATGAAACAATAGTGTGCAGTAGTAAAATGGAATAAAATAATAAATACTCAAAAGTAACTAACTTTACTAGTTATATTTCCATTTTATTATTCATTTAAACAATTAATATAAGACATCACCACAGTGAATATTTTAAGTAAAACAGCCAGTGTCCTTAGACGCATAAACCCTTACTGTAACACCCTAGGTAAATAAAGAATATGACATTTTTATATTTATCCATATTTTTGAATAAAATATTAATATTACTTTAAAGGGGATACTATACTCGATTGCGTACCCAATACGCAACAATGAGTTTTTTGGGAATCTTGCATTGCACTCTAATAATAAAATAATATTAATTTAAATGGTAGTTAACGCCTAGGTGTTGTAATGGAAGGAATGAACAGAACTAACTAAAAAATGATTATATATGTTTTTCAAATATTTTTACTCTTTACAATAAATTTTATAGGATTAAAAATGTGAATGAATCCAATTTTAAGCGTAAACATTCCAATATTCTTTAAAAGGTCGATTAACCGCCTTTTAATGGCGAACCTCTTTTAAATCCACTTTTTGACATTTTTATAAGCTCTATTGTTCAAAATAAACATATTATTTATGATTGGGACATTGAAATTTACCTTGGGTTAATTTTTGGTATTTTTCTGACAATATTCATTTTTCAATGAATAGTGAAAAGTACTGCATTTTACATCAAATCTGCTTTTTCATATAATTTAATTATATGGTTATATTATCTTTTTAATTTTTTTTAAAGTTTAATAAGAATATATTTTTACCATTTAATTCAATGATGGTAATTGGTATTAATTTCACTTTAGAACTAGTCATAAACAAGTGCCAAACTTTTCATAAATATTGTTTCTAAAAAACCCACTATTTGTTTTGACAACGGGAAGTTTTTTTAAAATTAATTATTGCAATTTATGTGTTTGTAATTTAGTAAAATTGATTACATATTTGTAATCATAAGGTATAAATTATGTAATTAAGACTTTTGTTTTTGGACATTATGAATAGTAACGACGGTAATTATCTTTAATTATCTTGAATAATGAGTAATCGGGTAGTTAAAGATAATAAGATAATATCATAATAATAAAAAAATGACCACAAAATATGTCCTAAGGATACTGGTTGTCTCATGGCCGACCATGGGATTCCTTGTTCTAAACTTTGGGGCCCCATGGAATCACTTTTGTGAGAAAGTGACTTTTTATCTTTTTATTTTTAAAGAATGTTAAATGTAACAAAGAATGTGTCACCTAAGTAAAATATTTTTACTTTTGTCTAAATAAATTATCTTTTGGACTATAAATATTCATTGGAAAGCTAAAAGGATTTCCTACATCATATTATTTTTTTATAATTTTTAAACATTAAATTAGTTAAATTATTTATGACTTCATGATGATGCAGTGATGACCTCATTATTTAACGATTTAAATAAAATGGATAGATAATATAATATCTAATACCTACACATGTCCAAAACCTATTGTATGGGTGGATTTAGAACCCTTATCACCTTATCCTCGAAACACATCAATGTGGGACCATTAATATCCGAAATACATTCTAAAATAATGTAACATTTCCTTACGTTCCAAGAGTGCCCATCCTCTCCTCTTATAAAAGGCCCCCACCCCTACCTCCTTACCCACACTTCCACAGCCTTTGGATCGGCCAACCCCTGCCAGTTTGGTCTCTCCACATCCCTCTCTAACTCCTTGAAGCCTCACTTTGGGCAGAAGTCTTCCCAAGGAAGCCTTTGAACTCAAACCAAAGGGAGTTACCCGATTTTAAAGTAATGTCTTCACTTGTGTCCTTTTGTTTTATTTTGCTTCTCCAACCCCCTAAACTCTTTTTATTCATTTATTTTGTAACAAATCCAGTATCTTAAATATACTAGGATGTTTTTATAAGAAGTTTTATAGCTACACTTACACACACCTACATCTAATGGTTAAAGAACATACTGTTTCTGTGGATGGTGAATTTCTGCCTCACGAAACGATGATTGTTCAACATTCTTCAAAAACCTTCAAAGGTGGCCATTAAGATGACACTATATTTATATATGATATATAATATGTTTATGTTTTACTTGAGATTCTTTATTTTTCATTTATGGCATACCTTTATGGTTTCCATTATGGGTAAACGCGATATCTTCTTTTAAGTAAGTGCGGACTACCGCCCCCTCAAAGTGATTTGATTCGTTAATACCATATGTGGTACGTATAAAGGATATATTTAATGATATTATATATGATACCATACGGTAATTTAAATACTATTATGTATCATTATGTTTTAATTCCATTAAATATGAAATAGAAATGGAAGTAGCGTTCATGCGTACGTACGGCTTACCGTCTCCATGAACGGTACATTTCATTTATTATCTCAAAATGTTATGTACTATTTTGAGTACATATATATAATGGATATATATGTAATATATTACATCTAAATTATGGATATCATTCTTGAATTATAACATATATATATCTCTCTCATTTTTTTTAATTCCATTAATAAGACAAAAAATGAAAGTAGCGTTCATGCGTACGTACGACCTACCGTCTCCATGAACGGTGCTTTTAATTTTTATCTCCAAATGCAATAGAATAGTATAAAATGGATATATACTGGATATATATGATATTTAAAACATAAATACTAATCTGGATATGATGTACCTATAACTACATGGAAAATTATTTTCCAACAAGTTCAATTTTTGACTCAAGTACCAATGATCGTTTAAACGACCATTATTAACTAAAATAATTTAATAGTGTTCATGACATGATAATAAGTGATATAAAAGGAATAATGAACTTGAAAAAGGTTCTTAAGGAAGTAGAAATTAACTCAAGTTTATTATTCAGGAGATCAAATAATGATCGAGTCAAGTCAGACCCGAGGTAAGGGATCCTACTCCTCTCTTTCTTTTTAAGTACACCCTTTTATGTCATTCCTTTTAAGCTCATATTTCTTGTGATTGGGATGTTATTTTATATTAATATTACTATAATGTTTATTTTAATATGATTATATACCCTATTTCCTCTCATCAATCCATTTTGGAAGTTTTAAGTGGCATCGTTGGGTTGCCGAGTTTTCGTAAGGGATTTTTCATCTCACTTTTATTCCCGTGAGATTTATGCTACATTTTCCAAAATTTCCATTGAGTGGTGTATGTACTTCCCATTATTATACACTTTTTGTAGTATAATTTCATTTATGGGTATTCACATCTTCATTGTATGAACCTTCTTCCATGGTGTGTACGTTTCGAAAGTTACCCAACTCGGTAAGGGGACCTTTCACCCTCCTCTTTTTAAAAGACTTCTTTTGTTATGTCCTTTAATTCACATACTATTATGTTGGGATATGGTATTTTATATCCTTATTGATGTAAATTTTATTTCCAAGTTATCAAATCACTTTTTATCTCTCATCAACACATTTTTTGAATTTTGAAGTGATGCCGTTAGGCTGTCAAATTTTACTAAGGGAACTTTTTAACCCAATTTCGATTTCTTTGGGTTCAACATGTAGTTATTGAATATGTCATATTTTGAATATGTGTGAATGAACTTTTATTGTTATACACTTAATATCCAATTATATTGGGTGTATTTATATTTCTCACACATAATTTTGAGATTCATTTATCCTTAATTTAAGGATGCCTTCTTTATAATGGATTTCATCACATTTGACATTTCTATTGAGACTTCATTGTTGTTATGCACCAATTCACTCTTATATGGTGTATATACTGTCCTTTGGAATATTATATCATTAATCCATTTATTCTCATGATATCATAAAGTTCTGACTAAATGTTATTCCTCAATTATTGTATTCAAGTGTCTCTAATTTTGGTAAAACCCCTTTAACCAAAATATCGCTTTAAATGTTTTAATTATTTTTTCTTATTAATATCCATTTTTTCAAAATGGTTTTAAGAATTTATTTATATGGATATTAATGGTTTAAAATTTTAAAATCTTTAAGGTGGTATGGGACACTTTGATTCAAAAATCTCTTTATTAAATGTTTTAAATGGTTTTGGAAATGGTTTCTTTTTGAATGGATTCATTATTTCAATAGACTAAAATTTTATATTTTGATCGAAATGTGGAAATGTTATGTTTACTTTATGCATGTTTTATGTGATACATTTATGTTATGGTTCTTGGGCATTTTTATGAAAATGGGCAGTTCCGTGATAAACTAAGGGTGGGTGAGCCCGATATAGCTCTCCAATGCATTGGGTAACGCGAAGGAGTGAAACGTTAAGGTTTCTCCGAAGAGATTTAGGGAATATACTGTGATGGGTATTCCAAACATAACCAAGAGGGTTACTCCCTACGTAATATTGTTATGAATGCCTCAATTTACCTTTTATGTCTTATGATTTCTATGATTTATTCATGATTTGATGAGGTATGTTAAAGTGTCTATGTTTTATGGGTAAAGTATGATTTCATTCTTATGTATATATGAACTCATGTTTCCTTTCCATATTTTTTTATAACCCTTAATGAGCTTTTTATGCTCATCCCAAGTTTTTTTGAAATGTTTTTCACAGGTCAAAGGAAAGGTACATGAAATGATGATAGTGTCAAGGAAGTGTCAAGAAAGAATCCATGTTTTATTTTAAATATGTTTCCGTTGAGGGGAAAAATGAATACTATCTTTTATGTAACCACTTTGTTTAAATATGGAATGTAATGCAAGTTTTATGATCTAATTATCTAAAAATATAAACCTGAAAATATCCTCAATGTGTAATCTTGTAATAACTCAAGATTAAGTAAGGTTTAAGGCTGGGTCCTTATAGTTGGTATCAAAGGTCGGTATAGATAACTTTAGAGGTTAGGGTATTCTTTAAGCATAAGTGACATTACCATAATGGTTAGGATTTCATAAAGAGTCCTAGTTTTAGATAAAGTGAATGATTAATTATATATTAGTGTTTATCTTCCACATTAGTACATGATGGTTTTGTTGATATACTCACACTGGCCTTTTTGGTTTTAGTAAATGGCTGGATCTAGCAGGCACGAAAGTAACAGTGGATGTGAAGGAAACTGTGACAGTTTTTTGAGCAAGCAACTGAATGATATGGGAGCTGCAATAAGAACTCTTGTGATTATCCTCAACCAACTATATGGAGTCATGATTGACCACCTAAACCTTGGTGATTTCTCTAAGGAATCATATATGCGAGAAACAAATCCCTACGGAACTACAGGTAATAATCATAAAGGTATGTGTGTTCAAAAACTTATGTGTCAAAAATGTGGAAAGAAACACATAGGAAAATGTTTCAAAGGGATAGAAATATGCTATAGATGTGGAAATTAAGATCATAAAGCAAGAACCTGCCATGGAAAAAGGAAGCATCCATTTGACTCGAGGAAAGGGAAAGAAGTTCTTTATGAGGGATCAATTGAATGTTTTAAATGTGGTGTGCATGGTCATTATGAAAACACATGTCCTATGAAGAATTTTTGTGAATGGGATCACCAATATTGTACAAATATTTGTTTACCAATACCTAATTCCATTCAGATTGAGGATGAAGAAACTGAAAATGACCAATCAAAGGTATGGATTATTTCATGACTATTGTTTTCCTATTTTGGAATCTTAGGATATGATTCATGATTTTGTTTGTAGGAAAGAAGTATTTCAGAATAAGTTTTAAAGGAATGGTTAATGGATCATGAAGAATATTGAATGAGTAAGATGTCAACATATAAGGGCTTCAAGAGTTATGGTGAAATTCTTAAGAGTATTAAGTCTCTTTTGATGATGGGGTTACATTAGAAGACTTTTTATATTATGTGTAACCCTGATGTTTAATATATGAAAATTTTATTCCATGAATAGTTATCTGTTCTTTTGTGGACATAGGTATAAAGAACCATTTTGGTTTATATCATCCTTACTTTTGAGGTAATTATGGGTTATTATATGTTATGATGAAAAATGAAAGGCATGAGATAAACTTGAGTTTAAAATATGTTATGATTATTTTTGATGATTTTTTCTCGTTTTGGGGAATGTTTTATGAATTATTTAGTTTTGTAAAAAGGACAACACGCAGACCGTGTGACAACCCGTCACGTCAGACAAAGCTGCGGGAATCGAACCCACAACCAAAGTGCGACTGGTATTTATCACCTACCACTGGACTACGTGAAGTCCCTAGTTAGTTTGACTAATTCTTTTTAGTTAGATGATTTTAGGAATAAAGAGTAAGTTTATTTTGGGTTATCTATGAAAATGATTAACCAATCATGGAGGATATGTTAATTACTTTTCAGTATGAGAATTGAAGAGCAACTAATGTTATTTGGAGATAAAAGTTAATTTGTACCTTGGAAGACTATGTGATTAAATCCTTCAAATATTTGGGTTTCAATCTTAGTTTGGTTTACATTGAATAATTTTATGGAAAATTGTTTATCGAATGGTCCTCATTGAACTTTGGGTTTTGTTGGACAAATTTTGGAGATTAAGAATAGATTTTATTTTTATAGAGGGTTATCCTATTCTAGATTATCTGATCTTGCACTAACCTTTTTGGTTTTGGTTTTGGTTAAATTCTAAAGACATGGGAAGTATATAGTTCTCTTCTGTGGATTAGGTGATTCTCTAGAAGTTTATTATAGTACTCTTAAGGTGAACAAGTCTTCCTAAATACTCATCTTTTGGAGAAAAAATGAGTTTGTGTAAGGAATCTAATAAAAGTTGAAAGTCAACATGATAAGTGATTATGTTTCCTTATGAATAAATTCCTCAATAAAAATTAACTTAAAACAAAAATGTTTTCTATTAACTTTTCCTACTGGGGAATCGAATACCGTTTAACCCCTCACAAGTTTGTGATTTTTTTGTGGTTAACTTTCTCCTAAACATGTTTTCTATCACTCTCCATCAGAACATGACCCTATGTTTTCTCCTCCATGTCCATGTTTTCCTACATGGAATCCTAGTATGGGTTAACTCGGGTTACCTCTGTACTTATCTTTCTTTATTTTAAGTGATTGTTTTACTGACTCTTGTTCCGATGTGGGACTTTCAAGGATGTTTCCAAGCTCAATTTTAAAATTGTGAGGACGCAATTCCCAAAAGGGGGGAAGGATGTAACACCCAGGTAAATAAAGAATATGAAATTTTTATATTTATCCATATTTGTGAATAAAATATTCATATTACTTTAAAGGGGATGCTATTCTCGATGGTGTACCCAATACGCAACAATGAGTTTCTTGGGAATCTTGCATTGCACTCTAATAATAAAATAATATTATTTTAAATGGTAGTTAACGCCTAGCTGTTGTAATGGCAGGAATGAACAGAACTAACTAAAAATTGATTATATATGTTTTTCAAATATTTTTACTCTTTACAATAAATTTTATAGGATTAAAAATGTGAATGAATCCAATTTTAAGCGTAAACATTCCAATATTCTTTAAAATGTCGATTAACCGCCTTTTAATGGCGAACCTCTTTTAAATCCACTTTTTGAAAATTTTATAAGCTCTATTTTTCAAAATAAACATATTATTTATGATTGGGACATTGAAATTTACCTTGGGTTATTTTTTGGTATTTTTCTGACAATGTTCATTTTTCAATGAATAGTGAAAAATACTGCATTTTACATAAAAACTTCTTTTTCATATAATTTAGTTATATGGTTATATTATATTTTTAATTTTTTTTAAAGTGTAATTAGAATATATTTTTACCATGTATTTCAATTATGGTCATTGGGATTAATTTCACTTTGGAACTAGGCATAAACAAGTGCCAATCTTTTCATAAATATTGTTTCTAAAAAACCCGCTATTTGTTTCGACAACGGGAAGTTTTTTTTAAATTAATTATTGCAATTTATGTGTTTGGAATTTGGTAAAATGGATTACATATTTGGAATCAGAAGGTCCAAATTATGTAATTAAGACTCTTTGGTTTTTGGACATTATGAATAGTAACGATGGTAATTATCTTTAATTATCTTGATTAATGAGTAATCGGGTAGTTAAAGATAATAAGATAATATCATAATAATAAAAAAAATGACCACAAAATATGTCCTAAGGCTACTGGTTGTCTCATGGCCGACCATGGAATGCCTTGTGCCAAGCTTGGGGGCCCAATGGAATCACTTTTGTGAGAAAGTGACTTTTTATCTTTTTATTTTTAAAGAATGTTAAATGTAACAAAGAATGTGTCACCTAAGTAAAATATTTTTACTTTTGTCTACATAAATGATATTTTGGAATATAAATATTAATTTGAAAGATAAAAAGATTTCATACATCATAGTATTTTTTTATAATTTTTAGACATTAAATAAATTAAATTATTTATGACATCATGATGATGCAGCGATGACCACATTATTTAACGATTTAAATAAAATGGAAAGATAATGTAATATCTAAGACATAAACATGTTCAAAACCTATTGGATGGGTGGATTTCGAACCCTTATCACATTATCCTCAAAACACATCAATGTTGTACCATTAATATCTGAAACACATTCTAAAATAATGTAACATTTCCTTACTTTCCAAGAGTTCCCCTCCTCTCCTCTTATAAAAGTCCCCCACCCCTACCTCCTTACACACACTTCCAAAGCCTTTGGATCGGGAAAACCCCACCCATTTTGTCTCTCCACATCCCTCTCTAACTCCTTTAAGCTTCAATGTGGGCAGAAGTCTTCCCAAGGAAGCCTTTGAGCTCAAACCAAAGGGAGTTACCCGATTTTAAGGTAATGTCTTCACTTGTGTCCTTTTGTTTTATTTTTCTTCTCCAACCCCCTAAACTCTTTTTATTCATTTATTTTGTAACAAATACAGTATCTTAAATATACTAGTTTTTTTTTATAAAAATTTTTCTAGCTACACTTACACACACCTACATCTAATGGTTAAAAAACATATTGTTTCTGTGGATGGCGAATTTCTGCCTCACGAAACGATGATTGTTCAAAATTATTCTAACACCTTCAAAGGTGGCCATTAAGATTAAAATATATTTATATATGATATATAATATGTTTATGTTTTACTTAAGCTTCTGTATTTTTCATTTATGGCATACCTTTATGGTTTCCATTATGGGTAAACGTGATATCTTCATTTAAGGATGTGCGGACTACCGCCCCCTCAAAGTGATTTGATTTGTCAATACCATATGTGGTACGTATAAAGGATATATTTAATGATATTATATATGATACCATACTGGAATTTAAATACTATTATGTATCATTATGTTTTAATTCTATTAAATATGAAATAGAAATGGAAGTAGCGTTCATGCGTACGTACGGCTTACCGTCTCCCTGAACGGTACATTTCATTTCTTATCTCAAAATGTTATGTACTATTATAAGTACATATATATAATGGATATATATGTAATATATTACATATAAATTATGGATATAATTCTGTAATTATAACATATATATATATATATCTCATTTTGTTTTAATTCCATTAATATGACAAAAAATGAAAGTAGCATTCATGCGTACGTACGACCTACCGTCTCCATGAACGGTGCTTTTAATTTTTATCTCCAAATGAAATGGAATAGTATAAAATGGATATATACTGGATATATATGATATTTAAAACATAAATACTAATCTGGATATTATTTACCTATAACTACATGGAAAATTATTTTCCAACAAGTTCAATTTTTGACTCAAGTACCAATGATCGTTTAAACGACCGTTATTAACCAAAATAATTTCATAGTGTTAATGACATGGTAATAAGTGATATAAAAGGAATAATGAAATTGAAAAAGGGTCTTAAGGAAGTATAAATTAACTCAATTTTATTATTCAGGAGATTAAAGAATTATCGAGTCAAGTCGGACGCGAGGTAAGGGATCCTACTCCTCTCTTTCTTTTTAAGTACACCATTTTATGTCATTCCTTTTAAGCTCATATTTCTTGTGATTGGGATGTTCTTTTATATTACTATTACTGTAATTTTTATGTTCATATGATGAGATACCCTATTTCCTCTCATGAATCCATTTTGTAAGTTTTAAGTGGCGTCGTTAGGCTTTCAAGTTCTCGTAAGGGATTTTTCATCTCACTTTTATTCCCGTGAGATTTATGCTACATTTTCCACAATTTACTTTGAGTGGTGTATGTACTGCCCATTATTATACACTTTTTGTAGTATAATTTCATTTATGGTTATTAACATCTTCATTGTATGACCCTTCTTCCTTGGGGTGTACGTTTCAAAAGTTACCCAACTCGGTAAGGGGACCTTTCACCCTCCTCTTTTTAAAAGACTTCTTTTGTTATGTCTTTTAATTCACATACTATTATGTTGCGATATTTTCTTTTATATCCTTATTGATGTAAATTTTATTTCCAAGTGATGAGATTCCCTTTTTATCTCCCATCAACTCATTTTCTGAATTTTGAAGTGATGTCGTTAGGCTGTCGAATTTTACCAAGGGAACTTTTTAACCCAATTTCGATTTCTTTGGGTTCAACATGTAGTTATTTAATATGTAATCTTTTGAATATGTTTGAATGACCTTTTATTGTTTTACACTTAATATCAACTTATATTGGGTGTATTTATATTTCTCACACATAATTTTGAGATTGATTTATCCTTAATTTAAGGATGCCTTCTTTATAAGGGATTTCATCACATTTGACATCTCTATTGAGACTTCATGGTTGTTATGAACCAATTCACTCTTATATGGTGTATATACTGTCCTTTGGAATACTATATCATGAATCCATTTATTCTCATGATATTATAAAGTTCTGACTAAATGTTATTCCTCAATTATTGTATTCAAGTGTCTCTAATTTTGGTAAAACCCCTTTAACCAAAATATCGCTTTAAATGTTTTAATTATTTGTTCTTATTAATATCCATGTTTTCAAAATGGTTTTAAGGATTTATTTATATGGATATTAATGGTTTAAAATTTTAAAAGCTTCAAGGTGGTATGGGACACTTTGATTCAAAAATCTCTTTATTAAATGTTTTAAATGGTTTTGGAAATGGTTTCTTTTTGAATGGATTCATTATTTCAATATACTAAAATGTTATATTGTGATCGAAATGTGGAAATGTTATGTTTCCTTTATGCATGTTTTATGTGATACGTTTATGTTATGGTTCTTGGGCATTGTTATGAAAACGGGTGGTTCTGTGATAAACTAAGGGCGGGTGAGCCTGATATAGCTCTCCAATGCATTGGGTAACGCGAAGGAGTGAAACGTTAAGGTTTCTCTGAAGAGATTTAGGGAATATACTGTGATGGGAATTCCAAACGTAACCAAGAGGGTTACTCCCTACGTAAGAATGTTATAAATGCCTCAAGTTACCTTTTATGTCTTATGATTTGTATGATTTATTCATGATTTGATGAGGTATGTTAAAGTGCCTATGTTTTATGGGTAAAGTATGATTTCATTCTTATGTATATATGAACTCATGTTTCCTTTCCATATTTTTTTATAACCCTTACTGATCCTTTTATGCTCATCCCAAGTTTTTTTGAAATGTTTTTCACATGTCAAGGGAAAGGTACATGAAATGATGATAGTGTCAAGGAAGTATCAAGAAAGATTCTATGTTTTATTTTAAATATGTTTCCATTGAGGGGAAAAATGAATACTATCTTTTATGTAACCACTTTGTTTAAATGTGGAATGTAATGAAAGTTTTATGATCTAATTCTCTAAAACTCTAAACCTGAAAAGATCCTCAATGTGTAATCTTGTAATAACTCAAGATTAAGTAAGGTTTAAGGCTGGGGCCTTATAGTTGGTATCAAAGGTTGGTTTAGATAACTTTAGAGGTTAGGGTATTCTTTAAGCATAAGTGACATTACCATAATGGTTAGGATTTCAGAAAGAGTCCAAGTTTTAGATAAAGTGAATGAGTAAGTATATATTAGTGTTTATCTTCCTCAATAGTACATGGTGGTTTTTTTGATATACTCACACTGACCTTTTTGGTTTTAGTAAATGGCTGGATCAAGCAGGCACCAAAGTAACAGTGGATTTGAAGGAAACTGTGAAAGTTTTTTGAGCAACCAACTGAATTATATGGGTGCTGCAATAATAACTTTTGTGATTATCCTCAACCAACTATCTGGAGTCATGATTGACCACATAAACCTTGGTGATTTCTCTAAGGCATCATATATGCGAGAAACAAATCCCTACGAAACTATAGGTAATAATCATAAAGGTAAGTGTGTTCAAAAACCTATGTGTCATAAATGTGGAAAGAAACACCTAGGAAAATGTTTCATAGGGACAGAAATATTCTATAGATGTGGAAATGAAGGTCATAAAGCAAGAACCTTCCATGGAAAAAGGAAGCATCCATTTGACTCGAGGAAAGGGAAAGAAGTTCTTTCTGAGGGATCAATTGAATGTTTTAAATGTGGTGTGTATCGTCATTATGCAAACACATGTACTATGAAGAAGTTTCGGGAATGGGATCACCATGATTGTACAAATTTTCATTTACCAATACCTAATGCCATTCCGATTGAGGATGAAGAAACTGAAAATGACCAATCAAAGGTATGGATTATTTCATGACTATTGTTATCCTATTTTGGAATCTTAGGATATGATTCATGATTTTTTTTGTAGGAAAGAAGTATTTCAGAATAAGTTGGAAATGAATGGTTAATGGGTCATGAAGAATATTGAATGAGTAAGATGTCAACCTATAAGGGCTTCAAGAGTTATGGAGAAATTCCTAAGAGTATTAAGTCTCCTTTGATGATGGGGTTACATTAGAAGACTTTTTATATTATGTGTAACCCTGATGTTTAATATATGAAAATTTTATTCAAGGAATAGTTATCTGTTCTTTTGTGGACATAGTTATATAGAACCATTTGGGTTTATATGATCCTTACTTTTGAGGTAATTATGGGTTATTATATGTTATGATGAAAAATGAAAGGCATGAGATAAAATTGAGTTTAAAATATGTTATGATTAATTTTGATGATTTTATCTCGTTTTGGGGAATGTTTTATGAATTATTTAGTTTTGGAAAAAGGACAACACGCAGATCGTGTGACAATTCGTCGCGTCAGACAAAGCTATGGGAACCGAACCCACAACCAAAGTGCGACTGGTATTTATTGCCTACAACTGGACTACGTGAAGTCCCTAGTTAGTTTGACTAATTCTTTTTATTTAGATGATTTTAGGAATAAAGAGTAAGTTTATTTTGGGTTATCTATGAAAATGATTAACCAATCATGGAGGATATGTTAATTACTTTTCAGTATGAGAATTGAAGAGCAACTAATGTTATTTGGAGATAAAAGTTAATTTTTACCTTGGAAGACTATGTGATTAAATCCTTCAAATATTTGGGTTTCAATCTTAGTTTGGTTTACATTGAAGAATTTTATGGACAATTGTTTATCGAATGGTCCTCGTTGAACTTTGGGTTTTGTTGGACAAATTTTGGAGATTAAGAATAGATTTTATTTTTATAGAGGGTTATCCTTTTCTAGATTATCTGATCGTGTACTAATGTTTTTGGTTTTGGTTTTGGTTAAAGTCTAAAGACATGGGAAGTATATAGTTCTCTTTTGTGGATTAGGTGATTCTCTAGAAGTTTATTATAGTACTCTTAATGTGAACAAGTCTTCCTAAATACTCATCTTTTGGAGAAAATATGAGTTTGTGTAAGGAATCTAATAAAAGTTGAAAGTCAACATGATAAGTGATTATTTTTCCTTATGAATAAATTACTCAATAAAGATTAACTTAAAACAAAAATGTTTTCTATTAACTTTTCCTACTGGGGAATCGAATACCGTTTAACCCCTCACAAGTTTGTGATTTTCTTGTGGTTAACTTTAACCTAAACATGTTTTCTATCACTCTCCATCAGAACATGACCCTATGTTTTCGCCTCCGTGTCCATGTTTTCCTACATGGAATCCTAGTATGGGTTAACTCGGGTGACCTCTGTAGTTATCTTTCTTTATTTTAAAGTGATTGTTTTACCGACTCTTGTTCCGATGTGGGACTTTCAAGGATGTTTCCAAGCTCAATTTTAAAATTGCGAGGACGCAATTCCCAAAAGGGGGGAAGGATGTAACACCCCAGGTAAATAAAGAATATGACATTTTTATATTTATCCATATTTGTGAATAAAATATTAATATTACTTTAAAGTGGATGCTATGCTCGATGGCGTACCCAATACTCAACAATGAGTTTCTTGGGAATCTTGCATTGCACTCTAATAATAAAATGATATTATTTTAAATGGTAGTTAACGCCTAGCCGTTGTAATGGCAGGAATGAACAGAACTAACTAAAAAATTATTATATATGTTTGTCAAATATTTTTACTCTTTACAATAAATTTTATAGGATTAAAAATGTGAATGAATCCAATTTTAAGCGTAAACATTCCAATATTCTTTAAAAGGTTGATTAACCGCCTTTTCATGGCGAACCTCATTTAAATCCACTTTTTGACAATTTTATAAGCTCTATTTTTCAAAATAAACATATTATTTATGATTGGGACATATAAATTTACCTTGGGTTAATTTTTGGTATTTTTCTGACAATGTTCATTTTTCAATGAATAGTGAAAAATACTGCATTTTACATCAAAACTGCTTTTTCATATAATTTAATTATATGGTTATATTATATTTTTAATTTGTTTTAAAGTGTAATTATAATATATTTTTACCATCTATTGCAATTATGGTCATTTGGATTAATTTCACTTTGGAACTAGGCATAAACAAGTGCCAATCTTTTCATAAATATTGTTTCTAAAAAACCCGCTATTTGTTTCGACAATGGGAAGTTTTTTTCAAATTAATTATTGAAATTTATGTTTTTGGAATTTGGTAAAATGGATTACATATTTGTAATCAGAAGGTCCAAATTATGTAATTAAGACTCTTTTGTTTTTGGACAATATGAATAGTAACAACGGTAATTATCATTAATTATCTTGATTATTGAGTAATCGGGTAGTTAAAGATAATAAGATAATATCATAATAATAAAACAAATGACCACAAAATATGTCCTAAGGATACTTTTTGTCTCATGGCCGACCATGGGATGCCTTGTGCCAAACTTGGGGGCCCCATGGAATCACTTTTGTGAGAAAGTGACTTTTTATCTTTTTATTTTTAAAGAATGTTAAATGTAACAAAGAATGTGTCACCTAAGTAAAATATCTTTAATTTTGTCTACATAAATGATATTTTGGACTATAAATATTCATTGTAAAGCTAAAAATATTACCTACATCATAGTATTTTTTTATAATTTTTAGACATTAAATAAATTAAATTATTTATGACATCATGATGATGCAGCGATGACCTCATTATTTAACGATTTAAATAAAATGGAAAGATAATGTAATATCTAAGACCTAAACATGTACAAAACCTATTTTATGTGTGTATTTCGAACCCTTATCACCTTATCCTCGAAACACATCAATATTGGATCATTAATATCCGAAACACATTCTAAAATAACGTAACATTTCCTTACTTTCCAAGAGTGCCCCTCCTCTCCTCTTATAAAAGGCCCCCACCCCAACCTCCTTACCCACACTTCCAAAGCCTTTGGATCGGCCAAACCCTTCCCATTTTGTCTCTCCACATCCCTCTATAACTCCTTGAAGCCTCACTTTGGGCATAAGTCTTCCCAAGGAAGCCTTTGAGCTCAAACCAAAGAGAGTTACCCGATTTTAAGGTAATGTCTTCACTTGTGTGCTTTTGTTTTATTTTTCATATCCAACCCCCTAAACTCTATTTATTCATTTATTTTGTAACAAATACAGTATCTTCAATTTACTAGGATGTTGTTATAATAAGGTTTCTAGCTACACTTACACACAACTACATCTAATGGTTAAAGAACATACTATTTCTATGGATGGCGAATTTCTGCCTCACGAAACGATGATTGTTCAACATTCTTCTAACACCTTCAAAGGTGGCCATTAAGATGGAACTATATTTATATATGATATATAATATGTTTATGTTTTACTTAATCTTCTGTATTTTTCATTTATGGCATACCTTTATGGTTTCCATTATGGGTAAACGCGATATCTTCATTTAAGGAAGTGCGGACTACTGCCCCCTCAAGGTGATTTGATTCGTTAATACCATATGTGGTACGTATAAAGGATATATTTAATGATATTATATATTATACCACACTGGAATTTAAATACTATTATTTATAATTATGTTTTTATTCCATTAAATATGAAATAGAAATGGAAGTAGCGTTCATGCGTACGTACGGCTTACCGTCTCCATGAACGGTACATTTCATTTATTATCTCAAAATGTTATGTACTATTATAAGTACATATATATAATGGATATATATGTAATATATTACATATAAATTATGGATATCATTCTGGAATTATAACATATATATATATATATATCTCTCATTTTGTTTTAATTCCATTAATAGGACAAAAAATGAAAGTAGCGTTCATGCGTACGTACGACCTACCGTCTCCATGAATGGTGCTTTTAATTTTTATCTTCAAATGAAATGGAATAGTATAAAATGGATATATACTGGATATATATGATATTTAAAACATCAAAAATAATCTGGATATGATGTACCTATAACTACATGGAAAATTATTTTCCAACAAGTTCAATTTTTGACTCAAGTACCAATGATCGTTTAAATGACCGTTATTAACTAAAATAATTTCATAGTGTTCATGACATGGTAATAAGTGATATAAAAGGAATAATGAACTTTAAAAAGGTTATTAAGTAATTATAAATTAACTCAAGTTTATTATTCAGGAGATTAAATAATGATCGATTCAAGTCGGACCCGAGGTAAGGGATCCTACTCCTCTCTTTCTTTTTAAGTACACCCTTTTTTGTCATTCCTTTTAAGCTCATATTTCTTGTGATTGGGATGTTATTTTATATTACTCTTAATGTAATTTTTATTTTCATATGAGTAGATACCCTATTTCCTCTCATCAATCCATTTTGGAAGTTTTAAGTGGCGTCGTTAGGCTACCGAGTTTTCGTAAGGGATTTTTCATCTCACTTTTATTCCAGTGAGATTTATGCTACATTTTCCACAATTTCCTTTGAGTGGTGTATGTACTGCCCATTATTATACACTTTTTTTAGTATAATTTTATTTATGGCTATTCACATATTCATTGTATGACCCTTCTTCCATGGGGTGTACGTTTCGAAAGTTACCCAACTCGGTAAGGGGACCTTTCACCCTCCTCTTTTTAAAAGACTTCTTTTTTTATGTATTTTAATTCACATACTATTATGTTGGGATATGTTATTTTATATCTTTATTGATTTAAATTTTATTTCCAAGTGATGAGATGCCCTTTTTATCTCTCATCAACTCATTTTCTGAATTTTGAAGTGATGCCATTAGGCTCTCGAATTTTACCAAGGGAACTTTTTAACCCAATTTCGATTTCTTTGGGTTCAACATGTAGTTATTGAATATGTCATCTTTCGAATATGTGTGAATGAACTTTTATTGTTTTACACTTAATATCAACTTATATTGGGTGTATTTATATTTCTCACACATAATTTTGAGATTGATTTATCCTTAATTTAAGGATGCCTTCTTTATAAGGGATTTCATCACATTTGGAATTTCTATTGAGACTGCATTGTTGTTATGCACCAATTCACTATTATATGGTGTATATACTGTCCTGTGGAATATTATATCATGAATCCATTTATTCTCATGATATTATAAAGTTTTGACTAAATGTTATTCCTCAATTATTGTATTCAAGTGTCTCTAATTTTGGTAAAACCCCTTTAACCAAAATATCGCTTTAAATGTTTTAATTATCTGTTCTTATTAATATCCATGTTTTCAAAATGGTTTTAAGGATTTATTTATATGGATATTAATGGTTTAAAATTTTAAAAGCTTCAAGGTGGTATAGGACACTTTGATTCAAAAATCACTTTATTAAATGTTTTAAATGGTTTTGTAAATGGTTTCTTTTTTAATTGATTCATTATTTCAATATACTAAAATGTTATATTGTGATCGAAATGTGGAAATGTTATGTTTCCTTTATGCATGTTTTATGTGATACGTTTATTTTAAGGTTCCTAGGCATTGTTATGAAAACGGGTGGTTCCGTGATAAACTAAGGGCAGGTGAGCCCGATATAGCTCTCCAATTCATTGGGTAACGCGAAGGAGTGAAACGTTAAGGTTTCTCCGAAAAGATTTAGGGAATATACTGTGATGGGTATTCCAAACGTAACCAAGAGGGTTACTCCCTACGTAATAATTCTATGAATGCCTCAAGTTACCTTTTATGTCTTATTATTTCTATGATTTCTTCATGATTTGATGAGGTATGTTAAAGTGCCTATGTTTTATAGGTAAAGTATGATTTCATTCTTATGTATATATGAACTCATGTTTCCTTTCCATATTTTTTTATAACCCTTACTGAGCTTTTTATGCTCATCCCATGTTTTTTTGAAATATTTTTCACCGGTCAAGGGAAAGGTACATGAAATGATGATAGTGTCAAGGAAGAGTCAAGAAAGAATCCATGTTTTATTTTGAATATGTTTCCGTTGAGGGGAAAAATGAATACTTTATTTTATGTAACCACTTTGTTTAAATGTGGAATGTAATGCATGTTTTATGATCTAATTCTCTAAAACTCTAAACCTGAAAAGATCCTCAATGTATAATCTTGTAATAACTCAAGATTAAGTAAGGTTTAAGGCTAGGGCCTTATAGTTGGTATCAAAGGTCGGTTTAGATAACATTAGAGGTTAGGGTATTCTTTAAGCATAAGTGTCATTACCATAATGGTTAGGATTTCAGAAAGAGTCCTAGTTTTAGATAAACTGAATGAGTAAGTATATATTAGTGTTTATCTTCCTCATTAGTACATGATGGTTTTGTTGATATACTCACACTGACCTTTTTGGTTTTAGTAAATGGCTGGATCTAGCAGGCACCAAAGTAACAGTGGATGTGAAGGAAACTGTGACAGTTTTTTGAGCAAGCAACTGAATGATATGGGAGCTGCAATAAGAACTCTTGTGATTATCCTCAACCAACTATCTGGAGTCATGATTGACCACCTAAAACTTGGTGATTTCTCTAAGGAATCATATATGCGAGAAACAAATCGCTACGGAACTACAGGTAATAATCATAAAGGTAAGTGTGATAAAAAACTTATGTGTCAAAAATGTGGAATGAAACACCAAGGAAAATGTTTCAAAGGGACAGAAATATGCTATAGATGTGGAAATGAAGGTCATAAAGCAAGAACCTTCCATGGAAAAAGGAAGCATCCATTTGACTCAAGGAAAGGGAAAGAAGTTCTTTCTGAGGGATCAATTGAATGTTTTAAATGTGTTTTGCATGGTCATTATGCAAACACATGTCCTATGAAGAAGTTTCGTGGATGGGATCACCATGATTGTACAAATTTTCTTTTACCAATACCTAATTCCATTCCGATTGACGATGAAGAAACTGAAAATGACCAATCAAAGGTATGGATTATTTCATGACTATTGTTTTCCTATTTTGGAATCATAGGATATGATTCATGATTTTGTTTGTAGGAAATAAGTATTTTAAAATAAGTTGGAAAGAAATGGTTAATGGATCATGAAGAATTTTGAATGAGTAAGATGTCAATATATAAGGGCTTCAAGTGTTATGGTGAAATTCTTAAGAGTATTAAGTCTCTTTTGATGATGGGGTTACATTAGAAGACTTTTTATATTATGTGTAACCCTGATGTTTAATATATGAAAATTTTATTCAAGGAATAGTTAGCTGTTCTTTTGTGGACACAATTATAAAGAACCATTTGGGTTTATATGATCCTTACTTTTGAGGTAATGATGGGTTATTATATGTTATGATGAAAAATGAAAGGAATGAGATAAACTTGAGTTTAAAATATGTTATGATTATTTTTTATGATTTTATCTCTTATTGGGGAATTTTTTGTGAATTATTTAGTTTTGGAAAAAGGAAAACATGCAGACCGTGTGACAACCCGTCGCGTCAGACAAAGCTGCGGGAATCGAACCCACAACCAAAGTGTGACTGGTATTTATCGCCTACCACTGGAATACGTGAATTCCCAGGTTAGTTTGACTAATTCTTTTTATTTAGATGATTTTAGGAATAAAGAGTAAGTTTATTTTGGGTTATCTCTGGAAATGATTAACCAATCATGGAGGATATGTTAATTACTTTTCTGTATGAGAATTGAAGAGAAACTAATGTTATTTTGAGATAAAATTCAATTTGTACCTTGGACGACTATGTGATTAAATCCTTCAAATATTTGGGTTTCCATATTAGTTTGGTTTACATTGAATAATTTTATGGTCAATTGTTTATCAAATGGTCCTCGTTGAACTTTGGGTTTTGTTGGACAAATTTTGGAGATTAAGAATAGATTTTATTTTTATAGAGGGTTATACTTTTCTAGATTATCTGATCTTGTACTAACCTTTTTGGTTTTGGTTTTGGTTAAAGTCTAAAGACATGGTAAGTATATAGTTCTATTTTGTGGTTTAGGTGATTCTCTAGAAGATTTTTATAGTACTCTTAATGTGAACAAGTCTTCCTAAATACTCGTCTTTTGGAGAAAATATGAGTTTGTGTAAGGAATCTAATAAAAGTTGAAAGTCAACATGATAAGTGATTATGTTTCCTTATGAATAAATTCCTCAATAAAAAGTAACTTAAAACAAAAATTTTGTCTATTAATTTTTCCTACTGGGGAATCGAATACCGTTTAACCCCTCACAAGTTTGTGATTTTCTTGTGGTTATCTTTCTCCTAAACATGTTTTCTATCACTCTCCATCAGAACATGACCCTATGTTTTCCCCTCCATGTCTATTTTTTCCTACATGGAATCCTAGTATGGGTTAACTCGGGTGACCTCTGTACTTATCTTTCATTATTTTAAAGTGATTGTTTTACCGACTCTTGTTCCGATGTGGGACATTCAAGGATGTTTCCAAGCTCAATTTTAAAATTGCAAGGACGCAATTCCCAAAATGGGGAAGGATGTAACACCCCAGGTAAATAAAGAATATGACATTTTTATATTTATCCATATTTGTGAATAAAATATTAATATTACTTTAAAGGGGATGTTATGCTCGATGGCGTACCCAATACGCAACAATGAGTTTCTTGGGAATCTTGCATTGCACTCTAATAATAAAATAATATTTTTTTAAATGGTAGTTAACGCCTAGCCATTGTAATGGCAGGAATGAAAAGAACTAACTAAAAAATGATTATATATGTTTGTAAAATATTTTTAATCTTTACAATAAATTTTATAGGATTAAAAATGTGAATGAATCCAATTTTAAGCGTAAACATTCCAATATTCTTTAAAAGGTCGATTAACCGCCTTTTAATGGAGAACCTCTTTTAAATACACTTTTTGACAATTTTATAAGCTCTATTTTTCAAAATAAACATATTATTTATGATTAGGACATTGAAATTTACATTGGGTTAATTTTTCGTATTTTTCTGACAATGTTCATTTTTCAATGAATAGTGAAAAATACTGCATTTTACATCAAAACTGCTTTTTCATATAATTTAATTATATGGTTATATTATCTTTTTAATTTGTTTTAAAGTGTAACTAGAATATATTTTTACCATGTAATTCAATGATGGTCATTGGGATTAATTTCACTTTGGAACTAGTCATAAACAAGTGCCAAACTTTTCATAAATATTGTTTCTGAAAAACCCGCTATTTGTTTTGACAACGGGAAGTTTTTTTTAAATTAATTATTGCAATTTATGTGTTTGGAATTTGGTAAAAGGGATTACATATTTGGAATCAGAAGGTCCAAATTATGTAATTAAGACTCTTTTGTTTTTGGACATTATGAATAGTAACGACGGTAATTATCTTTAATTATCTTGATTAATGAGTAATCGGGTAGTTAAAGATAATAAGATAATATCATAATAAAAAAAATGAAAACAAAATATGTCCTAAGTATACTTGTTGTCTCATGGCCGACCATGGGATGCCTTGTGCCGAACATAGGGGCCCCATGGAATTACTTTTGTGAGAAAGTGACTTTTTATCTTTTTATTTTTAAAGAATGTTAAATGTAACAAAGAATGTGTCACCTAAGTAACATATTTTTAATTTTGTCTGCATAAATTATCTTTTTTACTATAAATTTTCATTGGAAAGATAAAAAGATTTCCTACATCATAGTAGTTTTTTTATAATTTTTGGACATTAAATAAATTAAATTATTTATGACATCATGATGATGCAGCGATGACCTCATTATTTAACGATTTAAATAAAATGGAAAGATAATGTAATATCTAAGAACTAAACATGTCCAAAACCAATTGGATGGGTGGATTGCGAACCCTTATCACCATATCCTAGAAACACATCAATGTTGGACCATTAATATCCAAAACACATTCTAAAATAATGTAACATTTCCTTACTTTCCAAGAGTGCCCCTCCTCTCCTCTTATAAAAGGCCCACACCCCTACCTCCTTACCCACACTTCCAAAGCCTTTGTCTCGGCCAACCCCTGTCCATTTTGACTATCCAAATCCCTCTCTAACTCCTTGAAGCCTCAATTTGGGTATAAGTCTTCCCAATAATGCCTTTGAGCTCAAACCAAAGGGAGTTACCCAATTTTAAGGTAATGTCTTCACTTGTGTCCTTTTGTTTTATTTTTCTTCTCCAACCCCCTAAACTCTTTTTATTAATTTATTTTGTAACATATCCAGTATCTTCAATATACTAGGATGTTTTTATAAGAAGGTTTCTAGCTACACTTACACACACCTACATCTAATGGTTAAAGAACATACTGTTTCTGTGGACGGCGAATTTCTGCCTCACGAAACGATGATTGTTCAACATTCTTCTAACAGCTTCAAAGGTGGCCATTAAGATGACACTATATTTATATATGATATATAATATGTTTATTTTTCACTTAAGCTTCTGTATTTTTCATTTATGTCATACCTTTATGGTTTCCATTATGTTTAAACGCGATATCTTTATTTAAGGAAATGCGGACTACCGCCCCCTCAAAGTGATTTGATTCATTAATACCATATGTGGTACGTATAAAGGATATATTTAATGATATTATATATGATACCATACTGAAATTTGAATACTATTATATATCATTATTTTTTAATTCCATTAAATATGAAATAGAAATGGAAGTAGCGTTCATGCGTACGTACGGCTTACCGTCTCCATGAACGGTACATTTCATTTCTTATCTCAAAATGTTATGTACTATTATAAGTACATATATATAATGGATATATATTTAATATATTACATATAAATTATGGATATCATTCTGGAATTATAACATATATATCTCTCTCATTTTTTTTTAATTCCATTAATATGACAAAAAATGAAAGTAGCGTTCATGCGTACGTACGACCTACCGTCTCCATGAACGGTGCTTTTAATTTTTATCTCCAAATGAAATGGAATAGTATAAAATGGAAATATACTGGATATATATGATATTTAAAACATCAATACTAAACTGGATATGATGTACCTATAACTACATGGAAAATTATTTTCCAACAAGTTCAATTTTTGACTACAGTACCAATGATCGTTTAAACGACCGTTATTAACTAAAATAATTTCATAGTATTCATGACATGGTAATAAGTGATATAAATGGAATAATGAACTTGAAAAAGGTTCTTAAAGAAGTATATGTTAACTCAAGTTTATTATTCAGGAGATTAAATAATGATCGAGTCAAGTCGGACCCGAGGTAAGGGATCCTACTCCTCTCTTTCTTTTTAAGTACACCCTTTTATGTCATTCCTTTTAAGATCATATTTCTTGTGATTGGGATGTTATTTTATATTAATATTACTGTAATTTTTATGTTCATATGATGAGATACCCTATTTCCTCTCATCAATCCATTTTGTAAGTTTTAAGTGGCGCCGTTAGGCTGCCGAGTTTTCGTAAGGGATTTTTCATCTCACTTTTATTCTCGTGAGATTTATGCTACATTTTCCAAAATTTCCTTTGAGTGGTGTATGTAATTCCCATTATTATACACTTTTTGTAGTATAATTTCATTTATTGGTATTCACATATTCATTTTATGACCCTTCTTCCATGGGGTGTACGTTTCAAAAGTTACCCAACTCGGTAAGGGGACCTTTCACCCTCCTCTTTTTAAAAGACTTCTTTTGTTATGTCTTTTAATTCACATAATATTTTGTTGGGATATGTTATTTTATATCCTTATTGATGTAAATTTTATTTCCAAGTGATGAGATGCCCTTTTTATCTCTCATCAACTCATTTTCTAAATTTTGAAGTGATGCCGTTAGGCTGTCGAATTTTACCAAGGGAACTTTTTAACCCAATTTCGATTTTTTTGGCTTCAACATGTAGTTATTGAATATGTAATATTTTGAATATGTGTGAATGAAATTTTATTGTTTTACACTTAATATCAACTTATATTGGGTGTATTTATATTTCTCACACATAATTTTGAGATTTATTTATACTTAATTTAAGGATTCCTTCTTTATATGGGATTTCATCACATTTGACATTTCTATTGAGACTTCATTGTTGTTATGAACCAATTCACTCTTATATGGTGTATATACTGTCCTTTGGAATATTATATCATGAATCCATTTATTCTCATTATATTATAAAGTTCTGACTAAATGTTATTCCTCAATTATTGTATTCAAATGTCTCTAATTTTGGTAAAACCCCTTTAACCAAAATATCTCTTTAAATGTTTTAATTATTTGTTCTTATTAATATCCATGTTTTCAAAATAGTTTTAAGGATTTATTTATATGGATATTAATTGTTTAAAATTTTAAAATCTTCAAGGTGGTATGGGACACTTTTAATCAAAAATCTCTTTATTAAATGTTTTAAATGGTTTTGGAAATGGTTTCTTTTTGAATGGATTCATTATTTCAATATACTAAAATGTTATATTGTGATCGAAATGTGGAAATTTTATGTTTCCTTTATGAATGTTTTATGTGATACGTTTATGTTATCGTTCTTGGGCATTATTATAAAAACAGGTGGTTCCGTGATAAACTAAGGGCGGGTGAGCCTGATATAGCTCTCCAATGCATTGGGTAACGCGAAGGAGTGAGATGTTAAGGTTTCTCCAAAGAGATTTAGGGAATATACTGTGATGGGTATTCCAAACGTAACCAAGAGGGTTACTCCCTACGTAAGAATGTTATGAATGCTTCAAGTTACCTTTTATGTCTTATTATTTCTATGATTTATTCATGATTTGATGAGGTATGTTAAAGTGCCTTTGTTTTATGGGTAAAGTATGATTTCATTCTTATGTATATATGAACTCATGATTCCTTTCCATATTTTTTTATAACCCTTACTAAGCTTTTTATGCGCATCCCAAGTTTTTTTGAAATGTTTTTCACAGGTCAAGGGAAAGGTACATAAAATGATGATAGTGTCAAGGAAGTGTCAAGAAAGAATCCATGTTTTATTTTAAATATGTTTCCATTGAGGGGAAAAATGAATACTATCTTTTATGTAACCACTTTGTTTAAATGTGGAATGTAATGCAAGTTTTATTATCTAATTCTCTAAAACTCTAAACCTGAAAAGATCCTCAATGTGTAATCTCTTAATAATTCAAGATTAAGTAAGGTTTAAGGCCGGGGCCTTATAGTTGGTATCAAAGGTTGGTTTAGATAACTTTAGAGGTTAGGCTATTCTTTAAGAATAAGTGACATTACCAAAATGGATAGGATTTCAGAAAGAGTCCTATTTTTAGATAAAGTGAATGAGTAAGTATATATTAGTGTTTATCTTCCTCATTAGTACATGATGGTTTTGTTGATATACTCACACTGACCTTTTTTGTTTTAGTAAACGGCTGGATCTAGCAGGAACCAAAGTAACAGTGGATGTGAAGGAAACTGTGACAGTTTTTTGAGCAAGAAAATGAATGATATGGGAGCTGGAATAAGAACTCTTGTGATTAACCTCAACCAACTATCTGGAGTCAAGATTGACCACCTAAACCTTGGTGATTTCTCTAAGGCATCATATATGCGAGAAACAAATCCCTACAGAACTACAGGTAATAATCATAAAGGTAAGTGTCTTAAAAAACTTATGTGTCATAAATGTGGAAAGAAACACCTAGGAAAATGTTTCAAAGGGATAGAAATATGCTATATATATGGAAATTAAGGTCATAAAGCAAGAACCTACCATGGAAAAAGGAAGCATCCATTTGACTCGAGGAAAGGGAAATAAGTTCTTTCTGAGGGATCAATTGAATTTTTTAAATGTGGTGTGCATGGTCATTATGAAAACAAATGTCCTATGAAGAAGTTTCGTGAATGGGATCACCAAGATTGTACAAATTGTCGTTTACCAATACCTAATGCCATTCCGATTGAGGATGAAGAAACTGAAAATGACCAATCAAAGGTATGGATTATTTCATGACTATTGTTTTCCTATTTTGGAATCTTAGGATATGATTCATGATTTTGTTTGTAGGAAAGAAGTATTTCAGAATAAGTTGGAAAGGAATGGTTAATGGATCATGAAGAATATTGAATGAGTAAGATGTTAACATATAAGGGATTCAAGAGTTATGGTGAAATTCTTAAGAGTATTAAGTCTCTTTTGATGACGGGGTTACATTAGAAGACTTTTTATATTATGTGTAACCTTGATGTTTAATATATGAAAATTTTATTCAAGGAATAGTTATCTGTTCTTTTGTGGACATAGTTATAAAGAACCATTTGGGTTTATATGATCCTTACTTTTGAGGTAATTATGGGTTATTATATGTTATGAAGAAAAATTAAAGGCATGAGATAAACTTGAGTTTAAAATATGTTATGATTATTTTTGATGATTTTATCTCGTTTTGGGGAATGTTTTATGAATTATTTAGTTTTGGAAAAAGGACAACACACAGACCGTGTGACAACCCGTCGCGTCAGACAAAGCTATGGGAATCGAACCCACAACCAAAGTGCGACTGGTATTTATCGCCTACCACTGGACTATGTGAAGTCCCTAGTTAGTTTGACTAATTCTTTTTAGTTAGATGATTTTAGGAATAAAGAGTAAGTTTATTTTGGGTTATCTATGAAAATTATTAACCAATCATGGAGGATATGTTAATTACTTTTCAGTATGGGAATTGAAGAGAAACTGATGTTATTTGGAGATAAAAGTTAATTTGTACCTTGGAAGACTATGTGATTAAATACTTCAAAAATTTGGGTTTCAATTTTAGTTTAGTTTACATTGAATAATTTTATGGACAATTGTTTATCGAATATCCCTCATTGAACTTTGGGTTTTGTTGGACAAATTTTGGAGATTAAGAATATATTTCATTTTTATAGAGGGTTATCCTTTTCTAGATTATCTGATCTTGTACTAACCTTTTTGGTTTTGGTTTTGGTTAAAGTCTAAAGACATGGGAAGTATATATTTCTCTTTTGTGGATTAGGTGATTCTCTAGAAGTTTATTATAGTACTCTTAATGTGAACAAGTCTTCCTAAATACACGTCTTTTGGAGAAAATATGAGTTTGGGTAAGGAATCTAATAAAAGTTGAAAGTAAACATGATAAGTGATTATGTTTCCTTATGAATAAATTCCTCAATAAAAAGTAACTTAAAACAAAAATGTTGTCTATTAACTTTTCTTAATGGGGAATCGAATACCGTTTAACCCCTCACAAGTTTGTGATTTTCTTGTGGTTATCTTTCTCATAAACATGTTTTCTATCACTCTCCATCAGAACATGACCCTATGTTTTCTCCTCCATGTCCATTTTTTCCTACATGGAATCCTAGTATGGGTTAACTCGGGTGACCTCTGTACTTATCTTTCATTATTTTAATGTGATTTTTTTACCGACTCTTGTTCCGATGTGGGACTTTCAAGGATGTTTCCAAACTCAATTTTAAAATTGCGAGGACGCAATTCCCAAAATGGGGAAGGATGTAACACCCCAGGTAAATAAAGAATATGAAATTTTTATATTTATCCATATTTGTGAATAAAATATTAATATTACTTTAAAGGGGATTCTATGCTTGATGGCGTACCCAATACGCAACAATGAGTTTCTTGGGAATCTTGCATTGCACTCTAATAATAAAATAATATTTTTTTTAAATGGTAGTTAACGCCTAGCCGTTGTAATGGCCGGAATGAAAAGAACTAACTAAAAAATGATTATATATGTTTGTCAAATATTTTTACTCTTTACAATAAATTTTATAGGATTAAAAATGTGAATGAATCCAATTTTAAGCGTAAACATTCCAATATTCTTTAAAAGGTCGATTAACCGCCTTTTAATGGCGAACCTCTTTTAAATCCACTTTTTGACAATTTTATAAGCTCTATTTTTCAAAATAAACATATTATTTATGATTGGGACATTGAAATTTACATTGGGTTAATTTTTGGTATTTTTCTAACAATGTTCATTTTTCAATGAATAGTGAAAAATACTACATTTTACATCAAAACTGCTTTTTCATATAATTTAATTATATGGTTATATTATCTTTTTAATTTGTTTTAAAGTTTAACTAGAATATATTTTTACCATGTAATTCAATTATGGTCATTGGGATTAATTTCACTTTGTAACTAGGCATAAACAAGTGCCAAACTTTTCATAAATATTGTTTCTAAAAAACCCGCTATTTGTTTTGACAACGGGAAGTTTTTTTTAAATTAATTATTGCAATTTATTTTTTTTGGAATTTGGTAAAAGGGATTACATATTTGGAATCAGTAGGTCCAAATTATATAATTAAGACTCTTTTGTTTTTGGACATTATGAATAGTAACGACGGTAATTATCTTTAATTATCTTGATTAATGAGTAATCGGGTAGTTAAAGATAATTAGATAATATCATAATAATAAAAAATGACCACAAAATATGTCCTAAGTCTACTTTTTGTCTCATGGCGGACCATGGGATGCCTTGTCCCAAACATGGGGGCCCCATGGAATCACTTTTGTGAGAAAGTGACTTTTTATCTTTTTATTTTTAAAGAATGTTAAATGTAACAAAGAATGTGTCACCTAAGTAACATATTTTTAATTTTGTCTACATAAATAATCTTTTGGACTATAAATTTTCATTGGAAAGATAAAAATATTTCCTACATCATAGTATTTTTTTTATAATTTTTAGACATTAAATAAATTAAATTATTTATGGCATCATGATGATGCAGCGATGACCTCATTATTTAACGATTTAAATAAAATGGAAAGATAATGTAATATCTAAGACCTAAACATGTCCAAAACCTATTGGATGGGTGGATGGAGAACCCTTATCACCATATCCTTGAAACACATCAATTTTGGACCATTAATATCAGAAACACATTCTAAAATAATGTAACATTTCCTTACTTTCCAAGAGTGCCCCTCCTCTCCTCTTATAAAAGGCCCCCACCCCTACCTCCTTACCCACACTTCTAAAGCCTTTGGCTCAGCCAACCCCTTCCCATTTTGACTGTACACATCCCTCTATAACTCCTTGAAGCCTCACTTTAGGCATAATTCTTCCCAATGAAGCCTTTGAGCTCAAACCAAAGGGAGTTACCCAATTTTAAGGTAATGTCTTCACTTGTGTCCTTTTGTTTTATTTTGCTTCTCCAACCCCCTAAACTCTTTTTATTAATTTATTTTTTAACAAATCCAGTATCTTCAATATACTAGGATGTTGTTATAAGAAGTTTTCTAGCTACACTTACACACACCTACATCTGATGGTTAAAGAACATACTGTTTCTGTGGATGGAGAATTTCTGCCTCACGAAACGATGATTGTTCAACATTCTTCTAACACCTTCAAAGGTGGCCATTAAGATGAAAATATATTTATATATGATATATAATATGTTTATTTTTTACTTAAGCTTCTGTATTTTTCATTTATGTCATACCTTTATGGTTTCCATTTTGGGTAAACGCGATATCTTTATTTAAGGAAGTGCAGATTACCGCCCCCTCAAAGTGATTTGATTCATTAATACCATATGTGGTACTTATAAAGGATATATTTAATGATATTATATATGATACCATACTGGAATTTAAATAATATTATGTATCATTATTTTTTAATTCCATTAAATATGAAATAGAAATGGATGTAGCGTTCATGCGTACGTACGGCTTACCGTCTCCATGAACGGTACATTTCATTTCTTATCTCAAAATGTTATGTACTATTATAAGTACATATATATAATGGATATATATGTAATATATTACATCTAAATTATCGATATAATTCTGGAATTATAACATATATATATCTCTCTCATTTTGTTTTAATTCCATTAATATGACAAAAAATAAAAGTAGCGTTCATGCGTACGTACGACCTACCGTCTCCATGAACGGTGCTTTTAATTTTTATCTCCAAATGAAATAGAATAGTATAAAATGGATATATACTGGATATATATGATATTTAAAACATCAATACTAATCTGGATATGATGTACCTATAACTACATGGAAAATTATTTTCCAACAAGTTCAATTTTTGACTCAAGTACCAATGATCATTTAAACGACCGTTATTAACTAAAATAATTTCATAGTGTTCAGGACATGGTAATAAGTGATATAAAAGGAATAATGAACTTGAAAAAGGTTCTTAAGGAAGTATAAATTAACTCAAATTTATTATTCAGGAGATTAAAGAATGATCGAGTCAAGTCGGACCCGAGGTAAGGGATCCTACTCCTCTCTTTCTTTTTAAGTACACCCTTTTAAGTCATTCCTTTTAAGCTCATATTTCTTGTGATTGGGATGTTATTTTATATTAATCTTACTGTAATTTTTATGCTCATATGATGAGATACCCTATTTCCTCTCATCAATCCACTTTGTAAGTTTTAAGTGGCGCCGTTAGGCTGCCGAGTTTACCTAAGGGATTTTTCATCTCAGTTTTATTCCCGTGAGATTTATGCTACATTTTCCACAATTTCCTTTGAGTGGTGTAGTAATCATCCATCCCAAAGAAACATCGTATCTCAAACATGTTCTTAGGCTTCTCCAAGGAAACTACTGCTCTCACCTTCTCTTGGTATACTACAACTCCTGGCTCTGAGATGATATGACCTAGGAAGTGTATCTGGTCTATCCAGAAGTGTCACTTTGAGAGTTTAACATATAGTCAATGCTCTCTAAGTGTACTCAATACAATCTCAAGATGGTTAGCATGGTCGTGTCGCGTGTGAGAGTACACCAAGATATCGTCCACGAATACTACCACAAAAGAATCCAGATAAGGATGGAACACACAATTCATCAGAGCCATGAAAACTGCTGGTGCGTTCATGAGTGCGAACGGCATAATCGTATACTTGTACAGACCATACCTTCTCTTGAAAGCTGTGAGAGGTATATCAGATGGTCTAACACGCAGCTGGTGATACCCTGATCTCAAGTAAATCTTCTAGAATACTCGGGATCCATGAAGTTGATCAAAAAGATCATCAATCCTTTTAAAGGGATATTGTTTCTTAACCGTCAACTAGTTTAGCTTCCGATAATCCACATAGAGTCTGAGGGTACCGTCCACCTTCTTCGCAAAGAGGACCGGTGAACCCCATGGAGAAGTACTAGGTCGGATGAAACCCTTTGCCTATAACTCTTCTAACTGTATCTTGAGCTCCTGTAACTCAGGTGTAGCCATCCTATAAGGAGGAATGGACATCAGTGCCACCCCTAGCACAGGATAAATAGAGAAATCAACCTCACACTCCAGAGGAAGACCTGAAAAGTCGTCCGAGAAGACATACATGAAGTGATCAACCACTAGAGGGAAATCCTTCTGACAAGTCCCATGGTCGTCCAGATATAAGCTCGCAATCTAGGCTGTGATACCACCTCACCCATGATGCTCTGGTCCAGATCGACTCACCTAAACATCCCACTCACCCTTGTATAGAAACTCTCTACCCTTTGGTGACGTGAAACTCACCCTGCGAGGATATCAATCTACAAAGGCTCGAAAGGGAACCAGCCACTCCATCCAAAGAATGACATCATAGCTCGTCATCTCTAAGACATATAGGTCTCATAGAATGTGACACCCACCAACCTCAAGGGGCACTCCTTTCACTGACGCACACTAACTGTTCTAGTTCCCAACGGAGTGCCTAACGTCATAAAAGAAGAATAAGAAGAAACACAGAGCCCAAGGCTCTCCACAACAGGCACAGATATGAAGCTATGTGTAGCACCTGTATCAAAAAGTATAGAAGATAAAACAGAAGCTACTAGAATAGTACATCTGACAATAAAATTTATGGGATCCTACTCCTGCTGGGTCTATTGCACTGCATATGTCTGCCTAGTGTCGCGGCCCTACGACACAGCCTAGCTACCATGAGTTATCCCTCCCTACTGCCTCTGAGATCTTAGTGTCTGGATACCATATCCACATTAACCATCCCTTCCTGCATTCCCTGATGTATTCCAGTTCCCCGACTGGTAAGAAGCTGCAGGTCCTACCCCCACACGCGGAGTCTTCACAGAACTCCTCTCACTAGAAACTGGTGGAAATACCCTGCAAAAGCACTGCAGATGACCCATCCTACCGCAAGCCCGAAATTCTACTGGGTCACGTGGACACTGAGATCGCTTGTTCCCTTCATTACCATGCTGGTAGCACATGACCTGTCCACCTGAAACATGCTTCTGGATGGTACTGTCACCCTGAGAGAAGTCCATCTGTCTCTTCCTCTTACCAGTAGAAATAGTACCAAAAACTGGTGCTGAAACGCCCTGGCCCACACCAATATATTCCCGCAGGTTCCTCTCTGTAATCAGTGCCTGGTTCATAAAAGCATTTACTAAAGGAAACCTGAAAACATTCACCAATGCTTGGATGTCATATCGAAGACCATCTTCAAAGTGCCTGGATCTCAGCATCTTGTCTCCTACCAGAACAGGTGCAAAATGCTGAAGCTCGGTGAAATGAGTAGAATAATCCATCACTGACATAGCACCCTACTGCAAATTCATGAACTCTCGAGCTAGATCTGCCCTCAGCGTCTCTGGGAAGAAGAATTCATAGAAGGCTGTCTGAAAATCTTCTCATGCCATGTCTCTGTGATGCTCTGACTGGGTGGTAACATCCCACCACCTTTTGGTAGAATCACGCAACATATAAGTCACGAACTTGACCCTCTGCCCTGGAGGCGTCTCTAGGTGCTCAAAAATAGTCTACATTGACCCCAGCCAAGACTCTGCAGCCTGTGGTCTGCCATCCCCTAAAAACGTAGGCGGATGCTACTTCTGGAAGATATTAGTCAGCCCATCCATAGATGTGGCAGCCAGTGGTGCTCCCTAAAAGGTCTGCATGAACCACCTAAATCCTTCACAGAATTGCTCCTCTGCGCCTGTGTTGGGTATTATAGTTGGTGCCGCATCTGTATTTGCTGGAGGATCAACTAGTAGCCCATGGACTACCATCTCTGGAGTATACTCGTTGTCGCTCTCCTGGCGAACAACATGTGAACGTCTCAGTGGCATGACACTACAAGGTCAAACGCACACCTTAGATCTAGATTATCATGACTAAAAACGAAGGAATGAAAAGGGTAATATGAGTAAGATGGCATTCAAGATTGCACAACAAGACTACACGGTGTGTATACTGACTACACGGCGTGTACCTAGCTTCTCTTCCCCTGCCTGGGTCCATCTACACGGCCAAGCCACATGGTTCCTGTTAAACAAAACAATACATCATGTATATAATCTACACGGCATGTAGAGTGTAATTTTCCAACTTCCCATGTCGTTTGTGACACGGCTGACTACTCATCTTGATATTACAGAGAATGTTACACCCACACACGGCGTGTACACTACCCCATTTTCCAGCCACATGGCTAAGTCCACACGGTTTGTCACTGGTCAAGACTACACGACGTGTCCCACAGGTACACGACGTGTACTAAATGAGCTTCGCCGATTAGTGTTGTTAGTTACATGGCCGGATACACGGCTCAACTACATGGAGTGTTCTATATACACACGGCGTGTACACGGAAGGATTACATCAACCATGTTGTTAGTTACACGGTCAGGTCCCCAAGTCAGACTACATGGCATGTTCCATAGTAGACACGGCGTGTATGTCTTAAGGTCTCCTCCATCCGCGTTGTTAGTTACACAGGCGGACTTTAGGTCACCATTACACGGCGCGTACTTCTGGTACATGGCGTGTTCAACCCAAGCATTTCCCTTCCCCGTGTCCCCGCCCACACGGTCTATGACACGGGAAGAGACTACATGGCATGTACTTAGGGTACACGGCGTGTACTCAAAATGTTTTCTTTTTATTCCCAAACAAAATAATATTCACGACGTGTTTAAGGTACTACACGGTGTGTTTAAGGTACTACATGATGTGTATACTAGGTTTATATATAGTATGCCTCAGAAACCTCTCCGAAACCCAGAAAATACTGAATAACAATGCCTAAGTTCCAAATTCTGATCCGTGAAGGATCATACTCCCCGCGAATCAAATTTTGGCATCTTATATGTGTTATAACCGGATAAACAGTCAATGATCCACCAAATTTAGGTCAATGAGGGCCCATACTCCCCAAAAACCAAATTTTGGTGTCCATTCTATAAACAGGCTCACACAATAATACCCTATCAAACAGCAGGTATTTATCAAAGTAGCTATCACAACAGCATGCTTTTACTAGAACAACATCTATCACAACAACATGCAATGTCTAATGCACCTACATGGAATGGAACTATGCATGGCATGTGATTTCTAGCATGTGCCTAAATGATGCATGAGATGGCATACCATCATCTCATCAGGTTGAAACTAAATAAAACCCATCAATAAAATATAAACAGCACGATCACAAGTGTGTCACCCTTCAGTGAAAATCAATTCAACTGTCAAATTGAAAAATCATAAAAATTGCAACATGAGGTAAATTGGCTTTTCCCTGTACACGGGTTAGCTATGCCCAGGAACAGCTTATTACCAACTACCGTTCTCATCCTATCCCTAATTAAGGATCCAAATAGTAAGTTAAAGAAATAACTCCTTTGATACCACTTTTTAACATCCTAGTTCCGGGTGCCACTCAACGGGTGCCCCGAACCCGGTTCACCACGTGACCCCAAGCGCATTTCCCCAAACACCAGAGGCTGCTGACTAACAGTGAGGGCCCATGTCTGATAGTGGGGAATCTATGCCCTCATTTGTCAAAATGTAGCGCTGCGGGATAAAATAGAAAGCATACAGTAACAGCAGAATCAATAAACCGTACACATTTAAAATAAACAACTGCAGTAAAAGATAACCAACAGTTATATAGATGATGATGCAACATGTCTTAAGTTCTTATAAAACATCCAGAACATGTTATACAACATTACAGTATAGCACAATACAGAGTATAGCGAAACAAAAACAAAACATCCAGTGGCATCGCGAGCCTAAGCTCGGTCCCATGCTCCCCTACAACTCATCAGCAATCAAGTGCCTGTATAGGGACCCTTTCCCTTATCCACCCCTGTAGAAATTCAATCTGTTTTGGATAAAGACATGACCCAAACAACGTGTGAGAAACATATCCTTGTAGGCACCCACAAAATGATCGTGCCCAACTATGTGGAAATATGCAACAACAGTGTGCAGTAGTAAAATGCAATTAACTAAGAAGTACTCAAAAGTAACTAACTTTACCAGTTATATTGCCATTTTATTATTCATTTAAACATTCAATTTAAGATATCACCATAGTGAATATTCTAAGTAAAATATCCAGTGTCTTTAGACATGTAAACCCTTACCATCGGGTAAAGAGAATCCAAACACAGGAATCTGCCCACAGGCATATCGAATATTGCCCACAAGCGTACGAGGTGTCACCCACAGGCACAGAGTCAACTGCCCACAGGCACGGAAGAAGTTTCCCACAGGCTAAGTAGTACATTGCCCACAGGCTAATCACAACACTTCCCTCATGATAATAAGTAACCAGACCATTCCCAATATATAAACAAGAAATACACAAGCAATTACACTCAAGGAAATTCTATAATCATTAATATAAAGGCATACCCTTGGGTATCCTGGCCGAACGGCTAAACAGAGGAATGCACCCCCGGGGTGGTCCTGGATCCAAGAAGCGTTCCCAAACAACAGTTTATTATCACATTTAAATTACCTAAACAATTATAGGTATTTAATTCAACAAATCCTCATCCATACGACACCCTATTCATGGGTGTGTATCACAATGACTCACAAAACGCACATCAGTTGGAAAATTAAACACCAACCCACCTACCTTAAACACCCCTGAACGGTATACCCGAACGACGCCTTCTGAAACGTCCAAGAATGTCGTAGATCTAAGGTAAAATAATTCTCATTAAACCTAAAATAACTTCCCATAGATTAATAATTGGAAAGAAACACTCAAAGAGAAGGAAGCTATTACCCGCAAGGTTCCAACGAGATCGACGGAAGCGGAATCGGATTCCTGATGCTCAATCGGTTGATCCTCGAAGGTCCAGCCTCCTCTCCCGAGTTCCTGTCCAGTTCTAAGCCAATCCTATGAACAGGGTTGGCTACTTTCCATTTTAAGCGAAAGAAACAAACTACACGGTGTGTACTTTTGGCTACACGGCGTGTACTTCCTTTATTTAACTCTTCCTCTGGTGGCACCAACAAACTGTTCATCCATCGACATGATTACACGGCATGTACTATCGCCCAGCTGGCGGCTGCTTCCACGGCCTTACTATTTCCCTACCGACTGACTACATAGCGTGTACATACCCACTACATGGCGTGTAGTCGGTTTTTACACCCTTCATCGCCGCCATGACTACACACCTTGTGTACTCATCCCACATGGCCAAAGTACACGACGTGTGGAAAAGTACACGGTGTGTAGTCCCAAAATTTAGGATTTTCCCCATTTTCCTTATTTTCTCAAAAACACTTAAGGAAAGGAGAAAGTAAGAAACTTGTAGCTCAATAATAAGAACTGGGTTCTTACAATAATTTCCCCTCTTTAGATTGTATACAAGAATTATTTTTGGTTTATCTATGAAACCCTTTAACTACTCCAGGTAAATTTCTTCATTTAAGTATCTATAAAAAATATCTTCACATATAACTATTCTAGATGAAAAAAAAATATCACAAGTATGTTGTTCACCATCAAAATAGTCATATGTCTAACAACTGGAGAAAATATCTCAGAAATATCTATAAGTTCTTTTGGTTGAAAACTCTTCACAAAAATCCTTTTCTTATTTCTCCATCTACCATTTACTTATTATTTTATATGATAACCCATTTATTCTGAATTATTATTCTCTTATTAGGTTGTTCTGTTAAATCCTAATTTCCAAACTCATGTAAGGAATCAATTTCATCCCTCATTGCTAACTGCCACAAACTTCAGTATTTTAGTTTTTCTACCTCTCCAAGTCTCTTAGACTCTCCATCATACATGAGAAGAAAATAATAAAAATTAATTATGTATCCTTTCACTTAGAACTGAATGTTGTATTAGGACTAATATTGTGTTTTAGTTGTATTTATTTTCAATAAATCAGTATGTTGATTATGTTGAAGAAAGTAAGTGTATCACCCCAAACTTCTTATTGTATTTTTCTCTTAAATATACTATATTCATTAGGTAGCCTATATTTCATGAATCACTGAGCCCCTATGGATCAAAACATGGTTACTTATAGGGGATATCCATAACTTATCCACTAAACTTAAATTTACCAGCTCTGTGATTTGAATTTTAAAAATCTGATATACACAGTTGTGTTCAAGATGATATTTAGAGTCTGATAGAATTAACTTAATTTTCGGTGAATAGAAACCTACCCTTATGAATAGTAACCTACCCTTAGGAATATTAAATTACCCTTATGAATAGTAATAGGACTCTTATGAATGGTATCCATACCCTTGAGTGTATAAATGAATTTAGACACCCTAAAGATGAAGATGAATATTCTAAGTGATTATATATTTCAATTAAATAATGATTTAATTAAATACTTAATTAATCATATTTAGAAAAGATTTTTTGAAAAATGGACTTCATTTTTGGATTATACACGTCGAAAAATGGTTAGGGTGAATTTTTGGGATTTTTCTGAAATACTTGAATTTTTTGTGAATAGTAAAATCCGATAATTCACAATTAACACTAAATAATGGATTAATTGAGTCATTGATGGTGATTTTCTGATGTAAGACCAATTGGTTTGAAGTCACATGCATATATTACTGTTCTTGGTCATGTATTACTCATTATTTTTTGTCTTGCGAGGAAGTGATAAATTAATGAATTTTATATTGAGAAATCTCCTCTCTCCTCCACTATAAAAACCCCCTCTCATCCCCCCTTCCATTCACTCCTCTCAAGCCTTGTGCCTTATCCAAATTCTATCCAAATACCTTCCCAACCTCCTCCCCCACGTCCAGTAAGCTTTGGTCTCATAAAAATACCAAAACCTCTCCCCTTAAGAGGTTCTCAAAGGAGGAAGTCTCAAGAGGTAAATTCCTCTTTCAAAACAGTTTGCCGACAGACCCTTCGAGTTTGATTCCAAAAATCAGATGAGTTTCTACGCATATAACTGAACCATTTTTACAGAATTATGTTTCATGTTCCAGATACATAAAGTCCAATTAATAATCATTCTCTTTATTCATTATCTGTTATTATTACTATCCATGAGGTTTTCATTATGACAAAATCTATGGATGCAGTTTCATTCTCAGTTTATTAATGGCATTATTTGTTCATTTATTCACTATTCCATTTTGATTATGTCAGATTGATTATGATTCACTTATTATTGTACTCATGCTTCCGCTATTTGTAACCCTTACTGAGCGTTTTAGCTCACCTCTTTCACTGTTTACCTACAACAGGTTATAAAGAGGAGGTCATTTATTGAGTGCTTGTGGATGCAATTTTTGTTTTTCATTATGTATTGTATCTTGTAACCTTATCCAATGTAATTTGTTTTAAATCTATATATCTAGTTTCTTCAAGATTAATAAACTGATCGTTCCTTCATGATTTTCATTCCTTCTAACCATGTCAATATCACAAGTAATGCACCGGCTCCAGCCTAGTGGGGTCAGGGTGTTATAGTTGGTATCGGAAGAAGTTTAGTAGGAAACTTGGAAACTAGATTAGGAAACATATAGTAGGGAACAAATACCTAAGGTAGTATTTGAGGAAAAAACTTACAAGAACATCCTTGTCTTTTGGTAAGGAATAGATTATGTGTATATTTCAAGAAATACATCCCTGTTTGGAAATGAGTAGGTAGAGGCGGATCTGGAACAGATGTATCTAAGGGTAAAACCCGAAAACACCACTTTGAGCTAGACTTGAACGGGAACTGGTACACAAAAATGGGTCTTGCTGCACTCTTGGTTACGACACTCCTGGGGGATATGCTAATTATAATTCATATTTTCATTACAATCCATTATGAAGGATTTAAATGTAAATTATTCCTCAATGAAACCATTTTTCGGATTGTGGCATTATCCATGCATAGGAACTTAATTTATGCTAAGTATTTTGTTATGTTAAAATTACACATTATGATTCATACCCTGATCTAGTGTGTGACAATATCTAGATATGGTGTCTAATGGAAGAAGGGTATTCAATACTCGTGGGTAGGGTAGGGATCTCCCTACTGAGAAAGTCAACACAGTCAACGTTGGAGCAGATTAGATCATGACCATATTGGGAAAACATACTCAAGTTGTAACGAATAACCATTCCACACCTTTTTTGGATCGTTTCATGTGGAAGAAGCCCCCATATTTCAGCAGGACTACTAATCCAGTGGTTGCTAAGTAATGGATCAAGTCCCTTGAAAAGATATTCACGGTGTTAAGATGCAATGAAAATGAAAAGGTAGTAGTGGAAGTATATTATCTCAAGGCCAAGGCTGATCAGTGGTGGTCCCGAATTCAAAATACCATGAAGGAAGAAGAAATAGAAGATATGGAATGGAATACTTTTAAGGAAATATTCTTCGAAAAATATTTCCCTTGTGAGCAACGAACTAAAATGAAGCAGAAATTCCTTAGCTTGAAACAAAGGGTAGAAGACAGTGTTGCAGAGTATGAGGCTACTTTTACGAGGCTGGCCAGGTATGTTGTAGACTACATACATGACTCGGTAGACAAGATTGATCATTTCTATGAAGGCCTTAAGCCAAGTCTTCAGAGGGCACTGGCTTCTCAAACATTTTCATCATATGATGGAATTGTATCAAGTTCTATCAAAACATAGAAGGAATTTTCTAGATCAAATATTTTCAAAGGAATCCAAGAAAAGAAGTGGTACTCTAATAACAAAGTAAAATGAGAAGCTCCAAATAAGAGAAAGGGAACGAATAGTTTCCCATTATGTGATAACTATGGAAAGAATCATCTCGAGAAATTCTTGAAAGGAATGGGAGTCTGCTATAAGTGCGGAGAAAAGGGTCATCGATCCGATGAATGCAAGGGGAAGAAATAATTCAATGATATTCAATGCTATAATTTTAGAGAGATGGGACACTATGCAAATGAGTGTTCTAAATGCCAAGGAAACTTGACACAGAAAAGGCCAAGAGATCAAGGGAGAGTTTATGCGATTACAACTACGGACGTCGAAGTTCCTAATGATGTGGTGGTAGGTACTTTAATTATTTCCTCAAACTTAGCCAATACCTTATTTGATTATGGATCATCGCATTCATTTATATCTTCTTAGTTTTCCAAGAAAATTAGATATGTCCAATTTGATTTAATAAAGGAGTTTTCAGTCAAAACTCTTGGGGGATGTATCATTGCAACAAAGGCATTTCGACTAGTCCCCCTCCAATCACCAAAACATGCTTTAGTTTCTAACCTTGTCATCATACCGATGAATGAATTTGATATAATTCTCGGCATGGATTGGCTGTCAAATTATGATGTGAAGATTTATTGTAAGAATAAGGGAGTTACAATTTTTTAAAATGGTGTAGAATCCCTTGTCTTTAGGGAATAAAAATTGCCACCTAATTCTTATCGAGAACCACCCCCAGTAGCTCTACTAAATGCAATACTTGGAGAGGGAGATAAACCAACATTTATGGGAGAGGAAAGAAATCTTAAAATTGAAGACATTCACATGGTTCAAGAGTAAATTGATGTATTTCTAGAGGATTTACCTAGACATCCTCCAGAGAGGGAAGTTTAGTTCTCTATTTATTTAATTCCTGGTGCGAGACCTATATCAAAGACCCCATATAGAATGGACACTATGGAGTTAGTGGAGTTAAAGAAAAAACTAGAGAATTTCAGTGACAAAGGATTTATTCGACCTAGTGTTTCTCTATGGGGAGCCCTGGTCATATTTGTCAAGAAGAAAGATGGATCCATGAGGCTATGAATTGATTATAGGTAAATCAATGCTATTATAATAAATAATAAGTATCCTCTTCCTCATATTGAAGATTCATTTGATCAACTCCATAGAGCCTAATACTTTTCGAAGATTGATCTTCGATCTGGATGTCATCAGTTGTGTGTGAGGAAGGAAGATATTCCTAAGACAACATTTCGAACCAAGTATGGGCATTATGAGTTTACAGTGATTCCTTTTGGAATAACTAATACACCCTCTATTTTCATGGATTTAATGAATAGAGTTTTCAAGGAATATCTTGATAACTTTGTTGTGGTGTTCATCTATGATATCCTGGTATACTAAAAAGCTATGTAGACCATGAGAATCACTTGCGGATTATTCTGGATACTCTTAGAAGAAATGAGTTATATGGGAAGTTTAACAAGTGAGAATTATAGCTTCAATCAGTTTCTTTTCTGGGCCATATTGTCTCTAAGGATGGAATCCTAGTTGATCCTGCAAAGACAAAGGCAATCCAAGATTGGCCCACACCAACAAACATAACCGAGATATGCAGTTTTATTGGCTTAACAGGTTACTATCGGCGTTTCATTTAGAATTTCACCCGACTGGACAACCCGCTAACCAAGATTACACAAAAAAGAGTTAAGTTGGTGTGGAAAAAAGAGTGTATAGAATGCTTTAAAGAATTTAAAAGAAGATTGGTCAATGCTCTAATTTTGACTCTTCCATATAAAAGTGATGGATTTGTAATATACAACGATGCATCAAAGAATGGACTGGGATGCGTCCTTATGAAAAATGATAAAGTTATTTCTTATGCATCAAGATATTTGAAGACTCATGAGAAAAATTATCCAACTCATGATCATGAGTTAGCAGCCATAATCTTTTCTCTAAAAATATAGAGGCATTATCTCTACGGAGAGAGATGTGATATCTATATGGACCACAAGAGTTTGAAATACATTTTCACACAAAAAGAACTCAACATGAGGCAAATAATATGACTTGAGTTACTAAAAGATTATTATTTTTCAATACACTACCACCCAGGAAAGGCAAATAAGGTGGCAGGTGCATTAAGTGGGAAAGATCATGGCCTTTTGACTCAAATGAGGATTGAAAGACATCCTATATTCATGGATCTACTGAAGATGGATATGGGAATTTTTAAGGAAGGGGAGAAATATTTTCTCTTTAAAATGATTGCTAAACCATATTTATTAGAGAAAATAAAAAAGCTCTCAATCTGATGATGAGAATCTGCACAAGAAAATTAATGCTGTCAAGGATGGAAGACTGGCTGACTTCATGTATGAAGAAGGAGTTCAGAAATTTGTGAAGATGTTATGTGTTCCATCAGTACCTGAGCTAAAAATGGAACTATTCGATGATGTCCATAGCTCAAATTTTTCTATACACCCAGGTAGCACCAATATGTACAGAGATATGAAGGAATATTTATGGTGGGATAATATGAAGCGGGAAATTGCTGACTACATGTCAAGGTGTCAAGTTTTTCAAAAAGTGAATGCAGAGAGACAACATCCCAAAATAGTGATGCAACCTCTACCTATTCCTATGTGGAAGTGGGATAAAGTTACGATGGATTTTATCACCGGACTACCGAGGACTCCTAGAAGGAATGATGCAATATGGGTAATTGTTGATCGTTTCACAAAATCAGCACAATTACTTCCTTTACAAGAGGATTTTCCACTCAAGCGACTGGAAAGACTATATATTAATGAAGTTTTAAGACTTAATAGTGCACCTCTATCAATTGTATCCGATCAAGATCCCTGGTTTACATCAAAGTTCTAGAAAAGTCTCCAGAAAGCTTTGAATACTGAGCTTTGTATGAGTACTGCTGATCACCCCCAAACCGATGGATAGTCTGAAAGGACTATACAAACTCTAGAAGACATACTGAGGTCATGATATCATCACTTCCAAGGTATGTGGGATCAATACGTACCTTTGGTGGAATTTTCCTACAACAATAGTTTCTATTCTAGTATTTAAATGGCTCCGTATGAAGCATTATATGGAAAGAGGTGTTGAACTCCAACATGTTGGGACGAAGTTCGTGAGAAGAAACTTATAGGCCCAGAACTTATTGAAGAGACCACGAAAAAGGTGAAGAAAATTCAAGCCCATATTAAGGCAGCCCAAAGTAGGCAGAAGAGTTATACTGACAATCGGAGAAAGGATTTGGAATTCCAGGTGGGAGATCATGTCTTTCTGAATGTATCTCCATGGAAGGGTGTCCTAAGGTTTGGTAAGAAAGGGAAACTGAGCCCTAGGTACATCAGGCCATTTGAAATTCTAGAAAGAATCAGAGTTGTAGCTTACCATATAGCAATGCCGCCAAATCTCTCCAGAGTTAATGAGGTGTTCCACGTGTCATTGTTAAAGAAATACATGCTAGACCCAAAGCATGTTCTCACATATGAAGAAGTTGAACTGAAACCTGATCTGTCATATTGTGAAATGCCTATTGGGATTCTGACACAAGGGAGAAAATATTGAGAAATCAAACAACTCTCCTAGTGAAGGTTATTTGGAGAAACCAGAATATGGAGGAAGCAACATGGGAACCTGAGGATGTTATGAAAAAGAATCACCCACATCTTTTTGGTGGGCTTTATACATAAAATTTCGAGGACGAAATTTCTGAAGGAGGGAATAATGTAGCACCCCAAACATCTTATTGTATTTTCTCTTAAATACATTGTATTCATTGGGTAGCCTATATTTCATGAATCACTAATCCCCTATGGAAAAAACATGGTTACTTATAGGGGATAGCCATAACTTAGCCACTAAACTTAAATTTACCAGCTCTGTGATTTGAATTTTAAAAATCTGATACACACGGTTGTGTTCAAGATGATATTTAGAGTCTGATAGAATTAACTTAATTTTCGGTGAATAGTAACATAGCCTTATGAATATTAACCTACCCTTAGGAATAGTAACTTACCATTATGAATAGTAATATGCCTCTTATGAATGGTATTCATACCCTTGAGTGTATAAATGAATTTAGACACCCTAAAGATGAAGATGAATATTCTAAGTGATTATATATTTCAATTAAATAATGATTTAATTAAATATTTAATTAATCATATTTAGAAAATTTATTTTTGAAAAATAGACTTCATTTTTGGATTCTACATGTCGAAAATGGTTAGGGTGAATTTTTGGGATTTTTCTGAAATACTTGAATTTTTGTGAATAGTAAAATCTGATAATTCACAATTAACGCTAAATAATGGATTAATTGAGTCATTGATGATGATTTGCTGATTTAATCCCAATTTGTTCGAAGTCACATGCATATATTACTGTTCTTAGTCACGGAGTACTCACTATTTGTTGTCTTGAGAGGAAATAATAAATTAATGAATTTTATATTAAGAAATCTCCTCTCTCCTCCACTATAAAAACCCCCTCTCACCACCTTCCATTCACTCCTCTCAAGCCTTTTACCTTCTCCAAATTCTATCCAAATACCTTCCCAACATCCTCCCCCAGGTCTAGAAAGATTTGGTCTCATAAAAAGACCAAAACCTCCCCCCTTAAGAGGTTCTCAAAGGAGGAAGTCTCAAGAGGTAAATTCCTCTTTCAAATCCCTTCTTTTCTTTTAAGTTCTTTTATTTTTGTTTCTTTTCTCACCTACCTTCACCAAAATAGTATGATAAATCCAGTAACAAACATGTACTATAATGTTTTCATGCTAATGGTATATATTCCATTATCTTATCTCCTTTCTCCACTTTTATTTGAAAGAAATGAAAGCACTGTTTGAGATGTGCTAATTTAGCACATTCAAGGGCAACAGTTTATCGATATCTATTATAATCTTTAATTCTGGTCAGGAAAACATTTGCGTTATGGTTGAACCAGATTATAATATAATATATCCTATTTTTAGTTCTGTAATAATTTTTTACCAGTGGTATTAAATTATAAAGCAAAACATGTTCATCATAATCAAACCCACCGATTAACCAAAACGGTTATCACTAATGTTATATATATATATATATAAATTTGACTTAAATCTAAGTAACCCAAAATAAATTTAAAACCATTTAATCTCCGAAATGTTCACTAATAGTATATCACTTTATTTCTGGATAACCACTTCCATCATTCATATTTATTCAAAGTTGAATATAAGTGAACTGGTCATTTAAAACCAAGTAAACAAACGAGCCCGAACAATGAAATTGAACCCTATAACCAATTAAAAAGGCCTAGAAATGAACTAAAAAGGGTTATAATAAATCATTTACATATAAAAATGGTTATGTAGTTATGAATTAATAATCCTAATTTTTTTATTCAGGTCTTTAGTAATAAGTCAAGAACACCTTCAAGCTTGAGGTTAGGGGTCCTCACTTTCCACTCCTCCTTTTGAATTCAAGCATCTTATTTGAAAGAAGTTATTTTAATTTCAAATGGTTATCATGTCATTAATTTATAATCATAACTTTAATTTCCATTTTATTTTATTTCAATTATTAACCATTTATTCTCCCTCATTTAAGCCCTTACCTAAGCCGTTACCATGCTGAAATTTTGTAAGGGATCCTCTCTCTCACTTTTATTCAAGAATCCACCCTATCTTGTGTGATTTTGTTTTTAATTTCTAATGATAGGGTATGTTTTCTCAACTCCCCCATACATACATTTTTATATATAAATAATGATATACCTTTACCTCTCATTAATACCTTACAATAACACTCGTTACCGTGCCAAAATGTTTGTAAGAGGTTTTCTCATCTCACCTTCAATTCTGTGGGATTTTCATTGTTCACCTATTATTTCTTATATGTGGTATAGGTGTACTGCCATTTGACATATTTTATCATGGTTCTCATTATATTCACTGTATTCTGTGACTCTTTTGGTGTTTATTAACTTTTTTCATATGACTCAATTGAATACAACAAGGTAACGAGATTTGTCTCAATTTTCACTTCGTTGTGACTTGCTTAGTAATTGTGCACCTACTCTTTATTATTTGGTGTACCTACTGCCCATTTGAGATAACTTTTCAATTGAAATTATATTCCATTTAAATATCCATATCCTCATATCATTGATATTATTATTGTCTAAGTCGTGTACCATTTTACATGCGGTATTTATTTTGAATGTTGTTTTGACTGTGGAAATGTTGTTGAATCTGTATCCTCTATTATATATGGATAATGTAAATACATATTGACTTATAAAGAATGCTTGGATGTAGAGGTTGGTGGGGCCCACTATAGCCCCTTTATGCATCGATAGGTCTCATGAGACAAAATAGTTTGGCGACATACCCTTCGAGTTTTTTTCTAAAAATTAAACGGGTTTCTACCCATAGAACTAAACTGTTTTTACGGTATTATGGTTCATGTGCCAGATAAATGAATTCCAATTAATAATCATTATATTTATTCATTATCAGTTATTATTACAATCCATGAGGTTTTCATTATGACAAAATCTATGGATGCAGTTTCATCCTCAGTTTATTAATGGCATTAGTTGTTCATTTATTCACTATGCCATTTTCATTATGTCAGATTGATTATGATTCACTTATTATTTTACTCATGCTTCTGTTATTTGTAACCCTTACTGAGCATTTGAGCTAACCCCTTTCACTGTTTACCTTCAATAGGTTATAAAGAGGAGGTTATTTATTGAGTGATTGTGGATGCAGTTTTTGTTTTTTATTATGTAGTATATCTTGTAACCTTATCGAATGTAATTTGATTTAAATATATGTATCTAGTTTCTTAAAGACTACTAAACTGATCGTTCCTTCGGGATTTTCATTCCTTCTAACCATTCAAATATCACAAGTAATGCATCAGCTCTAGCCTAGTGGGGTCAGGGTGTTACAGGAAGTATGTTGATAAGGTAATGGAAATCCAGATAGAAGTATGGTGTGTGTGAAAAGTTTTCAATTGGGACCAAACCATCGACATGATGAACAAACTCACAATCATAATCAGAAGATCGTACAAAAAATATTTAAGAAATTCCATTATGTTGTGATGTTCTTTTTTAAGATAAAATGTTCATCGGACTCACATTATGTCTGGAATTAAAGTTTCTATTATAATGAGTAATTTTATATGAGTCTGAGTGGATGTGATGAAAAACTGGTGATTATTTTCTAATATTGAAGTTCTCATAAATCATTAGTTGTCTTGAAAACTTGTGATGAAAACCTTATGAAGGAAAGTGGGAATAAGTGTTTCCAAACAGATTGAATTTTGGAAAGAAATAAGTTACTGGAAGGATGGGAAGTTATAATACTTTTCAGTGAAATTAAAATGATGGTGCACTGATATTAAATATTCTAAAAGTCAAAATGAAGTCATGATACAAGAATTTTTTTTGGAAGAAGGAATTAGCTGAAGGAAAAAAAATTCTGGTCTCAACTCATCATTGTGAGATCACCAGATGCAAAATTGTTTGAAGGATAAGAAGTTTTTTTAAACATGAGAAGATGAAGATGTTGTTTTTAAGTCATATGAAAAATACACATGATACAAAAATTGAGAGAAATAATATTTTTAATTTCATAAGTGTGAATGTATCATAATCATGAAAAGAAATACATTGTTTAGAGCATTGATCCATCAGACATGGTGTGCCACCAACTCATCGGAGTAATCCTGACACCGATCATCAGATGTAGGGATGGATGAAAAATGTAATTGTAGAAAAAAAAATCTATTAAAGAATAATTTTCAGAGGAGATTATTATGATTGATGAGAAACTGGCTATTGTTGGGACTGATGAAAAATGGGATCATAGGTCAACAGACAACATAGTCAACAATTTTCATCAAACTAAATTGTTTGTCAATTGAGATAAGAGATATTGAAAAACATGTGGTTCCAAATAATGAACTAGAAGCGACACTGATCAATCATAATGAAGTCGAGACTGACCAATCAGGTGAAAACATTGATAAAAGTCATCATACGTTGAACCTCATCGAACATAGTATTATTGGTCTGAGGAAAAGAAGAAAAGGAGAACTATTTGAAGATGATGATGAAGTACTGTCAGGGAGTGATGAAATATTTAGATGTTTTGACTATGATTATGGGAAAATAAAGGCATCCAAAGTCTAACCAAGTACTAAAAATGTTCTTGAAAAAATGATTTGAATTTTTTATATTTATTAGTTGGTATAGATCATCAGAAGGAGCAGTTTTTTACTTTGTTGGCACATATCATCGTAATGAGAAGTCGTAATATTTTCATGTATGATCAGTTGGTATGAATTAATGTAATAAAGAATCTGTTGTTGTATATATTTCTTCAACGTAATAAATAAATTATAATTAAAATCAGAATAAGACTGAAGAATGATTAGAAATTTTGAAGTGAGCTGATGTTGTAAGAAGATTCAATAATGTTTTAGAAGAATTAAGATGTTTTTAGAATCAATGAAGAAGTAAAATATGTATCTGAAATGTTATAGAAATTTGAAGTTTTGGGAAAATTGGTTAGTCGATAAAATTTTTCATATTCTCACCTAAACCACTTTTGGAATGCCTATAAATAGTATAAAGTACATTGTAATTTTTGACACATTTACTATTCACAGGTGAAGAGATGGAAGGAATAAATTGATAATGTTTTTAAGAGAGAATGAGTTTCCAATTTTAGAATTTGGTAGGAAGTGTCATGAACCATCTTGGGTACCTTGGTAACCTGATAACTGAGCTGGTACTGACATAGCCCAAGGGGTGTTCCTGATCCCTATGGATTGGTGACTAGCACCTCACATCATATAAAATAATAGTGGGAATGATTTTTTTCAAAAAAATTATTAAAGTAAATAAAAACAATTAAATATGTATACCAAACAAACCCCAAAGGGAGCAGTGAACCAGAATTCAAACACGTATAAACAACCCAACGTACTACAGTAAAGTACCAAAAATAGGAAAAACTACCCAAGTCCCAACTCAAACAAAACTCACCAAGTCCATGGATATATATATATGAAACCACCACCAAGTGGTGCTTTACCCCTACTTGAACCTATAAGGATAAAATCTACAAACACCTGAAGGAACAGGTAGGGTTTGAGATAAAATCCTAGTACGGTCTCACCAAGGATTCCATAATAGATTAAAAAATTTAATTCACCAAATAAAGAGCTTTCAATTTTTAAATAAATAGGTTTGGAATTTCAAAATAATATATAAAAAAATCATGATTTACATTTCAAATGATGGAAATAATTTTAAACAAATTATGCGCTTTTCAAATGATGTAATATTTTAAAATAAATAGATTAATAAAAAAATTATATAACCCAATTTATATAAATTCCAAAGGAATGTAAAATAGTTTATAAACATTAGCATATATTTATATCTTAAATATAAACAAGAGAGAAAATGGTCAAATTCCAAGTGGTATGATAGTTCCATGTTATGGGATCCTCATACACACATGTGATAATAACTATAATGTGTTCATACGTCCCTCAACACTAGAAATAAAAAAACCATCTATGTCTTACTAAGGAATAATATGTCCTAAATTAATGTTTTTTTAGTTTTTTAAAATGTTAATCTAGTGTTAGGGAATTTCCATCCTAGCTTTCGTGTCCCAAGTAACTCACTAACTACCTAGGATTTCATGTGATCTAGTACAAATCAATGAAGGGAAATTAATTTTAAGAAACCTTAGAATTAAATTAAGTCCAATTCTCCTATTTAAAAAATTCCAACTTTTCATTTAAAAATCAAAAAATGTTTTTAATCAAAACATTCCTTTTTCTAAGATAAAACCTAATGGTTTCTATCAAAACCATTTTAAGACATTTTTTCCGAAATAAGAATTTGAAATCGATTCACAATTCAATTTCACATCTCAATTTCCACAATTAAATTCAATAATTTAATTGAAACCATTTCCTTCAATTTCACAATTTAAATATCTACAATTTTTCGGTTATTTCAATATCACATCCCAATTCAATGAAATTGGGTCTTTTCACAATTTCTTGAAAAAATTCAATTTCCAAAAACCACAATTCAATGGAATTGGGTTTTTAATCAATCAATTTTGTAACGTCCCAGATCTGGAAGCCACTCAACGGGTGTCCCGAACCCGATTGGTCACATGACCTCAAGCGCATTCCCCCAAACTCCAGAGGCTTCCGACTAGGAGCAAGGGCCCAGGTCTGATAGTGAGGAAACTATTCCCTCATTTGTCAAAGTGTAGCACAACAGAAAAGATGAATGACATACAACAGCGGAAGCAGTAAAAAATATACAAATAAAATGGAAAACTATAGTAAAAGAGAACCAGCTATCATATATATAAAGATACATCATGTTACTAATTCTATGAAAGTAGCCAGAACATGATACACTACAATACAAAACAATATAACTCAAAGTACAAGGTAAAAAAACAAAACAAAGAAGAGTAAACAAAACGCAACAACATCACAAGCCTAAGCTCGGTCTCATGATCTCCTACTCCTCTACTATAATCATGCGCCTGTATAGGGACCCTTTCCCTTATCGAAACCTATAGCAACGTAATCTATTTGGGCTGAAGACATGACCCAAGCAGGGTGTGAGAAATAAATCCCAGAAGGCACCCACCAAAGGCCCGTGCCCAACTGTCAGTGAAAATATGCAACAACAGTGTGCATTAGTAAATGAAATAAACTAATTAGTACTAAAAAGTAACTAACTATACCAGTTATATTTCCATTTTAATATTCCTTTAACCATGCCAAGAATGTGCTTTAACTTGGAAGGTATAACATATGGTAATCACCACGGTGAATATTCATGATAACACTTTCCTCGGACATACAATCCTTACCCTCAGGTAATCAGAATCAAAACCCAAAGGTGATTGCCCACAGGCATAACGAATATTTCCCGTAGGCGTGTGAGGTGTTTCCCACAGGCATAGAATCTACTTCCCACTGGCATGAGAAGAGTTGCCCACAGGCTAACGAAACATTTCCCTCAGGCTATACAAAACACTGCCCATAGGCTAATAAACACTACCCTCGGGCTAAAGGAATCGGGCCGAGCCCAAAGCATAAAAAAGAAATTTATATAACTTTCAATAAAGAAAATCCAATGCACAATATAATCATGGCATAACCTTGGGTATCCTGGCCAAATGACTAAATAGAGGAACGCACCCCTGGGGTGGTCCTAGATCCAAGCAGTAATCTCAAACAATAGTTTAAACTTATCATTAGATTATCTATAAAATTATAGATATCTTTTTAGCAAATTCCATAGCCATACGACACCACAAACATGGTTTTGTAGCACAACGGTACAAAAATTCAACTCAACAGTTGGAAATAAAAACCAGACCACCTACCTCGATCGTCTATGATTGGTATATGTGAACGACGCCTCCCGAAACGCATGTGAATGATGTAGATCTAGGATAAACATTCAGTCATTCAAACTCAAATAACATTCCCTCGAGAAAGAATTGGTAAGAACAACACAAGGATAGGGGAGAGCTTACCCGTGTGGTTCAAAGGAGATCAACGGCGCAAGATTCGGGTTCCCGGTGTGTGGTCGGGAGATCTCCAAAGCTCCGGCCTCCTCTCACAGCTCCAAAATGAACTCAAAGCCTCCTATCCCAAACGAAGAGGATACTACCCATTTTAAGCAAAAAAAACTAAACGGTGTGTACTCTCAAGTACACGGAGTGTAATTTTCATTTTTTAAACTGTTCCCCTAGCGTCTTCTTTCCACCGCGTCACTGTTCATTTGTCGACAAGAGTACACAGGGTGTATTCTTGATTACACAGTGTGTACTGTCCCTTCGCTGGCAGCTGCCTCCACCGCCTTATTGTTCACCTGTCGACTGATTACACGGCGTGTAAATACTAAGTACACGGTCTGTAGTCAGTTTTTACACCATTTGTCACTGACAGGCCTACACGCCCGGTGTACTCATCCCACACGGCCAGAGTACATGGCGTGTGGAAAAGTACACGGTGTGTACCCAAAAAAATTTGGGATTTTCCCCATCTTCCTTATTTTCTCAAAAACACTTAAGGAAAAGGAAAAGAACAAACTTGTACCTCAAGAATAAGAACTAGGTTCTTACAAACTTCCCCCTTAAAGCAATTATTCCCTGAATTTCCCTTCCAAGGGTGGTGAAGATACAGCTATGAACAATTCAGGCCACTGAGCACGTACATCAGTCTCCTGCTCCCAGGTTTCGTCTTGCACTCAGCCATGCTACCATAGCACCCATATGAGAGGAACTGACCGGCCTTGAAGAACCTTCGTGCTCCAATCAACAATATGAAAAGGTTGCTCCTCAAAGAATGCATCGACCTGAAGCTCAACCTCCTCAGGATGAAATACGTGAGATGGGTCTGAGTGATAACGGCGCATCTAAGATACATGGAAGATGCCGTGCATGGCCCGGTACCTCTGTGGTAACTACAACTGATAGGCAACCGGCTCGACTCTCTCCAGTATCTCAAATGGCCCCACATACCTCGGTGAAAGTTTGCCTTGTCTCCTGATCTTCTTGTGTCCCAACCTCGGCGAAACACGCAAGGAAACCTGATCCCTGACCACGAACTCTAAGGGTCGTCTATGGCGATCAACATAAGATTTCTGATGAGACTATGCAGTAGCCATCTGCTTTTGAATCAAATAGACCTGCTCAGAAGTCTCCTTCATGAGACGTGGTCCCAGTAAAGTTGCCTCTCCTACCTCCATCCAGCACAAAGGTGATCGGCATGGCCTACCATATAAGGCCTCATAAGGTGCCATCTCAATAGTTGCCTGAAAACTATTATTGTAGGAAAACTCAACCAGGGTTATATGCTTCTCCCAAGAGCCCCCAAAGTCTAGGATTCATGCACGTAGCATGTCCTCTAGCACATGTATCGTACGCTCTAACTGGCCATGGGTCTAAGGGTGGTATGTTGTGGTCGGAATCACTTATGTACCCAGTGCCCTCTGAAAACTTTGCTAGAAACAAGACGTAAAGCGGGCATCCCTATCTAAAATGATAGAATGAGGGACCCCATGAAGATGTACCACCTCTCGGATATACAAATTCCTGACCACGTCAACACTGAAGGCCTCCTTGATCGGAAAAAAGTGAGCTACCTTTGTGAGTTTGTCCACAAAAACCCACACGACATCATTGCCTCGAGGTGACCTCGGCAACCCAGTCACGAAGTACATCGCAACATCCTCCCATTTTCACTCTGGAACGGGTAACTATTGTAACAGTCTTGCTGGCCTCTAATGCTCTGCCTTCACCTTCTGACAGGTGGGACATCTCGCAACAAAACTAGCTACTTTCCATTTCATACCTGATCACCAATACTGATGTCTCAAGTCACAGTACATTTTGGTAACTCTGGGATGCACTGCCCAAGATGAAGCATGAAGCTCCTGCATCAACTCATCGCGTATGTACCCTGGAACCCACACTCATCCATGGACACGATGTACCTCATCATTGCCTATTGTCCAACCAGAAGAAGGGTCCTCACTTTCCACCGACTCCCATAGAACTAGGCTTTCTGAATCTGATAGTTGTCTCATCCTCACTCGATCCAGGAGGGTAGAAGTCACAGCTAAAGAAGATAGATAGGTTTTCCCCTGACTATTGTGCACCTACAAATACATCTCATAGAACAAATCCATAAGCTGTCACTCACCACTGGCCTCATGAACTGCCTATATCGGAGTCATCCTTCTCAGCGCATCAGCAACTGTGTTACCCTTATCAGGTGTATAGGCAAGCTCAATGTTGAAGGACTGAAGATATTCGACCCACCTTCACTGTCTCAGGTTCAAGTCACACTGAGTAAAGATATACTTCAGACTTTTATGGTATGTGAACACCACAAAATGATCTCCTAAGAGATAATATCTCCAACAGCACAACGCATGAACAACTGCATCCAACTCGAGATCATTCATAGGGTAATTCCTCTCATGTGTCCCCAACTGCTGAGACTCGTACACAACTACTCGATCACCCTACATAAACACTTCTCCCAGCCCAATACTTGATGCATCATAGTAAACTGTATAGATCTTCTCTTACTCTGGAAGTATCAGGATTAGTGTTGATGTCAACCTTCCTTTCAGCTCCTGAAAGGCTGTCTCGCAAGCTTCTGACCAAGGGAACTTCACACCCTTCTTAGTCAAACCCGTAAAGGTCATTACTAAGCGGGACAAGTCCTGTATAAAATGCATGTAGTAACCAGCCATCCCCAAGAAACTCTATATTTCAAACACGTTCTTCGGATTCTCCCAGGAAACTACTACTCTCACTTTCTCTGGGTCTACTGCAACTCCTGCCTCTGAGATAATATGACCCAGGAAGTGTATCTAGTCCATCCAAAAGTGGAACTTTGAGAGCTTAGTATATAGTCGATGCTCTATCAGTGTACTCAGTACGATCTCAAGATGGGTGACATGGCCGTGTCGAGTGTGAGAGTACACCAAGATATTCTCCACAAAGACTACCACAAAAGAATCTAAATAAGGATGGAACACATGATTCATCAAATTCATGAAAACTACTGGTGCATCTGTGAGTCAGAATGACAAAACCAAGTACTATTATAAACCATATCTTCTCCGAAAAGCTGTAAGGGGTATGACCAATGGTCTAATGCATAATTGATGACATTCGGATCTCAAGTAAATCTTCGAGAACACTCATTCACCACGAAGTTGATCAAAAATATCATCAATCCTTGCTAAGGGATATCGGTTCTTGACCGTCATCTGGTTCAGCTTCCGATAATCCACACAGAGTCTGAGGGTACCGTCTGCCTTCTTTGTAAAGAGGACCAGCAAACCCCAAGGATAAGTATTGGGTCAGATAAAACCCTTTTACTGCAACTCCTATAACTATCTCTTGAGCTCCTACAACTCAGGTGTAGCCATCCTATAAGGAGGAATGGATACCGGTGCCACTCCTAGCACAAGATCAATAGAGAAATCCACCTCTCACTCAAGAGGAAGACTTGAAAATTCATTCAGGAAGACATCTCTAAAATGATCAACAACTAGAGGAAAATTCTTCTAACAAGTCCCCTGGTCATCCAGATATAAACTCACAATCTGGGTTGTGAATGCACCTCGCCCATGATTCTCGGGTCCATCCCGGCTCGCCTGGACATCCCATTCTCCCTTGTATAGAAAATCTCCGCCCTATGGTGACATGAAACTCACCCTACAATGATAGAAATCCACCAAGGCTCGGAAGGGTACCAACCATTCCATCCCAAGAATGACATCATAGCTCGTCATCTCCAAGACATAGAGGTGCCATAGAAAGTGACACCCACCAACCTCGAGGGGCACTCCCTACACTGACTCACACTATCCGTTCTAGTTCCCAACGGAGTTTCTAGATACATAACATCAGAAAAAGAATAAACACAAAGCCCAAGGCTCTCTACAATGAGCAGAGATATAAAGCTATGTGTAGCACCCATATCGAAAAGTACTGAAGATAAAACAGAAGAAACTAGAATAGTACCTCTGATAGTAGAAGGTTCAGGATCCTTCTTCTGTTGGGTCTGTTGCACTACATATGCCTTCCCAGTGTCATGGCCCTATGGCACAGCCTTGATACCCTGAGCTGACCCGCCCTATTATCTTTGAGATCCTAGTGTCTGGCTACCACGACCACGACCACCTTCTCGGCCTGCACGCCCTGACTTATTCTAGTTTTCCGATTGGTAAGAAGCTTTTGGTCCTGCTCCCACACACAGAGTCTTAATAGAACCCATCTCACTAGCAATTGGTGGAAACTCCCTACAAAAACACTGGAGATGGCCCATCTTGCCGTAAGCTCAGCACTCCACTGTGTCACGTGGACTGTGGTCTCTTGTGCCCCTCTTTAACACACTCATATCACATGACCAAGCCACCTGAAGTATTCTTCTGGCTCATACTGCCACTGTGAGATAAATCCATATGCCTCTTCCTCTTACCGGTAGAAATATTACCAAAAACTAGTGTTGAACCGCCCTTCCCCACACCACTAGCTTCCCACAGGATTCGCTCTGTAATCAGTTCTTGGTTCACAATTGCAAGCACAGTAGGCAACTTGAAAATGTTTACCAGTGCTCGGATGTCATATCAAAGACCATCCTCAAAGATTCTAGCCCTCAACGCCTCATCACCCACCAGAACGGGTGAAAAATGACGAAACTCGGTGATGCAAGCAGAATAATCCATCACTGACATGGCGCCCTGCTGCAGATTCATGAACTCTCGAGCTCGATCTGTCCTCAGCATCTCCGGGAAGAAGAAGTCATAGAAGGTTGCCTGAAAATCTTCCCATTCCATGTCACGGTGATGCTCGGACTGGGTGGTAACATCCCACCATCTCTTGGCGGAATCACCCCGTATATTTGTAGTGAGATTGACCCTCTTCCCATGAGGTGTCTCTAGATGCATAAATATCATTTGCATAGAACCCAACCAAGAATATGCAGCCTATGGTCCGACGTCCCCTGAAAACGTAGGTGGATGCTGCTACTAGAAGATACGTGTCAGCTCTGCCATAGATGTGGCAGCCATCGGTGCTCCCTGAAAGGTCTGTATGAACCGCATGAAGCCTTCATGGAACTGTGCATCAATGCCTGTGTCCAGTATAATGGTTGGATCCACACCTGGCTCTACTATAGGATCCATTGGTAGCCCATAGACTACCATCTCAGGATTATAATCATCGCCACTGTCCTAGAGAACAACCATTGGTCATCTCGGAGGCATGACTCTACAAGTTCAAACGCACACCTTAGATCAAGATTATCCAAGACCGAAAACTAGGAGACCAAGAAGGGAACAAGAGAAAGAAAGCATTCAAGATTTACAAAACTTGACTACACGGCATGTATAAATACTACTTGGTGTGTCCTCACAATCCATCAACATGGGCGTGTACTCCATCTTAAATCGGCCGTGTAACACCCCAAACACATGTTACGTCTCTTAACTACATTGTGTGTACGTGAATCTTTCTTCCCTACCCGATTCATTCTACATGGCTGAGCCACATGACTTTTAAAGACCCAAAAAATTCAAGGAAATTTTTTTTATTAATTTTCTTGGGAATTTTACAAGAACACAGTTTCTGACGGCACCTGATTCCGAGGCCCGGTGTGCTAGGAATCATTTTCTGACGTTTAGCTCGGGTACGTTCAGTGAACGAACGAGCGGGTTTTTCTAACTTTTGAACCGGTGCTCGGAATCGAAATTCTGAGGGCACCGATGGAATTGCAGCACCGGGTTTTTCTTAGAAACCCCTTTTCTGGAGTTGTGTTTGCTCGGGTGTGGTTTTTAAATTTTGGTGTTATGTAAAGAAATAAAATAAAAGTGGTGCAACCAATTTTATTTTATTATTGTTTAACCTAGATAAGTGGATGAAGTGGGACCCACAATATCCTACCCACTAGGTAGGATATTTGTGAGGTGGGGCCCACACGAGCCCCGCCGTTTCTTTTCTTCCTAAACCCCCTCCTTTAATTAAGTAACGCACCCGCACCCCCTTTTTAATGAAGTCAACTCTTGCGTTTAATCTGGTTAATAAACGACTCATTAATATGGCGGTTTAAACGTTGCAATTAATTCACTTAATTTATTGTTTCATTTTTGAAATTCAAAACGTTGGCTTGTGTGTTAATAAAATAAGACAAATCTTATTTTATTAAGGGTTGGTGGGTTGTGAGAGGTTTGGGAGAAATCACTCAAGTCATGAAGCACTCCTTCCTCCCGAAGAATGCAAAGAACGTGAAGAACGCCGATCTCCGATGAAGGTCGACAAGAACGTCGGATCCTCGGAGATCGACGACGTGACGCCGAAGAATCCTTTCTCCGCGACGCGACGATCCCCCTTCCATGACGCCTTCTTTCGCGACGTGCAATTCCGCGACGAACCCTCGCTCGATGACGCTTGAGGTAGGGGTTTTTGGTTTAATTAAATCAATGTGACTTATATCCTCGTCATGTGTTTAAAATTTGTCAGAAGCCATTTAACCTGCTAACGCGGTGGGTGCGGACCAACGAACAAGTCTGAACCCACCGTTTCTTCGTTCTTGGTGTGTGGATCGGCGGGTGATGATGAAGCAGGCCGAAAGGGAATTTAGAGGTCTATGCAGTGAAGATATGATCCCGGGAGGACCGGTGGCGAAGACGGCAGGCAAAACGGACCACCGGAGCGCGTCTGGTGGTCCACGGAAAACACCACCGGCACGCCTCGCCGGCACAGCGGCGCCGGCGGCTGGAGGCGGCGCCCGACACGCCGCCGGGAAGGGCCACCGCGGCACTCGGCCGCATCCATTGGCAAATGGCAGCCCCCACGTGGGGGCCGCGGTTTCATTCAAGGGGGCAGCGCCCCCCTTTTGCACGGCCGCTCGGCCAGCGCCGAGCCAACCCGCTCAGCCAGCGACGGGCCGCCTCGGGCCGGACCGGCCGCACCGGGCCGGGCCGCCCAAGCCAAACCGGGCCGCGCCGGCCAGGCCAGGCCACGCCCAGCCGGGTCGGACCCGGACCCGGGTCGGGTCGACCCAGGGGGGTTGGTCCGGGTCGGACCGGGCCCAGACCCCCCATTTTCGGACTGTTTCGGTCTGTTGCCCATAACTTGGGCTACGGACCTCCGATCGACACACCGTCAGTTGCGTAGAAATCCTTGGATCGAGACGGTCTTTTAGGTATATTAAACTCAAGGTTTAAAAGTACTTGGGTTCGGCCGGGTTGGTTCGTACACGAAACCAACCGGGCCCTCAGAGCAGAAACGCTTATAACTTGAGCTCCGGACGTCCGATTGTCGTGTCGTTGACTTTGTTGGATTCCTCTTAGTGAGACGGACCTTTTGGATTACTCCGATCGAGGTTTGGATGCAGTTGGAGTATGGTCATGTTGGTTTTGACTTAAAAACCAACCGGGCCCCTAGGACGAAAAAACCAATAACTCTCAGACCGGGCGTCCGATTGACTCGCCGTCTGTGACGTTGAGTTCCTGTTGACGATACAGAACTTTTGGATACATCAACTCCAGGATTCGTGTCAGTTGATGTATCAGCCCTCAGCTCGTGGAGCAGACCCTCCCGAACGAGCTTACTGTGTGCGGGAGCCCTAGACTTGGCTGCGACTGCGACGACGATGACGACTGTACAGAAATCCTTCGTGGATTCGACGGAAATGACTACAGCACTCAGCGATCCTACATGGATCAGTGCTACCGATCATGTGTGGGTTAGATCCTGTGTGGGTCAGTGCTCAGTGGTCCTGTGTGGGCCAGCGCCTACAGATCCTGTGTGGGTCTGATCCTATGTGGGTCATTGCGAGGGTTAGTTACCTATCGATCATTTGTGGGTCATTGCGGGGGTTAGTACCTATCGATCATGTGTGGTTCTGACGGATTAGATGAATCAGTGGCTACATCTGATCATCTCTATCGTCTTACGAAGAAGTATACCTGTGTGAGCTGAATCTTGACTTGCTTTCCTATGTGGATTTTGTTGTGCTATCCTGTGTGGATGTGATCAAACTTGGGCTCGGATGTTGGATCCGAACTGGAATTGATGACTTAGGTATATGTATGGGCATGTACCTAAGTGGTTTCGGATGTTACTCCGTGATTGTATCTTCCTTTGTGGATTATACTTTGTGGATTCTGGGAGACTTTCGGGGGTCTCGGGGTCCCTACTGAGTAGCTTATACTCACCCATGCAAGGTTTATGCCCGCACTACGTTGTGTTGGTTGCAGATGACGGACAACGCTGATCATGGTTGAGGCTTGCGGAGCAGGTCGGTACCTAGAGGTGGACCATTGTGCGGGATGTACACGGAGCAGACGATTGGACCCGAGGAGCTGTGGAGGCTATCTGTACCCACCCTTTAGGTGGGACTTCCAGTGGACGGCTCGAGGCTGCGGCTTTACTTTTCAGTTGTTGTACTCCCTTTTTCAATGTACTTTACTTTCAGTTTTGGTTTGTATTATGGCCCACTTACTTTTCGGCACTTACTGTTGTACCCAGTTTTTACTTAGTATTTACTTCTTCTTGCATGCTTTGGGGTGTTTGTTTACATTACAAAGGCAATGCCTTCCCTTTTTACCGAGGATTACACCTTGGTGCTAGTCACCAGCCCCTGGCCCATTAAAGGCGGGCTTGGGGTAGTCACAGCACGGGCCTCGAGGACGGGTCGTGACAAATTGGTATCAGAGGAGTTCGGTTCTACCACAGAACTCAGGACTCTGATCTTTTTCTATGTGAAGCAATAGTGTTAAGAGTAATGAGTGTGGTTATTAGTCCAGGGAGTCCAGTGTTGGTGCGGCGGCCGACGTATCTATACACCAGGACCCTGACTTCTTATTTCTGACTTAATGCACGAAAACATTGATTGCGTGTGTGTTTAAAGTTTTCTTTGTGATTACTTTATGTCAGCTCACCAGGTATATTGTTTGACCTTGGTGCACCTGTTTCTTTTCAGGATGGGCCCATGACGGCAGCCAGCTAGGGTTCCGAGCATTATATGGGACGACATCCCACCGAGCGACTAGGCCTCGGTACATGGCCCTTTGACAGCAGAGGCACCGGCGGTACCGCAACCCGTCGAGCCACCGATGCTACCAGCCCCAGCTGCTGACGATGCACGTCACCTTAGTGTATTGCATGAGTTTCAGCGTCAGGGACCACCCAGGTTTCATGGGGAGACGGAACCTTAGGCAGCCGAGGATTGGCTGGAGGCAGTTGTACGGGTTTTCAGGTTACTGAGTACACCAGCAAACCTCATGGTGATCCTCGCAGTGAGCCTCCTGCATGCGGCAGCAGGAAGATGGTGGAGCTTGATGCTCCAGGTGCGTGACGAGGCATCTCTCCTCTGGACAGACTTTGAGAGCCTCTTCCGCTCAGAGTTCTTCCCAGCCACCCTCCGTGCGGTGCGCATCCAGGAGCTTCTACAGCTGCGGCAGGGCAGCTTGATGGTCGCCCAGTACTCGGCGAGATTTACAGACCTCTCGTGCTATTTGAAGGACATGGTACATGACCCATTATTCTGAGCCCTGACCTTTGAGCATGGATTGAGGTAAGAGATCAGGGCATCGCTGATCTCCCTCAGCATTCTGACACAGGCAGGGGTACTGGAGCGAGCCCTTATCATCGAGAGCTTCCTTGTTGAGCCTACATCAGCAGCGAGACTTACCGCAGGGAGGCACGTAGCAGAGTCTTCTATAGCAGGCAGATGACGGATGATTCATGGGTCCAGGCAGACTAGACCCTTAAGCAGATGACCTCAGGACACTGGCTCAGAGGTGCGGGGCACACAGTGTGGAGCCAGTCTTTCGAGAGGCAGACAGTGCTACGCATGCGGTGAGCAGGGACACATGGCTCGTCACTGCCCGACCCGCTATACTGAGGAGCAGCAGACAGTTGAGGGACCACCCAGGAAGAGGCAGAGGGTCGACCATGGTGGTCCGCAGGGAGCAGGCGGATGAGGCAGAGGAGCTGGCCGAGCAGCAGGTGGTGGGCGATGCTTTGAAGCTCTACCACCACCACCCCTAGGAGGTCCACCCCGATGACAGGGAGCTGGTGGGAAGAGATAGGCAGAGCTCCAGGCAGCGGAGGCCTACGACCACGGCGCGCCCGAGATGATTTGAGGTACTATCTGTGTCTATTCCACCTTTGATGCAGTTCTTATAGACACAGGAGCGAGTCATTCTTTCATAGCCGCTGCCCTTATTCAGAGCTCGGAGATTCCGACAGAGTCGTTGGCTCGATCCTTACAGCTAGAGACTCTTACGGGAGCAGACTCGACGATTACGCACTGGTGCCGGCAGTGTGAGCTTACTCTAGGAGGCGAGAGCTTCGGCTGGGATCTTCTTGTAGCAGCGTCGAGGCCTTACGACGCCATCTTGGGCATGGATTGGTTATCTACAGTCCATTCTCAGATTAACTATATTAGGCGCAAGGTGCGGTGTGTACGCACCGACAGGAGTAGGTTCACCTTCACTTGTGAGAAGGGAGCCTTCGCAGCACATGATGGACTCTCGCAGAGGAGAGGATATCCCATCACTCATCAGTTGGCTAGCCTCATCCTAGGAGCAGTTGATGTGCGGAGTCCTGGTTTTCCTACAGTGGTGGATCAGTATGCGGACGTTTTCCCCAACGACGTTCTAGGACTACCTCCTTACAGAGAGGTAGACTTTTATATTGATCTGTACCCCGGGATAGCCCCGATATCCACCCCATCATATCGGATGGCTCCCGCCGAGCTTCGTGATCTACAGGTACAGTTGGAGGACATGCAGGGAAAGGGATTCATCCGACCCAGTGTTTCACCCTGGGCTTCCCCGATATTGTTCACCAAGAAGCCGGACGAGAGCTTGCGACTTTGTGTCGACTATCGTCTCCTGAACCATGTGACCGTGAGTAACAAGTATCCGCTACTGAGGATTGATGACCTCTTTGATCAGCTCAAGGTAGGACAGTGGTTCTCAAAGATAGACCTCAGGTCATGCTATCATCAACTCAGAGTTCGGGATGAGGACGTGCAGAAGATGACCTTCAGATGTCGGTATGGCCACTATGAGTTCTTTGTTATTCCATTCGGCAAAACCAATGATCCAGTAGTGTTCATGGGCCTCATGAACAGGATCATTCAGCCATACCTTGATTTATTTGTCGTGGTCTTCATCGACGACATTTTGATATACTTGACCACTGAGGAGGAGCACGCCTACCACTTACGAGTTATACTAGACACACTCTGAGGGCACCAACTTTATGGAAAGCTCTTTAAGTTTCAGTTCTGGATACGTGAGGTCCACTTCCTGGGACACGTCATCTCTGAGGAAGTAGTTGTAGTGGACCCTGCGAAGATCGAGGCAGTGCTAGCTTGGGAGCCACCCAGGAGCGTGACGGAGGTGCGAAGTTTCTTGGGACTAGCTGGATACTATCGGAGATTTGTGCCAGACTTCTCTAGAGTTGCGGCGCCACTCTCAGCTTTGATGAAGAAGGGGAAACCCTTTGTATGGTCAGACAGATGTCAGTAGAGCTTCCAGGAGCTGAGACAGAGATTGACCAGCGCACCTATCTTGAGGCTTCCAGAGGAGGGAGTTGGGTATGTGGTTTACTGCGATGCATCAGGGACCGGACTTGGATGTGTCCTGATGCAGGAGTGGGCCATGATCGCCTATGGATCACGTCAGTTGAGGCAGCATGAGCAGAACTATGCTACCCATGACTTGGAGTTAGCAGTCGTGGTCTTCGCTCTGAAGATGTGGCGACACTATCTGATGGGTGAGCACTTTACAGTCTATTCTGACCACCAGAGTCTCAGGTATATCTTCTCGCAGAAGGACCTAAACCTGAGACAACGGCGATGGCTCGAGTTCCTCCATGACAATGACTTTGAGACAGTCTATACTTCTGGAAAGGGGAACGTAGTAGCCAATGCACTCAGCAGGAGGATGGGCATTCAGCTACTTGGGGAGGCGACAGAGCATATAGCCGCTTTGCAGATATCCTTCGTGGATAGAGATGGAGCAGAATTCCTTCAGTCACTCCTCCACTACTGCATAGGGTCAGAGAGGCACAATGTGGGGATGCCAACTATGAGATGCGGCGTGCGCAGATATCCTCAGGAGAGGAACCTGATGGATTCTCCGTGGGAGGAGAGCACAATGTCCTTTTCAGAAGACGTACCTTGGTACCAGTTTCTTTACGAGAGGAGGTTCTGAGAGAGTTTCACACTTCCCCTTTGGCGGTACATCCTGGAGTGGAGAAGATGTACGAGGATCTCAGAAGACAGCACTGGCAGCCGATCATGAAGAAGGTTGTGGCTGAGTTTGTTTATCGATGCCTCACCTGCCAAGAGGTGAAGGCAGAGCACTAGGTACCAACAGGCTTGGTACAGCCCTTGGAGGTCCCGGAGTGGAAGTGGGATGGGATATCTATGGACTTCGTGACTGGACTTCGTGACTGGACTTCCACGCACTTCTAGAGGTCACGACTCCATTTCGGTGATTGTCGACCGACTCACCAAGTCGGCTCACTTCTTACCCATTAGAGAGCAGGGATCAGTGGAGAGCTTGGGACGTCTCTAAGTTTAGTAGATTGTACGGCTTCATGGTGTTCCATAATCTATCGTCTCCGATCGAGATGCTCGCTTTACTTCCCGGCTTTGGAAGGTGTTGCAGGAGGCGTTCGGGATGCAACTACGTCTGAGCACCACCTTTCACCCTCAGACAGATGGTCAGACGGAGAGGACCATTCAGACTCTCAAGAACATGCTCCGCGCATGTGTCCTCGACTTTGGTCGCAGCTGGGAGGACCACCTACCCTTGGTGGAGTTCGCGTACAACAACAGAAACCACTCCACCATCGGGATGGCACTATACAAGGCGTTGTATGACCGACCTTGCAGATCTCCTCTCTGCTGGACAGACTCTGGGGAGTCAGCACTTGTGGGACCAGAGATGGTCCATGCCACAACAGAGGATGTCCAGGTCATCCAGGAGAGGATGAGGACAGCTCAGAGCTGGAAGAAGTCTTATGCCGACAGGAAGCAGAGGCCACTTGAGTTCGAGGATGGCGACCACGTCTTCTTGCGGGTCTCACCTCGATGTGGATTGCGGAGATTTGGACAAGGCGGCAAGTTGTCTCCACGCTTCATTGGACCATTCTAGGTCCTCAGCAGGATTGGTGAGGTGGATTATCGCCTGGCTCTACCACCTCAGTTGCACCGGGTGCACGACATCTTTCACGTATCTCAGCTGAGGAGATATGTGCACGACCCGACGCATATCATTGACCATGGGGAGCTGGACATTGATGATGGGGCGACTTTTGCGGAGCTCCTGGTATAAATTGAGGATCGACAGGAGCGGGTCCTACGTGGATAGTTGATTCCTCTAGTGCGCATCTGATGGCAGCACGGGAATCTCTAGGAGAGCACTTGGGAGCGGGAGGCTCAGATGCATGCTCAGTACCCACATTTGTTTCCCTAGTTTATGATGTATCTTTACGGGGATGTAAATCCCTGAGGTGGGAGTGATGTAAAGACCAAAAAAATTCAAGGAAAGTTTTTTTCTTAATTTTCTTGGAAATTTTACAAGAACACAGTTTCTGACGGCACCTGATTTCGAGGCCCAGTGTGCCCGGAATCATTTTCTGAAGTTTAGCTCGGGTACGTTCAGTGAACGAATGAGCGGGTTTTTCTAACTTTTGAACCGGTGCTCTGAATCAAATTCCGAGGGCACTGATGGAATCACAACACTGATTTTTTCTTAGAAACGCCTTTTCTGGAGTTGTGTTTGCTCAGGTGTGGTTTTTAAATTTTGGGGTTAAGTAAAGAAATAAAATAAAAGTGGTGCAACCAATTTTATTTTATTTTTGTTTAACCTAGCTAAGGGGATGAAGTGGGACCCAAAATATCCTACCCACTAGGTAGGATATTTGTGAGGTGGGGCCCACACGAGCCCCACTGTTTCTTTTCTTCTTAAACCCCCTCCTTTAATTAAGTAACGCACCTTCACCCCCCTTTTTAATGAAGTCAACTCTTGCGTTTAATCTGGTTAATAAATGCCTCATTAGTTTGGCAGTTTAAATGTTGCAATTAATTCAATTAATTGATTGTTTCGTTTTTGAAATTCAAAACGTTGGCTTGTGTGTTAATAAAATAAGACAACTCTTATTTTATTAAGGGTTGTTGGGTTTTCAGAGGTTTGGGAGAAATCACTCAATCAGTGAAGTACTTCTTCCTCATGAAGAACGCGAAGAACGCCGACCTCCGATGAAGGTCGACAAGAACGCCAGATCCTCGGAGATCGACGACGCGATGCCGGCGAATCCTTTCTCCGTGATGCGACGATCCCCCTTCCGCGAAGCCTTCTTCCACGACGTGCAATTCCGCGACGAACCCTCGCTCGACGACGCTTGAGGTAGGGGTTTTTGGTTCAATTAAATCTATGTGATTTATATCCTCGACATGTGTTTAAAATTTTTCGGAAGCCGTTTAAACTGCTAACGCGGTGGGTGCGGACCAACGAACAAGTCTGAACCCACCGTTTATTCGTTCTTGGTGTTCGGATCAGCGGGTGACGACGAACCAGCCCGCAAGGGAATTTAGAGGTATTCGCAGTGAAGAGCCAATCCCAGGAGGACCGATGGCGAAGACGGCAGGCAAAACGGACCACCAGAGCACGTCCGGTGGTCCGTGAAAAACACTGTCAGTGCGCCTCGCTGGCACGGCGGCCGGAGGCGGCGCCCGGCGCGCCGCCGGGAAGGGCCGCCGCGGTGGCAGGCCACTGGTCTCGCGACCGTGCGGGACTGAGGGAGGTGGGACGAGGCACTCAGCCACATCCGTTGGCAAGGGGCGGCCCCCACACGGGGGTCCGTGGTTTCATTCAAGGGGGCGGCCACCCCCTTTTGCGCGGTCGCTCGGCCGAGCGTCGAGCCGACCCACTCGGCCGGAGCCGGGCCGCCCTGGGCCGGACCGGCCGCACCGGGATGGGCCGCCCAGGCCGGGCCAGGCCGCACCGGCCGGACCGGGCCACGCCCAGCCGGGTTGGCCCCAAAAAGGGGTCGGGTCGACCCGGTTCGGGCCGCCCCAGGGGGGTGGGCCGGGTCGGATCGGGCCCAGACCCCCCATTTTCGGACTGTTTCAGTTTGTTGCCCATTACATGGACTACGGACCTCCGATCGATGCACCGTCAGTTGCGTAGCGATCCTTGGATCGATACGGTCATTTCGGTATATTACACTCAAGGTTTAGGAGTACTTTGGGATCGTCCAGGTTGGCTCGTACATGAAACCAACCGGACCCTCGGAGCAGAAACACTTATAACTTGAGCTTCGGATGTCCGATTGACGTGCCGTCGACTTTGTTGGATTTCTCTTAGTGAGACAGACCTTTTGGCTTACTCCGCTCGAGGTTTGGATGTAGTTGGAGTACGGTCGGGTTGGTTTTGACTTAAAAACCAACCGGGCCCCTGGGATGAAAAAGCCAAAAACTCTCAGACCAGGCGTCTGATTGACGCGCCGTCTGTGATGTTGAGTTCCAGTTGACGATACAGAACTTTTGGATACATCAACTATGTACTTCGTGTTAGTTGATGTATCAGCCCTCGGCTCATGGAGCGGACCCTCCCGAACGAGCTTGTTGTGTGCGGGAACCCTAGAGCTGGCTGCGACTGCGATGACGATGACGATTGTACAGAAATCCTCTGTGGATTCGACGGTGACGACTACAGCACTCTGAGATCCTACGTGGATCAGTGCTGCTGATCCTGTGTGGGTAAGATCCTGTGTGGGTCAGCGCTTAGCAGTCCTGTGTGGGCCAGCGCCTACAGATCCTGTGTGGGTCTGATCCTGTGTGGGTCATTGCGGGGGTTAGTTACCTATCGATCCTTTGGGGGTCATTGCGGGGGTTAGTACCTATTGATCCTGTGTGGGTCCGACGGCTTAGATGAATCAGTGGCTACATCTGATCATCTCTATCATCTTACGAAGAAGTATACCTGTGTGAGCTAAATCTTGACTTGCTTTCCTATGTGGATTGTGTTGTGCTATACTGTGTGGATGTGATCGAACTTGGGCTCGGATGTTGGAGCCGAACTGGAATTGATGACTTAGGTATATTTATGGGCATGTACCTAAGTGGTTTCGGATGTTACTTCGGGATTGTATCCTCCTTTTTGGATTATCCTTTGTGGATTCTGGGAGACCTTCGGGGGTCTCAGGGTCCCTACTGAGTAGCTCATACTCACCCCTGCACGGGCTATGCCTGCACTACGTTGTGTTGGTTGCAGATGACAGACAACGCTGATTGTGGTTGAGGCTTGCGGAGAAGGTCGGTACCTAGAGGTGGACCATTGGGTGGGACGTACATGGAGCGGATGGCTGGACCCGAGGAGCTATGGAGGCTATCTGTACCCACCCTTCAGGTGGAACTTCCAGTGGACGGCTCGAGGCTGTGGCTTTACTTTTCAGTTGTTGTACTCCCTTTTTCAGTGTACTTTACTTTCAGTTTGGGTTTGTATTCTAACCCACTTACTTTTCAGCACTTACTGTTGTACCCAGTTTTTACCTAGTATTTACTTATGCTTGCTTGCTCTGTGGTGTTTGTTTACTTTACAAAGGCAATGCCTTCCCTTTTTACCGAGGATTACGCCTTGGTGCTAGTCGCCAGCCCCTGGCCTATGGAAGGCGGGCTTGGGGTAGTCACGGCACGGGCCTCGAGGATGGGTCGTGACATGAATCTCCTAAAACAAGACTACACGACATTTCCTACAGGTACACGGTGTGTACTCTACAAGATTTCACCGACCCGTGTTGTTCGTGACATGGCCTGTTTACCCAATTCACACTGCACGACATGTTTCAAAAAGACACTACATGTTTAAAGAAGCCCCAGCCGACCCGTGTTGCTCACTACATGGTCGGATACACGGCTAACACTACACGGTGTGTTCCAAGCAGACACGGCGTGTACAAGGAAAGATAACACAGACCCGTGTTTCTCGTGACACGGCCAGGTACATGGGTCAGACTACACGATGTGTTCACATTAGAAACGATGTGTATGTCTTAAGGTTTCCTCTTTCCGTGTTGTTAGTTACACGGGCGGACACCGGGTCAACACTACACGGTGTGTACAACTGGTACACAGCGTGTTTCCCCAAACCATTCCCTACCATGTGTCCCTGCCCATGCAGCCTATGACACGGGAAGAGACTACACGACATGTACTTAAAAAATTTTCATTTATTCACGAACAGAAGAACACACGGCGTGTGTCCTAGGAACTACACGGTGTGTATCCTAGGTTTTCCAAACAGTAAGCCTCAGATACTACTACGGAACCCCGAAAATGTTGAAACAAACACCTAAGTGCCAAATTCCGATTTGTGAGGGCCCATACTCCCTACGAATCAAATCTTGGCATCTTACACATGTTATAACAAAGTAAACTTGTCAATGATCCACCAACTTCTGGTTATTAAGGGCCCATACTCCCCAAAAACCAAAGTTTGGCATTCATCCTATCTATAACCTCACAAAACAATACACTATCAAGTAGCAGGTATTTATCAAAGAACATATCACAACATCATGTTTTTCTAGCACAACAACTATCACAACAACATGCAAATCCTAATGCACCTACATGGCATGGAAACTATGCATGAAATGTGATTTCTAGCATGTGCCGAAATGATGCATGAGACGGCATACCCTCATCTTACTGGGTTTCAACTAAATACAACCCATTATAAAAATATAAACAGCACACCACAAGTGCATCACCCAACGGTGAAAATCAAATCAACTGAAAATTTTGCAAAATCAGCAAAATTGCAACACGAGGTAAATTGGATTTTCCTTGTACACAAGTTAGCTACTCTCAGGCACAACTTATTACCAAATACCAATTCCTTCATATTCCTGACTAAGGCTCCAAACATTAAGTCAAGGAAAATAACTCCCCTGATACCAATTTGTAACAGCCCGGATCCAGAAGCCACTCAACGGGTGCCCCGAACCTGGTTGGTCACATGACCTCAAGTGCATTCCCCCAAACGTCAGAGGCTACCGACTAGCGGCGAGGGCCCAGGTCTGATATTGGGGAAACTATACCCTCATTTTTCAAAGTGTAGCATAGCAGAAATGAGGAATGACATACAATAGAATAAGTAGTAAACAATATACAACTAAAATGAACAAATATAGTAAAAGAGAACCAACATTCATATATATAAAGATGAATCATGTTACTAATTCTATAGAAGCATCCAAAACAGGATGCACTTCAATACAAAACAATAAAACTCAAAGTACAATGTACAACCAAACAAAACGAAGCAGAGTAAATAGAACACAGCAGCATCACAAGCCTAAGCTCGGTTCCATGCTCTCCTACTCCTCTGCTACAATCATGTACCTGTATAGGGACCCTTTCCCCTATCGACACCTACAACAACATAGTCTATTTGGGCCGAAGACATGACCCAAATAGGGTGTGATAAATAAATTCCAGTAGGCACCCACCAAAGGCTCGTTCCCAACTATCATTGAAAATGTGCAATAGTGGTATGTAGTAGTAAATTCAATAAACTAAGTAGTACTCAAAAGTAACTAACTCTACCAGTTATATTGACATTTGAATATCCATTTAACCATACCAATACTATGCTTTATCTTGGTAGGTATAACAAATGGAAATCACCAAGGTGAATATTAATGATAGCATTGTCCTCAGACATACAATCCTTACCCTCAGGTAATCAAAATCGAAACCCACAGGTGATTGCCCACAGGAATAATGAATATTGCTTGTAGGAATATGAGGTGTCACCCACAGGCACATAATCAACTTCCCATAGGCATGAGAAGAGTTTCCCATAGGCCAACGAAACATTTCCCTCAGGCTATACAAAACACTACCCACGGGCTAATAAACACTGCCCTCAGGCTAAAGGAACTGGGATGAGCCCAAAGCATAAACAAGAAATTTATATAACTTTCTCTCAAGAAAATTAAATGCACAATATAATCATGGCATACCCTCGGGTATCCTGGAGAAACGACTAAACAGAGGAACGCACCCCAGGGGTGGTCCTGGATCCAAGCATTGATCCCAAACAGCAGTTTAAACTTATCATTAGATTATCTATACAATTCTAAATATCTTTTCAGAAAATCTCCCAACCATACGACACCCCAAACATGGCTTCGTAGAATAATGGTATACAAATTCAACTCAACAGTTGGAAATAAACACCAGACCACCTACCTCGGTCGTCTCTGATCGGTATACATGAACGATGCCTCCCGAAACGCTAGTGAATGACGTAGATCTGGGATAAACATTCACTCATTAAAACTCAAATCACTTTCCCTCAGGAAAGAATTTGTAAGAAAAAGTCAAGGAGAGGGGGGGGGGCTTACCCATGTGGTTCAAAGGAGATCGACGGTTCAGGAATCAGGTTCCCGGTGTGTGGTCGGGAGATATCCAAATCTCCGGTATCCTCTCACGGCTCCAAAACTAACTGAAAGCCTTCTCTGCCAAATGAGGAGGCTACTTCCCATTTTAATCAAAAAAACAAACTACACGACGTGTACTCTCAATTACACGACGTGTAATTTTTATTTTTTAAACTTTTCCCCTAGAAACATCTTTCCACCATGGAATTGTTCATCTATCGACATGAGTACATGGTGTTTATTCCTGATTACATAGTGTATACTGTCGCTCCACTGGTGGCTACCTCCACCGCCTTATTGTTCACTTGTCGACTGATTACACGACGTGTAAATACTAAGTACACAGCGTGTAGTCAGTTTTTACACCCTTTGTTTCCAACAGGCCTACATGCCCTATGTACTCATCCCACGTGACCAAAGTACATGGCGTGTGGAAAAGTACATGGTGTGTACCCACAAAATTTGTGATTTTTCCCCATCTTCCTTATTTTCTCAAAAATGCTTAAGGAAAAGAAAAAGAAGAAACCCGTACCTCAAGAATAAGAACCAGATTCTTACAAATTTATTGATATTTCATTTATAATAGAAATTTAGTTTAAATCAATAATTTAATTTAAATCATGAAATTTATGGTTTATAAAAATTGGACATCACAACATAACCACCTACCTCGAATAGCTAGATCTCGAAACTCTAAACCCTAATCTGTATTTTCGAATAGAGAACGAAAAAAATAGAAATTGAGAATCAAACCAATGTTAAAGATCCCAAAACAGAGGGTATTAGATTCTCCAATCAATAAGGATATCTAATAAACCATAGGGAGGAAATAGGAGACTGAGGGAGAATGAGAACAGGATGAGGTAACTAAATGGGAGAGGATTGAACACAGTTCTCCCAGCTTTGATTCGCCTCCATAGGGGTACTGAGGGGCCAATAACTTCTCATTGGAGATCTTGGCGAAGGAGAAATTAGTTAGTGGTCATAAAGGTCCATTAGAGACCTAAAATTGGGGATTTGGTTATTTTAGAAAATAAGCTTCATATTAAAAATCTCAAACACACAGTTAGCTGGGAAGAGCCGCACGGTTTAGAAAAACTGTGCACCCTGGTTGTGTGCCTATTTTAAAGTTTCTAAAAAATTTCTCCTCAAAGGGTGAATGGTCTATAAAACTTTGATCAAACTATGAAAAACCCCACTTCTCGGGTTTTCATTGTTTTCATTGAGAGGGTGAACAATTTTGGAAAACTGTGTGCCAACCGTGCACTAACCCAGAAAATTTTAAAAAAAATTAAAATATCACTTGATTTTGCCTTAATAACCCAACCAAAGCATAGTAAAAAAGAGGGGATTAAGAGTACCTGATAACAATAACAAGATGTTACAACCTCCCCACCATAGTAACTTTATGTCCCTAGAAATCCTACTTATGGGCTTCCATGCCAAAAAGATGAGGCCACAGATCTGTCATCAGTGACTCCCTCTCCCATGTCTCATGACTTTCAGAACTGTGTTGTCATAGCACACAGACCAAAGGTTTCATCCTCCAAAAAATACCATGGTTTCAAAATAAACTATCCTGACTAGTCATTCAGTTAGGAATAAATTAGGCTCTACATCAAGATCACTCCATCTCAAAACATGATATGGATTAGATAGATACTTACAGAGCTGAGATACATGAAACATGTTATGTATCAATGTTAGTTGTAGTGGAAGTGATAAAAAATAAGCCACATTTACCTCCTACTCAACAACCTCAAATGGTCATATGAAACAAGGAGTAATCTTCCATTTCCTCCCATGTCTTTGATGACCCAAACAGGGTAAAAATTTCAAGAACACATGGTCACTAACTATGAATTACAATGATTTGTGATGAAGATCCGTATAAGACTCATACCATATTTGTTTCGTCAACATTCTCTAATAAATCAAAGGAATATTTTTTGTTTTCTCTTGAAAAAAGATTCATCCAATCAAGTAACTCTCACCAATCTCTAACCAATACTGTGGAGATCAATAAGGCTATCCATACAAGGCCATAAAATGGATCATTTTGATTGTGGACTAGTAAATATTGATATAAGTAAACTCAACCAACTCCAAGTGATCATCCCAAGCCTTGCCAAAGTCGAGAACACAAGCACGGAGCATATCCTCAATAATATGTATAGCTCTTTCTATATGGTCATCCAACTACAAATGTTATGTCATGTTCAAACGGACCTGAGATTCCAATACCTCCTAAATGAATCTATAAAATTAATAATTGAACTAAGGATCCCTATCAGAAACTATAGCATATGGAACTCCATGAAAGAAATCAATCTATTTAATATAGAGATTTTCCAACTCCTCAACTTTGTTTTTATCATGAATGGGTAAAATGTGAGCCAATTTCATTAGCTTATCAATCAAAACCCATATAACATTATTCTTTAACTGGGTACGTGGAAACCCAACCCCAAAGTGCATTGAGATCTAATACCACTTCCAAGTAGGAACTAGAAGTTTCTGATGAAAACTTGAAGGTTTTTTTTGATCAGCCTTGACCTATTGGAATGTATACCAAAGAGAGATAAACTCAACAATGTCATTTATCACACTTGACCCCCAAAATTGATGTCTCATGTAATATAATATATTTATGGTTCCTAGGTGCATAGCTTATTGGGAATTAGAGAAAGCACCCCTCACATCTTTCCTTACACCTAATGGCACAACAAAGCGACTCTGATAGCATAGAATTCAAACTTTGCAGAACAACCAATCAACAACAGTATCTACTCCATAAAGAGTGCCTCTAATACTAAGGAACTCATTATCAATATATTATTTTTGAAGAATCAATTTGAGAAGAGTGGATGTTAATTGAACATTAGACAAAGAAACATCATCCCCTCATTCCTAGACTATAATATGAAACTGTGCAAAGAGATCCATCAAATTCCACTCTTCCGATGATTCTTTCATAGTCTGAGTTGGAAGTTTCCTACTTAAATAATCTTTGATGACATTCCCTTTACATGGGGTATAGGAGATATCAAATTCTAATTATTTTAGGTACGTCCCCAAATACCTTTAATAGATAATAAAATATTTTTTAGAGAAGATATAACTCAAACACTTATAATATCAAAACATGGTAAACCTTTCTCTATAAAGGTAATGCTAACAAATCATAAGCACGAGCATCATAGCTGCAAGTTCAAGGTCATGGGTTAGGTAATTCTTCTCATTTGGACCAATCTGAAGAGATCTATAAGAAATGGCATGATCACTCTATATAAGAACATATGCCAAACATGAACCTGATGCATCTCATAAGTCCACATAGCCCTGATCGACCTTTAGAAGTGTCAACATGGATTCATTAATCAAAACATTTTACAAATCAATAAAATAATTATGTCATTTCTCATCCCAAGAAAACTTTACCCCCTTCCAAATCAGAGCAGTCATCAAAGAAACCAACTTTGAGATGTCCTTAATGAACCGACAATAATTCTATGTTAGACCCAATAAGTTCCAAATATCAAAAACATTTTGTGGATGTTATCATGTCATAATAGCTTTTAACTTCTCATGATCATCTGATATAACATGTTATGACACCATTTATCCCATGAAATTCACTTATTGAATCCAAAAATCACATTTCAAAAGCGTTGCATAAAATTAGTGATTTCGTAAGAATTACATAAGTTCTATCAGATGACATACATGATCATCCTCAGACATAGAGTAAATGAGGATGTATTCCATGAATACTAACAAAAAGGTATCAAGATACTCATGAAAAATCCTATTCCTAAAGTCTATAAAGACTACAGGATAATTGTTTATACCAAATGGAATGACAAGGTACTCATAATGATCATACCTTCTTCAAAAGGTAGTTTTCTAAACGTTGGATTCTTTAATCCTCAACTGATGGTAACCATATCGAAGGTCAATCTTCAAGAACCACTTCACCCCTTTCAACTGATCAAACAAATCATCAATTTTTGGAAATAGATATTTTTTCTTGACCATAATTTGAATGAGTTTTTGATAATCAATGTAAAGGCAGAATAAACCATCAGCTTTCTTGGCAAAGACAACTAGTGACGCCCAAGTTAACATACTCAATAGTATAAATCCTTTATCTAAAATAAAATCCAACTGAGTCTTAAAATCCTTAATTTTTTCTAGATCCTTGTGGGAAGAGGGAATAAAAACTAGTTTAGTACTAAGAATTAAATCAATAGTAAACTCTACCCCCCTTATCGGTGGAAAACTAGACAAGTCAAAAGGAAACATGTTTGGAAACTCAATGAAAATTGGATGGAGATCACAACTCAAATATTCTCACACCAGATAAAAAGAAAAAAATATATCACTTTCCCAAATTCTAGATAAGATGTTTCAACTCTAATCAACCTTGGGTACCATTATCTCTAAAAGACAAGGCACAAACCATCAGGTGTAGTGAAGGAGACCTATCGAATAGAATAATCAATATGGGATTTATTAGAAATGAGCCAATCCATCCATAAAATAATGTTAATCCCCCGCCTGGGGCCAGTACTTGGTGTCATCTTTTTCCATGATCTCGTTGATTATCTGGAACGCCCGGGGCCTTGGGGCCAGGGTGAAGATAGAATTTCTTAATTCTGAGGCGTCGCAACACAGGGTCTCTGTTTCCGTGATTTTATAACCCAAATAGTGCTTTTCAAAGATCGATATGTTTGAAATAAGGATGGTAATGTGGTATTTCATGAATAGAGATCCCGTTAACCACCATATTTGGCTTTTTTTGAAATCCCCAGCTAAGATTGATTGTCTCGCGGCTTCTTATCAACACCTTTTAGTTAATATATTAGATGGAATGCACCAATGCTTCTACTCCTTTGGGTATTCTAAATGTGAAGCATACCTTTGTGAGAAAATTTGGGCGGATCTGGGGGCCTATAACCCAGGTGATGTGCCTTCGGTCGTGGGTGGTGATTTTAACTCCATCATGCATTCCTCTGAGAAAAAAGGCGGCAACTCCTTTCCCACAACCGACAGACTTGCCTTCTCTTCCTTTTCCGCTCAGGAGGGTCTCTAAGATCTTGGTTTCTCTGGCGATAGGTATACTTGGTGCAACAACCAAAGGGGAAACAGGCGTACCTGGTACAAACTTGACCGATGTCTGGGAAACCTCCATACGATCTCGGCCTTCCAGAATCTTGAAGTCTACCATCTAGTTTGGGACTTATCAGACCATTCTCCCCTTCTGCTTCATCTAAGATCAAGACCTTTAGATCCCAGGTGGTTCTTATTCTCCAAAATCTGGCTACAACATCCTGAGTTTTCGGATAGTGTGCACCAGTCCTAGACTTCCCCCTGTCAGAGTGCGGGCTGGGTGGGTCTGCATTCCAAATTGCGGCGCCTAAAATAGGCCCTCATGGCATGTTCTTCCTCCCATGTGTTAGAGCAAGCACAGTTGGATAATATTTCCAAGGATATTGAGGGTGTGGAAATTCTCCTAGAAGAATAATGGAATGAGGAGACCTTTGGTGCTCTTTACCATAAGAAATAATGTTGGAATGAGCTTCTGTTGAAATAGGAAAGATGCCTTCGATCTCACAATTTATGGCTCAGGGAGGGAGACCGCAACATTGATTTCTTCCATGCATGCTTAAAGGAAAAGCAACGTGATCAGACCCCTAATATCTTCCTTGAGGATGGATCTTTCTCCAGTGATTTGGATCTGATTGGTGGGATGGTCTTCTCCCATTTCAAAACTTTATTGTGTGACCCGAGTTCTCGGCTCCCAAATGGTTACCACTCGAGACGGTCAGACCTCTTTGACTCTATCCCCAGCTCTGTCTCGTGCCATGTGAATGGCCTGCTTGGAAGTGTTCCTAAAGAAAAGGAGATCTGGGAGGTAGTTAAATATCTTAACCCGGATAGTGCTCCAAGCCCCGATGGCTTTCTGGGGTCCTTTAATGTTTCAGCCTAGAGCATCATCAAGAGGGACCTTATTGAGGCTATCCAGGAATTTTTCAGGGGCAGGTCTCTCCCTCGCATTTTCAGTGCTACTAATATGATCCTTATTCCAAAGGTGTGATCTCCTTCCTCTATATCTCAGTATCGACCTATTAGCCTGTGTAATTTTTTATACAAAGTTCTGGCCACCATCATCAACATCATACTTTCTGAATCCATGCATGGATGGATCTTGGAGGAACAACATGCCTTCATTCGTGGAAGATCAATTCAGGGTTCTATCGGGGTTTCCCAGAAGATGGTTTTGGATATCAATAGTAAAGTGATTGTCTCGAATGTGATTATCAAATATGACATGGACAAAGCCTACGATCGTCTGGAGTGGAGCTTCATTATTCGCATCATGAGGTGTATGGGCTTCTCTGAGATCGTTGTTGATCTTTTATTCTGTTTCTTTAGCTCATCGTGTTTCAACATCATTTTCTCTAGAATATCATGTGGGTTCATCAAATCTGTAAGAGGACTTAGATAGGGGGACCCTCTATCTCCTACTCTTTTCATGCTGGCCCAGGATTCTCTTATTAAATTCATCTCCTCGGTAATGCGGGCTGGCATTGTTCGGCCTTTTCACTATGGCTCTCGTTTCAGTGGGATTTCTCATCTTCTATTTGCAGATGACTCTATGTTTTTCATCAATGTGAGGAGCACATCGATAAGTAATTTTGTTAAGTTTATAGAGGAATATTCTAAATGGAGCGGCCAGGTTATCAATAAGGAGAAGAGTGGGGTCTATCTCTCTTCTCACTGCCCGAGAAGGCGCAGAAGTAGTATTAAGTCTTTTCATGGAATTCAGGGGAAAAGTTTCCCCATTACTTACTCGGGTGCTCCTATCGCTCCTGGAATAATTCGGATTCACCACTTTGAGGACATGGCTAACAGGATCATCAAACGCATTAACAATTGGAAGAACCGATTCATTTCATTTGGAGGAAGGATCACCCTCATCAATAGTGTTTTGTCCTTGATCTCCATGCAAATGTTGTATGTCCTTAAAGACCCCAATTCAACTATAACCCAAATGGATTAGGTCCTGAACTCCTTATTGTGGGATGTCCATGGATAGGGAAGGTGCTGATGGGACTTGTAGAGTAGGTTGGAAAAACTAGTGGAGCTTGGGGGTATCAATGTGAGGAACATGGGTGAGTCTATGTATCTCTGGCAGGGTAAGCTGGCTTGGGGTGTGATTAAGGGTAACTCTTTATGGAGCCGTTTCATTAGAAATAAATATTGATATGGCTTAAGGAGGACCGGTAGGAAACCTTCCTCATTGTGGACCTCTCTTTGAAGGCACATTCTATTCCTCCAGAACCATTCTCAATGGATTCTTGGACGGGGAGACATCAACTTCTGGGAGTGCAATTGGGGTGCTGGGCTTCTTGGCTTCCCAAGTTTCCCTGCTCCTCACATTTCCTTCAGGGAGGCCAGCTCTCACCCCTCATTCATCAATGCTATCCTCAACCACACTCAGGCGAATTTTTTCCAGAGCATCAGGTTGGATGGCTCCCCTAATAGGTGCATCTTCTCGGCTTCCTCCTCAGGTAGATTTTTGACCAAGGATTACAGTAGGGCCTTGCTCCGTCAGCCGATTATGAACACCTGGGAATTGGTTCTTTGGTGCAAGCATATCCTGACCAAGTATAATTTCTTTCTATGGAGGGCTCTCTCCAAGGCTATTCCCACAGAGATAAATATAAAGGAGAGAGTTATTCCTATGGACTCAAGATGCACATGTTTTCATGCTCCTTCTGAGGAATCCGTGCTTCACCTCTTCGTTCACAGTAAATGAGCAGGCCATGTCTGGAAAGACCTTGGTTAGTTCATGGATATTTCCATAGGTGATAATTCTTATGATGAGTTTTTTCAGCGCTGGTTCAAAGGGGCTTCAAATAAGTGCGAGGAAGCGGCCCGCTCTATCCTTCTGGTTGCGGGATTCTGGTGTATTTGTTAGGCTTGTAATTATGAAAGTCACAATACTTCTTGTCCTTCTTCCCATAGCTTGGTTATTAAAACCAGGTTTCTAGTGTCCGAGCTGGAAAGTCTGCATGGAAACTGGGAGTTGGCCCCCTCCCTGCATCATTATTTGGCTGGCAGGCATCCGTCTAGTTCCCCTGGCCCCATGCCGACTGGCATTTGGGTTTGATGGACCCCCTCTGATGGCTTTAAACTAAATACTGATGGTTCTTGAAGAAAGGGGATCATGAGGGGGTGGAGCAGTTCACAACTCGGTTGGCTCGGTTTACCAGGCGTTCAATACATATTATGGGATTGGCGATTCTTTGCTTGCTGAGGCGAGGGCCATGCTTTATGGCTTAGAAATCTGTAGTTCTAGAAACATTACCCTCAATATGGTGGATACTGATTCTAAAATTATTTGGAGTTCTCTTAAGGGAGATGTTTCCCCTCCTTGGCACATCACGTACCTCATTCGCAAGTGCAGGGCTCTCCTCCCTAATGGCATTGATATTTCACATACATGGCATGAGGGAAACCGATTGGAAAACTTTCTGGCCTCTAGTACTTCCCAGTCTTTTCCTATTTTGGTTTTTGACCCTCTTGGATCCCTCCCACCAGGTAGAATGGAAGTGGCTATTTTGGATTCTCTCAGCCTCCACTTCTTCAGACCTCCATGAGTTTTGTTCTTCACCTTTCTCCTTTACCCATTCTCCTTCTCTTTAATAAAATAAATTGATTTTTTTCTTCCAAAAAAAAATTTAAGTGGTTTCATGTAAAGAACAAGAATACTCCAAGAAAGCTCAACATCTAATAGAGAGAAAACACAAGTAGGGCTATAAAGACCTTACTCTCTATTCGTATCAAGTGGAGTAGTAATATCAATCACATAAGACAAAATCTCTACATAAAGATTTTTTATATTAATAATATGAGTTGAAATAAAAAATGAGATTAACCACTATCAAATAAAGAATTCACTAATAAAAAATATATAATAATGGTACCTCTCATGGTCATTTGACCCATATCTGCTTCCTCTAGAGGCTCTTCCACTGCATAAAGAAGCTTCATTCTGGTTTCCTATGGCTAGAACCCCTTCGTACTTGAAGAATATGATTTCCCTATAGTATTTGAAATATATGATGATCCTGTTATACTACATGGAGTTGAATATATATGGAAAAACTTTTTTAGGTGACCCAAGTGTCCGCCGAAGCCACATATCTTCAGTGACTCAATGAAAACCCTCTTTAAATTCCTAGGCGTGCTACACTAGTCAAAAACCAACAGACCTCTTCCAAGAATTATAGGAGGTCTAAAAAACCCTACTATCGAGAACCACCATGAGAGTCCTCACACTTCTTCTTTCCTTTAAATTAACTTTCACCACCACTATGAGAGGAAGAATCTCCCAACAACTGTAACTTTCTAGCCAGGTCCATTTTTACCATCAGTGCACTATCCATCACATAAACATAAGAAGACAACTTCATTAAGAAAACCTAATAAATAATATCCTTTTTATGTCTCAACTCACAACTTAAATAATTCATATTCTCAGTCAATAATATCGCTAGTGAGAACTAAACGAGTTCAGAAAAATAGTTTGTTTACTCTTTTATAGTCCTATCAGCCTACTCAAGTTTGAATAACTCTACTACCTCATACAACAACATCGATCCTGGAAAGAAATTATTGGTGAAAATAACTTTTAAGTATTTACACTCTAATCCCTCATACTTCTTCTCTATCACTATAATGTCTCACCGTCTTGTAGAGACCAGAAGCCTGACGTACATGGACATTACATTACTTTTGTGGAATTCTTAGTACATAAAAAAACAGACACACAAGGACCGTAATAGTTTAGTGTATTTGGAAACTTGGAATGTAATATTCTAATCGTGGTGAACGATCTTCAACATCTCCCATAAAGATCTTCCACTTTTTGTTTCCTTACCTAAAACCTTTCTTTTGATCCTGGGGGAAAATAAAACATAAAAAGGGTGAGCTCAAATGCTCAGTAAGGGTAAGCATGGATAAAATAAAACATACCATATATATTTGAACTTAAAAACATGAACATAATGTTTAAACATCAAAATCTTTAGCAACGACATAAAACATGGAAGTACATAAGGCGTAGATCATAATGGAACATAAACCGTGATAAAATAGCATGGGAATAAAACATGCAATTGTGGCATCCATTAAGCACATGTAATGATTTCCATAGTAGCCAAGGCATTGCTGCCAAGACCATCTTAGTGGACAAAGTCCCATTCTGAATCGAGTTCACTCCTCATTTCAGTCTTGTAACACTAAACTAGATTAACTTACCATTCCAGCCATGTCTATCTCATGAGATATAAAATCTTTACCCAATGCATTGGAGGGAGATATAGGTCTCACCCATCTCATAATGAAATCATTCTTACTTGTGACACAAAATAAACATACATCATTCATAATAACCCAATAAATAAAATGGGTTTCATAAACATCATCCCATAATAACATAATACATATAAAAGAAATGGATATCATTTCATAATAAGAAAAGTGAAACCATGTAAATCATAGAGACATTATACTTGAAACATACACATATGAAATAATGTCATCTTAGATGAAAAATGGTTTTGATAAAACACTTGAAAAGAATTCTTGAGGAAAATATCCTTTTTTTCTTCAAAATCATTTTATTTTCACAAAATGTCATGAAATTTTAAAAGAAAAGGATTTTGTTGAAAATAGTCATGAAATATTTTGGAGGAAGCTTCATGAAAACAAGGCTTTATAAAACCGTAAAAATCCTTTCATGTTGTATACATTAAAAAAACATTCTTCTCGTACTTTTGTCAAAAAAGTCAAAAAGTACCTTATAGGGTAAATAAAAGAAAGATTTCTTCCATACCATGAGGTAAAAGTCAAAATGGGTAAAAAGGATTTTAAACATAAATGAAAATACGTTTATAAAACATGGACATGGATGATTTCAATAACGCCAGTAAATACTTACAAATAAGCAATCTCGGATAAAAATGAGATTTGCAAAATTGTCCCTTACCTTAGGTCCGATATGCTTCGTACGTATCCGAACCTCCTGTATAATGATTTAAATAATGTCATTTACTTATTACAGAATCATATTAATTGTTATGATATCATATATGTTTCACTTATGACTTTATATTACCCGTTCTTTTGTAAATTCCATGTTAAAGCAGCGTTTTGGGTAAAATCATTTTATTTATCGTATGTGTTTCGACTTGTCGTTCTTGATATAATTACTTATATCCTGATTTACATAATTACAGAATTTAAAACATTATTTATATATAATATATATTCATCATATGAAAATATATTATAGATCGATAAAAGGAATGAAATACACCGTTCATGGAGACGGTAGGCCGTATGTACGCATGAACGCTGTTTTCGTTTCCCTTTTGAATTGAATGGAATTAATTAAATGACATACATATATATATATATATACATAAATCCAGTATCATTATTATGTAATATATTTCATGATTACTTATTATATATACTTTATAATCATTCATGAATGGTTAACGTGGAGAATGAATCTCATCGCGTCGTGGAGACGGTATTTCGTACGTACGCACGAGCGATGATATCATTCTCATGATCGTGGAATTGTATTGGAGTGTATGTATACTATTTAAGAATCAATATCACTTTACAATAATCATATATAGTTATTATTTACATCATTATACCCATCCAAGTAAGGTGGTGGTGGAAAATAGATTACACCACGGCGTGGAGACAGTATTCCGTACGTACGCACACGCAGTGATTTCGTTTTCCGTAGGATGGATAGATGGTTAAATAGGGTTGTTTCATACTTATAATAACATATAAGTATATTAGTTATACTGATTTTATTACTTCATAATGAAACAACCTAATAATAAGAAGTGGAAGAAGAAATAAAATTGAAAGAATCGGTAACGGACATTACCTCTTCTTTGAAGCGCCTCTTTGAGTCCTCCTCTTAGGGCACTAAAATTGGTCTTTGAAGAAGACCAGGACCTCTAGTATGTTTATAGGGAAGTGGAGAAGATAATTAGTTAGGGTTTGGCCAAGATTGAAGGCTCAAAGTGGTGTGAGGAAGAGAGGGAGGAGGTGCCCTTTTATAAGGGAGGAGAGGGGCACCATTAGAATAACTAAAAGTATTATTTTATTATAAAGTCATATTCGGTTTTAAATAGCTCCAAATTGATTTATTTCTAATCTAAGGTGGGTATGGGTTGAAATCCTATCATACAATAGAATTTAGACAAGTTTAGGTTCCTATTTTAACCTTATCATTTATATTTAACTTTAAGTTAGATAATTTTACTTTTACCGTGTCTTTTTGTGTTCTTACACTATAAGGTTAATAAACTTACTATAACAAGCCAAAATAACCCCAAGTTGTTTATTATTAATATATATAACCTTATCTAAGTCATTTTCCGAACCTTAGATTTTTAGGAATAAAATAACAATTAATAATATAATATTTGTTTTAAAAACTATTTTATGTCAATTTTGACACTATTTAGTAATTGTTTTTTGTGAAAATCATAACAGATGATTAGTTCGAAAAAAGTTAATTAAATCAATACTAACATGTCATATTAACATATAAAATTATTGGAATTCATAAAAAGTCTCAAATTACATTTATTTGGGTATTTATAAGATCAATTATGTCAATATTTCATTAATAAAATAATTACTGCATCATCATTGTGTCATAAATAAATTAAATTATTTAATGTCTAAAAATTAAAAATTAAATATCATTATGTAAGAAATATTTTTAAATTTCTAATGAATATTTATAGTCAAATTTATCTTATGTATAACCCTATATTAAAAATGATTTACTTATTAAACTTTGAAATTAACTATTTTAACCCTTCTTTGAATAAATTAATAATAAATGTCCTAATCTAATCCAAGTGGTCCTAAATGGTCATATTTTATTCCTAAGGTTGCTTTTGGTCGAATTAAACTTATCCAATAGAATTAGGACATGTGTTCGGGTAATAATAATATTATTTTTACCCTTAATTACCCTATTTACTTTTAACCGTGGTAAAAAAAAAGAAAAAAGTTACTATTCACCAAAAATTATTTTCATCTTATTGAACCACATTTTACTTACTGACATCAACTGTGTCTCTCGGATTTTTGAAATTCCACTCACAGAAGCGGTAATATTAAGTTTTATGAAAAATTCAGTTTTTTTAACTACCACTTAGTGGTTTCACTATTAATCAAAAAATGAAAGTTTCCAGAAAAATATCAAAAATTAGGCCTAAGCTATATTTGATATTATGAATTCAAAAATGATGTCTATTTTATCAAATTAAAAACATATCATCTACATTATCTAATTTAAAAATTAATTCCCGTCGTCAAAACAAATAGCATGTTTTTAAGAGATAATAACTATCAAAATATTGACACTTGTTTATAACTGGTTTAAATGTGAAATTACATCCAATGACCAACATTGTATTAAATTGTAAAAATATATTATAAATATACTTTAAAACCACTCAAATTAATAATTTTTCACTCTTAATTATTTCAATTAAAAAATTTGTTTTTTAATTACAATTTAGTAATTTTCACTATTCATCAGAATATGAAAGTTATCCGAAAACTACCAAAATTTCACCCTAAGCTAATTTCGATATTTCGAATCCAAAAATGAAGTCCATTTTGGAAGATAAAATTTATAAAATTTCAAAAAAGTGGTTATTACTATTCATAACGGCTAGTTTTAATAATATTTTAATAGCATATCGTTGTTTAGTGAAACTCGGTATTGCGTACAACACATGCTATCGAGGAAGGTCGCGATTGCGTGTAATGCAAGCCAAGTCAGGGATGCGTGTAGTGCAAGCTCCTTTTGGTGTAGCATACAACACAAGACATCAATAAAATTAAAAAGAATATTTTTCATAAAATCTCAGGGTGTTACATTCTACCCCCCTTAAAATTAATTTCGCCCTCAAAATTCGTCGGGGTTATAAATGGTTTACTACTCAAAAGTTTCTTTAATTGAAACCCACATCGTAAAAAGTAATAACAAAACTTGGCTTTAAAAACTAAAGTATGAAATGTAACGGTTACCCAAATTAACTCATCACTAGGTTTCCACGTAGGAGAACATAGGTGAAAATATGGATATGGAAGAAAAATCTAACCATCATGTTCTAATGGAGATTGGTAGAGAACATGGATATGGAAAAGTCAGCAATCACAAATTCATAGATTTGTGATGATCTAAGGTACCATCTGATTCATCGGATATAAGGGCACTAGGACAACATTTTTGGTTTTCAAGATCATTAAAAGAAATACTTACATGATTTTGGTACAATCTCATTGTTGTTCATTAATTGAACAATTTCCATTTCATCCCTTAATGAAATGAAGTTGAAATTTTTATTCGTGATGTGTTAGCAGATCATGTGATAGAATGATGGGTCATTCCATCTGTCTCAACCAAAAGGTCATAAAATTTATCAAAAATACATAAGTCCATCTATAGTGAGATTAATCATATATGGTTCCTAAAATGGACTTAAACTTCATATATCATATTGCTTAATATAATAAAACTAGTTTCTACTAAACAGGGACTTCCTGTAGGCCAGTGGTAGGCGATAAAGGCCAGTCGCATTTCGGTTGTGGGTTCGATTCCCAGAGCCTTGTCCGACGCGATGGGCTGTCACCCGTCCTGCAGGTTGTCCTTTTTCTAAAACTATATTACCATAACATTACATCAATAATATATAAAAAACCTTTATCCTTAAACAATACTATCTTATGTCCAACATAATCCATTCCAATCTTTAGGCTTATCCATAATACTGCAGTCCACTCTCAAAATATTGTGAAAATGATTACCAGATATTTAATACCATCGTTGATCCCCATATATCATAAGATATGTCTTATTGGTCAAATTCCAAACATTCAAAGGCCTTAATCAAGTATTCTCTTGAAAAATGAATACCCATTAAACCTTAGTGAAAACATGAATGCTGTCAAAAGTTAACTCTTTCCGCATACCAAAATCCTCAAAATTCTATATACTCAAACCATGATATCCCTTATATCAATCATGAGCTCATGAATACAATCAAACATCTCATTATCTTCTTATTCCTTCATTATGCGCATATCATCTACTTTACAAAAATATCTGAATAAACTTCCATGGTTACTAGTACCATTCAACATATACTTTCAAGTACTTTTAGGAAAAAACAATAGTGTAACAATACATAGATAATTATTTATTCCATAGTACCTTTAACTATACAACATAACTCTCGATAAACATACAATCATTCCACCACCTTATAAAACCGTTGACCGAGCTTCAACAATTCTTTCATCTCACATATCATTTGTAGTCTCTTCATCATCAACAACATAAATACTACCCATACAGTCGTACTGATTCTCTTCATGAGACTTTCCCTTAGGGCATTGGTTTGCATAATGCCCGTACATTCGACATTTAAAACATTTAACCATTGTTGATGTCGTAGCAATACCATTATCCTCATCCATGGTGTTAACTGAACCTTTTCCTTTGCACTTACTGGATTTGTGTCCTTCTTTTCCACACCCAAAGCATCTTCCTGTTCCCTTGAAACATTCTCCCCGATGCCTCTTCCCAGATGATTTACATAGGGAAAATTGAACTTTCTTTCCTCTATGATCGTCATGAAACTCCATCTTTCTCTTATTATCCGAGTCAGGAAACTTACCAAATTTGAGTTTATTGATCATATTATGAGATTGCTGATTCGGCATAATAATGATGGTTGGACTTCCAAATCCCATTTCATTTGGTTTCTCATGAGGAATATCATTCCATTGTCCATAATATCCTCCATTATCGTGAATCATCTTGTTTCCAACCACTTTCTAAAACCCAAAAAGAATAGTGTGAGAGGAAAAAATCATGCTAGGGAAAACAACATAGTAAAGGGGGAGCACCCTCAATATCTAACATCTTAGGTTAAATTCTAAGATCGTTACCATAGTTCTAGGACTATTTCCTATATGTATACTTATCCTTAGGTATATCCCTAGACATACCTTAGAAATATCTCTAGGGATCTCCCTAACGTTTTCAAATCCTAGTTTCCAAAGGTTGACTAAACCTTTCCTCTCATACCAAATGTAGAGACCCGAAGCCTGATGTACATGGACATTACATTACTTTTGCGAAATACTTAGTACATAACAAAAACAGACACACAAGGACCGTAATAGTTTAGTGTCTTTGGAAACTTGGAACCTAATCTTCTAATCATGGTGAAAGATCTTCAACATCTCCCATAAAGATCTTCCACTTTCTGTTTCCTTACCTAAAACCTTTCTTTTGATCCTGGGGGAAAATAAAACATAAAAAGGGCGAGCTCAAATGCTCAGTAAGGGTAAGCATGGATAAAATAAAACATACCATATACATTTGAACTTAAAAACATGAACATAATGTTTAAACATCAAAATCCTGAGCAACGACTTAAAACATGGAAGTACATAAGGCATAGATCATAATGGAACATAAACCATGATAAAATAGCATGGGAATAAAACATGTAATTGTGGCATCCATTAAGCACATGTAATGATTTCCATAGTAGCCAAGGTATTGCTGCCAAGACCATATTAGTGGACAAAGTCCCATTCTGAATCGAGTTCACTCCTCATTTCAGTCCTGTAACACTAAACCGGATTAACATAACGTTCCAGCCATGTTTATCTCATGAGATATAAAATCATTACCCAATGCATTGGAGGTAGATATAGGTCCCACCCATCTCATAATGAAATCATTCTTACTTGTTCCACAAAATAAACATACATCATTCATAATAACCCAATAAATAAAATGGGTTTCATAAACATCATCCCATAATCACATAATCCATATATAAGAAATGGATATCATTTCATAATAAGAAAAGTGAAACCATGTAAATCATAAAGAAATTATACTTGAAAAATACACATATGAAATAATGTCATCTTAGATAAAAAATGGTTTTGATAAAACACTTGAAATGAATTCTTGAGGAAAATATCCTTTTTTCTTCAAAATCATTTTATTTTCACAAAATTTCATGCAATTTTAAAAGAAAAGGATTTTGTTGAAAATAGTCATGAAATATTTTGGAGGAATCTTCATGAAAAAATGGCTTTATAAAACCGTAAAAATCCTTTCATGCTGTATACGTTAAAAAAAATTCTTCTCGTACTTTTGTCAAAAAAGTCAAAAAGTACCTTGTAGGGTAAATAAAAGAAAGATTTATTCCATAACATGGGGTAAAAGTCAAAATGGGTAAAAAAAATTTAAACATACATGAAAATACTTTTATAAAACATGGACATGGATGATTGCAATAACCCTAGTAAATACTTACATATAAGCAATCTCGGATAAAAATGAGATTTGAAAAATTATCCCTTACCTTAGGTCTGATATGTTTCATACGTATCTGAACCTCCTATATAATGATCTAAATAATGTCATTGACTTATTAAAGAATCATATTCATTGTTATGATATCATATATATTTCACTTATGACTTTATATTACCCGTTCTTTTGTAAATTCCATGTTAAAATAGCGTTTTGGGTAAAATCATTTTATTTATCGTATGTGTTTCGACTTGTCCTTCTTGATATTATTACTTATATCATGATTTACATAATTCTAGAATGTAAAACATGTTTTATATATAATATATATTCATCATATACATATATATTATAGATCGATAAAAGTAATGAAATACACCGTTCATGGAGATGGTAGGCCATACGTACGCATGAATGTTGTTTTCGTTTCCCTTTTGAATTGAATGGAATTAAGTAAATGACATACATATATATATATATACATAAATCCAGTATAATTATTATGTCTTATATTTCATGATTACTTATTATATATACTTTATAGTCATTCATGAATGGTTAACGTGGAGAATGAATCTCATCGCATCGTGGAGACTGTATTCTGTACGTACGCACGAGCGATGATATCATTCTAATGATCGTGGAATTGTATTGTAGTGTATGTATAATATTTCATAATCAATATCACTTTACAATAATCATATATAGTTATTATTTACACCATTATACCCATCCAAGTAAGGTGGTGGTGGAAAATAGATTACACCACGGCGTGGAAACGGTATTCCGTACGTACGCACGCGCGGTGATTTCATTTTCCGTAGGATGGATAGATGGTTAAATAGAGTTGTTTCATACTTATAATAACATATCAGTATATGAGTGATACTAATGTTATTACTTCATAATGAAACAACCTAATAATAAGAAGTGGAAGAAGAAATAAAGTTGAAAGAATCGGTAACGGACATTACCTATTCTTTGAAGCGCCTCTTTGAGTCCTACTCTTAGGGCACTACAATTGGCCTTTGAAGAAGACCAGGACCTCTAGTATGTTTCTAGGGAAGTGGATAAGAGAATTTGGCAAGGGTTGGCCGAGATTGAAGACTCAAAGTGGTGTGAGAAAGAGAGGGAGGAGGTGCCCTTTTATAAGGGAGGAGAGGGGCACCTTTGGAATAACTAAAAATATTATTTTATTATAAAGTCATATTCGGTTTTAAATAGATCCAAATTGATTTATTTAGAAGATAAGGTGGGTATGGGTCGAAATCCTCTCATTAAATAGAATTTAGAAAAGTTTAGGTTCTTATTTTAACCTTATCATTTATATTTAACTTTAAGTTAGATAATTTTACTTTTACCATGTGTTTTTGTGTTCTTACACTATATGGTTAATAAACTTACTATAACAAGCCAAACGAACCCCAAGTTGTTTATTATTAATATATATAACCTTATCTAAGTCATTTGTCTGAGCCTTAGATTTTTAGGAATAAAATAACAATTAATAATATAATATTTGTTTTAAAAACTATTTTATGTCAATTTTGACACTATTTAGTAATTGATTTTTTTGAAAATCATAACAGAATGATTAGTTCTAAAAAAGTTAATTAAATCCATAATAACATGTTATATTAACATATAAAATTATTTTAATTCATAAAAAGTCTCAAATTAAATTTATTTGGGTATTTATAACATCAATTACGTCAATATTTCATTAATAAAATAATTACCGCATCATCATTGTGTCATAAATAAATTAAATTATTTAATGTCTAAAAAATTACAAATTAAATATAATTATGTAAGAAATATTTTTATCTTTCTAATGAATATTTATAGTCGAATGTATCTTATGTGTAACCCTATATTAAAAATGATTTACTTATTAAACTTTGAAATTAACTATTTTAACCCTTCTTTGAATAAATTAATAATAAATGTCCTAATCTAATCCAAGTGGGCCTAAATGGTCATATTTTATTCCTAAGGTTGCTTTTTGTCGAATTAAACTTATCCAATAGAATTAGGAGATGTGTTGGGGTAATAATAATATCATGTTTACCCTTAATTACCCTATTTACTTTTAACCGTGGAAAAAAAAAGTAAAAAGTTACTATTCACGAAAAATTATTTTCATCTCATTGAACAACATTTTACTTACTGACATCAACTGTGTCTCTCGGATTTTTGAAATTCTACTCACAGAAGCGGTAAAATTAAGTTTTATGAAAAATTCAGTTTTTTTAACTACCACTTAGTGGTTTCACTATTCATCATAAAATGAAAGTTTCCAGAAAAATACCAAAAATTAGGCCTAAGCTATATTTGATATTGTGAATTCAAAAATGATGCCTATTTTATCAAATTCAAAACATATCATCTACATTAACTAATTTAAAAATTAATTCCCGCCGTCAAAACAAATAGCGTGTTTTTAAGAGATAATAACTGTCAAAAGATTGACACTTGTTTATAACTGGTTTAAATGTGAAATTACATCCAATGACCAAAATTGTATTAAATTGTAAAAATATATTCTAAATATACTTTAAAACCACTCAAATTAATAATTTATCACTATTAATTATTTCGATTAAAAAATTTGTTTTTTAATTAAAATTTAGTAATTTTCACTATTCATTAGAATATGAAAGTTATCCGAAAAGTACCAAAATTTCACCCTAAGCTAATTTCGATATTCCGAATCCAAAAATGAAGTCCATTTTGGAAGATAAAATTTATAAAATTTCAAAAAGTGGTTATTACTATTCATAACGGCTAGTTTTAACAATATTTTAATAGCATATCGTTGTTTAGTGAAACTCGGTATTGCGTACAACACACGCTATCGAGGAAGGTCGCAATTGCGTGTAATGCAAGCCAAGTAAAGGATGCATGTAGTGCAAGATCCTTTTGGTGTAGCGTACAACACAAGACATCAATAAAATTAAAAAGAATATTTTTCATAAAATCTCGGGGTGTTACAGTCTCTTTCTCGGTCCCTCCAACACAAAGGTGGAACACTTCGCCTTTATTTCCTAAGGTGTCTCCAAGAAATCTAACAAATGATCAATCCAACTCAACTATTACTCATCCTCTTAAGTATAATTTGATCCCTTTAACACTACTGGCTTCTGGTAAAAGAATTGTTGATAATGATCCTGGAGAACATCCTTTTGAGGTTTCATACCTGGAACCTGAACGAGAGATGGTGGTGGTGCCTTTACTAGAGCTTAGATAGTATTCACAACCACCTCAACCAATCTTAGGTCCATAAGAGGATTTGCGTTTTGAGCTTCAGTAGAAGCTTCTTCCTGGATCTGATTCAAACTTCTTCTTAGAGTTATGGTGAAAAAAGAAATAGCATACAAAAAATAGGACATTAGATTAACACTCAAATAGAACAACAAGGGTAAATTAATCACAATAGATAAACAACCAAGATTTATATTTCACACTATCCAAATAAAAAGAAGGGAAAACACTAGAATAAATCTATAAGATATCTTCCCCAAACCACCCCTAGTTACATAAGGTTAATTACAGTGAGATATGGCCAACCAATCAATCACCACTACCTCCTATGTCCCAATTATATTACATAATGCATACTAACTTCAAGACAAGAAGCTCAACCTGAAGCTTTGATACCACTTTGTCATAAACCAACCCGAGTACCCTGGTATCCCGATAACCAAGCCAGCATTGACATATCCCAAAAGGAATTCTCAATCCCCACATGTTGGAGACTAGCACCTCGAATCTTACAAAATAAAATTGGGAATGAGTTTTTTACAAACATTACAGAAGCGAATACAAATAATTCAATATTTATACCAAATAAAATCCACAAGGTGAAATTTACCAGAATTCAAACAGGTATAAACAACCCAAAGTACTATATCAATGTAACAAAAACATGAAAAAAATTCTAAATTCCCAACTCCCACGCAACTCACCATGTCCATAGATCAATAGTTAGAACTACCTCCATGTGGTGATTTACCCCCTCTCAAACCTACAATGATAAAATATAAAAACACCTAAAGTAATATGTAGGGTGTGAGATAAAATCTCAGTAGGGTATCACCAAGGATTCGGTAATATATTTCAATATTTAATTATACAAATAGAGATATTTCAATTTTCAAATAAACAGTTTTGTAATTTCAAAATCATATTTAAACAAATCATGATTTACATTTCAAATGATGGAAATACATTTTAAAAAATGATTAACTTTTCAAATGATGGAATATTTCTAAAAAAATAGATTAATAAAACATTTTATATCAAATAGTTTATATAAATTCTGAAGGTATGTAAAATAATTTAAAAACAATGTAATACATTTATATCTCAAATATAAATAAACGAGCATCATGGTCATCTATCGAGAGGTTTGACAGTTACTTGTTATGGGATCCTCAAACACTCATGTGATAATAAAAATAATGTTGACACAAATCCCTCGATACTGGAAACAGTGTAATCATCTATCTCATACTAAGGAATAAGTTGTGCTAAAAGAAGTTTTTCTTAATTTTGTAAAATGTCAATCCTATGTTAGGGAATTCCCATCCTAGTGTGATTGTACCAAATAACTCACTAGCTACCTAGCCTTTCATGTGTTATGGTATAAATCAATAATGGAAAATTTATTTTAAGAAAAATTAAAATACAATTAATTCCCATTCTCTCATTTCAAAAATTTCAATTTTCCATTTAAAAACTAAAATTAGTTTTAAATCCATACATTCCTTTTCCAAGATAAAGTCCAAAGGTTTCTATCAAAACCCTTTTATGTCATTTCTTCCCAAATAAGAATTTGTGATCAATTAAAAATTCAATTTCCATAATTATATTCAAAATTTTAGTTAATACAATTTCCATCAATTACACAATTTAAATTTATCAATTTAAATTTTCACAATTTTCAATAATTTTCACAATCACACCCCAATTCAATGGAATTGGGGGTTTCCCCAATTTCATACCAAAATTTAATTTCCAAAAAACCCAATTAAATGGAGATGGGTTTTTAATCAATCAATTGATAGTAATTTATTTATAATAAAATTTTAATTTAAATCAATAATTGAGTTTAAATCAAGCAATTTGGGGATAATAAAAAATAGGCATCACAACGGAACCACCTACCTCAGAATCATGAGATATAAAAACTCTAAACCCTAATCAAGATTTTCCTATGAAGAACTATGATAATGGAAATCAGAAATCAAAACTAGTTTTAAGATCCCAAAATAGATGTTATTAAATCCTTAAATCAACAAGAAGATCTAAGAAACCCTGGGGAGGAAAGAGGAGGGAGAGGGAGAACGATAATGGGAAAGGGAAACTAATAGAGAGAGGATCATATGTTGTTTTCCTAGCATAAATTCACTTTTATAGGGGTTATGAGGTTCCAATAACTTATCTCAGGAGATATTAGGGAATTTTATATTGGCTTGAGGTCATACTGGTCCATTAGAGTCTAAAAAGAGGGGTTTCTGGTATTTAAAAAAATCAGGATTAAAAATCCCATATGCATGGTTAGCTAGGCAGAGTTACATAGTTTAGAAAAAATGTGTTCCTCAGACATGTGTCTATTTTAAATGGGCTACATGGTTTCTACTAAGTGGGAGCATAGTCTATCAAACCATGTGCCAATCGTGCAAAACCCCATTCCTTGGGTTTGCACGGTTTTCCTTGAGAGGGTGCATGGTTTGGGAAAACCATGTGCCAACCATGCACTAGCCCAAAAACATTCAAAAAATTAAAATTTTCACATGATTAATCCTTAAACAAAACAAAACCAAAGTATGGTAAAAAAGAAAAGGTTAGGAATACTTGAAAAAGGTAATAGTATGTTACATGATGTTTTCCAAATAGAATAAAGAGGAGGAAGATCGTATTCAGAGTTTCTTAGAATAGACTGGGTCATCGAAATGGAAAAATAGGACTGATTATTCCAAACTAAGATAGATGCAGTTCATAATTAACTCAGTAGTATTTTGGTAGATACTTATTTATATACTAAGAAATTGGACTGAAGAATCGAACTTGGGTTATTAGACTGAGAATCATTATGAAGTTCATATAAGTTACTACCTACTAATAGGTACAAAAGTGAAGAATTGTTTTGAATTTTATTTTAGTAAAAGCTACAAAGTAAGAACAATAAAATGTTTTGAAGATATTTTTTAATTTTTCTTAATTTATTACAAAAATTTTAATTACATCATCTCGTTTTACTTAATGAACACACACTATTTTATTGAACAAAATGTTACATAAGTGTAAGGCCATACCCAAGTTATTGTATCCACACAAAAGGATTTTTTTTATAGTGGATTGTGTAACACCCTAATATTTTATCATATGTATCTTTTAAATTTAATCTCTATGATATCTTACATTGCACTCAAGATTGAGTTTTACTGAACAATAATATATTGTTATTTAATATAATAAGATATAACTTAGCTACTAAATTCGTGGAAATGAATAGTATTAACCAAATTATGAAATTTATATATTATATATTGAATAAAATATTTTTACATTCATTCTAAAGATTTTATAGGCATAATATAATAATAAATCCAATATTACACATTAAAAGGCAATATTTTTATAAAAGTTGTTTTACTGACTTTTGATGGCACACTTGTTTTAAATATATTTTTTGACACTTTTATAAATTATCATTGTAAAAATAAATTTCTTATTTTAAATTTTAATATCAAAATTTACACTGATTTAATTTTTTTTATTTTTGTGATAAGTTTCATGTTTGGATGAATAGTGAAAAAATATTGCATTTTAATTGAAAACAACATTTTTGTCTAAATAATTTATAGTGGTTAATTATATTTTTTGTTAGTTTTAAGGTATAATTGGATAAATTTTTTATAATTTAATCTAATTTAGGTCATTGGCCTCAATTTCACATTGAATTTGGATATAAAAACATTTCAATATTTTGAATGTTTTCACTTTAAAAACTCGTTTTCTCATTCAATCAACAGAATTAATTTTAAATTAATTACTGAAACTTATATATTTTGAATTTTGAAAAATGGATTCCAAATTTAGAATCAGTGGGTTCAAATTATGTAAATAGTTTCATTGCGTTTTTGTAAATTATGAATATTAACTATAGTAATTGTTATTAATACGAATAAAGGTAAATCATGTAATTAAGGGTAAAAGTAATATTATAAATATTATAAAATTATCCTAACACTTTTCATAATTTTATTGGATGAGTTATTTTAGACTAATATCATTCTTGAGCAGATTCTATGGCCTCTTATAGCCACTTGGATAAATTTTATCCTTTTTTTAGTATTTTATTATATGGAAAGTCCAATATGTCATACTCATGTTTTTAATAAGTATTACATTTTTATACATGGTTATTCTGAATATATCTTCAAATATAAATATTAATTTTAAATATAAAATGTTTATATTCATTATTATAATTTGTTTTTAATTTTTTGGGACAAATTTATTAAATTAAAGGGTTTCAAAATGATGATACAATAATTGTTTAATTAATGTACATATCAAATAAATGTTATTTAAAATTTTAAAATATCTATAATTTTATATAATAAATGTCATAAATGAAATTATTATATGACCTTGACATATTAGGTATATATTAAAAAAAAAAATTTATTTGTTTTATTTATATTTTTTTAAAATACATGAAATTAATTGTGTCAAAATTGACATTAATGATATTTTAAAATAAATAATATTTTATTCAATTATTTAAAATTCATAAAAATATAAAATTAGGAAAAATTATATATATATGGTTTAAAATTTATTCCATGGCTCATTTAGGGTTTTTTTTAATTTTATAGTAACTATATTAACCCTTAAAGAGTAAAAAATAAACTTGTCATAGTAAGAGTTAAAGGGTTTAAATAAGGGTTAAAGCCAAAATATAAGGGTAATAATGTGACCTAAACTTGTCTAAAAATTATGTTTTGAGATTATTTCGACCAATTATATTCTTATATTCCAAATAAATCACTTTGGAGCCATTTCGAATTGAATATTAATTTATATTAATTTAATATTTTTATAGTTTCAAAAAGTGACCCTCACCTCAATTATAAAAGGGAACCCCTCCCTCACTTTCTCACACCACTCTGATCCTTATATATTGACAAAAACTTACACATTTCTCCTTAAAACTTTACTACCTTCATACTAGAAGTCTTAATTTGTGAATAAATCTAACAAAATAAGTCTTTTTTGTGAAATCAAAAAGAGATACCCAAAGAGGAGGTAATGTTCATCAATTAACATTTTTGATTTATTTCTTCCCTAAACCCATTAAATTATTGTTATTTAAGGTTTATATAATAACCCCAGTGTTATAAATATATAGATATAATTTTAAGGGTTAAATATAATCTCACACACACTTTCATCATATGAAATACATAATCATCGTTTGTGTATATGGAGGACTACCGCCTCGCGAACCGATGTCGTTTGTTCTTCCATTTCTGCCTTTCATGGTTAGGAATAATGATGGAATTTATATTTATATTTTATATATTTTATATTTATGATTTATTTATTTTTATTTAATTATTATATAATTCATATCCTCATGTTTTCCATCTTTTTTAAATATAATAACTTATTTTGTAAACATGTGGACTACCACCTCCTCAAACTAATGTAATTCATTCACACTTTACATGGAATGTATTGAGGCTGGGTCTATTGAACTTGAATGATATATATGAAATAATAATTCTACTATAATTATATTAATTACATTATTTCTTTCAAAGAAAATGGAAACAAAATTCTTCTTTACGTACAACCTACCATCTCTATGAACGGTGTATTTCATTTTCTATTTATATCTTTTAATGATTAATATAAATACATATATAATGAATATATATTGTATTTATTTAATGTTTATCTTTATGGAGATTATTAAATAATGATATAAGTAATAGTATCAAAATATAACAAATGAAAAAACATGCAAAAAACAAATCAGTTATTACTCGAAACATAACATTAACATGAAATTGTTGATAAATGAGTAATATAATGTCATACTTAAATCATATATGGTTTTATATAAATAAATGTTGTCTTATTATAGATTTATAACAAACCTATATTTATTATATAGGAGTTTTGAATGAGTACGATGAGATTCAATAAAAAAAATTTCTCAAAAAAAAGGAGTTACAAAAGTATGAAAGACAGAATGTTATTACAATCCTTATCGTAAAAGGGGAGAGAAACATCAGGAAACTCATCAAGCTAGGTAACATCCTGATTGACCCCCTTGTTGGGAAGACTATCAGCAACCATGTTCGCTTCACGGAACACATGTGTGGAAATTTAATTGAGGTCCATGAGCGAAGCAAGGAATTTCATCCATTGAGAGGTAAGTGGCCATACAAGGTGTACCACCCGCTTCCAAATAGCTTAAACAACAGTGGTTGAATCACATTCAATCCATAGATGAGATTCAATACATAATATATGATATTTTTTCTCACTTTTACTTCTATGGAACACATTCCATATACACTACTTGATTATTTTGTGTGGGGTATATATTTCCCATGAGTATATTTTAGTATTATTACTCTAAATATTGTAGTACTTTAATATCTATATAATTTTCTTTCTTTCATGGTGCATATGATTGACTGATTATAAAGTGGTAGGGGGTTATTGCACATTCCCATCATTATTTGGGATTGTTTTTGTTTAATTCTCCACTAGGGAATATTTCTATTCCATGTTAGTGTCTTGTAAAAATGTTTTCAAATATGTTTTTTACTATTCTATAATGATTTGTTAAAGTCAATTTTGCCCCTTTTACAAAATTCTTTAAAATGAATCTTCCCGTCAGTTTCCAAAACAAGGTACTTTATGAATTTTATTACAAAATTAAAAGGAATGTTTTTTTAACTTATACAGAATGAATAGAATTTTCCAATGTCATTATTCCCTAATATTTTGAAGCATCATTTACAACTTTACAAGGTTATTTTAAAAGAAATTATTTTATTTTATAAATGCATTTCCTTTTAAATAAATTATTACAATGTGCTAATGGATTACATCTCAACTTACATTCCATTTAGAATTTTTCTTTGTTATGAACCAATTTACTTAATGTAGTGTATATAATACCCTTTTGTCATTTAATATAATGATTCACTCATAAAATATATACCATTTTAATATATGTTCTTTAGTATGACAATTATTTGATTATCTATGGGAATATTTATAAATCCATATTGTTTATTCAATACAGACATTTGATAAGGAATATTATTTATTAATTAAATAGATTATTAGGTATATGAATAATGATTTAGACAAGTATGAAATGGGTTGGAGACAATTTAATGTAATCCCCTTGATGCATTGGTAGTCTCATGAGATTAATCAATGAGCCAAATCAGATGGGTTTCTATTTGATATGCCAAACTATCTTACAAAAGGTCTTGGTAGTAAACGTACCATGTACCTAGGAAACATAGCATCCAATAATTAATAATTTCATCTATTGAGAATTTAGTTATTATTATTATCCATGATATTATTTATTTTACATTATCTATGGATGAATTTAATACTCACCTTATTTATTAAATGGTATGTGTTTTAGTCATTTTCCATTCCATATTGATTATTCCTTTTCTAGTTATTTGGATGACATGTGTTTTCAGTTATTAACTTTACCATATAGATTTTTTCTGAATTATTCATTATTTATTCTATTTTATATACACTTATTGATCATTTTATCTCACACTTATTTTTTTTCCTTCCCCAAGAATCCAAGAAGTATACAAGGAAACATATGCAAGGATATGCTAGATGGAAAAAATTTATCCTCAAAAGAAAAAATAATGTTGTAATTAGTGTATTCATTTGTAATAAAAGACTCATGTATGTATCTGGTTTACCAAGACTACAAAATTAATCAGTCGTTCAGGATGCATTTCTTTGTAATCATGCCAATGTAATGTTAGAATACAGTGACTCTGGGCTTACTACGGTCGGGTCACTTCAGTTGGTATCAGAGGAAGTTTAGTAAAAAACATGGGAACTAGATTTAGGAAAACATATATTAGATAGCATAGTCCTAAGGTAAAATTTAAGGATAAGTATAGAATAACATCCTAAAGTTTATGTAAAATAGATATTATGTGGTTTTCCTAGAATTAAATCCATGTATGCACACTAAAAGTGGACAATGTTATGGAACAAACATACCTAGGGGTAACAACTCTAAAAAGGTATATCAGGACTCACTCAAGCATAACCTAGTACGCAATAATGGGTCTTACTACGCACCTGGTTTAACACTCCTAGGGGAAATTTTAAGGTTAATTAACATTTTATATACAAACCATTATGAATTATTTGAATATATGATGAAAATTAATAACCTAGGTTAAGTATAAGGTGTTTTATATTGAAAATAAAGTTTCATGATATTCTATAAATGATTATATGTTTTTATCAATGTGATTATTGTTACTCACACTATGCTTTCTGTTAATAGTCAATGTTTAGAACCCAAAAGAGTCATGTTAATATTGAATATGAAGGAAAATGTGGTGGTGATGTGAAACCAAATGGGATGTTGATAGGAGCGAAGATATCATGATCATGTCTAGTCAATTTTCACAAAATATTATTAACAACTTATACCTCAACAAACTCCCAAACTCAACAAAGAAGAGAAGGATAGAATCAAATAAGATCTCTAGTAGTGGGGACCATTGATAAAAGAAAGATTTATTTTCATCATGAAATAAATTTGGAAGGATACCCCTAGGAAAGTGTCTCAACAGAATAGAGTAATGATTTATGTGTGTGGAAGAAGGACATGAATCAAAGAATTGATGAGGGAAAATGAAGAGTGTGATGGAAAGAAATAAAACTCATCCTAATAATCTTTTTTAGTTCATTTTCATAAATGTGGTGAACATGGGTATTACTCATGTCAATTTCTTCTTCTATGGGATAAACTCTAAACCATGGAAGGACCTATTTGGAAATAAATGGATGAATTATTTATGTATTGAGGTTGTATTGAAAACATTAGTTAAAAAGGATATTTAGTGATTAAACTTATTTTAATAATGTCCATCATATTTATTTTGTAAGTATTATTAATATGGTTTTAGGAAAAGGAGAACTTGTATTTTAGGTGATAAACCATCGCATCTGGTAAATCTTTGGGGTTGGAACCCACAATTGAAGGGTGACAAGGGTACAATACCTACCACTAGCCTACATGAATTTATGGTTAGAATGACATTTTTTAGTTAAACTATCTAATGGATAAATCTTATTTGGATTTTGGGGACATTTTTTATCAAATAGATAGCCTTGGGATTGGAAAATGATTTGGTGAGTTAGTGATTAATATTATTTTAGAAAATGTTCACTACTTGGAAAATCCTATAAGATTAAGGTAAACATAATATTTTTCAGAATAAAGGTTAAATTTTATTTTTTCATTAAAATATGATTTTATTGAGGACTTATGGTGATTCAGGTTAATTATGGAAATGATAATTATATCATAAAGATTATTTGATTTAGGAAATTAATTTTTTTGTTATAAGACATTAAGATTGATTGATGTTATTTTTAAAACTATATCATAAAATACTTCTGATTTTTGGTTCATAGTCCAAAATATTTTTGAGGAAGAATAGTTATTTTTTTATGATATATGTTGATCTTTTAGTAGTACTGTTGAATTTTTGGATATATATTTATTTTACATCATTTAAAGGTTTATTATTTTTTATAATTATATTATATTATCCTAAACATTTTGTTTTTGGTTAATGTATAAATGTTGTAAAAATATATAATTATACTTTTTTGGATTTTGGTATCCATATATATTGATTTAAATTCTTCAGGCATGAAAAATTCATCTTAAAAACCCATCATTTGTAGAAAAGATAAGTTTTTAGTAGAAATTGACTAAAAGATGAAACCCTACATGTTAAGTAAGTATGTTTACTTATGTTATTATTCTTGGAAGTAAATAAATTCCTTAATTTTAGGAAAATGATTTTGAAATTAAAACTTTATCCTTTTACTTTTCTTTCAGAGAAATCAATGGTCTTTTAACCAATCATAGATTTATGGTTTCGTGATTGTTAACATTCTCATGAACATGTTCTCTATCACTCTCCATAATAACTTTATATTTAAATTTTTCTTAAAAATTTATGATTCCACTTATTTTATTTTATTCAAATGCTTATTTTTGTGTTAACCTTCACATTTCCCTTCCCCTCTTATTATTAATATGTGTTGTTAGCCCTATTTATGATGTGGGTTTTTCAATAACAATATTTTAAAATATAAAACCTTTGATTATCGAGATCAAGTTTGAATTGAGAGGATGCAATTTATTAAAGGAGGGTATAATTAAAACCACATGATTTTATGGTATGTGTCTTTTTAAATTTAATCTCTTTGATATCTTATGTTGCACTCAAGATTGAGTTTTACCGAACAATAATATATTATTATTTAATATAATAAGATATAACCTAGTCATTGAATTGGAGGGAATAAATGGTATTAAAAAATTAGTAAATTTATATATTATATATTTAATAAAATGTTTTTATATTCATCCAATTATTTTATAGTCATAATATAATAATAAATCCAATTTGATGCATTAAAAGGCCATATTTTTATAAAAGCAGTTTTTCCACCTTTTGATGATGCACTTGTTTTAAATCTATTTTTTGACACTGTTATAAATTTTATTTGAAAAAAATATTCTTCTTATTTGAAATCATAATACCAACATTTATTTTTATTGAATTTTTGGTATTTTTGTGATAAATTTCATATTTTTATGAATAGTGAAAAATACTACATTTTAATTGAAAAAATATTTTTCATCATAATAATTTGTAGAGTTTAATGATATTTTTAATTATATTAAAGTATAATTAGATAAATATATTTTCAGATAAACTAATTTAGTTCATTGGAATCAATTTCACTTTGAATTGAGATAAAAAAAACATTTCAATATTTTGCATGTTTTCACTTTAACAACTTATTTTCTCATTTAGTCAATGAGATTAATTTTAAATTAATTAATGAAACCTATGCATTTTTAATTTTAAAAAATGGATCCAATATTTAAAATTATCAATTTAAAATTATTTAAAAATATTCCTTTTATTTTTTTACATTTTGTATAGTAACTTTAGAAATTTTTATTAACACAGTTAAAGGTAAATCGAGTACTTAAGGGTAAAAATGATATTATAAATATTTGAAAATTACTCTAACAATTATCCTAATTTTATAGGATAAGTTATTATTGATAAAAAATCATACTTTTTATGATTTTATCTACTCTTGGATTCATTTGGATGAATTTTAGCCTATTTTAGTATTTTATTCTAAGGAAAGTTCGATATGTCATACTCATGTTTTTAATAAGTATTACATTTTTTATATATGGTTATTCAAAAGATATCATTGACTATGAATATTAATTTGAAGTATAAAATTTTTATATTCATCATGATAATTTTTTTTAAAATTTTAGGGGAGAAATTATTAAATTAAAGGTTTGCATAATGATGATGCAATAATTGTTTAATTAATTTACTTATCAAATAATTGTTTTCAAAATATTAAAATAAATATAATTTTATATAATTAATTACATCCATAAGTTTCATATATGAACTATAAATATTATGGATGTATTAAAGGTTTTGTTTTGAAATTATATTATGAATTGATATTTTTAAAAAGTTCTGAAATGAATAGTATCAAAATTGACATTAATGGTATTTTAAAATAAATAATATTTTATTAAAATGTATAAAATTCATAAAAGTATAAAAATTGTATTAATGATTTATATAAGGTTTAAAATGCTATACATGAATCATTTATGGAAATTTTAGAATTGTATAGTAACTATATTATCCCTTAAAGAGTAAAAATCAATGTTGTCACAATAAGAGTTAAAGGGTTTAACTAACGGTTAAAGCCAAAATGATAAGGGTAAAAATGTGACCTAAATCTATCTAAAAATTATTGGATAATAGTTTTTCGACTCATACTCATTTTTTATTTTAAATAATTCTCTTTTGAGACATTTTTAATTTAATATTAATTTATATTAATTTAATATTTTTGGAGCTTCCAAAAGTGCCCCTCGCCTCAATTATAAAAGGACGTCTCCTCCCTCAATTCTTCACACCAAATTTTGCCCCATAGCACGAAAAAAACTTCTCATTTATCCTCCCAACTTCTATAAATTCATCCTAGAATCAATATTATTAGAATAAACACAACCAAATAAGTCCTTTTATGCAAATCAAAAGGAGACACCCAAAGAAGAGGTGATGTTCATCAATAAATTCTTTTGTTATATTTCTTCCCTAAACCTATTAAATTATTTTTATTTCATCTTTATATAATAATATAGGTATCCGTAGTATACTAATATGTTGTTATATTATGGGTTATATGTACACTAAAACACACTTCCATCAAATGGGATACACAATCATCATTCATGTGTACGGCGGACTACCGCCTTGCGAACTGATGTCATTCATTCTTCCATTGGAACCTTTCATGGTTTGGAATAATGATGTAATTTATATTTAAATATATATATATATATATATGATATTTAAGATTTATTTATTCTTCTATAATAATTATATAAAACCTAAATTCATGCTTTACATTCTGAATAAAAATGATAACTTCATTTATGGACGTGTAGACTACCGCCTCCTCAAAATGATGTGATTCATTCACAATTTACGTGGAATGTATTAAGGATGGGTATAGTGAAAGTATATGATATATATGAAATAATAATTCTACTATAACTATATTAATTTCATTCTTTCTTTTCTATACAATAAGAAAATGGAAACAACATTCTTGCATACGTATGGCCTACCATCTTTAAAAACATTGTATTTCATTTTCTATTTTTATTTTTATAGATTATTATAAATACAAATATATTTAATATATATGATATTTATATCATGGTTATAATTATGGATATCCAGAAATCATGATATAATTAAGAGGATAAAAAATATAACAAATCAATACACATGTGAAAAACAAAGTGTTTATTACCCAAAACAAAACATTAACATGAAATTGTTAACAAACTTGTAATATAAAGGCATAATTAAATCATATATAGTATTATATAACTGAATATGGTTTTGTGATATATTTATAATAAACCTATATTTATTATAAAAGATTTTTTAATTATTATTATGAGAGTCAAGACATAATGTAAGGGATTTTGGTCTTACATTTATTTCTATGGGACATGTGCCTTATACAATACTTGATTATTTTGTGTGGTGTATATACTTACCATTATTGTATTATATGATTATTAATCTATATATTATGGTATTTTCATATCCATATAATTTTATTTCTTTCATTAGGCATATTATTCTACTAATTATAAAGTGGTAAGGGGTTATTTCACAATTTCATCATTATTCGGGATGGTTTTTGTTTAAGCATCCAATGGGGAATATTTCTCTTCCATGTTAGTTTCATATAAAAATGTTTTCAAAAATGTTTTTTTACTATTATCTAATGATTTTTTAAATTTATTTTTACCCCTATTTTAATTTATAAAAAAATCATTAAAAGGAATATTCATTTCATTTTCTAAAGAAAGGTAATTTATGACATTTCTTACAAAAGTAAAAGGAATATTTTTGACTTATACAGCATGAATGGAATTTTCCACCATCATGAAACCCAAATATTTTGAATAATCCATTATAATATTAAAAGGTTCTTTTCAAAGACAATATTTTCTTTTATAAATTCAATTCCTTTTAAATAAATTATTACAAAGTGTTAAGGGATTTTGTCTCAATTTACATTCTATTGATACTTATCCATTTTTATGAACCAATTCACTTAATGTTGTGTATATACTACCTATTTCATTAATATTATTATTCACTCATAAACCATGTACCATTTTTACATATAGTATTTATATTGACATTTATTTGATTATCTGGGGAAATATTTATAAATCTATATTTAAATACAAATATTCCCTAAGGCACATTGTTTATTAATTAAGTTGATTATTCAATATATAAATAATGATTTGGAATGGTATGATATAGGTAGTGGACTATTTTAATTAATCACCTTGAGGCATTGGTAGTCTTATGAGATAAATCAGTTTTCCAAATCAGATGGGTTTCTACTTGATATACAAAACCATCTTTTGAAGGATCTTGATGGTAAAGGTACTATATACCAAGGAAACTTGGTGTTCAATATTTAAAAATTTACTCTATTGATAATTTAGTTATTATTATTATTATTATTAACCATGAGATCATTCAATGACATTATCTATGTATGGTTTTCATTCTCCACTTATTTATTAAATGGCATGTGTTTCAATTATACTTAATAAAAATTTATATTTGGATGGCATGTGTTTCAATTATTTACCATGCCATATTGATTATGCCTTATATAGTTTTTGGAATGGAATGTGTTTCCAATTATTTACTTTGACATATAGAGTGGTTCTCAATGATTCATTATTTATTCTTCTTTACTGACCATTATTGATCATTTATGCTCACCCTTATATTTTTCATTCCCCATGAATCCAAGAAGTGTACTAGGAAATATATGAAAGGATATGCAAGATGGAATAAAGTTATCCTTGAAAGAAAAAATTAAATTGTAATTAGTGTATTCATTAGTCATATAATACTCATGTTTGTATATGGTTTACCAAGACTACTAAAATGATTGGTCTATTGGGATTAATTTCATTATAATCATGCTAATAAAATTTTAGAAGACACTGAAATTGGGATTACTAGGGTCAGATCACTATAATTGTTTGGTATTGGATTGTTTCCAAGCCATGAAAAGGATGTAGCTACTCTTTTTGAGTAGTTAACCCTAAAAATACTTATGTTCTTGTGGATGTGTAAATGTTTTTTTAGTAAATTGATAATTATTTAACAAGAGGAAAATGTTTTTTTTAATAAAGGAATCTTAAAATAAAATATTACCACTGATTCACCACCACCCTTCTCCTAATGATAGATTGATCCTAACTGTGAACTATCAATAGGTATTAAAGGGAGGTTCCCTTTCTTTTTCTCTTTGCTGAAGTGTTTGAAGAATAATTTATTATGAATAATCTGAGTTGTTTGAATAGTAATGGGATTATAATCTTAAATGATAGGAATTATCAAATATATAATGATATAATTCTTTTATATCATATGTCTCTTAGAAATAAGGTTTCCAAAGCTACTGTAAATAGTTTTTACCCTTATGTTGTGAATTCTCTTCATACAACTGCTGATAAGTAGAATATTGAGAATAATGGAAAAGCTAAAAATAAATTACTCTCATCATTATCTAAAATTGATTTTATTAGATTAAATAGAGTTTCTACTACTAAAGTTATATAGGATAATCTTAAGAACATTTATAAAGGCAATATAAAAGTGAATAATGAAAAGTTACAAATTTGGAGATCAAAGTATAAGGATCTCAATATGGGTGAGTATGAATTTGTTGGTGGATTTGTTACCAGGGTGAATGAAATTTATAGAACTATTATATGTCTTGGTGGAAATTTGGAAGATTCAACTATTTCTGGAAATATATTTAGAATTATTTCTGAAATTTTAATACCAAATTTTCCACATTGGAAGATAGAGATCCAGAAACATTATCTAAAGATTGTTTTCATAGTAATAAAATAACTTATGAAATGAGATGGGAGAAAGAAATGAAATGAAAAACAAAATCTGATTGTTAAAAATATTTTAAGGCTTCCAAGAAATAAAATTCTTAGAAAATTATTAAATAAGAAGAATCTTGAGATTATAATTCTAAAAATTCGGTATGTAACAAGATTGATAAATTATTATGCTTATTTTCTAACTTTTTTTAATGAAGTATAAAAAATTATATAGGGAAACATCCCTTAATATGTTTTGGATGTTTATAATCTAGGAAATTTGTTTCTAATTGTCTCCAAAGAGGTGATGAAGAATAAATTAATGAAGAATAAAGTAATAAATATGAAATTCATGAAGAGGAAAGAATGATAATAAGATCTTTGAAGAAATAGGGTGATATGGAAAAACCTATTCTAAGGGAGAATATATGAAGTTATCCAGATCCAAAAAGGGAATATTTTTGTCTAATGATGATTATAGTGAAGAGTTTACAAATATTTCTGAAGAAACAATGTTCATTGAGATAGTTAATGAGGAAATTTTTTTAGCAATGAAATTAGTTGTTATAAATAATAATATACTCATTCAGAATTTCATTTTAAAGAAGAATTACAAGAATGACAGGGAAAGTTTGAAATGCTTGAGAATGAAACTAGAAAATTGAAAAATGAAATATCCTCAAAAAATCAATAATTGTTTCATGATGAAAAAGTTAAGCTACTAGAAGATAATGATGACCTAAAGAAATCTATTGAGAAAGAAAAGAATCAGAGTAAACATATAGAAGTTAAGATGAAAGAAAAAGAAGAATAATTGGTTCTTATTCAATAAAAACTTTCTAATGTTTTTTATAGGGTTAAAAATTTCAATAAATATATCTCTGAAGTTGGTGAAAGATATGTAAAGGGTGAAATTGAGCAGGATCAAAAATCACCTTCAAATGTTTAGAAGAAATTTTAAATTTTTTCTAAAAATAAAAAAGCTGGTAAAGTTATATATATGTCCAAAACCAATAAATTGGAGAAGCTAGAAGCTTATAAAAATTATGATTCGGGAAAAGTTTCTACTATTTTTTTTCCGAAAAGGATAGAAATAAATAAGAGACAAAAAGGAATATTTCAGGTGAGAATAGAAAGGTTGGTGGTCAATAATGTTATGAAGAGAAAGATAAAAGGGTTACTAAGAAACATGTTTACAATTCCAGATAGTGTGGAAGTTATAAAAAAATGTATTCATTCTATGGGTATTATTAGTATTGTGGTGGTTTTGGGAATATGAATAATATGTGTTTGTTTAACCAAAAAAATTACTACAATTCCATGATTTTAGAAAGGAAAATCTCGAGGGTGGATTCAATCCTATCAAATAAAGAAATCTGAGAATATTGTATTGAAAGTTTTTGTAAAATAAACAAGTTGAGTCGGTAAAGAAAGAGTGCTTATTTATCCATCTAGAACAATTTTACAGGGATATAAAGTTAGAATAAGCACAAAAAGAAATAGAAGAAAAGGGGGATAAATTATTTCAAAATATTTGGGAAATGTTCACAAAAATATATCAAAAGATTATGCTATGAAGATACAGAAAAGATGTAAGAGATGTGAGAAATAAGGTCATTCTACCAAAAATTATTTTCCATTTTTCGAGAACAAATAAATCATGGAAAATTTATTAAAAACTCACTTTAACAAAAATGTTACTAAAGTTGGAGAAAAGTTTACAACATCAATGCAATAATTTATAGATAAGAAGAAATTTGTTACAAAACCTAAGATATATGAATATAAATAAGAAAACACATGCAATGAAAAATCTAAGAAACATAAGAAAAATGAAATAGTGAGAGAGGACTCTCAGTCTGATTGTCGATTCTGAGAAAAAACTGAGGTTTCTACTTATTCCCAAAATAATTGTTCAATTTTACTTACTTGTAGGGAATTAAAGTTGTTAAAATAAGGAATTTGTTTTATACTTCACTTACTGTTTTTGTAAAATAATGTAATGAGATTAAGAAAAATAATCTTTTGGAAAGTTGCGCTTATACACCTAAAATTTATGATTATTTTACTAAGATGGGTTAAAGTTACATTTATCATAATAAAATCTTCTTAATTTTTCCACAGATATGAGAATTTTGAAAGGAACATGAAAAGCTATTACATGAAAGTTATGTTATGGATAACATTGATAACCTTGATTATATACACTTAATTTCTACACCAGGTTATCCCTTTTATACTTATAATTTTTTAATTAAATTTCCCTTGTTAATAAACTTATGTGACAGTTATATTCTCTTTAATAATAGTTTCAGTATTTTTATATTAATAAAATGAATATTGAGTAACCCCTTGGAATTTTATTTTCAATAATGGGGAGAGATAAGAAATAGGGGGAGTAAGAAAGTAATGAGGAGAAGAAAAAGTCAGAAAAAAAAAACAAAAAGTGGTATTTTTTTGAAGTGTGTATTAATAAAAAAAATTGTGGGATATTGTTAGGAATAAGATTATGTTTTGTTTGTAGTATTTGTCAATAGATCAAAAATTTTATTATTTTAAACAAAGTAAGTATGTTGAGAAGGTAATGAAATTTTGGATTGAAGAGGGGTGTGTGTGAAATTTTTTCAATTGGATCTAGAGCATTGGAATGAATAAAGGACTTGAAAAAATAATCATAAGATTAGATACAAAATTATTAAGAAATTACATTGGGTTGTGTAGAATTTTTCAATAAAAAAAGGTTCATCACTCCCACATTATGTTTAGAATGAAAGTTCTGATTGTAATGAGGAACTGTATCTGAGTTTGAATAGATTCGATCAAAATTTAACGATGCTTTCTTGATCATGGAGTTCTAATTAATCATAAGTTGTATTAAAAACTTGTGATAAAAGCCTTATTAAGGAAAGGGGAAGAAAAAGTGATTCCAATTGGATTAAATTTTAGAAAGAAATAAGTTATTTGAAGGATGAGAAGTAATAATACCTTCAAATGAAATTAATATGATTCTACACTGATCTTAAATATTCTCAAAGTAATAATATGTCCTGATATAACCAGATGTTTGTCGAAGAAGGAAGTTGATGAAGACAAATCTTTCCGATCTCAGCTCATTGGCATGAGATCATTGGATATATAATTGTTTGAAGGCTAATATGGTTAGTTGGAAATGTTAGAAGAAAAATATGTTGGTTTTTAGTCATAAAAAAATCCACAAGATATAAATATTCAAATAAAGAAGTTTTTGAATGCAATATGTGTGCGTGTATCATAATAAAGAAAAGAAAGAATATGTTGTTGGCACTAATACATTAGACACGGTGTTCCACTGATTCATTGCAGTAATCATAAAACTGATCATCAAATATAGTGATGGTTGAAAAAGGGAATCAAAGGTAGAAAATTATTTTAACAAAGATCAGTATGAAGAGATTTTTGTGACCAATGAGAAAGTATATATTGTTAGAGATGATTAAAAATGGGGTCGGAGATCAGTCAATAATATAGTCAACCATTTTCATTAGACTGGTTTTTTTCAACTAGGTCAATAGATATCAAAAACATGTGGTTCCAACTATTGAAATGTAAGTGACACTGATCAATAAAAATTAAGTACAGACTTTTCAATTAGGTGTAGACACTAATAAAATCTATTTGATGATAAACCTCATCAGATATAGGATTATCATTTAGAGGAAAAGAAGAAAAAGGAACTGTTTGAAGCCGATACTTTAGTATATTTGAGGAGTGATGACATATTTAGAATTTTCGATTATGTTTATGGGAAAATAAAGGTAACCATAGTCTAACAAAGTAACAACAATATTCTTGGATGAATGATTTGAATGTTTTATATTTAACATTTATTATGGATATCCAGATGGAGTAGTTTGTTTCTCAGTTCATACAGTGCATCATAATGATAAGTCATCTGATTTTCCTGTATGATCAGTTGGTATGAAGCAATGTAATGAATAATATACTATTGTACATATGACTTCATCATAATGAAGAAATTATAATGAAAGTTGAAATCAAACTAAAGAATTATTAGAAACATTGAATAATGCTAAAGTTGTTAAAACATTTGAGAATGTTTTAGAAGAATGAAGAAGTTTTGAGAAGTTTTTAAGAATAAAAATATATATATAAAATATTAGGGAAATTTAAAGATTCAGGAAATTTGGTTAAGCCTTAATGTTTTTTAGATTCCCACGTAAACCACTTATGGCGCACCTATAAATAGTAAAAAGTATATTGTACTTTCTAACACTTGTACTATTAATGGGTGAAGAGAGAGACAGAGAAAGTGCTTATGTTTTTAAGAGAGGAGCCTCTGGTTTGGTAATTCATGTGTAAGTATTCCAGACATAATAATAAGAAGAAGAAGAAAGATCATATTCATAGTTTCGTAGAACAAACTAGGTCATCAGACTAGGAAATTGGATAGCGTAATTAGTACTAAGACAGAAACAATTCAGAATTGTTTTAGTGGTATTATGGAAAAGTTATATTTTTGTACTGAGCTATCAGAATGTGGTAATCAGACTGAGTATCATTACGAAGTCCAAATAATTTCTTATTAGTTTCTGGGAAATAAAGTGAAGAATTGTTTTGAGGTTTATATTGTAAAAATTGACAAGGCAGTACAGTAACATGTTTTTAATATATTGGTGAAAGCTTCTTAATTTATTTAAAAAATATGTATTACATTATTTAATGTTACTTGAAGAATAGGAACAATTTTATTGAACATATTTCTACACAAGTGTAAGGTATCCTACTTTTTTTATCACACAAAAGGATTATTTCCTAGTGGATTCTGGGGTATTCGATTGTTTCAAACTGATTCCAAGGATTTAAATGCTCTTTATGAGTAGTGAACCTTGTAAATAATTATGTTACTATTGATGTGTGAGTGTTTTTTTAGAAAAGTGATAATTATTTAACAGGAGGCAAAGGTTATTTCAGAAGAAAGGAAACTTAATAGAAAAGAGTATCACTGATTCACCCCCACCCCCCTCTTAGTGATAAATTGATCCTAATATGGAATTATCATATTGGTAAACCTCTATAATTTTCCATATATCTACGGTCCTAATATATAAATAATACTTTAATCACTTTACCTTATGGAAATATTACCTGATCTTCCCCATTCAATTATCTTTCTAGGGCTTGTGGCCTTGGGAATTCTATCATAACTTTAATATGATATAGAACTTTTTATATATATTCTGGTGCTTCCAGAACTGATGTGCCCCCTATTTTTTTAAAAACATCTCTAACTTTTAAATTTATATTTAGTCAAGCCTTATATTGTGATGATACATTGATCTCATCAAAAACTTCCCCTTGGTTGTGATTATTCAAAAATATCTCTTTAAAAAATATTATATTCCATTTTCTAAAAAACCACTGAGAGTTTTTATTCCAACACATAAAATGAAATTCTTCATCACTACATCCTATGAAGTAACATTCTTGTAACTTATCTTCTAACTTCTCCACTTATTTAGTATCAACATGGATGTAGGTGAGTGAACTAAATACTTTTAGGTGATAGATTTCAACCCTCCTTCCTAACCAACATGATCCAAGTAGTTCTTTCACCAGTAGGGATAATAGACTCATATTCACTAATTAGGATACATAATTAATAGTTTCTATCCAAAAAAATATTTTAAAAACTAGTATGAATCCCCATGATCCTTTCCTTCTCAACAAATATTTAATTCCTCTTCTCTATGGCTCTTTTTATTCCATAGTACCTGGTGTATTATTCTCAAATTGTATGTCTTTCCACCATCAGAACCTATATTACTCTCTACTTCTATATTCCCCAAAAAATTTAAACCTCAAAAATTTTAGTTTAATTTTTGTATTCTTTTCCACTATGGCACATCATTAGAAAAAGGTTTAAAAAAACATAGTAATATTGTTGATAAAGAACAGAAATACCTTATGTGTCAAAATATTGATAAAGGTAACATAGTATAGTGAGGATATTTGAAAATGGAATAGTTATAGACCCCATATATCCATATAATATAACTCTAACATCTAGTCATTGTGTGCCTTACCATTATTTTTTAATGAAACCATCCACTTATTACAGAAATTCATTCATTACATTTTCTATACTCTATCCTTATGATATTCATCACTCCTATAGAAGCTAAAGTTTTATAACTTTTTAATGAAAGTGACCCAGACATAAATTCCATAACTTTATAAATTTCTTGTATCCTACATTTATTTCACCTTATAAATGTCCTGTTAGGTACTAGCATTCCATCCTTTACTCCTTTTTCCACCACCATGAAACTACTTGTGACATTTTATTCTCTATCATCGGTATTTTTTATAAAAAAAATAACATCATATAACTATCCTAATAATATTAGTTTTTACTTAACCTTATTATGTGTCACTCTTTATAATTTAAGAAATATTTTGTTCTTTTTTCAGATGGAAACATCACCCTTTACCACAATACTAAGAGTGACACCATACAAAATATGTATCTTACAGTATCCTTCAAAAGTATAATTCCACACACTTACCCTCTCAGATGTAGAGTGAAATGAAGCTCAAAAGTCTATAATCTATGACTTAATCGAATTTTATTCACTCAATAGAATACCACACAGATATTCTGATATGATATTTTTAGATTCACTTGAAAAGGGTATCTTTAAGAATTTACCCTTCATTCACTACAATATTTCTTCAAATTTCTTTTTTACCATAATGAAAACACATGGGGTCACCTTCAACCAAGATACTATAGATTCTAATACTCCTTAATTTTACTCTTTTGTAATTATTCTATACTGAAAAATTTCCCTTACCTTTTTCACTAAAATCATTTCCAACATATGCTTAGATCTCTATCTGATGAGTCTCCTCAGTCAAAATTAGATCTCTGACATCCAAGAACCCAAATTCTATATAACCACTAGAGTCAATCACCAAGGTAACTATTTCATCCTAAGATTCTATGATTCATGTGAGAAATATTAGGTTCTCTCCAGATCACCTAAGATCACATTCATTGATTCAATATCACTCCAAATATTTTTGAATTAATTGGTATGATCATCCACTAGCTTTCCTTATGACATTATCATATCAAACAACCCATATAAGAGGAATGCCTTATTTATGGTTTTTTTCTTCTCAGGAATATCAGTAAGAGCCTTTATAAGATCTAAATTCATCTTCACCTTATAGAAGTTAAAATCCAAATTCAAATCTAATGAAATCAAAATCATTAAAAATTATTTCTTATCCTTCCTTTCCCACTCTTCCTTATTCATTTCTTCTAGATTAGTAACCATAAATAGAAGATCAAGATCCTTATATAGTAGACAATCATATATCTTTATATTCCAAAAACTGACGTCCTTCCAATCAAACTTCTCCACTTGGAGCTTAACCATATCAAATTTCATTACATCTGGTGATAGTGAAATCCTGCTAAATTTTGAAACTTGTGATATAGATCAGGAATTATAGATTTATCCTATAAGTCTAAGGGTGTAATGATGCTACTAAATTTTTATATGAAATTACTTCACCATGATATGGTTATACAAAGCACTATAACCACAGTTCTAATAGCTTATATCGGGTCTAATGAATCTTTTAAAAACCCAAACATTATGCCTCCAAAATTTAATAGATGGAAAAAAAAGAACTATAATGAACATTCACTATAAATGCATAGGAAATTAGTTGGAATTCCATGCCTAAGTCACCACACCACAATGATCACCTCAAAACAAAAACCCATATAGAAACTTCTATAGGAAAATAATTGGAAGAGATAAAGGAAAAATAATAACTTCTGTATTTTATATGGTTTAGAATTTATTTATAATCCATGGGAGAATATTGAAAAGTATTTAATTCACGAAATATAATATTATTAAAATTCATAATGAACAGTTGTTCCTACCCAACTTCTAAAAGTATTTTCAAACCAATGTAACTTATCCCACCATCTTTTCATATTCATGGGGATAATTTATAAAAATATCTAGTCTTTATGGGCATCCATTCACTCAATAAAATACATCTACAACCTTAACATGCCTTTTTGATGAGTAGTGTACACTAATGATAACTCTATGATTTTACCTTTATATATCATTGGAAAGGCCCTTACATATTCCCTTTTTGAAAAAACGTTTAGTTAAATACCCTTGTGTATCCTCATATACAAACTTTACATATTCCCAAAGTTTACATTTATATAAATTATCCATGATTTTAATCATACATATCATCTTTAAGACCCTTAAATATTCCCCTTATCTTAAATATTTTAGGTAAAGACCCTTATATTTTCTTAGAGATTTCCATTACATATTCCCAAAGTTTACTCTTACACAAATTCCTTTCAATATCCACACTTCCACATTTAGGAAATTTCAAGGGGTAAATTTTGATTTCCTATGTCAAACTACAATCATCCTATATAAAAGCTTATGGAAACCCAAATATTGCATTTTTTACTCCACCATATATGATTGGGCATTAAAAATTAGGCTTATACAATATCTCCTTTTGTTAGTTCGAATAACCTATATATAAAATGGTTTTTATATTACTAAGCCTAAAAAGATAGTTTAAAAGAACCACTTAGGTCTATAACAGGTCTTTAAACCCCATATTGAAGTGCCTTTATTTATACTCATTATCTTCACTTAGATATTGTGCTTAGAGAAGAATATATATGAACTTAGAAGAATATTCCATTACATTCAACAAAAAATTCTGAAGATTCATGAATATTTCTTCCTTCACCCAACCTAAAGTATTGGGGAAGAACTACTCAAAAAACACCTCTTGTAAACTATTTCAAGTAAATAATTGGTCTTTCTCTGCCTTGAGCATGACATCAACCCACTAGAGAGCTACCCCCATCCAATATAAATGTGTATATCCTAACTTAGTATTTATGCATTGTCTTTATGATCACAAATAAATTATGGATATAAAAATCCACTCTTTAGCTTCCTATGGAGAAACCTCACCTCAAATATCAAAGGATGATAAAATTATAAATCTTCCATGACATCAAAAGTTGTTAGTTCATTTTATGGTACCCCTTAACTTGTAGTTTAGATAAAATAATAAAACCCCTACAAAACCTGATAATCAACTAATCGGTCAATCTAGGGGTTCATTCTCATCTTACACTCCCCACATGATAGGTAGAGTTTATCTAGTAAATATATTATACAATGAATAATAATACAACAACAATTTATTCCCTTTTCTAATAACCCCAAAGTCTTAAAGTGTATTAATAAAATCAGGTATTTCCCCTCAATTTCCCCTCTCTTAATTTACTTTTTTATTTATCAAAATGTTTTTTATTTTAAAACACATTAAATTATATAAAACTTTTAATTTAGTCAGGTATGATTTCAAAAAAAATCAAAGACATATAGAATATACATAGACATAGTACATGAAAAATAATACATAATTATTAACATAAAATAAAAAATATATTACTAATCATGGAGATGACTATCACTTTAGGTTGACCTACTTTTTAATAATAAATATATTGAAAGGTGTTATTTATTTATTATTAATGTTTCAATTAATATGAACCTCCAATTAATTCCCATTAAAACATAATAAAATGTTGGAAGTCTTGTGAGATATCATTTAGTCAAACTAGTTCATACTTGTTAATGTCTAACATAATGTATGGGACTCATGTACTTAGGATTAGATTAAGGAAATGAAAAAATAAAATGATTCCAAAACCACCCCTGGTAACTAAATATTCTACTATAATTATATGTGATAGGCATATTTATGTGTTATTTCCTAAGTCTTAATGGTATTATCTCCAGAATACTAATAAGTACCATACCCAAGATCCCCTAAGATGGGATCCAATACCATTCCATAATAATTATGAACCAACTACTCTAGTGGTACCTGGTCGGGTCACCATAACACCTTAGATGAGCCTCTCCAAAGGATTATATAAATTCCAAGGGTTGAATAACATGTTAGTGGGAGATGGTTTCCACCATTAAAACTAATAAAATCAACAGATATGTCACACAAAAATATTATCATGGTATTTGGGGTTGATGGCTGACTAACCCCAAAATGCTTTGTGATCTTCCATGAGTATCTGGTCATCAATTAACACCGATAAGATAATTGGTGGAATTTACATGAATATGTATACATACACATTCTAGGGTAAAAGTGTTCAATATATATATATAATGAGAAAAATGTAAGAAAAAATATGTTATGTGTTAGTAAAGTAAAGATGGATTCAATTTTCATTCAGTTTATTGGAAGGAGAGTTAACCGGAAGATAAGTGGTTCCAAGATGGGTGGATAGTGCTAGAAGTAACTATAGAGAAATTAAGGTTATTTGGAATGGGGTCTTTTGATGGATATTTATAGACCTAAGTAGTGGATTAGTTCACCTAAAGGGGAAGTAATACTTACACTAGGATCATCTTAATTGGTTTTCGATAAAGGGAGAATTGTAAAGTTCTCTTCTAAGAGGTGATAGTCATGCCAATGAAATTAATTGTGCAACTACAATCAACATGGTAAAACAGATGAATGACCACATAATTAAGATGACAGTTCTACCAATTAACCTATTGGACCCCACTATAAAGATGGGGTGGGACCACTTACACATTATATATACAAATTTCATTTTGAAGTTATATTACTTGAAATTAACTTTTCAAATATCATAAATTACTAATTGATGATTTTAAGACATGTGCCTTCTAAGTAATGAAAAACTTTCTAGTGTTCTCCCATGGATATAAGACATAAAGTCTAAACTCCATAAATTTTTTGAGTGTTTTATAACTTGTTTTTTCTTTGCTTGCTGAGTAAATTATGAGTTTATAATTAATAATGTGTAAGGTTTGACTTACTATGGTGAGTAGGGTTAATTTTCTTCTTATCTTAGGGTACATAAAGCTCATGGGATAATCTCTTATAGAATATTTTATCCATTATATGTTTCATCTTTTGGTGGTTTAACTTTCAGATAATTGATGTTTTCATAGACATGGATTCTACTTCTACCAAAATTATTCACAAAACCATAAATACAAAAGACGTATAATGGTAAAAAGTGGGTTACTTCTATATAAAAACTCTTATAGATAATATCTTGGACATCCCCTTCATATCCATGACACACTTTCTCCAGAAAATAAAAATGGTTTCATCCAAGGTCCAGATTCCATGTGGTTTTACCCTCAATGATTTAGTGTTTTACCTTTAGGGGATCATGTGGAATGATATCTATATGAATCCCATAGCAGAATATATAGGATGTGATTAAGATAACAAAGAAATTGGTTTCCACCCCATCCCTACTTTCTTATCATAAACTCAAGTGCTTGAATACAATAATATATGCATATATTAAAATAAAAAAAAGACAAAAATATGCGTAGCATACTTTAAAGTATATAAATTATAACTAAATATATAAATAATTATACCAAGAGGTTCCTTAAATTTTCTTACCAGATTCAGGAATAGCTCGATATCGATGTTAATCAAAAGGTTGGGAAATCCTATTACCCAAAACATATAGGTATATACATATTCAAAGTTTGGGTATAATCCCATATTGTGGAATATGGGAATGGGTTAACTAAGTTAGGGTCTAAGACTATCCTATGGAATTTGGGGAATGGTTATATAAATTTAGTGTATTGAAATCCCATACCATCAGCATGATCCAAATAAATTTATACCAACATGACATTTATATAGTATCCATATACCACTTTTAAAACACCTATTAAACACCAAGTAATATGTGGGAATAATTTAGAAACTCAAATATGAAATTATGAAAAAACACATTATGGATCTTTGTAGAAAATTAATTAAACAAGTTAGAAATTCTATTTTAAATAAATAAAAAATTTAATCACAAAAGGTGATACACAAACACAAAGATACTAGAATGGAAAAAAGAAACATGAAGATCACCCAAGGAATACTTGTAAACAAGTGTAATTTCAAATCAAAATCAAAGATAATTTATAGTTAATGAGAGGTAAACCATGATTTCATTTATTAAAAAAATTATCTTGATTAATATACACTTGAATAAAAATTGATTCCAATCTATCCCTTAAGGTATATGAGAGGGAAGAGAGGTATACCTACCAAAAATAAATGCAATAACTTACTTTGTTTCTATAATAAAATATAATTCCACTAAAAACTAATTCAATAAAACTATACCTAGATGATATTGGTATTTAGTCCATCGTGATTTAAAAATGGCATAACCTGAAATTATAACCAATATGTTACCTTCAGTTTTCCTAAGCTAAGAAACCAGAGTATCTAGTGATGGATATATTAGATAAATCCTAATATGTATATGATATATGTTAGCCTATATTATAAGGTACAATATAGAGATATTTCATATTACAATATCCAAGGCATATGCCATTCATGGATATATCAATTATTATAATTTGATGATATCATGGAACCACTCCCTATACACATTGTATTATATAATATTTTGGTATAGTATTGTTATGAAAATATTAATGTATGATTCACAATGGATTTATAATTATATATATTATTTAACAGTAACATTTATTAATCTTCAAATACTTGTTACCATCAATACTAAAATTGTTGGCCTTATTATGTAAGGGATTTATTAGACCTCTAAAACAATAAAACTAAAGGTTTTAGGAATGTATGTGTAGTGATATTTGTAGAAAAACTTTTACTTATGGTATGGTTTTGTTTATGAATTTATAGAATCACAAAGAAAATTGTCTCAATGGAAAGAATAAAATGTTTTAAGTATAGACAAGTAATACATCAATCAAATTATTATTGATCAGGAATGAATAGGTTAGTTAACACAATTTAGGATAATAAATTATCACATAATTAACTATAAACATATCAATGCTTGAAATTTAATATGTTTTGGAATTATGAAAATAAATTCATAAATCCAAGGTATAATGAAGAAAATAAATGATAGTAACATCCAAAACCAAGTGTAAAAGGAAGGTCTTATGCAATCACTACCATTGAAGTGAATCAAAAAAAAAGTGATAAGAGGTACACTTATTATTCCTTCATTTACAATGAAAAAATTATTTGATTCTGATTCTTTTCATTAATTCATGTAATGAAATTTTTCTAAGATTATATTATTTACCACCTAAAATAATTGATATTGAGTTACCAATGAAAACACTTGATGGGATAATGATTTTATCCCATGTATATGACTCTTATCTAATTGATATTTATTGTAATATACCTTATATAAATCAAGATACATTTCACTTTATATAATTTAATGAAATATTGGTCATGGATTATCTCCCTCTACATAGAGATAATATAAATTATCAGTATTGGGGAATCTAATTTCTTATTCCAAATCATCCCATTATAATATATAAAAGAGAGTATGATTATGGACTTTATTTATAAAATAATTCCTTAATATGGGTCTTTATTGGAAATAATGAAGGATATTTGGATAAAATAGTAAAAAATAAACTCAAAATTGAATACATGAAAATTATAAGGGAATATATCGATGTATTTCCTAAATATTTTCTTGGAAATTCTTCAGATCGTGTGGTTTATTTTTTTAATTAAACTCATATGGGTTCGTTACCTATATCGAGGAGTCCTTATAGAATGTACCCATTTTATTATAGGAATAAAATAAGTGATAATAAGAAAATTTTACAATGTTTTTATACACCCAACTACTTCACTATAGGGTGAACTCATCCTCTTTATTAATAATAAGGATGGGTCAATGCATTTTTGTGTTGATTATTATGACCATAACAATATAATGATCAATAAAAAGTATACACTTCACCATATTGATTATTTATTTGGTCAAATTATAAGTTCCAAATACTTCTAAAAGGGTAATTTTTTATTTTTATATCATTAAATAATGGTAAAAAGGGAGAATATACTCAATATATCCTCCCATATAAGATATGGGAACTATGAAATCAAAATAATTCATTTCATACTTACAAATTCCCCTAGGATATTCATGTATTTATTAAATTGAGCCTTCAGATATTACCTAAATAAGTTTATGGTAGTATTTATAGATTATATTCATATATATTACAAGATAAATAAATAGTATTAATAGAATCTAAGGATTGTTCTATTGAACTTATGAAAGGAGAAACCATATACTAAATTTTTAAAGGGTAAATTATGTATAGAAAATATTTTTATTGGGTTCTGTAATCACAATATAGGGTATATCTATATACCCTTAAATGGAAGAGGTGATCAAATAATTTCCTAGACCAACATACACAATAGATATCAATAGTGTTTTTCGATTATCAAGATATTATTGATTCCATGTTAAAAAAATGCATGATGTCCAAATCTATTAACCGGGTAAAGTCAGGAAGGAGTATAGGTTCTCTAGATAGATGAATTTGAAGAAATATTTAATTAACTTAATAATATTTTTTAACTTTACCTATACTCACATTACCCTATTGTATATAAGGGTTTTTAAGCGTAGTGATGTTGAAAATAAGGATTTAGGTTTTTCTCTTATTAAAAAAGAAAATTTGATATATTATGCCTCTTGTTAATTAAAGGTTTGTGAGAAAAACTACTCGATAAATTATATAGAGTTAATAATATTATTATTTTTGATAACCATTTAAGGGAACTATCTATATAAAAATAAGAGTGACTTATATACTAATCACAACAATATAATGTATATATTCACACATAATGAGATGAACATGCGCCAAATAATATGGTTATAGTTGATTAAGGATTATGATTTATCAATGCATTACCATATTATGAAGGAAAATAAGGTAGTTAATAGTCTAATCAGAAATAATCATGCTACCTTATCTATGATAATGGTCCAAAGAGACCTAATGACCATGGATATGAAAACGATATACATGGAAATTTTAAGGGAAGGGATGAAATTATATCATTCCAAAATGATTGATTAAACATCTATCCAAGTGAAGATCAAGAAGACGTAGAAGGATTACAAAAGAAGGTGTGAAATATTCTATAGATAAATCTTAATGAATATGGGGTTATTATATTTGGAAACTATATATGTGTCTCATCCATGATAGAATTAGAAAAGTATATTTTAGTTTTGGATGTGCACTAAAATGTATATGCATACGATTCATATACACAATGATATGATTCATTTTTTATATATATAATATATGATATTATATGTATAGAAAACATTTGTTTACTACTTGAGAGATCTTTATCAAACAGATTCCATAAGAAGGAAGAATTTTTACATAGCTACAACTATTGAATCTCTAGGTACTCTGTATACCCCTATTTTTTGATAATATTGATACTTTTATTTCATGATGATAGATCTAGTTTATTTTGGATTTTTTACACTATAAATGATCATGATATTATCAAATAAACCCAATATTGGTATCATATCTTAGTTTATAAAAGAATAAATCATGATTAAACATCTCATTTTTTAAGAACAATGTGTTTAATCATATAATAAAATAGTTGTATAAACTTTATTTGAGTTATACGAAGGTAATACGAGTTGTAACTTTACACAATATTTCATATATAGCTAACATAAAACATAAATTTTCATAAAGGTTTCATGTAAGGGTGGTTTTATGATCTCATTTTGATCTTTATAATATCATGTGAATGATAGTTGTTTGAATAAAATAAGTTGGGTATTTTGATACACATAGTTTATGATTTTTTAATTAAATAAAATGTTTCAAGGGAGACTTAAAATAGATTTTTATGGTTAGAGATTAATCATATTTTCATTTATTGAATTATTTTGAAAACATGACTAAATTTAAGAAAAAAATTCCTTATTTTCTCAAATATTAATAATTAATGAATTGGACATACAATGTATAGATACTACTACTACATAGATAGTTCCTTTTCATAAAAGTTAAACCTGAATAATTTTTTTAATAAAGTGTTCAATATTATTTATTAAAGAATCCAATAAAGGGTATTGAAACCTAGGGTATTTAGTAAAGAAAAATATTAATTAAATATGATTGGACTATCCATGGTATGCCTGAATAATTTTTTTGAAACTCCATTGAATTTCTATGATAGATATAGATGTTATAGAAATTTAGTTTTCAATTTTGAAAGGTATATGATACCAAATTCATAATTTAAATTTGTTTTAGATATACAAGAGTTAAAAATAAATGTAATAATTGTTTGATCTTATAATTTACATTCATAAAGCAAACAATTTTGACATCAAAAATTTGAATGTAAAATAATATTCTAATATTATATGAATATAGGTAAAAGATATGTATCTTCATCTTATTTATCTTATATTATAAGAGAAGTTCTTAGGTAACAAAGTGTTGTTGTGAACAATATGTTGTGATTTATTATATATATATGATTTATGATTCATCAAATTTTATAATATATTTTAAAAATATTAAGAGAGAAGAAAAATTATACATGATAAAGTGTTTATCCAGTGATTTGTTAAAATATAAGGGAATGTGTTCCTACCTCCCATTGATGGTATTTTTTAATAAATTATTCTTTCAAAATAAGAATGTTACAAACACATAGAAGACCATATATAATATGAAACAGTTTTTTATTTCTTAAGTATTCCTACTAAAAATAAAATAAATGATATTTCTTAACCACATAGTAGTTTTTTTAACTTAGAAAGATATTATGAAAGGAATATATTAACAATGAGTCTTGTTAGAATATGTTTTGACTTAGCAAATTTCTTTTTAATAAAATGAGACAAGAATTCATCACCCAATTCCTTCCCTTGGGAAATTTATGAAATAAAATCAGGGTCATAATACATGCATGAGTTGTAATGACATTATACTATAGGGAATTGGGGGATATAAGTACAAAGTGGTGTAAAATAAAAATAGTTCATCATACCTATCAAAAAATAGTGAATCATACCATATAAGAATGAATCCACTAGCCTCCGGGATAAAAATAATAAAATTTAAGGAGGAGCATCAAATGACCTATATACATAATCCAAAATACAAAATATATATTGATCATTTACCCAAGATTGAATACCATTATACTTAGAGTTCAGTAATTCATCAACATTGATAGTACCCACTTCATGTAGTCTTGGACTATGACTGATGAAGATCATCTTATCTTGATCCATCCAATTAAAAAGAAATAGTGAATGGTCTCTTTTACAGTATAAAATACCATCCCCACTATCATTTTCCAATATCAGTTAGATATGAACTCTGAATTTCCCTTGGGTTTCATAAAAAAATTCAGCATAGAAGCATAAGATGCAGCACTACCATATTCAAAAATTACATCATGATATAAATGAAAATAATAATACATGACCCACATATAAGATAAAAATTCAGAGTGAGAACATGAGGAATCAAAACTACCATAGAGAAAACAACAAGACATAAACCAACTCCAATATACAAACACTAAAATCAATACTCTCAAATAAGTAGCCTCTTTAAAAAATAAAAAAGTGAATAAGTAGAAATCCTCACCTCTAAAACATATAAATCATAAAATGATTCAAACATCCTTAACCTTTTAACAAACTATTCCAAAGAATCCAACTAACCCCAAAATAATAAACAAGAATAAAATCACCACCATGTAATGTCCCTAAAATTAAAAACAGGATTTCATTTAAATTCATCTCTATCTTAGTGAGAATATGTTCTATGATTTGAAGATAAACCCCAATAGTGAGCTCTCTATCCTTTAATTTTTTAAACACAATTCTATCTTTTTAATAAATAAAGGATTCTTGTTCTTTCCCCAAGTCATTCTTAACCTGATATAAATTCCTTACCATGGGTTCATCATCATCATCATCATCACTATTTGAATCGTTAGATTTCAACTCAACCATGGAAGTTGAATTGAGGAATTTAAAATCCTTTGAGGGTATGACTTTAAATGTTTCATCCATTTTTCCCTCATGTTTGGGAGGGACATAAATTTAATTTATATTTATTTTTTAGGGTTTTTGACAGTGGTTCTTTCCAATTTAGAATAGTCAAAATGATTCCTTGTCTTTTTTGGATGAGGAGGGATGAATCTATCGAGATCAAAAAAAATGGATCCTTATCTGTTTTGTAGTATAATTGAAAAATAACTAATAATCCTACTAATCTATTTCAATATGTTCATCATGGGGATCATCATCAGGATATCAAAGTCCATATCTAGTTTGTAAGCGTCACCTGTAACCTTATGACACTTCTTTTAATCCTCTTCAATGTCAATACTGACAGAATGAGATCCTTCCTTGAGCACAGAAACAACATAGTATCCTGTAATACCATTTATTTTCTCTTTCTAAACCCACATATCCCTATTTTAAATTGGATGATTGCCTATAGAGAATTGAGAATTCTTAATTTTAGATCCACATGATTTATAAGGATAACTCAACTTAAACCATGAAAATATGTAATCAAAGAGGTGTTCAGAATCAATATATTTCCAAAAACTATAGTCATTGTTTTGAATCCATATGCATGGTGGGACAATTTTGGATAAATAAATTTCAATTCATATTCTGGCCATAGATGGTCTGGAAAGCATTGCAGTTTCCACAAAAAAAAATTAATCAGCCATCCAATAAGAGTTACAATGGATTTGGGTTAAACAATATTGAAAAAATAAATCATAAAACCATATAAACACCACCAAACTGGTGAAAATTTGGTTTGGAACCACAATCAAAATATTTAGACCACTTCTTCACTTTCATGGGGAAATTTAAAAAATACCAAGTACCCCAAACCCAGAATCTATTGTATTTATTATCCAATGAAAAATAGTAAAATAACATGGTAGTAATATATTATCTTCATATAAAAAAGACATAATTAAATAGTTTCAAGAGATATTATAAGAAATAAAATCAATGGGTGGCATTTTTGAAACTTAAAAATTAGGGGGAAAATGGAAGTCCAAACAGAGATCCTCTACATCCTTCTTTGAATATGAGAATACCATCTTACCTCTATGTGAAGAAAAAATAGGGAGGGTTGGTTCTCACTTATCCACAACATTGTATAAGGAATGGTTCTGATTTGTACTAATATTACTTCCACAACCTTCCATTTAGAGCCTCTTAAGATGGAATAATCAACCAAAATGGGCTTAGATAAGTTCAAACTTAAAATAATAAAAGATAATACCAGTCAAAAACTAATTTTATTTTTCACTTAATATCCTAAAATAGTTTAGGATGTGTGATGGTAAATAAAAATTAGAAGGGTAAAATTTAGCTACCATTATAAGTGAATATCACCATTTCCTAAGGGATTGTGCCAGTTAAATTTTAATATTAAATTACACTTGATATTCTAAAAGTGTTTAGGATATGTCTATAAAGATAAATGTAAAAAATTTCATAATTTATTTTAAAAATTATCATGTCACTTGATCCTAAAAGTATTTAGTATGTGCTGACAAAATAATAATGTAAATAGTTATATTTACCCAAAATATTTCAAGGGAAATGTATGATGAAAATGGTTCCAATGATGATGATGATTAATTTATAAATATTTCTAAGTAGATAACAAAATTTTAAAATATAACATTTGATGTTTTGAAGTTATGTTTTTTGAATATGTTTGAGTAGTTGAAAATTAAGAATACAATTTTGAAGTCTCGCCATTATTCAAACTGTCTTACTTTATAGAATTTTATTTTTAAAGATTTAGTGGGAATTTTATAAGATGTTCACATAGAGATATGATAGGAATTATAATAGATGTAATAAGTTAATAATCCTCTTAAAATGAAATATACGTAAGAATTATCAAGCCATTATATATATGATATGATAAACTAATGATTATATTTGGTTATTTTAATATTCGTACAAGGGTTTAATAATATAAGATATATCCTAATATGTAAAATGATATCTCCACTTTATCATTATTTCACATTGGATGTATATATGCATATATCGATATACATTTTGTGATGTGTAATGATAATTGTCCCATAAATGTACAACTTTGAGTTATCCCTGACCTATGATCATCATAGAGTATTATTAGTTCTGATTATATGATATGTTTATCTTGAATAGATTCATGTACTCAGCAAAAATTGTAGTATATATGAAGAATGAATCCATGGGGTAAAAATTATACATTTATTACTTAGACTAACCCATCAAGAAATATCTCCTGGAATGTAAAATGGTCATTTATATATTTATGGGTTCATGCTTTTTATCAATAAATCTTACTCAAGGTTGGTGAGATACCTAGCATGAGAACCTTCAAAATTTGACACCCTAATTATGTAAGTTTGAAAATAACATAGCTAATCAGGGTGTGGTTGTGTATGTTGTAGATCATGGCATCAGTTGGAGCACAAATGAGATAAGATTTATCTACTTATATTAAATTAAAAGACATATAGACCTTGATTAAACATGAATGATGAAATGTATGTCCATTATTAGTTGAGTTACATATGATTTGTTTAGCTACTTATATCATGGGAATGTTATGTACTCATTTGTGAAATGAATGACATATGATGTATTCATCTATTTGGATAGTATTTTATAGAGAATTAAGAAATTATGAGTTGTCTATGCAAGATTATCATGTTATATGTCTAGTGGTTTCTTGTTGACATGGTCAAAGGGATTATATAGGTATACAAATGATGAATATGATACATCATGTGGTGGACATGTTCATATAGATAAATGAGTATTTTTTATAGAGATCACATCAGATACCGTAGAATCTTGAAGAGCACTGATGAAGACAACATTTTAAAATATTTTTTGTTGTAATTAAATGTTTTAAATCCTACTATAGTGTTATTTTATGTGAAATTTTCACATTGTTAGGTTTTAGATGAATTTTGAGAATAATTACTAAAATGACCTATATTTGGGATTTAATTGTTTAGTTTATATTCTGTATTTTTGCCAAAACTTTTTATAAACTAAATGAAATTATAAAATTACTTTTTCCTAAGTTTCCATAAATAATGGGTAACATTTCAACCTTCTCAATTAAAATCTCCATCAATCATTTTGGGGCCTAAATCTAGCTCACAAATCGGGCCTCAAAAACTGTGTACAGATTTGGACACTTTTACTATTGAGATTATATCTCTTTGTGGACCAATCCAATGAAGCTAAAATTCAGTATGGAGATAGAAAAAAAGTTGGGGATCAACTTTAATAAATTATTACATGCATTAGTCAACTTTATTAAAGTTTATAATGGCGTGGTATGTTGGAAAAGTAGAATATGAAAATTCAGTTGACTAGATTAAATGTTTCGGACTAAAATAATCATCACTATCTACATATGTATCCATTAAAGATGAAATTTGTAGGATATAAGAGGGAAAAATGGAACAACCTTTATGAATTAAATATTCCAAGATTCATCCATTTAATGAGGATAATTTTCGGATCAATCAACAGGACTGATTGGGAGCCAAATTTTCTTACCCATTTTCTCTATAAATTATTATCTCTTCTACCTCTTAAAATATATCCATTTTTTCAAGGGGGCATGGTGGAGTACGGTATCTATAATATTTTTTATATTTTAATTATATTTTAGATTTTTTATTTTTCTTCTTCTATTAATTTCTCTTCTCTTTAATTTTCTATTTTTGTTTCCCCGCAATGATTCTTTTAATCTCTATGCAAGTGGAGAACTAACTCACATTGTTGTTAGAGGTGGGAGTGGTGGTTCTTGAGTTCATTGTGCTTAAATGTTTCTATTTATTTTATTATAAGAATTTAATTAGTAATGAAATGGTTTTGGTTTATGGTTCACCCCACTTTCATTACTATTGAGTTCTTCTTCCCATTTTAAAATTTTCCTCTCCATCATCATAATATGGTATCCAGTTTGGAGTACCATTTTGGTGATGATGTGAGTGAGTGTTATATTGCATGCAGAGGGTTGGTGTGGGATAATAACAATTTATGGGAAGGAGTAGAGTGATAGTTTTGATATCAACGTTGAGTAGATTATTTAGAATAAATATTTTTAATGAACAATGATTTTATCACCACGATCTCCCAAGAACAACAACGATTCTTCACTAACTTCTTTGTATCTTCTTTATTTCCTTTTTTTTCATTTTATTTTAAATATATATTTTATTTTATATATTTTTAGAATCAAACCCCCATTTATATTATTATATATTTATTTTTATATTATTTAGGTTTTAAACAGTGACAATAGAAATTTGGCGTGTTGTGGGTGACCTCCTTAAGATAGACCCTAGGTTGTTCCACTTTGGTATAATCTTAGGTAATAATAATTAATTTTTGATGGATCTATTAAAAACCCTATCATCAATTTGGATCCATTTCTAGGGATTCTAAGTGCTTACTCACCTTTTTTTTCAAAAAAATCATAAATTTAAGAAACCCAAAAAAATTTGAACTTCATTGCATATCTTTATTTTCTTGGTTCATTGATAGAATTTCAAGGTAATTTTTCATATGATTTTCATTATAAAAATATTTTTGAGGATATTAAAAAATTATCACTAAAGATTCAGTTGGATGATAATTAAAATATGATGTAATAGTTTAGGAATCAAATGGAATTTATTTCATCTTCCTTGACGGAATTGGCGGCTCAAAAGGAAGCTCAGGAAAAATAGGATTCAAATATTATTTTTTGAAAATTTTAAATTGAAGAGAAATATGAGGATGAAATTATGAAGTAACTATACTAAAACCTAAACATATCATTTTTAGAGGAGGTTTAACAAGAATATTTTCCAACTAATGCATTTTTGGGGGATCAAGGTGAATTGGATGAATATTGGGCCGATTTTATAGAATCTAAAAAGGTATGCAATTCTCCCATATTTGATAATGAAAAATCAGCACCATTCTACCTATCTATTGATTTAGAATATGATACAGAATATATACCTATTGATATGGAATTTCTAATGGCCTTGACTGAAGATATCAATTTTCAAGATGACTTACTTGAATTGGAATATTTTTTAATGATTTTTTATGTTTTAATCTTATTCAAGATCAACTATTTTCAGACATCTCTTTACCTAAATGTTTTGACAAAGCCCAAATGGAGTAGACCATAGATGTTAAGGAAGGAAACACCCATGTGGAGGAGTACATCATGAAAGTCATCAGGGAGTACACCTATCTTCTTTTCCCTCCAACACTGGACCTTAATTTACATCTTTATTCTTTCTTAGGGTTGGGAATTTTCTTATCTTCTTTGGGTTCTCTATTATTTGTGTCTACTCATGGACACTAAGAAAAGTCACATGTGGTGGTTTATCTCAATGAAACCAAACCAACCATCTGATTGGGGTTAAACTACCGCAACTGCCTGATTAGGGGCAGTAAAATCCTATCACCCACATGGGGGTCTAAACCATGTTCTCTCCTCTTTTCCATACCTCACTCTTTTTATTTATTTTTCTTATTAATTTATTTATTTATTTATTTATTTATTTATTTCCAGAAAGAATTGGTAGTAGCTAGGAGCTTATCTCAAAGCGTCCACTGGAAAATAAAGTCAGGTTGTATCTTTCCTTCCCTTAATTTTTATACCCTTATATTTATTTTTATTATTAAAAAATTAGTGGTAGTCAAATCTATATATGGGGGGAGATTCAACCTTCTTAGTTTTTAATGTATGATTTTCCTTTTTTTTCATTATTTTAGGATTATTGGGCTTCAATGTAAATTCTGATTATTTTTCACACATCAATTGATTTAAAGAAAATTGAAATGATTTTTGAAAAAAATGGATTTTAAATGATTGTTGATTTGAAAGCATTCTCTGTGAATTGGATGTTCAAGAGTTTTTATGAGTTTGACCAATTTTTTTAATCCATGACCATGAACCACTAAATAAAATCATTTTTCCAGTCTTGTGAGGTATTCTGAACCACTTTGAAATATTTTTCCTAATACCCACACATTCTTGAGGGAAACTTAGATTTTGTGTGAGAACCAGAATTTGTGATTTTTCTCTTTCGAAGCTTTTGATTTCATGGAATGTTTTTGATATGATTGAGGAATCTATTTGTCTAGCCACATTTTTATCTTTATACCCACCCTTAAATATATCCTTAATTGGACCTTATATTCCATGAATTTTCATATAGTTTTAAGGCACATTAAAATCCAATTTTTCCTTACCTACCCTCACTCTTGATAGTTTTTCAGGGATATTTAGAGATTGAGTTTGAGGTATGGGCCTTTAGTTTATTTTTTGGGGTGTGATTAACTTTTTGGTGGTGTTAGGTTTGTGTCAATATTATGGGAATTTTATAATGAGATAATTGGGCTTGAGTCATCATTTCATTGTGCTTTATTCTATTTATCTGGTTCTCCTAATGATGAAAAAAGTGGAGATGATCATGAATATTTCATTGTAAATCATTTTATGAATCATGTTACTCTTTAAAATAAAGGGAATGATTTTCATCCATTCATTTTATTCAATTTTCATCTAATTATTTAAGAATAAAAAACAAAAATATATGAAAATAAAGTTGTGCCTTTCTAGAGATTTAAAAAATGAGAAAAGGGGAGAGAATTTGGATGATATCATTAATTATAATGAATTATTGTCTCATGTACCATGTCATAAAAGGGGTATTGTAGTTTTGCTTCACACTTTCAAGGAAATTTTAGTGAGGTTCATCTTTTGTTTTCACTGGAATATTCATTCATTTTACTTAAGAGTCAAAACCTCCTCTTCTCAGCCTTAAATTTTCAATCATTTTCTCACCAAACCCAATCAACATAATTCACCTAAAAAAGACCACATGATTGAAATTATTTTCATGTTTAACTCTATGGAAAAACAATAATTGTCATAAGTATATGGTGATACATGCAATTTCCAAGTATGAACATAACTCCAGAATTAATTTCTCTTGAGTGCAAAGTGGCATAAAATTCAATGTGAGGTAGGTTATGATTGGGTCATGGATGGATTTATGAGGTTAAAAAAATTTAAATGTGAGGAATAAAAATGAGAGTGAATATTTTTTCATAGATGATACATGATGTAATTCTACTTTGTAAGTGATCATTGATGTTTTCTCATGGTTGATTGTTGTGTGGATTATGATTTGAATATATGATGATTTTCTGGGGGTGCAATAGTTTATTAAAGGTCATAATGGAGTGGGATGTTGGAAAAGTAAAATATAAAAAGTCAACTAACCATATTAAATGTTTTAGACTAAAATATTCATAACTATATATACACATCTCCATTGAAGATTAAATTTGTAGGTTGAAAGAGGAAAAAATGGAAAAACCATTATGAAGGAAACATTCCAAGATTCTTCCATTTAATAAGGATAACATGATGATCAATCCACAGAATAGATTGGGAGCCAAATTTTCTCACCCATTTTCTCTGTAAATTCTCATCTCTTCTACCTATAACAATATAGAAATTTTATCAAGTGTATATTCTGAAGTTTGGTATTTGTAATAGTTTTTATATTTTAGTTATATTTTAGATTATTTATTCTTCTTCTTCTCTTCATTTATCTTCTCTTTAATTTTTTATTTTGTGTTCCCCCACAATGATCCTTCTAATATTCATGCAATTGGATAACTAACTCTGATTGTTATTCGAGGGGGGAGTGATGGTTATTAAGTTCATTATTCTTAAATGTTTTTATTTATTTTATTCTAAGAATTTAAATAGTAATGAAATTGTTTGGGTGTAGGTTTCACCCCACTTTCATTACTATTGAGTTCATATTCCCATTTTAAAATTTTCCTCTCCATCATTACAATATTATATCCAGGGTGGAGTAGCATTGTGGTGATGGCATGAGTGATCATTGTTGTTTTATCATGGTTGATTGTTGTGTGGATTATGATTTGAATATATGATGATTGTCTGGGGGTGGAATAGTTGGAAAAGTAAAATATAAAAAGTCAACTAACCATATTAAATGTTTTAGACTCAAATAGTCATAACTATATATACACATCTCCATTGAAGATTAAATTTGTAGGTTGAAAGAGGAAAAATGGAAAACCCATTATAAAAGAAACATTCCAAGATTATTCCATTTAATAAGGATAACATGATGATCAATCCGCAGAATAGATTGGGAGCCAAATTTTCTCACCCATTTTCTCTGTAAATTATCATCTCTTCTACCTCTAACAATATAGAAATTTTATCAAGTGTATATTCTGGAGTTTGGTATTTGTAATAGTTATTATATTCTAATTATATTTTAGATTATTTATTCTTCTTCTTCTCTTCATTTATCTTCTCTTTCATTTTTTATTTTGTGTTCCCCCATAATGATCCTTCTAATCTTCAAGCAATTGGAGAACTAACTCTCATTTTTATTAGAGGGGGGAGTGATGGTTATTAAGTTCATTATGCTTAAATGTTTTTATTTATTTTATTCTAAGAATTTAAAGAGTACTGAAATTGTTTGGGTGTAGGTTTCACCCCACTTTCATTACTATTGAGTTCATATTCCCATTTTAAAATTTTCCTCTCCATCATTACAATATTATATCCAGGGTGGAGTAGCATTGTGGTGATGGCATGAGTGAGTATTATCTTGAATGAAGAGGGTCGGTGCGGGATAATAACAATTAAAGGGAAGGTTTTGAGTGATAGGGTTGATCTCAACATTGAGTAGAGTATTAAGAATAAATATTTTTGAAGAATAGTGATTTTATCACCGCGATCTCCCAAGAATGACAACGATTCTTCACTAACTTCTTTGTGTCTTCTTTATTTCCTTTGTGTATTTAATTTTATTATTAATATATATTATATTTTATATATTTTATGAATCAATCCCCCATTTATAATAGTATATATTTATTTTTATATTAGTTAGGTTTTAAATAGTGACAATAGAAATTCGGTGTGTTGTGAGCGGTCTCCTTGAGATCGACCCTGGGTTGTGCCACTATGGTACACTCTAAGGTAATAATAATTTATTAGTGATGGATTTACAAAAATCCCCTATGATCAAGAACTGACTCTTTGATTAAATATATGAAATAGGTATTTCATAGTCATTAACAATACTATAAATACTCATAGGTTCACACAATTAGACCCTTTAATAAGGATAATTTTTTGGATAATTTTTTTAAATGAAAAGATTTCAATGAAACTATTTCCAAGAGTTTGGATAGATTCACAGAGTTGTAAAGTTATTCATAATTTTTTTTGGGATTTTAGTGTAAGTGGGAAATTGTTGGATGTGAACTAATATTTACATGCATAAGATATATGTACATATTCATATTATGTATGAATTGTATATAAATAACATATGATATTGAATATATAGTGTACATTTAAGACATGAATATACTGCATGTATATTATTATTCATATGATGCATGTATATTATCATGAATATTATGCATTTATAACAACTGATATAATATATATGTATACATGATGTATATATATATATATCATTAAATATTCATGAGAAGTTTATTTAACAGATGCATTTCATAAAATGGTTGGAAACTCTATCCCTGTTGATTTCATTAATTAAAAAACCAAAGGTTGTTTCATATTAGCTTTATATATATTAATTGAAATAAGTTTAATAAATTACACCCAATAAGAAGTAACACATGAGATGCATTAAGAAGGAAGAGTGACAGGATTTGTATATTTATAGAGAAGATTTCTCTTTTTTTGGTGTCTGTGTGTGTGTGGATCAAATTTTTTCAACATTGCTATGATCATTAACTTCATGAAAATATATTGAAATATATTTTCTTCCTGAAAGGTTATTGATCATTCTCAACGAAGTTGTAAACACCCCTTTATTTTCATGTATCCTTATAGTATGACCATGGATACATCAGTTTTTGTACACCCTTGGTGGTAGCAAGCATTTATTTGATACTTTAGTGATCTAGATCAATCATACTCCGTTGAAGTAATCATATGGATACTTTTACAACATCCAAAATTCTAGGTACTGTGTTTACCCATGATCTTTAATAACATTGAATGTTTAATTTCTTAAAGATAGAACTAGTTTATTTAGGGTTTTTTTCTACTTCCAATGATCATGAGATAATAAAAAAACCCAAAAAATAGATGATGCACACAACTTATCATTATATATTCACCCAAGAATCATAAAGATGTATAGAGATATTAGGGAGAACTTATAGTGGGACAACATACAGAGGAAGATTATAGAGTATACATCATGATGTTTGTCCATCTGGTAAGTTATGTTTGAGAGCCTAAAGTCTAACTGGATGATGTAATCCTTACCCATACCCTTATAAAAATTGCAAAACATCACCATGGATTTTACCAACATTATTACCAATACCTTTAAGGGAAATAATATCATCTTGGTTGTGGTTGTTTGAATTAAATAGTAAGAACACGTTATTATTATTATAGTAGATTTCTTAGTTCATTAAATTGCTAAGATATATATAAGGAAATGGTAAGGATGCATGGATTACTACTTTAAATTATATTTTATCAATATTCTAGGTTCACATAAAAGTACTTGATAAGTATTCAATAAGCATCGGATGCAAAACTAAGCTTACCACATCTTATCATCCTCAAATAGATGGTCAATATTAAAGGTCATTTATACTTTAAAATATATACTAAGATCATTGTTTATGGATTTAATAGGATTCTGGGATCAATATCTTTCACTAGTTGAGTTCTCAAGTAACAATATTTTCTACTCAAGAATTCAAATGGAACCATATGAGATTTTATAATTGGATATATGGGTGTTCGGTATATATGTATCTAGTAGGTATATTTATATTTTATAATTGGATTGTAGAAGTGAATAATGTCTCATAAATAATATATTTTTCATTTAATGGAAATATAATAAATATTTATTAAATATAAATAAAAAATATAATGGTTTATTGTAAAAATATGTGGTATTCCAAATATATGTGTATTTTTCTTAAAACTATCACTTTTAAAGGTTGATTTTAGTGATTTTTACTTTTATATACATAAAAATTTTATGAAATTATTCTAGTAATTGTTAAGGAATAATAATAAAAGCATTTAATGGTTAAAAGTTTATTCTTATAAAAAATTATTTTTTATGCATTATGCATTTTTATTCTAAAATTAGTTTTTATCAATTTTAAAAAAAATATTTAATAATATTTATTTAATATTTAGAATCCTCATGTTAAAATTGGTAAATAAATTAAATTTTATTTTTTGTAAAAAAAATAAGTTAATGAGGTAAAAAAAGTAAGTTACAATGATATATGGTGAAATGAGGTAAAATGGTAAATTAAAGTATAACCTGATAAAATTTCTATAAAAAATTATTACAAAAATGTGTTTATAAGGGAATAAATGAACTATAATCATCCTTTCTTCATTTTTTATCCACTTTTCTTATAAAATTATATTTCTTACACATTAAGAAATAGGTATTTGAAAATATTCTACTCAAAATAATATATATAAAAGGACCCTGTATATACTTTCTACAAAACACAAAAAAAATTTCTTAATCTCTCTGATTTTTCAAGTTTTCCCTCTATAAAAATACTCTCTCATTTTTAGGATCTTCTGTTCATAATATTTAATCCCAATTAGTTCATTTCAAAGAAGGTCCTTAAAAGAATATTTGACTCTTAGTAATTATTACATTTCCCTTAATAATTTTCTTTATCTTCTTCATCCATGTTTTCTGAATATAATTGAAAATTTATTCAAAATGAAATTAACACCATTAGTCTTCTATAAAAATGATATTGAAATAATATAAGAACATATTCTTACTTATTAAACCATTTTAACACATTCTTGTTTGGGTCATTTTGACCACCTGTATGAATAATGCAATAACGTTTTTTATCATGGATGAATAATAAAACATAAATATTTTTAATATATAATATTAATGATGAATTTAAGTTATTTTTTAAAGTATATAATGGTAATATGTATATTTATGTCTATTAATAAAATTAAATCTTTTTTATTTATATAATAATCACAAAAATTGAAAATTTCTAATCATTTTTACAAACCGTTATTGTAAAATCCATGAAATAATAATGGGACACTAAAAAACTATAAAAAGGATATGTGTCATCTAACTGAACATTCTGTGTGTGATTAATATATAATAAAAGTGCAAGGAAAAAAACTGTTATGTCGAAGCAAGTGTGGAACAAATAAAATAATTAACACTTAGTGATTAATTTTAACTATGAATGATAAGTAAATGATTAAAAATAAAATATAAATAAATTTTGTTATGTAAAATAAATATTAATAAATTTTTAACATAGATGAATAATAAACATAAATTTATTATACATGATGTTATATAACAACCAAGAAAGAAAGAATCTAAGGTAAGAGTTTTCTTAACTCAATATCATTTAATTTTAGATGTACTCTATTATTTAATCATGTTCATATAAGTTTTATATATTCTACTCCTTTTATATCTCATATTGCATTTTCTCTTTCAATCTATAGAAATTTTTTTTATTTATCAAAATATTATTTTTCATTGATTCTTACTTTATAATGTATATTATTATAAAGGAAAACATACATGCTCTGTTTTGGGTATTTCTCTTCCATATCCATGTTATTTATTATAAAAATATATTTTTTTGTTATTTTGAACATTAAATATATATTAATTTTCATCAATTAGGATTATTTTAAAACATTATGAAAATTCCAAAAGGTAATTATTTCAATTTACATACCATTTTCTACATTTCTCTCAATGTTTCTTCTACCTTACCTATATTTATTTTCAAGGTTCCATTATTTGGATATTTATTGCTAAAATAAATTTTTTAAAATATTTTTTCACCTTTTGAAAATGATTTTGAAAGTGACTTATATCATTATTTTTTAAAACTTCACAAAAATGTAATTAAAGATTTCAAATCAATTTTACTCTCTTTATTTATAATATTCGTTATCTATAACTATTTTATATTATTTATTTATCACCCTCTAAATTATCTTATTATATATTTCTTTTTAGTGATTGAATTTTTTTATTATCTAGTATGATTCTTGATGAAAGTTTATGTGATACCTTATGAAAATGTTTTAACCCATTTTATTTTGATTAGGACAATAAAAATATGATGTATGATTAATATCATGTAGAACTCATATGCATGGTCTATCCTTATTTGATAGGTGGATCTAGAATTATACATCCCTCCAATGTATTAGGTTACATTTTATATTTCATGATATCCTTCTGTTATTAATGGACATGATTCAATCAGCTATGTTCAAAATATTCAGTGTGTATATGATGGCGTTAGCTATGTTTAAAATTTTATACATGTAAATAATGTTGTTACCCATTTCTATTATAATATTATGGAATTTATATAGATCCTTAACATAATATATCATTTTCCATGCTTATTATTTTGACATGTTCCTAATTTATATCTCTATAACTCATGGTTATTATCTTATGATTTCCTATTTTTATTCCATGGTATATGCTCTGGTTTCATGATCATCTTTTTTGGGTAGTTCATTTTTATATCGTGATCCAGGATAATGTTATCATTCCTTGTGATCACTTCTAATGATTCCACGATCCTATTATATTAATCATTCCATTTCTTCCATTTTTATGTCTTCTTACTTGTTTAAGATCTAAGGATAAGTATTGTTTGACTCATTATATTTTTCCCCTTACTGAGCATTTTAGAATACCATTTTATTTTTTTCTTCTTTCCCTGAGTAATATATAATAACCAAGACCATATTAAATCCATAATTTTATTTCTCAATAATAATTAATTTTTTTCATGCCCAAAAATATTTTCGGGTTTAGAGTTTTAGAGAATTAAGTTGTAAATATTTTATAACAAACTCATACATTATAATTAGGAAATTTAAAATTCTTATCCATTTTTTTCACAATAAAGGACGTTTAAAATAAAACATATTTTATTTTTATGATAAATCATTTTTATTTTTAACTTTTCTTCTTCTTTGTTCCTACTCATCCTTAAAACCTATGAAATTTGTTTTTTAAATGTTGGATAACAAAAAAAAATCTTAGTGAGTGACATAAAAAATAACTAATAAACTTTTTGGTCTATTTTAAAACAATGTTATAATAAAATATAATTTTCATTTAACTTAATAAACATTGAGATCAAATAACCATTTACTTTCACATTAAATCAGGTTTAATTCCCAAAGTTTTTCATAAAATAATTTATAAGATAAAATAAATTATAAAATAAAAACCATGAGGGTTTCTTTTAAAACATGAGAACTCAAGAAAAACATTTTCTTAAAAAAATATATTTTTACCCTAATAGGGCATATTCAATCCTTTAAAACAAAATATCGTTGGATTACCTTTTGAAATCAAATGATATTCATGAAAACTCATTAAAAATATAGATAATTAATATAGTTTCCTTGGGAAACCATGTTAATAAAACCCTTATGTGTGTAATAATAAATAATTAAAACATCCATCATCATTATTTAGTGAAAATAATCGTTACCCAGTGCAATGGTGAGCTATATTAGGTTAACCCATCATCATGATCTATATTCGAATCATTCATCATCATGAGATATATTGAGATAACCCATCATCATAAAAACTTCCTAAGTATCATATCAGGAATAAAATATTTTAATATTGTACCTTTTAATCATAAATCCCTTGAAAAACTCTTCTGAGCCCATATGAAAAACACTTTCAGATATCAAAATACCCATTCCTTTTAAAAATCCATTTTCAAAACTAAAATAACTAGAATAAATGGAGGGATGGTTTTTATTTGTAAAAAACATTGGATCTTGTAAATTAAGAAAATCATTAAATAACTGTTATGGTGGTGGGAAAATTTTTGACGTCATATACATTACAATAGGACATTACTTTTATCTTTTGTAAATAAAGTCAAAACATTCTGTAAAAATATTCCTTTAAAAAAATTATAAAAGTAAAAAAGTTCACATTATAATTAATTCATTTTCATATAAATACATTAATAAAATAATTTTAATAATATTCACACTGAATAAAAATATTCATAAAATAAATATTTTGAATAATTAAATATTGGGGTTTTCAGGTAAAGTGTCACTTACCTCGAGTCTAAATCCTCACATATGTTCTTTATCTTTCTGAATAGTGAAATTATTTTAATTATTTTGTTTCTTAATAACCTTTTTTAAGTTTTTTATTCCTTTTATTTTATCTATTATCATGTTATATTCAATTTCTTAATAAATTATGTTGGCATTGAATGTTCTGATGATGTTTGGATCATAAGTCCAAAATGACTTTTATATGTTGACTATGGTCAAAGAGATCATTATTTAATCATATAAAAAAATTACATGATTATTATTTTTATACATAAATTATACTTTTAAAACCAACCATGAAATATTGTTATGAAAAATTAAATACATTATAATCATGGAGACGGTATGTTGTACGTACACATGAGTAGTGTTTCCATTATTCAAAGAACATGATTGAAATAAAGAAAGTATTATTTTTTAGTTCAAGAATTATTATTATATCATAAATATCATATTATTTATTTAAATACAATTATATTTATCATCCATGTGATGTGGTCATGAAAAATGAATCATATCTCTTTGTGGAGGAGGTAATCCACATGTACGCATGAATAACATCATCATTATTCAATGGATATAAATGTAAAAAATTATATTATAAATTATATTTATATAATGATAAATATATAATGAATATAATATATATATATATATATATATATATTAAATATATCATTATATTCATCCATAACAGGTTATGATTGGAAAAGAATTACATTATTTCGCGTAGTGGTAGTCCTCTGTAAACATGAATGATAGATTAATTTCCCATTTAATGGAAGAAGGGGGTGGATATAGGTTATGAAATTAACACAAAAATATTTCAGTATATAAAATATAATTTTTAACTTATCTAATCATGTTTGAATAAGATTTTATGTAGGTAGAAGAAGAAATAATACTACAACATTTGGTTAAAAGTCACACCTATTCTTCGAGAAATCACCTTTCCATTACACCTTAATCCCTCTAAGTTTGGTATTATAAGAAAAATAAGATATATAAATGTGGTTTAGGGATGTTATTAAGGGATATATTTTCATATTGGATGAGTTATATTACTCAAACGATGTGAGAAATATGGGAGAGGAGGTGTCCTTTTATAAGTGAGGGGAGGGGAATTCTTTTCATTTCTTAAATTATTAAATTAATATAAATTTAATTTAATTTTAAAGTGGATTTAAATTGATATAATTCAAATATATGTTGATTATGGGTTGAAATACTCTAATTAAATTAAAATTTTACATGTTTAGATTATTTTTTACCCTCTCTTAACCCTTTTGACAATGATAGTAATATCAATGTTTTTTACTTTTTAGGGGTCAAGATAGTTACTATAAAGGAAAAAATAACCCAAAATGTACCTTGGTTCATATTTTCTACCATATCCCATTATATTTTCAAATTATTGTATTTTTATGAATTTTAAATCATTTAATAAAAAACCATTTATTATAAAATATCATTAATGTCATTTTTTAGACTATTCATTTACTTTGATTTTAATGTAATAAATATAAAAATTTAATTATAAAACAAAAATTTCACAAATATATAATATTTTATATTTTTATATAAAATTCATGGTACACTTATATCACATATACAATATTACTTTTAGTGTTTTTAAATTCATTTACTTGATTTTTATATATCTTGTACAAGCACTATGTCAACGTTTCATAAGAATTTAATGTAATTATATAATCACTAAAAATTATAAATAAACTACCATAATAATATTTATGATATAAATAACCATTAATATTCAGAAAATTATTATTTTCATCCATATGTAAACATATAAGATAAATTTAAAAGAAAGAGAGTGACAATTTGTTTTTTTATTTACATAGAATATTATAAAGATAAAAATCAAAGACAAAAGGAAATAAAGGTCATATTTTAGAATTTTTTGTGATTATAGATGAAATATACACATATAATCTAAGTAATTAAAGTTTTTGAATGAATTTTAAGCCTTAACATATTTGTTTTAACCTTAATTAACCCATTTTACCTTTATTGTGGTGCCAAATATTTAATATGGTTACTATTCACAATGACCAAAAATAAAAGGACACTATTTAAAAAAAATTTACCTCAAGATTCCAAATATTAAATAAAATTTTCAAGATTAAAATTCTAAAATTGGAATAATTTAATTTAAAATTAAACCTGAAAAACGCAAAGCAGAACAGTTTTTCATAAAAATCTATTTTCAAGTAAAAAATATTTTTATACCAAATTAAGGTATAAAATTCATTAAAAATAGTATATTTTGATTTATTTTAAATAAAAATAGACAAATTAAATTTTAAAACCAATCCAAATTATTTTTTTACACTTAAATAATTGAAAATAAAATACAGTTTCCAACAAAAATCATTATTTGTCACTACTCACTGAAAAATCAATATTTTTATAAAAGTTTGACAAATTCATCCTAAGATAATTTTGATGTGATGATTTAAAAAATTAAGTTCATTTTTGAAAATTAAAATTCAAAAATTTATGAATGAAACATTAAAATAAAATCTTATAACATATGAAAATAAAGTTAATATGAATAAAACTCTTTCTATTTTGATTGAAAAATTACTTAACACTATTATAATGAATATAATACTATAAAATATAATTAATGAAAATTAAAAAGATGTGAAATTTATTTACTATTAAAATTACTTGGGTATTTATACTCTTCCTCCCTTTTTGAAATTGTGTCCTCACAATTTTATTTACTATTTAAATAACTGTGGATATCATTCCCTCTAATTTTTTTTTGATTCCCATGTTTCTTATTAAATCATATAGTTTTTCCATAAAACCATAACCTAATTAATAACCTTATTTTGTAACAATTTCTCTCTATGGTTAAAAATCTGAATATATTCTTCCTCATATGAAAGGTTTTCTTCCAATAGAACTACTTCAAGGCTCAAAACATGAGATGCATCTGGTATATATTTTCTTAACAACAAAACAAGAAATTCATTATGTACCTAATATAAAATTTGAGGAAAGGACACTTGGTATGAAACTAAACTAACTTTATCTAGTATTTCATATGAATCAATGGACTATGGACTTATCTTACCATTTTTACAAAAACGCATTAACACTTTTCCAAGGTTATACTTTAAAAAAACATGATCACCCACCTCAAAAGAATGATCATTCCTCTAGTTATTTTTATAATGTTTCTTCCAAATTTGAAATATATTCATATGTTGATGAATCATCATTACCTTCTCATCCATTTGTTTCTATTCACAAAAACATTATTTCACCTACTTCATATGTAGTTTGATACTATATTATATATAATTCCTAAAAATGTGTAATCTGTATTCTATAATGAAAACTATTATTATTATTATAAAATTAAAATAATGAATAATTTTGATCCCAACATACAATTTAATCCATTTAATAAGATCAACACATGTCTTATAAGGATGAAAACATTCTCTCTGGATGTTTATCAAATTGAGAATGAAAAATTTTATTGAGATTTTATTTGGCACCCGACAACTTCTGAAGGCCTTTCCAAAAGTAAACCTGAGATCATGAAAATATAAAATAGAGATATTAACTCCATGTATTCTTAATATATTTTTGAGGTGAAGTATAGAAATATGATCTAAATACGTAGTATCTCAAGTGGGAAGGAAATGAAATAATTTAGTAAGTTGATCAACAAAAACCCAAATTGCATTATTTACCTTGAGATTCATTTGGCAGTCCTAACATAAAATCAATGGATATATTTTCTCATTTTCAATCCAGCACTATTAAAAGTTGAAGAATCCACATTGGTGTCAGTCCTAACATAAAATCAATGGATATATTTTCTCATTTTCAATCCAGCACTATTAAAAGTTGAAGAATCCACATTGGTAATTCTTGTTTTACTTTAAAAAATTGACAAGTAAAACATTTCATATTAAAGTTAGAAATATCTATTTTCATCCCATCCCACCAAAATAATCCTTAAGGTATCTCTAAATCTTAACACTTCCAAGGTTAATGAAAAATAAGGAACTATGAGGCTCACTAAAAAATTATCTCTTCAATATGGAATCACAAGGAACACATAATCCTTTTCAAAATCTTATGACACCATATTCATTAATATTAAATTATAGAAACATACCCTTCTTAATAGATTATACCATTTGATATAAAACATGATCATACTTTTGATCTTGATTAACTCTTTATAATAAATATGATTGTACTAAACCCTGAAGAAATATATAGAATTTTCTAAATACATAATTTCTTGTCCAAAAGTAATAAAATCATTAACCAAAGGGTTATGTTCCATATGTAACATAGTTAATGTAGCATTATCTTTCTAACACAAAGTATTAACTATTTTTTGTGCTTTTCTAATATGGTATTGAATCATGCATTCATAATCCATAATTAGTTCTAGACTTCTTATTTTCCCCATGTTCAATACTTTATAAGTGAATATATACTTCAAAAAAAATTTATCAGTATACATTTCACACTTTACTCTATATAAATTATGCCTCCAAATTTATAAATAAAATACTATAGAATCTAATTCTAGATCATATGGTGGATAATTTAACATGTGAGGTTTCAATTGATGTGAAACATAATCAATTACCTGATCATTATGCATCAAAAATCAATCAAGTCCCTTCAATTAATCACCACTATAGATAAAAAATCATCATTTCTAGAGGTCAGGATAAAAACTAGAGAATTCTCCAATCTTCTTTTTAATACTTGGAAAAAAACATCACACTCTTTTATCCAAATGAATTTATCTCCTTTTTTAGTTAACTTATTCATTAGACAAGATATCCATGTAATGTTTTCAATAAAATTATGGTAATAACACACTAATATATGAAAATTGGTAATATTTGTGACATTTATTAGTAATTTACATTCTTCAATAAATTTATTTTTAGCTTGGTCAATAGTAATTCCATCTTTAGAAACAATATATTTGAGGAAAGAAATATGTTGCAAAAACATTAACACTTAATAAATTTTCTATATAACTTATTTTCATTCAAGGTTTACAAAACAATCAGTATATGTCTTTTATTACCCACATGAATTTTAGAATATAATAATATATCATCAATAAACAAAACTAAAAACTTATCTAAATAGTCATTAAAAACTCTATTCATAAGATCCATGAATATAGGTGGTGCATTAGACAACCCAAAGGGAATAACTAAAAATTCATAATTCTTATATCTAGTCCAAAATTTTGTATTTGTAATATCTTTTCCCTTAACCTTCAATTGATGGTATCCTTACCTGAGATCAATATTCAAAAAATAAAATGCTCCCTTGAGAAAATCATACAAATCAATCATATGATGAAAAGGATACTTGTTAAACTAGTTATGTTATTCAAGGATCTATAGTCAGGGTAAAGTATCATTAAACCATATTTCTTTTTAAATAAAATAATATCACCCTATAGTGAAGTTCTAGGAATAATTAAGCTGTTATCTAGAAACTCATGTAGCTACCTTTTTAATTCCAGAAGTTATGCCTGGTCTACTTTATAATGAACACACTTTTCATACATAGATATTACATCTTATTAGATAAATATTCATTACATAACATAATTAACCACACTAAAATCATTTAGTCATAGTTCCTTTGGAAATGTGGATAGATAGGCAACTAGTTAAAAAGTTAATTATATCATATCCCACTAAGTTCTTCATAATTTTCACCCTTCTTATACATATCATACATAATACCTTAATTCATATCCTAGGGAAAAGAAAGATAAGAAATAGTGATCTCATATTATCAGTAAAGGTAAACAACGGAGATATCAACATAACATGATCATAAGGTTTTGAGAACATATTAATAACATTTGAAAATGATACCCTTCATATCATATATAATAGTTGAGTCATCAATAAATATTATAAGTTTATAAGACATGGATCATAAAGTAAAAAAATAACATGAGCTATGAGAACATAACATAGGAATAAGATATATATATATTTATGGAATACACATAAGTATAGAAACTCGTTACCTTAGTAGTCATGGATCATTTCCAATGCTATAATATTGGAATGGTTTAAATCCTAAAACCATCATAGTAGTCATGGTTCACTCCCAATATTATCATAGTGTAAAATATCCCTTTCTTAACTGGTTTCACTCCTCATTTCAGTTATTTTTACCTCATAATATATGAATATTTACCAAATGTATTGGAGGGAGACATACGTCCCACCCATCATATAATGAAAATCATATATATCTGTGTGTCACAAGATCATAAAATATTCATCATATCAGAACCCATGAAAATAAATGGATTTCAAAAAAATTAATCATATTATAACCCATTTAAATAAAATGGGTTTCATAAACATTACATCATTTCATAATAGTGTAACCTATGGAAAAGAAACAGGTTTCATAATCACTTCATTGTTTCAATATAACATAACCCAAGGAAAAGGAACGGGTTTTGTAAGAATACTATCATCATAAAAAAAACCATCCACATAAAGAATAAGGATGGTTTCATTGGATCATATCCTCAGTAAATCTTATGTAACATCAATTTATATAATATTAAATACAAAATGATTTTGAAATATCACTTAGAACCTTTCTTGAGAAAAATATACTTTATATATTAAAATCACTTCTTTAAAATCTAAAAAACCTCCCAAATATTGAGAAAAAATTTTCATTTGAAAATAAACTTGGAAACTTTTAATAGAAGATTTTAATAATTGATAGTTCATTATATCATAAAATATTATTCATTTTGTACACGTTAAAATGAAGATTAATTTCATGTTTTTAGTATGAAGTTAAAAGAGACTTATTTATAAATTGTTAAGAATATTTATTTTAAACCATTTTTTTAAAAGTTGAATATGTGTAAAAAATTATTTAAAAAAAAATTGTATAATTTTAAAATATTTCTTTAAAACATTTTTGTAAAAATGGAAATGGAAGAAAAATAATTTTCGACCGAATAGGAAAATAAAGTCGGTTTTACTTAAAAATGTTATTTTGAACTCTCGAGAACATAAAGAAAGGAAAATTAAATAAAAAAATTTATTTTAATTAAATTAATATAGGAGAATAAGATTTATGAGTTTATTGAGGGTTATATCATAATATTTCATCAATGAAAAATTAATCATAAACAATCCTGATAAACAATGAGATTGAAACATAAAACATTTACCGCTTTGGTATCTTTTGAATCATAATACCCATGAAAGATAGAACATTATATGGATATTTATATGCCATAATTTCATGATAATAATTATAAAATACATTCATGTTCATTATGTACATCACACAAAATAAATTAGTGGTGAATATGGAATGTTTACCACCGAAATTAAAGTAGGAAGAAAATCTGTTAACTCAAGTCTTGAATACAATCATACACATTAAGATATCATGTATAATAAATATAGTTGTATTATAAATATATTACATATCCATAATCATATATATCATACCATATATGATTTAATTATGACCTTTTATTACTCATTTATTAACAATTTCTTATTAAAATCTTATTTTGGGTAATAAATGCTTTGTTTTTCATGTATGTTTTTGTTTGGTATTTTTGGTCCTTCTACTTTGATCATGGTCCCATAATATAATAATTTTAAACATTATATACATATAATTAATATTCATTATATATATATTTATATTAATCCATTAAATTTAGAGATAGAAAATTAATTAATTGTTCATAGAGATGGTAGGTCTTATGTACGCATGCGTGTTGTTTCCATTTTCTAAATCGATCGAATTAAAGAAAGGTAAATATTAATTCAAATTTATAAAATATTTTTTATATCATTGATATTATATATATTCATTTAATATATCCTTATTACCATCCATGTCAAAATGAAATGAAAAACATATCACAACACTTAGTGGAGACTGTAGTCCACATGCATGCATGAGCGATGTTATCGTTTTTCAATGGATTGGAAGGTAAGAATTTAGAGGTGATATTATATTTATAGGGGTATATATATTTCATAAATATAATATATAATAATTAAATCTATCATTATCTACATTCTTGAGAGGCGATGATGGATAACGAATTGCATCAGTTTTCAAGGCGGTAGTCCTCTAGAAACACAATCCACAGCTTCATTTCTCATTTGATGGAAGATGAGATGGATTCAGGTTATGAAATAAACATAATAAAATATAAGTATTAGGAAGATATTTGTTTTATTATATCATCATATTTTAATAAAATTTTTAGTATGTGTAAAAAGAAGTAAAATAATAATGCATGGTCAAGAGCTATATATCTTCTTCAGAGAGCGTCTTTAGGTTTATACCTAAAGGCATATGATGAGGGTTTATTGATCAAAATAATTCATCTAAGAAGTTTAAAGATAAGTAATAAATTTATTTTTGTAGGTATTTATCAATCCAAAAAGGGATTTTTAAGTGTAAATAGGATAGTAGAGGGTATTCCCTTTTATAAGTGGTGGAGTGGACACACTTAAAATGTTTCAAAAGAAAAAGGTATACCCATGTTTAAAATTTTGAAAAAGGACCCAAAATTGATCATTATAGAATATAATATAATATAAGAACAAAATATTTTCATAAAATATCATTTTTAATTGTTTTTATTTCATTTTATCTCTTATATTTTTATTTTAACCCCTCTATAGACCCATTTAAACCTCAATCGCAGTAATTCATTTTTACTATTTTACTATTCATTATGACTATAAATTAGGTTGAAATTATTATATAATATAAATTATTATGATTACAAATATTGAATAAATTTTTATAAATTCAATTCACATAAGTGTTAAAATTTAATATAAAATTAAACCCGCATATGCGGTGAAAAAATAGTTTTAAAAATTAAACGTTTTCATAAGTATAGAAACTTTTTATAATAATGTTAAACATGAAATTGATTAAAATGAAATAAATTTGATTAATAATAATATAATTAAACTAATTTTACTTTTAAAACATTTTTGGAACAAAATTTAACTTTTAAATTCTTTAATAAAGAAGTTAGTTTTTAATAAAAATCCGCATTTTTTTTATTCATCGAAAAAATTAATCTTTTTAGAAAATTCTCAAAAATTAACCCAAATATTATTTTGAAATTTTTATTCAAAAAATGAAGTAAATTTTTTCAAATACATTTTATAAAAGTGTAAAAAATTTATTTTATTATTTTTTCACAAAAATAAATGAAAATCATTTTTTGAGAGAAATGTATTCTCAAAGAATATTAAGACTTTACCCAAAATTAAGTTCTTATTTATCAATATATTTTTATTGTATAAAACATTAATTATTTATTTTAAAAAAAAATTCATTCCTATTTACATCTCCAAATTTAAAGGCTAAGTTATAATAGTCGTGTTTAGATAATAATAATTTTAATAATATATCGTAGTTTGTTAAAACTCGGTGTTGCGTGTAATGAAAAATATCAAAGAAATTAAATTTATATGAAAAATAATAATAAAATATATGGTTGTTACATTTTTACAATTAAAATTAATTTCTACCATAAAATTATGTCACTTTTATACAAAAAAATTAGGATACTTTTTCCTCATCGTATCCTCAGGTTCCCATGTATCTTCTTCAAGTCAGTGATTCTACCACAAAACTTTGACCAGGTGAGTGGTCTTATTTCATAGAAATTTATGTTCATCATAAAAAATATCCACAAGTATTTATTCATATTAAAGACCATGATTTAGTAGTATTTCCTTTCATTTCATTACATGTGATGGATCAGGTTTGTACTTCCTCAAGATAGATATAAGGAATATATCATGGAATTGAGATAGGTTTGGTTGAAGCACCAAGTGATAATAGATTTTCTCTAATCAATCAATAATACAAAAATGTCCAAAAAACCTAGGGCTCAGATTTAATTTCTTCGAAAATATAATAACCTTATTCCATGGAGAAATTCATAGTAAAACCTTCTTTCCAACTTCAGACTTCAAATCATGCCGATAATCATTATCATAATTTTTTTATCGATAATGAACTTCCTTGATGTATTGCTGAATTAATCTAATTTTCTCTTCCATTTTCTAAACTATATTTGGTATAAATATCTTTATTTATCTTAAATCATCCAAAAATATTGGATTTCCACAATTATTTTTATATAGGTATTCATATGGATCCATATGAATGTTCAATTGAAAGATATTATTATAAGAAAACATGACTATAGGGAATTGTTGATCCCAACCACCATTGAAATACATATAAAAATAGAACATTATATCCTTCAGGGTTTGATTGGTTCTCTCAGAATAACCATATATATGATGATGATACATAGTTTTGAAACTCAACTCTATATCAAGAGCTTGCTGAAGACTACACCTTCCACAAAAACATTGGATCTTGATCAGACACAATAGAATGTCATACTCCATGTAACTTTACCACTTTATTAATATATATTCTAGAAAAGTTATCAAAAGATAAATCATATTTTATAGAAATTAATTGTGTTGAATTTATAATGTGATTGACTACATCCCATATATCATTGTTCCCTTTAGATGTTTTGGGGAGTCTGCTGAAAAAATTCATGGTGATGTTTTCCCAATTCCATTCTGGTATGGGTAATGGTAGTAACATTCCCTTATATTATTTTCTATCAACACTAACTTGTTTAAATACCAAGTTCCAATGTACAGACTCTATAATATCTCTCTTCATTTCATCCTACTAAAAATACTCTCAAATATTTATACATCTTTTTACTTCCATGATGAATAGATTATGAAAAACTATGAGCTTCCTCAAATAGATCCTTCCTAAAATTGGGTATAGATGGAACACATACATGGTTCTTAAACATTATCATTCTATCATAACCATGGTTAAAATCAAGAACATTTATAACCTTATTTTTCATCTCTATATCATCCTTTTACACCTCTTTAATCGTCACTTGGATATATAGTTGAACACTCACTTGAGAAATATAATATTTCACCCTTTTAGAATTTCCGGATCTAGCCTCTACAAGTCTATAAATATTAGATCTTTTTTTATCCTTTCCATGGAAAATCTATCTTGATCATTTCAACTCAAATCATTGGACACCTTATTCGCTTTCCTAGGGTGGTAATGTATTTAGCAGTCCTAATATTTAATCATATCAAACAACCTTCTCCAACTAATGTTACAATATTTCTATATGAATATATACTTTAAACACTTATGATTAGTATATAAATCACACATTTTCCCATAAATATAATTCCACCATATCTTAAATGAAACAATTACTACTGCTAACTCCAAATCATGAGTTGGGTAATTCTTCTCATGACTCTTTAATTAAAGTGAGGCATAAGTTATCACCATATAATTCTACATGAGAATGAATCTAAATACCTTCCTCTATGAATTACAATATGTTATAAAACCTTATCTAATACATATTAATTTAATCATAGGGTTACAAACTAACATTCTCTTCAGTTTCTTGAAATTTTTCTCAAATTCATCCATCCAAAGGAACTGGGATCCTTTATTAGTAAACTTAGTGAGTGGATTAGACATTAATGATTAATTCTCCATAAAATGTCGAAAATATTCATCCTAAACAAAAAATGAGATATAATTCAACCATTATTGGTCTTAGCCAACGTTCAATAACTTCATCCTTTAATGGATCCACTGATATACCCTCTCTTGAGAGAATATGACCCAAAAATGGAACTTATTGTATCAAAAACTCACACTTTGTAAAATTTTCATACAGTTTCTTCTTTATTAGGGTCTTTGGTAAAATTACCAACTGATATTCATGATCTTCTATTCCATTTTAATATTTAAGAATATCATTTAAAAAGACAACCAAAATATAATAAAATTAATCTTTAAAGTCTCTATTCATTAAATCCATAAAGATAGTAGGGGAATTAGTAAGACCAAATGGAATCCCCATATACTCATAGTGTCCATACCTTGTATGGAATGTTGTCTTAGGTATATCCTCCTTCTCGACCCTCAATTAATGATATCCAAAATGAAGATAAACCTTGGAAAAGTATTAAGATCAATGAGGTTGATCAAACAAGTCATCAATATGAGGTAGTAGGTACTAGTTCTTGATTTTGGTCTTGTTCAGTTCTAGATAATCAATGAAGATTCACATCAATCCATATTTCTTCTCAATAAAATTAATAGGTTCACCTCAAGGTGACACACTTGGTTGAATGAATCGCTTTTATATGTTCTCCTATATTTTCTTCTTCAATTATAGAAACTTAATTAGGTTCATTCAATATAGAGTCTTTGAAATATGTGTAGCACCAGTTATGAGTTCTATTGAGAACTCAATTTCTCATTTTGGTGGAATACTAGGAAAATATTCTAGAAAGAAATCAATAAACTTCAGTGAAATAGTAATATCATAGATCTTGAGTTTCTCCCCAACCATATGAGATAAAAATTCTTGTTTAATAAGAATCAAGTCCCATATAATGGATGTGATATCTATTAGAAGTTTGTATTTAGCATTGCACTGATAGATAGGAATAGATTGGTTTTGAATATCAAATGTGACTTAACTTCCTTGGAAATTGATATAGAATAAAATTCAACCAGAGGGAGAATGATGATATTTTCAACAAACACATTCTTATAAAAATCAATTGGATAAGAATCATATACTTTAGATGTGATCATCATAACATTAGGGGATTTCATTACTAATTCAAAATATAATCATTCATGATATGAATTAATAGTCCTAGTAATTCATATAACTAAGATCAAATAGGCTGCCTCAATATTTTAGTGTTCCTATTACCACCCTAACTTCATCATTCTATCTTCAATCTCTTTCTAAAACAAAAATTCTTAGCATGATTTTCAGGAATTTTGATCAGAGTGATCAATTATAAAAAATCATTTATAAAATTTCAAAACCATAAAACCTTCTTCTCAATCTATGACTCCATAGGATTAACCAAAGTCAATCATGTTCATCATATATTTAGATCCTTTATGATGTTTTATAAATATATTTTTAATTTCAAAAACATACCCCCTTGGAGTTTCAAACTAGGTGGCCAACAAAGCCCGTTTTCAGGCACTAGGTGATGATTTAATCAAATCCTAAATCACCCTTTTCAAATTCTTTACCCCTAGTTACAACTATGATATATCCATATACACTTGTAGTATCTAGATAGGGATTTAATTTATTGGAATCCTCTTGTTCTATCCTTCGCTAAAATTCCAAGGCATTTCTCTATATTTTGAATTATCCTTAAATATATCTCTAGGGATTTCACTAAAGTTTTCTCACCATATTTTACAAATGTTAACTAAATATTAATTTGATACCAACTATAAAAGCCCATAAGTTTTGTACTTATATATTACATCATACTAGATGAATATTCATTACATACTAGAATGATCCATGCAAAAATAATTTAGGTCTAGTTCCTTTGGAAATGTGGGTTATAAACAACTAGTTCATAATTTAACTATATCATCTTCCACTATGTTCTGCACAACTTGAACTCTTCTTAGACATATCATACATAATACATTTCGTTATTAACTGGGGAAGGGAACTTAATAAATGGTGGGAATAGATGATCAGTAAAGGTAAACAAGGTAGATATTAATATAACATGAGCATAAGGGTATGAGAACTTAAGAATAAAATTTAAAAACCATACCTTATATAGATCATATATGATACTTGATTCATGTAATAAATCTTGTCACCTAATAATAGATGAACCATAAAGGAATCAAATAACATGAGCCATTAGAACATAACATTGTCATAAGACATAGATTTTTAGCATACACATAAGCATAGAAAATTATTTCCTTAGTAGACAAGGATCATTCCCAAGGCTATAATGGTGGAATGGTTTCACTCCCAAAACTATCTTAGTAGTCTTGTTTTACTCCCAAGACTATCATAGTAGACAATTTCACATACTAAACTAGGTTCACTCACTATTCTAGTCTTGTTTACCACATGTGATATCATTATTTACTCAATGAATTAGAGGTATATATATATCCCACCTATCAAATAATGAAAATCATAAATATCTGTGCCACAAGATCAAAAAATATTCATTATACTGGTACCCATAAAAAGAGTTAAGTTTCATAAACTCTTCACTATTTCATCATAGTGTAACCCATGGGAAAGAAATGGGTTTCATAAACATTTCATCATTTCAACATAGCATAACCAATGGAAAAGGAACTGGTTTCTTAAGAATCTCTTCATCATAAACATAAACCATATAGAGAAAGAATAATTTTTTTATAATTGGATCATATCCCTAGTAAATATTAATTAACATTAAATTATGTCATCTTAAATGGAAAAATATTTTTAAATATCACTTGGAACCTTTTTTGAGGAAAATATCCTTTATAATTTTAAAAAACTTCTTTAAAATAAAAAAAACTTCCCTAATAATAAGGAAAACATTTTCATTGAAAATAACCTCATAAACTTGTAGATTTACATTTAAATCATTGAGATGTCATGATGATATAAAATACCATTCATGTCCTTCATGTTAAAACAAATATTCCTTTTATATTTTCGACAAAACATTATAAGAGTCTTATTTAGAAAAATGAAAAGAAGATTAATTTAAACGATTTTGTAAAAAATTAAAATGTGGGTAAAAATTTCTTCAAACAATCATTAGATAATTGTAAATTATTTTTTTATTTTTTTATAAAACATGGACAAGGGAAATAAATTATTTTCGACTGAAGAGATAAATAAATTCGGGTTTCTTTAAAAACATTATTTTGAAATCTTTAGTAAATAAAGAGAGGAAAATTAAAGGAACGCATTTATTTTCATGACATAACCATAGTATAATAAAATATTTGTGTTTATTTATGCATATATCATAATATTTTATCATTATAAACTTTATCAAAAACAATCCTAAAAAACAATGATATTTTAATATTAAAATTTCACCGATTTGGTATCTTTTGAATCATAATCCCCAATAAATAAATAATATTATATATATATATATATATATTCCATAATTTTATGATAATAATCATAAAATATATTCATGTGTGGTATATACACCTCACAAAATAAATGAATGGTGAATATGGCATGTGTCCCATAGAAATAAAAGAGAGATGAAAAATCCCTTACCTCAAGTATCAACTTCCTTTGTACACATTTTAAACTCCATTAAAATAAATATATATTAATTATAATTATATTATAGAATCATACTAATATATATCAAACCATATATTAATCACTTAGGAAATTTTATTACCCATTTATTAACAATTACTTGTTAAAATCATGTTTCAGGTAATAACTACTTCGTTTGTCATGTATATTTTGGTTTATTATTATTTTATATTTAATTTGATCATGTTTCTATAATATATATGATTTTAACCATGATATAAATATAATATTTATTCACTATATATTTATATAGATTAATCCATTAAAGAAGAGATAGAAAAATAATTACATTATTCATGAAGACGGTAGGTTGTACGTACTCATGAATGATGTTTCCATTTTCTCGATAGATGGAATGAAAGAAAGGTAAATATTAATTAAAATTTACAGAATAATTTTTATATCATATATATCTTATATATTCATTTAATATATTCTTATTGCATTTCATGTCAAAATAAAAAGAAAAATGTATAACATCGCTTCATGGAAGTGATGGTCCACACGTACTCATAAGTGAAGTTATCATTATACAAATGAATGGTAGGTAAGAAGGTAAAAGTGATATTATAATAAAATGAGAATAAATATTTCATAAAATTTATATAAAAGCATTAAATCCATCATTATCTCCATTTTTGAGAGTCTATGATGAAAAATAAATTATATCAGTTTGTGAGGTCATATTCCATCATACAAACGATCGACAAATTCATTTCCCATTTGATGGAAGAGGAGATGGATGCAGGTTATTACATTAAAAAAATAAAATATATGTATATGTGATATAATAAGTTTATTATATTAGTATAGTTAAATAATATTTTAATTATGTGGAAAAAGAAATAAAACGATAACACGTGATTAAGAGTTATACCTCTTCTTTGGAGAGCCTCTTTAGGTTTATACCTAAAGCTTTATTAAGATGGTTTACTTATAAAAATAAGGCCTATAGGAAGTGGGAAGATAATTAAGGAAGTTATTTTGGTATGTATTTTCTGAACCAAAATTATTTTGAATTGTAAAGTGGAGAGTAGAGGTGAGCCCTTAAAGAAGTGGGGGAGAGGACACACTAAGAATTTTTGTAAAGAAAAAGGTATGCCCACATTTTAAACATGAAACAAGGATAAAAAAAATATCTCATTTCTTAACATTATATAATTTAAGGTAGAAATATTTCCATAAAATAGTATTTGGAGATGTTTTTAGGTCATTTTAACCCTTATCATTTTAGTTTAACCCTCTGGAAAACCCGTTTTAACCTAGACAATGATAATTACTTTTTACTTTTTTACTATTAATTATGACCAAAAATTAAGTTGAACCTAAAATATAATATTAATTATTTTGATTAAAACATGGAATCCATTTTTCAAAATTTAATTTTTAGAAGTGGAAGAATTTAATTTAAAAGTAAACCTATAAATGCAATGAAAAAATGGTTTTCCAAAGAAAAATTTTTCATAAGTATATAAAGTTTTTATATAAAATTTCAACATTAAATTGATTATAATTGTAAATACCTGTAAAATTCAAGGGAAATTTTTTCTTAATTTTCTTTCGGATTTTACAAGTATGCAGTTTTTAACGGCACCTGATTCTGAGGCCCGGTGTTCCCGGAATTAATTTTTTAATTTTAGCTTGGGTATATTCAGTGAACAAGTGAGCGGGTTTTCCTAACTTTTGAACCGGTGCTCCGAATCGAAATCTGAGGGCACCGATGAAACCGCAGCGCCGGTAATTGCTTGGTAACACCTTTTCTGGAGTTGCGTTTTCTCGGGTGAGGTTATTAAATAAAAGGGTTAACTAATGAATAAAATAAAAGTTCTGCAACAATTTTTATTTTATGTTTAAGTATTTAAACCTACTTATGGAAGTTAAGGTGGGACCCACTATATCCTAACCCATCTTGATAGGATATTAGTGAGGTGGTCCCCACACGAGCCCCACCTATTCAACTTCCTCAAACCCCCATTATTTTGTAATACACCCGCACCCCCCTTATTAAATTCCAAGTCAACTCTCACATTAATTGGACTGTTAAGACTCTTCAATTAATTCAATTAATTGAATGAATTCTTTTTAATTTCAAATGGAATGTTGGCTTGTGTGTGTTAATTAAATAATAAAAAGTCTTATATCATTATGGGTTGCTTCGTTGTGTTGAGAGGGAGAGTTCCATGAAGAACTTCATCTTCCTCCTTGAAGAACGCGAAGAACGCACCGACACCGATGAAGAACGCTAATTCCTCAGAGATCGACGACGCGACGCCGTGTACCGCGACGCCGACGATCATCTTCACCACGATGCCATGTACAGCGGCGTCGATGACGCTTACGGAGCCTCCTTTTGCGACGCCGTCTTCCGCGATGTCTTATTTCCGCGACGAACCTCGTTCGACGACTTCATCGAGGTAGGGGTTAATTTGTGTTCATGTTTTATTTTTCGTTCATCGACTTTTATATTGGGCTGCCTGTTATCGTAATAAAGGGAGGAGGTCAGACCGCACGAACACGGCCAACCCTCCTCCTCCTTTGATGTTGTACTTGTTTTGGCACGAGCAAAGGCAGCGTGGTGCAACGGCACCGTACGGAAGCAAGTGGAATGGGCAAAGATGAGCGGCACCGTCGCGTCGCGCCGTTGAGGCTGAACAAAGTCGCGGCACCGTCGCACTGCGCTGGAGAACCACGAAGAAGCCGCGGTCGGAGCGGGGCCACGGCGGAGGGGCACGACGCCATCGCGGCGTGCCGGTCAGACAAGGTTGTGGCCTATGGCCGCGGTGATGTGGGGAGTGGCGGCCGGAACCGCCGACCATCGGTGCAAGGAGGGCGGGACCCACGGGGGTCCCGCAGTGACACACCGGCCGGCTTGGCCGGCCGGTTTTCGAGAAAGCCGAGGGTCGTAACCCCCGGCTGGAAAATGGCAGACCCCCTTGTGGGGGGCCGTTTCTCAAACAGGGGGGCAGTGCCCCCCCCCCTCCCCTTTCCGCAATGGCTCAGCCAGCGCCAAGCTGGCCATTGCGGGCCACGCTCGCGCCAGGCCAACCGGCCGCCAAGGTCAGACCGGCCGCACCGGGACGAGCCGCGCCCATCGGGCCGGTCCGCACCCTAATGGACCGGACCTAGACCTGGTTCAGGTTGACCGAGTTCGGGCCGACCCAGGGGTCTTGGGTCGGGTCGGTATGGGTCCAAAACCCCTATTTCCGGACAGTTCCGTTCAAATGCTCGTATCTTGGGCTACGGACCTCCGATCGATGCACCGTCAGTTGCGATGAAATCCTTAGATCGAGACGGTAGTTTCGGTATATTACACTCAAGGTTTCTGAGATCTTTGGGTATGGCCGGGTTGGTTCGAACATGAAACCAACTGGGCCCTCGGAGTGGAAACGCTTATAACTTGAGCTCCGGACGTCCGATTGACGTGTCGTCGACTTTGTCGGTTCCTCTTAGTGAGACGGACCTTTTGGCTTACTGCACTCGAGGTTTGGATGTACTTGGCGTAAGGTCGCATTGGTTTTGACTTAAAAACCAATCGGGCCCCTAGAACGAAAAAGCCAATAACTCTCAGACCAGGCGTCCGATTGGCGTGCCGTCTGTCGTGTTGAGTTCCCTATGTCGAGATGGAACTTTGGGATACATCAACTCCAGACTACGTTTCAGTTGATGTATCTACCGCCTTGGCTCATGGAGCGGACCCTCTTGAAAATGAGCATACTAAGTGCGGGAACCGTAGAGCTGGTTGCGACTGCGACGACGATGATGACTGCACTGAAATCCTTTGTGGGTTCAGCAGTGACGACGACTGCACTGAAATCCTCCGTGGGTTCGGCAGGGATGAAGACTGCACTGTAATCCTCTGTGGGTTCGGCAGCAATGAAGACCGTACTGAAATCCTCTGTGGGTTCGACGGCAATGACTAATGTTCTTCTATCCTACGTGGGTCCGGCAGTTTTACTGTTCTTGTATCCTACGTGGGTCTGGAAGTGTTTGACTCTGTTCTTGTATCCTACATGGGTCTGGCAGGGTAGCTGGTTTGTATCCTATGTGGGTCTGACAGCTTAGATGTTTTAGTATCCTACGTGGGTCCCATCTTAGATGAATCTGTGGCTACATATGATCATCTCTATCACCTTACGAAGAAGTATACCTGTGTGAGCTGAGTCTTTACTTTCAATCATTATCTTCGATATGATTGACTTTCTTTCCTATGTGGATTCTGTTGTTCTTTCCTATGTGGATTGGGTTATACTATCATGTGTGGACGTGATCGAACATGGGCTCGGATGTTGGAGCCGAACTAGAATTGATGACTTAGGTATATGTATGGGCATATACCTAAGTAGTGTTGGATGTTATTTCATGATTGTATCTTTATTTTTTGTATTTTCCTTTGTGGATTCTAGGAGACCATCGGGGGTCTCGGAGTCCCTACTGAGTATTTTATACTCATTCCTGCACGGGCTACGCCCACACTACGTTGTGTTGGATGCAGACGACGAACAGTGATGATCGTGGTTGAGGCTTGTGGAGCAGGTTAGTACCTGGAGGTGGACCACTGGGTGGGACGTACATGGAGCGGACGACTGAACCAGAGGAGGTGAGGAGGCTATCTGTACCCACCCTTCAGGTGGGACTTCCAGTGGATGGCTCGACATTGCTGCTTTACTTTCAGTTGTTGTACTTTTTTTCCAGTTGTAATTTACTTTTAGTTTGGGTTTGTATTCTGTCCCATTTACTTTCCACACTTACTATTGTACCCAGTTTTACTTAGTGTATACTTATGCTTGCTTACTCTGTGGTGTTTTTTTACTTTATAAAGGCAATGCCTTCCCCTTTTATCGGTATTTACACCTTGGTGCTAGTCGCCATCCCCTGGCCTATGGGAGGTGGGCTTGGGGTAGTCACGGCACGGGTCCTGAGGACGGGTAGTGAAAAATTGGTATCAGAGGAGTTCGGTTCTACCGCAGAACTTAGGACTCTGATCTTTCTTCTATGTGAAGCAATAGTGTTAAGGGTATTGAGTGTGGTTATCTATCCAGGGAGTCCAGTGTTGGTGCGGCAGCCGACGTATCCGTACACCAGGACCCTGACTTCTGATTTCCGACACAATGCACAAAAACATTGATTGCATGTGTGTTTCAAAAGTTTCCATTGTGATTACTTTGTATCAGCTCACCAGGTATACTGTTTTGACTGTGGAGCACCTGTTTCTTTTCAGGATGGCCCCACAACGGCAGCCAGCTAGGGTTCTGAGCTTTGTGTGAGACGACAGCCCACCGAGCGACAAGGCCTCTGTGCATGCCCCTCTTACAGCGGAGACACCGGCGGTACCTCTACCTTCCGAGCCAGTGATGCCACCAGCCCCAGCTGGTGAGAGTGCACATCGCCTTAGTGCACTTCACGAGTTCCAGCGTCATAGACTGCCCAGGTTCCGTGGGGAGACGGACCCTCAGGCAGCCGAGGATTGGCTGGAGGCGGTTGTGCGAGTTTTCAGGTTAGTGGGGACACCATCTGACCTCATGGTGATCCTTGCAGTGAGCCTCCTGCACGCGCCAGCAGGAATATGGTGGAGCTTGATGCTCCAGGTGCACGACGATGCATCTCTCCTCTGGACAGACTTTGAGATCCTATTCCTCTCAGAGTTTTTCCCAGCCACCCTCCGTGCGGTGCTCATCCAGGAGCTACTACAGCTGCGGAAGGGCAGCATGACGGTCGCCCAGTACTCGGCGATATTTACCTATATCTCGCGCTATTCGACAGACATAGTATGGGACCCATTCTTCCGGGCTCGGACCTTTGAGCAGGGACTGAGGCATGAGATTAGGGCAACGATGATCTCACTCATCATTCCGACACAGGCAGGAGTACTGGAGCGAGCCCTTCTCATAGAGATCTTTCTTGTTGAGCCTATACCAACAGCGAGACCTACCGCAGGGAGGCATGTAGCAAAGTCGTCTGCATCTAGCAATCGATAGATGTCACAGGGATCCAGGCGGACCAGACCATCAGGAAGACGACCTCAGGACACTGGCTCAGAGGTGCAAGGCACCCGGCACAGATCCAACCTTCCGAGGAGCAGACGGTGCTACACATGCGGCGGGCAGGGCCACATGGCTCGTGACTGCCCGACCCGCCGTGCAGAGGAGCATCAAACGGTTGAGAGGACACCCAGGAAGAGGCAGAGGGTCGACCATGGCGGTCTGCAGATAGAAGGCGGACGAGGAAGAGGAGCTGGCCGAGCAGCGGGTGGTGGGCGACGCTTTGAGGGTTTACCACCACCACCATCAGGAGGTCCACCCTGACCACAGGGAGCTGTCGGGCAGAGACAGGCTCAGCTTCAGGCAGCAGAGACCTACGACCACGGCACGCCAGAGATGATTCAAGGTACTATCTGTGTCTACTCCACCCTTGATACAGTTCTTATAGACACAGGATCGAGTCATTCTTTTATTGCCACTACCCTTGTTCAGAGATCAGAGATTCCGACGGAGCAGTTGGCTTGATCCTTACGGCTAGAGACTCCTACGGGAGCATACTAGACGATTACGCACTGGTGCTGGCAGTGTGAACTTACTCTAGGAGGCGAGAGCTTCGGCTGAGATCTTCTTATAGCAGCGTAGAGGCCTTACGACGTCATCTTGGGCATGGATTGGTTATCTAAAGTCCTTGATCAGATCGACTGTATTAGGCGCAAGGTACGGTGTGTTCACACCGATGGGAGCAGTTTCACCATCACCGGCGAGAAGGGAGCCTTTGCAGTGCAGGATGGACTCACACAGAGGAGAGGACAGTCCATCACTCATCAGTTGGCTAGCCTCATCCTAGGAGTAGTCGATGTGTGGAGTCTGAGTTTTCCTGTAGTGGTGGATCAGCCCCGATATCCACCATAGAGAGGTAGACTTTTATATTGACCTATACCCCAGGACAGCCCTGATATCCACCCCAGCATATCGGATGGCTCCTGCCGAGCTTCAAGAGCTACGGGTACAGCTTGAGGACTTGTAGGGAAAGGGATTTGTCTGACCCAGTCTTTCACCCTGGGCTTCCCCGATTTTTTCTGCCAAGAAGGCGGACGGGAGCTTGTGACTATGTGTCGACTATCGTCACCTGAACCAGGTAACCGTGAGGAACATGTATCTGCTACCGAGGATAGACGACCTCTTCAGTCATCTCAAGGGAGCACGGTGGTTCTCAAAGATAGACCTTAGGTCAGGCTATCATCAACTCAGAGTTCAAGATGAGGGCGTGCAGAAGATGGCCTTCAAATGTCGGTATGGACACTATGAGTTCTTGGTTATTCCATTCGTCATAACCAATTCTCTAGTGGTGTTAATGAGTCTCATGAACAAGATCTTTCAGCCATACCTCAATCAATTTGTCATGGTCTTCATTGATGACATATTGATATACTCGACCACTGAGGAGGACCACGCCTATCACTTGCGGGTTGTACTGGACACACTCTGAGAGCACCAACTTTATGGTAAGCTCTCAAAGTGTCAGTTTTGGTTACGTGAGGTCCACTTCTTGGGACAGGTCATCTCTGAGGCAGGAGTTGTGGTGGACCCTACGAAGATCGAGGCAGTGCTAGCTTGGGAGCCAGCCAGGAGCGTGATAGAGGTGAGGAGTTTCTTGGGGCTAGCTGGGTACTACCGGAGATTAGTGCCAGACTTATCTAGAGTTGCAGCACTGCTTTCAGCTTTGAAGAACAAGGGGAAACCCTTTGTGTGGTCAGATAGATGTCAGCAGAGCTTCCAGGAGATGAGACAGATATTGACCAGCGCACCTATCTTTAGGCTACTTGAGGAGGGAGTAGGGTACGTAGTCTACTGCAATGCATCAGGGACCGGACTCGGATGTGTCCTGATGTAGGAGCGAGCAGTGATTGCCTATGGATCACGAAAATTGAGGCAGCATGAGCAGAACTACGCTACCCATGACCTGGAGTTAGCAGCTGTGGTCTTCGCTCTGAAGATGTGGCGACACTATCTGATGGGAGAGCGCTTTACAGTCTACTCTGACCACCAGAGTCTCAGGTATGTTCTCTCATAGAAGGACCTGAACTTGAGACAGTGGCGATGGCTTGAGTTCCTCCAGGACTAAGACTTTGAGATAGTCTATACTCTTGGAAAGGGGAATGTAGTAGCCGATTCTCTCAGTAGGAGGATGGGCATTCAGCTACTTGGAGAGGCGACAGAGCATCTAGCGGCTTTGCAGATATCCTTCATGGATAGATATGGAGCAGCCTTTCTTCAGTCACTCACAGTCACTCCTCCACTACTATAGCGGGTCAGAGAGGCACAACATGGGGACGTTGACTGTGAGACATGGCGTACACAGATATCCTCAGGACAGGCACCTGATGGATTCTCTATAAGAGGAGAGCACGATGTCCTTTTCAGAGGACGTACCATGGTACCAGCTGCTTTATGGGAGGAGGTGCTGAGGGAGTTTCACACTTCCCCTTTAGCGGTATATCCAGGAGTGGTGATGATGTACCAGGATCTCAGACGACAGCACTGGTGGCCAGGTATGAAGAAGGTTGTAGCAAAGTTTGTTTCTCGATGCCTCACTTGCCAGCAGGTGAAGGTGGAGCACCAGGAACCAGCAGGCTTGGTACAGCCCTTGGAGGTCCCGGAGTGGAAGTGGGATGGGATATCTATGGATTTCGTGACTGGACTTCCACGTACTTCCAGAGGTCACGACTCCATTTGGGTGATTGTCGACCGACTCACCGAGTCGGCTCACTTCTTACCCATCAGAGAGCAGGGCTCAGTAGATAGCTTGGGACATCTCTACATTCAGGAGATTGTACGGCTTCATGGTGTGCCATCATCTATCGTATCTGATCAAGATGCTCGCTTTACTTCCCAGCTTTGGAAGGGGTTGCAGGAGGCATTCGGGATGCAGCTACGTCTGAGCACCGCCTTTCACCCACAGGCAGATGGTCAGACAGAGAGAACCATTCAGGTCGGACCGGCCGCACCGAACTGGGCCGCCCAGGCCGGGCCGCGCTGGCTGGGCCGCTCCACGCCCACCGGGTTGGGTTGCTCCCTAATGGGCCGGACGCGGACCCGGTTTGGGTTGACCCGGTTCGGGCCGACCCAGGGGGTCTTGGGCCGGGTCGGTTCGGGCCCAAAACCCCCTATTTCCTGACAGTTCCGTTCAAACGCCTATATCTCGGGTTACGGACCTCGGATCGATGCACCGTTATTTGAGATGTGATTCTTGGATCAAGACGGTCGTTTAGGTATATTACACTAAAGTTTTAGGAGAACTTTGGGTACGGCCGGGTTGGTTCGAACACGAAACCAACCGGGCCCTCGGAGCGGAAACGCTTATAACTTGAGCTCTAGACGTCCAATTGACATGTCGTTGACTTTGTTGGATTCATCTTAGTGAGACGGGCCTTTTGGCTTACTCTAATCAAGGTTTGGATGTAGTTGGACTACAGTCGGGTTGGTTTTGACTTAAAAACCAATAGGGCCCCTAGAACGAAAAAGCCAATAACTCTCAGACCGGGCGTCCGATTGACGCGCCGTCTGTCGTGTTGAGTTCCATATGTCGAGATGGAACTTTGGGATATATCAACTCCAGACTACGTTTCAGTTTATGTATCGACCGCCTTGGATCATATAGCGGACCCTCCTGAAAATGAGCATACTGTGTGCGGGAACCGTAGAGCTGGCTGCGACTGCGACGACGATGATGACTGCACTGAAATCCTTTGTGGGTTCAGCAGTGACGACGACTGCACTGAAATCCTCCGTGGGTTCGGCAGGGATGAAGACTGCACTGTAATCCTCCGTGGGTTTGGCAGCAATGAAGACCGTACTGAAATCCTCCGTGGGTTCTACGGTAATGACTATTGTTCTTGTATCCTACGTGGGTCTGGCAGTACTATTGTTCTTGTATCCTACGTGGGTATGAAAGTGTTTGACTCTGTTCTTGTATCCTACGTGGGTCTGGCAGAGTAGCTGGTCTGTATCCTATGTGGGTCCGACAGCTTAGCTAGTTTAGTATCCTATGTGGGTCCCATATTAGATGAATCGGTGGCTATATCTGATCATCTCTATCACCTTGCGAAGAAGTATACCTGTGTGTGCTGAGTCTTGACTTTCAATCATTATCTTTGATATGATTGAATTTCTTTCCTATATGGATTTTGTTGTGATTTCCTGTGTGGATTGGGTTGTACTATCCTGTGTGGACGTGATCGAACTTGGGCTCGGATATTGGAGCCGAACTGGAATTGATGACTTAGGTATATATATGGGAATAAACCTAAGTAGTGATGGATGTTATTTTTTGATTGTATCTTTTCTTTGTGGATTATCCTTTATAGATTCTGGGACACCATCAGGGGTCTCGGGGTCCCTACTAAGTAGCGTATACTCACCCCTTCACGGGCTATTCCCGCACTACGTTATGTTGGATGAAGATGACGGACATCGCTAATCGTGGTTAAGGCTTGTGGAGTAGGTCGGTACCTGGAGGTGGACCACTGGGCGGGACGTACACGGAGTGGACAGCTAGACCTGAGGAGCTGAGGAGGCTATCTGTACCCACCCTTCAGGTGGGACTTCCAGTGGATGGCTCGACGTTGCTGCTATACTTTCAGTTGTTTTACTTTCTTTCCAGTTGTACTTTACTTTTAGTTTGGGTTTGTATTCTGGCCCATTTACTTTCCGCACTTACTATTGTACCCAGTTTTACTTAGTGTATACTTATTTTTTCTTACTCTGTGGTGTTTGTTTACTTTATAAAGGAAATTCCTTCCCCTTTTGTCGGGATTTATGCCTTGGTGCTAGTCACCAGCCCCGGGCCTATGGGAGGCGGACTTGGGGTAGTCACGGCACGAGTCCCGAGGACGGGTCGTGACAATAATAACATAAATTGGATTAATAATAATATAATTTAACTATTTTTAAAATTAAAACAATATTAAAACAAAATTTAACTTGTAAATTCTTTAAACAAAAAGGTAGTTTTTAATAAAAATCAGTATTTACACAATTCATCAAAAAAATTAATCTTTTTAGAAAATTATCAAAAATTAACACTATGATAATTATGACATATTTATTCCAAAAAAATTAATTTTTTAAAATATATTTTCTAAATTTTTCCATAAATAATTTTATTATTTGTTTACAATAAGAAATGAAAATCATTTTTTGAGAAAAATGTATTTTTGAAGCATATAAAGACTTTAACAAAAATTAAGTACTAATTTATCAATATATTTTAATTTTATAAAACATTCATTCTTAAATTTAAAAATTTAGTTATTTCTATTCATACCACCAAATCTACCAGCTAGGTAAAAATGGTCATGTTTAAATAATAGTTTTTTCAGAAGTACATTATAATTTCTTGAATCTTGGTGTTGCGTGTAATGCAAGTTATCAAACAAATTAAATTTATTTGAAAAAAAAACATAAAACATTAATGAATTAGACAATTGATAAGGGGATTTTGAAATTGTAATAACATTAGGGAATAATTTAATAGTAAACTCAACTTTTTGATTTGGTATAATACTAGGTAAATCGTTAGGAAATACATCCATATATTCATTCACTATAGGGACATCATAGATATAAAAAGTATCCCTTTTCTCAACAATATGTGTAAGATGAATTTTTTTTTCATATATTTATATTTTATCATATTATTAAGATGTTATCAAATTTATGATTTAAATTTTTTATACAATTAAAAATCATCCTAAAAAACAACTTCTTTAGCTCTCTAATCTATCTTAGCATGGTAAATGGAAATACAATTTGTACCTAGAATAAAATCAAACTCTTCTAATGGAAATAAAAAAAGGGTTTTAAGTAAAGACTTTGAATATATAATAATAGGAATATTATTATAATTTATTTTTGTCTTAATACTTCCCCCATGTATCTTTACTAAAATTCCTAACTTCATTTCTTAAGATGAAATTTTCAATTTATCATAAAATTTCTTAAAAATTAAAGAGTATGTAGAACCTGAATCAAAGAAGAAATTGGTATAATCTAAATAAATAAGTAAAGTTCCTAACACCACATATTTTGGATGGTCTGAAATATGATGAAGTAGTCATACAGATTATAGGCACAGTTTTCTACCTGTGATCTTGACAATTTCCATGCTTCATTCTTATCAATAGATAAGCAATCACATAATGACTCATCTCATTAAAATTAAATCATCTTTCCACATGATTTTAATTATTATTTTTATCCTTTTATTTGTATTCATGAGCTAAATTTTCAATATTAAAATCGCATAAATACTTTCTAGATTTAATAAAACATTCACCATGGTTCCTTTTACCACTTGTATGATAAACTAGTAACTTGATTTTATTACCATTGGATTTATTTAATGGATCATTTCCAATTTTCTGCCACCTGAACCTTTTCATAATGGTATAAATGATCATAACAAAACTCCATTTCTACCTTATCATCATATCAAACAAGTTTCTCATAACATTGTAATTCATAAGAATCCAATTCTCTTCAATATATTATCTTCAATACTGATCAAAACTGATTAATTTTACTATTAAGATCTTGGATAAAATTTGGTGTGTTCCTTTCCAATCGAGTGATTTTTTCTTCATAAGTGGCCACAAAATTTTATTCTTTATGTCTGAATTCTAGGAATTATTTCTCTATCCCAATTATAACAACATTAGAAAAATATCTATCAATTAAAATATTATTAAATTAATTTCATTAATTTTTTCTCCAAGTCTCTAACTAATTGTTTAGTTATCATAGGGCCAGATGATCCACTAAATTTCAAAGGGTGTTGTCTCGTTAAATTGTCCAGTATAAACATGTTACTCTCTATTGAATGTGGTTTCAATATCACATGGATACCACCAACATTTATATCCTATGTCAGCTAATCCATCACTACAAAACACTACTCTATTATAATTCCAACCATTCTAGGTTGTTAATTTGGAAAGATATTTTTCTTTTTCTTCCATCTTACTTAATTTTCCTCGTTTGCATTGTGAAAAACCATTCTGAACTGACATAGTTTAGATGAAAAAACATGTTAATATTCAATTTATATACCATTATTACCACAAATAATAATCTCTATAGGGTACCTACTTACATTTTTCTGACCTCTAACATTATCTAACCCTTTCCTCTAATACCAACCATAAAGACCCAACCCTTATTCAATCCAAAATTTCATTTTAAAACCATAATTAATTTTCATTCATTCCTGAAAATATTTTTATGTTTATAGTTTTAGATAATTATGTTATAACTCTTATATTAAAAATTCATACATTAAAAGTTGGAAACCACCTCTTGGAATCCATTTTCCCCACAATATAACACTTTTAAAATAAAACTTGTTTTCTTTTCGTGAAAAAACTTTATGATTTTTAAATTAACTTCTTCTCTGTTCATACTCATCCTTAAAACCTATGATTTGTTTTTTTTTAATGTGGGATGAGAAGAAAAATTCTCATTAAGGGACCTAAAAAGAATAAAGAACCTCATTTTTCAATTTTAAAACTATGATATCATAAATGATATTTTTCTTTAACTTGATAATATTTAAGCTTAAATAATCATTTACTTACACTTAAAATTAGCTTTACTACCAAAAGATTTTCATAAAACACTTTATAAGAAAAAAAACGTAAAAATGATAACCGTGAGGTTTTCTTCAAAAACATGACATCCCGTGAATATTTTTTTTTTAAAACATACATTTTTACTCAAAAGGGGAATAATCATTCCTTTAAAACAAAATATCATTATCTTACCTTTTTAAATAAAATGATTACCATGAAATCTCATTAGCAACCATAGAAAATTCATAGAGGTTCCTTGGGAAATCATTTTCATAGAACCCTTACAGGAGCCCATAAAACTGGAATAACTAATATATTTAACTTCAATCATAATTATCTATAGAACACAATCGTTACCCAATGCAATAGATAGCTATATTGGGCTCACTGTTATCATGAGCTATATCGGTATCACCCATCATCATGAGATATATAAGTACCACCTATAATAATGTGATATATGAAGCTCAATCATCCTAATAAAAAAAATCAGGTATCATATCTTGAATAAAATACATCTTACACCTTTTCATCATAAATCCCTTGGAAAACTCTTTTGATACCATATGTAAAATTATTTTGGATATCAAAATATACTTTCGTATTAAAACCCATTTTCAAAACTAAAATAAAAATAAATAATAGGAAGGAGTTTTTTTCCTCGAATAAAACATATAATATTATAAATTAATCAAAACATCATATAACAATTGTGGTGGTGGTAAAATTTATTGATTTTTTATATGTTAAAATAGAAAATTCATTTTTTCTTTTATGATGAAATTCAAAACATTCCGTAAAAATATTCCGTTTGAAAACCATTGTAAGAAATTAAAATTTTCCATTTATGTTTTCTTCATGTCCTTATAAATACATCAATAACATATTTTTATGAATATTGACATGGAAGATTAATATTTAGAAAATAAATCATTAAAATAATTAAAAATGAGTTTTTTAAGGTAAAGCGTCCCTTAACTCGAGTTTGAATCGTCACGTACGTTATTTGTCTTCCTAAATAATAAAATAATGTTAATGTATTTATTTATTAATAAAACTTTTAATTTTTATCATTATTTTTATTTTATTTATTATCATGTTATATTTAATTACTTATTCAATTAATTTTATATCGGATGTTTTGATGATATTTGGCTTAGCAGTCCAAAAAGAATTTGGTAAGTTAACTATGGTCAAATAGATCTTGAATTCCTAATCTCCATAAAACATCATCAAATAATTATCATTTTTATAAATTAATTATACTTTAAAAACCAAAAATGAAATATGGTTAAGAAAAATGAATTACATTGTAATCATAGAGATGGTAGGTTATAGTGTGTATTAGTAATGTTTCCATTTTTAAATGAACTTAATGGAAAGAAAGTGATTATTATTTTATCTTTAAATAATTAATATTATATCATAAATATAATATTATTTATTTAAATACACTTATATATTTTATCACTTTGATGTGGTCATAAAAAATGAATCACATCACTTCGTGGAGGTGGTAATCCACGCGTATACACGAACACCACTCTCATTCTTCAATAGATGGAAAGGTAAGTAGATAATAAATAAAATTTATAGAATGAAAATATTTTTCTAATATTATATATAAACATTAAATTTATTATATTATACATACATAAGAGTTTGTGATGGAAAATGAATTACATCAGTTCATTAGGCAGTAGTTTACCGTATACACAAATGATAGATTCATTTCTCATTTGATAGAAGAAGGAGATGGATATAGGTTATATCATTGACATAAAAAAATATTATTATATGTAGGATATTATTTTTTTATTTCATCAAATTTTAAGAATATTTGGAGGATGTAAAATAATAAATAAATCTAAAACATTTGATTAAAATCTATACCTCTTCTTTGGACAACTTCTTTTTCTATGCACTTTTAGCCTTCTAAGGTTGGTACTATTCAAAAAATAATAACTATATAAAATGAGTATGGATTTTATTAAGGTATTTTTGTTTATATTTTATGATATATAATGCTCATATGTTTTGAGGAAGATAAAGGAGGAGGTGCCCTTTTATAAGTGAAGGGAGGGGCATTCTTGGAATTTCATAAAGTATTAAATTAATATAAATTAATTTCCATGTTTAAGTGGATCCAAATTGATATAATTAGAATAAATGAAGAGTATGGTCAGAAATATTATTATCCAATAAAAATTTTAGGCACTTAGATTAATTTTTTACCTTTATTTATTTGTTTCTTTCAAAGTTTTTTACCCTTTAGGGGTCAATAAATTTATTATAAAGTGATTAATGACCCATAAATGGAAAATTAAAGATATTTTCAACCATATACCATTAAATTTTCTAAATTTAATATTTTTATTAATTTTAAATCGTTTAATAAATATTTTTTATTTTAAAATTTCATTAATGTCATTTTTTGAACTATTAATTTACTTTGAATTTAATGTAGTCAATATAAAAATAGAATTAGAATATAAATAATTAAAAAATCTTTAATATGTTAATATTATATAAAAAAATTATTTGTAAACTTTAACTCACCCAAACAATATCATATTTAGAGTTTTTAGAAAAAAATATATGATTTTTCTACTCTTTTCCCAAGCACTGTATCAGTGTTGAATAAGAATTTAAGTTAATTATATAATAAATAATAATTATAAATAAATTACCATCATAAAAATAATTTCATAATTATCAAGATAAATTTTAATATTCATCCATATATTATTTTTATCCCTAGGTGAACATATAATAGAAATCTAAAACCAAGATAGTGACATTTTGTATTTTTCATTACATAAAATATTATAATGGTGTAAATAAAATTTAAAAGGAAAAAGGTAATATTTTGGAGATTTGGATGATTATAGAATAAATATACTCATAAAATAAAATAAAATCAAGTTTTTTAATGAATATTAGGCCTTAAAACATTATTTTTAACCATAATTAGCCCATTTTAAGTTTACTGTGGTAAAAAAATTACTATGGTTACTATTCATAGTAACAAAAAATAAAAGGGACTTATTTAAATTAATTTGTAAAAATAATTCCAAATATATAATCCATTTTCCAAGATTCAATTTTTATAAGTGGTAGAATTTAATTTAAAATTAAAATCCAAAAAAGTGATAAAAAATGGGTTTTCAGAAAATATTCGTTTTATGTATAAAAATGTTTTTATACTATTTTAAATTATAAAATTCATTCCAAATATAATAATTATATCTTTCTTAATCAAAATTTACTAATTATATTTTAAAACCAATCCAAAATATTATTTTACTTTGATAATTATTAAATTGAAATTATGGTTTCTAATAAAAATCAGTATTTTACACTATTTACTAAAAAATAAATCATTTAGGGAAATAAAAAAATTAACCCTAATATAATTTTTATATTCTAATTTTAAAAATTAACATCATTTTTTAAGATTAAAATTCTAAAATTTATAAATTATAATTTTAATTAAAACCTTATAATGTATGGAAATAAATTTAATAAGAAAAAAAACTATTTTCATTTTGATTAAAAAAATTACTTAACATTGTTATAATGAATATAAATCTATAAAATATAATTAATGAAAATTAAAAAGTCATGAAATTGATTTACTATAAACATTTTCTCATTTGTTACATAATAATTAATGGTATAATTTGTGATATATCTAGAAGGGGATCGAGTGTAAGTAAATCATTTAGTATGTTGTGTTGTAAAATAAGATGGTTATATATTTAATCTCCAAAGTCACTAAATTTTTTGGTTATAATAGTGTGATTTATTTTTGAATTATTATATATAAACATATTAAATATTATAAAATAAATTTATTTTATTATTTGGGTTTTCTCACTTAACATATTCCACCTCTTGAGAAACTAGTCATAATGGGGAAACGATAGTTGTATGGTTTCCTCCACTTATTTCATAATGGGAAGTGAATTTAAAAATTAGTATATCCAAAAAAATATCACTTCTTGAGAACATGTAAGCAAGAAATAAAATAAATCCATAAAACTACCCTTAGGTAAATCCATCAAAGTCCAACTAATCCCAAGTTTGAATTCCAATTAATTATGAGAACCCATAGAATTATGACTCACAAAGTTTTCATATGGTTCCTACACCCATTGAATGACCCATCAAATCACCTGGCCTCTTAACTAAGATTACAATCCCATTGGATAACTCTTATGGCACATATTAATTAAATATAAGTTGAACAATAATTCTTATAATATACTCTAGCCTCAAAAATAAATAAGTTTATCACTCATGCCTATGATATAAATAAATCACTACACATAACCATTTCCATGCATAGAAAGCTCACATAGTATATAATTAACCACATTGGATGAATCAAATACCATTTCCCTTGATTTACCAAAAAATTTTCCATCACACATTTAATCTCTCAAATAAGAGTTTTCATAATTAGGTCAACCCACATATCACACTCACAAATCTTGTTAAAGTTGAATGGATTTAGATATTAATATCCATAATTAATTGTAATCACCAAAATCCATGCATAGGGACCAGCTGTAGTCCCAAATAAGTTATTCCCTCATATAGACACCTAATTTGGTGTCCCTTATCTAATACTAATATAAGACATGCCTTTTACATAGTTATAGGTATACCTCACCCTTGAAATTACAAGTCCCCAAGTCAACACTAACTTCACACCTACACACCACAATATAAGAATATTTTTGTTATAAATAGCATCATACTCATACAAGAGTGAATTATAATACAAGGCCAAGGTACCTACTAGTTTTCCAGCCAGATTATTCTCATAACTAAAAATTTTAAATGAAAACCATCCTTAAATTTATAAGACAACCCTACACTATAAATCATCATACAGTCAATCATGGGACAACACAATGGGTGTAGCATTCCAATTTTTCTTCCTATACATCACTGTGAGTCTACTTAGACCAGACAAGTTTCCTAGAGTGGTTTTCAGATTCATGAAACTCACCTACATTATACTACACACAAATAAATTTATACACACATATATAAATATCATATAATATTGATTACAACCTATTTTTAGCCACTTGGTTCTCACTTTTCAAATGGCATCATCCAATTTTATCCCAATCAATAAAAATATTATAATCTATCATAAAACCTATATATTGGGAATTTGGTAATTATAAAACATATATTGATAGATGAAACTAAATATTGACTCATATAGGGGATTATACTACCTAAATAGTTATAATGCACAATAGGACATATTTATCTGACTTTAGACAAGCTTTCAAGATCCAAAATATAGAATAAAACCATTGAGAAGAAGCCTATTATTCATGTGGATAAAATTGGGGTGGAATATCCTCCCTTAAAATTGAATGTATCACACCATAAAATATAGGTTTTATTTACCACCTAAAGTTTGGTGGTGTCACACCATAATTCAGTGAGACACCCGATTCTCAGTGGACCTCTACCGGGAGTCTGGTGGGGACCTGAGAATTCTGCACCCCACTTCTCTTGATATAATTCTAGTGGGATCCCATAAATCTTCATATGGGATTATTTTACCTCCTAATAGTTTGGATGGTCATTCTCCCTTATTTATTTCCATCCATGACACCCACTTAAATACCTCTTTAGTCAAAACAGATGTGAATACACCTAAAATGACTAGAAATTAAACTAAAACTTTACCTCAAACTTTATGTCACATAAAAATAACTTTTAATCCATATATACAAGAGATATAATAACCCACTCAAATGAATTTATTGTTTCATTGGGGTTAATTTTGAGAACACCAGAGATAGATGGGTTTCAAACTAAGGTATGAGTATATTTTCATTTTCCTTAACTAATCAAAGAGCATATTAACTATTCTATGAAACATTTCTTTCTCATTGGATCCATAGGGATTCTAGTAAATAATGGTTCTTATAGAATACAACAGTTCATCAGATCCACAGAAACCCTATTAGGACACATATTTCTATGAATTTATAGCTTTATAACATCATTTTTATTTTCCTAAAAATAAAAATGAAAATAGTATAACTATAGATGGTGACATGTACATTTTGATCAGGGTTTCTATATATTAATTTCACATTATTACAATGAAATATAGCAAGTGGGTTGTATTCTAAATGAAAAAAAATAATTATAATAGTTTAAATCTGAGTACATATAGAAATGGTTGAGAAAACCAACTATAGGGAAAATTCCCTGAAATATATTCCACCAAAATATTACAAATTGGGGGTATTATATTTTTACAATGAAATCTAATTTTGGTCTTCAATAGTAAATATTGAATTAGTGGCTAAAGAATACTCTGATTTTATGTGTTTAATGATCTCTATTTAGATAAAAATATGGTTTTTATTATAAATAAAAAAGTAAAATTTTTTGTTTTGATTGTAAAATAGATTTCAAAAAGGTCTATTTTAAAATGGTGTATTTTCAAAGTGGATTTAAAAAATAAATCTAGAAAATGTTTGGATGTGACTAATATAATCATTTCTTAGAAAGTGTATATTGTGGTTGTAATAGACCCCTTGGGTGTCTTAAATAAATTTTTATGGGGGGACTTGAATGGTGTTTCTTAGATAATGTTAATTGAATATAGTGTGAATTATTTTGGTTCCATTGGATAGTGGATTGGTAATTATAGAATGATGTTACTAAGGATACCTCTAATGAATCGACATAAAGAAGACACCAAGAATGTATTACCTAATTATCCACCTTTTTATCATTAATATTTAATGAATTAGGTATAAACTTTTCAGATATATGGTGTTATCATGACACCTTATTAGCCTCCTAAATTTTATAGGTTTCTTGAATTTTAAAAGATACAACCTATGATATTTTCTATAGATTTGGGACTGAAAGAAGAAAAAAATGGTTAAAGAAAATCAAACATATTATTGAGTATTTTTAGATAATTTTAAATATAATAAGGAGAATTTGGAAACATATATGTTTGATGGAATCCTAATCGAGAGGTGGGATTTGGTTGTGTGGGATAAGTCACATGTAGGGATAACTTGGAAAATGGTTTTAGGAAATGTTTAATGAAAAAAATATCTATATAAATTCTAGGTATTTTAAACCATCGTTTTTTATCTATAATAGAAGGATATAATTATTATTCAATACATATATCTATTTACAAAATTTTCTTGGTTTTCAGAAGCGGTAGATAATAGTGACTCATTAAAGGCTTAGAAATTTAGTTAAATATTTAAACCCAATATATGATCACAAGTTTCATGTTTTGGGTTAACTCAAAAATAGAGGTGTGTTGAGTCAATAAGGTTTTCCTTATGAATTTTCCATTCCTTATTATTTTGAAAATCACAAACACCTTACTTTTAGGAAAATTGCTTTCTTAAGGAAAATTTCTTTTATAAGGAAAATTTCTTTCTTAAGGAAAATTGATTTTATAAGGAAAATTGCTTTCTTAAGGAAAATCGCTTTTATAAGAAAAATTATCCTTATCTTATTTTTATCCATATTTTTCTTAAGTATGAGATTCGGATTCATTTCTATTTTCTCAGAATCGTTGAAACTTTGATATGAAGCATTCTGTTTTAGGATTCGGATTCTGGATAAGAATTATAAGGAAGTTTCATTCCGAATTCCGAATATGAACTCTGACTAAGTTCTATTCCAGATTCAGGATACGAATTCTTATGAAGTTCGATAACGAATTCTCAATACAAATTCTAATTATTAATTCTCATTAAGAATTCTGAATAAGAATTCTCATTACGAATTCCAATGAAGAATTCTCATTACGAAGTCTAATGAAGAATTCTCATTTCGAATTCCAATGAAGGATTCTCATTACGAATTCCAATGAATAATTCTCATTACAAAGTCTAATGAAGAATTCTCATTATGAATTCCAATGAAGAATTCTCATTACGAATTCTGATGAAGAATTCCCATTATGAATTCTGATGACGAACTCTCATTACGAATTCTGATGACGAATTCTCATTACGAATTACAATGATGAATTCTCATTCCGAATTCTCATTCCGAATTCTCCTATAAAACAGAATCTGATCATCTCTGTTTTATACACTCTGAATTTATTCAGACTCTGAAAAATATTTTGGTTAGACTACGAACTTTTATTCTGATTACATTTCTATAATATGTCTACTCTTTATTATTTCCATTACACTCCGAATCTTCACTCCGAAGCTTTCATTCCGAACTTTTGAGTTAAAATTAAAATGATGTTGTACCTTCTGTTTCACTTGTTTTGTTATAAAACGATGTCGTCTATTTTGTTATAAACTAAAAGTTTTCTAAGTGACACGTGTACAGGTCCCTCCGATCTTTAAGGAAAATATGACCGTTGGAGAAGGAGCCGACCTTACCTATAAATAAGAGCTCATTTGAAAGAGCTCGGTAGCTGTTGAAAGTGCTGAAAGGCTGACAGATCATCAACTCATGTGATTACATGATTGAAGTGATTTCTAGAGAGATAGGCTCTTATTAACTCTCAAAGCTTCATTCGACTCCGAATGTTGGTGATTACATTCGAGGAATTCCGGGGATAGGAAGACAGAGGTGCCGACTACCTTGAAGTTCGAGGGCTTCCTTGCTGATGAAGACAGAGGTTACCAACTACCTTGAAGTTGAGGGCTTGCGGGGATAGCAAGACAGAGACTCCGATCTTTGTATCTAGGGCTTACCCTGGTGTGGGTAAGACAGACTTTCTTGAAAGTATAAATCAAGGGACCTTTATCCAAGGTTGTTGGATACCCTTCTCTTTGGGTTAAAAGACTTATATCTTGTTACTTGTAGTTTAACTACTTGTTTTTATTTCCGATGAATTTTGTATCTTAAGAAAAGTATAACTTTCTTATACTTCCATACTGTTACTCTGATTCATTTAGATTCTATACGCTTTAAGATAGAATCTCATATTTTAACTCTTGTTAAGTTTCAATTTCCGGAACCATATTTCCAGAACCCACTTTCGGAATCTCATTCCAAGTTTGCATTCGGTGTTAGAGGTGTTGTGAATTTTCTTAGTTTAACTTTGTTAAACTTAGCCCTTTCCTTTGCTTAAGGAAAACATAGTTAATCGTAACTAACTTTAAAGGTTCCAAAGGAATTTTTAAAGTATTCAATTCACCCCCGCTCTTGTATATTGAGCATCTACATCATTATTTTGATCCTAAAATTGGTATCAGAGCAGGTCTCTGAAATACTTATACTTACGAATAAGTTTTTCTTGCTCACTTTTCGATTCCGAACTTTTCTATTCCGAAAATTTTCAATCCGAACTTTGTTATTACGAATATTTTGCTACTAACAAGTTTGTGTGTCGAAGGTTTCTAGCATAGCAGGAATTAATGTTGGTTCGATTGATAATATAAATCCTATAAGACCACCAATCTTTGATGGTAATGACTATGAGTACTGGAGATATCGAATGAAGACTTTTGTTATCAACACTGGAGTAGATAATTTTGTTATGCTTACTGGTGATTATAAAATTCCTGACAAGGAAGTTAGAACTTTCACTAACCAGGAAAAGAAAGAATATCAACTCAATTATAAGGTACGTAATACTCTACTATGTTCAATGACCAGAAATATATATAGACAAATTTCTTCTTGTGAAGCAGCTAACTGTATCTAAAATAAGTTAGAGGTTACACACTTTGGGACTTCTAAAGTGATTGAGACTAGAAGATCTATGCTTAGAGCTGAATATGATGGCTTCAATTTTCCTTATGGAGAACCTATCTGTAAAGTTCAACAGAGATTCATGACTATAGTCAACAATCTACAGTCTATGGGAGAAAAAGGTTTAGATGATGAAGCTCTTGTGGATAAAATAATTGATATTATGCCCAATGAGTGGGAATCCAAAAGAACAGCTATAGATGAGAACAGGAAGGTCACTCAGATCTCTCTTGATGAGCTTTTTGGAACTCTTCTACAACATGAAACCAGAATGAAGAGAGATGCAGACAACATCAAGAAGATGAATGGAAATGGTACTGTTTCTTTTACTACAACTTCAAATCAGATGAAAGCTAAGACTCCTGAGATAGTAACTAGATCCAAGTATAAGAAAGTTATTTTCCAATCCGAATCTAGTGAGAGCGAAGTCTCAGAAAATGAACTAGCAAATCTTGCTCGAAGGATAAACAAGATAGCTGGCCAAATGAATTTTCAATTCCTGAAAAAGTCAAGGGAAAGAAAATTCTTGCTGATACTCCGAGCTCAGAAGTGAGAAAGAGGAAGGAAGTTGGTAGTTCTTTGAAAATAAAGCTTGACCTTATTGAAGAAGAAAATTCTCCAAGAAAAGTTTCAGATTCTGAGTCATCCTCTGTGGGGAATGACTTTGTTGTCCAGTCTTTAAAGAAGTTGGTGAGATCTATCCCGACCTTCTCAAGTATTGACTCAAGGTGCCATATGCTCCAACATGAATTGAATTAGAAAACTGACTCCGTCTCTATGGTTATGGACAAGTGCATTGAGATTGAGGCTCAGTTCAAAACCTTCTTTGTTGGCTACGAAGCTCATAGAAAATCTTGCAAGAAGATGAAAAACTGGTCGAAGAAGACTGTTGAAGAGATGAGGCTATTTGATGAGTTTCAAGACAATGTCAAGGATGCCTTTGAGACTAAGGAAAACAAGATAAATGACCTGACTTCATCCTTTGAAGAGAAGCTGACAGATGAAAAGAACTTCCGGATTCAACAAGTCAGAGATCTTAATGGGAAGTTAAATTCTGTTTCTCAGAACTGGAAATTTGAAAGAGATCATCGGATTGAGTTTGAAGAGAAAATGAAGGCTCAGGAAGAAAAGATCAAATCTCAGGAAGAAAAACTTCAAGCCCAGGAAGAAATAATTGAAGCTCAAAGTGCAAAAATAGTGGTCTTATAGAAGCAAGCTGAAGAATATCATAAAGACCTGAAGAAGATCAAGACTATTCTTAAGGGGCTCATGTCGAAGGAAAAAGATCTGAAATAACTAAATCCGATCTTTTTGTTGTATCTAATTTTCTTTGTTCCCGAGATTTCAAACTTAGTGAAATTTGTGCTTGTCGTTCTTTTTTCTACTAATGTTTCAGGTACTTTGTTATTTTTTTTCCATTCCCTCGATTTCTTTTTGAAAATCACAAAGGGGGAGAAGGAAAAGATCCTTAAGAAAAAGAAGAAACTTTATCTAAAGGGGAGAAGGAAAAGATCCTTATGAAAAAGAAGAAACTTTATCTAAGGGGGAGTTTTCCATTAAAGAAGACTTTATTTTTCGTAATGAAATGTCACTCCGGAAATCTAGAATACGATCCTTAGAGTTTCAAAGCCTAAGGGGGAGTTAGTCGTATTCATCAATATCCTTAAAGCAAAGGGAGATAAGCCTTATTATTTTTCTTTCTTCTTAGAATTTCTTTTTCGTAAAGATATTTGTGCTTTCCAAAAAGGGGGAGATTGTTGAGTCAATAAGGTTTTCCTTATGACTTTTCCATTCCTTATTATTTTGAAAATCACAAACACCTTACTTTTAGGAAAATTGCTTTCTTAAGGAAAATTGCTTTTATAAGGAAAATTGCTTTCTTAAGGATAATTGCTTTTATAACGAAAATTGATTTCTTAAGGAAAATCGCTTTTATATGAAAAATTATCCTTATCTTATTTTTATCCATATTTTTCTTAAGTATGAGATTCGAATTCATTTCTATTTTCCCAGAATCGTTGAAACTTTGATATGAAGCATTCTGTTTTAGGATTCGGATTCTGGATAAGAATTATAAGGAAGCTTCATTCCGAATTCCGAATATGAACTCTGACTAAGTTCTATTCCAGATTCAGGATACGAATTCTTATGAAGTTCGATAATGAATTCTCAATACGAATTCTAATGATTAATTCTCATTACGAATTCTGAAGAAGAATTATCATTACGAATTGCAATGAAGAATTCTCATTACGAATTCTAATGAAGAATTCTCATTACGAATTCCAATGAAGGATTCTCATTACGAATTCCAATGAAGAATTCTCATTAAAAAGTCTAATGAAGAATTCTCATTACGAATTCCAATGAAGAATTCTCATTACGAATTCTGATGAAGAATTCCCATTATGAATTCTGATGATGAACTCTCATTACGAATTCTGATGACAAATTATCATTACGAATTACAATGATGAATTCTCATTCTGAATTCTCCTATCAAACAGAATCTGATCATCTCTGTTTTATACACTCTGAATTTATTCAGACTCCGAAAAATATTTTGGTTAGACTACGAACTTTTATTCTGCTTACATTTCTATAATCTGTCTACTCTTTATTATTTCCATTACACACCGAATCTTCACTCCGAAGCTTTCATTCCGAACTTTTGAGTTAAAATTAAAACGATATTGTACCTTCTGTTTCACTTGTTTTGTTATAAAACGATGTCATCTATTTTGTTATAAACTAACCGTTGTCTAAGTGACACGTGTACAGTTCCCTCCGATCTTTAAGGAAAATATGACCGTTGGAGAAGGAGCCGACCTTACCTATAAATAGGAGCTCATTTGAAAGAGCTCGGTAGCTGTTGAAAGTGCTGAAAGGCTGACAGATCTTCGACTCATGTGATTACATTCTTGAAGTGATTTCTAGAGAGAGAGGCTCTTATTAACTCTCAAAGCTTCGTGCGACTCCGAATGTTGGTGATTACATTCGAGGACTTCCGGGGATAGGAAGACATAGGTGCTGACTACCTTGAAGTTCGAGGGCTTCCTTGCTAAGGAAGACAGAGGTTACCAACTACCTTGAAGTTGAGGGCTTGCGGGGATAGCAAGACAGAGACTCCGATCTTTGTATCTAGGGCTTACCCTGGTGTGGGTAAGACAGACTTGCTTGAAAGTATAAATCAAGGGATCTTTATCCAAGGTTGTTGGATACCCTTATCTTTGGGTTAAAAGACTTATATCTTGTTACTTGTAGTTTAACTACTTGTTTTTATTTCCGCTACATTTTGTATCTTAAGGAAAGTATAACTTTCTTATACTTCCTTACTTTTACTCTGAATCATTTAGATTCTATACGCTTTAAGATAGAATCTCATATTGTAACTCTTGTTAAGTTTCAATTTCCGGAACCATATTTCCGGAACCCACTTTCGGAATCTCATTCCAAGTTTGCATTCGGTGTTAGAGGTGTTGTGAATTTGCTTAGTTTAACTTTGTTAAACTTAGCCCTTTCCTTTGCTTAAGGAAAACATAGTTAATTGTAACTAACTTTAAAGGTTCCAAAGGAATTTTTAAAGTATACAATTCACCCCCCCTCTTGTATGTTGAGCATCTACATCATTATTTCGATCCTACAAGGTGGTGAATAATTCAATGGTGTATGAGAATTATATTATAGGAAAAAATTAGGACAAAATACATTCACTCAGATAAGTTGAGATAATGGTTTGGGTAGTGGGTGTAAGTAGATGTCAGACGATTTCTCTCATAGAACTATATTATTTTATGGATGGTATACATTTATGTGTTATTATATAGGTTAAATGGATATAAAATATTGATGTTTTTATTTTGATTCATTCAACCATTTTGAGATAAATTGTTTAGAATAACCTTGAACTTGTTATCAGTGTTCAAATTTGGGAATCCTGGATCATTATTTCATGAAAACATTTAGAACATCAATATTGGAGGGTTCCAATAAGACATAGGTATAATATACATGAATGGGTAGTCCATGATAGGTTAATTCATGGTAATATTCATGATTTGTTAGGAATGATTTATTGACCACATAGGGATCACAATAGGTACTGTATATGCAGAGAGATGGTCATAATATGATAAGATTTATTATTAATTATTTACGACTAAGAAATTCCTAGGAAATATAGATTTTGGACCTTATATGTTTATAGTGAAATTAATACATAATTATAAAATAATTTGTACATTATTTTATATGGTTTGTACTCATTTATTTTTTATAGTTCTAGTAGTAGATAAATTTTTTCTACATATAGAAATGAAGCCACATATCATGCACATCCAGATGCATTTAGGAGAACAAGATAGTCAAGGATTCAAGTATCTACCTTACACTATTATTATTGGTAACATGTAGTGATTGTGGTAATTCACCATCCTTAATATATTAATGTTCAATATTTTCATAGGTATATACTGGATGATTATATATAACACTCACAAATACTATTATGCTCAAAAGGTAACATTCTATACTTTATAAAGTAATATACATATGTTCAAGGGATAATTTTATGTGAATGTTTGTAGAGATGATTCTATATAAATGGATTTTAGAATAATACCATACCATTTAGAAAAAATAATGTTATATGTAATAGAATTGGAAGTGTGCAATGAATTTCCTGAGATAGTCAATTGTTATCTAGATGTGTTTCTTGATGATTGTTCTAGACTACATGGATCAAGAGGTAGAGTTATCAATTTAATTATATCCATGGAATGGTATGATATCTCCCCATTTATATAGGAATATGGTAGTTGAAATAGGAGGGTTGAATGTTCAATTGGAGTATTTTGGGTAATAAAGGATTCATCAGACCAAGTTCCATGCAATAGACTGCTTTGTTTCATTTTTTAAAGGAATTGGATGGAATATAGAGTATTTGGGTCAATTATAGAAAGTATATGCAAGTAATCAGAAAGAAAAGGAATCATATTATTATAATTTATGATCGATTTTATTAGATAAAGGATATTATACATTTCTATAACATCTAATTTAGGTTTATATACCATCAGTTTAGGGTAAAATAAAAAAGGATGTGCCAAAAATAATTTTGTAGAGAAACTAAGTTCATAATGAGTTTTTGGTTATACCATGTTCTCATACTAACATTATCATTTTATTCATATAATTTATGAATCACATATTACATTTATATCTTTACTCTCTTGTTGTTGCGTTTATCAATGACAAACTGGTGTATTTAGGATCAGTGTTCAATCAGGAGATACATTTAAAGAACATATTGATAACTCTAATGGTGAATTACCATTATAAAAATTGATCTAAATATAAATTTTGGATTTGATAGGTTAAAATCATTAGGTTTATGATTTTATAAAAAATTAATATCAGTAAATACTAAGAAGATAGAATTAGTTATATCATGGAATAAATCGGGGAATGTGTTTGATGTATAGAGGTTTCCAGGATTATTTAGTTTTTATAAATGATCTATGCTCGATTTATGATTCTTATCATCATTGATTAAAAATATAATTATAAAGGATAAATTATTATTATGTAATCCAAAATTTCTTATATATTTCAAGTATATTAAATTTATGTTGACATTAGTACCCATTCTCACATTTCCTAAGCAAGATTATGGGTATGTCATGTATTATGATGCCTCAAGAATAGGACATGGATGTTTAATTATGTAGGGTAGCCTTTTGTTGAATATAAATTATATTATGTATTTTTTTTTAAAGTTTAAGAAAACCTTTTTCCATGTGTTCATCAATATATATTTATAATTATTTTAATTAGAACGCATATGCATGGATGATAGTGTTCAAGGTCCTATATCACCCTCCTATAAATTAGTTTAAGTTTATGACTCTATAGAAAAAATGTAAATGGTGAGATTAATTCCAAAAAAAAGGTGCATAAGTGGATTTATCCCAATTCAAAACCAAGTTTCACCATCAAAACACTTAATTAGAAGAAAATACCAAAAATAGTATTTATTAATGTAACATTTTAATTTAGTTTTAAAAATGTTTTAAATAGGATTTATAAGCTAAAATAATATTTTAAAATCCATTATATTATTCCTTAAATATATATTTTATTACTTAAATGTTATTTTAGTATTTTAGGATACACTAACATGATAATAAAATACAAAAAATTATAATTTTCATAAAAACTGTATTTTTCAACTAAAAATCAACATTTTCAAAAAAAACTCAAAAATTCATATAAATTTAATTTTGATGTAATTAGTTAAAATATAAATTTTATATTATGAAAGTTAAATTTTATAATTTGTAGAAAAAATATATTGTATAAATAAAATGGATTTTATTGAAAATAAAATTTTTTAATGTTAACTCATATTAATTATTCATCTTCTAATGGTAATGAATTTTAATGGTTTACCATCTCAATGTTTATTAAAGATTTATTAATAATTATATTATTAAATTTTTTGGTTAGTTGAAAATGGTTATAGTGTGTAACCCAATTTATCAAACATAACATCAGTTTTACAAGGTCCGGAATTTTAGGTTGTTACATTCTACCACCCTTAAAATAATTTCCGCCTCAATTTTTTAATTATCACTTACAAATGGAAATTTCTAGGGAAATTTAAATTATAATGATTAATAATGATATAATTTATATAGATATATAAACATTAGTAACTTTATAACCACATCTCTTTCCTCAAAATAGGTTTTTCCTAAATATTTAGTTTTTATCCAACTATTTTAGAAAAAATTCTATTGTTATTTAGTATTAAGACCCACATTATATAATTTATTTATAGTTATTGTTTATTATAATTATTTTATTTATGGGGTATCATAGGTTAATATGAAATTTTTTTCCCTTACTCCATATAATTTTTCCTCTAATTGGTGGGAACTAATTTATCACTAAAATAACATTAAATTTATCTAAAGGAAGGATAATAATATTTCCACAATACACATTCCTATAAACATAAACTTGGAAAAAAATATCACTAGAAGATTTATTTGGAAATAAAATAATTGGTATTGTGACTTAAATATCTTATAAAACATCTTTGATATATTACATTTCCTAGAATAAAATTCCAATAAGACATATACATCTCTAGATTAGAGGGAATATGTATCATAAATATCAAGATCCCCATTAGGGTAGTGATTTTATAGGAATTATATTATCCTCTTGATCTTGGAGGTTCGTGATACTCATCATCTTGGTTAGTCCTTATATTAGGGAATTGACTTGGATAATTTATATATCCACTACACATAATGCATTGAATTACTAATGGTATCATAGGATGAACTCTATTTTTTCAATCATGTTAACCAAAATTTTCATTTTTTACAAAGAGTTTGATGCTCGGTGACCTCCTTTATCAAATATAAAACATCTTCATGTTCCTTAAAGACATTCCCTTTAGAATCTATTTTTTTATTTTTGACATAAAGAAAATTGAATATTATTTCCTTCATTATATTAATTATTTGATATTTCATAATACTTAATACTTTTCTTATTTAGTGAGTTTGGTACTTTGATTATGTTCACATTGTTAATTACATTTTATATATATATTTTGTCATAATCACAAGGTTTTTCACTCTTTATCCCATTCTTATGGGTTGTTTGTTGAGGTAATTTCATCATTTTAAATCACACATTTGGTTCCTTTTAGTTCCAACCATTATAAAAAACAAAAGGGTTAACATGAGTGATGAAACATTAACAATATGATAAATTATCATAATAATAAAAGGAAATAAACTTTAAAACATATTTTTCTTTTACATTATCATGTTGTATTAAAGATCCTTTAGTTTAACCTATATCGATCTTAGTTTTTTCAAGGTTACATTAAGTTTTATTATCTTATACTTCTCAAACTAATCCCAAAATTTACTATGAAATCATTCATGTATAGTTTTTTTAAATAGCATATGATCAATCAAATCATATCTACTATGATTTTATATCTAGATGTGTAGTATTAGGAAAACTCATCTTGTATCAGTTTGACGATCAATTGAATTATCAACCAACCCTTTTAAGATTTATTTTTCCTAGGTGTATTTTTTCTATAGTCAAATCCACATTACAGTATCTAGGAAAGGATTTATTTCTAGGAAAACCACATACTCAAGACTTTAACAATATTTAAAGATAAAATTATATACTTATACTTATATCTAGGGCTTTACTATGTTTCTATAACCTTAATACAAAATTTATGTAAACTATTATCTAAAAATAACTAAACTAATCTTTATAAATAAATTAGCCCAACTTCAATACCAACTGATGCACCCGAGACCCACACCCCCAGATCTAGTTCGAAAAAAACTTTCTTTAAACACTATATTTGATACAATGTAATATGAACTTATATTTATTTTAATAAATTTTCATATTATAAGCATTAAAACTCATAATACACCTCATAATACAAATAATAGAATCTTTGGTTTCTTTTATTCTTAGTTACCTAATCAAATTTTTATATGATACTTATAAAAATTTATCCACATTATAAATACACTAGATCCAATTCTAGAAATATCCTTAGTTTTAAACATCTTTACAAAATAGGAAAATAAAACATAATAAAGGTTTGAGCTTAAAAACTATGTAAGGGAAGACTATTCATAACATTATCAAGGGTTAGATCATAATCATATAAGAAAACAAGAGCAGGGGAGGAAAAAGAGTGTGAAATCAAGAGAAAAAAAATATAATCCATGGAGTATAATCATAGGCATGTGGCCTAGAAATTAATCAAGACCTTGAAACATAGCATAAAAAATAAATTTTTAGCAAACATAAGAATAGAGAAATTATAAAATTATGAACAAACAAAATATACATGCTTTATGTTTTGAAAAAAAAATATCATGCTTCATGTTGTGAATAGAAAAAATTTCCCATGATTTATACAATCAAAAAAATCCCATGCATCATGTTATGAATAAAAAAACATCCATTACTCATATTGTGAACAAAAAAATGACCTCACTTCATTTTTTAAATAATAAAAATTCCCACACTTTATATTGTGAACAAACCCAATGTTCACGCATTGTATTGTGAATAAGAAAAACGTTCATGCCTCATATTGTGAACAAAAAAATTATAATATTTATATAATTTTCTCATGTAATATATATCATTAAAAAATTCATTTTATGGAGATATAGTACCCACCCATCATTACCATCCATACATATGACTACCACATAAAAAGAAAATCACTCGTCTTATAATAAATACCCCATGAGAAGAAAATAGGTTTCCAAACTTTTTCAAATGGTACCATATAAAAAAATGATTATTTGATTCCAAAAATATAATACCCAGATAGTATTATTTAATAATATTATATATATTTTGATTTATGAGCCATTACTTTATTGGTGAATAATCCATTAAAAATAAAAGATAAATGAAAAAAGGGTTTTTAAAAAAAATTAATATCAACATAAAAATATATAATTTTCAAGTCACTTTCCAAAAAAAAATTTTAATATACAGAGGAAACTTCTTAAAAATTTACTTCAAAAAAATTACAATAAATATACCTTGATAAGAAAAAAAATATTTCAAAAATGTAATGTATAAGGGAAGAATATAATATCATGGGAAAAAAGTCTTTTCAATATTTTAATACACCTTTATCAAAAATCCACATAATTAAAAGGATAATGAAAACTTTTTTAAAGAAAATAATAAATTGGGGAATAAAGATCATTAGATATAAAAAAATATTTTTGACTAGGTAAAGGATAACAATTGTGGTATGTAATAACATGGATATGGAGGGAAAATCCCTTAAAAGAAATGGGAATCATTCTTGACAAAATTTCATTTTCATAAAAAGAATATATTCATACAAGTAAGAAGTGTGTGTTATGAATAATTATTTCCCTAGAAAAAAATTAAAAACAACATATAAATCATCATTGTTTAGAATAGATCAATATTTAAAGATAATAGTCAAAGAGGATTGATTATGACCCAAATAAAAGATTTATGCCATGAAAACCCCTTACAGTTTGGGGATTATTTAAATCAAATCTTCTTTAAAGAGAGTAATATTTAAATTGAACATAAATTAACATGAATAAAGGTATTTTCATGATATACATCTATATTTTTGATTATATGAACCACTTAAATAGAATTAGGTGCATGTTGAAAAAACATGTCTCAAAAAGAGGAATCTGAGATGAAAAACCCTTTCCTTGTATTATTGCTTACTCAATCGTTCTCTAACCTCAAATATAATGAACATAATTATCTTAATCACTTATCTAATAAACTTAATATAAATATATTATAATCTTTATAATTATTTAATAACCACATATTACAATTATATTAACTGGTTATATATTATTTTCATTATTGGGTGTTAGAACATTGTGTTGTTTGTTTTGTACATTCTTCAAAAATAAAGAATCAATTCTCACTAAGTGGTTTCAATTTAATCATTCAAAAATAATTCAAGATATAATAATAATTTTTTTAATGATTACTTAAGTTACATTTTTTATTATGTGAATTAAATGAATACAACTTGTGAAATTGGACATCGTTGTGAACCAGTTTATCGATCAAAAGTTGATATATTAATAAATATTTGAAATATTAAAAATAATTTAATAGAATAATTAAAAGATATAACTCATTATTACATTATATTATATCCCATAACCATTTATGACATAATTATTATATCATTGTTTATATAGGCAATTAAATCGACTCGAATGGTAATGTGTTATAGTGATTTAATGAGTAGGGGAGGTATTTAGACAATGATAATATAACATATATAGAATATTTAAAATTTAATAAACATATTATATCATAATTTAATATATTCTATGAACCATGAAGTATTTGTGGTGATGAAAAATAAAATTGTTCATTTATGGAGGTTGTAGTCCGTACAACACATGAGTCACAGTTTTGTTTTTCTTAATAAAAGGTGAAGGGTGGTTAATTATTGTATCATCCTTTTAATAGAATACCAATATAATAGTGATACTTATGTTACCATTTTAAGATGGTTTAATGGAACTTGATGAAGGATACTTTCATATAAATACATATAAAAATAATGGATCAGTGATAAAATTATACGTAACATGTTGGATTATCTCCTTTTCATTGGGGTTTAAGACTCCGAGGAATGGTCTTTTGAGAATACCATAAGCTCTTTAAGGAGGATTGGAATATAAAGATAGTGTTGGAAAATGTTTGGGCTAAACTAATGGAGTTGGGTATTTAAGAAAATGTCATCACTTTTCACTTATAAAAGGGTAACTCCTCTAATCACTTCCCCTAAATTCTCAAAAACTTAATTAAAACATGTTTTTAACATGTTTGGTATTTTACATATTAGATTACTCATTTATACCATTTTGGTTTTCACCAGGGTAACTATTTTTTACCTAGGTAATTTATCATTTATTCATAAAAATAAAATAGTCCTTTTTACAAAATTTAGATATCATTATTCTAAATTTGAAATCTATTTTATTTGATTTATTTTCTAAGAGTGATAAAAATTGATTTTAAATTACTCAATGAATGATGTATTTAAAATAATTTTTTAAAAAATAAAACTTAATCTCTAAAATGTCAAATTTTTGTTTGTAAATTAAAACCAACATTCATAAAATTATTAATTAACTTATAAAATATATATTTGGTCTTAGAAAAAGGTTTCAAATTCATACTTATATAATAATCCAATCATAATATTCATGTAATTTTTTAAAATGATATTTTTCATTATTAACATTAAAATAAATATTTACAGAAAAATATCAAATATTTAGCTTAAGAAAATATTACTATGATGAATTCAAAGATGTAAATCATTCATTAAAATTAAAATTATAAAATTTAGAAATTTAACTTTTAAATAAAATTATAATATATAGTTAAAAACTATTTTTATAGGAAAATACCGTTTTAGAATATTAACCATTCTCACTCATATTTCTTATCTTTTACTAATTAAGTTAGAATTGACCAATTATTCATATGAAATATATTTTATAAATCATTAATCATGATGTTTTTAAATATAAATGCATATCGTATAAAAAGATGATATTTATAAAAATATATTTCTAAGAATAAAATGATAATATTAGTCATGTTAAATAAATAAATTTAATTTCATATTCATTATAAGTAAGAATTATATTACATTCAATAAATATTTTATAAATTCGATACTCTTATTAATTTCCATTAATTTATTTGTTAGATTTTAAAATCCATACTTAAATATTAGTATTTTATCTAATGTTATTGTGGTTTTATTTAAGTTCGATGTTTCATGTGGAGAAAGTTTTTTGAATGCATTGAATAAATTAAACATAATAATATATTAAAATCTCAAGGTGTTATAACCCACCTCACACATGGATTTACTCCCCTTTAATCATGCTCTTCCATCATCACTTAAACTCATCTAAGTCCTACCCGAGTAGTTATATCAAGCCACAACATCCATTAACTAATTATAACCATTTATAATTAATTATCAAAATTAAAATAAAAATTAATAATCACTGAATGGATTCTAATTAGAGTAATCTAACATAGCAGCATGTTGACCACCATTTAAATTATTCTGGAACGCCCATGAGTAAAATCCCAATCACACAATACCTAGTCACTCACCAATTTAATCTAATTTAATTTAAAACTATAGAAACATTTTAGGGTGGAATACCACTAGATTAATGGTGAGAAATTATATATGGTCATACTCTTGGTACATTCTCCATAAACACCGAGAAAAGGTCTCATAATCCCTAGCTGATTCCATTTTGATTCTATAGAATTGGTATATAAACCCTATCAAAAATTATCAAAAATCGTAAGTATTCAAGGGGAAACATGATTTGAATGAGGGAGAGGATAATAATCTCCATAAATAAATGAAAAAATTATTATTGAATCACCCAAATCAAAGGAAAGACAAATGATAAAGAAAGTGTAACATTAACTCGAACTCCCCTAGCTCACATGACCAAAAATAAGGAAATCATTGGGTGTTTCTAATTTAAAAATCCCAAAATATTTTCTTATCACTTTCTAAAAAATTACCTAGTTTTTAGGTAATAGAATAGTATTATTGGGTCAAAATGTGACTACCCCTAGGTAGAGGGCCTAACCCAAACCAACTTCCTTAATAGAATGAACCCTTTGGGTCATAGCACAATGCCCCACTCCTAGGTGAGGCCCAAGACTTCATGGATTATCCAAATCTCTCTCTTGGTGTGGCCTCTATTTTATAAGTTGTAAGAACTCAAGTGGTAGTTCATCATAGCATGACCAGGATTTCATGCCAAAAATTATCAATGGAAAAAAAACAGAAGGGTCCTCATACCCTATATCTAAGAGTCACTCTCACAACAAAATACCCCTATCATGAAGAAACCTAATTCATAAGGGTATTTTCCTAATCTTGAATCCACACAAAAATCACCACATCATGGTGGACACTAGTCACAGTGGAACTATCCTTATCATGAAAACCCCATGGTTTACATAAGGTTCTTTCATGGTGTGACCTATAGTTGTTTTATGACCTCGTACTTATTGTAAAATTCAGTTGTAGGGTTACATTGACCAAACTCTAACATCCACCCAAGAACATAAAACACATCCCATGCCTCTACCTACATCCTAAAAATGTCCCTTGTAAATGTTCCAACTCTCCAAATTCCAATATAAATCTTGACATTCAAAACATCCCTAGCTTTGTGACTAAAAATAAAAATTTCTCCTAAATTTTACAACTTGTAACAACATGGGTAATTAAAAAATTACTCACCATATTACATAAACCAAGCTTTGATTCAACTTTTAACTTTCTAACTTTTATGTTCAAAGATACCATCCTATTATCCAGAAGAATATTTTGAAACCTCTAATGTGGAACAAGGATCCCTGGTGCTCCAAAATTCCCTGACACCATAAACTCAGTGTATCTAGAATTGAGTGGAATTTTTACCTTAGATATCAGATCATCTATAAACACCTGGTGATAACTTCATATAGACCATTTTGAAAACTAAGGAATAAAAAATAATAATAACCTGAATAATAAAATAAAAGAAACTCACATAGTAACATGGTTCAGAATGAAGTCGTACTATATGTGGGACAAACACTACAACATTATGCATTATAGAGATAACATTGAGGGGACTTTGAGTTATAAGGGAACTCAATATCTTGAGAACCCTGCCCATGCCAATAGAGTTATAAGGGATCATTCTTTTGAAAACCCTAACCATATAAAAAATAAGTTGGATCCAATGCTTCCATGAGAAACACTTATCATAGAAATCCCATTCTAATGACCCAAAATAGTAGACCATGGATCTATGATAGACTTAGTTAATCCATCAATTTGTTCTTAAATTTTACATATTTCATCCTCTCTTCTGATTTTTCACCCTTATGAACTATACCCTTCTAGTTTCACCACCTCTAGCATCACTAACTTTGTATCTAGATGTAACTCCTCATAATAACTTCAGATAAGTGACTAACTCCAACATATTTATAGGAAATCATTCATAGTATCTATAATGACCCAAGAATATCATATATAGATATTACATATTTTTAGATAAATATTAATTACATTGTATAAACACATTCGTGGGGATCATAATTTTTTACAACCTTTAGAGACTAGGTATACAATTGTAACACCCCAAGGATTTGCAAATAAATTTAATATAGAATGACATGTACACAATATTTAGTCTCTGAGAAACAAAATTTTGTTATTATAATTATTTAAACCAGATAGTTATAACCATGACATTAAAAATAAATTTCCTCCATTTGTGATTTTAATTTCAAAAAACAAACATAAATAGTTTTGTTCAGTAAGATATTTAGAGTCTGATAAGAGCAACTTAATTTTTTTGTGAATAGTAACTTGACCCTTTGGAATAGTGATATACCCTTATGAATAGTAATATGAAACTTATGAATAGTAAATCATTAAAATGAATAGTAAAATCATCAATGAGAGTATAAATAAAATGTAGTATTCTTATAAATGAAAGTATGATATAATAATATCATAGTAAAAGAAAGTGAATATTTTAAAAATTAATATTTAAGTGTTGGTATTTTTGTGAGTAATAAGTATTTAATTAAAATTTTATAATTAATAAATTGATATAAAAGAAAATTCATTTTCATAAATTTTATTCATAAATAACTATTTTATTTTCCTATTATTTTAGGATAATTTAATAATATCTTTTTAAATTTTTCATGGTGTTATAAAATCAGTTTTAACTTTAAAAACTATATTTTTCGAGTAAATAATGATTTTAATAAAAAATTAAATTTCTAATATTTATAAAATTATTTTATAAAAATGTATTTCATTTTTTAATTCTACACATCAAAAAAATGGTTAGGGTAAATTTATTTTATTTTTCAGAAATACTTGAATTTTTAGTAAATTGTAAAATATGATAATTTACAATATAAATACAATATAAGATAAATAAAATATTACTTAAGTCATGGATGATGTAATAACCCTTGATTATAACTCACATGAAATTATTACTTTATTTATTCATAAGAATAAATACTATTTATTTTCTAGATCAAAATAATAAAATAATGAGAAATTACCCCTCTCTTCCACTATAAAAACCACCCCTCACCCCTCTTCCCCTCACACCTTCCAAGCTTTAAGCCTTGCCAAATTTCTACACAATATTATTCCCAAGAACCTCCTCTAGGACCAGAATATCTTGGTCTTTTGAAAATACAAAAATCAATCCCCTTAAAGATATTCTCAAGGAGGACCATTCAAGAGGTAAAATCATCTTCTTTTTTTCTTTTATTTTCTTTTCAAGTTATTTATTTTATTATTATATCCTAACATCCTCTATAAAAATTAGCATAAAAACTCCAGTATCATTTATAAACTAGAATTATATCATGTTAATGGAATAACCATAATCAATATCCTTACTCTCTCTGTTTTATTTTAAAAACAAAATCATCATCTGGGAGATGTCGATTTACAACCTTTGTAGACGATAAACTTTCATTCATCGATTTATTATTCAAGATTAGTCATGATACCATTTATTGTTAAAATAGAATATAATATATTTATTATAACCTATTTAATTTTCTGTAACCAGTATATATACATAATTCAAATTCATACGACAAAACTAGTGCAAGGTGATCGAAATACAGTCATAATAATCTAAACTATTATCACTAAATGTATTATATAATGATTCATCCCCATACCATATAAAATATGATATATATATATATAACAATTTATAATTATATATTATCATTATTAAAATTTAATTTAAATTATGGAAAATTATACCCTTTCCACATAAACTTCCATACTCATATATAAGAATGCCGATCGTGAAAACTAAGAAAATAAACACCCCCGAGAAATACAATTGTATCTTATAACTCATCAAAAAGGCCATAAATGAAATTAATAAAATTATAATAAATCAAATAAATGTATATAATATTATAAATTAATTAATTTAAGTATTTAATTTTATTATCCCGGATTTTAAGGTCAAGTGCTGAACACATTCAAAAATAAGGTAAGGGTTTTCTCAACTTGCTTTCATTTCTGTGAGATATTCCATACTTTCCACTACTTCTTGTGTGTTGTGTATGTATACTGCACTTTTATGTATCATATCATGAATCTATTTATTATAATGGTATTCAATGTATCAATTTATTAATATTATTTTTTAGGAATATGATTCTATTGATTACAAAGTGGTAAAGGATTCTAACTGAACCCCTATTTTTCCTTCAGGTTACTCATTCTCCATTATTAATCAAATGTAATGATTTTTTATTTTTTTATATTTCCTATAAATTCTATTTATATTTTCCAAGAACATATATACACATCATATAATTCTTATTTTATGGTGATATACATGTTTATAAATTTTCCCTTCTCAATTATTACCGATAAATAGACCCAATTCAAGGGAACTTCCTGATTTCTTTCCCATTTTCATGTGCACTCAAAAATCTATTTTAATCCACTATAAAATTTTTTAAAAAACTAATATTATAATAAAAAACTATATTGGGTCATTTATATTTTTATGAATATATAAATTCCTTTCCTCTTTAAAATATCTTTAATATTTTCCTTAAACCACACTAAAATGTTTTATTTCTAAAAGTTCTTAAAAACTATTTTTACATGATTTCAATTCAATAAGACTTATTTTAATTCATAAAATACAAATTCAATGTAACTAACTTTTAATTTATAGAATATAAAAGTTTAAATTATGATTTCATGGAAAATACAAATGATTTTCCAAAAAACTCTTCTTTCCAAAGTAAAAAAAGTTATTTTACGTCTCACATTTACTTCTATGAGATATCTTCCTTGTTCAAAAATATTTTATTGTGTGTGGTGTATATATAGTAATTTTATATATTATATCATTAATTATATTATTATAATGATATTTCATGTTTCATTTAATGTTAAAAGTGATAATTATTTGAATGTTTCAAGGTGGTATGTGACACTTTGGAATGTTTAATGATTATTTTCCTCAAGAAAATCTCAATATTTTATTAGATTAATTTCATTATGAAACTTAAATGTGGTATGTGATACTTTTATTTGAAGATATAATTTTATTTGACATATTATTAATGCATTGGAATTAGTATTTTATGGGTGGGGCCCACTATAGCCCCTCGATTCATCAGTAAGTCTCATGAGACAAAACAGAAATGGATTTTGGCTGAGGCCTTAACCATTTATTTTCATAAGTTTGGATGAGGCCTTGATGATAGGTTTATGATGTGTACAATATGAAATAACTCATTATGATATTATTAATTGATAAATCATGTTATTATTAAACTAGTAGAATATCCATGGTAAAATATCATGTGATTATTTATATGGAAATACTTATTCAGCTTTTATTCTTGTCATATTATTCTCAAGATTATAATTTCAGGACCTATGTTATTATTTAGTCATCATGCCTTATTCTCTATGTTATAGATTCTACTTTATTTCTTACACTTATTGAGTATAGATCTTACCCCTTTTATATGTTACTTTTTTCCTAGTATTTTGAGAGGTGTATTATGAGTGACTTATAGGGTTCATCTAAGAGATCTTGGGTCTTATCAATGGATTTTATATATTGTTTTCTTTACATCTTATAATGTAAAGTTCATGTATATAATATGATTTCCAAAAATACTAAAATGATTGGTTCTTAGGGATGCGATTAATCATACTAATGTAATAAAGTAAGGCACTGACTTTGGGATATTTGGGTTGGGGTCCTAACAATTGGTATAAGAGTAAGTTTAGCAGCAACCTTGGAAACTAGATTTAGAAAACATATATTAGGGAACATAACACTAATATAGAATTTGAAGATAATAATAGATGATTATTATAGAATTTTGGTAAGGTATAGATTATGTGTAACTTGTTAGAAATACATCCCTATCTCGATACCACAAGTGGATGTGGTTTTGGTTCAGATGTACCTAGGGGTAACAACTCTAACAAGGTATCCTAATCTTGACTCGGGGTAACTTGGTACACAACAACGTGCCTTATTGCGCACCTAGTTTTACACTCTTGGGGGATATGATTAGGATAATTCACATTTTATTTAAAAACCATTATGAAGGATTTAAATATAAACATGTCCTTAAAGAAACCATGTTTATGATTATGAGATTACCTACACATAAAATTCTCAATTTATGTTATGTATTACACTAGTATTGGGATTTTAAATTATGTTTCATAATTTTATTATCTAATCAAGAGTATGAAATTTTTTAGAAATTAAAGCTACTGGAAATAATGAGAGCTGAATCAATGCACATAATCCAAAGAGTAAGAATGGTCCTTTCTTTGATGGGTTTAAGTCAGTATTTCAAAGGGAACTAGCTACTCAAACATTCTCATCATATGAGGATATAGTCTCGTGTCCAAACAAGAAGGATAAATAATTTTCCATGTATTATGTATTCGGAAGGAAGCAAAAGAAGAATATGACAATTGGGAAAAAGATAGATAAAGGGAAGAAGGGAAAGAAGTATTTTCCCACATGTGATAATTATGGAAGGAAACACCTTGGTATATGATTAAAAAGAACATGAGTTTTATTAAAGTGTATAGAGAAAGTCCACAATTCTTGTGATTTAAAGGTTAATATAAATATTTCCAATTCAAAATGCTTCAACTGTAAGGAGATTTTACACTACACAAACAATGCCCCATGTGTCAAAGAAATATACACCAAATGAAGAAAATGGGTCATGGAAAAGATTATTCCACTAACATAGATGAAGTGTAATGATTAATGTGTTTATGTTTAGATGCAATCATTATTTAAATTGAGTTTTTTTATCAATGATGTACTGGTTATAATAATTATTTAATATATAAGTATTGTACTACAGTACTATATCATTAAGGATTTGAGGTCATATGATGAATTTTATCAAAGAAAATTGACACAATAGCAATTTAAACTTTTGGATAAATATATGTTTGAGGTAAATACACCCCTTAATATATTTATGATATTGTGATATATATTTGGGAATAACGAGATGATTTATTTGGATAATTTAAATTGGATAGAGCTTACTATCTTGGATATAAATAATGGACTGTCGACAAAGTGGTAGAGTCTAAAACATTTTCAACTTAATAAATATATCCAAATTACTATGTTTTACATAAGGTATAATGAATCCTGAATATATTCAATAATTTTTTTTGATAATTCAATTTATTACCATGCTTCTAGAGAATATAAGTATAATGTACTCACATGTTTTTATGTTATGATTAAGAGCTACTTCATGTTGTTTAACAAGTTTATTATAGAAATTTAGTGACCTTATTTATAAATTCTTGGATCATGAAATTTTAGAAAAGTTAACCATTTTTGAAATGGTTGAATTTGATCTTTTGATAAGGTTTTATAGATTATTTTACCCTATGATACAACTTTTTCCATGAAATAAAGTTGGAATAGTTATAGGCACAACCGAAGGATGGGATTTTGTTTATAGAAATGTATCAAATACTCATTTTTTCCTAAATTATTATTGAGTGAAATAATTATTCAACTTTAGGGAAAGGATCTTGAAACAGAAAAAAAAATATTATTGTAGTACCTTCTTTTTCAATGTGGGTTTTCCACAAAGGTATTTTCTAGTATCATCCTTTTTTTGTTTTTCGTTGTAAAATTTAAAATTGCGAGGTTGAAATTCATTGAAGGGGAAGAATATAACACCCTAAGTATTTTCAAATAAAATTAATATATCATATAATGCACACAAGACTAAATATCTACGAAAAAACACTTTGGTTATTATAATTATTTAAACAATATAGTTATAAACTAAACCTTAAACATAATTCTTCCCCTTCTATGATTTGAATTTTGAAAAATGGATATACACAATTGTATTCAGTGAGATATTTAGAGTCTGATAGGATCAACTTAATTTTTGTGAATAGTAACTTGACCCTTTAGAATAGTAATGTAACCATATATATAGTAATATGACCCTTATGAATATTACATCGATCAAATTAATAGTAAACTCATACATGAGAGTATAAATAAAATTTAAGAACTATATAAATGGAATTTTGAAATAATTATATCATAGTACAAGTAAGTAAATATTTTATAAATTAATAATTAAGTGTTGATATTTTTTGTGAGTAATAAATATTTAATTAAAATTTTATAATAAAAAAAATTATTTAAAAGAAAGTTAATTTTCATAAAATTTATTCATAAATAAATATTTTATTGTCCTAATATTTTAGGATAATTTAATAAAATCTTTTTTGATTTTTCACGGTGTTATAAAATCTGTTTTAACTCTAAAAACTATATTTTTTGAGTACATGATGATTTTAATTAAAAATTAAATTTATCATATTTAGAAAAAAAAATCATAAAATGGAGTTTTTTTTTGAATTCTAAACACTAAAAAATGGTAAGTTTTAATTTTTGAGATTTTTCTGAAATACTAGAATTTTTAACTAATAGTACAATACGGTAATTTATAGTATAAGTACATTATAAGATAAATATACCATTCCTTGAGTCATAGATTATGTAATCACCCCTGTTCAGAACTCACATGAACTTTTTTCTGTATTTATTCTCAAGAATAAATACTATTTCTTGTATTGAGAAAAATAATAAAATAATGAGAAATTACCCCTCTCCTCCACTATAAAAACCACCCCTCATCCCTCTTCTCCTCACACCTTAAAAGATTTGATCCTTATCAAATTTTCACCCAAAACTCTTTAAAATAACCTCCCACATGAATAGAATCTCTTATTATCATCAAAAGAAAAAAATCACCCCTCTTAAAAAGATTCTCAAGGAGGAGTATTCAAGAGGTAAAATCCTCTTCCTTTCCCTTTTATTTTCTTTTCAAGTTCTTTGTCTTGTTATTCTCTCCTCATCTACTGTGTAAAAATTATCATTATACCTCTATAATAATTGATAAACTTTAATTATATCATGTTAATGGGTGAAACATCATCAATCTCCTTACTCATTCTATTTTATTTTAAAAATTAAATCATCGTCTTGGAGGTGCCGATTTACAACCTTCATGGACAACGAACTTTTATTCTTTAATTTCATCTTTAAGGATGGTCATGATACCATTTTTATGGTTAAAATATATTATAATATATTTATTATAACCTATCTAATGTTCTATAACTAGTATATATACATAATACTAATTCATATAACAAAACTAGTTCGTGGTGATTGAAATACCGCCGTAATAATCTAAACGATTATCACTAAATGTATTATATAATCATTCATCCTAATACCATATAACCATATGATATATATAAAAATTTACAATTATTTATGATCATTAATAACATTTAATTCCTTATACCCATTCAACATGAACTTCCATACTCATATATAAGAATACTGATCGTGAAAACCAAGAAACGAATGCTCTTAAGTAATAAAATTGTTTCTTGTAACTCATAAAAAAGTTTATAAATTAACTTAATAAAATTATAATAAATAAAATACATGAAGATAAGTTTATGAATTAATTAATTTAATTTTATTATCCTTAATGTTAAGGTCAAGTTTGGAACATATTCAAACATAAGGTAAGGGTTTTCTCAACTAACTTTCATTTTTGTGAGATATGCCTTACTCGCCACTACTTATTTTGTGTTGTGTATTTATTCTTGACTTTGTATTATCATATAATTAATCTATTTATTGTCATGGTATTAAATTTATTAATTTATTATTCTTAATTTTGGGTCATATGATTCGATTGATTATAAAGTGGTAAGGGATTCTACTCAAACCCATGTTTTTCTTTTGGGTTACTCATTCTCCATCTATACTCAAATATAATACTTCTTTATTTTTGATTATTTCTTATAAATTATTTTTATATGATCCAAAAACATATATCTAGACCATATCATACTTCTTTTATGGGGATATACATGTTTTAGAAAGGTTCACTTCTCAATTCTTCCCAATAAACAAACTTGATTCAAGGGAACATCCTGATTTATCAACCATTTTCAAGTGCACTCCAAAATATATTTTAATCCAATTTTATTTTTCTAAAATAACAAATTCTATAATGAAAAAATATATTGGTTCATATTTGGTTTTATCAAAACAAATATTCCTTTCTTCTTTAAAATATCTTTAATATTTTCTTTAAACTGCAATAAAATATTATATTTATAAAAGTTTCTCAAAAACTCATTTTACATGATTTCCCTTTAGTATGAAATAATTTAATCATAAAATAAAATTTCAATGTACTTAAGTTTTCTTTTCTAGGATATATATATTTAAAATCCTATTTTTTGAAAAATAAAAATTATTTTTGCAAAAGAACACTGCTTTCTAAAGTAAAAAAAATGGGGTTTTAATAGCTCACTTTTACTTCTATGAGATATATGCCTTGGTAAACACTATTTCATTTTTTGTGGTGTATATACTTCCCTTTTATATATTATATAATTAATTATATTATTATCATGATACTCTAAGTTTCATTTAATGTTAAAAGGGATTGTGATTTAAATATTTCAAGGTGGTATGGGACACTTTGGAATGTTTAAAGATTATTTGTATCAAGAATTTCTGAATGATTTTATTAGAGAAATTTCATCTATGATACATCAAAGTGTTAAGTGAAACTTTTATTTGAGGATATAATTTTATTTTACATATTTGGAATGCATTGGACTTGGTATGTGATGGGTGGGGCCAGCTATATCCCCTCGATGCATTGGTAGGTCTCATGGGACAAAATAGAAATGGATTTTCGCCAAAGACTTAGCCATTTATTTTCAGAAGTCTTGGTCAAGGCCTTGATGATAGGTTTATGATGTCTGGAATATGAATTCCCTTATTATGATATTATTAATTGATAAATCATGTGATTATTCAACCATTATAATATCCATGGTGATGTTTTATGTGATTATTTATATGGAATTACTTATTCATCTTTTATTCATTCCATATTATGCTCAAGATTATGTTTTAATGACATGTATTATTATTTATTCATCATGACTTATTATTTATATTATATATTACACTGTATTTATTACCCTTACTGAGTATCTGAGTTCATCCCTTTCATATATTTCTTTTTCCCTAGGATTCTGAGAGGTATATTATGAGTGACTTTTATAGTTAATCTACAAGATCTTGGGTGTTATCAATGGAGTTTATATGTTTTCTTACTTTAATTTTTGTAATGTAAAGTTCATGTATGTAATATTGTTTCCAAAATTTCTAAAATGATTGGTCCTTTGGGATGTGATTCCTTATAATCATACTAATGTAATAAATTAAGGCACCAACTTTGGGCAATTGGGGTTGGGGTCCTTACAACAATATTTTTATTTAGTTAAAGATATTAAATATCTGCCACAAATATCCTCTCACATATTACTCCTATTAGCCATAACCTACATAAACCTTTCTTCATAACCTGGGGAATAAAACATAAGAAAGGGTGATATTAGATTCTTACTAAGGGTAAACATAATGGATATCAATCTATGATTATATGAATGCATAAAATAAGCATAAGGTTATGTAATCATGAACATAACTTATGTAGTTCATACACAATATATCATAGATCATAAACAAGTTTCATGGAATAAAAATTTATTATTTATGAAAAAAAGGCCCATAATAATGATAAATCATCATAAATAAATTATAAACCCTAAGATCATGTCATAATAGTGTGGTAATATCATAAATATAGAAAACTATTTCATATGTCAAGGCTAACTACCAATACCATCAACATATTGGATCAAGAATCGTTACTTGTTTCCCATTGTGGATCAGGATTCACCTATTTCCCATAGTGGATCATGATATACCTATTTCCTATTTTGGATCATGACTCACATGTTTCCCATAATGAATCCGGACCATTGACTTGTTTATCATTATCGTCTCATGAGATATAAATCTTTACCCAATGAATTAGTGAGAGATATAGTTCCCACCCATAACATAATTAAAACCATACTTATGTGTTCCAAAATATCATAAAAAATCATCATATCATCACATCATAACTAAAGTAAATAAATTAGGTTCTATAAAAATTTAATCAATTCACTATATCATAACCCATGAAAAAAATGGGATTTATAAATATTTCATTAATATAAATATTAACCATTCATAGAATGAATAAGGATTGTATTATTCAATATTATCCTAAGTAACTCATAAGTAACTTCAAAGAAATTAATCTTATATGGAAAATGATTTTGAAATATCACTTGGAACATTTCTAGAAGAGTATATCCATTCCATATTAAAAAGAAATTTTTAAAAGAGAAAACATTTTCAAAATACTTTTATCTAAAAATAACCTTGGATACTTGTAAAGTAATATTTAAAAATCATTTAAAACATTTCTTGATGAAAATATCTGTTCTTTTTTCATGATCACTTTTTAAAATTAAAAATTTGTAAATCATTTTGGAAATCCTCTTCTTTAAAAATAAACTTTGAAACTTATAAATGAATTTTTAAAATAATTTACAAAATTTCTTAAGGAAAATATCATTTTTACTTTAAAAAACACTTTATAAAACATAAGATATTTTTAAAATACCTTTATTTTAAAATAACCTTGAAAACTTATAAAAGAATCTTTAAAAATAATTTAAAACATTTCTTGAGGAAAACATCTTTTCCTATGTGAAATCACTTTTTAAAACACAATTTTTTTTTAAAATCCTTTTCTTTGAAAATAAAATAAAAAATTATAAATAAGTTTCAAAGAAAATAATGGTAGTGATGGTGGGAAATGTTTTTCACATTATACACATTAAAATAAATATTTGTTTCACATTTCTGGTAAAATACAATTGGGACTCATTTGGAATACAACATAAAGATTACTTAAAAACATTTTAAGAAAACATATAGAAAATTTATTTAAAAAATAATTTTAATAATGTTAAAAAAATATAAAAACATTTTTAGAAATCATGGTTTGGAGAAAAAAGGTTTTGACTGAAGATAAAATAAAGAAGATTTTTATTAAAAAAAATTATTATAAACTATTGAGTACATAAAGAGATAAAAATAATTGGAACCCATGTATTATCATGAAATAACTAGAGGATAAGAAACATCATGAGTTTCTTGAGAGATGGATTATAACATTTCATCATCAAAATTATAAACATAAACAATCCCTATAACCAATGAGATTGTATCATAAAACCCTATACACTTTGGTAAATGTTGAACTGTAAACCCCATGAAAGATATATATTAAAATGCATATCTAAATTATGATAATATTCAGTATAATAGTCATCAAATACAGTAGGTCGTACGTACACATTAACATTGATTCTATTTTATCAAAGGATTGAAAGAAAGAAATTTAATTAATATATTACCATTAAAAAATAATTTTTATATCATATATATCACATATTTTCATTAAAATAATCCTTATTACCTTTCATATAAATCCTAGATGAATCAAATCCCATCATGAGAAGGTAGTCCAACGTACACACGAACGACATTATCGTATTCCCATGGAATTTAAAGTAAGAAGGAAAATTTGATATAATGATAAATAATAATAATAATAATAATAATATAAATATTATATATAAAAAATAAATACATAATTGTATACATTCATGATATATGGTGATGGAAATATAATAACATAGGATCGCGAGGCGGTAGTCCTCCATACACACAAATGGTGATTTTATAACCCATTTGATAGAATAGGATAAATATTTTCATTATTAAATTTTAATAATAACATATAAGTATATATAATATAATTGGGTTATTATATCATCATGGTTTAATAAAAATTAAAGGATGTGGAGGAAGAAATAAAATAAAACACTCAATTAGGGATGTTTCCTCTTTTCCAGAATACTTCTTTTGGTTTTCACCAAAAGGATTCTTAGGTTGGATTTCTGAAAAAAAAAATTACGATTATAAAATGAGAGGAGATAATAAAGTAACTTATTTGGGTATGTCTTTTCTGAACCAAAGTGTTTCTAAATTTCTAATAAGAGGGTATAGGGGTGGCCCTTTATAATTGAGGTGAGTGACACAATTGTAATGTTTGAATAGAAAAATTTGTACCCGCGTTTTTCACATGCCACAAGGATAAAAAATGTTCCATTATCTAGACTGTAATATATAAGGTAAAAATATTTCTATAAAATTGGTTTTTAAATGTTTTGGTTCATTTTTAACCCTTATCTGTTTAGTTTAACCACTTGTAAACACATTTTTACCTTAACCATGATCAATAATTTTTTTCTGATTTTACTATTCATTATGGTAAAAAATTAATTTCCCCTTGTTGGATAAAATAAATTATTATTATTAAAAATATAAAATCTATTTTTACAAATTTTATTCACATAAGTCTCAAAATTTAATTTAAAATTAATCACGCGAACGTAACGAGAAAGTGGGTTTTCAAAGAGAAAATTGTTCAAACGTTTAAAAATATTATATAAAAATTACATTTGAACATGATTACAATGAAATAAATTGGATTAATAGATAAATAATTGAACTAATTATTATTTTAAATCCATATTAAAACAATTTTTATCTTTTTAAAATTTTAAAAAAAATGATGATTCTTAATAAAAACCAGAATTTTCACTATTCATTGAAAAAGTTATCTACTCTGAAAATTTTCAAAATTTAAACCTAAGATAATTTTGACATGATGATTTCAAAAATTAAATTTACTATTTAAAAAAAGTCTAAAATTTTTTAAAATTAGTTTTATAAAAAGTGCAAAAAATGGGAGAAACTGTTTTTTAGATAAATACATTTTTTTAATTGTAAAATTGGATTTATTCGTATATCTTGTATAAAAACCATATAAGATAAATGTTAAATTTTTAATTAAATACATAATATATAAATTTAATTAAAATGGTTCAATAAAATTGGTTTGTTTAATTTATTAAGGTTACATGTTTTTTTCATAAAAATAGTTTTTTAGAAAAATATTTCTTTTATTTTCAAATAGTGTTTTTTTTTCATTTCTAATTAATTTTTCATTAAATAATTAATTTTATATACATGTTTAAACCATATATTTTCATAATTTATTTAATCCTATTCATACCCACCATTCCAATGGATATGCGATGACTATCATATAATAATATTTTAATAGTATGTCGTGTTTTATTTAAACTCGATGTTGCATGTAATGTATATTACAGTCAGTGTTACGTGTAACCAAAAATATCAAAAATAATAAATTAATTTAAAAAATATATATTTCACAAAATCTTGGGGTGTTACATTCTACCCCCATTAAATAAATTTCAACCTCGTAATTTGAACTTGGGCTTACTAAGAAAGGGTCTAACATTTAAAAATCCTATTGTGGGAAACCTGTATTATAAAACAGGTTAATCAAAATTTCTCTTAAAATATAGAAATGGGTGTATGAAGTTGATTTGGAATAACACATACTAGGTTTGTAAATAGGATGACATGTGTAGGAATTGAAAACATTAATATATAAGTGAAATCTAACACCCAAATATTGATGGAGAGTGAATGAGAACATGGTTAGGAGAAATATAATGACCACAAATCCATAAACCAAAGAGGTGTCAAAAAGGACATTGATATCAAAAAAAATGATTATGATAGGAAAAATTTTATTTCAATATCCTTTTATTACTATTGGGGTATTTTCATGAGAAGATATACTTACTTGATTTCATTCCATTTCATAAGCACAATCACATACTTTGGTTGCACCTTGATCAATATCTACTTCATCTCTTACTCTAATAGATAATTTTTTCATGTATAAATCACTAAATAATATCCATTAAATAATGATAAGTCATTCCTTATATCTCTAGTTATTATAGAAAATGAAATAGTTAGCTTAATTTATGCATAAATCATCATATGAAGAAATAATACATTAACCTATAAAACCTCATCCAAAATTCATCTTAAACCATTCTATAAATGGTTAGCATTATAAAAATTACAAAATTAAAATAAATTATAAATAAGGTCACAACATTTCTCAAAAAAAATTAACATTATTCCCCCAAATAACATAAATAATCTCTTTATTGTCACATACAAATATGGGAATACATTGTCCATATATTTTCTTTAATAATGGTAATAACCATGGATTGCCATAAAATCTTAATTAAAACATACATACATAATCATTAATTGAATAAAACCATATATTATTGAATATATTCCATAAATCCAATAATCCATCTATGATATCATAAACCACTTTTTCCACAAATTATTAATCAATTCCAAGGTCATCAATATTATCCAATTTACTTTATTCCTATCAATAGTCTCTTTATCCAAACTAAACACCATTTTATCAACATTGGGAATATATTAAGGCTTATCATCCCTTAATCAAAATATCACATTTCCATTATATCACTTTTCTAGGTCATCAACACCATTCAATATGTTTCTTAAAATCCTTAAAGAAAAACTTATACTAAATAATCCTTATATATTTCATGATTCATATAGCATAATTATTGAATTCTAATACATAAAACTTCGATAATCAAACTTCCATCTCAAACTATTAACTAGGCTTCATCACCTTATTCCTTAATACCTCTTTTTTAAAAAATTAAATATGAATCATTTATTAAGATTCATCAATATTAATTTAATCACACTTCTCACATTTAACATAAATAATACTATTAAAATAGATCATACCTTTCATATATCATTTTTAGTCTCCTCATCATCACCAGTATAACCATTACATATTCCACCTTTCTAAAATTATTTATGATATTTCCCCTTAGGACAATGATTTTCATAATTCCCATACTTTCCAGATTAGAAACATTCAATCATGATGATATATTAGGGATGTTATTATTATCATCCATTGTGTTAGGTTAACTTTTAATTTTTACTCTAAAATTACTTGATTGTTTTCCTTATTTTCTAAACTGAAAACATATTCTCATTACTCTAAGAAATTTAATTGGGGTCTTCTTCCCACATTATAGACATATAGGAAACTGAATCTTCTTTCCTCTCTAATCACCACCACCTGAACTCTAATCAAACTTGATCCTTCTATTTTTAGTGAGTTTGAGATTTAGTTATGGTGATAATTGTTGAACATATATCAAGATAAATAATTAGGAATAATCACAATATCCTTTACTTTAGTTTTTAACCCATTTGGTTTCTCATCAAAATATTTTTTATGACATTCAATGTTGATCCAGTTCCTTCCGGGTCCCTCTATTGAATAAAACTAAAACGCATAGTGTGAGTAAAAATATTCATAGTGGAAAACCACATAATCATGAAAAATCACTTATAGGATGTCTAAATTATGGAACATTATTTTGAATATATGACACCTGAGGAATAACCTAGGTCATTCATGGTTATTATTTAAATCTTTCATGATGGTTCATAAAGTTTTTTTGAATTTCCAAATCGTGTCCTTTGGGACTGTCAAACCAGCTGTGTAGCAAGACCAATTTTCATGCACCGGGTGATGATCGAGTCCTGATCAATACATCGTTTTCATAGTTATTACTCCTATTTACTTCTATTCCATATCCACATACACTTGTAGTATCTAGAAAGAGATTTAATTACTTGAATACAAATTTCTCTATCCTTTACCAAAATTCGAAGAAATTTTTCAGAACTTTGAATCATCCTTAGTCTTATCCTTAAATTTATCATTATACATATCCTTAGAAATATCCCTAGGGATCTCACTAAATTTTCCTCATCCTATATTCAAAAGGTTAACTAAACATATCCTTTGATACCAACTATAGAGGTTTAGAATTATTTACAGTGGATTCTAATTGATACCAATCAGGGCACTCTATGGGCGATTACACCTCCTAAGAAGGACACACCAACATCACCAATATAATCCATTTACTCATGAATCCCTTGTATGTGTAGACATGATTCATATAATGATCACATATGATAGTTACCAAGTATCATATTACTTCTTTTTCCTCTTATACCATCTATAACAACCCAGGCTTCTCATACATATATGTTACTTCGTTTTAGAAGAATATTCCTTACATTACACAAACACATTCCTAAGGATCGTAATGGTTTAGTGACTTTGGATACTAGGTACAAAATATTTTTATTTATTGAAATACCTTCAATATCTCCTATAAATATATTATCACATGTACTCCTATTAGGCATACCCTACCAAAACCTTTCTTCATAACGTGGGTATGGAAACATAAGAAAGGGTGATCTTGAATGATTAGTAAGGTTAAAAATAAGAGATTTCTATCTATGATCATATAAAATTATAATATAATAATAATGGATTATGATAATGAACATGACATACAATTTTCATACCCAATATTTCATAGATCATTAACATGAGTCATGGCATAAAACTTTATCATTTCAGAAAACATGGCCCATAAGAGTGACAAATCATTATAAATCAATCATGAACCATAAGATCATGTCATTAAAGTGTGGACCATTATAAATATCAAAAATCATTTCGTTTTTCAAGGTTAAATACCAAGACCATCAACATAGTGGAATAGGACTCATCACTATTTCCCATTGTGGATCAAGATACACTTATATCCCAAAGTGGATGAGGACTCACCTATTTCCCATAGTGCATCAATCCCATTGACTTATTTCTCAATTTTATATCATGGGATATAAATATATACCCATGAATTTTAGGTACATATAGGTCACACCAATATCATAATGAAAGAGAAATTTTTATGTATGCCATAATATCATAAAACATTCATCATATCATCTCATCAAAACCCATGTAAAGAAAACATGTTTCATAAAAATTTCATCAATTCTCCATATCATAACTCATGAAAAATAAATGGGCTACATAAACATTTCATCCACATAAAAATTTACCATATAGAAAAATAATAAGTATAGTATCATTCAATATTATCCTCAGTAAATAATAAGTAACATCAAAGGATTTCATCTTAGATTAAAAATGATTTTGAAAGATCAGTTGGAAATTTTCTTGAGGAATATAGCCTTTCTGATTTGAAAAATATTTTTTAAAATAGATAAAATTTATGAAATATTTTTCTTTCAAAATAACCTTGTAAAATTATAAAGAAATCTTTAAATACCATTTAAAACAATTCTTGAGAAAAATATCCTTTCCATTTTTAAAATCACTTTTTAAAACTAAAAATTCATAAAAAAATTTGGAAAACCTATTCTTTGAGAATAAACTTTGAATAATACTAAGGAATATTTAAAAATAATTTAAAAAAATTATTGAGAAAGATATATTTTCCACTTTAAAAAACACTTTTTGAAACATAAAACATTTTTAAAATACATTTCTTTTAAAATAACCTTGAAAACTTATAAAAGAATATTTAAAAATCATTTAAAACATTTCTTGAGGAAAATATCCTTTCCTCTTTGAAAAATAAACATTAAGACATAAATAATTTTTAAAATCCTTTACTTTGAAAATAACCTTGAAAATTTATAAATTAATCTTTAAAGAAAATATTGGTCATAAAATCAAGAAATTTTGTTCATGTTGTACACATTAAAACAAATAATCCTTTCACATTTATGATAAAATAAAAACATGAATTATTTGAAAAATGACAAGAAGAAACCTTTCAAATCATTTTTTAAAAAGTAGATCATGGATAAAAAATTATTTAAAATTTTATCTGAATAATGTTAAAAATATTTTTGAAAATATTGTTAGAAAATATGGTTTAAAAAAGGGTTTCAAACCGAAGAGAGAAATAAAGATGATTTTTATTTAAAAATATATTTAAAATATTTAGTACATAAAGCAATAAAAATTAATAGAAACAATGTATTCTCAAGTTATAACCAATGTAGAATAAAATTTATGACTATCTTGAGATATCAATCATAATATTTCATCATCAGAAGTGTAAACATAAACAATCTTGATAATCAATGAGATTGTATCATAAAACCCTTATCACCTTGGTAAATTTTGAACCGTAAACTCCATGAAAGATAGATCCTAAAATGGATATGTAAATAAATATAATTTTCATTATAATCATCATAAAATTAATTCATGGTCCTTATATACTCCACAAAAAATAAATATGTGGTGAATATGGAATGTGTCTCATATAAGTAAAAAGTGAGACGGAAATCCCTTACTTCTTTAGTAATCTTTGAAATCATAAGCCCCAATTAAGAATAACATAAAACTAAACTTTAAATATAATCTAAATAAGGAAATTAATTATATAAAATTTCAAATGTGAAGTATGTACATCATACAAAAGAAACAATAGGTGAATTTTCCTATGTCTTCAAGAAATAAAAGAGTGACTAGAAATTCCTTAACTTAAGTCTCAAATTTCTGTGTAAATGTTAGAACCTCCTATTTAATAAATATATGTTTATTATACATATATTATATAAAAATACTAATATTTATCATACCATATATGATTTACTTCTATCCTTTTATTACCTATTTATCAATAATTCCTTTTGAAAATTATGTTTCGAGTAATAATTGCTTTGTTTTTCATGTATGCTTTGACTTGTTATTTTTTGGTCCTATTATTATGATCATGGATCCATAATCTCAATAATTTTAACCATGATATAAATATAATATATATTTATTTATATTTATTTATATTATTCCATAAAAGTTAGATATACAAAATGAAATACACCATTCTTGAAGATAATAGGTTGTGTGTATGGATGAACATTGTTTCCATTTTTTCAATGGATTGAAACTAATAAATTTAAATAATATATTACCATTATAGAATAATTTTTATGTCATATATATCACATATTTGAATTAAACCTATCCTTATTAAATTTCATATAAAGCATGAATGTATCATATCGCTTCACAAGGTGGTAGTCTGTTGTATACACAAAAAATGTTATTGTATTCCCATGGAATGGAAAGTAATAAGGAACATGTGATATAATGATTAAAAAAGAATAATAATATCCAAAATATCATATATAAATATTAAATCCATAATTATATACATTCGTGATAGGTGGTGTTGGAAAACGAATAACATCGGTTCACGAGGCGGTAGTCTATCGTACACACAAATAATGATTTTGTAACCCATTTCATAGAAGAGAAGAATGATTTAGGTTATTAAATTAAAATAATAATATATCATTATATTTAATAAACTGGGGTTATTATATCATCATGTTTTAATAATAATTTAAGAAGGTGGAGGAATAAATAATATAAAATGCTTAGTTATGGATGTTACCTCTTCTTCAGACAAATTGTTTTGGTTTGCACCAAAAGGATTATTAGGTTGGATTTATGACCAAATTAAGGATTATAGGAATATAATAGGTAATTAATGAATTTACTTTTTCAGGTATTGGATGAAATAAATGGTTTTGTAAGTGTTAAGTGGAGGGGAGAGTGGTGTTCTCTTCTAGGTGGGAGAGTGGCGGACTTGTAATTTTGGAAAACAAAAAGTTATACCCACATTTTTTACATTCCAAAAGGCTAAAAAATAGTCCATTATAGAACCTATATGAAATAATATCTATATATGGACATAAAATGGGTTTTTAATTATTTTTGGGTCATTTTTAACCCTTATCTTTTTAGTTCAACTGCCCGATAAACCCATTTTTACATTAACCACAATAAATAATTTTTATTGTTTTTAGTTTTCATTATGGTAAAATAAAATTAACTTTTCAGATAATATAAATAATTATGGTTCCAAATATTTAATCCATTTTTCCAAATTCCATTCATTTAAGTTCTAAAATTTAATTTAAAATTAATAATGTAGAAGTGATGAGAAAGCGGGTTTTTGAATAGAAAAATGTTCAAAAGATCAAAAAGTTTTTATATCAAAATTCAATATGAAAATGATTATAATGACCTAAATTGGATTAAAATATAAATAATTGAACTAATTTTTCTTTTAACTTCATATTAATATTTTTTATGATTTTAAAAGATTTAAAATAATTGATAATTCTTAATAAAAACCTGTATTTTTCACTATTCATCAAAAAAATTATCTTCTCATAAAATTCTCACAAATTCAGAATAAGATAATTTTCAAATTATTATTTAAAAAAATAGATTTATTATCTAAAATAAATTTTCTAAAAGTTTCAAAAATTATTTTCAAAATAAGTGTGAAAATGGTAACAAAACTTCTTTTTAGAAAAATATAGTTTTTAAGCATAAAAATGGATTTATTCATATCTCTTTTTTATAAAACACATGTTATGAATGACAAAATTTTGATTGAATATATAATATATACATTTACTTAAAATCATTTACTAAAAGTCTTTTAAAATTTATTAATGCAAAACGTGTTTGCATAAAATTATTTTTTCAGAAAAAATAAATATTTTCTTTATTTATAAATAGTTTTTATTTTCATTAATAATTAATTGGTCACCTATGAATTCATTTTAAATACATTTGTAAATAATATATTTTCATAATTTTATTAATCCTGTTCATTCCCTTCATTTTAATGGCTAGGTGATAACTATCATATAATAATATTTTAATAGTATGTCATGTTTTGTTTAAACTTGATGTTACGTGTAATGCAAGATAAACATAGTGTTATGTGTAATTAAAAATATAAAATGGATTAAATTTATTTGAAAAATATATTTCACAAAATCTCAGGGTGTTATAGTATCAATCTAGTTTCACTAGTCACATCACCTTCTAATCTTTATGGTTGTCCTTCGCACAATCAAGACAAACTCTAGCAACATGGTAAATGCACTGACTCAACATATATTTTCTAGAGAATAATTCCATTTAATCTTATATAGAAATTTGAAGAATCTAGTATAACCTCAGTAAACCACAAGTTACTCTTCTTCATCTTCATAATTACTCCTCTGTAATCCCCTGAAGTGTATGAAATCTCATCCTCTCACTTCTATACTTCATAATACTAAATCATTATTTACCACTATCACCACCTACTTCTAGAATTTCCTTAGTTCTAATGAAAATTAACCATCTAGTTATGATCTATATCTTCTAAAATATCTACATTACATAATATAAAACCCTTATCTAGAAAAAATTTATCCCACTAAAACCCAATAATTTGAACATGTCAAAGTTTATATCATATCATCATGAGAGAGAACCTACAAGTATATGGTAAAGGAAACCTAGGATCCTCATACCAAATATCATCCATATAAATATCCATATCCAAATTCATTTATACATGGACCATTAATCAGAGAAGAATTCTAAACTACTGATAGTTCCCATAATGGAACTGGAAATAAAATAATACTAAGAGAGGCCAGTAAAATTTAGGTAGAATAGAATAATTCCCAAGAAAATTAATTATCCTAGAACCCCACTTAAGTACCCAAGATATACCATGAGAATTACTAATATAAAGGAAGATAATAGTTTAAAACATCATATAATAAACCATTCAATTATAATAGTTCATTATGCTTTATTTTAAAAAAATCATGAAATTTAACTCTATATAAAAAAGGGTTAAATATTACAAGGAGAAAACCCCATTTGATAAACAATTTAATGAGATAAACACCACATTTTATCATAAAATTAATTATTCAAAACCCCATTACATTTCATTAAAAATCATAGAAAAACATTTCATTAAAACACTTTATGTAACTTCTTTATAAAACCTCATTGGAATTTTTACAAACACCTTGAATAAACCTTCTATATTAAGTGATATTTACATATTTAAAAAAAATTCTTAAAAAATGGGTACAATCACAAAATAGTAACACACATAAAGAATAAAATACATATGAATCACTCGCTTGGGGACTTGACCCCATAACCTCTCCTTAATCCCATCCCCACTCGTGCCACCCCAACCGAGCGTGGGGGGATCTTTAAACCCATTTCTTCTTAAAATTAAGTGTGATGAAAGAAATTGTTATCATTTATTTATCATAACTTGACTATATTATTCATATATATCTTTTATATCTTTAAAAACATTAATTAAAATGAGTAAGAAATCATGGTTTAATAGTAAAAAAAATACATATATCCACCTACATCTTTGGGTCACTTGAGAAGTTTTAAAGATTATTATAAATTTAATACCTATCTTAGAAAACTATGTAACTATCTAAAAAATATAATTATAAAATAAAAGAGTTGAATATTAATACAATCTAACAAACAAATATAATCCTGAACACTTACCAAAAAACCAAAATTTTGAAGTAACCCCTCTAACTAGGTGTGGAAGACTTATAGAGGGATTCTCTAACACCTGAGAGAAAAATCCCCACAGATCTTAGGGTTTCTTCATTGACATGGTGAAACCATGAAATTTCATGGTCTATAAATATATAAAGCCTTATGAAGCAAAATAAGTAGAAGAAAAGAATATATGATGAAAGGGTGGGAGTTACCTTGGGGGATTCATGGTGGATTAGGGATGAGATTGTATAAGGATGAGAAGAGATCTCTTCTTCATCATATGTTCGTCATCCACCACAAAAATAGAAGAGGAGGGTTTTTCATATCCTTTATGTTATTATTTACATGACTAATAATATTATTATACTTTTAATTAGAAAATAATTCTATAGAAATTTCTATGTTTTATAATACTTTTTTTCATTCAATACTTGATTTACCAAAATAAAAACCATATTATTTATATCCCATTCTAATGAAAATTTATCATAAATAATCATATAATATTATTATTAACCAAAATATCACATGTCACTTAATAATACAAATATTTTATAAGAAAATATAAGTTAAACATTTAGATCACTGCAAATTAATTTCACGAGCACATTAAACACTTAAAAATTAACAATTAAATAGATAATTATAACACATATAGGGTAGTCCACGAACCAAATTCAAAGTTACCAGTCAATTTCAAGACAATAATAGTCACATTTCATGATCTTTTTTATCATACACCAGTCGTACAATGCCTTCCACCTCAACTATGACACTACATAATCACTATTCATGGTCATTGGGACCATGCACTAATAGAAGGATTACCGAAATTTATGAAAATTTAAAAAAACACTATTTTTATACCTAGAATATCATTATAAATAATATATACTCAAAATAGGAATGTGGTGTATTACACAACCTCCTCATCTAACCACCTAATAATATAAACAAAAATAATCAAATAATCACAGTTCACTAAATTATTGTGTTCCACTTACCACTCTTGATACATTCATTAGTTTTTCAAATAATCCAATTACAATAGTCAATCATTAATTATATCACATATATTCATTACACATCAATCACTAACATATCCTTAATCCAAATCTTAATCCATTCATTGCATATTAATACCATCCATTATTTTTTTACTTACTAAGAATTTACCAGTTACTATATGTACCAATATCATTTATAATGTAAAATTCATATCTCAAATAATATTAAATCACATATACATTCATCACAAAACATTATTAAGTAATCCCATGATATAAACATTCAAAATAACTTTTCATTTCAATCATGAAAATTAGTTATTCATCAAAAAACCATTTTAAAACTTTATAATTTCCTTTAAAAACTTACTATAATATATAAATAACCAAGAATTCATACAAGTAAAATTTCGATAAAAAATTATTTTAAAACCCAACCAAATTCACCATTATACCTCAAAATATACTTTAAAATAACCCATGGAAATATGTATAAAAATTATAATTTTCATGATTTAAATACTCTTGCACTAAAACAAATTTATTCCAAAAATTTAATTTTTATTCACAAAAAAAAACATTTCTCTATTTTTTAAAAAATAGATTTAAATAACTAATTGAAATTCCTTTTACATTGATAAAAATATATATAAATCACTTTTGTATCAAATTGTGTCATATGAAATTATAAAAAATTATTTCTTATATATTTTAGTCACTAATAACACATGTTTCACTATTTTTGAAACATGAAAAAAGTTTAAAATAGTTAAAACATATTCATAATAGTTTTAAATTATAACTTGAGTGAAAAATAGTTAAAACTTTTTTATAAAATATTTCAAAACATGGAATAAATGGGATAAGAATCAAAATGTATGTATAGAAATTTTTAATATAAATTAAATGGAAAATCCTCAATAATTCATTTATTTTTCCAAAAAAAATTATTTAATCTTACTTTGAAAACAATTTTAGAGGTTTTTAAATACATCTTGAATCATAAAAGTTATATTATAAAACCCAAGAAAAAATATTTACAACAAATAAATATAAAAAAGGATAAAATAAACCTTATTCCATGTATAATAAAAAATTTCAGATTATATCAATAAAATAATGAAAATACTCATCAGGAAATATTAAATACATGCATGTAACTATATTCATTTACACTATAAATTCTCATCTTCTAAATTATCCTTAAATGCCCCACTTTCTAATTGAATCGGTTCAAGAATGAATATATTCATTTACCAAGTATATTACAATTAATTTTTTAAAATTATCAATGATAAACCAAACCATCCCCTAACCATAAAAAATTAGTTCAAGTTTTTTATTATCCAAACTTACTAAATCTTGAGTCATTGAATATTCAGACATCTCAAACATGATGAACAAACAATAACTTTAATAAATTTCACACATCATATGTTAAAAACAATATCCTACCATTTGAATATAAAAAATTATTAACCATTTTAACAAAATATCATTTAATATTATAAACTCATTAAAAAAATTAATAAATTTATTATTGTCTAATTTAATATTTTTTCCTCATTTTATTCCCTAAAAATTTTAATTCTTATATGATGATTCTTAAAATAGATTTTTACTCTATAAAATTTATTATATAATACAAGTATAAAATCCTGATATAGGGGAATCTCAAATCAAATTTCTAGATAACAAAAAATTATAACCAGGTTAAATCACAATAAAAAAATATTTAAGTTAATATATATAAATATTTAATTTTTTATGACTAATTATTTTGCAGTGGGATCATGACATCGAGAAATAAAAAATAACTAAAACTCTTATTACAACAATAATTAACTCGTTCTCATGAATAACATTGCATCAATAAACCAAAAACATAAAAATAATAATGGTATATAATATTTATCATACCATATATCTATTATCCCACTTATATGTATTGTTTTTTATAATATTATTATTATTATTATTTAAATTTACCTTATTTATTTAATCCATTTCTCACTCCACTTCCTAGAGGACATGACCCTCTAAATTTTGTTATTGATTTTCTATTTTTCTCTCTATTAAACTTCCTCACACAATCTCTCATCACACCGTTGATTTCATTATATAAAAAAATTATTATTATCTATATTATTATAAAATAATAATATTAAGATATAATATAATTCCCCTAAAATTATTAAAAAACAAACAAACACAATCAACAAATCTTAAAATACCAAAACAAACATGAGCAGATAAATTAGCATTCATGGTCATCAAAAGCGATCAATGAAAGGAATTTTTAAACATGAGAGAATGATCTATTGAAAATTTTGGAAATCATAGTAGATGGGGTTACAAATACTCCTTCTGTGATCTCTTAAGAAAACTGCCCCATAATTTTTTCAAAAAAGAAATACACCACCAATGAAAATGTATAGGGTACAAGATCTATGATATTAAACTTGAAATTGATAGTGATAACTAGCACCCAATTCAGTAGTGAGTGTGACATGGGTGAAAAGGAATCTATGACCAGAGACACTGATGAATAGGAATGAGGGTGAGAAATGGTGTAATAGGTTGGTCAAAAAGAGTAGGTGATGATGCATAATTATAGTGATGAGGGAAGGTGATTGAAATATGGAAATGTTAGAGGTAGTGGTGTGTGATGGATCTACATGTGTGGGTACTATAAATGAAGATGGGTGAGACCAATGTGGTGGGATGTAGTAATGATCAAGAAATGGTGAATGATGGTGGTGATGATAAGTTATAAGTGAGTGATGTGTGTTGAAAAGTTTGACTAGCGGTGATGGAATACAGGTGACGGAAATAAAGGAGATATAAAATAGAAAATAGAAAATGTGTTATGAGGATGTGAACAATGGTTATGGGTGAAAAAGTGACAGGGGAACTGATAAAAAGATTGGAAATAAGTGATGTTAGAACATAATGGTGATGGGAGTGAGGAAGTAAGTGGGTAGTGAAAACTAAAGGGAATTAATAAATTTTTATGGTTTGAGGATGTCACGCTCTAACCAAATCACCAAGTTTATCTGGTGCTCCACATGACCTCATGTACACCTCCTCCTAAGAAAGGGGACATTAACTACTAGTGAGGGTCTGAACCATTTTGTGGGTGAGACTATACCCTCAGTAACAATATCCATACACTATAATCAAAATAAAATATAAATAAATATCCCAGAAAAATACAACGAAAACTAAAGGAATATAATCATTCTATAATAAATTGAATCCATTTCATAAAATATACATTAGAAGATTCAAAATTTGATTGGTTAAACAATATATAGTAACTAAAGAAAATAAACTAAAATTATATAGTAATAGTCCATAGTCCATCCTAGAATCACCTCCAGCCTCCAAGATCTACCTGTTTAGCTTTCTAATGTAGGGCCATTTCCCTTAGTTGGATCCCTTACCGTGAAATATTCATGCATATAGAGATATCTATATAGGGTGTGAGTATGAACCTAGTAGGACACTGAAAATACATTCTTAACATAAATTGAACATGTATATAAAGATTTATGTCATGATGTAAAGTAAATGAACAATAAACCAACCACATTATAGGAGATCCTATTCTAACCAAGCCTAGTCATACTTACATTATCTTCATATCAAAAGAGATTTCTCAGATGTCATTGCCTGTTAGATTTGGCTATAAGTCCAACTCATGTCTCATATTAAGGAATATAGCCAATCAAGCCCCGGGTCAGGCCACTAGGTCATCACATCCATAGCTCAACCTTGATTCAAGCCCCGAGGTCATCATACCCCTATCTCTACAAGGTCAGAACACAATGTTATCATGCCCCAACCACTTTCTCAAGTTAGGCCACAAGGTCATCATACCCCATCCTCTATCTTGAGTTAGTCCACAAGGTCATCATAACCCATCCTTTGTCTTAGGTAAGGACATAATTTTTTCATAACCTTAACCAATATCTAGGTCTCATCATCACCATTTTCACATTTCATACTAGGAAATGCTCCCCCTATAAGGAATAACCAAGCCATGATGATCCCACTAGTCACTTTGATAATAGTTGTAAACCCTCCATAGGCCAATCATTCATACACAATATAGAATAAAACATAATTCAAAGGTATCTTGGTCACACATGCACACACAAGCATACTAAATTACATAATTTTTCTCATTTCTACACACCCACGCACACATAATCCAATCATGCCAGTCAACCTTATACAAGGTCCCTATATGGTAAAGACTTCCAACCTCATGTGAACCAAATTCAATTTACAAGAATCATCACTAAATCATTCCTACACATAAAAAATCCCTAGAACCAATCCCAATTAATCAAAAATGGGATTTTAGAATCGAGATTTAACAAGGGGAATATAAAATAGTCTTATAGGTACATTAACTTACCCAACGAGATATTTTTCTAATAGTAGATCTAGATCCTTTTATGGGAAGGATTTAAATTCTCTATATCTAGCATTTATATATCAATAAACTATGAATTATTTATTATATCATGATGGGATCCATAGATCTATCCAATACATCATAGATTTATGGTTCATATTAAGATAAGGAGAGGTTTCAAGCAAAAAATTGATGAAACTTACCATTTGAGAGCCAACAGATTGACTGAATATTTAAATTACGAAGAGGGGGAAGGGGAGATATAATTCCACTAAAAGAGATATCCTAGGGTATTTATGTATGAATGAGGGTAGAACCTATAGATATAGATATAAAATAAGTGCATAAAAGAAATATAATGAGATATCCTATAATGATTAAGTCATCTGGGCACCACCGGCAAGCCAGTGGGCCTCATTGACTAGCCAGTGACATCCAAGTTCTTTTTGGGCCTCTTCTACCTCCATCTTCTAGTTGGTGGCACACCAAAAACTCCAATATACTATTTAGTGATCCCATATACTTTTTTCTGATTCCCTACTTCCAAAATCCACTATCAATCCTTAAGATTTTGAACAACACAACTAATATATATTGAAATTTAAACTTAACATGCCTTCTAATTTTTAGGATGTTAAAAATATCCCTCTATGATGACTTCTCATCATCAAGAAGTGTATCTAGTGGTATTGAAAAAAAAATCATTCCATTTCACCCAAATATCTAATTATCTCTCCCAATTCTCCTCTTAGATTCATCTATGCTACCACAAAACTCATACAAGTTGTATCATCTTCCCCTCAACACGTCCTTTCTTGAGTACACAATTTATACCAGTTTCTCTACAAACAATGCTTCTGGTTCCAACTCAACATCTTTATTGTTGATCACATTGAAGTTACCCCATTAGGATCTAGGTATCACTGAGAATGGGAGGGGTGAATTAGTGATATATTTTTCTTTTATGTTTCCTTACTTATGAAATAAAATTATCTACCTATTAAAGATTTATTTCGTTTAGGAACACAATTCAACCACACAACCATATGAACACAATAATTTACATGGTTCACCACTCAATAAGAGTATCTATGTCCTTGGTATGGTTTGAAAAAAATCCAAACCCACAAAATTCACTAGAAAATAATACTTTTATATGGAATATAATGAGTCGGATGTTTACTTACACTTATTTAGCACTTTGAAAACAATCCAATAGTGTGTGTTCTTCGTGAGGCACAAAATGATGTAAATAAATATTCATATGCTTTTTGATTATCTTTCACAAATTTGATCTTTTCAAAATGATTCTTCTCTTTCCTACCTATAAGTTGGTAAGAACTTCCTTGAGTCCTTCAATAACTATCCTTCTTAATCCACAAACTGCGTCTATCCTTTGAAAATTGAGTTTCACCGCATACCGCAAGTTCTTCTCGAACCATGTCTTTTTCTATGGACTGTCTCTACTCTGTATACAGCTAATTCTACCATCTTCATGAACCGCTTCCACATAACACTTTTGCATACCACTTATGCATACTTTCTCCGCATATCGCTTCTTCTTCCTAATAATTACTTATTTCATGGACTATATCTTCATATTCTGTTAACTATTTTTTCTTTTGTAGAAAACTTCATCCTACATAGAATCTATCATCTGATAAATTCTTCCCTTCATAGAATTCTCCCCTACGAAATCTTCTAAACATAGCTAAACTTGTCATTTTAGAGAAAATGTTTTATCATAAAAATATATCACCCTTTAAATATGGAATTAATGGCCCTTATATATGAAAATATATCCGCAAAATCCACTAATCTCATATTTACCCAAATATTCGATGTAGTACATCCTTCAATGCGTACTATGCTTCTTCCGTGAGTCGTTCTTCCCTTTGCGGTCCATGTACCACCTTTATTCCTTCACAGTGGCCAAAATAACAGCCTACATTCCATGAATGACATCCTTTTCTATAAACTGTTGACTTATCATAAAATTTGATCCTTTCGTGAAATTCTTCCCCTATACAATCTGTGTATCGTGCCTTATGGTCTGCATAGCACCACCGTATGGAATCCATCCTTTTATAATTTTTCATCACTGATCTTCGTACCTACAATGCATTCCGAAAACTTTTCTTCATGGTTTGTGAACTATTCTTTGCTAAAAATTTTCCTTTAACAAAAAACAAACCAACCACCTGATTTTGAGGTCCAAAAATTTGGAAAACACTAGGAAACAACGTCACCTTAAAGATCTACTTCGGCAAGAACAACCATGTTGATTCGCTGTCATCAAAATTATTCAAAAACATTTACTTTCATCATGAAACTTTTCAATAATGATATATATTATTTTATCTAACACATTTATTATCATTATATTTTCAAAGTAAAGTATTGTAACTTCCTTATCTTTTGGCAACAACTTTCATTCCAATCATAACTAAATATGATTAGAAACACATTTACTTCCCCTTTCCTTCATAAATATTACATCACAAGTTCTATAAACAAATTATGATATATTTGAAATAAAAATCATCAAATAATCTTCATATTTTTAAAATAATTTTACAATGTGAATTCATTGATCCTCTTTGACAACAAAAGAAAACACACTTCAAAAGAAAACTCTTCTTGCATCCTTCTCCATTGAGCTTAGTCCAAAAAATCTCCCCCTTTGGATTTTGTTGTCAACAAAGACTCATAAATCACTGAAATTTGTAACCTAAATCTATGGATTACTTATAAAAAAATCTAAGCCTATGTGAACAAACTCATTGTGGGAAAGAATAATTGTTAACAACAAAAATAATGTTGTCCAAAAGTAGTGACTATGAAACCTCTTCATCGTTTCTCCTCATACTTCTCCAAAACAACATTATCTTTCTTCCAATAATTTTTCCTCATCATTATCCACTTATTATTCATTCCTGTAATACAAAAAAAAAATTGTTTCCCACAACCACTCCAACAAACAGTTAGAATAGTTTACACAATTACATGTTGGATTCACCGCTTACCCACTACTCCCCCTTTGTGTATACTTCCATAAGGATAGATTTATGAAAAAATTATCCCCCTTGAAAACACTATCCAAAGGTAATATTAGAGAGGGAGTAGATATACATACCTCAACTCTGATGAGAATGATTTTGGACACCCATGTTCAACCTCAATTTAGAAAATTGCTCCTTTGGTAAATGTTTTTTGAAAATTCCAGCTACTTGTTCTGATATAGGAACATATTCCGCCTTCAATTCATCCTTATCTACATACTCTTTGATTAAGTGATACTTTATGTTTATATGTTTTGAATGATAATTTTGTACTAGATTCCTTGTAAGATTTATTGCACTTTTATTATCAAATCCCAAGAACAAGGGTAGCTTTAATTCAACAAGTATTTCAACAGAGTTTTCATCCACACAATTTGGGTATCATCTTGAGTAGAAGAAACATACTTATCCTTAACCATGCTAAGATTTACTGAATTCTATTTCTTTTTATTCCAACTAACACAACTTTTCCCCAGAAAAAATCTCTACTAGTTGTGGATCTTCTATCATTAACATTTCTTGCCCAATTAGCATCTGAATACCAAAACAAGTCAATGTTTTCTGAGATATCATAACTAATTCCAAAAAAATCCCTTTAATATATTTGAGAATTATTTTTCTAACAATTAGATGTAATTATTTAGAAGAAATTTGAAATTTTTCACATAAAGTAACTGTATATACAATGTCAGTTCTTGAGGTAGTTAAGTATAACAAACTTCCAATCATCTTTCAAAACTCTTTCTGATCAACTTCTTTACCTTCACCATCTTTAGAAAAATTAGTTCACACTAAAATTTGTGTACAAAATGGTTTCTAATTTTCCATGCCAAACTTATTAAGAATTTATTTAGCATACTTTTCTTGAGAGATAAAAAGGTGTTCCTTATTTTGTAAAATTTGTAACCCAAGAAAGTATTTCATTTCTCCCAGCAAGGACATGTCAAACAACTTCTTCATATCTTCATCAATTCTTTCACAATATCTTTCATAATTTCTAGCAAAGATAATGTCATAAACATAAACAATTATTATGAGAGGAAACTCTTGAGTTTCCATGATGTAAATATTGTTATCAACTCTCCATTCCTTGAAACTCATCTTCCTTAAGCAAGTATCCAATTTGAAATACCATGCCCTTAGATCTTGTTTTAGCCCATAAAAATCCTTTTTAATCTACACACATTACTTTAATAATTCCCAACAATAAATCCACAAGGTTGTTAAATGTAACCCTCCCCGCTAATATTTCTATTCAAGAATGCAGATTTAACATCCATTTGAAAGATTTTGTAACCTCATTTGTAGCAATAGCACGAAAGATTCTAATTTTTTATAACATTTCCACCGGAGAAAATGTTTCATAAAAATAAATACCTTCAATTTTTGAATACCCTTTACAAACCAATATTTATTTTTTTCTTATCACCTCAACATCTTTATTCATCTTGTTCAAAAAACCCCATTTTGTACCAATAACATTTTTGTTATCTTTCTTGGGTACGATTTCCCAAGTATCATTATTTTCTCTCTGATTAATATCTTCATTCATATCCTAAACCCATTCAAGATTTTCAAAAGCTTCATTCACATCATTCATCTCGACTTTTGAATACAAAGAAGTGTGTGCAACAACCTTTGAAATTATTCTTATTTGAACCTTTTGATGTTGATAACTAATAATATTATGAGCCTCCACTTTCTTCCTCGAACTAGGATGAGCTATTTGAGTTTCATCCCCACCACTTGAAATATATGGTTCTGATTCTTCTTCTTGAGTAGGATTCCCACTCTCAGATTCATTATCATAATTATTAACAAAACTTTCCTTATCCTTCTCAACTTCCATACCATCAATATTTTCAACAAATTTCACATCAAAAAAATCAAGAATTTATCATGTTTGTTTGATGAAACATATATATCCTCTTCCTTCTGGATCATATCTAAGAAAAATTCCATCTTCACCTATTTTCTCAAACGTTCCAAGGTTTTCAATTTTCATCTTTATGATGCATGGACTCCCAAAAACTCATAACTATTTTAAACCTGTATTTTTTTCATAAAACATTTCATATAGATTCATATATGATATTTTCCTATATAAACATTAGTTTTGTAAATACACAACAAGTACTCATGACTTTCCTTCAATTGTAATGAGAGAGACCATGCTCAGGTAACATAGTTTACCCCATTTCCCCCAGACTTCTGTTCTTTCTTTCAATAACCCCATTTTGTTGATGTGTATATAGTGAAAAGAACTCATGCTGAATTCCATGATTCTCAAGATAATTTTCAAATTCATCATTCTTATATTCACCACCATTATAATTTCTCAACTTCTTTACTTAATACTCACATTATTTCTCTTCTTTCCTCCTAAAACTTTTAAACATTTTCAGAGCATCTGACTTATGAATCATGTACATAACACAAGTAATGTGAGTAAAATCATCAATGAAAGTGATGAATTACTTATCTCCATTTTTTTATTATTTTCTCATTGGCCCACAAATATCATAATGAATAAATTCTAGGGGTCATTTTGAACAAATGTCTTCTTTATTATGCATGAAATTTGTAATCTTCCATTTTTGAAAAATAGCGCAACACCAATTTGTTCTTATTTACATATCAAGAATGTCTCAAACACTGTCTCTCTTTGATAACTTTCTCATGTAACACTAAAACATGTGTCTCAATATTTTATTCTATAATTTATTTTATTCAACCATACGCATGTAATAAGAGTTTTGTATTTCACCAACTTGGAACAAGTTTTCTTTTGTATATTGGTCTCTTGTAACTATTTTTATATCTTCATCACTTTTTACAAAAAACCCATATTTTCTGATGATAACTTGGTTACCCTCATCAAAAATTTGTGAAACACTCATTAGGTTGTGTTTTATCCCATTAACATATAAATTTTATTTGGATTTCATCTTTACTTCCCCGATGATGGTTGTTCCAACACCTTTGATCCTCATAGATTCATTATTTCCAAATGTCATCATTCCTTATTTGAAGTATTTCACATTACTCAATAGATTTAAGTATCTTTTCATATGAGAAGAACACCCACTATCAATAATCTAAGGACATTCTCCTTTTATATCTCTCAAATCAGTTTTTACAACAAGATCTTTTTATTATTCATTTTCTTTCTTCATCTTTGACTTCATATAATTTTTAGGAAACTTTTTTTGTGTTGAAAAAAAAACAAGACAAACCTTAGTAATATGTCTAGGTTGTTTACATATTTCACAAATAGTTTCTGGTGGTTGGAATCTTTTCTCATATTTCACACCATTCTTCTCATATTTCTTCTAAACTTCCTTCTTAGACTTTTTCTTTTGAGGGGATGGACTTCCCCTCAAATCATTCCTTCCATTACCTATGTAATAGTATAAATATTATTGGTTGAACCAACACATATTTTCTATGTTTCCGAATCCACCACAATATTAGCAGTATCCAAAGAAAGAGTGTCTGCCTCTGAATTTTTTGGATGGAATGGTATTGTAAGTATGTTTCTCAGTAACCTTTTTAATAGAATTTTATTGACCATAAAACATTCTAATTTCAGATGAAAGTTTTGTCTTCAACTCATATTTATTTCTGGACATATCAAAACCAAAAGTAATAGATATTTTTCTAAATTCAAGATTTTTGGATACTTTTGATTTTTTATCATTTTTAACTTTGGCCACATACATAAATTTCCCATCATTATTCTTATCAAAACCAATTATCTCTTTATTCTCAATCTTTGAAGGTAAATTTTATTGATCCTTATTTGGTTCATTATTACCAGAACTTTCACCAACATTTGAGTCAGAGTTTTAGAAAGTCATATTTCTGTGTTTATATTTAGAAATTTTTTATTGGACAAGCTCCAACTCTTCTTATTTTTCCCTCATATTTACTTCTAGATGTTTATTATAAATCTTCTCATTCTCATGAATATTATTCAGATCATCAATCTATTTTACCATTTTTACATTCTCATCAAGAAAAAATTATTGATTTTTTAATGAGGTATTTTCATTTACCAATTTACTATTTTCCTTCTCAAGTATTCTAATATTTCTCAGACATTCTTTCAAATCTCCCTTGAGATGAGATTCAAGTTGAGTTTCTTCTTCTTATGAATTTTTGCTTCAAAAATATTCATTATTCACTATTGCAATTAAATTATTCTCTTTGGATTTCTCATAAAAATATTTTTCAAATTCAACTTCCCTATCTTCTACTTCTTCATCTTTAGAAAAAAAAATTCTTCTTTTGGATTTGAATAACTTTTTATCCGTCCCTCTTGAAAAATATTTTTCCTTATCATCGTGTTTCTTCCATGATCTTCTTGGACTTCTTTAATCTTCATCATTGTCATTTTCTTTATTTATTTGAGGGAAATTAGCAACAAATTTCCCAACATCTCCAAATTCAAAACACTTAAACAGAAGTTTCCCTTTATATTTACCTACGCCTCTTCTCACATTTTTAAAAAACAAGGATAAAATATCATCAATATTTTTTCATACCTAATTTTTTGAGTCATAGTCAGTAACATCATCTTCCTCAAGTGCCTTCATAGACTTTTCTTTCTTAGTTTCTTTGAAAGACATTTCTCTATCAAATTTTTATCTCTCTTCATAATCTTGTCTCTTATCATCTCATAAGTGATGAGAGTTATATGAAAATCATTCAGATAAATTGTTTTAGGGTCTTTATCTTCTAATGAAGAAACTTTTGCATCAAACATGTCAGGTAGAATTCTTAAGATCTTTTGAACAACTATAAAATCCTCAAAGTTTCTCTGAGAAACATAAGAGTACTAAAAATTTCATTTAACCTTGTAAAGAAGTCCTCAATAGATTCAAACTCCCCCATTTTCAAATATTCATACTTCAACCTCCAGATTATTATTTTTTCATTCTTCACTTTTGAATTTCCTTTATTGATTTTTTAGATTATCCCAAACACCTTTAGTTATGGAAACACCTTTTAATCTTAAAAAATCACTTTCATAAAGTGATGAAAGTAGATAATTTTCATCTCTTCCAACATTCTCATGATTTTTCTTATCGATAAGTGTAAGTGGAACCTTATCATCAATAGGGGAAATCCATCTGTTGTAGCTTCAAGAACCTCATAGACAAGTGACATAAGATAAGTTATCATTCTATTTTTTCCAGATATGATAATTCCTTCCATAAAATATTGGAATCCCCTTACTGTTCAGGCAATTCAGATTCTCCATCACAACTTCTCTTCAAAACTGCAGCAAAGAATAAATGAAGGGAAACTTCACACCGATACCAATTGAAGCTACCCCGTCATGATCCAAGTATCACTAAGAGGGGGAGGGGCTGAATTAGTGATATATTTTTCTTTTATGTTTCCTTAATTATGAAAAAAAAATTCACCTATTAAATATTTATTTCTTTACTGAACACAATTCAACCACACAACCATAGGAACATAAGAATTTACATGGTTCATTACTCAACAAGAGTAAGTATGTCCTTAGTATGGTTTGGAAACAATCTAAAACCACACAATCCACTAGAAAATAATTCTTTTAAGTGTAATACAATGAGTAGGATGTTCCCTTACACTCATGAAACACTTTGAAAAAAATCCAATAGATTGTGTTCTTATTATGGAAAAAATAATATAAATAAATATTTTGGTGCATTTTGATTAGCTTTCACAAACTAGAGCTTTTAAAAATGATTTTTTTTATTTCATACCCAGAATTTGGTATGAACTTATTTCAGTCTTGCATGAATTTTCTTTTTTCATCCATGAACTACCTTTATCCTCTATGAACTGATTTTCACCGCATACCATGAGTGATTCGAAAACCACCTTCTCTTTCTTAGACTATCTCTTCTCTACATTAAACTAATGCTCTAAATACAATATCTATGAACTGCTTCTATGTACCACTTTTTTATATCACTTACATGTACCACCTCCATGTACCACCTCTACATCTATATAATTCCTTCTTTTGTGGACTACTTCTTCCTATTCTACAAAACATTTCTTCTTCCATAGACAACTTCGTCCTATATGGAATATCTCCTTCGCTAACTGCTTCCCTTCGCATAATTCTCCCTCACAAACTATTTCATACTTCACCAAATTCTTCCTCAGAGTGAATATTTTCTCTTATGAAAATCACTCACCCTTTAAAGATGGTATAAATGGCCTTTATATAGGCAAATAGATCCATAAAATCTACTAATCTGAGATTTACCCAAATCTTCGATGCGGTACAGCCTTCACTGAGTATTGTGCTTCTTCCATGAACTATTATTCCCTGCATGGTCTGTGTACCACCTTTATTCCTTCACAAATTCCAAAATCACAACCTCCATTTCATGAATGAAAACCGTCATCAGAAAGTATTTACCTCTCATGAACTATTATCCTTTCGCGAACGGCTTCCCCTACATGATATGTGTTTCGTTCTTTGCGATACACATAGCACCACTAGGCGGAATCCATCCTTTGTCGATTTTCCTTCACCGGTCCATGCACCTCCTATGAATTCTAAAATATTTCTTTCATGGTCTATGAACTGTTCTTCACAAAAATTATTCCTTTTCCAAAAAACAAACCAAACACCTGATTTTGAGTTCCAAAAATTGTAAAACACTAAGAAATGGTGCCACCTTGAAAATATACTTCGGAAAGAACATCCATGTTGATTTGCTGTCATCTTTCTTATTAAACAAACATATTCTTTCATAAAAACCTTATCAATCATGATATATATTCTTTGATTGATCACCATTAGCATAATCATATTTTAAAAGGAAAATATTGTAACTTCCTTACCTTCCAACAACAGCTTTCATTCCAATCAAAACTGAATATGATTGGAAACACCTTTACTTACCCATTCCTTTATAAACCATTCATCACAAGTTCTCCAAACAAGTTATGATATTTTTGAAATATAAATCAGCAAAGTATCTTCAGATTTTTAAAATCCTTTTACAATGTGAATTGATTTATCCTATTTGAAAACAAAATATAACACTCTTGAAAAGAAAAATATTCTTGCATCCTTATCTATACAGCTTGGTCCCAAAACACATATGTAAGATCAAACCTATACCTATGAAGATGAGACACATGGAACATGTTATACATAACTCAATGTAGTGGAGGGAGATCCAATCTGTTGGACACTATTCTGATACACTCAATGGTCTCAAATAGTCCTACAAACCATATTTCCTACTTCCCATGATTCTACAGTCATTGATTCCCCAACCAAGGTGACACCCATAATAAAACAAATTCTCCCATGGAAAAATAAAATGCACATCTCCTCCAATTGGCATATGATCCCTACCTACTCTAACCGATAACCAACATCTTTTAAATTAACTGAACCTGATCAAATGTCTCATACACCAATATCAACATAATAATAGCTACCTCACACAACTTATTCCAACACAGTGGTGAACAAAATAGTGGTCCATAAATATCCTCAAATGGTTCCATCTAAATCAAAGGTTGGTGACTATTATTGTATGTAAACTCTTCTAAGTACATATTATTATACCATGTGCCACTGAATTCCAGGACACATTCCCAATGTTCATCCTATAAAATCTATATCTCCCTATTTTATGGACCCTTATTCAATGGATGATACACCGTACTCAACTTCAACTAGGTCCCCATAACCTTCTAAAGACCTTTCCAAAACTGTGACATGAAATATATGTCTCTATCTAGCACAATGTTGTAAGGAAATTAATATAGTTGTATAAACTCAAAAATCTTCATTCCTCCTCTGAAGGTTGCTCTCTAGTCTCTTGCATCTTCTTAATAAGAGAATATTCAACAAAATAAACCTTTCCATGAGAATAAGACATCTCAAAATCAAATTTATATAGATACTCAGCAAAACAATTCTATCATAGATTCAACTCCCATTGATAGAAGATATACCATAAGATATTTTGGTCCATGTAAATGAAAAGCTAATCACTATAGAGACAATAGTGCCAACATTTCATTACATGAACCACAACCACTAACTCTAGGTCCTACATAGGGTAGTTACATTCTTGTGGTCATAGATGATGAGACTCATATGCAACTACTTGATCTATCTACATTAAAAAACTCACATACCATCACCTGAGGTAGTGTAGTAAACCTCATATCCAATTATAGGATCAGGAAAGATCAAAATAAAATCTTATTTCAATATCCTATTTATCTCTAAGAATACTCTTCACACTGATCTATCCACTTAAATATCACCCCTTCTTGGTAATCCTAGTCATAAGTGTTTCAAAGTGGGATAATTTAGAAATGAACCATCTTTAGTTCCCATAAAACCTAGGAAAATTATGATATAAAACATATTCTTAGGCCATTTGTAACACCCCGAGATTTTATAGTACATTATATCTTCAAAGTAATTCAATAACTTGCACTACATGCAACATCGAGTTCTAACACACCACATCCAATCAAACTAGCCGTTATGAATAGTAATAACCAATTTTTGAAATTTTATAAATTTTATATTTAAAAATGGACTTCATTTTTGGATTCGGAATATCGAAATTACCTTAGGGGGAATTTTTGGTACTTTTCAGATAACTTTAATATTTTGATGAATAGTGAAAATTACTAAATTTTAATTAAAAACAACTTTTTTAATCGAAATAATTAATAGTGATAAATTATGAATTTGAATGATTTTAGAGTATAATTATATTATATTTTTACCATTTAATCCAATTTTGGTCATTGAACATAATTTCACATTTAAACTGGACATAAGCAAGTGCCAATCTTTTGATAGTTATTATTTCTTAAAAACACGCTTTTTATTTTGACAACGGGAATTAATTTTAAATAAATTTCTGCCAATTCTGTGTTTTGAATTTAGAAAAATGGATTCCATATTTAGAATCACGAGTTCCAAATTTTTTAAATAGTTAACTTTTATTTTTAGACATTTTGAATAATTACTTCGGTAAATATTTTATTTACCATGGTTAAAGCGTAAATCCGGTAAATAACGGTAAAACAATAATATTATAATAATAATAAATTACCCTAAAACATGTCCTAACCCTATTGGTTGATACATTTCCGACCATGGGAATCTTTGGGTTGATTTTGGGACCCCATGGATCCACTTCTAAGTGATAATGACACATTGTATTAATTAAGTTAAAGTAAATAAAAAAATGACATAAGCATATATCTTTTAGTAAAACAATTTTTACATAGGGTTATATATGTTATATTTTAGACTATAAATATTCATTAGAAATATAAAACTATTTCCAACATAATGGTATTTTATTTATAATTTTTAGACAATTAATGATTAAATTTATTTATGACAAAATAATGATACAATATTTTCCTTATTAATGAAAGAATCAAGTAATTAGTATTATAAATGTTAAAATAAATATAATTTGAAAATTTTGATGACATAAAAAAAAATTATTGGTTAATATGACATGTTATGATTTCTTAAATGAATTTGGTTTGAATTAATAAAGTTTTTAATACTTTAAAAAAAATCAATTATTAAATATTGTCAAATTTGACATAAATGAGTTTTTAAAAGAAATATTATATTATTAATTGATATTATATTCCTAAAAATATACGGTTTGGCCAAAGGACTTATATAATGATAGGTATATAATTAATGTACCACTTGGGGGTCTCTTGGAAGTTTATAGTAAGTTTATTGACTATATAATATAAAAATACAAAGAGACATGGTAAATGTCAAACTATTTAACTAAGAGCTAAATCAAAAAGATAAAGTTAATATAGTGACAAAAACCTGTCTAAAACATATTGGTTGAGTGTTTTCGACCTATAATAACCTTAAACTTTAAATAATCTACTCTGGAGCCATTATAAACTGAATATGAATTTATTATAAAATAATATTTCTAGCTTTTCCTAAGGTGCCCCTCACCCCTCTTATAAAAGGGCACTTCCCCTTCCCTCTAATTCACACCTTCAAAGACTTTTGGATCGACCAAACCCTGCCCAAATATTCTTCCCACTTCACTAACTTCAACATATAGGCCTTATTTTGATTATAAAGCCAACCTATGGAGCCCTTTTGATCAAATCAAAATGAAGAACCCGAAGAAGAGGTAATGTTTTCACCACCCTCTTTTAAGTTCCTTTCATCTTAAACTTATTATTTCTTTGTTATTTCCATTCTAAAATAATAACTCTAGTATATTATATATATTTTTATGTTATTATAAATATGGTACAACCATATTCCATATTCTATCCATCCTTTGAATGACATGTCACCATACGTGCGTACGTACGGCTTACCGTCTCCACGTCGTGGTGTAAATGTTATTCAAAACATTATTATTTGGATTGGTATGATAATGATGTGTAATTGATGTAAATAATAAATATAAAATGATAATTATTCTGTATAAATGATATACCATCCAATTATATATTATTTTAATATCAAAAGAATGATATTGTCGCTCGTGCGTGCGTACGGACTACCGTCTCCACGAACGCGATGAGATTCATTTCCCATCGTATCCATTCAAGTCTAATTCTCATTTTATTATTAAAAATAATGTTTAAGGACTTGATATCATTATTTATATGAATAATATATAACTTATCCATAACAAACATGACTTATGTAACAAAACATATAAAAGAAAATGAGTAAGTTAACACCTGAAACGATGATAATACTAAGATATTATTAACAAAGAAATGTTAAAAGATCATATATGATATCATATTAATTTATATGATTATTTTATAATTTAATAAAAATTATTTCACCATTATACAGGAGGTTAACCTACCCTCAACCAAGGAAAATTACAAGGTAAGGGTTTATTTCACAATTGTAGGATCGAAATAGTGATGTAGATGCTCAAAATACAAGAGGGGGGTGAATTGTATACTTTAAAAATTCCTTTGGAACCTTTAAAGGTAGTTATGAATAACTATGGTTTCCTTAAATAAAGTAAAGTTCTAAGTTTAACAAAGTTAAACTTAAGAAAATTCACAACACCTCTACTACCAAATGAAAACTTTGAAAAAGATTCTGAAAGTAGGTTTCGGAAATATGGTTCCGGAATTTGAAACTTAACAAAAGTTTACAGTATGAGATTCTACCTTAAAGCATATAGAATCTAAATGAAACAGAGTACAAGGAAGTATAAGAAAGTTATACTTTCCTTATAATACAAAATGCAGTGGAAATAAACAAGTAGTAAAAGTACAAGTAACAAGATATAAGTCTTTTAACCCAAAGAGAAGGGTATCCAGCAACCTTGGATAAAGGTCCCTTGATTTATACTTTCAAGCAAGTCTATCTTACCCACACCAGGGTAAGCCCTCGATATGAAGATCGGAGTTGTTGTCTTGCTATCCCTGCAAGCCCTCAACTTCAAGGTAGTTGGAAACCTCTGTCTTCCTCAGCAAGGAATCCCTCAACTTCAAGGTAGTCGGCACCTCTGTCTTCCTATACCCGGAATTCCTTGAATGTAATCACCAACATTCGGAGTCGCACGAAGCAAAAACTGAACAAGCGGTTCAGAAATCACAAGGCATGAAAATATTTCTCTCTCTAGAAATCACCTTAGCAGCGTGTGGTCTCTAGATTGATCAACTTCATTGTTTTTTGCTCTTTCAAATGAGCTTAGATTTATAAGCAAATTTCCAACGGTCTTCTCCCTCCTCCAATGGTCATATTATCCATAAAACTCAGAGGGACCTGTACACGTGTAACTCAACCAACGGTTAATAAGAAACAGAATAGACGACATCGTTTTATAAAAAACTATATATAACTGAATGTACGACATCGTTTTGGAATGAAGCATATGTAAGTAAAAGCTAATTAATAGTTCGGAGTGTAACCAAAATGAAGTTCGGAGTCTATGTTAATAAATGTTCGGATTCTGTTTTATAGGAATTCAGAGTCTGGTTTCACCAGAGATTGGATTCTGAATCTGTAGAGTTCAGAGTCGAACTTCTTAAGAGTTCGAAGTTGAACTGCTTAAAAGTTCAGAGTCAAACTTCTTAAGAGTTCGGAGTTGAACTGCTTAAAAGTTTGGAGTTGAACTTCTTAAGAGTTCGGAGTCAAACTTATTAAAAGTTAAGAGTCGAACTTATTAAGAGTTTGGAGTCGAACTGCTTAAAAGTTCGGAGTCAAACTTCTTAAGAGTTCGGAGTTGAACTGCTTAAAAGTTCAGAGTCGAACTTCTTAAGAGTTTGGAGTTTAACTGCTTAAAAGTTTGGAGTCGAACTTCTTAAGAGTTCGGAGTTGAACTGCTTAAAAGTTCGGAGTCGAACTTCTTAAGAGTTCGGAGTTGAACTGCTTAAAAGTTCGGAGTCGAACTTCTTAAGAGTTCGGATTAGAACTGCTTCAGAGTTTGGAGTCCATAATTCAGATTAAAACTATATTATAGATTACATCCAGAATTTGGATCCTAAAAACAGAATGCTCCAACTTTTTCATTATAAGTCTCCTGAATTTTGGTTATGATTCCGGTTTTTGAATTTAAGAAAAAAATCTATGTATAAGAAAATCTAGGTTAAGGTAAATTCCCTTAAAGAAGTAAATTTTCCTTATTTGAGTAAAAATAATATTTTCTTAAGTATAAGGTGTTTGTGGTTTTCAAAACAAGAAGGAATGGAAAAGTCATAAGTAAAGCCTTATTGACTCAACAATCTCCCCCTTTTTGGAAAGAACAAACATCCTTTTGAAAAAGTATATAAGAATTTTGAAAATTTTCATTAGACTATGAAAATTAAAACTTATCTCCCTTTGTTCATGAATATAAGTGAATACAACTAACTCCCCCTTAGGCATTTAAACTCTAAGGATTGTATTATGGGTTTCCGGAGTAGAGTTTTCATTATTGAAAAAAAACCTTCGTAGTGGAAAACTCCCCCTTACTTTAAGGATATTTCTCTTAGAAATTTTTCCTTTCTCCTCCTTAAGAATAGTTCTTTTTCCTTCCCCCCCTTCGTGATTTTCAAAAATAATTGAAGGGAATGGAAAAAATATTATCCTACCTGAAACATTAGTATATAATAAGATACAAACCAACCAGATAACTATTTCTTTAGAGTTGAGAAAAAAAATTACAAGGAAAGACAACTACAACAAAAGATCGGAGTGGGTTCATTTGTCTTCCTTTTCCTTCGGAATGAGCTGCTTCAACAAGGCTTTGAGTTTCTTCAAATCTCTTTGATCTTCCTCTCGTTGCCTCTCCAAGGCTTTTACCTTTTCTTCTTGGGCTTTTAACGCCTCTTCTTGAGCCTCCAAGGCTTCTTTTTGCAACTTCAACAACTCATCCTGCTTTTCCATCTTCTGCTGAAACTCAATCCGGAAATCTCTTTCAGTTTTTCAATTTTGAGATACTGATTTAAGCTTGCCATTCAGATCCCTAACCTATTGATTCCGAAAATTTTGCTCCTGGGTCAACTTCTCAGAAATTTCATTAACCTTTTTATCCTCCATTTCAAAAGCACTTTGAACTTCAGCCTGAAAATTTTCAAAGTGAACTAAATCTTCATAAACTCTCTTAGACCACTTGATTACTTTACTACAAGATTTCCTATGCACGTCATAATCGATCAGAAAACTTTTCTGTTCGGCTTCCAATATCACAAATTTATCCATTACCATGGATAAAGAATATGATTTTTGATTCATAGATTGTTGCAACAACTGGCATCTAGAATCTATTGTTGGAAGAATCGGAATAGTATCCACTAACTTTCTCAGATATTGTACCACAAAATCATGCCCGTGGGATGATGATTTCGAATCAGACACTTCTTTTTGAGATTCCTATTCTTCAACTGGAATCAGCTTCCTTTTAGAGGTACCACCAACCTCTTTCTTTCTGATGATATCTTTAATAGGTGTCTCCATTAAAGTTTGCTTCCCTTTATCAGATTTCAGAATGGCTTGCATATTTGGAGAAACTTCCTCAGATTTAGAAACTTGAACAATCTGATCTTCATCTGGTTGTTGTCTTTCTTTTCCTTCTTCAAGAAAATTCTTCTGATAGGATTCTTCTTCATCAAACAGCTCATTCTCTTCTTCTTCTTTTTGAAGTTTCTTGTTGGCCTCCTCATCTCCCTTCCCTGGAGATACTATTTTTGTGGATTCAGCCTTAAAATTATGAATTTGTTCGATCAGGGTATCCAGATCTTCACTCTCCTCTTCTTCTTCTTCTTCTTCTACTTCTTCCTTAATTGCTTCAGCAACCTCCTTCTCAGCTTCTACTATAGGTTCTTTCCCCTTGTCCTTTTCCAGAGTTACAAAATTATTCACTGGTGTTTCTGGTAAAGAAGGTTCGACTCCGAAAGTTTCCGGAACTGAAAGTCTTTCAGAAGCCAACTCTGTACCTTTTATCAAAGATTGTACTAGTTCAGCTTCATTCATCTTCTTCCTCAACTTCTTTTCCCTCGTTTGTATTTCCAGCTCCTTAGCAGCTTTTTCTTTTAATGCATTTGCCTCAGCAGGGTCGAGTACGAATTGAGGATGCCCTTCCTTCCTCATTTCTTTATCTTTCCTACACTTTGCTGCTACTTCATCTGTATATATTTTCTGCTTCTTTGTCTTGGGTGGTGCGGATTCAGTTTCCTTAGGCTGAGGAACGTCTTCATCAGTAACTACTTCCTTAGTCATTCTCTTCTTCCTTTTCTTTTTTAAAGGTTCCGGAGATTGTGTTTCTTTTTTACCTACCTCAAATTCCTCCACAGATAGGGGATAAAATTCTCCGGATTCACTAGAAAATCTCATCTTCATTCTCTTAAGCGTATCATCACTGATAAGCATGAGCTTGCAATTCCGGATCTTTGATTTGCAGGCAACTTTGAAAGATTCTAATCATCGAACAATCAACTTAGACATTAAGGCAGGAAACATTATAATCTGAGCTCTCAGATTTCCTTCTTTGATATTCTTGATCGTAACCAAGAAATGCCTTAACAGATTTATCTTCCTTAGATTTACCAGAAAATCTAAGACATAGATATCACTTTTCTTCAGATTTTCTTTGTCTCCTCTTCTCGGAACCAGAAAACCTTGCACCCATAGTTTCAGTATTCTATTATTTGGAGTGAGCCGAGCAATCTTAGTAGTTGAATCATCCTTAAGCCCAAGGCACTTCAGTGCCTTTTTCTTATTAAAACTTCCTTGCACATCGGGAAGTTTGTGAGTGAAGAACTCAGCTTCTCCATCATATGCTATACCAACTAGGCTTGCTGCCTTAGTATAAGAAAGTTTATAGGTCTTCCCATAAGACTTAAAAGAAAACCTTTCTCTGCCATCTTCCACCAGGAAGGAAACAGACTCATAAAACTCTATCAACAAGTCAGTATAAACCGGATCCTGTTTATCTGACTTAGCTATGCAGACATCTTCCCATCCATTCAGTCTAATATTCTTAGAAATAATAGAATCAATCTTATAAAAATACAGATGAACTAACCTTTCTCTGTAAGCTAACCACTTTGAAATTGGTTTCATAGTTGACATATCTTGTGAAGTTGCTTCAATAGACATCCGGAGTGAAGTAAACTATAAGATTCGGATCAGCTTCACACGGTTCGGAACCGGCCTTAAGAGGAGCAGCAGGGCTTCGAGATGCAAAATCTTGAAAAACCGATGTGGGACGAGTCTTGGGACCCCCTTTTATAGGAAAAGAAATTGACCGTTGGTCTTCCAATAGTCATCCAATGGTTGATATTACTTTGATCATATCTGACGGTTGAGAATAATCTTGAAAAAAAATGACTCCGATCTTTTGAGGTTTTTAAAGAAAACATTCGGATTTGAGGAAAAAAACTAGAATCCGAACTAAACAAGGAAGATATCAGTAAGAAAAATTTGATTACAAAACTATAAGTAGGAAAATCATGACTTAAGGATTGACAAGAAATATTATTTGAAATTGGTAATATTCTTCTTAAAAAAATTATTATGAAAAGTCTAGTACGAAAAACAACGTTACGAAAACCCCAGTCCGAAAATTTCCGTTCCAAAAATTATCAATACGAAAATTCCATTCCGGAAGTTTTCAGTACGAAAAATTTCCATTCCGGAAAAATTTCAGTTCCGAAAATTTCCATTCCGGAAATCTTAGTTTCGAAAGGTTTGAAAACAAACTTTGAAAAACTTTGTTATTCTAACAAACAAATGTAATCCTCCTATGAAAAGGAGTTTATTACTGTAAGGAGATTTTTTCAACAGAAAGTTAATTAAGAAGGATTACCTTACGGTTATCATTCCTAACTTCTGTTTAATGTATTCAAATCTATCAGAAGACAAAGATTTTGTGAAAATATCAGCAAGTTGATCTTGTGTTCCGATAAACTGAAGAATGATATCTCCTTTGAGTGTGTGATCCCTAAGAAATTGATGCCTAATATCTATATGATTTACACGAGAGTGATGTGTAGGGTTCTTACTAAGTGCAATGGCACTTGTGTTATCACACAAAATTTGAGTTTTAGTAAAACTCAAGCCATAGTCTGTGAGTGTGTGTTGCATCCACAATACTTGAGCACAACAACTTCCAGCTGCTACATATTCAGCTTCAGCAGTGGAGAGTGCTACAGAATTTTGCTTCTTGCAGGACCAAGAAACTAATGAATCTCTTAAGAAATGACAAGTTCCGGATGTACTTTTTCTATCCATTCTACATCCACCAAAGTCAGCATCAGAAAATCTTTTTAGGACAAAATCATTTCCAGAAGTATAAAATAATCCTAGATCCATGGTTCCCTTAAGGTAGCGAAAAATTCATTTTACTGCCTTTAAGTGAGATTCCTTGGGATTGGATTGATATCTTGCACATAAGCATACAGAAAACATTAAGTCTGGTCGACTAGCTATTAAGTATAGTAGTCTCCCTATCATACCTCTAAAAGATGTTTGATCTACTGGTTTCCCAGCTTCATCAAGATCTAAAGAGTTTGAGGTAGCAATAGGAGTACTTATACTCTTAGTGTTGTCATAACCATATTTTTTAATAAGATCTTTAATATACTTATGTTGAGATATGTAGGTTCCTTCTGGTTTTTGAGAAATTTGAAAACCAATTAAAAATGTTAACTCACCCATCATACTCATTTCAAACTCGGATTTCATTAAACTTGCAAAAGAGTCGGTCAAAGATTGCTGAGTTGAACCAAAAATGATGTAATCAACATAAATTTGAACAATCAAAACATTTTTCTTATCTTTCTCTATAAAAAGGGTTGGATCTGAATTTCCCTTAACATAGTTATTTTGAAGCAAAAATCCAGTAAGTCTATCATACCATGCTCGTGGGGCTTGTTTAAGGCCATATAGAGCTTTGGTAAGTCTAAAAACATAATCAGGATGTTTTGTATCTTCAAAGCCAGGAGGTTTTTCAAAAAACACTTCCTCTTGAACATAACCGTTAAGAAAAGCACATTTCACATCCATTTGGAAAAGTTTGAAATTAAAGAAAGCAGCAAAGGAAAGTAGAATACGGATAGATTCAAGTCTAGCTACTGGAGAATAGGTTTCTTCATAGTCTATTCCCTCTTGCTGATTATAGCCTTTAGCAATAAGTCTAGATTTATTTCTTACTATGACTCCATTTTCATCACATTTATTTCTGAAAACCCATTTGACTCCAATTACAGAAGTTTCCTTAGGTCTTTCAACCAAAGTCCAGACTTTATTCCTTTCAAATTCATTTTGTTCATCTTGCATGGCTTTGATCCAATCATCATCACCTAAAGCTTCATCAGTGCTTTTAGGTTCTAATTGGGAAAGAAATGCTAGATTTTCTACTTCATTTATTAAGGAACTTCTAGTCCTTATAGGTTGATTTACATCACCAATGATACTATCACTAGGATGATTCTTTATAAACGCCTGATTTGGGTTTTGAAAAGCATGTTCATCAACATAGGGTAGAAAGTCTTCTGGGGTAAATGTTTCAGGAATATCTTCTTGAACATTATCCTTATCATAAGGTTCTTCTATCAAAGGTTGATAATCAGTTTTTTAAAACACATCCGAGGATGTAGGCTGAGATTGTTTTAAAACAAAAGGATCTGACTCATCAAATTTTACATGTACTGTTTCTTCAACAGTACAAGTGTTTTTATTAAAAACTCTATAAGCCTTAGAGGTTGTGGAATAGCCTAAGAAAATCCCTTCATCAGATTTTGGTGCGAATTTATGTAATTTATCTTTAGTATTCAAAATTAATACATTGCAACCAAAACCTTGAAGTAGGATAATCTTGGTTTTCTACCATTCCATAACTCATAAGGGGTTTTATTAAGAAAAGGTCTAATCAAAACTCGATTTATAGTATAGAAAGCAGTACTTACAGCTTCAGCCTAGAAATGTCTAGCTATAGAATATTCACTCAACATGGCTCTAGTTATTTCTTGAAGAATTCTATTTCTTCTTTCAACTACACAATTTTGTTGAGGAGTTCTAGGTGCTGAGAAATTGTGAGTAGTACCTTTTCTACTACAAAAAGTTTCAAAATCAGAATTTTGAGATTCTCCTCCATGATCACTATGAATAGTTTTTAATGGAAGGTTTTTCTCATTTTTAACTTGAGATCTAAAACTTTTGAAATAAGAAAAATATTCAGACTTCTTTGCTATAAAATAGACCCAAGTAAATCTAGTGTAATCATAAACTAGAACAAACACATAGTATTTTCCTCCAATACTTCCAGTTTGTGTTGGACCAAAAAGATCCATGTGCACTAACTGTAATGCACCGGTTGTTGAGACTTCACCTATTGATTTAAAACTAGATTTATGTTTCTTGCCATATTGACAAGGATCACAAACTTTAGAATAATCAAATCTAAGCTCCGGTAGATCCTTAACTAGTTTCTTCTTAGAGAGTTTACATAGGTTCCTAAGATTACAGTGACATATTCTTCTATGCCATAACCAGGAATGATCTTCCATTACACTTAGGCAAGGTAAATCTTGGCTTCTAAGGTCTTCTAAGTTCAAGATTTAAACATTCTCTTGCCTATTGGCTGAGAGAATAAATTCTTCCTTGGAATTGTGAACTAAGCACTTATCATTCCTAAAATTTACAAGGTAACCTTCATCACATAACTGGCTTATGTTAATGAGGTTGTGCTTAAGACCCTTAACAAAAATAACATTTAAAATCAAGGTTTTACCAAGAAAAACAATATTACCAATACCAATAATCTCACCCTTAGCATTATCTTTGAAAGTTATCTTTCCTCCTTTCATTTTGATAATCTTTTCAAAATAGATTTTGTTACCAGTCATGTGTCGGGAACATCCACTATCCATGTACCATGTATTGTTGCTGGTAATCTCTTTATTTTCCTGAAATCAAGAAGAAAATTAGACTTTCGGAATCCAAACTTGTTTGGATCCGAGATTTCCAGATAATAAAATTTTAGGTACCCACATCTTCTTAGAAAAATAAGCTTTGTGAAATCCTAGAGATTGGATTTTGTTTAAGGAACAATCTTTTTCCCAGTGACCACCACATTGACACTTGGTACAAAATGGGGCACTTTGAGGAACAAAATAATTGTTACTAAAAGTTTGTTTTGCATGGGTATAACCAAATCTGGATTTATTTCTTAAAGGTCGTATTTGGGAATACATTTTATCAAAATTTTCCTTACCATGGGTAAAGTTTGATAAACACTTATTTAAGGAAAAAATTTCAGACTTGAGTTTTACAACCAAGTTTTTATCCTCAAAATCATTAGTTTTAGAACTAGAGTTAGGCTCGAAAACATTTTTATTAGAAATTACTTTTTCTAATTCTTTATAAAGTTTTTTCTTCTCAGAACTTACTTCCTCAAGATTTTTTGAAATATTTTCAAAATCAACATTTTTTCTATCAAGATCTTTAGAATGATATGATATTTCTTTTGTAAGAATAGAATTCCTAAAGTTTGCCTTATCAAGTTTTTTATTGAGTTTAGAATTCTCAATTTCAAGAAGTTCAGCAAACCTAGAGACTTCTTCATAAGTAGGTAAAGTATTTTCTTCATCAGAAGAAGATTATTCCTCAGAAGAGTCATAATACTTACTATCATTCGAATTTAAAGAAACATTAGTCAATGATTCAGAATTTCATACCTTAGCCATAAAAATATGATTATCAATAGGTAATATGGCTATAAGACCAAGATTCTTCTGTCCTGAAAATTCATAATCAGAAGATTCATCTAAAGAATCACCACCACTGGCACTCCAGGTGTCATTATCTTTCAAAACTTTCTTATCTTTGGATTTGTAATATTTATTTCTGTTCCTGTCTTAATTCCTTTCTTTTCTTTCTTTCTTTTTGAGCATAGGGCAATCTGGTATTATATGTCTAGCTCTCTTGCATTCATAACAAGTAACTTCTCCAACTTTCTTATCTTTCCTTTCCTTTTTCTTATACTTAGATTGGAAATTTCTCTGACCATCTATATTGTTCATTCTTAGAGCAAGATTTTCTAATTCATTTTCTGATATTTCACTCTCACTAGAATCTAATTGGATTACCATCTTCTTAGACTTGGATCTGGTTACTCTCTCAGGAGTCTTAGCTTTCATATGATTTGATGTTGTTGTAAAAGAAACAGTACCATTTCCATTTTTCTTCTTGATATTGTCAGCATCTCTCTTCATTATTGTTTCATGTTGGAGAAGAGTTCCAAATAACTCATCAAGAGAAATTTGAGTCACTTTCCTGTTCTCATCTATAGTTGTTCTTTTGGATTCCCACTCATTTGGCATGATATAAATTATCTTATCCACAAGAGCTTCATCATCTAAACCTTTCTCTCCCATAGACTGTAGGCTGTTGACGATAGTCATAAATCTCTGTTGAACTTTACATACTGGTTCTCCATAAGAAAAATTGAAGCCATGATATTCAGCTCTAAGCATAGCTCTCCTAGTCTCGATCACCTTAGAAGTTCCAAAGTGTGTAACTTCTAACTTCTTCCAGATACAATTAGCTGATTCACAAGAAGAAATTTGGCTATATATATTTCTAGTCATTGAACAAATTAGAGTATTTCGTACCTTAGAGTTGAGTTGATATTCTTGCTTTTCATGGTTAGTAAAAGTTCTAACTTCCTTGTCAGGAATCTTATAATCACCAGTAAGCATAACAAAATTGTCTACTCCAGTATTGATAACAAAAGTCTTCATTTGATCTCTCCAGTACTCATAATCATTACCATCAAAGATTGGTGGTCTTGTAGGATTTAGGTTATCAATAGAACCAACATTAATTCCTGCCATACTAATAATAACCTTCGGCACACAAACTTGTTAGTAGCAAAGATTCGTAATAACAAAGTTCGGAATAAAAAATTTCGGAATGGGAAAGTTCGGAATGATAAAGTGAGAAAGAAAAACTTATTTGTAAGTATAAGTATTTCAGAGACCTCCTCTAATACCAATTGTAGGATCAAAATAGTGATGTAGATGCTCAATATACAAGAGGGGGGTGAATTGTATACTTTAAAAATTCCTTTGGAACCTTTAAAGTTAGTTATGAATAACTATGGTTTCCTTAAATAAAGTAAAGGTCTAAGTTTAACAAAGTTAAACTTAAGCAAATTCACAACACCTCTACTACCAAATGAAAACATTGAAAAAGATTCCGAAAGTAGGTTCCGGAAATATGGTTCCGGAATTTGAAACTTAACAAAAGTTTACAGTATGAGATTCTACCTTAAAGCGTATAGAATCTAAATGAAACAGAGTACAAGTAAGGAAGTATAAGAAAGTTATAATTTCCTTATAATAAAAAATGCAGCGGAAATAAACAAGTAGTAAAACTAAAAGTAACAAGATATAAGTCTTTTAACCCAAAGAGAAGGGTATTTAACAACCTTGGATAAAGGTCCCTTGATTTATACTTTCAAGAAAGTCTGTCTTACCCACACCAGGGTAAGCCCTCGATACGAAGATCGGAGTTTATGTCTTGATATCCATGTAAGCCCTCAACTTCAAGGTAGTTGGCAACCTATGTCTTCCTCAACAAGGAAGCCCTCAACTTCAAGGTAGTCGGCACCTCTGTCTTCCTATCCCTGGAAGTCCTCAAATGTAATCACCAACATTCGGAGTCGCACGAAGCAAAAACTGAACGAGCGGTTCAGAACGCACAAGGCATGAAAAGATTTCTCTCTCTATAAATCACCTTAGCAGCGTGTGGTCTCTAGATTGATCAACTTCATTGTTTTTTTCTCTTTCAAATGAGCTCCTATTTATAAGAAAATTTCCAACGGTCTGCTCCCTCCTCCAACAGTCATATTATCCATAAAACTCGGAGGGACCTGTACATGTGTAACTCAACCAACGGTTAATAAGAAACAGAATAGACGACATCGTTTTATAACAAACTATATATAACTTAATGTACGACATCATTTTGGAATGAAGAATATGTAAGTAAAAGCTAATTAACAGTTCGGAGTGTAACCAAAATGAAGTTCGGAGTCTATGTTAAGAAATGTTCGGATTCTGTTTGATAGGAATTCAGAGTCTGGTTTCACTAGAGATTGGATTCTGAATCTGTAGAGTTCAGAGTCGAACTTCTTAAGAGTTCGGAGTTGAACTGCTTAAAAGTTCGGAGTCAAACTTCTTAAGAGTTTGGAGTTGAACTACTTAAAAGTTCGGAGTCGAACTTCTTAAGAGTTTGGAGTCAAACTGCTTAAAAGTTCGGAGTCGAACTTCTTAAGAGTTCGGAGTCGAACTGCTTAAAAGTTCAGAGTCAAACTTCTTAAGAGTTCGGAGTCAAACTGCTTAAAAGTTCGAAGTCTAACTTCTTAAGAGTTTGGAGTTGAACTGCTTAAAAGTTCGGAGTCTAACTTCTTAAGAGTTCGGAGTTGAACTGCTTAAAAGTTCGGAGTCGAACTTCTTAAGAGTTCGGGGTTGAACTGCTTAAAAGTTCGAAGTCGAACTTCTTAAGAGTTCGGATTAGAACTGCTTCAGATTTTGGAGTCCAGAATTCAGATTAAAACTATATTACAGATTACATCCAAAATTTGGATCCTAAAAACAGAATGCTCCAACTTTTTCATTATAAGGCTTCGGAATTTTGGTTATGATTCCGGTTTTTGAATTCAAGAAAAAAAGATATGTTTAAGAAAATCTAGGTTAAGGTAAATTTCCATAAAGAAGTAAATTTTCCTTATTTGAGTAAAAATAATATTTTATGAAGTATAAGGTGTTTGTGGTTTTCAAAACAAGAAGGAATGGAAAATTCATAAGGAAAACCTTATTGACTCAATAACAATCTCTTCATTATCCGAGGTTGTTTATACGTAATTATCTACTGGGACCTCTTTATCATCCTCATCCATGTTTCTTAAAAATGTATTTCACATCATTATTACTATTTTAAAGAATATGGGTTAAAGTCATTTATACCCTTTTTGACTTTTTATAAGATTTTTATAAAGTAATCTTTCCATCATTTTCCAAACAAAGTCATTTTAACCTTTTCGACAGAATTAAGGTAAGAATGTATTTTTTTAACTTATACAGTGAGTACGTCTATTTTCCACAATTATAAAATCATCGAAGATTACCTTAAAATAATATAATAATATTTTCAAAGTAAATGTTTTCTTTTATAATTAAGTGAATTTTAAAAGATTTCAAAAAAGAGATATTTCTCTCAAATAGTTTTGATTTCATCTATGTCAACATCCTTTGATGGATTTTAAGCTTATTTGAAGTTGATTTATTATGATACAAAACTTCCATATTGTATTGAAGGTTTTTTGATAAGTTTGACTGTGGATGTGTTATTTTTATACCATTCATGGTTTATGGAGAAAGTATTGACATTTCGTATGCTAATTTTAATACGAATGTTTATGTTATGTTTAAACCTGTTCATATGAGGAATGAATTGGACTTAATAATTGACGGGTGGAGCCCTCTATAGCTCCTCGATGCATCGGTAGGTATCATGAGACAAACTAGTTTCTTGGCACAAGGCCTTGACAAAATATTATTTTTAGTCTTGGCACAAGGCCTTGACTATGTGGTTATGATAGTCTGGAATTATGCATTACATCATTATAAAAGTGGTTATTGATATTGCATGTGATTATTAGACTAGTATAATATCCATGTGAATACTTAAATGGCATTATTTCATTTTATTTCTTCCATATTATGCTGAAGTTCAAGTTTAAAAGGATTTTTTTTTAGTTATACATTTCCTTAAATGCTTATACATATTTATGAAAGTTTCTGCTATATTGTTATCCTTACTGGGAATTTGAGCTCACCCCTTTCTATGTTTTATTTTTTCCAGGATGTGAATAAGTTTTTTATAAATGACCTGCAGGGATAGTATAAGGGAATATGAGTTTGGATACAAGATTTTTTTGTAGTTTTCACTTTATGATGTAATGTAAACTTTATGAATGTATCTAGTGATTCCAAGGCTACTAAAATAATCGGTCTTTAGAGACATGATCTTTTGTGATCATGTCAATGTTATGTAATAATGCACCAACTCTGGGTAACTGGGGTCGTGGCATTACACCATTACCAAGACATAACTACCTATACCTTTTCTATATTAAATGTTATTCCCACTTTATAAATTACATGCCTAAGTAAGTGCACCTATTGTATCCAAATGTGACACTTTGAAATATTAGTATAAACTCAATGCACTAAAAGTGTAATCAATATGATCTTAAGGTTTCCATCATGCATCTTTGAGTTCTGTGGGTATATTAAGATATTTTTAAAGAACACAACAATGAATAATTAAAGATATGGATGGAAGATCCTGTACATGAGATCCATGAACACTACTAGATATTTTTTTAATAAAAAAGGTATAAAAAGATACTCATACTATCTATAAAAACTTCTAAACACATTCTTAGGTATATCCCCTTCTCAGGCCCAAAGTTGGTGGTAGATTGATTGAAATTCAATCTTGTAGAACCGTTGGGATCCCCTCAATTGATCAAAAAAATCATCGATCCTCAATAGTGGGTACCTATTCTTTACCATGACCTAATTCAGCTTCCTATAGTTCATTCATAGCCAAATACTTTTGTCTTACTTCTTAAAAAACAAAATTGGAGTACCCCAAGGTGAAGTGATCATTTTGTTAAATCCCTTTTCCTCTAAATCCTCATGATTCACCTTAAATCCATTCAACCCGGCATGTGACATATGATATGAGGGGTTAGATATATGCTATAATACTAAAATGAAATAAATGTAAAATTTAATTATTATATCAAGATAAATTACTAATAAATCATCTAGAAATATATTCTGGTAATGGTCCACCACTATAGGAAAAGAGGGAGAAGCTACTACATTATCTACCACAAGAAACATGCCCGCTACATGCGATGTGATGGATCCAATATAACTCAGGTCCAATCATATTCTTCCTACACTAACATACCATTCACTATAAAAACCCAACTTATCCCCCTTAGTAATAGTAATGGATACTCATCTTATATAGAAGTCGATGTGCGATTGATATATAGTCAAACATACCATATCAAAAATCACATCAAAGATATTAATATCTAAGATCATAAAATATCATAAATATAGGTAATTAGTAACTACTACAGGATACTTTTAAAATATATAGACATGTTCTACCTTCTTCACCAAGGGTGTATCAAGATAAATCGATTCGGAAGATAAATTAATTGGTAAGTCTAACCTAGAAACAACTTGAGAGGATATAAAAGAATGGGAATCTCATGTATCAAATAAAGTAGTAAAAATCAAAGAGGTGATTCGAACTATACCTCTAACTGTAGAAGGTCTTTATACTCCATCATCAAGAACCTATTCTTTGACATAAAATCTTCCTACATCAATCCCATAACATTGTCCCCAAGACCCTTGGATTTGCTAAGTCACTAACCCATGTGTAATTGGGTCTTATTATTGAGATACCCTATCTTTTAATTTCCTTTTACGGACCTGGAAATTCCTTGGGTGCAGAAGTGAGGACACTTCTTTTGGGCTTATGGGTTTGTAGGCAGTGTGGTATGCAGGAGGTTGAGATTGAGTCTGACTTTGAGGTGATGGTTAGGTCTTTTCAAGGGATCCTATATACTCCATGGGCTCTTACACGCCTTTTTCTCCATTGTATGGTGGATAAAATCAGGGACATCTTGTCCGGAACATATATAGGGAGGAAAACTTTGCGGCGGATGCTCTTACTCTCTTATGTCGGTCGAAAGAGGAGTTGATCATTTATGATAGCCTATGATTTCTCCTTATCGAGGCCAAGGCTATTATTCTTCTAGATTATCAGGGTTTGCATTATTTTCATCCACCTTGAGGTCTCCTTTGTAGCTTGGATGATACCTTTTTGATAAAAATTTAATCTTCAGTCTATCTGGGAAAAACATCTCAAATAAGATATCTTGAAGGCCTCACAAGTTATACCCACATGTATCCCTACTTGGTTCATGTCACCCCACTATCTCCTTACCCATCTATGAACCATTAAAGTATACATATTAATGCATTAGTCCTCCATAGTCTCCACTAGATAAAATATTCCCTTAGTAATATAAATCTAATCCTCAATATCCTTGGGACCTCCAATACCCTGGAAGGTTAGGGGATGTTTAAACTAGAAATCCTAAGAAGGATTGACCATCATCCTATGAGTTCCTTTTCCAAGAATAGGAAATATTTAAAAAAATCTAGGATAAATCATATCCACTAACCAAACCAATGGAGAGACTATTAGAGGATGCTCAATTTCACCCTTCTACATATTTAGAGGTACTACAAGGGAAACCTCCCTTACTGAATCATTATGACCCACTTCCCTAAGAAGTCCTATAAGATTATTTTGAGTTTTCATTATCCATAATTTCAAATTAAAACTTAGAAACACCTTTAAATGATTAAATTATTACACCACTCAAGAAATTTATAGACACATGTGTAATAATCACATCACAAAGGCTCATCCTAAGAGGCTACCTGAATCCACAAAGCATAACCCCCTTAGTACCACCCAATGCCTAACCCATGTCTATAGTATGTACACATTAGTCACAATCAAATAAATATAACAAAACATAGTATGGTAGGTTCAAAAAATTACAATTTTAGTACATATATTTCACAGAAGCACATATCACAGATTACCAATGATATTTAATTAATTAAATTACTATGTATGAAAAGTAAACATATCCATGACATGTAAACCCACATGACTACTCATGATGAATGAATGAACCCAAATATTATAAAATTTAATGGTGTAATAAACTCATGATTAGTATGAATCTATAAAATCACAACTGATGATAGTAATCCCATTCCCCAATAACTCGAAGGTCTAATACATAAGAGCTGGCTAGGAACTTACGTGACTCCCCTACCTAAGTTCCACATAGCTTGTATCCTTTCCACTATGTCCCAAATATATTAAATAATAAAATAAATTAAAATAAAACCTACCTCTAATTTCATTTTTTTTACACCCCAACTGAATCACCGGATCCATTCAGTGTGCCACATGACCCCATACACTTCTCCTCATATGTTAGAGTATATTGACTAATAGTGAGGGTCAAAAAAGTGTAGTGGGGAGACTATTCCCTCGATAATAATACCCATAAACCTAAATCACAACAAATTATAAATAAACATCCCAAAATAATGATATATAAACTAAAATAATATCATCATGCTATAATAAATGGAATTCAGGTCATATAATTCAAACTAAAAGAAACCCAATGTTCTAGGTTAACTATTGTGTGATAACTAAATAAAATAGACTAAAACACTACAAAAATAGTCATAATTTCATTCAGGCATCACCTCCATCCTCCAAGATCCACCTGCTCAGCTTCCCGACATAGGGCCCTTTCCCTTAGTTTGAACCCTAACCATGAAATCTGCACAAATACTGAGATGTCTATGCAGGGTGTGAGTATGAAACAAGGGGGACACCAAAAATGCATCCTTAAATTAAATTAAACATGTATATAAATCTAAATTTCATGATTTAAAGTAAATTTACAACCAAGAAACCAACCATTTACCAAGATATCATATGCTTACAAACCTAAAACAAACCCCATCCATACCTACTTTAGATCAATTTTAGAAGGGATGTATAATGTTTTGTCACCTATCAGATCATTCCAAATCATGTCTTGGATCATGTAACATGAACAATAAATCCTTGGGTCATACCACAGGGTTATCTCACCATTGGATTAGACTCAAATTTGGACATAATTTCATCATGCCCCTATATATCCTAGTTCAAACTACAGGGCCTTCGCACCCTGGCCTTAGTATCGAGTCAGGATACATGGCCTCCATACCTAATATTATATCCCAAGTCCATACACAAGGTACCCATTCCCCCCCCCCTCCAATTTCCATATTTATTATTTTCATACATCACACTATAACATGATCCCCCTCTAGGGTATAACTGGTCCATGATAATCCCACTGGCCACTTTGATACCAGATTAAAAACCACCACAGGCCAAGAATTCACACATAATAGGGCATAGCATAGAAGGAAACAATAATAGCACATAATACATAGGTATCATGATCATACATGCACCCACAATTATACCATATCACACAATGGTTCTCATAATTACACAAGCACACACACATGTTAATCGTGATAATCAACCATATACAGAGGCTTTATATAGTAAGGGTTTCCTACCTCATGTGAGCTGATGTCATCTGCCAAAATTTATAACCAAATCATACATGTTCACCAATGATACTAATAACCAATCCCAATTCATCAAAAAAACATTCTAGAATCAATATTCAAGAAGTGGAATGTAGCATAGGCTTAATGGTAGATCAACTTACCCAATGATAATTTCCACCAATGGTAGATCTATATCCATTCAAGGGATGGATAGAAATTATATAGATTAAATATATATCCATAAATTAACAAATAATTTCCCATTATATCATCATTAGATGCATAAATCAAGCCAATATATATCATAGCTAATATTCCTCTCAATAGAAAGAGATTATTTAGGCTATAATGGACGAAACATTCCGTTTGGGATCCAAAAGGTTGATCGAATCGTGAAACACTGAAGAGAGGGGAATGGGAGATCCAATTCAACTAAAAGATATCTCCTAAGTCCATTATGTGAAAATTTGGGTCTAACCAATAGAAAGAGATATCAAATAGTCATTTTATATCAAGATTATGAGAGCTCTCTAAATGCTTTGGCTGTTTAGGTGACACTGGTGAGCCGGTGGGCCTTATGTGATAGTTAGTAGCTCTACAGGATTGCCAATGGAGGCCATACAATTGGAAGCTAGATCTATGAAAAGTATGGTGCCTCTCCCTATACCACTAGTTGGCCAGTGTCTTTCCACTAGCTATCCAGTGGAACCTGGGTTCTTCCTTGGACTCTTCCACCTCATCCAGTTATCTGATAGAACTGAATAGGCTTACCGGTGGTACACAAGAAGCTCCAATATACTAGTTGGTGCACTCAACTACTTTTATTCTGATTCTAGGATTATAAAATCCTCTAACATGAATCAAAATGATTTATAACACAACCATGATATGTAGAAACTTAAACTTAACATACCTTATAATTTTAAGGATGTTATAGTGGATAGAGAGAAAAAGTTGGAAAGGAAAAATTCTTGGGTGATTTTTCAATTCAATTTTTTACCTCTATTGGTAGTCATAAAAGCACCCATTCATTATTTCAAATAGAAGCTGCCTAGTTTTTACCTCCTCCAAAGCCAGTTTCTCGACTGGTGTAAATTTTAATCCACTCTTATAAAACATGAATTATTATATGAATGAAATCTAAAATGATTTTATTTAGTTTTTTTATATTCATGATATTAAAAACTATATAATTAAAAAAATAAGTGGTAGACTTTATCAAAACTTATAATAAGTTCTAATAATGTCAAATTTTATCAATTCTAATAAAACTTATTCTTTATTAGCACTTATTTCAGTCATGATAAAAATTTATCTTTATCAGTTCTCACTTTATCATTGATAAAGTGTTTCAAAATTATATAAATACACACATATATATTTATAAGGTGTATTGTTTCACCATGAGCGATGTTATTCATATCTTAAAATGTTATATAAAAATATTGTGTTATCATGAACTAACCTAGGTTAACCTAACACGTCACCCATGTATACTTGTGACAAGGCCTAAAGGGAATTCCAAATCCCCATAGGTTGGAAACAAGTTCCATGAGCATCAAAAATAACAGAGTGGGAATGATTTCACTCTAAAGGAATAAAAAACAAGATTTTATTTTTTTCAAAAATTAAGCATAGTGCATCCATATGTTGGATTACCATGAGTTAAATAATAATAAGATTCAAATATAAATAGAAACCAAATGAAAAATAACTAATATAAAAGATAAAATCCACATCTTATAATAAAAATAAATAAGATACATCATGGGTAAAAATACAAAAGGGACAAAAATTAAAGAAAAAGGTTTGAATTGTCTGATACATAAACAATCAAAGATGAACCACCAAACCTAATCTACTATATGAACATGACCATGTGTCCCAATTCCACCTACATATCACAAGACATCTATCAACCGGTAAAAGCATACTAGGATATCCATATCAAGAATAACCTATGAATCTTTATAATATATAAGAACAGCATACACTCCAAGGTGTGTATAAAGGGTGTGATTTATATGTTCCTAGTACGTTTCCACCAATAAAAGATTATATGTAATTATTGAAGGACCCCGGGACACCCTGAGAGGGGAGGGGTGAATCAGGGTGACCACTTTTTCTTTTAATGTGTTGGATCTTGTTCCCACATTGGTAGGAACTTGTTGAACCTGTATGATGATTATGATCAGAATGAAAACATTCACATGCACAGAGAAGACACAGCCATTTTTACTTGGTTCACCACTAAGGGCTACGTCCAAGGAGCATACGCCGACAGGTTGTCGGTCGTACCTAAATCCACTATGCTTTACTAGCTGCGGATACAAAAGTTCGGGTACAGACACTCTGTCCCAGACCCACTGCCTTTACAATTGTTCAGGGATAGCTCACTGCGTCCCTCGGGTCACTCCCGTTGACTCCCCCTGGCTCACTGCAGTTGGCGAAGTCCCACTCAGTTTATAGACGTGAGGGTCTCTTCTTCATTTGCATAGGAGTGCATCCTTTGTTGTATGTAGATGCTCTATTGAAGACCGATTCTCACCAGAAGAAGAATATCACTTTTCCTCGAATGTACCAAGTAGTCTCTCGGCTTTCGTGCAGCTCCAAACACGCCGGTGGGCTTCATCAAAACCAGGCGCGCTTCTTCAAGACAGTCGCGCAAGTCCCACTACGGCGCGCAAGTACAAACTGGCGCGCAAGTGTCATCAACACACATGCACGACTCTTCCTTCCCCAACTACTAACTTGCACGGTCCACTTCCTTTCTATTCCAAACCACCTTGGGCACACAGCCAAAAACTGGCGCGCAAGCTCTACTTGCGCGACAAAACAACCACCTGCGCGACTCAACCACCTGCGCGACGAGAGCTCGAACAATCTCTCGGCCTTGAACTTCGTTAGAAATGAGGAGGGGTGGTCCAGTATTTATAGGCAAACTGGACCCCCTGCGCGTCGGCGTGCAAGTCCCTCGACGGCGCGCAAGTCCCTCGACGGCACGCAAGTCTTGTCTTCAATAACCTCTGGCGCGCAACTCACTTGCGCGACCCAACCAACACTTGCGCGACCTTCTTTCCTTAGCCAAATTTTGATGTTCTGATCCTCAAAAACATATGGCGCGCAAGTATTTTATCCTCCAATAACACGACACGCAAGTACCTTTGCCAAAAACACTTTACTTTATTGGCCGATTTTTAGGCCCAAAAATTTGGCAAACACTGGGAAACAGCGCCACCTTCACTATTGTTTTCTGCTTGAACGATATGATTGCTTTGTTGGTGCACACCCTGAACTTCCACTGAGGATTGACAACAAACACAAACCATACACCAAGTCATGCTTTGAAGAACCTGGTTCCAACAATCTCCCCCTTTGGGTTTGTTGGCAATCAGAATAAATTCAATAGATCTCCAACCATGAGCAAATCCAAAACGCAAGAATCAACTCAGCCAACACTCTAAGTCTACGTGAGCAATGCTCGGTGTAGAAAACAAGAGAGAAAGCTTGAATTGGGTCTTAGTGTTTTGAAATTCTCCATGACGCCCGATGTTATCCTTATTCAACTTCTCATCACAGAAGAATTTCTTGCCTTGAATTTATTCCTTTCTCCCCCATTGACAATAAAACCAAAGACCGAAAAGTTTTTTCAACGCTCAGCTCAAGCCATACTCCCCCTGGATAGTATCTCCCCCATAAACCTGCATCACAGCCATAAGCAGATAAAAACAGTTAAAACAAACGGGGAGAGGGGACTTCCGGTGCCTCCTTATTCAGTAGGAGGTGGTCGAACACCGAGGTTCAACCGATGCTTCTCGAACACAGCCACGGACAATGGCTTGGTTAGGATATCAGCCACTTGCTCATTAGTTCCAACATGATCCATTTTAATCACTCCTTGTTCAACCTTTTCTTTGATAAAATGATACCGTATTTCAATATGTTTTGTACGAGAATGTTGAACCGGATTCTTCGTAAGATCAATTGCACTTTTGTTATCGCAATAAATCACCATTGGTTGCTGCACCTTATCACCAATATCTATTAGCTGCTGCTTCATCCAAAGAAGTTGAGTGCATGCTTTTGTGGCGGAGATATATTCAGCTTCAGCAGTACTAAGAGAAGTACTTTCTTGCTTCTTGCTCAACCAGCCAACACATTTATGCCCAATATAGAAAGCTCCACCACTAGTGGACTTTCTGTCTACTACATCCCCAGCCCAGTCAGCATCAGAAAACGCCGATAATTCACTGTCCCTGCCTGCAGCAAAAAATAACCCGAAGTTATGTGTGCCTTGAATATACCTAATGATTCTTTTTACTGCTGACATATGTTCCTCCTTTGGATTACTCTGAAAGCGGGCCGCAAGGCATGTTGCAAAGACAATATCTGGCCTTGTCGCTGTCAGATACAGTAGGCTTCCAATGATCCTCCTGTACATGGTGGGATCAACAGAGTTCCCATCCTCATGCTTTCCAAGTTTAGTTCCAACAGAAATCGGAGTTGACATTGGTTTGGAGTCTTGCATATTGAACTTCTTCAGCAACTCTCTTGCATATTTTTCCTGAGAAATGAAAGTGTATTCCTTCTTTTGAATCACTTGCAACCCCAAGAAATATGTGAGCTCCCCAATCATAGACATTTCAAATTCTGATTTCATGTGGTTGGAAAATTCATCCACTGATTTCTGCCTGCTGCCACCAAAAATGATATCATCAACATAGACAAGAACCACGAACTGATCTTTTGGAGAATTCTTCACATAGATATTGTGATCAACTCCTCCTCTTTTGAATTACAACTTCTTGAGATATGAATCTAGCCGTGAGTACCATGCCCGTGGTGCCTGCTTCAAACCATATAGAGCTTTCTTTAGTTTGCAGACCTTTGTTTCATCGGTACCCAAGACAAACCCCACCGGTTGTTCAATGTAGACTTCTTCTTCGAGTACACCATTCAAGAATGTTGTCTTAACATCCATTTGATATACTTTATATCCTCTTTGGAGTGCCATGGCAAGGAAAAGCCTGATTGATTCCAGTCTAGAAACTGGAGCAAAGGTTTCTTCAACATCAATACCTTCAATCTGGGAGTATCCTTTACATACCAGTCGTGCCTTGTTTCTGATAACACTTCCATGCTCATCAAACTTATTTTTGAAGATCCATTTGGTACCAATCACATTGTGACCTTCGGGTCTCTGGACAAGATCCCATGTCTGATTCTTATCAATCTGATCTAATTCATCATTCATGGATTTCACCCAAGATTCATCTTTTGCAGCTTCTTCGAATGAGGATGGCTCTACAACTGATAGAAATGCAGATTGCGTGGTATTCCTCATCCTTCTGGTTTGAGTGGGTGCACTCTTATCCCCAATTATGTTGGATGGATCAATCTCATCTCTTCGATTTCTCCTGCGAGGTTCAGTAGTATTCTCTTCAGCCATAGTTTCTTCTTCAGATTCTTCTTCTGAGTCAACATCATTATGTGATTGATGAGTATTTTGAACAGCTTCCTCTATTTCTGCATTTGTAGTTTCTTCATGTCCACATTCTTCATGACTTTCTATCACATCAGCATATGACGTCCGTGAAGCATTTGTGGTTTTCTCTTCAATTATCTTAACATCATTGCTTTCCACAATCCTTCCCAAACGATTGTTGAAACATTTGTAGGCTTTGCTGTTCATTGAGTAACCGAGGAAGATTCCTTCATCTGCGTTGTCACCATATTTCCCTTGATTTCCTTCTTTGTTCCTGATAAAGCACTTACTTCCAAAAACACGAAAGTATTTTAGAGAAGGCTTCCGTCCATGCCACAATTCATATGGTGTCTTCATCTCACCCATATAAAATCCTGTTCGATTCTGAATGTACACTGCAGCTTGAACAGCCTCTTTCCAGTAATGTCGTGGAATATGACTCTCAATCAGCATAGTTCGTGCCATGTTGTTCACCTGTCGATTCCTTCGTTCAACAACTCCATTTTGCTGTGGAGTTCTCACAGCAGCTACCTCATGTTGTATCCCTTGCTTCTCCAGATAATTTTCAAATTCAATGGACGTGTATTCTCCTCCATTGTCAGATCGCAACACTTTGATTGTTCGTCCAGTATCATTCTCAGCGATTCGCCGATATGTTTTCATGCAGTCAAGGACCTATCGTTTCCGGTGAATGACCATCACACATGCCATTCGACTGTAATCATCTATGAAAAGGAAAAATTACCTTTCTCCATGAGTTCCGGCAACATTTATTGGACCACAAACATCTGTATGAATCAGATCAAGAAGGTGAGATGCCTTTTTCTTCTTTGGCCGATATGAACTGCAGACCAGCTTCCCACGAATACAAGCATCACAGGATTTTTCACGCTCACGCTTCAGGTTGGGGATTTCCATGACAATTCTCAATTTTGATATTTTCTCCATGTCTTGTTGATTGATGTGTCCCAATCTCCGATGCCACAAATTGTTTTCTTCTTCAACAGTCATGTAACATACATTTTCTTCACTATCAACCTGATACAAGTTGCCTTCTGTTCTGCATCCTTTCATAAGTGAATTGCCGGTTTTTCCCTTGATGGTGTAGCCTTTCTGATTAAAAGTAACTATAAGTCCTGAGTCACAGAGTTGACTCACGCTAAGGAGATTATGGCGTAGGCCATCTACGTAATGGACTTCAGTCTTCTTTAGTTCTCCATTAGATAATTGGGTGCTTCCACTCCCTTTGATTTTCAGAGCCCCATCATTACCAAATCTTACTGTACCATCAACATTATTTATGATATTCGTTAGTAGGCTGGCATTACCCGTCATATGAGATGAACAACCGCTATCCAGAATCCAGGTACTGTTGTTCTTTGTAGCTTTGAGGGCTACCTCTGCAAGGTTCGATTTCTCAATCTTCTTCCTTTCCTTCCATGAGACATTAGATTGAGTATATAGGACTGATGGCCTTTCAACTATCTCTTCCGCATACCCAGGTTCTTCATAGTCAAAGTCTTCTATGAGAGGTGAGAACCTGTTTAAAAGAGCAACATTGTCTTGCTGACGAGACTTGACTTGTTTTGAACTTCGGTATGAGGTGTCTATGTCTCTTCTCTGCCTGCAATTAATGGCCTTATGACCAAAGTTAGAACAACAAAAACAATATCCATGGAAATTATTTCTTCTATGAGAATTAGGATATGAGATTGTTCTCCTTTGTTGAGCATCTATATCTTCTCCATTCAGATAGCTTCTTGCCTCTTCACAATAAGACATGGTATGGCCCAGATAGCCACAGAACTGACACTTCATGAGAGGAAATGTCTTCTCACTTGAATTTCTCCTTATACCTTCTTCCTTGGGAGAATAGTAAGACTGTCTATCATTTTTGAATGTTTGAGGATACTTTTCATGTCTCCTTTTATTTTGGATTGAGGGTTCCTTTTTCAGCACTCTAGGTAACATTTCATCACGTTCAACTTTCATCTTGTCTTTCTTTTGGATCTTTTCACTTCCAGCAGTTGATGACTCAGCCTCACAGCCAATTCCACTCTTTCCCATGCAAGCAGGTCTTTGATCACTCAAGACTTTTCCAACCCCATCTGAACCACACTTGGCTCTTGCAAGTAATTCTGCATCTGAGAATCTTCCGAACTGTATTTTCTTCCTCGATTCTTTTGGAACTAATTCTGTCTCCATTTTACTCCTTAGAGTAACTACTTCCTCCTCAAGACCCTCAACAGTCTTGGATTTTTCATCCAGTCTGGATGTGAGGTCATTGATGACCTTTGCCTGCTCTTCAATTCTCAGCTTCAGATCAACTGCATCATCATTGCTTTCAATTATTTTAGACTGTACCTTCACAAATTCTTCCAGTCGTTCAATTTCAGCTTCAAGTTGATCAACATATTCAGTTGATTCTTCTACAATTGATTTCCACTTATTGCAGCTCTTACATTTAATATTAAGCTTACTAACTGCATCCTTAAGTTGCACCTCAGGATCTACACCAGTTCTCAGTTGTTTTTCACCATCAGTATCTTCTGACTTTTCAACAGTGGCCATCATAGAAGCATGGTTCCCAGTTTTGAATTCTGGTTCTTCTTCATCACAGAATTCATTGTCATCTTCTTCCTCTTCACAGACAAAACTCTTCCTTTGCATTTTCTTACCAAATTTGAAGTCTCCCTTTTTGAAGAACCTTCTTTGAGGCTTCTTGAAGTTTTCATCTTCACTGTCATCATCATTGATATTCTTCAAGCACTAAGAGGCAATGTGCCCAACTTTTCCACAACGGAAACATGCGAGAGGTAACTTCCCCTTTGAATTTCCCTTTCCCCTTCTGGAACTTCTTTGCAATGAGAGAAAGAATTTATTTCTCTTCGTCATCATCACCGCTACTATCCTTTGAGATTTTCAATTTATCCATGGCCCTGAATGCCATTTCCTTGCTCACCCGAGTCGTAGCATCTTCTGGTTTGACTCTCATTTCATATGCTACCAAACTGCTCAGTAAGTCATCTAGAGAAAGTTTGGAAAGATCTCTTTCCTCAAGAGCTGACACCTTCGCATTATACAGAGGTGGAAGTCTTCTTAATATTTTCTTTACAATATCAATGTCTTTGATTTCTTCGCCTAGACCCCGAATTGCTCCAACCACTTCAGTAATTCGATTGAAGAAAGAGTATGCATTCTCGTCTGGATGCATCTTCAGATCATCAAACCGATTGTGTAGAACTTGTAGTTTCGCCTCCTTCACTTTGCTATCACCTTCATAAATATTCTCAAGTTTATCCCACATAGATTTTGCTGAGGTGAAATTCATCACTTTCAGGTAAATCTGATCAGAAAGGGCTGTAGTGAGAGCATTCTGTGCTTTAGCATCTGCATCAAGAAGTTTCCTGTCTGTTTCAGTCATAGCCAGACCTGTTGGATCAGTGACATGTATTCCTTGCACAGTAGAAAAAAGAACTTCCATTCCAAGAGATCTTAGATGAGATCTCATTCTGTTCTTCCGGATCTGTAAATTGCTTCCATCGAAGTGAGGGACTCCCCTGACATTGACGGCGTTTTCCATGACGAAGAAGGTCAGATTCAACACCAGCAACCTTCCCTCTGATACCACTTGAAGGACCCCGGGACACCCTGAGAGGGGAGGGGTGAATCAGGGTGACCACTTTTTCTTTTAATGTGTTGGATCTTGTTCCCACGTTGGTAGGAACTTGTTGAACCTGTATGATGATTATGATCAGAATGAAAACATTCACATGCACAGAGAAGACACAGTCATTTTTACTTGGTTCACCACTAAGGGCTACGTCCAACGAGCATACGCCGACAGGTTGCCGGTCGTACCTAAATCCACTATGCTTTACTAGCTGTGGATACAAAATTTCGGGTACAGACACTCTATCCCAGGCTCACTGCCTTTACAATTGTTCAGGGATAGCTCACTGCGTCCCTCGGGTCACTCCCGTTGACTCCCCCTGGCTCACTGCCGTTGGCGAAGTCCCACCCAGTTTATAGACGTGAGGGTCTCTTCTTCATTTGCATAGGAGTGCATCCTTTGTTGTATGTAGATGCTCTATTGAAGACCGATTCTCACCAGAAGAAGAATATCACTTTTCCTCGAATGTACCAAGTAGTCTCTCGGCTTTCGTGCAGCTCCAAACACACCGGTGGGCTTCAGCAAAACCAGGCGCGCTTTTTCAAGACAGTCGCGCAAGTCCCACTACGGCGCGCAAGTCCAAACTGGCGCGCAAGTGTCATCAACACACATGCGCGACTCTTCCTTCCCCAACTACTAACTTGCGCGGTCCACTTCCTTTCTATTCCAAACCACCTTGGGCGCACAGCCAAAAACCGGCGCGCAAGCTCTACTTGCGCGACAAAACAACCACCTGCGCGACTCAACCACCTGCGCGACGAGAGCTCGAACAATCTCTCGGCCTTGAACTTCGTTAGAAATGAGGAGGGGTGGTCTAGTATTTATAGGCAAACTGGACCCCCTGCGCATCGGCGTGCAAGTCCCTCGACGGCGCACAAGTCCCTCGACGGCGCGCAAGTCTTGTCTTCAATAACCTCTGGCGCGCAACTCACTTGCGCGACCCAACCAACACTTGCGTGACCTTCTTTCCTTAGCCAAATTTTGATGTTCTGATCCTCAAAAACATATGGCGCGCAAGTCTTTTATCTTCCAAGACCACGGCGCGCAAGTACCTTTGCCAAAAACACTTTACTTTATTGGCCGATTTTTAGGCCCAAAAATTTGGCAAACACTGGGAAACAGCGCCACCTTCACTACTGTTTTCTGCTTGAACGATATGATCGCTTTGTTGGTTCACACCCTGAACTTCCACTGAGGATTGACAACAAACATAAACCATACACCAATTCATGCTTTGAAGAACCTGGTTCCAACAATTATTTTTATAATCTAGTTCATAAATTATAGTATCAAATAAAATTTAAGATAAAAAAATAAATTTTATTTTTTAATAAGTATAAATCATATCAACGCACACATTCATACTCTTTATAAAAACTTAAAAACACCTTCAAGGAAAGATAACTAGTTCCTGGGAATCCATTTGAAATAACTTTATTGAAATAATTAAATAAAATCCTTTGTTACATGTGAGAATAATGAATTTTTTAGAAACCTAAATTTTCTCCTTTAATTTAACAAAATAATTTGTTTACTTTCCTTAAACCAATTAAAGAAATAAAAGGAAAACAAAAATCATATAGTAGGTGTGTGCATGGAATAACATAAACAAACAAATTTTGTAAATAAAACCACTCAAGAATAAACTATTTCATGTGTATAAGAAATAAAATAAACATAATATATCCTTGTAATGGTTTAAAAATGAAGGAAAACATGTAATTAAACATCTCAATCAAGTTAGATAAATAGATAACTAAACATAAATTGTATTAATATCTGAAAAATAATAAAATAAGATAACTGGAAATAGACATCATCTTGGGAGTGGCCCTAGTGAAACTAAGGTCAAGAAAACCTAGGACCTTGTACTATCTCAGTGATTGAATAAATCATATCCAACTATACACCACCGCTAGGGAGAGTATTCTCAAAGCTAAGAGGTAAAGGGTCACCCCAGTGAGAAACTCCCTAAAAATATCATCATTTCTTAATTAGTGTTGTGGAATTAATCCAAGGCTAGGTATAGAGCACCATTACTAGTAATAATTTTTTCTATCTTCCATACCTATATTCTCAAGTACCCATGACTAACCAAATGTATATAAGAAATTTCATCTAATAAATCAGTAATATCAAGTCTCAAGGGTATATATAAAAAAACAAAAAACTTATAAATAGATTCCACATATCACATACTTACACACCTTAATAAGTATCCCCATTTTTACATTAATAATAATTTCACTAAATATAACTTCATTTCAAAGTATATGAAAACCTATATAGATAAAAATGAAAGGGGGGCCAAACTAAGGGTGTATCCTTTTCTATGAATTCTTTTTTATAAAATTTTCCAAATGAGAATTAATTTTTTATCCAATCCTTTGAAAATGTAAAAACCCATATTTAAAAAAAAATTGTTTATAATTTAAAATTATCCAAATGGGAAGCACAAAACCAAATTAACATGTCCAAAATATCTTAATAGTGATCAAACATTGTTTAAACCATATAATAATATTTTTAAAATCAACCAATACATACATGTAATAAAAAATATATCAAAGAAATAAAATAAACCTAACAATAAATATAGTTTCATCAAACAATCCCTTGAATCTTATAATCAATCCTTTAATTTATGAAATCTCACATAGGAATTATTTAGAAATCATATGAAAGTCCAAAACCCAACTTTGATCTTAAATTATTTTGAAAATAGCCTCCTAGGAATATTTTCAAACACTTGGGGTCACTTATATTCATTATATGTATATATGGTTTAGGAATTATTGAATAATACATTTAATGTAAACTTAGAAAACACCAATATAAGAAAAACCAACAAAACTTTATCAATACTAGCATTATTGGGTGGATTCTAATTAAAATATAAATTTAGAAATCCCAAGAACATATGGTATGATAAATAAATTAAAGTTCATAGAACTGCCTACCTAAATCTAATGGAATCATACTTCCTTTGATGAAAAATGCTAGATATGGTCTCAAGAGAAGCTTCACATTCCCTAAATATAAAAAGGACCATGTTTTGACAAACCCTATAAATTTTCTTCAAATAACATGACCCTTAGGTAAAGGAATAGGAAAAAAGAATGGATAAATGGAAGGGTAAGAAGGTAAGAACAAGAAAAAGAATAAAAATGGGTTTACCTTGGAGATCCAAGATGAAATCCACCATGGATCCATAGAGAAGGGATAGGGAGTGTCTTTTAAGGCCCACTAGATGTCATGTTCAGAGAGGAGAAGGAAATAGGGAAACCCCATATCCAAATAACCCTTCTCAACTAAGTCAAATAGTTTATCGACATGGTTTACGAAAACATATAAAAACATGAAAACTCCACTTAACACAAAGTTTTCTAAACCTGAACACTTTTCTTGCATGGTTTACAAATCCATGTAACAACCTTATGGCCTAAAAATGTTAACTAAAATCAAAATTTTCATTCCTAAACACTTCAAACTCAAAGTGGGACATTATAGTATAAGTATAAACACTTAAAATTGACTTTGGGGTGTGACAATTCTCTCCACCATGTCACTTTATGTTCCTATAAATTCATCGATGAAATTAAAGAAACTAAAATCGAACAAAATAAATAGATTATCAAAAAGATTAATGAAATAGATATACCAAATGATTTAGATATTCTCAAATACATAATAGTTTTATAGGATATTCTAAGGTTATATTATATTATAAAACCAACATATAAAATGACTCATCTAATTTATCATTTAGATTGAGAAATAATTGAATCACCTGATCTATTTCAAGATGAATATCATTTACCTTGATAATGAAAATAATAGAACTTTAATCAATTTATTTACACTCAAACCATTCTACCCATCAAAACACTCAAAATTTCTTACCACGAAGGGTGATACCATCTATAGGTCTCTCACCATGAAAGGTTTCACCTTAATATGTTAAAATAGATAAAGTCACACTACAGTGGAGGAATCATTTCAAGGAAGATAAAATTTAATAAAGGTCACACCTAAATCCACCCAAAAGGTAGGATGATTATTTCTTAAGAAAATGGAACATGGAACCACTATTATAGATAATTATATCAATCATGTTAGGCCAATAAAAAAACATTTAAATTAGGGTTTGCGCAAGGGATCCTTTTAAGGGTTTGAATTTCCCAATGAGTCCTTAGTACCTAACTCTAGAGAAATAAACAATGTAATAAATGAATTTTACTCAACCACTATATTTTGAGTTTGGGATGAGTAAATAATTTTAAAGGTTACACTCATACTATAGGAAGATTCATACTAAAAGGAAACTCTTGATAAGAACATTCGACACTACACCAACTCCTTTATAGGGGAACACTCTAAATAAAAAAACAAAAAACTATACATATTTATATATTCAAATAATATAATCCAATTACAAACTAAAAATTCTAAACTCAAATGATGTTACCATCAAAATTTATAACACACGTTTTAAAACCACTACATTCTTTAAAAAATCAATTTGACTAGAAAACTCATGAAAATTATTTATACAGCTCTATTAAGAGTTTAAAAAATTAACTTCCTAGCATGGGAAATGTTAAGAAAACCCAAAATTTAAAAACCCTCAATTTTAATTCAAAACACCCTTATATTTTTCATTTCAAAACCATCCCTTTTTTAAAACATGTCACCCCCACAAAATCCCTTTTTCCATCCTATAACTGGTTTTCAAAAGTACAAATACATCTTTCTAAAGGAAATACTAGGATATAATTCATAAAAATCAACTAAAACCATACCAAATAACATTAATTTATAATAAAAAATCCTTTAATTAACCCCATATCAATTTTAAACACCATTGTAAATAATTAGTAATGAAAGGGAGGCAAAAAAATAAATTTGTGGGGATATGATGAACTGCGAATGGTCTGGAAAATTAGTTTTACAAACCATGAAATAGCCTCTAAAAATATTACAGAGCCATCTAAATGATCTCTTCATGGTTTTCCAAACCATGAAATCAAATTTTTCAGATCTGATTCTTCCTCTATTTTCACCCCAAAATTTGAGAAACAAAAAATGACCCATATAACTTCAACATATATTAAAATATCATTACTTGAAATCAAAATAAATAAAAAACAATCTAAAAACTCAATTTCAAAATTCAAATCCTAACTACTCATGGGAAATCATGTATTTTCATGAAAAGCGTTTATTAAGAACATTATATTTACATACCTATTGATTTATGACAACCCTATATCCATACTACTAGGCTCCCTGAGTAATAAAGGTAATATAATACCATTTTTTCATGAACCAACCCGGGTCAACCTAACATGTCACGCAAGTTCTCCTATGATAATGCTTGAAGGGTATTCTAAATCAACATAGTTCGGCAACAATTTCTAATAGAAAAAAATAATTAAGTGGTAATTATTTCACCCTAAAGTAACAATAAACAAGAATCATGTTTTTACCTAAAATTCTGCATATTGAATCCATACATTAGACAACCATGTACATAATGATAAGAAAAAACAAATGTAAACAAAACTTGAATGGGGAATAACCAATATGAAAGATTAAATGCACATATTATAATAAACATAAATATGATAAATCATAGGTGAGAAAAAAGGGAACAAAAGTAAAGAAACTGATATATCAACCATGCAAGATGAATCACCAAAATTGATCTACTATAAAAACATCACCATGAGACTCAAGGCCACTTCTATATCACAAGACATTAGTCAATCAATAAAAATGATATATTTTATCTAGATCAAGAATGATCAGTGTGTCTAAAAAATCATAAAAACTATATACACACTAGGGTGTGTATGTAGGGTGTGAGTTACACATTCCCAGTAGGTTTACACCAGTAAAATATTCTATTCAATTTCTTTTATGATCCAGTCCATATATTCTAGTTTGAAATAAAATTTAATTAATGTAAAATTTTTAAAATTTAATAAATACACACCATATCAACACACACCTCTATACTATTTATAAAAACTAAATAACACCTTGAAATAAAGATAACAAGTTATTTAAAAACATTATGAAAAACCCTTTTATAAAATTATTAAAGAAACTCCTTTATTCCATATGAAAATAATGGTTTATCTTATAATCCTAACTCTACCCATTTAATTTTATAAAAATAATTTGGTTATTGGTCTTAAACCAATGAATGAAATAAAAGAAAACCAAAATAATGACGTAGGTTTGTGCATAGAAAATAATAAATGAAAAAATGTGGAAATAACACAACATGAGAATAAAATAATATGGGTACATGAAAATAAACAAGAAACCTCATATATGCTTTTAACTATTTAAAAATGAATTAAAACCATGTAATTAAACATCCTAGTTAATTAGAGTAAATAAAAAACTAAACATAAATGGTAGTAATATCCAAAAACAATAAAATAAGAGAACCATAAGTAAGTTTCATCATGATAGTATCCCTTGGAAAACTAAGGTCAAGGAAGCCTAGGATCTTGTACTATCTGAGTGATCAAACAAATCATATACAATTATATGACATCACTATGGTGAGTAATCTCAAAGCCTAATGGTAAGTGGTCACCCTAGAAATTGATTATATAAATATATAATCAAATTGTTTAGTTAATAGTATATATTCAATCCAAGGTTAGGTATGGAACACCAGGCCTATTAATACTTTTCCTAATATTCCTTACCTAGATTCTAGAGTTCCCATGACTAACCAAATGATGGTGAGTGATTTCATATTAAAAATCAATCATATCAAGTATCAAAAGCATATATAACACACACAAATCTTATTTATCAATCCTCCATCTTACCCCCCTACACCCTTTAATAAGTATCCCTATTTTTGAATGAATATTATTTTCATTAAAAATAATATCATTTAAAAGAATACACAAACCTATGTAGAGAAAAATGAAAGGGGGATCAAACCAAGGTTGTAGCCTTTTCTATGAAATCATTTTTATATAATGTTCCAAATATTGTATTATTTTTTATCCAATCATTGGAAATTTTAAAAAACCATATTTAGAAACTATTTTTTCATTGTAAATCACAATTATCTCATGGGGAAGCATAAAACCAAATTAGCATGTCCAAAATTTCATAATAGGTATAAAACATCAATTAAAATAGATAAAAATATCTTGAACATTAGCCAACACATACATGTAATACCAAAAACATATCAAAGAAATGAAATAAATCAAACAAGAAATACACTCCCCTCAAACAACCCCTTAAACCTTTTAAACATTCCTTTAATTTATGAAATCATACATAGGAATTATTTGGAAATAATTTGAAAGTCCAAAACCCCACTTTTATCTTCAATTATTTTGAAAAGAACTTCATTGAATTTTTTTAAATAACTTTGAGTGAACATATATTAATTCTAGGTGTATATGTTTCATGATCCCCTCACTCCAAAGGTACCCCCCTAGGCTAGACATGAAGAAAGAGAGAAAATGACCCCCAAGTCACATCCCCAGTAAGCCCTAGGTTGATGACTAGAACCAATGGTATAAAAATATAACAAATAGGATTCATTCCCCTCTATAATAATTTCATTCAGAGATAGGATAAATCAACTGCAAAAAAATCCATGATAGAATATAAAAAAACTCAAACAATACCAAAAATCACATATAAATAAAACATATATATATAAAAGTGTCAAAATAAATACTCAAAAGAAAAAACTAAGGTAGTGACATAGTAATAGCTCAAAATCCCAAGCTAGAATTGTACATCATGGTTAATGAAGTCTCCCTATAAACCTAAAAATAGTTTGTATATATTTAGGGTGAGTATATTAGTGTACTCAGTAGAAACATACTAAAGTATATCATGCACATGTGAAAAGAGAATAATAATGCACCTATGATCAAATAATTAAACCAATAGTTCCTAAACAATTCAACTACCCAATCCCATCCTTACCAAGTCATGCTCACTGAATAATGCATCCATGAATAATAACATAATATGAATCAAATCGATAAAGGGTACCCCACACCACTTTCCCATAGGGTTTTCTCTCTCACACCCCAATTTTGTATATCGTATCACTCCCATATCATCCACATAACATCAAATCACAGCACATATTTACTTTAGACACCTAGTTCATCACATCACATCACATATTTCCTACACCTGGGCCATCATATCACATCACATATTGATCGAAGATACTTGGGTCATCACATCACATCACATATCGCCTGAAGACACTTGGGGCATCACGTACATCACATCCATAACTAGAATAGTAAGGTATCATGAACATTAAGGATATCAACCTTGTGCTCGCATCCAATCATGCACGACCCCCACTATAAGACACCTCATCATATCCTCACAACCACCACTATTTCACTTTTTACTTCTATCTATCACATACCGTGCATATATAACTCACCTAGAAGAGAGAGAGAGAAAGTAGGAGTAGCCATCCATCCATCCTCATCACTGTGATATTGGTAAAAACACCCCCCCAATATATAAATATGGGTTCCGAAACATGCTGATCAACTCATGTGGGTTTCTTATAGAAATATCAAGAAAAATACAAGGTACATATATATAGACACACATAATCTAAATCTATGGGTACAAATGAAGAGTACCAACAAACTCACAACATCACCTCCAAACCACAAAACATATACCACTTTCGATTCCACCTAAAAATGAATAAAATAACACAAAAAACCACAATCCACAAACCACATTTTATCTTATTTCTAAATTTAATGTGTTTTCTAGGTTTTACATTACCAAACAATTTGATTTATTAATCCCAATAATTTTTCATCCCATTCATTTGATTATCTTTCCTGTTTAATTCACATTAATCAACAACTTTCTAGGAAACACTTCTCATTTTAATTTAATGTTCATTATACATTTCAACCCATTCCATTTCACTTTCATTGTTAAAAAATTATTTCATTACTACTTGGGAATCTAGCACAACATAACACAACACAACAACCCAATGTCATTATACCCTTTCAGATCCAACAATCCCTATACCGCCACCATTCTACATCCATGGATACCTCCTCATCACAAAAATTCCCACATCACAACCACTATATACCACATCCAATTATCACCACATTACTACCCCACATCACACCAAAAATCACCACCACCTACCATTGCATCCACCATGTATCAAAACCACACACATCACAACACCTTTCAAACCATTCGCATATTCTTCATATTAAGAAAAAGGGTATTTTCATCACTTTTACTTCTTTATTTTACGGACATTCTCACACAATTTATAATTATAGTGGAAACCATTTCATTAAGTGAATATAATTGGTGATCCAATTTCTATTTTAGGTGATAATAAATAATACCCAATAAGTTTTCCATAATCCTAATAATCACAATGCCAGAAAATCCCCCCAAAACCATAATTTTATGTAAGGTTTCAATCCCATTCAATCACAACATCAATAATATAAAAAAACTATAAAAATATGTTATTTCATTCCCCTTATCAATTAAATTTAAAATTACCAATTAATTATCTTAATTATTATATTAAAAATTATATTCCCAAAGATAAAAAAAGGTATAAATCCTTCAGCATGATACACTAGATGATAAATGATGGATCCCCTAGATCAAATAGAGATTTCTGATCCATTATGCATGGTTTGAACATGAGGAAAACCACTAATAAGTACCAAAATGAAGGATAAAAATCTTAATATCATAGAACACAACAAACACACCATTAAATTATCAAAACAACATCAAAAGAAATAGTTTTTCCTTTGAAATAATATCCCTGGATAAGAAAATAGGGGGGAAACTAGGAAAAAGAAGATAGAAAATTGATCACCTAAACCACTACAGATCGATCCTAGAAGGTATAAAATGAAATAAAATAATATGGGGATGAAAAAAACATTGGTATTCACTTGGGATTCCTAATAAATGAGAGAAATATTAGAAAAGTGATCAGGTTTGAATTTATTTAAGAATTTATAGGTGGTCTGGAAAATACAAGACTACGGTGCATCCACCCTTCACCATGCCATAGAGGGAAAAGACTATGGTACGGTGGGAGGGCCATGTCATAGCCAGGATGTTCAAACCATAATTTGAGACATGTGTAAATTTACACATTGTAGATCCTATAATATAGGGGGTACTATAGAGTAGCCCATTCCATTATGCCGCAACCCCTCAATGGCCAGGAATAAGTTGCTCCATAACCCTTTCTCTAAAGTGAAGCTACCCCTAAAAATGGTAGATTCACCCAAAAACTCACCCCAAACACCAATCCACATCTCATATCCCTATTCCACAACCCTTATCCATTGATAAGTAACTAAACTACATCCATTCTTTATGGTGTATTGGTGCATAAAAATGCATAACCATTGTATCCATCACACCTAGCCATTAAACTATAGCTATGCTAATTTTTACAGTAGCTCCAAAACAAATCCCATAGTAACCCTACACTGTAGTTGGATAATTAATTCCACAACATCCACACATATGTTTTAGCCTAAGTCTCTACACAATAGGACTCTTTCAGGTGAATTTTCTAGCTAAAAACTCTCCTCCACTCTCCAGCTCCTCAAGTCACCCCATAGACACCTCCACCACAAGAATTCCCATAAAGTAATGGTATTGAAGGTATGGTTCATTACATTAAATACATATAAAACTATTTTACCCTCAATAATCTAAAAAAACACAGAAAATAAAAAGAGAAAAATTTCTAAATGATCATCCCTCAATATACCTCTCAATGATCCTAGCACTTCCGAAAAAAGTCACTAACCAAACACTCCAACCAAATGAAATTGTTCACCAAACATCCCACAAAACCATGTCACCACACCACCTTACAGTAGCCTCAAACCACATACCTTCCACATAAACATATCCACAATCATCTCAACCCCCACAAAGCTCAAGCCAATGATTACCACAAAAAACACACAACCAAGGCTGCAAGTTCACAAATAAAGGAATTTAATCTTTCATGTTATGATATTATCTACTTTGGGAGGCATTGTCTCACAAGTGTAATTTTAATCATTTCATGGTATAACATGTATTTATTAGGAATTAATTTTTCCCTCCATCATATGCTTTATGTTTTAAAACACACATCACATCGAGGAAAGGTGCATCTTATTACCAACAAGATTTCAAACTTTACATCATAAGGAAAAACATAATAAGGAAAAGATCAAAATAAATATGGGTAATGGGAACACATCTATACCTCATGCTCCTAAGTACTCTCCTTTAAGCCACTATGCCTCCACAACACATGAACCAAATGAATGGATTATCTATAAGGAACCTTCTCCTGATGATCTTGGATCTCTATTGGCCATTCCATGGATATTGTTTCATCCTCGATATCCAACTATTCTTAGTTAATTAAATGGGGGATATATTAAAGATAACGATGGATCTAAGAGATGTGAAAGATATCATGAATCTGGTCCAGTTGTATTGGAAGTTCCAACCAATAATCCATGTCACCAACATTCCCCCACACCTTGAAAGGACCAAAAAACTGGGGTGAGAGATTTCCCCCCTACCAAACCTCTACCACCCACATATAGAGAATACTCTAAAGAACACATGGTATCTGACCATGAATTCCAAGGGACTCCTCATATGATCTGTATAAGATTTTTTGGGTCTTTTTCCTATTTTATCCTCTTGAAAACAACCTGAACCTTCTTTGTAATGCTCTATAGAACATCGTAACTGAGAATTAATGACTCCCCAACCTCATCCAATCACAATGTAGAATGACATGGGTGCCCATAAAAACACAAATGGGGAAATTATAATTTATGGGTGATATCTATTGATATAATCATACAAAACCAAGGGCATGTATTGTTCCCAAGATCTACTGAAGTCCAAGACACATTCCCACAACATGTCCTCCAGTATCTGGATAGTCCACTTTGTATGTATGCCCATATAAGGGAAAAAAGTAGTGTTGAGGCATAAATAAATTCTAAAATTGTTTTGTAATCCCCTCTAGACTCATAAGTTAAAACATGCATCCCAATCCAAGATGATGTACCTTTGAATACCATGAATTCACACTACATTAGCTACATACTCTTAGCTAAAACATCCATGATTCCTGACTCCCTGATCATAATTAAGTGAGCCAATTTCATCAACTGGTCCATGATTACCTAGATATCATATCCACCTCCCTGATCTTGGGCTAACCCAATGATGAATTCCAACGATACTTCATCCTATTTCCACTCAGTAACACATCTAAGGGATGAAACAAACCTCTAGGAACATGATGATATTCATTTCAATACAAGAAAACAAAACATCAAGCTATAAACTCTACCACCACCCATTTCATCCTATGCCACCAAAACCCCATCCCCAAGCCATGGTTCACCTTATATAACCTTGAGTGTACTGAAAAATTTGATTTATGAAACTTAAGAATGACTCCCTCTCATATCACTACTGAAACAAAAGGCACTCCCTAAGACAACATCTAATTTTAACCACCCTACAACCATCCCTCAAGAAAATAACCATGGATAATACAATCATGAATCACATTTTCCTTTGATAATACCCACTAAGACTACTCCACCTTCTTCATCATAGAATACTACACTATTATCTTAAAAAACCTCCACTATCAGCCACCCTTTTATCCAGATGCAAGGCTCCCAACTCCTACATCACCCTCCAAGAATCTCCATACTCCAGAATATCATCCTTCCATGAAATAATGATTAAATAGTCAACTAAAATATTCCCTTTTTATAAGGTATATGATATATCAAATTCATAGTCCTGAAGAAAATTCATCCACCTCCACTACTACATATTCAAATAACACTGAGAAAAGATATACCTCAACATCTTATCATCTATAAAGACCAAAAAGTTCCCTCCAATGTGATAATATCTCCACACCTTCAATACAGAAACAACCTCTATTAGATTCATACCATTGGTAGAATATTTATTCTCATGGGGAAAATCTTCATAAACCCATAAGAGATCACCACTTTCGGTTGTATCAAGATGCATTCTAATTCTAGATGGGAAGTGTCACAAAACAAACCAAAAGTCACTCCCTCATCTATCAACTAAATCACTAAATCACTGATCAATATTCCCTTCAAGTAGTCAAATATTTTATGACACTAATTAGTCTAGGTAAAATCCTAGTACTTCCTAGTCAAATATATCAATAGGTGAAATCATGAGAAGTTAGATATGAACCTTCAGTAATAGCTCACAAGACCAAGGAAGCTAAAAACCTCTTCCACACTCTTGGTTACTTACCAAGAAACAACTACCTATAATTTCAATGATTTCATATCCACACTATACTATGACACCACATGACCAAGGAAGTTCTCCTATCATGTTTAGAGCTTACACTTGAACAACTTTCTATAGAGTTGGTGGTATCAAAGAACCTATAAGAGTTCTCTAAGATGATCAGAATTATCCTCATAAGACTTTTAGTAGATCAATATGTTTTTTATGAAGATGACTATGAACTGGCCTATGAATTCACAAAACATGGAGTTCATGATCCCTATAAATATAGTTAGTGTGTTTGTGACACCAAACGGTGTGACTATCAACTAGAAGTTACCATACCATTATCTAAAGAAAGAATTTATAACATTGTACTCATTAACCCTCAACGATTGAAACCCTACCACGTATCAATATTAAAAAACTAACTAGATCCACTCAATTGGTCAAAAAGATCCTCTGTCCTCAAAAGTGGGTAACAATTCTTGATCATAACCTAATTCAACCGATGGTGGTCTATATACAACCTTAGACTACCATCCTACTTCTTGGTGAATAACACTAGAGCACCCCACTTCAACACATAGAGCTAGATAAAACCCTTATATGTCAGATCATATATATGAATTTCAACTCCCACAACTCATAGGGTTCCATCTGATGAGGATCCATCAAAATCATAGAATCATCTTATTGTAATTCTATTCCAAACTCAACATCGTATCAAGGGGTTAGTGCCAAAACCTCCTCAAGAAAACATCCAGATACTCACTACCAACCATATGAGCCTCCATTATCCCAACATCCATTGATTACTTATAAAAATCATCCATAAAAAAATGGTTCCACGTGTCTAATTACCACCTAAAAACTCCACTAGAAATGAAAATTGCACATAGGTTGTCTATATATGAGAACATGACTCTCCTATAGAAGTAGTAGATAACATCATGCATATAATCTAACTAGTTGATTCCAAGAATGAAATTTTAAATCTACATCCATATCAATAAAATATCCCCACATGACTAATGTGGTCTCATCATCATTCTACACCCTTAGAACACATCAAACAAACTGGTTTGGACTCTGACTATTATAGTCAACATTAGGGGCATTGGAAGCCTCTATATATATAATACTAGAGAATTAACTAGAGTGTATGCAAAAAAAGGAATTAAAATCTCATGAATAAAACAATGCACAAACAAGGGTGCAATACAAGATGATCATATGTCTAATGATCTCTGGCCCCTCTGGTTCAGCCACCTCCATTGCATGAAACTGTCCATCCACAGCTCCAATTCCTCTCTGTTGATGGACACCTACACTTACATGATCAGTTCGAGGTCCCTAAATATGAGTAAAATCTTGAATTCATCCTGTTACTACTCCAAATCCTCTTATAAGATCATAATCCTACTACCCCTACTACTGAAATGGTCTCACTAGAAGCTACTATTGGGGATGGTGTTGAATCTATCCACCCCTGCCAAACTAATTTCAAAGAACCACTGAGGCAAGATCCTAAAAATGGATATAAATCCCATTGAAAAAACAATATTTTTCCCAAATACACTAAGAATATCAAAAAAATCATTAGCTATATAATTTTGGAACGGAATCTACTAATGTTGACTCCCTACTGGTAAAAACCTTGTAGGCCTTGGTGCTTGAGACCTGGCACTGAAAACTCTAATCCTTGAGGAACCCTACTGATTCCACTATCACAATAAAAATCCTTGAGAGGTGATATAATTTATCACCTACAAATTCTTATAAAACTCTAGATACATCAGAAATGTAAAGGGATTGAATGCATAATAGATAGAATGAAGGAGTGTCTTCTCAAGGCTCTATGCTCGGGAATCCTCATTCAGAAAAAGTTTGATGTAAAATGTAACATATCCTTGAACCTAATCCAATGATACAATATAGTAATACTCATTTATTTATGAGATAGAATCTCCTACCTGTTCACTTATTTCATGGTCAATGAGAGAAATACTTCTCGTAACACCTTATAAAATTTGACCAATGAATCATTTGCCTCCTTCTGCTCATTGAGGTATAACCTCCACCATTGACACATAGATCCCCACATATGATATATTTTCAATGGGTATTAATACTCCACCAGGGCCCAAATCAAAATTAAATGTGATCTAAAGATCCTCCAACAATCTCTTTGTATCTATATCCAAAAAACTACCCTTGTACTTACCCAAATCTTTCTACTAAAAGGAATGAAACTTCCTCTACCACTAATCATCCTCCTCAACTCAATCAACCCTTCAGCATTAAATTGGATTATCCTATTGATCCACCACTTCCTAAAAACACATGGATAATGAAAAATATCCATATCTTAAAGGGAAATAAGGATTTTCTAAACCTAATGGTATGGAATTTTATTAGGATTTTTTAATTCATTTTAACTTCCTGAAACCAAAACCACAGAACTATAACAAGAACACAAATCAATAATGATTCATTCACCTATACTAGGTAACTTCCACATACGAATCATAACCTCATATTTCCTTTTAGTAGGCTCAGATTTTTTGTATAGGATCATGGGGGGACCTAAAATTCCATTCCCTAGCTGGTCTTCCTCGGCCTATGTCATGAACCAAGATGAACTGACATTTTCCCCTACCATCCTATGAAATCCTCCCTATTTTTGACTTTGAAATTAATTGTATACCAAAACCATTCCTTTTATACCACTCTTTTACAACTCTTTCCCTTTAAATGTACTCCTCCTAGGCCAACAATAAAGGGATAGAGATAATGGATTCCAAGTCCTGCCTCTAGTAGGCCTCAGGTTTGTGACTAACATCATGTGTATAAAAATCTCACAAATTGGAGGTATTTAATTATATAATAATAGGATCAAGAGATATAATAAATCAACTAAAAAATCCATGTAAAAATAAAAGATTAAAACTAAAACTATCCAAAAATTCATGTATAAATAAAATAGATACAGATAATCATCAAAATAAATACCCAAAACAAAAGTCTAAGGTAGCGACACAAAAACAACTCTAAATTCTGAGCTATAAATATCTATTATAGTCTATAAATTCCCCCTAGAAAAATTAAAAAGGTTTGTATATAATAAGGGTAATCATACATGTATACTCAATAGGAACATACTAAAATCTCTTGTGTACATGTAAAAAGAGCATACTAATGCACCCATGAGAAAACAGAAGAACCAACATCACCTAAATAGTTCAACTATATAATACAATAATAACCAATGAATGCTCACCAAATAATAAATCCATGAATAATAACAAAAATGAAGCATATTGATAAAGGGTACCCCGCACCACTTTCCACCTAGGTGGCCTCTCTCACACTCCAACATTGTATGTGATGGTGCTCCCATCTCCTTTGTATAACATCACATCACATCACATCATTCCCACAAACACTTAGGCCATCACATCTCACATGAAGACACATGGTCCATTACATCATATTTCATGAAAAGACATATGGTCCATCATATCACATCACATCTCACCTGAAGATATATGGGCCATCACATCACATCACATTCATAACTAGAATAATAGGGTCTCGTGAACATGAAGGAAATAAATCTCATTCCCTCCTACTACCATGTACAACCCCCACCATAGGAAACCTCGTTATCTCATCACAACCCCCACTATTTCACTTTTTTTTCTATCCATCACAGCCCATACATATTTAACTCGCATGGAAGTGAGAGCGAGAAAGTGGGGGTAGTCGGCCGTCTATCCTCATCACAAAGATAAATATCCCCCAATATATATATATATATATATATATATATATATCAATGTTGAACATGGTCTTCAATGTGATTTGGGTGAATATAGAAATCAAAAGGAAAATACAGGGTATATATATATCGACACACACAATCCCAACCTATGGCTTCACAACAAGAGTAACAAACAACTCACCACATCACTGCCAAACCTCACAACATCTTTCCCGAATATCCCAAAGTCCTTTTTACTTTCATTGTTAAAAAATTATTCCATCACTACCTAGGTATCTATTAGAACACAACAACCCAGAATCCTTATCACCTTTACAGGCCAACTAGACCCACACTACGACCATTCTATAGCCATAGACACCTCCCACATCACAACTACTACATAAAATATCCAATTCTCACCACATCACCACCACACATTATAATGAAACAACACCACCATATACCATCTCATCCACCATGTATCAGAACCACACACTTCATAAAACCTTTCATACCATTCACATATTTATCATATTTAGAAAAATAGCCTTCTCATCACATTCACTTCTTTATTTTAGGGTCATCCTCACACAATAAATAATTACAAGGGAAACCATTTCATTAACCGAATATAATTCATTATCCAATTTCTATTTTAGGTGAAAATAAACAATACATGATAATATTTCCATAATCAAAAAATAACAGTGGAATAAAATTCGCCAACAACTATTGTTTTTAGCAAGGTATCAAGACCGTTAAATCACAACATAAATAGTATCAAAAAAATTTCAAATCATGTGATTTAATTCCCCTTTCAATTTCAAATTACCAATTTATTATCTTAATTTGGATAGTGAAAACTATCTTCCAAAATATAACCAAAATTATAACCACACCATTAACTTAGAACACAATAACTACGCCATTAACATATAAAAAAATAATCAAAATCAATGGTTTTACTTTGGAAACAACCTATTCAGATAATAAAATAGGGAGGAAACTAGTAAAATGAGGAGATAAACTCACATGAACCACAATGGATCAATCCTCCAAGGTTGAGGTTGAAATCCACTAATAGGGATCCAAAAGACCACCTTGGGACACAATTGATTCCCCAAAGATATGAGATAAATATTTTAAAAGTTATTGGGTTTGATGTTTTTTAATAATTTATAGGTGGTTTGGAGAATAAAAGGCCACAATGCAACCACCCTTCACCGTGCTATATAGGGAAAGGACTACAACGATGTGGGGAGGACCATGACATAGAAAAGCTGGTTAAACCACCCTCTAAAATATATAACTATTTATACAATAAAAATACTATCAAATGGGGGGATACTATGGCATATCCCTGACCACTACTCCACATACCCTCAGCAAATAGGAAGAGGTTGCGCCACAACCCCAGCTCCATAGTGTAGCTACCCCCCAAAACAACAAAACTACCCAAACACTCACCCCAGAATCTATGCCACAACCAAAATCTATATTTCATATCCTTAATCCATCAATAATAAACAATTTAATATCCATTATCCATGGAAAAGTGGTTCCTAAAAAAGAAAAACCATTATATCCTACACACCAAGCCATTATGCCACATCCCACACCTCTACACCGCAACTATGCCAATTTCAGCAGAAGTTCCAAAATACCTCCCCATGGAACCCTATGCCACATATGTCTCCTCCACTCCATATCATCTTCCCCTATAGAATATCCTAACGCTCCCCATAATAGGCCTCCTTCAGTCTAATTTTCCAGCTACAGCTCTCTCCCATATTATTCAACTCTTTAAGACTCCCCCTAGAAACCTCCACCACTATAATTTACATAAAGTAATGGGATAGAAGGTCTAATACATTAAAATATGGTTTAATTGTTGGTATAAATAACACAAATAAATAAACAAATATGGTAATTTAAAATTTTATATTGTGATCAATTTCTTAATATCAACTTTCGTGTATTCACCACCCAGTAAAACCAAAGTATCCTGTGTAAATTTAATTTAGTCCATAAAAATAAATCAAAACTGTAACTTATGGGTTTTTTATAAAAAAAACCATTTAACTTGTATCTGGTGATTATTTCTTGAATGAATCAAACCCATAACCCTCTAGATCATCTAAAGTCATTCTAAGTGATTTTTTATCATTGAACTACATACTTCAAGGGAAAGTGTAGAGAAATGGGGAGATCTTCAACATCACCATGATCATGTTATCACTATTTCTTTGATCCAAAAAGGAGAATATGGATTTAGATGATTGGATATCTCTATTAAATCTCTAAAAATTGAGAGATTTCATGATAGGGGACATAATTACAGTGTATGAATAGTTTACTTGAATTTGCAATAATATTATATATATATAGGTAGGTTTTATTTATTAAAATTTCATATTGGTAAAATAATAAATAAAATATCCTAAATTAAACCAAATTTAGAATTTAGGATGTTGTAAATGTGTTCCAAACATTATAATTATTCTATAACATCCTTTTAACATATAAACTATGTTACATGATAAAATATGATTCATTAATTCAACTCACATATCCCATAAATTTTAAATAGACATTGAATATTAAATATTTGTTCAAAGAATATTTTTCTTTGTATTCATTGAATAAATAATGAATATAATGAAGAAATAAATTCAATAATAATTATTCAAAACATAAATAATATTAAACTTATTTATTTCTTTTCAATAATAAAAACTTCGATATAACCTGACTCCCACTATAGGGACTGTCAATTCCTAAAACACATATTTAATAAAAAAAATTGAGCTTTCAAGTATGTTGTGTGTGTGACCCTATAGGCCCTTATATCAAGAGTAGTGAGTGGTACTCATAGACTTGGATCATTTTCTTCCAACCCATCAAGGGCCCTAAGAAGATAAGGCTTATTCATAGCAATGAAACCCTTCTACAAACACACACCATGTAGTATAATCTATTTGTCTTGTAATATATTATGAAGTATGATGAGCAATTTTTTCATCATCCTTTCTTGAATTAATATTTTATGACTATACCAGATAGAATTACCTTTTTCTACTATGGAAATAGATTTAGTAAAGTTACTACTATCTTGATCAATTGGACCTCATATATCTTTTCCTTTTAGAATACATAAATCATTTCTTGATCATTAAATCAATTTTATTCCACCAATGATGATCCCAACTCATGAAACCTTTTCAAAAACATAAATTTCAAGGTTTTCATATTACATAAAATTATTAAATTAAATGATTCAAAATTATAATGACATCAATTTGGGAGAAAAAAATATATGTTTGTGGATTGGAACAACAAATGACACATAAAACATGCGGTATTCCTGTTGGCAGGTAAGTCCACATGATATCATCTACTCAAGATCACAATGTGAGAACTTCATAAGAATAAGTCTCAATGATTATAATCCCCTAGAACCTAATAGTAAAACATCATATGTGTTCCTTTAGTATGATGTAACTAGACTATAATACATATGTTTAAGATTACTATAACAGTATCTTGAGGTTCTCTTCATAGTTGGGAACTTCTATAAACTATTGATATAAAAAAATATAGGGAAATTACCATCTAAATAGTGGACACAAAAGTATCAAGACAATTATGGTAATAATACATAAATCATAACTCACCGTATACATGATATGGAAATCGAAAGGTACTATTCAAGTTGGGTCTAGAGAACCCACTTTCACAACACTCCCATTTATACTAAATAAAAACTTCTAATGATCAACCTATTATATCTCACATTATGAGATCATGATTCTATTGAGTTGTGAATTTACTCATTAGGTCTTCCATGTTTTTATACATTGATACTTTTCTATATGTGACTTCACCTCCTTGAGTAAAACTTCCCCAAGATGATATCCTTGAGTATGTCCTTTTTTCCCTTTGTCGGTAAAATATAAATATTGGTTTGTACCTATATCATAAGTTCATAATAATTTATATTATGGTAATACATTACTATCTAGGTTGGATTACAAGAATTGGAAAAACTGTTGTGTATTTAAACTACTTCTTTAGTTGTATCAAGAGTTGCAACATACTCGGTAATTGTAGATATGGAAAACATAAGATTAAATAATATCTTTTTTCTCATTTCCTTATCTTAAACATAATACTATATCAATTTATTCATAAAAATAAATGTTTCCCCCTTTATAACTAGTGTTCCTTCCTCTACACATGTCAGGTACATATCCATTGTACTTTATTAAGTACCACTAGATAACACTAACTATTTCACATCCAGTTCTCCTAGATTTATTTGATATTTTCTTACTATAAAGTATGTATTAGAAATATCATATATAGTACATAGAATGAAATATGTTATAGATTCATCACTGAAGCATATGGAATTCTACTCACCATTATAAGCTCCTCCTATGTCTCATACCTTCCTTCTTGGAGAGATCTATTCTATGTGACATTGGAAAAAATTACCACTAAAATTTTTCTAACTTGTATATTTTAATAACTTATCAATATATATATATATATATTGTCTTGGTATAAGAAACACTTATATTAGAACTTATTTTAATACATTAATCCATTATTTAGAGATTTTCTTTCAAACTAGTCTTAACTAACTGTAAAACTAATCAACTATTTTCCATATTTTATCAATATATTTTACTTGTAAAATATTGATACTCCCACTAACCTCTTGTAGACACCTGAAAACTTTTCAGTCTAGATTAATATTACATGATCATTATGTTTTCATTAATACATAAATGGATCTCTAAAACTTTCATTCCTTATTGGAATTATTTAGTGTCACCAACATTTTCTAGTTGCCTAATATAGACACCTTCAAATAAAGGTGGTCTTAACTTCCAATACCCAATATGATTATCATAGTAAATTTCTATGACAAGTAGAATTGTAATGGATATAAGAATGATGAATTGGTATAACCAATAAGGCCTTATTAGTACCACACTTGTACCACCCATGTAACGTTTTTCTTGAATACCCGCCAATATCTTTACATCAATTAGAGAAACCACAAAAATAAAAAAAATAGTAAATGGAATCCATTTTTTAAATTTATATAAACTTGTATAACATTTATTATTTTAATTTACTGCTTCCTTATAGTATCCATTATTATTAATGAATAATATATCACACATCACATTGAATATGAGACCACTGTTATGGTTTTAACATTACTAGATAGTATATATCTTTGAAACATTTATTTCCACAAGGTCTTATGGAAGTTTCTCCTATGATAACTATTTTTGCATCTCAAGCCTTACCTTTTATGCAAGTAATTCTTTCTCCCACTATCTCAAATAGATATGCGCATCCTTTTATATAAATATATTCTATAACTTGACTACAACTTTTTTATTTTATGTATTTATGTAATACCCTATATAAACTTTAGGATAATTATATGAGATGTAATTTGTGTATTTGTTGATGAAATTTTGTTTATTTAAATGGAATTAACAAAAAAAATTCATATAAGAATATGATTTTATATTATAATGAATTTTATTCATATTATAATGCATATGATATATATTTTTCATTATATTTTTCATATGGTTATGGGTTGACAATACTGTTTGTGAAGCATGTATCAAAAATATAATGGAAGATTTTACATGACTTATTTGTCTCATCATTGATCCTATTTTTACTAACATCACAAATTTTTTGTGTATAAGTAAATGTGAGTTTAGGAATAAATACACTCTATATTTTAATGATAAATTAATTCATGTAGGGGTCATCATTAATCCTCCTATTATTAACATCACTAATTTGATGTATATGAGGAAACGTGAGTTTAAGAATAAATCTACTATATATTTTCATGATAGATGATTGCTCAGTTAAGATATTATTTAGATCATGGGCCCAAATAAACTCATATATTATAACCATAAATTCTTGTTACATCACTTTTTCATTCCATAAATCTTAAAGTAATCTTATGAAGTGTTTAAAATTACCTCGTGCTTTCCCAAAAAATAGTTTGTGTGGTCAATCTGAACTATTTTTGATAGCTTTGTGTCTCACCTTTATCTCTAAAAGGATTGTTTTTCAAAAACATGATAAGTTAGTGTGTCAATAATACTTAATGTTTTTAGTTATAAAGAATCCAAATGTCATACTCGGTATATGCTTCACAATAAATTTTTGTTTTATTTAACAAAGAATTATCTTGCTATAATTGGGTCTTATTGAGTCTTACATTTTATATACATTAATTATAATCGATGATTCATGTATTACTAAAATATTAGTTGAGTATAGAACACTACAAACAACATTCATTCCAAAATTAAATAATGTCTCATTTTTTCCAATGGATTCATGAGATAAATGTTTTGGTAATACTCAATAAAAGTTCAACAATAATCAATCAATTTTATAGAATGGAAATTGTGATCTTATCTCCATTGGAATTAGAACCACCCTTTCTTAGTAGCTTGGAGGATTTACCATACTTAATGTAATTTTTTAAACTTACTTATTTACTGTATTTGGATACCAATGTGTGATGCTCATATTGTATCAATACTTAAGAAGTAAAATAGAAACATCACATGAAATGATTATTACACAAAAATTCAAAGCCTTTTCTTTCTTCTACATCAATTCATTGTGGTCTCTCTTCTATTGAATTTTCTTGACACATGTGAAGTAAATATCCTTGTGTTCGATGCTCTTCATCTTTATATTTTATTTCCCAAAACCAATTCTGTAATACTCTATGGATGCTAAATTGATCATGGTATTTTTAAACTTTTTTATCATATCATTCACCATAAGTACTAAAGAATTATCTTGATTAAAGTTCCTATAATCTTAGAAAACATTTCTCAAAAGATATTGAATCATTTTCACCATAATTTTCATTTTATAATGCTCAATGAAACTAGAGTAACTTAGTGAAAATGATATAGAAATGAGATGATTTAATTCACTTTCTCCTCATAAAATTCTTGAAGATGAGACAACATGTGTTCCATCTATGTCTTGATGTTGTTTTTACAAATCATTGAGAATTAATTATAGTATTAAGATATAAACAAAAAAATAATTCATGTGACTCATGTAAGATTCATTTTAAATCTTACTACCTAAGCTGGATCAATGGGTAGTAGGGAATCCAACATTGATAATTTCCATGTATTTTTCATAAAATTCTACACCACTCTTAGAAATTATTGTCATTTAGCATGTATTCATTTTCTAAATTTATATCACAGTGAATTTGTGGCATTAATTAACATTTTAAAAAAAAAACTTCAGAAGATCAGTACTTTTATCTTGATTATTGATTATTAGATATTACAGATTTATTAATATTAAATGTGTCCTACTATTTTATCAAATATTAATAGCCTTGAACTACTAATTCATAATATTATGTTTCTTTAGTATTCTAATGGTAAGAATCATTAAATTCACTCCTCATAGTCCAAGCTATGACTACACCACTACTTGGAGAGTTTCAAGGTAGAATTTTGGATGGCCAACTACATTAACTCATGGTACCTTGATCTTTTGAGTAATGTCTCATCACTTACAAATCATAACCTTTCATTACGCAATGCTTTGCCTCTAAAGTTTCAACAATAAATCTATGGCTATTTATTTGTTTAAAACTTTAGTTAAGTCAACCCACCACTTTAAAACTAATTCCATAGTATTAATATCCATCATCAACTAGAGATTAATAGCACCTAAAATGTATAGTTTTTTTCAAATACAAGTGATATAAGGCATTTTAATTAATATTTATTTGAGGGATTTTAATTATTCCTACTGAATGAAATCTTTTTTCTATTTAACATGATTTTTCTATTTGAATGAACTTACAACTTAACCATACTATAAATTTAAAGACCCGTATTTCCATGTAATTTTTTTAAATTATATGGAATTATTATGAGTCTTATAAATTTGACGGCGTGTGATTCTGAGGCCCGGTGTGCCCAGAATTAATTTCTGAACGTTTTCTTGGGTAGGTTCAATAAACATGTGAGTAAAGTTTTCTAACTTTTGAACTGTTTCTCAGAATAAAAATATGAGGTCACCATTGAATCTACAATGTCGAGATTCTATTAAAGGAGGATTTAATTTGACCTCAGTTGGTTTGGAGAAAAAGTTAAGTTATGCGACTTTTTAAAAGAAATGAAATAAAATAATTTGTTATTTTATTTATAACCTTCAACAAACCAATTAAAGGGTGGGTTCGGTGGTGTGTCAATCCATTAAATGGTTTGAACTTACAACCTTATGTAATGAAAACGTTGGGGAAAATTAAGAAGCTTCCTAACTAATGAGCCCCATTATTTCCCCACGTCGTTACTTACCCTCCCCCTCTCCTATATATATGGAACTAGGGAAGGGGTATCAGAGATCTTCACCAAGCAGTGAAGTTTTGAAGGAACACCGCAACATCAAACCCTTAGAAGATGAAGCCGACCCATTGTGAGGTGACGGACGACACCAAACCAAAGGGCGATGTGCATGTGGTGTCTTGGGGAACCAATCGCAGGAACGAAGAACGTGATCTACCTTCAAGAATGAACATTTCTCCGACGTTTTGAGGTAGGGGTTTTGATTATCGTCTCCAATTAATGTGAATTTATTGAACTCCCTTAATATCCTACATAATATGAGCTAATGCGGAGGATTCGGGCCTAATTAATCTGGCCCGAACCCTCCGCTATCTTGCTATCTTTGCTCCTCCATGGAAGACTGCGAGCGTGATGACGCACGCTGCAAGAGGAGGGTCATGGAGAACGGATGAGGTGGCCAGCACGATGGTTGGCCACAAGAAGGGAGGCGGCGTGATTACTACACTGCCAGCGAACGGAAGCCACGGCCGAAGCTGCGGTGGAGGCCGAACCTACCTCTGGTAGGTTCTGTGGTGACCAAGCAGTGCCCACGCGGCATCGCCGCCTCACAAAATGAATATCCTCTGGGCTGTTTGGGAATTCAAGAGACCGAGGGGTTACAACCCCCACGTCGGACTGAACTGGGCCACCACCCTCGGACTGGGGCACCACCCTCAAGTCGGTTCGCTGCCCTCGCATAGGGTCGACGCCCTCAAACCGGGCCGCCGCCCCAGCAGGCCGCCGCCCCAGCAGGCCGCCGCCCCAGCGGGTCGCCACCCCCGGACCAGGCTGCCGCACTAGCGGACCGCCGCCCCACGAGGGCCACCATATTCTGGTTAGGCCACCCTTGCAGTCCACCCCTCTTGCAGGCTGGACTGAACATCATCCCACCAGGCCAAGACCACCTCGGCCCAGCCCAGGCCTGGTCGATCCAGGTCGGCCGATCGGGTCGGACCGAACCCGGGCCCAGAAACACTCAAAGGACCTTATCTTGAGAACCATACACCCATTTGACAAACCGTCTATGGTACTGAGACCCTTGGAGTGAGATGGTCCTTTTTACTTACTCAATTAGAGTTTCATAGAAACTTGGAGTACGGCCGGGTTGGATCACACCTAAATCCAACTGGGCCCTCGGCACTGAAATGCCAATAACGCACAGACCGGGCATTCGATTGACACGTCGTCTGTTGCATTATAACCCTTATGACATGGCGGATAATTAGGTTACTTATTTGGGAGACTTAGTGCTGGTTGAGATATGACTGATGGCTTGGGGATCGGTTCTCCAAAGCGCACTACGTACGGAACCCTATAACTGGCTGAGACCTGAAGACTGCTAACTTTTCGACTCGGAGGGACTCGATGTCCAAAGTAAGCGATGGGGAGGAGTACATAAGTAGGCCATGGTGGGGATCATCCACAGTATGTGATGGGGAGGAGTACCTTAGCATACTAAGGTGGGGAGGGATGGCTCTGTGTGACCCGGCAGACCCACAGTACGTGATGGGGAGGAGTACCTTAGTAGTTCAAGGTTAGTGGAAAGTGCCTCTATGTGATGCGGCAGGCCCATTGTACTTGATAGAGGAGAAGTTATCCAGTATCTGAGGTGTTCAATGACATGACTGGGGATGTTACTTGTTACTACCCCTAGAATAAATCCTAGTGTGAGTTGTCTTTACTTTGTGCTTGTGATTGAGATTATGTTATGTGGTACTTTACCTATGTGGTACTTTAACTCTGTGGTGTTACCCTGTGGTTTTTCTTTGTGGAATTCTAGGATACCTTTGGGGTATCGGGGTCCCCAGTGAGTATCATTATACTCACCCCTGCATGGGAATCGTCTGCACCTTATTGTGTCTTGTGCAGATAACGAGCAGCTGAGCTGAGGTTTGAGGGAGCCAGGACCTGGTGGTACGCGGAGGAGACAGATGGACGTGGAGTGTTGAGGAGGTTATATGTACCTACCATTTAGGTAGGAACCTCAGAGGATGAACCAGTAGTTGTTTCCCTTTTCTTTTAGTTATATTATACTTTTAGTCGAACTTGTACTTTTATAGTTGGGCTTGTATTTCGGCCCCTTTTTACTTTCAACACTCTTTTACTACAACAGTTTACATCACAATTTCTTCTTGTTATGTTCTCAGACCATGTGTTTGTACAAGTTTAAAGTAAATTCCTTCCTATTATAGGGAATATGCCTTTCAGTTCTAGTCGCCAGCCCCTGGCCTATGGAAGGCGGGCTTGGGGTAGTCATGGCATGGGCCCTGAGGGATAGGTCCTGAAAAAGTGGTATTAGAGAAGTTAGGTTATACCGAAGGACTAGAAATCTGATATTTTTTATATGGTAATAGTGTTAAGTGTTATGAGTATGGTTTTTAGTTTTGGGAGTCTAGTTTTGGTTCGGCGGCTGACGTATCCATACACCATGACCCTGAGTTCTGATTTCTGACTCAGCACATGAAAACACTAATAGCATGTGTTTTGAAAAGACTTTATTGTGTTTTCTTAAGTCAGCTCACCAGGTATAACTTCTAATAGTGACACACCTATTTTCTTTCAGGATTCCATCACAAATATAGCCACCTAGGTTTCCTGAGACAGTATGCAATGATTTCCCATCGAGCAATAAGGCCTCGGTGCAGGGCCCCCTTACAGCATTGGAACCTTCGAGTGGTGTACCAGCAGCACCACTGCCTGTTGGATAGTCGTTGCCACCAGCCCCACCAGCAGAGGGTTCATGCTGACTAAGCATGTTTCATGAGTTCCAATGGTATAGGCCTTAGAGGTTCTGAGGCAAGACAGACCCGCAGGCGGCTGAGGACTGGCTGGAGGCTGTGGCCAGGGTTTTTCGCTTAATTGGGAAACCAGTTGATTTCATGGTGATCCTAGTAGATAACCTTTTTTAGGAAGCAATAGGGAGATGGTAGAGGTTGATGCTTCAGATACAAGATGAGGAGACCCTCATCTAGTCGTACTTTGAGGGCCTTTCCAGATCAGATTTTGTCCCAGCAACCTTACGCTCTGTGCATATACAGGAGTTGTTGCACTTACAGTAGGGCAGCATGACAGTGGCCCAGTACTCGATGAGGTTCACTGATCTCTCTTGCTACTCCACCGACATGGTACGAGACCATTTCTTCAGGGCCCAGACCTTTAATAATGTTCTCTGATGGGAGATCAGAGCATCGATGGTATCATTCAGCATTCTGATGCAGGTCAGGGGTGCTTGAGCGAGCACTTTTGGTGGAGATCTTCCTAGCTGAGTAGGCACTGACAGCGAGAGCTAACACTAGATGACAGGTAGATGAGTCATCTTATGGAGGAACTAGGCAGATGACACATAGGTCCAAGTAGACTAGACCTTCTGTTGGATGACCCTGGGATGCAGGGTTAGAGTTTCGAGGCTCACAAGGCAAAAGAAGACAGATGAGGGACAGGCAGTGTTACACGTGCGGCGGGCAGGGTCATATGGCTCGTGACTGCCTGACCCACCATACTGATAACCAGAAAACAGTCGAATAAACACCAAGGGAGAGGCATAGGTTCAAGAAATGAGGTCCGTAGGGTGGAGGACATGGCAAAGTAGTTGGCTGTGCAGTAGGCGGTGGGCGGCATTTTGAGATTCTACCGCCACCACCGCCAGGTGGTCCACCCTGACCATAGGGCGTAGGAGGACAGGGATGAGCTCAGCTCTAGGCAGCTGAGTCCTACGACCACGATGCTTCGGAGATGATTATAGATATGATCTGTGTATACTACACCTTATCTATAGTACTTATAGACACAGGTTTTAGTCACTCTGTTATTGCCATAGCCCTCGTTCGGAGCTCTGAGATTCTGGTGGAGATGTTGGCTCGATCCTTACAGCTAGAGACTCCTACAGGAGCGGATTCAATGATTACACAGCGGTGTTGGAAGTGTGAGATTACTCTAGAAGGCGAGATCTTTGGATAGGATCTCCTAATAACGGCATTGAGGCCTTACGACGTCATCTTGGGTATGGACTGGTTATTCACATCCCATGCTCAGATTTATTGTATTAAGTGCAAAGTGCGGTGTGTCCGCACGGACGAGACCAGGTTTTTCTTCATTGGTGAGAAGGGAAACTTTACAGCATAGGATATACTAACTCAGAGGAGGGTGCAGCTGATTACTCATCATTTGGCTAGCCTTACCCTCAGAGCTGTTAATGCTGAGAGTCGTATATATCTTTTAGTGGTGGACCAGTATGTTGATGTCTTCCCTGATGATGTTTTAGAACTACCTCCATGCAGAGAGGTAGACTTGTAAATCGACCTATACCCCGGGATGGCACTGATATCTACACCAGCATATCGGATGGATCCCATTGAGATTCTTGAGTTACGTGTACAGTTGGAGGATTTATAGGGAAAGGGGTTTATAAGACCCAGTGTTTCTCCATGGGCAGCCCTAATTTTGTTCACCAAGAAGGAAGATGGGAGTTTGATACTCTGTTTGGACTATCGGCGCCTGAACCAGGTGACTGTTAAGAACAAGTATCTACTCCCAAGAATTGATGATATTTTCAATCAGCTGAAGGGAGCTCACTAGTTTTCAAATATAGACCTTAAATTAGGTTATAATCAACTCAAGATACAAGATGAGGATGTGAAGAATACGACCTTCAGATGTAGGTATGGCCATTATGAGTTCTTAGTTATGACTTTCGGTGTGACCAATGCCCCAGAAGTGTTCATGGGACTCATGAATAGGGTCTTTCATCCATACCTCAATCACTTCATGGTGGTGTTCATCGATGACATCTTGATATACTCGGTGATGGAGGAGGAGCATTCCTATCAGTTACAGATAGTTTTGGATACACTTTGAGAGCACCAACATTATAGAAAACTCTCGAAGTTCCAGTTCTGGATACAAGAGGTCCACTTTCTGGGACACGTTATCTCAGAGGCTGGATTTTCAATGGATCCAACGAAGATAGAGGTTGTTCTGGCTTGGGAGCCACCCAGGAGTGTGATAGAGGTGCGGAGTTTCTTGGGGTTGGATGGATACTACCAGAGATTCGTTTCTGACTTTTCCAGAGTTGCAGAACCCTTGTCATCTTTGAAAAAGAAGGGGAAACCTTTCCTATAGACGAAGAGATGCCAACAGAGTTTCCAGGAGCTGAGGCAGAGACTGAAGAGTTCCCCCATCTTGACGCTTCCAGAGAAGGGTGTTGGATATGTAGTCTACTGAAATGCATCAAGGACTGGTCTTGGATGTGTCTAAATGTAGGAGAGATCAGTGATCACTTGTGGTTCATGACAGCTAATATAGCATGAGGAGAACTACGCTACCGATGACCTGGAGTTAGCAGTAGTGGTCTTTTCCTTGAATATGTGGCAACATTACCTAATGGGTTAACATTTTACAGTCTACTCTAGTCACAAGAATCTCAGGTATATCTTATCTCATAAGGACCTGAACCTAAGATAGGGACGATGGATAGAGTTCCTCTAGGACTGTGACTTTGAGATATTCTATACTCCTAGAAAGGGGAACGTGGTAGCATATGCACTCAGCAAGAAGTCTGGTCTACAGTTGCTAAGTGAGGCGATATAGCAACTAGCCGCATTACAGTTATCCATTGTGGATAGAGATGGAGCAGCATACCTCTAGTCTATGATTGTCACTCCCCCACTCCTTCAGCGAGTCAGGGAGGCGTAGCTTGGGGATACTGATTTCAAGGATTGAAATGCTCATATATCCTCAGGGAAGGCACTTGATGGATTTTCTAATGGTGGGGAGCTTGTTGTCCTCTTCAGAGGACATACCAGGGTACTGGTGTCGCTCTGGGAGGAGGTGTTGAGGGAGTTCCATACGTCCCCTCTAGCCGTACATCCTGGTGTGGCGAAGATATATCAGGACCTCCAATGTCAGCACTGGTGGCTAGGGATAAAGAAGGTAGTGGCAGAGTTTTTTTTACGATGCCTCACTTTTCATCAAGTGAAGGTCGAGCATTAGGTTCTAGCAGGCTCATCTCAACCACTAGAGGTGTCTGATTGGAAGTGATGTGGGATCTCCTTGGACTTTGTGATAGGTCTTCCACGTACGTCCAAGGGACATGATTCTATATGGGTGATCATTGACCGACTCACCAAGTCAGCCCACTTCTTACCAATCCAAGAGTAGGGATCAGTAGAGGGCTTGGGATGCCTCTACGTACAGGAGATTGTGCAACTTCATGGGATGCCATCGATGATTGTCTCTGATAGTGATGCGCGTTTTACATCCCAGTTTTGGAAGGGATTTTAGGGGGCATTCAAGATTCAGTTGCATTTGGGCACTGCCTTTCATCCCCAGATAGATGGTCAGATGGAGTGGACCATTCAGATGCTATAGGACATGCTTCGTGCATGCGTCCTAGATTTTGGACACAGTTGGGAGGATCAATTTCCCTTGGTGGAGTTCTATTACAAAAACAGTTATCACTCCACCATCGGTATGACACCATTCGAGGCTCTATACGGCTGACCCTACATATCACCTCTATGCTGGACAGACCTATGGGAGTCAGCGCTTATGGGTCCAGAGTTGGTACCGGCTACCACTAAGAAGGTGAAAATCATCCAGGACCAGATGAAGACTGCACAGAGCAGACAGAAGTCATATGCTGACAGAAGATAGATACCTTTGGAGTTCCAGGAATGGGACCACGTTTTCTTGTGAGTCTCTCCTCGATGGGGACTAAGAAGATTTGGTCGAGGCGTCAAGTTATCACCGAGGTTTATCGGGCCATTTCTGATACTTTGGAGGATAGGTGAGGTGTAATACTGCTTGTCACTTCCACCGTAGTTGGAGAAGGTGCACAATGTCTTCCATGTATCCCAGCTAAGGAGATACGTGCATGACCCATCTCACGTCATCAACCATGGCGAGCTAGACTTAGACGGTGGGGCGACGTTTATGGAGGCTCCAGTAGAGATTGAGGATCGATGGGAGTGGGTCCTTTATGGGTGGTTGATAGCTATGGTGTGAGTTCACTGGCAGTACGGGAACCTATAAGAGAGCACATGGGAGAGAGAGGCTAATATTCGTGCTCAGTACCCCCATTTATTTCCTTAGTCTATGTTGTGGCTTTTAGGGATGAAAATATCTAAAGGTGGGGAGAATGTAAAGACCTAGATTTCCATGTTAATTTTTTTTAATTATATGGAATTATTAAGAGTCTGTGAAATTTGAAGGCGCATGATTCCGAGGCCCAGTGTTCCCAAAATGAATTTCTGAACTTTTTTTAGGTACGTTTAGTAAACGTGTGAGAGGAACTTTGAAACTTTTAAACCATTGCTCGGACTAAAAATATGAGGGCGCTGTTGAATCCTCAATGTCGAGATTCTCTTAAGGGAGGATTTACTTTGACTGTAGTAGGTCCGGAGAAAAAGGTAAGTTTTGCAACCTTTTAAAAGAAATAAAATAAAATAATTTTGTTATTTTTTTTCATAACCACCAACGGACCAATTAATGGGTGGGGTCAGCAGTGTGTCAATCCATTAAATGTCTTGTCTACCAACATTAGGTAACAACGACGTTGGGGAAAATTAGGAAGATTCCTAACTAATGAGACTCATTATTTCCCCACGTCATTACTTACCCTCCCCCTCTTCTATATTTATGGAGCTAGGGAAGGGGTATCGAAGAGCTTCACCAAGAAGCTAAGTGCTGAAGGAACACCGCAACGCCAGACCCTTAGAAGACGAAGTTGACCCAGTGGGAGGTGACAGACGACACCGAACCAAAGGGCGACGTGCATGTGGCGTCTTTGGGAACAGGTCGCGGGAACGAAGAACGCGATCCACCTTCAAGAACAGACGTTTCTCTGACGTTTTGAGGTAGGGGTTTTGATTCTCGTTTCAAATTCATGTGGATTTATTGAACTCCCTTAATATCCTCCATAATATGAGCGAACACAGAGGGCGCGGGCCTAAGGAATCCGGCCCGAACCCTCCGCTATCTTGCTATCCTTGCACCTCCATGGAAGACCGTGAGTGCATCGATGCACACCACAAGAGGAGGGTCGCGGCTCGTCAGCCACGGCGAACGGAGGAGGCAGCCAGCACGACTGATGACCTCATTAAGGGAGGTGGTGCAACCGCTGCGCCGCCGGTGAATGGAAGTTGTGGCCGAAGTTGCGGCGGAGGCCAAACCCGCCTTCAGTGGGTTCTGTAGAGACCGAGCAGCGTCCAAATGGTGTCTCCGCCTCGCAAACCGAACGGCCTCCGGGTCATTCAGGACCAGGAGACCAGGGGGTTACACCCTCTGTGTCAGGCCGAACTGGGCCACCACCCTCGGACCAGGCTGTTGCCATCGGACTGGGCTGCCGCCCTCGGACTGGGTCACTGCCATCGGAGCGGGCCGCCGCCCTCGACCCGGGCTGCTGCCCTCGAGTCGGGTCGCCGCCCTTGAGTCAGGTCTCTACCCTTGCATCGGGCCTCCTCCCTCGCACCGGGTTGCCGCCCTTAGAGAGAGTCACCGCCCTTGGACTAGGACGCCGCCCTAGTGCATCGCCGCCCCCGAACCTAGCCGCTGCCCTAGCAGGCCGCCGCCCCATTTAGGCAGAGCCACCCCTTGGGGGCCGCCCTATTTTGGTCAGGCCGCCCTTACAGGATGCCCCTCTTCCAGGCCAGACCGAACATTGGCCCAACGGGCCAAGACCACCTCGACGCAGCGTAGATTGGGTCGGGCCAGGTTGGTCGGACTGGGTCGGACCGGACCCGGGCCCAATCGGGCCCAGAAACACTCAAAGGACCTTATCTTGAGAACCGGATGGTAGTTTAACAAATCTTCTATAGTGTTGGGACTCTTGGAGTGAGACGGTCCTTTTGAATTAATCCATTAGAGTTTCAGAGAAACTTGGAGTACGGTCGGGTTGGATCGCACCTGAATCCAACTGGGCCCTCAGCACTGAAATGCCAAAAACGCACAGACCGGGCGTCTGACTGATGCACCGTTTATTGTATTGGAACCCTTATGACATCAAGGATCATTGGGTTAGTTATTTGTGATACTTAGTTCTGGTTGATATATGACTGATGGCTTGGGGAGAGATTCTCCCAAGCGCACTATGTACGGAACCCTGCAACTGGCAGAGACCTGAAGACTGCTGACTTTTCAACTCAGAGGGACTCGACGGCCACGGTACATGATTGGGAGGAGTACCACAGTAGGCCACGGTGGGGAGAGGTTGTGGTACGGGATATGGAGGAGTACCTTAGTAGACCACGGTGGGGAGGGACAGCTCTGTGTGACCACTACCACAAAACGGGGCAAGGCCAGCGCCACCCTTTAACAACGCTAACGAAAAAGTGCTGATAAAGGGGGGTACCTTTATCAATGCTAAAAAAAGTGATGATAAAGGGTACCTTTATCAACGCTAAAAAAGAGCTGATAAACGTACCCCTTTATCAGTACTTTTTTAGCGCTGATAAAGGTACCCCCTTTAACAACACATTTTTTTGCACTGTTATAGGGTACCCCTTTATCAGTGCTTTTGTTTAGTAGTGCTGATAAAGGGGGGGTCTTTATGACTGCTTTTTTAAAAGCGCTGATAAAGGGTCTACTTCCAAAAAAATCATTAAAAAATATATTAATATTTAAATATATATATATATAGTTATATTGATATAAATATAATATATATTTTTTAAATATAATTTTAAATATATTTTAGATAAGTATAAATATACTGTTACACTTAATATATAAGATATTTAGTGAAAATAGATTATAAAAAAATTAAGAAAATCTTTTTAATTAATAATTTGCTAATTATTATGGATTAATAGTCTTTTAATAACAATTTGAAGACTAAAAATTCAAAAAAAATTAAAAAAAAAGATCCAAAATATCTTGAAAACGCAACTCGAACTTCAAACAGCCATAACTTTTGAACCGGGTGTCCGTTTGAGCTCTACCACATATCAAATCGAATCCCGCTATGAGCTCTACACCCCTATGATTGAGGGGACCCCGATCAATGTTCGTTTGAGGCCAAAAGAGGCCCAGAAGGCCTCTAAAACTGATTTTTTAGTTGGGATTCCCTAATTTTTTAACATTTTATGGATTTTTAGTCTCTCTTAAGGGGGTATTATTGGATTTTTTTGGTGGGGACTGAATTTATTCCAAGGTATTACATTCATATTGATATTATTTCTTTGAAATTTTATCGTTTTTTATAATTCACTGCTATTTATAATCAAATATATAACAATATATACATATTTTTTATATATTCACACATAAAAATTTAATTATAAATATAAATAATAAAATATATTTACATATAAAATATATTAGTTTTATCTAAATAATAACTAATATCCATTTTATTTAAAATTCCAATATATAAATATTTATATACCTATATATTAAGCTAACTATATATATATATATTAATATAACTACATATATATATTGATATACCTATAAATATATATATTAATATCACTATAAATATATATATTAATATAACTATATATATAATATAACTATATTAATATAACTATATATATAATCTAACTATATTAGTCTAACTATATATATATATATTAATATAACTACATATTATGTTTTGAAGATCATTTAAAAGAATGGCCAATCCACTAAATGCCAAAATTTCAATTTCCCATGGAATTATACCTTGTATTGAAAACATGGGTCATTACAACCTCCCCCCTTAGAAATTATCTTCCATGAGAAGCCTTTAGGAACAATTAAAATATCACTTGACCTACAGCGATTCTGAAGTCTCATTCAAAGGGTCACATTGAGTTTCCAATATATAAATATTTATATACCATTTACATATAAAATATATTAGCTTTATCTAAATAATAACTAATATACATTTTATTTAAAATACCAATATATAAATTGTAATGGGACGGGTTATTAGAGGTCCATTACTTAGTAAAAATATGATGTTTGAGGTGTTCTGGGTGGTCTGGAAGGCCATCCCAGCTTCTCGGTGACTCCTAGTGGTAGCCTTGGTCTATCGGTCGTTGTCAGCCACCGGTATCTGTCAGCCACCGGTAGCTCTCAGCTACCAGTGGCTCTTGCCTACCCCCCACGGGTTTTCCAGTAGCGCCTCCTTTTTGCGCAAATTGGGTTTTAAACCCTGTTTTGACCCCTTTTAAGCCTGTTTTAAAGCCCAATAACGCTCATTAATGGTGTTTAATTAAGTGTTTGATGAGGTACCCTAGTGTGCGTCGGTTTAAACCGCCCCTAAATGTGGGGACCCTTTAATGGCATGTGGGGCCGTGTGGTCAACCCACGACCCCGTTCCTTACGCGGTTTCGCGTTATTATCTCAGTATCTCAACCGTCCCAGCCCTTATAAACTAAAGGGTTATCCCTGGGTTTATTTTTCTCAATTACCATGCGATTAATTCTTATGATTGTCCTTGAGTTCCCGAGGTCACACCCCTACAATTTGTGCATCCGTTGTTCCTCGCGCGTGAAGAGAAGCTTCGATCGTTGATCAATCAAGTAGTGGTTTCACCTTCGTCTCTCCCTTCTGCATACCATGCGGGGTGGGTACGCTACTGCTTCTTTAGAATAGGATGAACCAAACATTAATGAATATACTAAACAGATTTTAAAGAATTGGGGGGATGGGTGTGATCGATGATGATGCTCTGTTTTGATTAATGATTTCTGATTTGTACGGGCTTACGCCTACTAAAAATCATGGTCGTTGGTAGTATTTATCTATGCACTAATAAACCCTTACCTCTTGTGTTGGTCATGTAAAGGAAATTTTTTAATTACTTATATTTGGATAAATAAATTAAAAGCACTAGGATCAATCATTTTCAGTGATAACCCCGGTTAAAGTACAGCAGAATTGGAATCATGGAGTGTGTTAAATCTTTTAAATCTGAAAATACCAGCATGGGCCTACTTTGTATTGGTGTTAGTGGTTTGGTTTTTTTTCATTCACGGGCCATTTTCTGGGTGATGTGGGAGGGGATGGGATCCCCTGTTGTTAGGGTTTCGCTAGTTGTGAAAAAAATTTGAGGTTGTGTGGTTACTTTTCTTATATCACGAATTGGGGTGGAATCCTCTATTGTTGAGAAGCTGTTGGCTCCTGGATATTGGGGGACATGGGGATGTATCTTGGGGTTCTATTTGGTGCCAGTACTTTGAGGGATCTCCCTTATCCCTTTTTTTTGTAACTTTGCAATAGAACCGGGTGTGAATGCTTAAATTGTTGTTGGCTGTAAATTTTTCCCTTGGTTTGTGCTTATGCTGTCAGTTGCCCAGTAGTGCAGAAACTTATTTAAACATTATTACTGAACATGAAATCAAGTATGGGACATGGGGATTTGGTTTGGTGTGATTTGTGACTTGGGCATGGGTGTTTTTCTCATCTCTTATGAACTAATAGTAAGGAAAGTGTTCTTTAGGCTGGCTAAAGAAAAACCTAGATTGGGTGAGTGATTGTTACCTATACATATACTTGTAGTTTTTTTGTTTCTTATTCGTGCCCCACCAAAGTTGAGCACTTATTTCCGAACACCCCCATTTCATGGGGGGAGGTTGTTTTTCCAAACACTTCTATTAGTGGCTGGTTATTAGCTGCTTTCTGCTCCCTTTCCCGGATAGCCCAAGTATCTTCGGGCAGGTTGTGATGGCCTAAAGTCCATTATTAGCCCAAGAATCTTCAGGTAGGGTAGTGTGGTGGTTGGACCAGGTGTGTGCAGGTAGGTGGTTTCCCAAGTATCTTCGGGATGAGTCTCAGGTGTCTTCGGTCGTGGCAGCAGTTCTTCTAGACCCGGTGTCTTCGGGTGTGGTAGTGGTTGTTCTATCCTAGGTGTTTGCAGGCGTGGTTACGTGTGAAAGTTGGGGCCCAAGTGTCTGCGGGTGGGGTTTGGCAGTGGGACTGCAGTGAGGTTGTGGCCCAGGTGTGTGCGGGCAAGGTATGGCAGTGGGACTGCGATGAGAATGGAGGGATTGGTCTGATGCATAGGATGTCTTCAATAACTAGTGGGAAAGTGGCGTGGGGTACCCAAACATCGATGTGCTTTTATTATACATTACTTGACTTGAGTTATTTGGGGAGTGTGCCTTGGTGAGGCTTGGGTGGTTAGCTTCCTTGTCGGGTGTTTGGTTATATTTCTTTTCTCATAGGGCATTAGTATGCCTCCCTACTTGTGAACGAGAGTCTTTGGTTTTTCCCTACTGAGTATACTTGTATGCTCACCCTATGTATATAAAACTATTTTCAAGTTTCCAGGAGGACTTTAGGGATCGTGTTGGACCGTACTAGATTGGACCTTTGGGGCAGTTTCTGTTGTTGTTTTCCTTTTTCTTGGTATATTTTTACCTTTAGAGTTTGTGACTTGTATCTTTTACCTTTGAACATGCATATGGGAATGGTTTATTTTCAGCTGTATTTACATTTTCGGTTTTGGTGTTATGGGATTTACTATCTTATCTCCCGATCCTATTAAAATAAAAAGGGTAATTCCTTCCATTTATTGTGTAATTCCATACCCTTGGTGTTGGTCGCCACTCTGGGACCTATTGAAGGCGGGTTTCGGGGGTCATTATCTATCCTTCAACTTAAAGAAGTAAGGGTCTGGCAATCTGCTGACCCTTCCCTCCTTTTGGTGAAGGCGGGTCATGACATAAATATTTATATACCTATATATTAATCTAACTATATATATATATTAATATAACTACATATATATATATATTGATATACCTATAAATATATATATTAATATCACTATAAATTTATATATTAATATAAATATATATATATTAATATAACTATATATATATAATATAACTATATTAATCTAACTATTTATATATTAATATAACTACATATTATGTTTTGAAGCTCAGTTAAAAGAATGTCCAATCCACTAAATGCCAAAATTTCAATTTCCCATGGAATTATACCTTGTATTGAAAACACGGGTCATTACAACCTCCCCCCTAAGAACTTATCATCCATGAGAAGCCTTTATGAACAATGAGAATTTCACTTGACCTACAGGGGTCCTAAAGTCTCATTCAAATGGTCACATTGAGTTTCCAATATATAAATATTTATATACCATTTACATATAAAATATATTAGCTTTATCTAAATAATAACTAATATCCATTTTATTTAAAATACCAATATATAAATATTTATATACCTATATATTAATCTAACTATATATATATTAATATAACTACATATATATATTGATATAACTATAAATATATATATTAATATATCTATATATATATATATTAATATAACTATATATTACTATATGAATAAATATAACTAAATATATATATAAATAAATAGATATGTCATTAACTGGAGAACAAATCAATATGGAAGAGTGGTAAAGGATTTAGGTGCGAAAGGGAGAGGTCTTGAGATCAAATCTTGGTGGAGGCAAGGGCGCGCGCATGGGGGTGGATTTGGGGGCTAGAGCTGATAAAGGGGGTGGGTGTAGCGTTGATATAGGGTGGAGGGGGGTGCGTGCGGTCACTTGAGAGGTTGGAAAGCGCTGTTAAAAGGGGGGCTCAAGCGCTATAAAATCCCCCCCGATTGGTAGGTTTTTTTTAATTTTTTTTAATTTTTTTTAATTTTTTTTATTTTTTTTAAAAAAAAATATACTTTTATCAGTGCTAAAAAAAATCACTGATAAAAGGGGTCTTTTATCAGTGCTAAAAAGAAAGTGCTGATAAAGGACCCTTTTATCAGCGCTTTTTGGATCGTTAATAAAGGTGAACCCCCCCACCCCCATATTCTCCATCTTTAATAGTTCTTTTCTAGCACTGTTAAAGGACATTTTTAGCGATGATAAAAGGCGTATTTGTAGTATTAGACCTGGCAGACCCACAGTACGCGATGGAGAGTAGTACCTCAGCAGTTCAAGGTTAGTGGTAAGTTCCTCTGTGTGATGTGTTAGGCCCACTGTAATCGATAGATGAGGAGTTCTCCAGCAGCCGAGGTGTTCGAAGACGTGACTAGGGATGTTACTTGTTACTACCCCTAGAATAAATTTTGGTGTGAGTTGTCTTAACTTTGTGCTTGTGATTAAGGTTATGATATGTGGTACTTTACCTGTGTGGTACTTTACCTTCGTGGTGTTACCCTATGGTTTTTCTTTGTGTAATTCTAGGAGACCTTCAGGGTCTCGGTGTTCCTACTGAGTATCGTTATACTCACCTCTGCATGGGCATCACCTGCACCTTGTTGTATCTTGTGTAGACGAAGAGTAGTTGGGCTGAGGTTTGAGGGAGACAACACCTGGTGGTACATGGAGGAGACATACGTACGTGGTGTGATGAGGAGGTGATTTGTACCTACCCTTCAGGTAGGAACCTTGAAGGACGACCCAGTAGTTGTTTCCCTTTTCTTTCAGTTATATTGTACTTTCAGTTGAACTTGAACTTTTACAGTTGGGCTTGTATCCTAGCCCCTTTTTACTTTCATCACTCTTTTACTACAATAATTTAATTCACAGTTGGTTCTTGTTGTGTTCTTGGACCGTGTGTCTGTATAGGTTTAAAGGCAATTCCTTTCCGTTATAGGGAATATTCCTTTCAATGCTAGTCACATTCCCCTGGCCTATGGAAGGTGGGCATGGGGGTAGTCACAGCACGGGCCCTAGGGGACGGGTCGTGATAATAAATTTGAAACATTCACATGGAATTTTCTTTTTATCTATGAATGGTTGTTTATTATTTTATTGGATCGCATATATATATTTCTCATACAAAAATATTAAACCATGCATAAATAAAAAAATAATTTGATCACGATCCAATTATAATGGTTGATCTATTGAGTGAATAATAGATCAATATAGACCTTATGGGTAAAACCCTGAGTCATATCATGTCTGACTTGAGTTCCAGTGTTCACCCATTAAGTACGTTGAACTCCCTTTAGGTATTTTTCCATATCTCAATGCAATATGTTCCATCCTTTTTCCCTTCTCATTATAAAATAATACTCCCATATAAGTGAGGGGATCATGAGAATGAAAAATATATATAAATAATTTTACCTGGATGTGAAAGCCTTTATAGATATAATGAGACAAAATATGATACATGGATCATTATTTATTAAATAATTATTACCAATAAACACATTTTAATAATTAAATAAATAAATAAATAAAAACCACACATGCACTAGTCTGACTAAGGCTCGTGATCAGTCAGTGCACATTAAACTAGTGTAATAAAATTAAATTTTAAATTAATTATACTCTAGGGAATTTATTATTAATTAAAATAAGTTTATCTAATTTTAATTCATAATTAATAATTCTAACGGTCTTAGAAAAAAGTTAATACTTTTCAAATAATTAAAATATTTTATTTTGAATTTTTTTTAAATTTTATAGACTCTTGATCTTCAAAATAACCCTAGGATGGGTTTCTAGTTCATGAAGCTAACCAGATGGGGTGAGTGGGTTAAGCTAGCTTCCAGGTCGGGCGAGCAGTGACACCACATTAACTTTGCATGGTATGAGTGGGGTAGTCCACACAAAGCATGGTACTTCCAAAAAACAATTGTTTTTATAATGAATCATGTATCCCACATCAACATGAGTGGCCCCCTTTCCTATAGTGTGGTTGACCATTTGGTCAGCTACATTTATTTTTTTATTTTTTTTATAAATATAGTTCTGGAATATTTTCCATGGGACTTCAAAAAATGGTTTCCCCATTTGACTAGGATGAATGGTGGGACCACAACCAGTAATCATCCATCCACAACCAATTTCTTTTATATTACTATCCAACATGGTAGGTTATTCTATTTTTTTAGTTAGTCATTATGCTTGTGGTTTCCACATATCATGTGGACTCACTCCCTTGAAACTGTAGCAGTTCTGACTAAACCTTCATGCTAGATACTAGGGAACTCATTGGCGATGACAGCTATAATGATTTATACCCTCTAAACGCATTACTTTTTTGATTTGGTAGTTGAAGTTTTTCAGAGGAAGCTTGAGGAGGGTTTGGTAGAGTTGGGGATGAAATATTATTAATGTAGGTAGTTCTCAATGTGAATATATATTCATGTCATTATAGGTTGATTAAAATCTATCTGGTTGGTGATTCATTGATTGAGTTTCATATGGGGGTTATGTGCCAAATTACCTCATGATATGAAAGGAAAATTCATGACATGAATTAAATTGATTCCAAGGCCCCATGAAAATCTATAGATGTTTTTTAGGTTTTTGGTTTGAGTATTTCATGGATTGAACTAGATTCATCGCTTGAAATGGAGGGTCTCATGAAAATTCACGACATAAATATGTGATTTGCGATGTGAATGCAATAAGTTTTAAGTTGTTTATAAATATCATGTCTTGATCAGATTCTTTTGTTATTATCTTATTTCTCTAAATCCTTGTGAAAATACTAGGAATTTTTATATGATCATCCAACCCATTTCCTCTTTCTTTGATCCTTTTCTTTCAAAGATTTATCTTTAGAAATACACACTTAGTAAATCCCATTTTATTCCTTGTTTTATCTGGTTCCTCCATAGGAATTCTTGGTGGTGTTGGTGTTCTAATTTAGGGAGTGTTTGTGATATTTTTTTAATGATCCATTGGTGTGATCGAGGTTTATTTGAGGTTTTATTATGTGAATTTTCTCTTCCAATTGTGTCTTCTTCCCATTGTTGTATGCAGAGAATTAGAAATATTCTTTGAGGTAGGGGATCCTCGTTCTCTCCCCATTTATGTTCATGTGTGGTGATTTCATGATTTTTCCTTCCATTGGATGGATATCAAGGGTTTTATTAATGAAGATAATGAATTTTATTAACTAAAATTGATGGGAATAGGTACGAAACACATGTTTTAATGCTTAGATAATATTCCTAATGATATTTTTCATACTTATTTCTCCTGATAAAAATCATTGTTATTGGGATCCTTGCTTGTGTTGTAGTTAATATGTATGTGATACCCCTGTTTTATTTATTTGTTGATATCACCATAAATAAGAGGATAAAAATGTATAAATGGATAATGAATTGGTTTCCCATGGAAATTTGGAATTTGTATGAGAATAACCATGATAAATAATGAAGTAAAGTAATATAAGACCTTGAACCTAAATTAAATGTAGAAGTTGTGTTATGATGTTATGTGTGTTTGTTCTATTTGTGTTGTCTTATGTGATGTGGGATGTTTTTTGGTGATGGTAGTGACCAGATGGGTAGTGAAATAAGTGGGGGTAGTGATGTGATGTTTAGTTACCATGGGATGAGGTGTTTGGTAGTTGTGATGTATGGTAGTTGTGATGTGTGGTTATAGGAGTGAGATGGATAGGTTGTGCTAATATGGATTGGCATATGTTGTTTTGTGGAAGTGGTGGATATGGGATAGGTGATATATTATATGTGGTGTGGTTCTTTTAGTTTCCCAATTATCCAAGGAATAAATTTTAATACTGAAGAATGAAATGGAATGGGTTGATAAGTGAATAAAAATATTCTAGAATTGATGTGTGGTAATTGGATTAAGTAAATTTAATGACAAATTAATAGGTCATGTTAATGTGGATGAAATTTATTAGTAGATCTGAGTTAGTGGAAACTCATTAAATTTGGAAAATGTTGGAACCTATAGTTGAAAGTGGGAATGCATGGCTATGTGTGGTGGTTGTGTAGGGTGATTCATTTAGTGGTGATATTGTGTTGGTTGTGCACTAAAATGTTCATGAATGAGATACATGTAGATATTCATATGATTCATGGATTATATATTTAACATGTGATATTATATATATAGTGTACATTTTATAATGCATATGATGCATGTTTTTTTCATGCATGTGATGCATGAATGTGATATATAGATATGTGTGTGTGTGTGTGTTATTTATTTATCTCAAATTGTTTATTAATCAGTTTCAATCCATTATGAATGGATTAATTTATTTGTATTTATTTATTGTAATGAATTCAATAAATAAATACCATAATAGTAATAAATTCATATGATGCGTTATGAATTAGAGAAGTTGTTAACACCCTGTCGAATATCATGTATCCTCATGATAAGATCTTGGATCCATTGGATAGTGTACTCTCTCAGAGGTAGGGTGCTTTTGTTCATTACTTCTCTTGATCTTCTACAAACACTCTCTATGGAAGGAAGGTCAAAACTGATGTTGTTTGTGAATTCTAGGTATGTTGTTTTATAGTATTATTTACATGTTAATTATTAAAGAAAGATCTTATATTTTTTGGGTTTTCTTCCTGTGAAAATAGTCATTATATGATCATAAAAAACCCATCAGTGGTATCAGAGGATGGTTATTCAAGATTTATATGTGTTTGAATCACTAGTTTTCAAAGAAAAATAAAAAATATCATTTTTGTAAAACTGTGGGAGGATTAATGACCCTTACATAAGTTTCATAAAGGTAAATTGGATTTACCCTTATGTCGATAGGATACATAAAGTTAATACCCATACGTGAATTGTTATATAAAGGTAGGTATGTCTTTACCCTTATGTGATACCCTTAAGCAATACCCTTACATGACCCCATGTACACAAGGTCTGCATAAGGGTAACCTCATTATTACCTTTACACAAATGGGTTTTGTGAATGTAGTAACCTTATACAAGGGGTTTATGTAATGGTCATTGGAATTTTACCCTTACACATTAAGGTATTAGAGTCACTATGTAAAGGTATATGATGTTTAATTTTACACAGTGTATGAAATATTAAGAGTTCCCATATTTAAAGGTGTTATGTAAAGGTCATACCTTTACATGAGGGAGATACGTAAAGGTACTATATGTTTTACCTTTATATATTTCCTTTCAAATCAAGCAGCAGAAAGGTATCCTTTATATTACCTTTATGAAAAGCATCGGTTACCCATATATAGAGCACTTGTGTAAGGGTAAAGGGAGGATACCCTTACATAGAATAGGGGTATTGTGTAAGGGTAACTAGTAACTATATTTACGGATTATGTTTCAATATTAAATTATTTTTATGGTTTATAAATTATTTTTAAATCATAATAAAAGGTATTTTAGGATATTCTAATTTATAAGGAATTTATTTATTAATTAATTAATTATTAATTGTTTATAATTAGTTAAATAAATTTTTATAAAACATTTTTCCCAAATATTAAATGTTAGTATTTTAAATTACCTTTTGACATATTAAATATAATTCCATATGATTTATAAATGAAATTTTTATTTTGAAATCATAAGACGTGATTTAAAAAGTGTTTATAAATTAAAAAATATATGATATTTAGATTATATAAATTGTTTATATAATATATATTTAATTATAAATTTTTTATAATTAATGTAATATCATATATATTACATTTAATATAAAATATGAAGGGGTTCATATTTAAATGAATATAAAATATTTATATTCTTACTAAATTATAAAATGTTTATCATTAGAATTTATTTATGAGTAGTTCATAAATGTATCATGTTTTGGAAAATAAATAAATTGTTAATTTATTTGTTAAATTTCCTTGATATTCATGTTTATTAAATTTTTTATGAAATTTTAATAGTGTATACTCCCATTTATATAATAAATTGCTTCTAGGATAAATTCTTGCATATCATGCTAGTTTCTGATAACATAAAACTTAGTTTTCAACTACCTTGACCTCGGTTTGTAATTTAAGTTATGAGATTTAGAATCGTTTTTTGGCATTGTTTGTGAATATTGGGTATTAAATTTTTTAATAATTGAATCCTATCTTGATTAAAGTATCCCTGAGTAGAGGGACTTAAAGTCAGACCACCTACTTTTCTAGAGGCTTGCATTGGCTGGGAAAGTGAATGGGGTTTTCCATCTATCGCTATAGGCTTACTCCTATGGAGTTTGTCAGTGTCGTATAACTTTATGATTTTACATGAATCATTCATGTACCTTATGAATATTATTCATTAGTATATGTATGAATGTACTTGAATTTTTTGTGTTATTAACAAAAAATTGTGGGATGTGTAAAGATTTACACATTAGTGTGGTGTGAACCCATTAATTTAGTGGTTAGAATAGTAATTTCCAAAAACTAAATTGTTAGAAGTGTAAAAATACAAAAGGAAATAAAACATGAAAAGATAACAATTACATATGATATAATAGTTATGAATTTAATATGAATATTATTTATATTAAATTTTTTAAACCTTAAAAAGAAAACCCATCAAATACTAAGTGTGATATTCCTTCTAAAATAGAACTTTTAAAAATGTAACCATTAAACTGTGTATTTTCTTCCTGAGAAGGGTTCCCCTAAATTATATTATGTTAGGAAAGTAAGTGATATATATAACTAGATCATCTTTGGGTATTTTCCCCCAATCAAGGTTCCCTTGTATTTTCTTTTGTTAGTATATTCTTGGTTCTTTTTTTGGGTAACACTTAGCTAAGAAAACCTTGGGAAGGATAACAGAGGAATAAAGTTCATTTTATTCATATTATGGATTTAGGTAAAGGTTTATCCACTCAAATGTACAAGAGTCACAACTATTCTGATTGTGATGATTCCCTATCTAAATAATTATGTGATGATATAAACACCCTAGAAGACTCATTGCTTGGTGAAATATGGATCTTATCTCACTAAATAGATATTATGTATATGGTCATCAATTTTAGTGGGACATTTTCATTAAAATTACTTGATGAGAAGATATAATACATGATATTTATATGATAAAATCTATGTTGTAGTTAAATTCATCATCATTATCATCAAAATAAAATTTATATTAATCCTTAAAATGATAATCTTAAATTAATCAACTCCTAAGCCTCGTAACTTATGAAAAGATCTTGAGAAATAGAAATATTCTATATATTATAACATTTCTTTACTAAGTAACCAATTGTTTAAGTTTTTCAACAAAAAATAAAGATTCTTATAGAAGCATGGAATGATTCATTTAAGGTTTCAAAGGCACTGATTGCTGATTTTACTTAAGGAATTATAGTCTCATATACTCTATATTATTGGGTATATTAATGATATTAAATAAAATTTAATATTCATGTAGTGACTAAAAATTTATTATATGGATTATTCTAGTTAATAGATTTAATCTATTTTCATTTCTAAAAATGTTCCGGTAATATTGAAGAATTTAATAAAAGTTTATCCAATATTATCAAAGTGTTGAGAATAGATGAACTAGACATGTGGTGTTTAGATTCTTGTATTGTTTTGACAATAAAAATGGGTAAAGGATCAAAATGGAAAAATAAAGTTATTTGTAATGTCCCAAAAATATTTATTCAGGAAGGCAATTAAGGTTATTCGAAACCTAAGGGAATTATCAAGAAGGAGTAATGATTTCATATGATGTGGTTATCTTGAATACCTGAAGGGGTTTGGGAACTCCATGTAATTTCAATTTAAAGTATTACTGTTATAGAAATAAATTCGTTAATTTTGAAGGGTATATGATACTGAATATATACTATACAAGTGTTGTAAAACTATACGAGTTCAAAATCAAGTGAAGAATTAACTGGTCTTGTATTTTATATTCATAAGATAAAGTAAATAGTTACTACATAAAGTATTTGAATATAAATGATTTTATCAAGATAAAATGAATCTAAGTAAAATATGTGTATCTTTATCTTCTTTATCTTTTGTGATAAGAGAATATATTCTATAATAAATAGTTTTTATTAAAAAATTTGAGATGATTAATTGAATACACATGGTTTATGATTCATTAATTTCTATAAAATTATTATAGAAGAAGATATGAATAAAATTATTTATCGAGGATAAAATTGTTTATCCAAATATTTGTTAAAATATATGGGAATTTGTTCCCACCACCCATCAGTAGTATAAATTAATAAAGTCTTGTTTTCAAATGAATATATTACAAACACTTATAAAACCATATATAATATGGAAACAATAGTTTATTTGTAATATATTTCTATAAAAATGAAATAAATTTTATTTTATAAAACATAAAGTAGTTTATGTTGTGTTTTAGAAAGATATTACAAAGAGAATATAGTGTCAAAGAGGATAGTGGGAGTATTTTTGAACTTATAGAAGCTCAAAGTTAAAAAATAAAAATACTATACCATATTTAATTTTAGTGATTATTTAATTTATATCCTAAATACATAGGATATGGGACAGTAAAGAAAAATATAAATATCTACATTTAATTACAGTTAGAAAGTAAATATAACAATTAACAAAAGGATTACAGTGGTTCAGGATAATAATTATTCTTCACTTAATATCCTAAAGAGGCTTAGGATATGTGATGGTAAATAAAAAGTTAAAGAGTTTCATTTAGTAACAATAAAAGGTGAACAAAATTGTACCCTAAATCTTTATACTAGATAATACACAAATTGTATCACTTGTTATCCTAAAATACTTTAGATAATGGTGGTAAATATATATTTAAAGAGTTACATTATTTTCCTTAATATAATAGATAGCAATTTATACTAGAAATGTTTTAGGATATTTTGGTAAAGTAAAAATCTAAATAATTACATTATTTATATAAAATTTCAAGGAAAAAAGTTTGATAGAAAGGGTTTCAAGGATAATGATGATATTCTTGGAAATATTTCAATGTATAAGAAAATAGATAACATTTTAACATTTTATTTTATGAAGCTAATGATTTTGAATATAAGTTAAAATAGTTGAACTTACGGATTATTATTAATAAGTTTCACCATTATTCAAACTAGGTTTCTTCTTATGTGTTGCTCATTAAGAGTTTAGTGGGATTATTTTATTAGATGTCCATATAGGGATGTGATAGAAATTACATATGGATATAATGTTCAAAAAACATTACTGAAGAAACAACATGAGAGTCATATAAAATCTAAAGATATTAAACACTTAAGAGATTGGTTGTAATGGTTGTAAACATGCCATGAAATTATAATAAATTTGATATTAATTTATCATTCATTCATGTGTATTGAAACTTTACATGAATGGTCTAATGATAAATATCCACTCAAAGTAAAACATTGAGTTTTCCTTAATCGATGATCATCATAGAGTATTATGAGTTGTGATGATATGTTAATTTTGGATTGAAGATATTATTGTATCCATTAAAAAGGATTTTATATGAGATATGAAAAATGGATTCATGAGGTAATAAGTAGAGTCTTATTACATAGATTAATATGTGAAAGTATATCTCATGTAATGTTATACAGTCATAGATGTACTTAGGGGTGTATGTTTATTATAAATCCTTCTTACCTATGGTTGGTGAGATACCTATAATGAGAACCTTCATACTTTGATACCCTACTTGTGCAATTCAACACATGGACTTAGATAATATGAGGTTGTATGGGGATGTTGTTGATCATTTCATCAGTTAGAGTGCAACTAAGATGGGATTTGTTCACTTGTATAAAAATAAAAGACATACATCTCGTGATAGAATTATACTGAAGAAATGAATGTCCATGCTTAGTTAAAACACAATAGGTGTGTTTAATTACTTGGATGAGGGGTCATGTGATGTACTCATCTTTTTTATGGATGACATGTGATTTATTCATCAACTTAGTTTATTTCTAAGAATCAATAAAAATATGAGTTGGATATACTAGATTGACATGTTCCATGTCTGGTAGTCATTTGATGTTATGGAAAAAGGGACTATATAGGTATACATATGATGCATATGATACATATTGTGGTGTACATGTTTTACAAAGATATGAGTATGTTTTATGAAGACCACACCAGACCCCTTAGTAGATTGAGTAAAACTAATTCTTTTCTATAGGATTATTTTTTTCTTATATCTATGAAATTAGGATTTCATAGTCTTTTTCAATGTTGATAAGGCATGTAGGGTCACATAGTTATGCCCTGGGGTAAGGATAATTTTTTGGATAATTTTTTTTTCAAAATTAAATATTTTGATGAAAAACTATATCCGAAAGAGTTTGGATGGATTCAAAAAGAGTTGTGAAGTTTTTTACAAAGTCCTCATGGGATTTTAGTATGAGTGGGAGATTGTTAGATGTTCTATAAAATGTTCATTCATGAGATTCATGTACATATTCATATGATACATTGATTATATATGTAATATATGATATTATATATATAGTGTAAATTTTATAATGCATATGATTCATGTATTTTTAATTCATGTGATGCATTAATATAATTTAAATATAATATATATATATATATATATATATTATTTATTTTCATATAATGGTTTATTCATCAATTGAAATCCATTATGAATGGATTAATTACTTTAAATTTATTTATTGTAATTAATCAATCAATAAATACCCTAATAGTCATAAAATAATATGATTTTCTATGAATTGGAGTAGTCTCGAGCTTCGGATATATAAGAGGATGAGATCCTCTCATGTTAGGGTGTGTGGTGTGTGAAGAATATTAGCCTCTATTAAACTCTCTTCCTACCTAAAATTTATTTACATAATTTGATAAGGTACTAGAATCCTTTTATATATCAGTTATCCTCATGATATGATCATGGATCCATTAGCCAATGTACTCCCTCAAAGGTAGGGTACTTTTATTCGCTACTCCTCGTGGTATTTCAAAAACACTCTCTATGGAAGGAAGATCAAAATTGTTATTGTTTGTGAATTATAGGTACACTATTTTATAGTATTATTTACATGTTAATTCTTAAATATGTATTGCTTTTGTTTTGGGTTGTATTCCACTACAAATGGTCATTAGATGATCAAACAAAACCCATCACACAGGTTGTGATGGGTGTTGTATGGTGTAGTGGTGGTGATTTTGAGTACACTAGTGTAGTTGATATGAACTCATAGGTTGGGTATTGTGAGTTATATATATATATATATATCATGTATTTTATGTTATTTCTATATTATCCACACTCTATTTGGATAACCTTACCAAATATTAAATTTTTTTGGGTTCAGAGTGTTTTCCCCAATAAGATAACCTGGTTGATCATCATAGTATCAACCCAAAAAAGGAGGATAAGGCATGGATGAGGGATTTACATTTCTCTCAACTGAATATATTTGGTATGTACAAGGGGAGCATCTCTAACCTAAAGATAGAGTGCTGGTTGGAGGAGATCAAGATCACCTTCGGTTTGATTCGAGCTTGGGATAAGTTTTGGGTGCCGTTAGTAGTTAATTAGATATGAGTAGCTTAATTTCAATGGTGGAAAATATATCTTAGTGGTCACAAAGAGGTAGATGTGTTGTTGATAGAAATTTAGGATAAGTTCTATTTGGAATTCTTGTTGTCAATGATGAAGTCAGCATAGGGGAGGGAGTTTCTCTCCCTTCAGTAGGGGGTCATGGGTGTATGAGTACATAAGATCAGATTCAAGGACCTCCTACACTTTGATCATGATTCTTTCCCATATAAGGAGTTTCTCGTGAATATTTTCATGATCCAAGACAATTTCATATGTGTTTGTATAAGAATTGAGATGTGAGTCGATGGAGAAAGTTAAATTTTCAAGTTGTATGATTTTGTACATATTATCCAATAGACATACTCATGTTATCTGAAAAATAAGTATGAAGTTCCTTTGATAATATAGGATTATTGAGAGAGTGGTGAACTAGTGATCACTTTTTATTTTATAGTAATTTTTCTTAACTTTATAAGAAAACTTTTTCTAACCTATGAAGCTTGTTAGAGTTGTGATCCACTCAAATATAAATTTAAATCTCACCTTTAATATGAAATAAATATAAAGAGAGATTATCACGTTATATTTACAAGGTTTAGTAAATTTCCTACTTATTTCCATGTTGGTAATCCCCACCAACAAGGATTCTTTTACTAACTTTATTAAAAAATGTAAATTCATAGGTATAAATTGTTACTACAGCCCGATAATCATTACCATAGTTAACCTAAGTTTTACACCCAAAAATCAACTCTTATACCGTAGTTTTTTATACCCTCTAACTTTCCTTCTCATATCCAATTTCTTTATAGCTGTATATACCCCCAGCAATAAGTCCTTTTAGAAACTGGTTCTACACCCCCGATATAATATCTTCCCTTTTTCTTTTCTAATCCACTCTAGAATGATCTTATCTTCTTCCACAAGAAAGTTGTACCAACTTCACCTATGTACAAAATTCAAGATCTTCAATATCCCTCTTAAGAACTTGTTGTAACTAAAACTTCTTCCTAGTATTTGGAATACCAGGATAAACTCAATATGAATTTTTCCACACTTTGAATAAAAAAAATATTTAGAAAAGGTATTTATAATTTACTTTTTCTAGTGAGTCTCTATATAATGACTCTGTCTGGTATATCATCATCTGATGTTCCTATGATCACTACACATTCTTCAGGTAAAACATGTTTCAATGGATCTCATTTAGTATCCCTTTATCCATCTATTTAACTTCCTTCAACTGAGTAGAAACTCAATCGACAACTCACATTGATTTTTCTTTAACTAATGGAACTCAGTTATATGTTCTTATGATCAATGATCCTTGATCTAATGATCCTCTATCTGATTTTATCAGTAACACCCCAAGGTTTTTAAAATAAATTTAGAATTAAATTTTATAATCTATCCATTAAACACAACTCTACCTCTTCTATGTTTTGAATTTCGAAAAATGGTCATCTAGAGTTGTGTTTAGTAAGTCATTTGGAGTTTGATAGAACAAACTTGATTTTTGGTGAATAGTAACATACCCTTATGAATAGTAATATGAATAGTAATATGACCCTTATTAATAGTAGATAATAATATTATTTTATTTTCTTAAGGCAATAAGATAATGAGATCTTAATTATTTTTTCAATGAGAAATAAAACTAATTGCACTTTAAGATTGTTATTTTTCGAATTAACTATGACCTTATTTAAAAATTAAATTAATAATATTTATAAATTGTTTTTGAAAAATTTATTTCACTTTTGAATTCTACACGTCGAAAAATGGTAGGGGTGAATTTTTGGGATTTTTCTAAAATACAAGGATTTTTCATGAATAGTAAAAATACAGTTTTGAGTTTTTGGTAGTTTAATGAAATCATAATGATATAATAATTAAATATAAAAGTATGGTTGTCTTGTGTATAGTAACTTATGTCATGATGTGTCCCAAGTGGCTAAAACCATGGGTAAATACCATGGGAAAGCCCATGGTTTGACAAAAACCACAAATGAGGTGTCCCTTAGAAAATATTAAACAATTACCTCTCTTTTTCTATAAATACCCACTCATCCATTCTTTTTCTTTCATTCCAAATCCCTCATCCTATAAGCTCTGTTGGTTTTACCTCTATAGGAGTCCTCCAAATGTGTCCCTAGTCCCCCAAGGTCCCATACTTCAAGATCTAGGAGTTATTCTACAAGGTAAGGGAATCCCTCATTCTCTTCTTTAAGTCGACAGTTCTTTTATGTTAGCTATTTGAAATTCCTTTCTCATATGTTGGGGTTTGATTTTATTTATTCTTATTACTGTCCTTTTTATTTAAATATGATGATATACCCTTTTGTTCTCATCATTTTATTTTATGAAATTTTAAGTGACGTCGTTAGGCTGCTGAATTTTCATAAGGGATCTCTTAACTTTTCTTTTATTTTCATGGTCATCTCTTTTATTTTTCTCTCCTCAACTAATCTATAAAGAATGATCATGATAACTCCATTATCATATATATACTTGAATTATATCATGTTAATGGAAGAACCATAATAAATATTCTTACTCCCTCCCTTTTATTTTTTATAAACGAAATCGACATCCATGAGGTTCTAATTTATAGCCTTCGTGGATGACGAAGTTTCATTCTTCAATTTCATATTCATTATGGGTCATAAAACCATATTTATGGTTGAACCAGACTATAACATATGTATGATAACATAATTAATATTCAGGAACCAGAATATGTACATATAATTAAGTTATATGACAAAACTAGTTCATAATAATCCAAATACCGCCGAATAATCGAAGTGGTTGTCATCTAATGATTCTTCCTCATTCCATGTAACCAAATGATAGAAATGACCATTACCAATTATTTATATTTATAAATAATATATAATTCCAATCCTGGATATTTATAAACTTTCCACATGAACTCCATTACTTAAAAACAAGTGAACCGATTATAAAAATAATGAAAATGAACACCCCAGAACAATTAAATTCAATATAATAACTTAGAAATAAGGGTATAAATGAACTAAAAAAATTTTGATAAACTAAATACATGTCTAATAGGTTCTTAAATAATTTATTAATAAGTATAATTTCATATTCCAGGATCTTAAGTTCAAGATAGGAACACGTTTGAAGTTAAGGTAAGGGATTTCTCATCTCACTTTCATTTCTGTGAGATTTTCATTATTCGCCACATATATCTTATATGTGGTATATGTGTACTTCCATTTGATATATAATAACATGATTCTCTTTATATTCATGTTATTCAATTATTAAATTGATATGTATTAAGTTATGGTCATATGATTTGACCGATCACGTTGTTGTAAGGGACTTTGTCTCAACTACCTTTTCGTTGTGACTAACTTTGTATTGTGCACCTAATAATCCTTATGTGGTGTACCTACTACCCATTTGAGATCACTTTTCATTTGAAATTATATTTATATTAAATATCCATAATCTCATGTCATTTATATGTTTTTTGTCTAAATCTTATACCATCTTACATATGGTGTTTATTTGGAAAGTTATTTTAATTATGGAAAAATTGATGAATCTATATACTCTACTATATACGGATATTGAAAAGGATTATTTATCTTGTATTGAATAAATTTATAAATAATTTTTGGGACATGCAGTGTAAAGTGGGTCATGTTATAGCCTCTCAATGCATCGGTAGGTCTCATGAGACAAAACAGTTTGGCGAAAAACCCTTCGAGTTTGTTTCCAAAAATCAGAAGGGTTTCTACCCATAGAACTAAACCGTTTTTACGGTATTATGGTTTCATGTGACAGATACATGATGTCTAATTAATAAGAATTCTCTTTATTCATTATTATTCATTATTATTATCCATGAGTTTTTTACTATAAAAAAATCTATGGATGAAGTTTCATTCTCAGTTTATTAATGGCATTAGTTATTCATTTATTCACTATGCCATATTGATTTTGTCAGATTGATTGTGATTCACTTATTATTTTACTCATTATTCTACTATTTGTAACCCTTACTGAGTATTTGATCTCACCCCTTTCATTTTCTATCTTCAATAGGTGATGAAGAGAAGATCTTTTATTGTGTTCCTAGGGATGACGTTTTTAGTTTTTGTTATGTATTGTATTTTGTAAACTTTTCCAGTGTAATTTGAGTAACATCTATGTATCTAGTTTATTCAATACTACTAAACTGATCGTTCCTTCAGGATTTTCATTCCTTCTAACCATGCCAATATCACAAGTAATGCACCAGCTCTATCCTAGAGGGGTCAGGGTGTTACAGTTGTTATTAGAGAAAGTTTAGTAGAAAACTTGGAAACTAGAGTAGGAAATTTGTAGTAGGGAACAAATCCCTAAGGTAGTATATGAGGATTAACATACAATAAAGTCCTGGTATTTTAGTAAGGAATAGATTATGTGTATATTTTAATCAATACGTCCATGTCAGGATATGAACAGGTAGAGGCGGCTCTGGCACAGACGTATCTAGGGGTAAAACCTGAAAACACTTCTTTGAGCTAGACTCGAACGGGAACTGGTGCACGACAACGGGCCTTGCTAAACTCTTGGTTATGACACTCCCAGGGGATATTCTTAGGATAATTCATATTTTCTTTACAATCCATTATGAAGGAGTTAATGTAAATTTTTCCTCAGAGGAACCGTGTTTATAAGATTAGCTATGCATAGAATTTCAATCTATGTTGAGTGCTTTTATATTTGAGATTCATAAACTAATCTAGTGTATCCCATTATTTAGAAATGGCATCTAATGGAATAAGGGGAATCAATACTTATGGGCAAGGTAGGTATCTCCCTACTGAGCAAGTCAACATAGTCAATGTTAGAGAATATCAGATCACGTCCATATTGGGACAACTTACTCAAGTTGTAACGAATAACCATTCAACACCTGTGTTGGATCATTTCATGTGGTAGAAGCCCCCATATTTCAGCGGGACTACTAATCCAATGGTTGTTGAGCAATGGATCAAGTACCTTGAAAATATATTAATGGAATTAAGATGAAATGAAAATTAAAAGGTAGTATTGGCAGTATATTGTCTCAAGGGCGACGCTGATCAATGGTGGTCCCTAATTCAAAATACCACGAAGGAAGAAGAGATAGAGGATATGTAATGGAGGAATTTTAAGGAAATATTCTTCGAAAAATATTTCCCGCGTGAGCAATGAACTAAAATTAAGAGGAAATTCCTTGGCTTAAAACAAAGGGAAGAAGACAGTGTTGTAGAGTATGAGGCTACCTTCCCAGGGCTAGCCAGATATGTCGTGGATTACGTACATGACTCAGCAGACAAGATTGATCATTTATTTGAAGGTCTTGAGCCAAGTCTTTGAAGGGCACTGGCTTCTCAATCATTTTCATCATATGATGAAATTGTATCAAGTTCCATCAAAATAGAGAAGGAATTTTATAGATCAAATTTTTTCAAAGGAAACCAATATAATAAGTTGTATTCTAATAACAAAGGAAAAGTAGAAGCACCAAAGAAGAGAAAGGGAACGAATAGTTTCCCATTATGCGAGAACTGTGGAAAGAATCATCTCAGGAAATGCTTTAAAGGCATGTGAGTCTACTATAACTGCAGAGAAAAGGGTCATCGATCTGATGAATGAAAGGGTAAGAAACAATTCAATGATATTCAATGATACAATTGCATAGATATGGGACACTTGAAAATGAGTTTCCTAAGTGACAAGGAAACATGCCTCCGAAAAATCCAAGAGAGAAAGGGAGAGCCTATGGGATTACAACCGCAGAGGTTGATGTTTCTAGTGATGTGGTGGAAGGTACTTTAATTGTTTCCTCAAACTTAGCCAACACTTTATTTGATTCTGGATCATCACATTCATTTATATCCTCTAAGTTTGCCAAGAAAATTAGATATGTCCAATTTGATTTAAGAAAGGATTTTTCAGTCAAAACTCCCATGGTATGTATCATTGCAACAAAGGGATGTCGACTAGTCCCCCTCCAAACACCAAAATTTTCTTTAGATGCTAACCTTATCATCATACCCATGACTGAATTTGATATAATTCTCAGTATGGATTGGCTGTCAAATTATGATGCGGGGATTTATTGAAAGAAAAAGGAAGTTAATTTTTTTGAAAATGGTGTATAATCTCTTATCTTTAGAGCGGAGACTTTGCCACCTGACTCTTATCTAGACCCACCCCTAGTAGGTCTATTGAATGAAATTCTTAGAGAGGAAGAGAACCAAATATCTATGGGTGAGGAAAGAAATATTCAAATTGAAGATATGCATATACTGAAAGAATACATTGATGTGTCTCTAGAGGATTTTCCTGGACATCCTCCTAAGCGAGAAATTTAGTTTTCCATTGACTTAATTCTTGGTGCAAGACCTATATCAAAGACCCCATATAGAATGGCCACTTTAGAGTTAGTAGATAATAAGAAACAACTAGAAAAGTTAAGTGACAAAGGATCTATTCGACCTAGTGTTTCTCCATGGGGAGCCCCGGTCTTGTTTGTAAAGAAGAAATATGGATCCATGAGGCTATGCATTGATTACAGAGAAATAAATTCTATTACAATAAATAATAAGTATCCTCTAACCCGTATTGATGATTTATTTGACTAAATTCATGGAGCACAATACTTTTCAAAGATTGACCTTCGATCTGGATATCATCAGTTGAGTGTGAAGAAGAAAGACATTCCGAAAACAGCGTTTCGAACCTGGTACGGGCATTATGAGTTTACAGTAATGCCTTTTAGATTGACTAATGCACCCTCTGTCTTCATGGATCTAATGAATAGATTTTTAAAGGAATATATCAATGATTTTTTAATGGTATTTATTGATGATATCTTGCTATAATCCAAAATATACAAAGATCATGAAAATCACATGCGCATTATCCTGAATACTCTTAGAAGACATGAATTATATGGGAAGTTTAGCAAGTGTGAATTATGGCTTCAGGAGATTTCTTTTCTTGGCCATATTGTCTCTAAGGATTGAATCCTAGTTGATCCTGTGAAGATAAAGGCAATCCAAGATTGGACCACTCCAACAAACATAACTGAGGTACGTAGTTTTATTGGCTTAGCAGGTTATTATCGGCGTTTCGTGCAGAATTTTTCCCAACTTGCTAACCCGCTAATGAAGCTCACACGTAAAGGGGTTAAATTTGTTTGGACAAAAGATTGTGAAGATTGTTTCGAATAACTAAATAGAAGATTAGTCAATGCTCATATATTGACTCTTCCATCGGGGAATGACGAGTTTGTTATTTATAGTGATGCTTCAAAGAAAGTACTTGGTTGTGTCCTTGTGCAAAATGATAGGGTTATTGCTTATGCATCACGATAGATAAAAATTCATGAGCAAAACTATCTTACTCATGATCTTAAGTTAGCCATTGTAATCTTTGATTTTAAGATATAGATACATAATCACTATGGTGAAAAATGTTAGATTTATACTGATCACAAGAGTTTGAAGTATATTTTCTCACAAAAAGAACTCAACATGAGGCAAAGGAGATGGCTTTAAATACTCAAGGATTATGATTGCACGATACACTACCAACCGGGGAAGGAAAATAAGGTGGCATATGCTTTGAGTAGAAAGGATAATGGAGTTTTGAACAAGATGAGAGTTGAAAGGGATCCTATTTTCATGGATCTAGTAAAGATGGATATGGGAATAACCATGGAAGGTGAAACATCAATGATTTTTCAAATGGTTTCCAAACCATCTTTACTAGAAAGGATACAAAGTTCTCAGGCTGATGATGAAGAGTTTCAAAAGGAGATTAAAGTTGTAAATGATGGTAGATTGAGTGACTTAGTATATGAAGATGGAATTTTGAAATTTGGGAAGAGACTTTGTGTTCTCGATATAACTGATCTAAAAAGGGAATTGTTGGATGATGCTCATAGTTCCAATTTCTATATACACTCTGGTAGCACTAATATGTATAGATATTTGAAGGAACATTTTTGATAGGACAACATGAAGGGAGATTGCTGATTTTGTGTCAAGATGTATGGTTTGTCAACAAGTGAAAGCTGGAAGGCAACAGCTTGTAGGAGTATTGTAACCTCTTCCCATACCTGAGTGGAAATGGGATAATATCATGATGGACTTTGTCATGGGACTACGAAAGACTCCTAGAAGGAATGATGCAATATGGGCCATTGTTGATCATCTTACCAAGTTAGCACATTTTCTTGCTATAAGAGAAGATATACCACTTGAACGTCTAGCAAGACTATATATTAATGAAGTTGTGAGAGTTCATGGAGTACCCCTATCGATTGTTTCTGATTGTGATCCACATTTTACATCAAAATTATGGAAAAGTCTTTAGAAGACCCCAGATACTAATCTTCATTTGAGCACTGCCTACCACCCACAAACTGATGGACAATCAAAAAGGACTATTCAAACATTGGAAGACATGTTGAGGTCTTGTTCACTTTATTTTCAAGGCATGTGGGATCAGTATTTACCTCTCGTAGAATTTTCCTACAACAATAGCTTCCATTCAAGTATTCAGATGGAACCCTATGAAGCATTTTATGGGAGGAGATGTCATACACCAAATTGTTGGGATGATGTTGGTGAAAGAAATCTCATGGTCCCATAACTTATTGAAAAAACAACGGAGAAGGTGAAGATTATCCAGAACCATATCAAAATAGCTCAAAGTAGGCAAAAGAGCTATGAAGATAACCGAATGAAGGATTTGGAGTTTCAAGAAGGTGATCATGTTTTCTTAAAGGTATCTTCATGGAAGGGTATTATACGATTTGGTAAGATGGGAAAATTAAGTCCCAGGTACTTCAGACCTTTTGAAATTTTGGACCGAATTGGAGCCATAGCTTACCGTTTGGAAATGCCCCCAAGTCTCTCCAAGGTTCACAATGTGTTCCACGTGTCAATGTTAAGAAAGTACATGCCAGACCTAATACATGTACTCACTTATGAAGAAGTAGAACTTGAGCCATATCTATCTTATTATGAAGAGCCTATCAAGATTCTTGATACTAGAGAACAAGTATTGAGAAATCGGACGACTCGTCTGTTAAAGGTTCTACGGAGGAACCATAAGATGGAGGAAGCAACATGGGAGCCTGAGGAGCTTATGTTAAAGACATACCCGAATATTTTTAGGTAATATTTTGTGAATTTCGGGGACAAAATTTTTTTAAGGAGGGAGAATGTAACACCCCAAGGTTTTGAAAATAAATATAGAATGCAATTTTATAATCTATCCATTAAACACAACTCTACCTCTTCTATGTTTTGAATTTCAAAAAATGGTCATCTAAAGTTGTGTTCAGTAAGTCATTTGGAGTCTAATAGAACAAACTTGATTTTTAGTGAATAGTAACATACCCTTATGAATAGTAATATGACCCTTATGAATAGTAAATAATATTATTATTTTGTTTTATTAAGGTAATAAGATAATGAGATCTTAATTCATTTTTCAATGAGAAATAAAACTAATTGCACTTTAAGATTGTTATTTTTCAAATTAAATATGAATTTATTTAAAAATTAAATTAATAATATTTAGAAAATTATTTTTGAAAAACGGATTTCACTTTTGAATTATACACATAGAAAAATGGTAGGGGTTAATTTTTGGGATTTTTCTAAAATACATGAATTTTTCATGAATAGTAAAAATACAGTTTTGAGTTTTCGGTAGTTTAATGACATCATAATGATGTAATAATTAAATACAAAAGTATGTTCTTCCTGTGTATAGTAACTTATGTATTGAGGTGTCCCAAGTGGCTAAAACCATGGGCAAATACCATGGTCAATCCCATGGTTTGACAAAAACCACTAATAAGGTGTCCCTTAGAAATTATTAAAAAATTACCTCTCTTTTTCTATAAATACCCACTCATACATTCATTTTCATTCATTAAAAAACCCTCATCCTCAAATATATGGTGGTTTTACCTCTCTAGGAGTCCTCCCAAGGTGTCCCTAAGCCCCCAAGATCCCATCCTTCAAGATCTAGGAGTTATTCTACAAGGTAAGGGAATCCTTCATTCTCTTCTTTAAGTCGACAGTTCTTTTATGTTAGCTATTTGAAATTCCTTTCTCATATGTTGGGGTTTGATTTTATTTATTCTTATTACTTTCCTTTTGATTTTAATATGATGAGAAACCCTTTTTTTCTCATCATTTGATTTTATGAAATTTTAAGTGATGTCGTTAGGCTGCCGAATTTTCATAAGGGATCTCTTAACTTTTCTTTTATTTTCAAGTTCATCTATTTTATTTTTCTCTCCTCACCTCCTCTGTCCAAATGATCATGATAACTCCAGTATCACCTATATACTTGAATTATATCATTTTAATGTAAGAACCATCATAAATATTCTTAATCCCTCCCTTTTATTTTTTATAAACGAAATCAACATCCATGAGGTTCAAATTTATAGCCTTCGTGGATGATGAAGTTTTGTTCTTCAATTTCTTCTTAATTACTGGTCATGAAACCATATTTATGGTTCAACCAGACTATAAAATATTTATTATAACATAATTAATATTCAAGAACAATAATATGTACATATAATTAAGTTATATGACAAAACTAGTTCATAATAATCCAAATACCGTCGAATAATCAAAGTGGTTGTCATCTAATGATTCTTCCTCATTCCATGTAACCAAATGATAGAAATGACCATTACCAATTATTTATGTTCATAAATAATATATAATTCCAATACTAGAGATTTATAACCTTTCTACATGAACTCCATTACTTAAAAACAAGTGAACCGATTATAAAAATAATGAAAACAAACACCCTGGAACAATGAAAATCAATATAATAACTTAGAAATAAGGGTATAAATGAACTAAACAGAATTATGATAAACTAAATACATGTCTAATAGGTTCTTAAATAATTTATTAATAAGTATAATTTCATATTCCTGAAGCTTAATTTCAATATAGGAACGCGTTCAGAGTTAAGGTAAGGGGTTTCTCATCTCACTTTCATTTTTGTGAGATTTTTATTGTTCACCACTTATTTCTTGTATGTGGTATATATGTACTTACATTTGATATATAATAACATGATTCTCTTTATATTCATGTTATTCAATTATTCACTTGTTATTTATTATGTTCTGGTCATATGATTCAACCAATCACATTGTTGTAAGGGACTTTGTCTCAACTACCTTTTCATTGTGACTAACTTTGTATTGTGCACCTAATAATCCTTATGTGGTGTACCTACTACCCATTTGAGATCACCTTTCATTTGAAATTATATTTATATTAAATATCCATAATCTCATTTCATTGATATGTTTGTTGTCTAAACTGTATACCATCTTACATACGGTGTTTATTTGGAAAGTTATTTTAATTATGGAAATATTGATGAATTTGTATACTCTACTCTATACATATATTGAAAAGGCTTATTTCTCTTGTATTGAATTAATTTATAAATAATGATTTGGACATTTAGTTGTGGGTGGGTCTCACTATATCCCCTTGATCCATCGGTAGGTCTCATGAGACAAAACAGTTTGGCGACAAACCATTCGAGTTTGTTTCCAAAAATTAGAGGGGTTTCTACCCATAGAACTAAATCGTTTTTACAGTATTATGGTTTCATGTTCCAGATACATGACGTCCAATTAATAATCATTCTATTTATTAATTATCATTTATTATTATTATCCATGAGGTTTTCACTATGAAAAAATCTATGGATGCAGTTTCATTCTTAGTTTATTAATGCCATTAGTTATTCATTTATTCATTATGACATATTGATTATGTCAGATTGATTATGATTCACTTATTATTGTACTCATTATTCCGCTATTTGTAACCCTTACTGAGCATTTGAGCTTACCCCTTTCATTTTCTACCTTCAACAGGTGATGAAGCGAATATCTTTTATTGAGTTCCTGGGGATGCCATTTTTAGTTTTTGTTATGTATTGTATTTTGTAAACTTTTCCAATATAATTTGAGTAACATCTATGTATCTAGTTTCTTCAAGACTACTAAACTGATCGTTCCTTCGGGATTTTCATTCCTTATAACCTTGATAATATCACAAGTAATTCACCATCTCCATCCTATAGGGTTCATGGTGTTACATTATCAGCCCAATGATTCTATGTCGGATGAAGAAGGATCGGTCCGATGAACTCTTATTCAACTAGGTTGGAACATTAGTTGGATTCTCACATCAAAATAAATTTATTAATTCCATTCCTCTACATGTGTTTTAATAGTGTTCATATAAAAACATTTCCTATATTATTTCACCCCTTTATATTGGTGTGTACCTTTAGAATAAATTTGTGAACTCAATTATATTTTCTAGCTCAGCTAAAATTCAAATTTTAAATTTTTGAATCAATTAAACATCATTGGCCCTTATAAAATCCTCTGTAACATTCTCAAATAGATCTGAATGTTCTTAACCCCCCCCCCCCATTATTTTAACTTCCTTAAACTTAGTGTTATATAACTTCAAAAAACTTACTTAACCTCAACAAGATATAAAATATTTCATGCTCGGCTTAACATCATCATGGTTAAGGACATTACAAAGTGTTTGTAAATCTCCTTAGAATTCCTTTTTCCATTTAAACATCTATATCTTACTCCATCCAATGGAATCAAAAAAATATTTGAGCAATAGACCTTTATTTGGTTTCTCTTTGTAAGTAAACCTCTGTATGATGTGATTACCATATCTTTTTCATGTTATTTCAACATTAACTGTATTTTTTGGATCATTAAAGTTTTTTTCTGAAATACCTTGAACCATTGAAACTTCATAGATTTCTACATCAAGTACTCTACACTAGTTATATATATATAAAAGATTTTACATACTATCCTATATTTGGTATGCTTTATACATCACTTCATGTGATAAGGGTCCTTGTACTTCTTCTTCTGATGATCTTTGTTATAATCTATATAAAGTCACCTTTTGTTGGAGTGGCCTTTATGAACGTATTAGAATGACCTTTACATAATGCTTATTATACATTTAGTTATGTACCTTTCTTAAAAATTTCCTTTATCTATCCTTCACTATTCTATCCATATATCAATAAATTAACCTTTTTTAAATGGAATCCATCTGATAAGAACTTCTCTAACACTTATATCTAAAAAATATTTATCAAAACTTTGTAACTAATATTACATATATTTCTCTATATAATTACATTATCAATCTATCCTCTATCATATTATTCTATGACTTGAACTTCCACTTCTTTTGCTATTGTGAATCTCCCCCTTTTACTTATTTTAACAGAGTTAGAAAATATACTTCTTAACCTAATAACTTGAGTATGTTTGTCTGATAATGTGCATAATTACATACATCCTAAAACAAAAACTTTCTCCATGGGCCCATTTCTAACTTTTTTTACTAACTCATACAAAATTGGATTGGATCATGAAAATATTCATGATTTTTAATATATTCGAAGAATAGATATTCATTGTATGAATTTTTAAGTAATGTTTCCTAATATAATTAAGTAAAATTTCTTACACCTTATAAGGAAAGTTCCTGAAATCTCTTCTCTAAAACTTCTCCAACTTTGTTAAGTAACTTTTCTAATAAAAAACATATTTAAATATTGAAAAAAAATACAACCAAAAAACTCTTTGACACAACAATCACCCCCTTTGTGTTTACTATCAATATCCACATAAAACATTAAACATATTCAAATTCAATATGTGTGCTCAAAAATTTCTTCATCAAGTTTTAATCTCCTTTATCCCCTAATTTATTTCTCCCCTTACTGGAAATAAAATTGAAATGGGTCATCTACTTATATTTCATTATCTAATAATATTTTAATCATTTTCAAGAGAAAAATAATATCTCATGAGTTTATTAACAAATATCCTTTAACTAAACAACTCTAATTATACATTGTTGATCCCGATGTAGAAAACAATAGTGTATAATCAAGGTGACCAATTTTTTCCACAAAAAAACTTCCATGTAATACTTTCTTTATACTTCTTACAACATATTTATATTAGGGGAAATTTGAGTTAGTTCATTATGATAAATCTTGTACCCATATCAAAAAACATATCAAAATATTTTAATTGTATATACACAACTTCCACAACACATCATCTTTACTATCATCCTTACTTTATCTTTTTAAGAAAATTGTGATGCTCTTACCTCAACTTCATATTTTATCCTCCTCATGGGTATCACTCCATTCTTTACCATGGTTGAAAATTTTTCATGATTGATATTTATAATTTTTTTAACACTTTTATGGCACTCATAAACTTTATTACTTATTCTCCTTAAATTCCCCTATGGTTAATACAAATAAAAAAGTACTTTTGAGAATGAGGAACCTAAATGTTCTTTATAAGTAACATTCAGATTGATAATATTAATTCAGTCTTAAATTCTTCTTCTTATTCTTGGATTTTTCATGGGATGAACTTTCTTTGTTATAATATGTAGAATCTTCAGATAAAGAGGTTTTATTCTCTTAAGTTTTCATAAAATCTTTATTACCATGAGTTTTTGAAATCCTTGTCATTATTTCTTCATGGGCTGGTAAAATAGCTAAAAAAATTGTAACATGATAATATTACTCAAACCTTTTGTATTTTCTTTTTTTTTGAAAATTTGACATTCTATTTGTTGATAACATCTTATCAACATTATTCTCATTTTCTAAAACCTATTTCTTTACTTTTTCTTTAGCAGGATTTTTTCCCTCCTCCATATTTCTATCCATACTTATTTTTTTGGAAAAAAAACTAAGCACTCCTTAAATTACTCAACATTCCTTCTCTCCTTTAAATACTCAACTTTCATACATTTCTCAACTTTCTTAAAATTATCACTTTTTTTCTTAAGGAAATATCATTATTCAACTCCTAAGCTTTATTTTTATCCTCGTTGTATTTTATTGTAATGTTTTTATTGTTTTTTCATTGTAGTTCCCCCTTGATTCATACATTTTTTCTTGTACTGAAATGATGTGCCAATATGAGTATTATCTATGATGTAAAACTCCACAACACTAATAGTAACTATGAATCTTTATCTTTTAGGCTGATCGTAAAACTATTCTGAATTATTTTGTTATTTTAATTTTACAAACTATGAGAAATTTTTTTAGGGGAAAATTTTATTAAATAATTCCACTCTTTCATCATGGGAGATTATTTATCACAATTATTAATTTTTTAAATTGAATTGTTAATATAATTATATGTACATTGATATTATTTAGTAATAAAACTATCATGCATCTATGAACAATTCTTTTCACCATCTTGATAATTTTCACATTAAAACTCAAATGATCTATTGAAGTCTTCTCTAATCTTTCTTAATTTTCTTTATGTTGTAAGAAACATTTATTGTGTTTTTAAAAACATATCTTTTTTCTCAACTAAAATTTCTTTTAATTACATTTACCATATTCTAAAATTTATCCAACTTCAATATGTTCTTCTTACATTACACAATAACTGTAGTTTCTTCCATGTTGAGATTCTCCTGCTTAGATAAATTTTCTTCCCAAGCCTTCATCCTTCTTTAAAGATCACCAATTTTCATTTTTTGGGGGATAATAACATTGAGATCTATCTCCTCATTTTTTATTCACTCACCTTTCTTAAAATTTATCACCTTAACTTCTTTCTTCATCTTTATTCTTCTCTTATTGAGTTGTTTATTTTACTCAAGTAATGCTTCCAAATTTTATTTTAAAATACACTCAATTTTTTCTATCTCTTTATCATCATAATTATGGCCTAATGTAGTACTTCATTTTCTAACATGATCTAAGAAGTTAACATGAAAATATAATTCATTTTTGTATGAAGTATCATCTTTATCTCTTTTACTGAACAAAATTTTCTTCTTATTTTAAGGAAAAAATTTCTTATGTCTCCGCCACTTCTATTTCTGAGAATTTTAATCTTTTTATTCAATCTCTAGATATTTATATTTCTTCTTATGATAATTTTGTTTAAAATGAACTTTTTCATTATAATTCCAAAATATAATAGAAATTTTACCTTTTAATGTTCCCTTATTGTATCTCTTAGAAAGAATATAGATTATTTTTTTGAAGTCCTCTTATTTTTCTGAATCATTTGATTCTTCTATAGCATATTTATCTCTAAGTTTACCTTTTAAAAAATCTTCAAAATATAGTTGTTCCTTATCCTTATTCTTCAATACTATTCTTTTCAACATCCCATATTCCAAAATAATATTCTAAAGTTTATATAGAGATGAATAATCTTGATCTTCTAAAACTGACACTTTGGCATCAAATCTATCTATAAAGTTTCTCATTAGTTTCTTGACGATAGTATAATCATACAACTTCTCACCAAAACCTCTGATATTTCTAATAATCTAATTAAATCTTGTAAATTATTCATAAATACTTTCTTCACCAGCTATCTTAATATATTTAAATATTCTTCTCCATATTTTTATATTTTCTTTCTTAACTTTCTCATTCCATTCATAATTACTTCTCAACTTATATCGCATTTTTTAGCTATTGTAAACCCCATAATATTTATATAAACATTATCTATGATAGCCATTAACATGGAATTATGATATTTTCCATTGGCATTCAAATTTCTATTATTATAACCCATTATAGAAACTTAATTAATGAGATTAAATACCACTATTTTAGAATATATAACTTAAAGGCCAAGAGATAGAAGATGGAGTAACATCATAATCTTCTAATTATTATAGTTACTTCCAAAAACATAATAAAATCCATGTTTTTCACTAAATTGATATTCTCTGTCCTTAGTAAGTGGTTATATATTTTATAGGAGACCTACCCTTTGATACCAATTGAAGTTTTTTTGATAATATAGGATCACTGAGAGGGGGTGAATCAGTGATCACTTTTTATTTTATATTAAATTTTTTTAATGTACTAAGTATACTTTTCTGAACCTATAAAAAAATTTAGAGATATGATCCACTCAAATATAATATCAACCTCTTCTTTTGTATAAAAAAATATAAAGATATATTAGCACATGATATTTACATGGTTCTATGAAAGGAATTAATTCTTACCATGTTGGTTATTCCCACCAACATTTATTCTTTTACTAACTTATTTTAGGAATAAAAAGGAACAAGAAAAAAATGGTTCTACACCCCAGTAATCATGCCTCCAACTAACCCTAGTTCTACACCCAGGCAATCAACTCTTCTACCATGGTTGGTCACCCCTCCCCCCCCCCCCCCAATTTTCCTTATCATATGTACTTTATTCACAATTATATATACCTCTAACAATAAGCCTTTTTAGAAACTCATTCAACACCCCAACTATAAGATATTTCCTTATTCTTTTCTGACCTAATATAGAAAGATATTCTCTTTCTACATAATAAATTTGGATCACCTTAACCTATTTACAAACTTCAAGATCTTCAAAATCTCTCTCAAGTTCTTATTGGTCATTAATCCCCCTTCTGATATTTAAAATAACTAGATAAACTCAATCTGAATTTTTCCAAAAAAAATTATAAAAAAAATCCTCAGAAAAAATATTTTTGATAGACTCTATACATTGAGTCTCCATATGATGAATAAGTTTGGTATGTCTTCTATTATTCTTCTTAGATCATTTAACTTTAGTCTAGTAAAACATAGTCTGATGAATCTTAGTTTGTTTCTCTTTCTCTGTCTGGTGCACTTCCTTTAAGTGAGTGGAAACTCAATTGAAAACTCACTTTGCTTCTTCTTAGGTCAGTGGAACTTGTTCCAATGATATTTAGATTGAATCTTCTCAATATGATTCTCCTCTATATTATGTTCTTGGTCTAATACTTCTCTTTCTGATGAACCAGACTTGGTCCAATAAACTCTTCCTCAACCCAGTTGGAACCTCGGTTGGATTCTCATGTCATAGTATCTTCAGTACTTTTTTTCCTCAACATGTGTATAAATAGTGACCATAAGAAACATTTCTTATATTGTTTCACCCCTTTAAATAGGTGGGTACTTTTGGAAAAAATCAGAAACTCGGTTATATTTTCCTGATATGCTGAAATTCTACTTTTGAATTTTTAGCTCAATTAAACTTTATTGGGATCTTTTAAACTCTTCTAGAACATTCTCAAATATAATCAATCTTTCTTGAAATATACCTATTTATTTTAAATTCCTTAAAATTATTGTTAAAAAATTAATAAAAAATACTTAACCTCATCAAGATATAAAACATTGAATAATTAGCTTAGCATTATCATGTTTAAGGACTTTACAAAGTCTTTGTAAAGATACTTAGAACTCTTTAGTCCATTAAAACATCTCCATATTCCTCCACCAATGAAATCAAAAACTTTCTTCATCTGATGGATCATTTCTTAGTTTCTCTTTATTAGAAAATATCTATCTAATGTGCTCAGTATATCTTTGTCCAGATATTGAAAATTTATCTCTATCTATTGGATCTTTTGAGTGTTTATCTAATGGACCTTCAGTCGCCGCATCTTCATAGATTTATCTACCCAATTCTCTACACTGGTTATCTCAGTCTGGTATAATTGACATGATATCCTCCATCTTGTATGCTTAATACATATCTCCATGTGATACACTTCCTTATTATTTATAATATAATGATCTTTGTTAGAATATTTATGAACTCGCCTTTAGCTAGAGTAACCATTATAAAAGTCTAGGTATAAACATTATGTAAAACCAATGAAACCATTATGTAAGTATATTTTTTAAGATCTAATTTACATATCCTTTACAATTCTATCCAAAAATACATAACTCATCCTTTGTAACACACCTCTATCTGATAAGAAATTATCTGACTCCTCTGTCTGATAAGTCGGTATCAGAACTTTGTGACACAGATTATATACATTTCCCCGCTCGATTACATTGTCAAGACATCCTATGTCTAGTCAGTTTTTGAATCAGACTTAAACATATTTCAATATTGTATATATCCCTCTTTTTACTTATTTAAATATATTTAGATAGCATGCTTCTTTATCTGATAACTTGATTATTTATGTCTAATAATATAAACAACTTCATATAGCCTACAACTCAAACTTTCTCTATAAACCCACTTCTCACTTGTTGTACTAACTCATATAAACAGATCTTAGATCATTACAATATTTATTATGTTTAGTAACTTTAAATAATTTTATAGCATCATTTAACTTTGTAAGGATTGTTTCTTAACATAGTTAAGTAAACTTTCATAAACCTCATAAGGAAACTTCCTTACATATCTTCACTTAAAATTATATCACTTTCTTGGATAAAATTTACTAAAATAACATATCAATATATTAAAAAAATGAAACCAAAAAAAACATTTTTATAATAGTTTTTCCATATGAGGAGTACATAGTGTGACATCTTAAGGTGGTTCTATTCCAATAGATCAAGTATTTAGTCACCCTTTTTGTTCTTTATACATACTTGGAGGTGTAGAAGAAAGAGGAGGTTATCGAGAGGATTCTTTATATGGAAGGTGATCCTTAAGAAAGTGGTAGACATGGAATCTTAAGGGGTAGAGCTTCAGGAAGTGTATTATGGATGTTTAGTTAATTGTGCTTTCAACTAGTGGAGAAACGACCACATCATATCCCTTCATGTCCTTCTAGGACTCGTAATTTTTGAGAACCACTCAAGGGATTCCCATTTTCATGATATGTGTAGGGGATATGTCCATTTCTAATATCATTTTATTATTTCTTAGGGAGTTCAGTTCCAAATGGTTCTCTAGGCCCCTTTTTAGAAACAATAGCAATTGATTCTAAGACGGTTTCAGTGATAGGGATCCTCAATGCATGTTTTGAAGTCGAGGGCATGTGGTGTTCATAGGGGGAAGCCTTTTGATAGTCCCCTTACTCAAGGACCTAAAACAGATCATGGTTATAGAGGCCAACAGTAGATAGTTAGAGGTGTTGGGTATGGCCAGATGCATTCTATAGAGGTGGAAGCACTAGTAGGGATAAAGGTTTCCTAAGGTACAATCAGTTTATCATATACCTTTATGGTGTCTTTTTTAATTTAGGCGACTCTCACTCCTTTGTTTCCCATACTTTTTTATATACCTTTAGAATATATGTGGAGAGGATTCTAGTTCCCCTAGTGTTATTTACACTGGTTGGAGTTCAATCCACTTTGCTTTATGTGTGTTGAGGATATAGACCGGTGAAAGGGCATCACCAGTTAGTGGTAAATTTCTTCTTATTACAGATATAGATATATAATGTTATAATTAGCATGGATTGGTTGTATTTTTTGCATGAATTCATTGACCGATTCCAAAATAGAGTTTCATTTTCCGATGTGGAGGTTCAGCGAGTGGCGTACATTGTCAAATGGGGTTATTTTATGGGTTATAGATAATTGGAGCCTATTTTGTCTCATTTGGTGGATTTATTGGTGCAATATCAAAGAGAGGATATTACTAGGGTTTTAGAGGAGTTCCTGGATGTTTTCCTAGATGGGGTTATGAAACTACTCCCTTGACATGATGTTGAGTTTGGGATAGAGTCTCAATCAGCACATTTATGATTTTTATGGCTCCCTATCAAATGTTATATATGGATTTTCATGAGATGAATTTGATGTTTGATGATCTAATTTAGAGGGGTTTCATTCAACCCTATTTATCTCCTTGGGGTGATCTAGTGTTGTTTCTTAAGAAGATAGATTGTAGTCTGAGGTTGTGTGTGGACTATCGGAGGTTGAATCAGGTGAAAATCAAGAATTGTTACCCTCTTCTGAGTATCAATGATCTATTATACTAGATGAAGGGATCCATATAGTTTTTGAAGATAATTTTTTGGTCTAGATATCACTAGATAAGGTTGAAATATGAAGATACCCTGAATACTTACTTCAGATGTTGGTATGGGCACTTCGAGTTCACAATTATGCCATTTGGTGTCACGAATGAAATAGTTATGTTCATGGGGATCATTAGCTTCATATTTTATGAGTTCCTGGACCAATTATTTATTGTGTTTATAAATTAAATCTTGATCTACTCAAATTCATAGGAGGAACATGTTGATCATCTCAGAGCTGTCATATAGGTCCTTCAATACCACCATATCTATGGAAATCTATCCAAGTTTATGTTCTAGACATGAGAGGTACATTTCCTTGGGCATTTAGTGTATCAATTGAGTGTGTTAATTTACCCTTATAAGATCAAGGGAGTTGTTTCTTGGGTATCACCCATGAATGTGGCATAGGTTTTCAGTTTCCTTGTCCTTTTGGGCTACTATCAAAGGTTTGTGTTTGATTTATCTTGGATTACAGCCCTATTGATAGCTTTAATCAGGAAGGACTAGGATTATGTATGTTCTAATCATTTCTGGGAAGCATTTAGTTACCTTAAGGAGAAGATTATAAATTCTCCATTTCTTGGTTTTTCTGAGGAGGGTGTGACGTTTGGGGTTTTTTATGATGTTTCCTATCTGGGTTTGGGGTGTGTCTTGATGAATTAGAGAGTGGTAGTATCTTATAGGACTGGTAATTTATTTACTCACAAACATAACTATTCCACTCATGACATATATTTGTAATCAGTTGTGTTTTCACTGAATTTTTGGTGGTATTACCTCATCAGTGATTGATCTACCGTTTTCATAGACCACAAGTGCCTAAAACATATATTCTCTTAGTGGTATTTGAATCTATTCTAATGAAGGTGGATAAATTTTCTTCATGGTTATGATTTTTATATCTATTACACCTCAATAAAGGGAAATATTGTTACTGAGGTGTTCATTCATAAGTCCTAATGATATGTGGTTTAGGAGTATGTAGATGTTTGGAAAGGAATGAAGAAGCTTACAGTGATGCATCATGATGTGGGGAAAAGTAATGGTCAAGTTTTTATTTATTAGTTGACTATGGATTCATCCTTAATTAAATAGGTAAATTATTATAAATGGAGATACTTAGAGGTAGAGGTTATGTGAAACCATGTTTTCTATGGTGATTCTCTAGATGGATGGTCATAGAATGATCAGAACCTGATGTTATTACAGGGGAGTGCAGAAAGGATTTCTCTGTGAGTTTCATATCCCACCTTTAGTGGTATATCTTGGTTTTACTAATATGTATCACAGATTGATGATACCTCTTTGGTTTATGGAGATTAAATTGTCGGTGGCATTTTTTGTGGAAATGTGTCTTGTTTGTTAGCAAGTGAAAGTGAAACACCTTATTTCTAGAGGTTTGTTACAGCCCTTGGATGTTCCCGAGTGAAAATGGGTGAACATATTGAGGGACTTTTTCAAAAATCTTCCCCAGTATCAAGGAGTATTTTATGTATTTTTGGTAATTGTGGACTGGATAAATAAGTTGTCTCGTTCTTTAGTGATCTTTGAATCGAGTTTCGTTGATGTCTTAGCGAGGTGGTGTATGGATGATGTGGTTAGAATTCATTGGGTACTAACGAATATCATATCTAATCAGGATCATAATTTATATCATGAGTTTTTAGGGGATTGAAGCATGAATTTGGATCCTAGTTTCACCTTATCACTACTTTCCACGCTCAGACAGATGGGTAGATGGAGCAGACCATCCAAATGCTGGAGAATATGTTGCGAACTTACATCTTAGACTTTAGAGGATTATGGGTAAGGCACTTTCCTATGGTTTTTTTCCTAAAAAATATCTAAAACTTTTCCATTTTTATGAATTCATTTGATTGATTTTATAGGTGGTCATATCATTCCCTGTTGTTTTGTAAGGAGATTGGGGAGTCAGTGGTTCTTAGTCCCAATGTGGTGCAGAGCATGATTGAGAAGATCCAGTTATTATGAGAATGGATGAGGGTGTTGAAAGACTATAAAAAGTCCTATATTGATAATAAACAGATTCCCTTATAGTTTGAGGTTAGAAACCATGTGTTCTTGAGGGTTTACCCTCATCGGGGGCAGTAGAGGTTTGGTGGAGGGAATGATCTTTCTCCCTAGTTCGCAGGGAATTTTGAGGTGTTGGGGAATATTGGTGAGGTGGATGATAGAGATAATATTTTTAAAATTTTTTATATGTATTTTAATGATTTAAAACCTTCCAATAAAAAATTTTTATGATTTTCATCATTTTTAGATTTTTGGTATGTTTTGGGATAAAATGTAAAAATTGTTTATTTCTGGAATTTTAACAGATTCTTATCACTTTGGTATTTCAAGAATAACTTTTAATATATTGACCCAATTGGAGTGATTAGTTTTTTTGGATTCCATAATTCATGGGATTTATCTTATTTTTCTATATCAAGAGAAAATTCAAACTTCTAGAGGCCCAAAAAAATCTAGCAAGTTCAAAAAAATATTTTTGGCCAAAAGAATGGACCCCACCTTGGTAAATGATGCATAACTCAGGATAAAGACCTCAAATTGAGTATATTCCAAATGTATTTGAAATAGGATTAAATTATTCCTTTTAAAATAAAATTTTTTAGAGATACTCTCTAATTAATGTGGGCATTGAATGCACCATAGTGGAGGAAGATTTCGAGAATCCTCATCCAGAAAAAGTGTGACTCATTAATTATGTCATAAATTATTTTATACAAATCCAAAGACATTGAAATTTGGAAGGTATATATAAAACTCAATTTCCCATAACGTATAAGGACTATTGGAGATTTTTTATGATATGGTGGGAAAAATAGAAGACATATTTTTTAGGATCGGTACTGGAGGAGAAGCTGTTGCACCCATTTCTATCCATTTTTTATTTTTTATTTGTATTATTTTTTTAGTTTTATTATTTTTTTAATTTAATTAAATTTCTTTTATATAAATTAATTCATGCATGGTTTTTATTTCAAATTGTTCCACCCTCTATTATTCTCCATATGTTTCTCCTTATTTTCTATTTTTCTTCCTCTTCTTCTTCTATTTTTATATTGTGATTTCATGTGTGTTTTTTTCTTATTATTTTATCATCCTCATTATTTTTATTTATTTTCTATTATTATATTATTCTTTCTTTCCACAGTGACCTCTTACCCTAAAAAATGAGGTACTAACCTAAGTCTTTTCCTGAGAGAGATAATTGGTGTTTCTATTTCATTCTGTGCATAAAAATATTATGTTTTATTTACTTTTGTGGTGAGAAAGAGTAAAGATCAAGAGTGTGGAAATTTTCCACTATGTAACTGAACCCAAAAACATTTATATTCTTTTTTTAAATCTTTTCCCTCCCTTCAAATAGATACAAACTCTTCATATGATGGAGTTGAGTCATCCAATGGATGAAATGGAATATGATGGAACCATGTCCTCGAAGATGTAACACTCTTGATTAAGGTATTCTATCATCCTTGATTACAGGAAGAGGTGTAATTTATATTGATAAAGGAATTCAACATTTCACAATTCTAAAAAAATAGTATTTTGTAAATGATATCTCATAATTTAATTATTAAAATAAATTTAAACACCAATAAGGGGAATGATAGAACCCATGAACTAATTCATAGAGGCTAAGTACTTGATTTATAAACACATTATATAATTGTATGTTAGTATTAATTTTTGTATTTCATTTATATTATAAATTATATTATTTTCATAAAATAATAAAAATAAAAAAACAATTGTTTTAGGATAATTAGATTATGTAAGTTAATAAATGATAAATATCATCAAGTGAGACGACCTTGGTTATCTTATGTGTTGTATTAGAAGAATAAATTTTTTTAACACTCCCTATGATAGGTATGCATAAAAATCAGTTCCATCGTAAGGGATCCAATCAGTAGTTTATTTTATTTTTTAATTTATACATTGTTAATATATTTTCTTTTTTTCTTTAGATATCTATAAAAAATATATTTTACCATCATGTATTCAAATTAAAATTATTATGCATGGTTTGACTACTCATAGATTCAACATTAAAAAAATATTAAGTATCTCAATAAGTTAATAATATATCCCAAGTGAAAGAACTTGGAAAGAGTATAGAATAACTGACAAGAAAACCTGAATCAGAATTTGAATATATTCATGCATTGATGGAGAAAACAAAACCTTACCAAGAACATGAGGAGGATAAGGAAGTTCTACTAGTTTTCCCAAATTTCAATGAATAAATCCAAGAAGTTGATTCATAAATTAAATAATGTCAACAATCCAATCATTTAAGGAACTAGATTCAAGAAGACCATGATGAGCTAGTGTGGATTCATGATGAGGATGACTTGCCTACTGAGCTAAATATGGGAGATCAGTGAGATCTAGATGAATTATGGAATAAGTATGAAGTAAAACATGATCTCCCTAATCTATATAAAATATAATATCTAGTTCCATTTCATGTCACTCTATCCATGGAAGAGGAGGAATTCATCGAAATGTTAGAATTTAAAGAGAAGATAGAGGAGCCCGACTACATTCCTCCATCTACTAAGATCCAAATTCATGAGGCACTTATCACTGAAGAAGTGATTGAACTAGAACCAAATCAAAGAGATAATAATTTATTGAACTCTATCATTTCTGATTTCACTCAATATAATTTTATTATCATTTCTTATGGTTTTGAATTTTCAAATTTGTTCAATCCTTCCCTTTCCATAGAGGAAGATAAAGAAACTGAACATGGACCTATTAAGGAACACCTGAAGCTCCATAATTTTAATGAATATAAATTTTAGGAGTCCTATAAATAAGTCTAAGTTTTTGAGCATGATGAAATCAAGAGAGAGGATACTTTTATTAAAATGGATAAATGACATATTAAAAATTCGAATTTAAATTTTATTCAAGTAAAAATACTGATTTTCATTCTCTTTGAACATTCAATTCGTGTAGACCATCTTCAACCAGCACTAGAAAAGAAGTACGATGTTTCACAAGTAAAACCCAATGAAAAGGATGACCCGTAATTCATCCTACACCTACATGAAAACTATACTTAATTGTGAAGAGGATGGATTTGTTGTACTCTATCAATGGATCATTCCTCGCCAAGAAGGAAGAAGTGTAAGCTAGGAAAATCCACATGTGGTGGTTCAAATCTAAGAAGCGTCGTCAACCATAAGATTATGGATAATAGCTGGTAATTACCTCTTGAGTTAGTGTAAATTTAGGAAAAACTTGGGGGGGTTATACCAAGATTTATCTTTACCTACTTTCTAGGATTTCAATTTCATTAATCCATCATACAACCCACTATCTCAATATTTTTAAGCTTTAATGACGTGGTCATTGAGTTTTAATGATTTATTTAAATTTTTATGACCATGATGTAATAAGGAATACCTCAAATAGACAATTAGTAAAGAGGAACAAGCTTCATAGGTAAAGGGAGTTCACTTTTAGTGGTTATCTTTTAACTTATCTACATTTTTTTCAAAAACAATATCTGAGATTTAAATTGAAATTTCATGCCCATACTTGAATTATTCTATACTTGACCTATCTAGGAGACATGAGTATCTTAGGAATCATATTATTAAATGTTTTAGATTTCAATTTTAATGAAATTGAATAAGTAAAATGTAGAATTTGATGATTAATGTGAAGCATAGATAATAAAATGATTACTTGTGATTTAAGGGAATTAGTTCATTCATGTAAATGAAGTTTCCCAACCATTTTACACACTTTAAATTTATGAAATTTATGTGAATTGATTTTTTATTATAAATCATGCCTTGAGTAATTGTAAAATATAAAATGTTCTATTTCTAAAATAATTTCTATACTAGGTATTTTCTATTTTATTCTTGAGCATATTTCTTGAGTGGTCTTGGGACATTCCTCCTGCAAGAACTTTAATTTAAATTTTTTAAACTTATTAATATAAAAAACACATTTTAAATTATTGAGGAATCTTTTAAAAAACCCTTATACTTAAATACTACTCTTACATAAATCTTTTTTATCCCATAGAGACCATGAATGACCTTGTTATGAATGGACCATGTTTCAATCCATTTTTATCCATTCCTACCCTCCTCTTAATATTTGCATGATATTTTTAAGTTTAATTATGTGGTTGAAGGTATTCATGTTTAAATAGATGAAATTAAATGTAATTAAAAAAAATTGGGTTCTACTTTAGGAAATGGGAAAGTTTATTTGATTCATACATTGTACTTTCACTGTTTTCACTTCTTGAAAAAAAAGAAAAAAAAGGAATGGGTTGTGACTAAGATGAATAATAAAACACCATCATTGGACCAATTATTTTTATCCTATGTGGTTAGGTGGTGTATGTGAGGTTTATTTAAATCATAAATTTTGAAAAATTAAAAAAAAATAAAAAATTTCTTGAAAAAATAATAAAAAAGAATAAGACTAGTGAAAAATTCAAGGAGCACAAACCATTCAATATACTTTATTTTTCTCATGGCCTTTACTTTGAGTATTGAGAAAGTCGGAGTTGTTATTTTTTAAGGGGGTAATTTTATGACAATTTTAATTCTAATATCATGTTTTTTAATTTAAAATAGAAACCTCTACTTTGAGCCTTAATTTTTAAAACATCAATTCCTACCAACCTTAAGCCTCGAAGTCATTTTATCCTTTAAAGAAAGTTCTCATGATTTCATGTGTCTTTTATCTTCACAAAGTAGAGAAATTAGTTACTTTACAAGACTATGGATAAGGATCATATATTCATGATATAAGTATAACTCTACTTGAATTAATAACATGAGTGATTAGTGAAAATATTAAAAAGAAAGGTAGATTATGATTTGGTATGTTTAATAATAATGAATTAAGAAACTTGAATGAGTGAAAGGAGAAGTTCCATCATTTTTCAAAGGGGAAAAGTAAAATGATTGAATTTATTTTTTGTTTAAAAATTGAGAAATTAAATTTATAGTTTATATACATTTTTATAATTTTACTTTACATTTTTTTTTTGATTTTATTTCTTTCTAATTTGAATATTAGTAACATTGGTTCCCTTAAAATTCCTTATTAAGATTTTATTCTTCATGAAAATCATAGTTTAAGTGTGAGGGGATTTATAAAGATAATATTTTAATAATTTTTCTTATCTATTTCAATGATTTAATACCTATAAATAAAACAATTTGAGTTGATTTTCATCATTTTTGGATTTTTGGTGTGTTTTGGGTTGAAATATGAAAATTGTTAAATTCTAGAATTTTAAAATATTTTTATCTATTTTGTATTTTGAGTATAAATTTTATAATATTGATCCAATTAGAGTTATTCCTTTTTTATAGAATTTCTTAATTTATGGTATTAAACTTATTATCTTGGATCCAGAGTAAATTTGAATTTCCAGTGGCCCAAAAAAATCAATCAAGTTAAAAAATATTTCTGGCTGATAGAATACACCTCACCTTAGTAAATGAGGCATAACTCAGGATAAAGACATCCAATTGAGTATATTATAGATATATTAGAAATAATACTCAATTTCATGTTTGATAATTTAATTTTATGGTGATATTATCTCATTAATGCATCCATTGATTGTGCTAGAGTGGAGGAAGATTTAGGGAATTCTGGGCCAAAAAAAGTGTGACTTGTTAATTATGTCATAACTTCTTTTATACACATCCAAATACTTTGAAATTTTTATGGTTGATATAAAAATAAATTTCACGCAACTTATAATTAGGACCCTTATAGATTTTTAGTGATATAGTGGGCATAACAGAAGACAACTTTTGGTGGACATATTCTCGAGGAGAAGTTGTTACACCCATTTCTATTCTTGTATTATTTTTTATTTTTATTATTTTTTTTGATTTTATTAATTTGTTAATTTAATTAAATTTATTTTATATAAATTAATTAATTAATGGTTTTTATTTCAAAGTGTTCCACCTTCTATTCTTATCCATCTTCCTCTCTTTATTTTCTTATTTTCTTCTTCTTCTTCTTATATTTTTATTTTATCATTAGGATTTTTTTATTTTTTTATATTATTTTATTATTATTTATTTCCACAGTTACCTATTACCCTAATAAATTATGGGCTAACTAGAGGCTTGGACTATAGGAGGTAAGTGGTGTTTTCATTTCATTCTACACGTAAAAATATTATCTTTTATTTAACTCTGTGGTGAGAAAGAGTAAAGTGAATAAGTGTGGAAATTTTCCACTAAATCACTAAACTCAAAATCATTTATATTCTTTGTTTATATATTTTCTTTCACTTTTACTAGATATAATCTCTTCATATGATGAAATTGATCCATCCAGTGGATGAATTAGCCTACGATGGAGCCAGTTCTTGGAAGATGTCACACTCTCAATTGAGGTGTGCCATCAACCTTGATTAAAAGAAGAGGTGGAATTAATATTACTAAAGTAATTAAATATTTCATACCATTAAATAAAATAATAGTAATTTATGAATGAGATCTCAGAATTAAACTATCAAACTAAATTTAAACACCAACAAGGAGAATGATGGAACCCATGAACCAATCCAAGAAGGCCAGGTTCTTTATTTCTAATAAAATTCTATCATTTCATGTTATTATTAATTTTAGTATTTAATTTATCTTCCCAATTTTGTTGTTTTCATAAAACAATATAAATAACCAAAAAGAATAATTTTAGGTGAATTAGAGTAAGTAAGTGAACAACTGGGAAATATCCTTAAGATAGATGACCCTAGTCAGCCACTGTGTTGCATTAGAAAAATAAATTTTATTTTTCCATGACCTATGACATGCACTCAAAAAAACTAGTTCCATTTTCAAGGAACTAATAAATAGTTTATTTTATTTTTCTATTTTCACATTTTATATATATTTTTCTTATTTTTCTTTTAAAAACTATAAAAAGTTATTTTTTATAAGATGTATTTAAATTTAGATTATTATGAATGGTTTGACTTCCCATAAGTAAAACATCAACAACAAGATCCATCTAATGGCCCAAAGGCCTTAAATTTTTTTATTATTATGAAAGCCCCTTTTAAGGGAGGAAGGGGGAAACCCAACAGACTTCATGTACTTAAGACAAAACACACCTGAAGAAAAGAATAGTAAAACCAGACTGCAAACATGGAGCTTCCCCTCCCCAGCATATAACATGATGAAACTTTTCGTCATTGCAAATAAATACAGAAATCAAGTGTCATGTGTCGAATAAAAGTCCCAATCTGATGACAAACGTCATACCCTCTCAACAACCAAATCTATAGAGCGCTGCAAATATGAAAGGCCAGATCTAAGTCCTCCTCTAAGACCTATTCCATGTTGTCAAATCTGGCAGCACTGACTCCCCACCTTCAGCATCAAACCATTCCACAATAAATTCCACAAGAAACTGCAACAAACACACATGACCTCTACCAAAAACCCATCCAACTTCAACACTTGCAGATCCGGAACCGAGACCTCGTGCCATGGAACCTTTACTGGTCACCGGAAAACCACCTGAGAGCAGCTCTGCTGCCATCTGCAGACAACCCCACCCATTCGCAAGAAGTGGCAGAGTCCAACTTGGGAGGAGTAGGTAGACACCAGTGATTTCGACACTGCAAAAACCAACCAACAGACCTTCAAAACCTCAAAACAAGAAGAAAAAGAAAAAAACTCCAAGAACCAGGACCACCCCCTCTAATCTTCTTTAGATCTATTGCTGACCCATACTGAATGACTTCCATATACGTCTTCAGACCGCACCGAACCGATGCAAGGAGCCCCCGATTCTAGATCCAGCTGCTCCAAATGAATTCACGTTGATCAAAGCATCGCGGAGATCCGCCGACACCGAAGAGAGTCGTGAAGAACCGGGCACAACATCACCGAGAACAGCCGATGATAGTGTCGGAACCCCACCATGCCGCACCATCTCCAACACATGCCTACGCCGAAGAAAACCCAGAGGAAGTTGTCGTAGGAACGAGCCCGACCAGGGGGGAAGGGAAAATGAGGGCTGAGAAACCCTAGCCGCCACGGGGATGGGGGGAAGAAGCCACTCTGAGGAGATAATTCCCCCCATACAAGATGAATAATATAAAGGAGGTTATAATAGAGACTAGGTGAAAGAACTTTGAGAAATAATCGAATAACTAACATGAAAAACTGAAATATAATTTGAATATGTTCTTGCACTGATGGAGAAACCAGAACTTGAGCAAGAACCATAGGAGGGAAAATAAGTGCCAATGTTTTTCCCTAATTTCACTAAATACATCCAATAAGTTGATGCCAAACTTGATGAATATCAATATCTTAACCATTTGAGGAACTATATTCAAGAAAAACATGATGTGATAGATTGGATTCATGATAAGAAATACATTCCTATTGAAATACATGTGGGAGAAAGCAAGATCATAATGAATAATAGAATGAGTATTAGGTACAAATTAATCTCTATGATCTATAAAAATTACAAGATCCAGTTTTATTGCATGTAACTCTATCCATAGAAGTGGAGTAATCTATTTAAATGGTATAATTTGAAGAAAAGATGGAGGAGCCTAACTACCTTTCTCTATCTACTAAGATCTAACTTCAAGAGGAAATTATCATTGAAGAATTGATTGAACCAGAACCAACTCAAGGAGATGATACATTATTGAACTTTGTATTTTATTATTTCATTCAATCTAATTTGGTTATCACTTCTTATGGTTTTAAATTTTCATATTTTGTAAATCCTTTCTTTTCCTTACAGGAAGATGAAGAAACAAAACATGAACCTACTAACAAACATATAGATCTCCCTAATTTTTATGAAAATATATTTAAGAAGGCCCATACAGAAATCCAAGTTATTGAGCCTGAGTAAATCAATATATAGGATGCTCATTTTTAAAGGGATAAATTACTTATTAAAAATTTAAATTTAAATTTAATTCAAGTAAAAATACTTGTTTACTTTCCATTTCAACATTTAATTCATACAGCCCATCTTGAGCCATAACTGGACAAGAAGGCAGAGGTTTCACAAGTAGAAACCATGGAAGAGGATGACCCATACTTCATCTTAACCCCTACATTCATGATATACTTAATTATAAAGGGGTTAGATAAAATGTACTCTATCAATAGATTATTCTTCACCACAGAGGAAGAAGTGAAATCAGGGAAAATCCACATGTGTTGGTTTGAATCCAAGAATCTCCATCCACCATCAGATTATAGATAACAACTGATACTTCCATTTGAAGGAATTAAAAATTGATATATCATTTGAGGGATCATACCAGAATTTATCTTTTCCTGGTTTTTAGGATTTTAATTTCATTAGTCCATCATGAAGCTTACTCCCTGTATATTTTTTAGATTTAATGACATATTCCTTGATTTCTAATGATTCATTATCTTTTTAGTACCATGATGGAACAATTATACCCTCAAAAAGTCAAGGAGGAAAGAGGAACAAGCTTAATAGGGAAAGGAGGTTCAATTTTAATGTATATCTTTTAAACACTCTAATTCCTTTTCCAAAAAATATGATTTTATCTTTAAATTGAAATTTTATGCACATGATTTAAATATACTTTACTTGATTTATCTTGGATACGTGAGTTTCTCAAGAATATTGTAATTTCATGTTTTATAATTCAATGTTAATGAAATTGAATAAGTAAAATGGATAATTGGATGATTAAAGTGGCGCATGGATATTAAAATTAGGACTTGGGATTTAATGGAATTAGTTTATTCATGTAAATGAAATATCCTAACCATTTTAACAACATTGAATTTATATAATTTGTGAAAATTGATTTGTTATTATTAATCATGCCTTGAGTGATTGTCCAACATCAAATGTTCCTTTTTTGAGAGGCTTTTTAGACCATGTACTTCCTATTTCATTCTTGAGCAAATTTCTTGAGTGACTTGAGACATGACACCTACTAGAACTTGTGAATGAACTTTTCAAAGTTATAACTGTGAAAAAAAACATTTAAAATGACTGATTTGTATTTTTAAAAGACCATATCCATAAAGACCACATTTACATCAATATTTATTAACCCATATAGACCGTGAATGACCTTGTTATGAATGATCCATCTTTCAAGCCATTTTTACCCATTCCAACACTCCTCTTATTATTTGCATGATATTTTTAGGTTGAAGTGTGGGGTGAATGGATTCATGATGGAAGGAATGAAATGAATTTTAGGGAAAATATTTTGGGGAACTATTTTGGGTAATGAGAATGGTTATTTTATTTATACATTGGACTTTAAATTTTTCCCTTCTTGAAAAAAACTAAAAAAAATAAGAATGGGTTGTGACTTAGATAAATCAAAAATCGCTATCAATCAATCGATGATTTTTATATTATGTGGTTAGGGGTATATATGAAGTTTATTCAAAGAATAATTTTCAAAAAAGAAAAAACTGAAAAAACAAATTTAAAAATAAAAAGGTATAAAAGTGTTGAAAAAATCAAGGAGCACAAATCGTTCAATATGCTTTATTTTGATCATGACCTTTACTTTGAGGTTTAAAAAAGTGGTATTTGTTATTTTTTAAGGGGATAATTCCATAACACTTTTACTAATGATATAATAATATTTACTTTAAGATATCGACCTCCACTTTGATCCTTAATTTTTACAACATCAATTCGTACCAACCTTAAGCCTCAGAATCATTTGAACATTTAATGTAAGTCCTCCTGATTTCATGTGTCTTTTTTCTTTACAAAGTTCAGAAAAGTAGTTAATTTAAAATACTATGGATATGGATCATGTATTCATTATATGAGCATAACTATTCTTGAATTAATATCATGAGTGATGAGGTAAAAGATTTAAAGGAGAGTTAGATCATGATTTTTCATGTTTAATAATAATGAATTAAGAAACTTGAATGAATTAAAGGAGAAGTTCCATCATTATTCAAAGGGGAAAAGTAAAATGCTTTAATTGATTGTTCCTTTGAAAATTGAGAAACTATATATATATATATATATATATATATTATGTGTATTCTTTTTAATTTGAATTGGCATTGAAAATTGTTTTATTTTATTACTTTGGAATTTTAACATTTGTAACACGTATACCCTCTGAATTACCTATTGATATTTTAAGCTTGAGAACAAGAATGGTTTAAGTATGGGGGAATTTATAGTGATAATATTTTCAAAAAAATCATATATATATTAATTATTCAGTACCTTCCAATAAAAAATTTTGATCTGATTTGCATCCTTTTTGGATTTTTCATGTGTTTTGGGCTAAAATGTGAAAATTGTTTAATTTTGGAATTTAACATATTTTTATCTCTTTGATATTTCAAGTATAACTTTTAAAAAAATTTATAAAATAAGATTGATTCATTTTTTTAGGATTTATTAATTCTTGGGATTCAAATTCTACTTTTGGATCCCGAGAAAATTTGAAATTCTAGTGGCCTAAAAAACAATCAAGTTGAAAAATATTTTCGACCGAAAAAATGGATCCCACCTCAGTAAATGAGGAATAACATGGGATAAAAACATTAATTTTAGGAGATTAAATTTTTATTTTAAATACAACTCGATTCAACATATTTAAATTGAATTTTATAGAGATATTCTCTGATTATTGTAGCCATTGAACACGCCAAAGTGGAGAAATATTTAGGGAATCCTCCAACATAAAAATTATGACTCATTAATTATGTCATAAATACTTTTATACACATCCAAAGGATTTAAAATTTGTAGGTTTTATATAAAACTAAATTTTACACAACTTATAATAATGAAACTTGAAATTTTCATTGATATGGTGGGCATAACATGTGCTAACTTTTTGAGGACATGTTCTGGAGGAGAATCTGGTGCACCCAAATATATTCTTATTTTATTTTTTAGTTTTATTCCCTTTTTAATTTAATGAAATTTCTTTTAGATAAATTAATTATTGAATGTTTTTTATTTCAAAGTGTTACACCCTCTATTCTTCTCCATCTTCTTCCCCTTATTTTCTTCTTTTCATCCTCTTCTTCTATTTTTATTTTGTAATTTCATGTGTGTGTTTTTTTTGTTATTATTTTATAATACTCATTATTTTTAATTATTTTCTCATATTATATTCTTATTTTTTTCCATAGTGACGTATTACCCTAAAAAATGAGGTTCTAACCCGAGACTTGGCCTAAGGGAGGTAAGTGGTTTTTTCATTTCATTCTGCACGTAAAAATAATATGTTTTATTTACGTTTGTGGTGAGCAAGAGGAAAGTGCACGAGCATGGTAATTTTCCACTATGTAACAAAACTCAAACTCATTTCTATTATTTTTTTAAATATTTTTCATCTCTTATAAAATATTAAATCTCTTCATATGTTGGATTTGAGCCATCCAATAGATGAAATGGCATATAATAGAGCTAGGTTGTGGAAGATGTCACACTCTCAATTGAGGTGTAACAACAACCTTGATTATAGGAGGATGTATAATTAAGATTTGTAAATTAATTCAAGATTTCACACCACTAAATAAAATAATACTAATTCATGAATGAGATCTCATAATTGAATTACCAAACTAAATTTAAACACCAATAAGGAGAATGATGGATCCCATGAACCAATCCACAAAAGACAATTTCTTTCTTTCTGATCACATTCTGTCATTGTATTTTTGTAGTAATTTTAGTATTTAATTTATATTATCAATTCCATTGTTTTAATAAAATAATAAAAAAAACAAAAAGAATTAGTTTAGGCAGATTAGATTAAGTGAAAAACTGAGAAAGCTTCTCAGGTGAGAGGACCATGGTCAGCTTCTATGCTACATTAGAAAAATAAATATTTTCCACACCCTATGATGAGAGTAAATTAGTTTTATATTAGTTGAAACTTCCACTATGTCTAGAAAGGATCCAAAATTTCTTCCATGTGTCCCAACTTCATTGGTAAATTCTCCTTGATTCCTGCATCATTAATTGGGGATATTTGGAGATTTTGAAAGATGTGACATTCAAGGAGCATCCATTAGATATCCATGATTATCAAGAGAAGGTGTTTCAGGGATAAATTGTCCCCTTAGTGCATTTTTTGTGTAGGTATAGTGGCCTATAAGATAGTACTTAGGAGTATGAGATGAAAATGTGTGCCATTACCTGAAGTTGTTTTAAGGTTTTTCTTGTCCTGTTTTTCTTTCATGATTTGATATTTTAACCTTTCTGATTTATAATATGGGTCTTTTTCCCTCAATGGTGATGTGTGTTATGGATTTGAGTATATTAACAGGGTAACTCCCCTTCCGAATAAACATTTATTTTTTTTTGGTAATTTTTAAAAATGTGTGGGTGAGTCGGTGTCACCCAAAGTTGAAAATATCTTTATATGAAGGGTGAGTTTCCATAATTATTGTACTTGGGGAATTTTTTTATGACACTTGAGGAGGTTTTTGGCCTGGGTTTTATAGAGTTTGAATGGTAGTGAGGAAGGTTACATGGAAAAGAGGTGGCTTGTGGCTGGTGTGAGATGATTTGGTGTTGTTCCCGGTGAGTTGCTTATGTAGTTGTGTGGGGTAATCTATGGATGTTTTTGGTTTGGTGTGTTTGGTTAGTGGTAGTGTTTAGGGTGTAACGAGATCCCTAAGAGGTATCTCATGGGATGGTTGTTCAAACCCTCCCCTTTAATTTTTAGGTTTGGTTTTTATTCTCAACAAATAGAATATTTTGGAAGGTGTCTAATGTAATGGACTATTACTTTTTTCCCCATTACATTGCAATTTTGGTAGTTGGATATGTTTGGAGGAGGTTGAGGGAGGATTTGGTAGAGCTGGGATTTCCGCTTTATTATAGGGAGTAGTTAACAACGTGAATATGTATTCAAATCTTGAGAGGTTTATTCATGGATAGTAGGATGGAAATTCATGGATTGATTTTAATATGGGGTTTATGTGCCTAATTAACCCAAAACATTAAAAGAAAATTCACAACGTAAATTAAATAAAGGTTGAGTCTCCATGGAAATCAGTAGATGTTCATTGGGTTTTGAGTTTTAGGATTTCATGTGTTGAACTACATTAATGGATTGAAATGGAGGTCCTTATGAAAACTTGTGATATGAATATGTGATTCACCAAGTGAATGAGGTGAGTCCCAACTATTTTATAAATATAAAATCTCACCCTGGTACTTTTTTTCTTATCTCATATCCCTCAAACCATAGATAACCTCTAGGTTTTTTTAAAGGATCTTCAATCCTCATTCCTTAATCTTTGGTCCTTGTCTTCTGGAGGTTGATCATTGGAAATTTACAGTGAGTAAATCCCCTTTTCTCCCATGTTTTCTCTAGTTCCTCGTTGGTAACTCTCAGTGGTGGTGGGGGTACTCTAGTTTGAGGAGTGTTTGGAATATATTTTTTATGGTCCCTTAGTGTGATCCAAGTTGATTCAAAGTTTCCTTGTTCAATTTTAGTTTTTCTATTGTTTCACATGCTCCCTATTGTGTGTGTATAATCAAAAATCTTATTTGAGGTAGGGGATCCTCATTATCTTCTTATTTATGTGAATGTGTGGGGATTAGATGATTTTTCATTCTGTTTGGCATATATTAAGGGTTAGATTAATGAAGATAAAGATTTTTCATAACAAAAATTTATGGTAATGGGGAGAAATTGCATGTTTTACTACTTTGATGATATTTCTAATGAGATTATGAATTCTTATTTCCATTGATGAAAATCACAGCAGTTGGTGATCCTTGCATGTATTGTAGTTGATATGAATGTAGGACCCTTATTTTCTTGATTGTATGATCAAATCCTAAATAGAATTATAAGAATTATATACATTTAATGAATTGGTTTCCCATTGAAATCTAGAATTTGTATGAGAATACCCATTCTAAATAATGAAGTAAAGTAATGTAATCTCTTGAACCTACATTGTGGTAAATATGGAAGTCAGGTTCTGATTCTATGTATTTTTATTATTGTTGTGTAGCCTTTTATGATGTGGGATATTAGGTGGTAATGGTGGTGACTGACTAGGTTGTGAAATATGTCGGGCAATGATGTGCTGGTTTGTTTACATGGGATGATATGTTTGGTGATTGTGATGTGTGGTGGTTGTGATGTGTGGTTGTATAAATGAGATAGATGGGTTACGATGAGATGTCTTGGAATATTTTGTGTTGTGGTAGTGTAGGATATGTGATGGGTGAGCTGTTATGTGTGGTGTGGTTGTGTTAATTGCCTATTTATCCATGTAATAAATTGTAATTCTGAATAACGAAGTGATATGGGTTGGTAAATGAATAATAATAGGCTAGAATTGATGGGTGGTAATTTGATTAAATGAATTGAATGATAAATTAATGGGTTGTGTTAATGTTAATGAAATAGATTATTTAATGAGAGTTAGTGTTAACTTATTAAATCTAGAAAATGGTGAAACCTATAATTGAAAGTGGAAATGTGTTTTTATGTGTGGTGGTTGTGTAGGGTGATGCATTTAGTTGTGGCATCAATCATGATGAATATTGTATGGTGTAGTGGTAGTGATGTGGTGTATGCCAGTTCAGTTGATGTAAACTCCTAGGTTGGGTATTGTGTGATACCTATCTATCATGTATTTTATGTTATTTTTATATGTTCCCCACCTAAGTTGGATAACCTTACCAATGCCCAACTTTTTTTGGTTCCAGATTTTTCCCCAACATCTATGTTGGTGGTGATGCATATGGTTGGCTACCCCCTCTTCCTTGATTTTCCTTCAACTACAATGGTGACATGGGTTGGTGTTGGAGATTACCCAGTGATGATACATATTGGTGTTGGAGATTTCTCATTGGTTATGAGGGTTTTAATGTGTTAGGGGTCATGTGTGGTGGGAGGAGGGAATGAGCTTGATGTCCTTCATATTCATGATACCCTACTATCTTGGTTATGTGATGTGGTTGTGATGTGATGTGATGAGTATGTGATGTGGTGATTACTGATGCTAACACCGGATGCTGGACCTTTTGAGTTTGTGGTAGGTATGGATGTGTTCTGACCCACATTAGATATGATTGGATATGTGATGTGATATGTACAGAAGGTATGGGAGTAAATAATGTTTGACATTGTGTAATGTGAGTGTAAAATCAGTGTGGTAGTGGTTATGGGGAACCTTTTCTATATGTTCTTGATATTTTGTTACTATATTGGATGCATGATTTGGTGAGTGTTCCATGGTAAGGCTAGGTTGGTCAGTTTACCTATTTACGTTCATTTCAATTCTATTGTTTGTTTGTCGGTTCATTAATATGATCTTTTAAAATGTTCACTTAAGAACTTGGGTATAATCCTACTCAGTATACATGTTATGTTCACCCTTCATATATAAACTATTTTTCAAGTTTTTGAGAGGACTTCAAGGAATGATATGGACATTACAAGCTTGGGTTTTGGAGCTGTTGTCGAGTCGCTTCCATAGGACTTGTCTTTTTTTATTTATCAAGATAATTTTTGTTTATATTTGTTAACATTGTTCATGAATTGTGGGATGGTTTGAGTTTATCTCTATATTATGTGATGTATTTTCTTTTAATTTTATTTATCATATCTCTCAATACTATATTATTATAGTGAGTAATGTCTTCCTTGCATGAGATTTTTTATACTCTCAGTGCTTGTCACCAGCCTATAGCCTATTGTAGGTGGGACTCAGGGATCATTATCTTTATTCTTTCATTGTCGACCTAAGAGGGATATCTTTGGAGGGAGAGTTTCATGAAAACTCATGTAGAAAGTCTAAAATTTTTGAATCAATTAAACTTCACTGGGCACTTTTAAACTCCTCCTCAAAAATCTCATACATACTTGAATTTTTTTGAAATCCCCCACCCCCCCTTTATTAAAACTTCCTAAAACTTAGTGTCATGTAATTTCATCAAGCATACTTAACCTCAACAAGATATAAAATATTTAATTATCTTATTATCATCATCATAGTTAATTACTTTACAAAGTGTTTTTAAACCTCCTTAGAACTCCTTCATTTGTTTGAACATATACAAATTCCTCCATCTAATAGAATCAGAAAATTTCTTTGTCCACTAGACCTTCATTTGGTTTCTCATTATTTTGAAACCTCTATATAATGTGATCGGCATATATTTTTTCATTAATTTCAACTTTAACTCTTTTTTGGATCTTTTGATTTTTTTTTTCTGATAGACCTTCAACCATTTAAACATCATAGATTTCTCCATCTAGTTCTCTACACTAGTTATCTCTATTTGATAGCATTTACATACTATCCTACATATGTAATGACTTATAAATAAATCCATGTGATAAAATTCCTTTCATTTTTTATCTGATGATCATTGTTAGAATCTGTATGAACTCGCCTTCTACTGGAGTAACCTTTATGTATGTTTTGGCATGACCTTTACATAATGCCTATGATTTATTTACTTATGTAACTTTCTTAAGACTTTCCTTTATCTAGAAATCTCTATTCTATCCATATATATATAACTTATCTTTTGTAATAGAGACACCCATTCGATAAAAACTTCTCTAACTCCTTTTTCTGATAATTCTTTATTAGAATTTTCTAAATTAGATTACATAAATTTCTCCATCTCATTACATTATCAATATATCCTCTATCAGATTAGTCTATAATTCATACTTATACTTAATTCACTATTTTGAATCTCCCATTTTTACTTATTTTAATATATTTAGACAAAATAATTCTGCATCTGATAACTTGAGTACGTCCATCTGATAATATGCACAACATTGTTCAACCTACAACTCAAACTTTCTCCATGGGCCCACTTCTCACTTTTTGAACTAACTCGTACAAACTTGGATTGGATCATGATAATATTTATGATGTTTAATATCTTTAAAGAACATCCAATAACTGCCTAAATTTTTATGGAATGTTTCCTAAAATAATTAAGTAAACATTCTTACACCTTATAAGGAAAGTTCCTTACATCTCTTCTCTCAAACTTCTATAACTTTGTAAGTAACTTTCATTAAAAAACATATTTATATATTGAAAATAAATAAACCCAAATCACTATTTGTCACAACAATATCCCACTTTGTGTCTATTGTCAATATCCACATAAAACTTCAAACATATTCAAAATCAATATGTGTACTCAAAACCTTATTCATGATGTCTGCATCACCTTTATCCCTCAACTTTATTTCTCCCCCTTATTGACAATCAAATTATAAGGGGTCATTTCTACTTATCTTTCTTTATCTCATAATCTTGAAATATTTTATTAGGAGAAAAATTATATCACATGATTTTCTTAAAAATATCCTTAAACAAAAAAACTCTAAGTCTACATTGTTGAACCTGGGGTTGAAAATAAGAGTGTATAATCAATTTGATCAAAGTTTTCCGTAACACAACTTCTATGTAATGCTTTCCTCATGCTACTTCCAACATATTTATATTAGGTAAAATTTGTATTAGTTTGTAAAGATAAATCATACACACCTATCAAAAAACACATCAACATAGTTCAAGTGTATAAACATAACTTCCCGAACACATCATACTTCCTATCATCCTTTCTCTCAATTTTTAAGAAAAGTGTGATACTCATACCTAAACTTAAGCTTTTATCCCCCTCAAGTTTATCACTCCATTATTTACGATGGTTGGAAATTTTTCATGATGGAAATTTATTCTTATTTTAACAATTATATGACACTCATACACATTCTTAGTTATTATCCTTCAATCCCCTGCAGGTTAGTATAACAAAAAAGTATTTTGGGGGATAATGAGGAACCTAAATGTTACTTAGAAGTAACATTCAGACTGACAATCTTAAGTAGGTCTTGACTTCTTGTTGTTGTTGTTGTATTTTCCATGGTATAAAATTTATTTCCTATCATCTATAGAATCTTTATATGAATTATTCATCTTCTATTAATCTTTTTTAAAATCTTTGTTACCTTGAGTTTGTAATATCCTTTTTATTATTTCTTTATGGGCTGGTAAAAGAGCCATACAATTTTTTGTAACATGCTCGTCTTACTCACACCTTTTTCATTTTTTATGAATATTTAAAGTTTTATTTTTTGATAACTTGGCATCAACTTTGTTATCATTTTATGAAACCTATTTCTTCCCTTTTTCTTTAGAATAATTTTTTCCCCTTATGTATTTTTATACATGTTTATTTGTTTTGGACATACAACTAAACATTGTTTGTTAACTTTATCAACCTTTTTTATCACCTTTCTCTACTCAAATTTCTTACTCTGCTCAACTTTCATAAACTTTTCACATTTTTTCTTAATTCAATATAATTATTCACCTCATGAGCTTTCTTTTTCTCCATATCATAATTTATTATAAAGTTTGTTCTTCTTTGTTCATTGTAGTTCTCCCTTGATTCATACCTCTTTCCTGGTAAAGGCATGTTGTTCTAACATGGGTATTATCTATGCTTGAAAACACCACAAAAATAGTAGTGACCTATGAATATTTATTTTTCAAACTGATGTTAGAACTCTGAAGCTTGTTGTTATTTTAATTTTAAAAACTATTGGAAATTTTGTTTAGAGAGAAAATTTCTTGATGAACTCCACTCTTTATTATTGGAATATTATTTCTCACAATTCTTAAATTTTGAACCTTTATTGTTAGTATAAGAATATGTATATTGATATTACTTAGGAATAAAACTAACTTGCTTATATAAACCCTTTTTCACTATCTTGAGAAGTTTCACATTTAACCACAACTGATTTAGTGAAGTATTCTCTAATCTTTCATAACTTTCTTTATGTTGTAATAAAAATGTATTGTGTTTTTGAAAACTTATATTATCTCTTATATGAGCTTTATTTAAGTACATTTACTATATTTTCGAATTCATCCAAATTCAAATTTTTCTACCTGTATTCCTCAACAAGTTTAGTTTGATCCATATTGAGATTATCCTGCCTATATAACTTTGTTTAATAAGATTTCAACCACTTTCAAGATCACCAATTTTAATTTTCTGATCTCTAATCACATTGATATTTATCTCCTCATTTTTAATTCACTCACCATTATCAAAATTTATCTCCTTAACTTCTTTCTTTTCTTATTGAGTTTTGTATTTTACTCAAGTAATGCTTCCAAATTTTATTTTAGAATACACTCAATTTTTTTTATCTCTTTATCATCATCATCACTTATATATGAATTAATTCATTTTATAACTTGATCTAAGAAGTTTTCATGACAATCAAACTCATTATTGGGTGAAGTATCATCCTACTCTCTTCTAATCAACAAAATTTCCTTATTATTGCATGGAAACTTTTTCTTATGTTTCCTCCACTTATATTTTTAGAATTTTTATCTACTTATTCAATATCTAAATATTTTTATTTATTCTTAGGATAATGTTGTTCAAAATTTCATTTTTCATTATAATTCAAAAATTTAAGAGAAATTTTACCTTTTAATTTTCCTTTATTGTATCTCTTAGAAATAATAGTGATGATTATGTGGAAGTCCTATTCTTTTTTCTCTACCTATAAATAATTTTATTCTTATACAACATATTTATATCTGAGTTCACCTTTTAACAAAGCTTCAAAATCTAGTTCTTCCTTAGCCTTATTCTTAAATACCATTTTTTCATCATCTCATATGCCACAATAATTTTCTAAAGTTAATCCAAAGATAAATATTCTTGATCTTCTAAATCTAACACTCTATAATCAAATATATCTATAAATTTTCTCATTAGTTTCTTAACGATAGTATAATATTCCACCATCTCACTAAAACCTTTGATATTCATAATAATCACATTAAATCTTGTAAAGTAATAATCAATAATTTCTTCACCAGGTATCTTAATATCTTTTAATATACTTCTCCACACTTGTATTTTTTCCTCCTTTACTTTATCATTTCATTTTTAACTGCTTCCCAACTCATCTCATATTTTTTTATATTTTGGAAACACCATAATATTTGTATAAACATTATATTTGATATCCATTAACATGTAATTATTATATTTTCATCAACTTACAAATTTCTATTATCAACAGCTGTCACAACCCAACCTAAGATGGGGCTCAATCAATAACTACCACAAGCCTGCCTTTATAGGCCAGGGGGTGGTGAAAAGCATTGACGGCATAACTAAATCAGGGAGGACTTTTTCTAAATACCTGTATGCGTAGACATATCCAACTCAATGAAAAATTATATAGGTAAAGAATAAAATATGAAAAACTACTATAAAATAAACCAAGAATGCATGAACCTCTAGACTGTGAAAAAGTACGGTAGTGTAAACTAAAAGTAAATGGGTAAAATACAAGCCCAACCAGATCTATGACCCAACCTGAAAAAATTGGAAAATTAAATGGCTAAAAGAGAGTCCATCTCCTGAATCCCAACTATGACCATCGTACATGGTCCAATCACCCAGTATCCATAAGCTCATCATAAGTCATGGTCTATATGTCCATCATCTTTACAAGACACGACACATGTGGTGAAATTCCTTGTAGGGGTAAGTATATACATACCCAGTAGGACACCCCGGAAGCTGAATATAGAGAAATAAGAGATACAAGGGGAAAGAAAGATAATAAATAAAAGATATAGTTAAATATTATAGCTCAACCTAACCAAGAGTGAAAGTAATCTCGTTCAAACACAAGGGGATAAACACAGTGAGTAGATGAACTACCCATCAAACCATCGCCCCCTATAATAGAAGAGTAGACTCATCCAGCCATGAGAAGATAAACATGAAAATCATGTGGCATATCCCACGTGTCTTTGCCTCTCTTGGAAAGAGAGTAACTGAATCCAAGGTGTGGATACAAAAGAATAATATATAAATATATATATGCTCAGTCAAAAACAAATCCAAACAAGAGAGTGAGGGGATCTCCATCTCACATCTCATCCTAATAAGAAGAGTATATAACAATCCCAAAATCCCATCTATGATGACTAGAATCACATGCATCTATACAGAAGTAATTTTACAAGTCTAACCATGCCTATTCATTGTATCGCATAGCCAAGTGGGCACAAACTCTAAGTCGAGGACCCATGCCCTGGTAGAATAGAAGGGTTCCACTCTGAAGGCGTCGAGGACACACTTCATAACTCAACTAGAGGATACCACTTAGAATACATCTAGGACCCACTTCAAATTCCAACTAGATGGAACCACTCAGAAGACATTAATGGCCCACTGCCTATCCCGACTGGAGGGTACAACTCGAAAAATGTCAAGGACTCACTACCCAGCACAATTAGAGGGTACCAGTAATAAGATGTTGAGGACCCACTAGCCATCCTAGTTGGAGGGTACCACTTGGAAGAGGTTAAGGACCCACTTCCCAACCCTACTAGAGGGTTTAGTCAAAAATTATCTAGTGATCCTATGCGATCAATGTTGTTATCAATTTTCACCTAGCCACGCGTCTCACCCAGAACATTCCACATTGTATCTCTAAATCCAACATTGAGGGACCCATAATGTTCTAAGTGGGAAAAAACTCAATATAGGATACTCACAATCCAAAATCCTAGTTCAAACAAAGGAGATACAGGAGGATGAAGATTCATAGAGGAGTGCCTGGAAGGTAAGGGACCCAAATGACATGTGGTCCCGCTCTTCTTCCAATTCGTGTCTTTTCCAGCACACGAATTATTGGGCATATAGTACTACATGGAATGTAAGGGTACTACATGACATGTCTCAGCCAAAAGTTTGACAAATGTATGAGACTCATCATCATTTCAGAAGGAAAAACTTAATTCCACTAATATTCCTCTTCAAATGGCCTGAGATGGCCAAATAGATCACATGGTTGCGATCATCATGGAAAAATGCTCGAGATAGGATATTCACTTTCAAAAATAGGACACCCATTGAAAATGTCACATTTCACCACATCATGCTCGAATGGTGTTTGATAGGCTAGATCCATGAGTCTAAATTAAAAACCCTAAATTGGTCTTGAAACATCCACCTTAATTTCTAGGTTGTAGCATCACAGATGGTTCTTCGTTTTGCCACCATAAGATGGATATTTATCGAATATAAGATTCTAAAATAATAATAATTTTATTATTATTGGGAATTCTATTGACCCAACACATGAGTTCAAAAATGTTATCCAAATTTGATCTTAAATTGATCATCTCAACTCTAGGGTAACATTGTCGCTGACAGTTTTTCAATATGATACCACATTGAGATGTTATGTCTGATTTAAGTTTTGAAAACCCAAAATAATAATATTATTATTAAAATAATATTATTATTATTTTATATTATTCACTTTATCCAAGGGAGGGGAACACACAACCCCCCCCCCCAAATGTTGTACGCACACCACAAGGGAAAAATCCCCTGTAAATTTTTCTTTCTATTTTATTATAATAATTATCATTATTATTATATTTGATAATAATAACAATAAATAGGTAGAAAAATATCCTCTCCTTATGTGAACATGGATTTCACATGCATCACCCATACTCCCCTTTTCTCTCCTCGTTGATTTAAAAAATCATTTCATTAATTCCTCATATCATTAATATTATGAAAAATATTAATAATATAACTCCCATTAAATTAAACCTATTTAATTTTATTACCCAACCACAATTTTTATGGCACCATTATTAATATTATTTAATATAATAATAATAACAAACCTAATTTAATTTTCATCAACTCATCACTTATCACTAATTATTATTATTAACACCCGCCACATTGACCACATCCGGACACCTCATTGAAGATACTATTATAGCCACCATAACATCCTCACTAAGAATCCTACACCATGAGACCACACTCATAGTCTCCACTCAGAATCAATCTCATTACACCACACGTCATTATTGCGCAACAACCAGGAAAACTAGGATTATCAACCCAATCCTGAACCACTTCTGATCACAAACATGCACCTACAGTACTGATCTAATCCATTCACAAAACATCATCCCGCTCATTTATCAATCCATCCAAAAACCATCGATTCACATGTATTTCATGATACTTTCACAAATTTGTGGGTTTGACCACGTTCGAACCCACCCCAGAAAAGTCAAATCATGACCTTGTGGTACAAAGATGAATAATCTGAAGAATAAGGGGGGAAAGCATCAATATCCAAGGTGATAAACATTTTTGTCCCAACATTCTTAGCCAATGTTTTTATAGCATAGAAACTAGGGTGAGAAACATGGAATGAAAAAGAAATAAATTAAAATAATAATTAATTTCAATATACAGGCTCATGCAAAGGCTCAAATTAATGCAGATCAAAGAGAGGGAACTGATCATGATAAATATTTTAATCAAAAGGGGAGGAAACCAAAATTGATGAGTCCTACCTTGATTATGGATCAACCATTGGTGAATAACGCATATACTAGCGATTAAGGTGGTTTGTTGCATCTACTGCCTTTTGATTCACCTCGATTAGATCACCGGCCAACGTCTAGTATTAATCTTCCAATAAATAAGGGGTGGAAGCTCCTATCAATGATCCTAGGGTTATGAGAATAACACTAGTGATTTTCCATAGTATCTTATTTATAGAGGAAATTGGTTCAGTTTATTTAATTCAAAATAAATAAATTATTTATTTATTTTAATTAGATACACCTGCCAATAGCCGTATTTACTAGACATCTTGTGCCATAAAATTTTAGGTTGTTCCTAGGGTAAACATCGCATTCCAAACTTAATGGTGGTGTTGGATTTCCCATCCAAGTATTCATCTATGAGTTATTTGGTTTATGATTATTAAATAAATTAATTTAATTTATTTATTTATCTAATGCACCCACTAATGGTTTCCTCATCCAAACGTAACGTTTTGACCAACCTTAGGTTGTGAATACTGTAAAACCCATGTTCTGGATTCAACTGTCATCTTAGATTTCCAACCTAAGTTTCTATTTATGAGATATTCCATTTTTTTAGGAAAACTATGTTTGGGTAATAAAAATATATTTAATATTTTTATAAAAATTAATTTCGGGATCACCGGACCTCGGAATCGTGTGTCATCTCAGCATCTAGCTCTAAAAATATTCCTATGAATATTCCAAAGTATTATATGGAAAAACCATAGTCATAAAATTTTTATCTTCTTAAAATCCTTCCATCCCTGAAAAGAACAACTAAGAAGAATGGTGGGGATACTGATCCCACATCTAGATTTTCCATACATATTTCCTGCACTGGTATGTATAGCCAAAGGATAAGTGTGAAAATCCCTCATTACCTTCTCTCATAACATGATTAGAATCATTGCTCATTCCTGAAAAAGGATGATGTGATTTAATTATTTAGAAAATCCACTAGGTGAAACTCTTAAGGATATCTGGTCACAAAAAATATCACAGTAGATGTCCCCCATAAGGTAGTGCCTTCATATCCTTAAGGAAAAGACTACCACTGCTAGCTCTAGGTAGTGAGTCATGTAGATCTGTTCATGGGGTCTCAACCGCCTCAACCCATATGTGATAACTATCTTCCACCGCATCAAGGTTGACATTTATCATGTAAGGATACCAACAAACAAGGAAGGTGAGTAGAATCATCCAACCATGAGAATCTAGACATAGAAATCATGTGGCATACCCCACACATCTTCTCTTATCTTCAAAGGAGAGTAACCTCAAACCAAAAACTCTGCGTCACCCACTATTGGCATCCCAAGAAATGAGGTTCAACAACAAAAACTCCAACGGCAATGATAGAACCCACTTCAACACTCCATAGCACAACCTCTCCCTAAATTCACAAGTCTAAGGAACTTGTTTTCAACACCTAAACACTATCCACTTTGGGGGGAAATGACTCACCTGAATAGTTTTGGTCATGTTACAAAAACACATCTTGTTGGGGAAAGCATTCATCTTCCTCATGAGTCTAAATCTAGTTCAAAATGTGTCACATCATCCTTGAGTGTCTTAGGTGAAAATTGACTCCAAGAACATGAGAAAACTAATGAATAATAAAGGTCTACCCAAATGCTCAACTGGGTCTTATTTTGAAAACACCAACACATCACCCAACCTCGAACACATAATTTAGAGGGACTCAACCACCAAACCGCAATATTATTCACTTTTGGAATCACTGACAAGCCTTCACTATTTTTATCACTTCTCAAAAACATGTAATAGTGGGGAAAGAAATCATATTCCTTTTGCATTAAAAGCTATATCGAACAACACTAACATAGTGTTACACCGACACTCTGTATCACCCTGATTTAACTATCGAGAAATAAGTGGGAAGAAAATAGTACCTCACACAGTGTCTAAAAATTACCACCGCAAAAAATATAAGAGACATGGAGATTACCTCTTATGATCACAGGCACTGTGGGGTCATAGACATCCAAATTCTGCAATTATCTATGGCCCCATCATCTAACTCCCTGATCCTGACATGGGCTACCTGGTGGTGGTGGAAGGATATCATAGATATGTCTACCACACATGGATTATCATGCTCCTACTATAGCTCCACCTCCCTAGGGAGCACCCTATTATCGAAACCAGCTATGTGCACTCAGTACAGGTGCGTCATTTGTTGGTACCATCAAAACAAACTAATGCTCTATGAAGATCACTAGATACAAGTTCAACCCTATAATTGGTTAGGATCTGTAAAAGTATAAAAACTCATATCACTAACTCAAAAAAATCCTATACTACCTGGGGATTTGGCTCATCATGGAACCTCAGTGGCCCCCAGTGTTGGAACTCATGGGGTCTACTAAGTTTGTGCACATCCTCAGCCTGCTATATTGGTACCAAGTACTACTTGACGGGAGGGGGTGCTACTACCATCCCTCCTAGAGGAAAATATCTCACAGGATAGACCTTGAATTGTGGTCTCATTGCTCATCAGATCACCATCATGATTCAGATGTTGATAATCTGGAAAGTTGTCTTCAGAGAGGCATCTCAAAAGTGATTGATACATACCACAGTCAAATGAGAATATATATATATATATAACAATAATGGGGATATTACTCAATATGGATAGTCAAAGAATTAATCATATACAATGCATGTACAATGTATCCATAAAACAAATGTCTCAGTGTGCTTAGTAAAAAAGTAGGCAGTCAAGGTCCTGGTGAATGGATATGTCAGTCACCGCACCATCACTGGATTTCCTAGCTTGAGATCCACACTCAAGATACTTTGACATTGTTTCCATAAACCGAACAAAATCCTCTTATAGGGATACATCCAAACAATTCCACAAGAAAAGAACTTTCTCTCATACCAATCTGTCACGACCTTACCCAAGTTGAGGCTCAAGCCGCAATTACCCCAAGCCCACCTCCATAGGCTAAGGGTTAGTGACAAGCATCAAAGGCATAACTAACTCAGGGAGGCCTTTTCCTAATTACCTATACACACACACACATAACCAATTCAATGTAAAAGTGATGAGGGAAAGAATAAAAGATGCAAACTGCTATAAAATAAACCAAGCATGCATGAACCTCTATATGGTACAAAATTACGGTAGTGTAAACTGAAAGTAAAGGATAAAAATACATGCCCAACCATATCTATGACCCAAAATAATAAAACTGGAAAATTAAATAGTTGAAAGAGAGATTAGCTCCTAGATCCCAAACTGAGACCACCATACATGTTCCAAGAACCTAGTATCCCTAAGATCCTCTGAAGTAATGATAGACATGTCCATAATCTACATAAGACATAACACATGTTTGAAAAACCCATGTAAGGGTTATTATATACATACCCAGTGGGACACCTCAAAAACTAAAGGGGTATAAGTAAGAGATATAAGAGGAAAGAAAGATAGTAGATGCAAGATATAGTCAAAGAGTAAAACTCAACCTAACTAAGAGTGAAAGTATGCTCATACAAAAAAAAAGGGATAAACATGGTGAGTAGATGAACTATCCATTGAACCTTCACCACCTGTAGCAGAATAGTAAACTCATCCAACCACAATAAGCTAAATATGGGAAGCATATGGCATACCCACATGTCTTCACCTCTCTTAGAAGAACAATAACCAAATCCAAGGTATGGATATAGAAGAATATATATATATATATATATTATCAGTCAGAAGAAACCCAAATGAGAGAGCAAGGGGATCTCCAACTCACAACTCATCCCAAGAAGAAGAGTATCCAATAGTACCAAAAGTCCATCTACGATGCCCATCATCTAATGAATCTGTCTAGAAGTAACTATACAAGTCTAACTACACCTTTTCGCTATTATGAAAAGATGAGTGGGAACAAACTCAAAGTTGATGACCCATGTCGTGATATAACAGGAGGGATCCATTCTGAAGGCGTCAAGTACCCTCTGTCCATCTCAAATGGAGGGTACTACTTAGAAGATGTTGAGGACCCACTGATAAACCCAGCGGAGGGTACCACTCAGAAGACTTCAAGGACCCACTACCCAACACAATTGGAGGGTACCACTCAGATGACGTTGAGGACCCACTGCCTAGTTGTGCTAGAGAGTCTACTCGAAAAGTTTCTAGTGATCCTGCACAATCACTACCATCATCAAACAACTCCTAGTCAGACATCACACCCATAACATTCCACATCATAACTCTAAATCCACAACTATGGGAACCATAAGGTTCTAAATGGGAAACCACTCAAGATAGGCTACTCACATGCCGAAATCTGAGTTCAAATGAAGGATATATGGGAGGTTGAAGATTCATAAAGGAGTACCTGATAGGTAAGGGACCCAAATAGCATGTGGTCCCACTATACTGCCAGGTCATATCCTTTCCAACACACTGATTTCTAACTATGTTGTACTACATGGTATGTAAAGAAACTACATCACATGTCTCAGCCAAAATCGAACACACGAGGCTCGTCATCGGTAAAAAGGCATAAATGTAATTCCACTGATATGCCTCTTCAAATGGCCCTAGCTGGACAAATAGATCATACTGTTGTAATCCTCATGAAAAAATGCTCGAGATATGTGATTCACATGCCCAAATTGGATACCTTGTGAAAATGTCGCATTTCACCACATTATGCTCAAATGGAATTTTGTGGACCTTAGCCACAAGTCCATATTAAATACCTGAAATTGGTCTTGAAGCATCCTCCTTAATTTTAGGGTTACAGGATCACAAACGGTTTTTCATTTTGATACTGTATAAAGGAGATATATCGGATACAAGATTCTATAATAATAATAATTTTATTGTTATTGGGCATTTCATTGACCTGATACACAAGTATAAAAAAGGTATCCAACATCAGTCTTAAAAATAACATCTCAATTCCAGGGTCATGCTATCACTGACGGTTCATCAATCAGATATCGCATGGAGAAGTTATGTTTGATTTAAGGTTTGACAACCCAAAATAATAATAATAATATCAATATTATATTATAAACTTCATCGAAAGGAGGGGAACACACCACACCCCCCACCCCCACCCCCAAAATTGTTATACGCACACCATAAGGGATAAATATCTTCTGTATTTTCCTTTTAATTTTATTATAAGAATTTTCATTATTATTATATTTGATAATAATAACAATAAAGAGGGAGAGAAATCTCCTCTCCTCAAGCGCGCAGGGAGGCCACGCACTTCACCCATACTACCCTTTTCTATCTTCATTGATTAAAAAATCATTTCATCCATATTAATTTATTTCACATTTCATTAATTCCTCATATCATTAATATTTTTAACAATATTAATAATAAAACTCCAATTAAATTAAAAACATTTAATTTTATTATCCAACCAAACTTTTTATGACAAAATTATTGTTATTATTTAATATAATAATAATAATAAACCTCATTTAATTTTTCTCTCATTACCATTTTTATTATCAATGATAATAATTATTAATGACCACTGTATTGACCACATCTGACCACCTCATCAGAGATCCAAGTCCAGTCATCATCACATCCTCAATGAGCATCCTCCTCCATGAGACCATGCACATGGTCTCCACTCAGAACTGATCTCATCGCAACACACATCATTGTCACACATCAACTGAGAAAACAGGGACTATCGACCTAGTCCTAAACCACCTCTGATCACAAATATTCACATGTGGTACCGGTCTAATATGTTCACAAAACATCATCCTGCTCACTTATAAATCCATCCAGAAACCATCAATTTGTGTGTCATTCATGATACCATCAAAAATTCGGGGGTTCGTCCACATTCAAACCCACCACGGCAAAGTCGAATTGTGACCCTATGGTCCAATGATGAATAACATGAAGAACGATGGGGGGAAATCACCAATAAAAAAGGTTATAAACATCTTTGGTCCAACATTCTTAGCCAAATATTTAATATTGGGGAAACTAGGGTGAGAAACATGGAATGGATAAGAAATAAATTGAAAGAATAATTTATTTTGATACACAAGCTCATGAAAAGGATGAAATTATTGAAGATCGCAGAGAGAGAATTGATTATGCTCAATATTTTAATAAAAATGGGAGGAAAACAAAATTGAAGATTCCTACCTCAATTATGGATTTATCATTGGTGAAGAACACATCTGTTAGTGATGAAGGTGATCTAATGTTTCTTTTGTGTTTCTTTCCTGTCAATTCACCTCGATCCGATCATTGATCATCGTTCGGTCTCAATCTTCCAATGAAGAAGGAGTGTAAGCTCATCCCAATAATTGAAGAGTTATGAGGATAACCTTGGTGATTTTTCATAATATCTTATTTATATATAAAATTATTTTAAATAATTTAATTCAAAATAAATAAATTATTTATTTATTTTAATTAAACACAACTCCCAATAGTTTCCTTTTCCAGAAGTCCCACACCTACCAGAATTAGTTCACACCTAGGGTAAACACCACATTACGAACTCAACAGTGGTATTTTATTTACCATCTGAGTATCTTTTTTTGGGTTATTTGGGTTAGGGTTATTAAATAAATAAATTTAATTAATTAATTCTTCCAATGCACTCACTAATGGCTTCCCCATTCGAACATCCTGTACCGACCAACCTTAAGTTGCGCCTAGGGTAAAGTCAACATTCTAGATTCAAATGTATTGTCATATTTCAAATATGACACTCCATTTATGATATATTCCAATTTTTTTGGAAAAAATTGTACGAGTAATAAAAATATATTTAATATTTTTATAAAAATTAATTCTGGGTTCATTGGACCTCAGAATTGGGTATCGTCTCAGCACCTAGCTCTGAAAATATTCCTATAAATATTCAAAAGTCTTGTATATAAAACCTAGAGTCTCTACAATAGCTATCAAATAAAATTCATTAATGAGTGTCAATCCCACTAGTTTAGCATATCTAACTTCAAGGCCAATAGATAGAAGATAGGGTAACATCATATTCTTATAAATATGATAGATACTACCATAAAACACAAGAATACCCATGTTGTTCAATAAATTCATATTCTCTATACTTAGTAAATGGTTAGATCTTTCAAAGGAGACCTACCCTATGATACCAATTGAAGTTTCGTTGGTCATATAGGATCCTTGAGAGGGGGTGAATTAGTGATCACATTTTCTTTTATAAGAAATTTTATTAACTTATTATGGATAATTTTCCTGACCTCTAAAACATGTCAGAGTTAAGATCCACTAAAATATAATTATCAACCACATATTTTGTATGTAAAAAATATAAATATATATAAGAACGTGATATTTACAAGTTTCAATACAGATACTTACTCTTTACCAAGTTGGTTATTCCCACAAACAAGGATTATTTTACTAATTTATTTTAGGAATAAAAAGGCATAAGAAGAAACTGGTTATACATCCCAATAATAATTCCTTAAGTTAAACTTGAATCTAAACCCCAAAAATCAAATCTTCTATCATGGTTAGTTATACCCCCACTATTTTCCTTCTTGTATATACTTTATTCACAACTAGATATACCCCTAGTAATAATCCATTTTAGAAAATGGTTCAACACCCCAGGTACAAGCTATTTCCTTATTCTTTTATGACCAAATATAGAAAAATATTCTCTTCCTCAATAAAAAAGTTTGATCAAATTCAACTATTTACAAAATTTATGATCTTAAATAACTCTCTGAAGAGATTGTTGGTCTTGAAACCTCCTTCTGATATTTAGAGTATCTAGAAATACTCAATCTGAATTTTTCCAAATTTATTCTCAAAAACTCCCTTATAAAAAGTATGTCTGATATACTTTATACATTAATTCTCCATCTGATGAATATGTATGGTATGTATCCTCTAATGGTTCTTAGATCACAACACTTTAGTCCAATAAAACATAGTCTGGTGGATCTCATTCAGTTTCTCTTTATTAGAACAATTTTATCATTCTGATGCTTCTCATTCTGATAAAGGTGGATTGGTCCAATGAACTCTTCTTCTACCTTGTTGGAACCTTGGTTGGATTCTCACATCATAGTATCTTCAGTACTTTCATTCCTCTACACATGCTTGAATAGTTTCTACAAAAAAATTATCATATTGTTTGACTCTTTATGTAGGTATGTACTTGAGGAAAAATTCAGGAACTCAATTATATTTTCCCACTCTGTTGAAATTCAACATCCAAATTTTTAGATCAATTAAACTTCATTGGGAACTTATAAACTATTATGAAACATTCTCAAATATACTCAATATTTCTTTAAAGATTCACCTTTATTTTAACTCCTTAAACTCAGTGTTAAGAAACTCTCAAAAAATTACTTAACCTTATCAATATAGAAAATGTTGAACACTTATCTTAGAATTTTCTTGTTTAAGTACTTTGTAAGGTGTTTGTAAAGATCCTTAGAACTCATTAATATATTATAAAATATCCAAATTCCTCTATCCAATGAAATCAAAAAATTTATTCATCTGATGGATGTTTTTTCAGTTTCCCTTTTCTAGGAAACCTATCTATGTTGTTCTTTACATATCTCTGTCTAGTCATTGAAACTTTATCTCTATTTATTGGATATTTTGAGTGTCTATCTGATGGAACTTAATTAATTTCAACTTCATATATTTATCTATCCAGTGATCTATACTGGTTATCTCCATCTGATAGAATTGACATGTTATCCCCTATCCAGTGTGCTTCATACAGCTCTATGTGTGATACACTTCCTTATGCTTGTTTACCCGATGATATTTGTCACAATATTTAGGAACTTGTCTTTAGCTGGAGTGACCTTTACACAAGTCTTAGAATGAATTATATGTAACACAAATGATACCTTTATATAAGTAACTTTTTAAGAGTTACCTTTACATATCCTTCACTATTATCTCTATAGATCCATAACTCAAACTTTGTAACACAACTTTATCTGATAAGAACTTCTCTGACTCCTTCATCTAATCATTTTGTATCAGAACTTTGTAACTCGAATTACATACATTCATCTGCATGATTGCATTTTCAATCCATTCTATGTTCGGTCATTTTGTTACTCATACTTCCACTTTAACTTTTTTACATCTCCCCATTTTTACTCATTTTAATAGATTTAGATAGAATACTTCTTCATCTGATAACTTGAGTATGTCTATATGATAATATGAACAACTTCGTACATCCTTTAACTCAAACTTCCTCCATAGAACCACTTGTCACTTTTTTTACTAACTTTTATAAACATTACTTGGATCATTAATATTTTTATGATGTTTAGTCACTTTAAATAATGTTATATCATAGTTTAACTTTGTAAGTAATTTTTCCTAACATAGTTAAGTAAACTTTATTACACCTCATACAAAAACTTACTTACCTATATTCACTTAAAATTATCCAACATTCTTGGATAACATTCACTAAAAAAATATTGATATATTGAAAAAAAATTAATCCAAAACACACTTTGGCACAACAGTTTTTTTAGATGAGGAGTCCATGGTGTGACATATGAAGTAGGTGTTAAGCCTAGCGATCAAGTACTCAGTCACCCCATTTATAATTTCTACATACCTGGAGGTGTAGAAGAAGGTGTAGGTTATTGAGCGAATGATTTTTCTGGGAGGTGAGCCTTAAGAAAGTGTAAAATAAAGAATATTGATGACAATATCTTCATACATTGGATTGTGGACCTTTAGTAAAATTTGGTTTCTACCAGTGGAGAACTAACCATGCTAGATCCCTTCACATCCTTCTAGGACTGGAAGTTTCTAAGAGCCTTATATGGGATTCACATTTTCATGTTATCTATAGGGGATATGGACACTTTCATGATCAGTTCCTAAATTATTAGGGAGTCCAGTTTCATATGGGTAGTCAGGTCCCTTTTTGGAAACTACAGGATTTGTCTCTAATACGGTTTCAATAATAGGGATCATCAATTCTTGTTTAGAAGTCGATGGAATATGGTGTTCATAGGGGGAATCTTTTTAATAGTCCCCTTACTCAATAACCTAATATAAAGTGTGGTTATGGAGGCTAACAATATATAGGTAGAGTTTTTTGGTGTGGACATATGCTTTCGATAGAGGCGGTAGCACCAATACGTCCAAAGGTTTTCTAAGGTATGATTAGTTTATCGTCTACCCTTGTTGAGTCTTGTTTTATTCAGGAGCCTCTCACTCCTTTTTTTATAATACTTTTTTCTATACCTTGGGACTATATGTGGATAGTATTCTAGTTACCCTAGTGTTATCTACTCTGGTTAGAGGTCAATCCACTTTTTTTATGTGTGTTGGGGATGTAGACTAGTGAAAGGGAAGCACTAGTTAGTGGCCAATTTCTTCTTGCTACAGATAAAACTATATATTGTTATCATTGGAATGGATTGGTTGTACCATATTAATTCATTCATTTATTACTTCTATTATAGAGTTTTATTTTTCCAATGTGGAGGGACAGCGAGTAGCGTAGATTGGAAAGTGTGGTTATCAGATGGGTGGCAGGAAAGTGGAGCCTCTTTTTTCTTAGTTGGTGGAGCTATTAGTGAAATATTAGGTAGAGGATGTTCACAGGGTTTTAGAGGAGTTCCTAGATGTTTTCCTAGATTAGGTTATGACACTACCCCCTTGACATGACATTGAGTTTGGGATGGATTTACAACTGGAATGTTTCTGATTTTGATGGCTCTCTATAAAATGGAGACTATGGAGTTGCATGAGTTGAGGTTTTAGTTTGATGATATAATGCAGAGGGGTTTCATTCAACCCAGCGTGTCTCCTTGGGGTTCTCCGGTGTTGTTCTCAAATAATGTGGATAGTAGTCTGAGGTTGTGTGTGGAATATCATAGGTTTAATCAGGTGACAACCAAGAATTGTTACCCTCTTATGAGGATCGATGATCTATTAGACTAGCTAAAGGGATCCAACTAGTTTTCAATGGTCTATTTTCAATCTAGATATCACCATATGAGTGAAAAATATGAAGATATCTTGAAGACTGCCTTAGGATGTATGTATGGGCACTTCGTGTTCATAGTTATGTCATTTTGTGTCATGAATACAACATTTATGTTCATAAGTATCATGAAATATATATTCTATGAGTTCCTGGACCAATTATTCATCATTTCTATCAATGAAATATTTATTTACTCAAAGTTGTAAGAGGAACATACTAATCATCTTAGATCTTCATTGTAGGTCATTCGATGCCACTAGCTCTATGGAAAGTTATCCAAGTGTAGGTTCTAGACGTGAGAGTTACATTTCATTTGGAATGTAGTGTCTCAATAGAGTGCATTCATGGAACCTTCTAAGATTGAGGCGGTTTCTTCTTGGGTATCACCCAAGAATGTGGCATAGGATTACAGTTTTCTTGGCCTTACAGGCTATTATTAGAGGTTTGTGTCTAATTTCTCTCATATTATATATATACTAATAGTATTGATTGGGAAGGACTACGCTTTTTTTAGACTAATCATTTATAAGAAGCATTCGGTTAATTGAAGGAGATTTTGATCATTGCTCAAGTGTGTTGGTTTCCATAGGAGGATGTGATGTTTGAAATTTTATGTGATGTGTCCCTTATGGGTTTGGGATGTGTCTTGATGTAGTAGAGAGTGGTGATATCTTATAGGTTTAGATATTTATTTCTTCACAAACATAATTATTCCACCTATGACCTAGAGTTTTCATAATTTGTGTTTTCACATAATTTTTGGTATCATTACAACATTAGTGAGTTCTTTGTGGTTTTCATGGACCAAAAGTTCCTAAAATATTTATTCTAACAGTGGGATTTGAATCTATGCCAATGGTGGTGGATTATGTTTCTCTATAATTATGATTTTTGATATCTCTTACACCTCAGGAAAGGGGAATGTTGTTGTTGATGTGTTGAGTTGGAAGTCCTAATGATATGTGGTTCAAGAGTTTGTAGATATTTGGAAATGGATTAAGGAGCTTATAATGATGCATCATGATGTGGGGGAAAGTAGTGGTTAAGTTTTTCATTATCATATTATTTTGAAGTTATCCTTAATGCAGTAGGTGAAGGATTTTTTGGATTGGTGTAGCCCAATCTGTTATAGATAATGATTGGGATGAATGCTTTTGACCCATACTACACACTAAGCTACAACTCCATAGGTAGAGATCCATGGTGTGCTCATTGGGGGTTGTAGGGGAAAACTCACCCTTGATTTGGGGGTCTGTGGGTCAAAGGCCCCAAGCCTAAATTTTTAGGCACTGCAAAAACTCTAATTGAGTGTAGTGGAGAAGACTGACCGATACTGATAAGACGTTGTAGCAGTGTAGACCTTTTGAACAACTATTGTAGCTTCAAAAAAATCCATCCACTAACATTATAGCATCTTGGACTTGGGTGGATATGATATTGTAGCGATGCAGACATTCATCCACTGTTTTTCTATAGCACAATGGAATTTCAGTGCAGTTGGTGGAATAGTGTTTCATCTTCCTTATTATCCTGTTTTGGGATAGGGTTTGGTGTATGATTGAGAACCCTGAAATTCATTGTAATTTTGGGTTCCCGACTATAGTGATATTTTTGCCTCTCTATAGATGTAGGGATCATTTACCGAACCATGTAAATATCCATGTATTTAGTTTTTCTTTCTTCTTTATTTATTCTTCATCCAAAAAAAATTTCTATCTTTTCATCTCCCAACATTTCCACTACAACTGGTATCAAAGGTTGAGTTCAGATTTCTTGAATTGAACGATGGATATGAAATAAGGAAAGGTGAAGGTTGAATGCTTCGATGGAAATGACTTCAGCTATTGGAGGATGCAGATCAAAGACTATATTTACCAGAAGAAAACCCATTTTCCTCTTCTGGGTTTAAATCCAACAAATATGGAGCAATCATATTGGGGCCTACTATATCAACCAGTTCTAGGAGTTATGCACCTTACATTGTCCAAAAATGTGGTGTTCAACATCAGAGAGGATAAGATGATGATTAGACTGATGAAATCAATCTATAATATGTACAAGAATCTTTCTGTGGAAAACAAAGTGCACTTGATTGAAAAATTATTAAATCTGAAAATGGTTGAAGGGAGAATTGTTACAAATCTCATTAATGAATTCAACACCATCGTAAGTTAGCTAACAACAGTGGAAATTTCACTTGGTGACGAGGTATGTGCACTAGTCTTACTGAATTTATTACCTAACAGTTGGAAAGCAGCTTTAATAGATGTGAGAAGTTCTTCAGGAAATACCAAGCTATTTCTGAAGGATGTACAAGACCTGATCCTCAGTGAGGATATCTGAAGTAGAGAATCAGGAAGATTATCTGGTTCTTCTATGAATGTTGAAGGAAGAGGAAGATATTCATAGTGAGACAATCATAGAGGATGATCAAATTAAAGAGGGAGGAGAAGAGACAAGGCAAAGGGGAATGGTCCTACCTGTTGGATTTTTGGGATGAAAGGACATGTTAATAAATAGTGTAAAGAAAAATGAAAGGGACTTGAAACCAGTGAATAAAACACAATGGCTGAAGGAACTGATGATGTGTTGTTGCTGAGCATGGATATCCCAATGGAGTGTTGGATTTTAAACTCGGGTTCATCATTCCATACCACACCAGATAAGGGTGTCCTGAACAATTTTTTTTCAAGGAATATTGTCAAGGTACATCTTGCTGATGATGAATCCTTGAAGATCATAAGGAAGGGTGATTCACTGATCAAGACCAACAGTGGGAGTCTCCAAATTCTGGAAAATGTGAGGTATATCCCTATTTTAATAATAAATATTATTTCTATTGGGTAGCTTGATAATACAGGCTTCAGTAACATGTTTACTGGTGGTTCCTGGAAGATTACCAAGGGATCTATGGTTATAGCTCAGGGAGAAAATAATGGTACCTTGTACAACATCATAGAAACAAGGATGGACGTGATTGCATTAGTAAATGTTGTCATGGATTCAAACTAGTGGCACTATAGGCTAGTCCACATGATTAAGAAGGCGATGAAGATGCTTGAAAAAAAAAGTACTTCTACTAGAGATGAGGTTAGTGGATGTTGGGATTTGTGAGGACTGTATTTTCAGAAAGTAGAAGAATGTGTCTTTTCTAAATGGAGGCAGAACACCAAAGGCTAAGAAGCTAGACCGGGTGCACATAGATGTTTAGGGTCCTGCACCATTACATTCCCTTGGAGGGTCATAATATTATGTGAAATTTTTCCTAAACTCAATAGGGAAGTTATGGTTTTACTTTTAAAAAATAGAATATGATGTGTTTAAGATGTTTTGGATGTGGAAGATCATGGTGGAGAATGAGTCAGGATCAAAGATGGAATGCTTGAGGTCTAGTAATGGTGGAGAGTATAAAAGTTAGGATTTTAGAGAATTATATTCTAATAATGGAATCTAGTGTGAGAAGACTATCCTAATAGCACTACAGTGGAATAGTGTAGTTGAAAATATGAATAGTGAACTGAATGAACATTCCATGAGCATGAGGCTTCACTTGAGGTTACCAAAGACCTTATGGGTGATGTACTAAACATGGAAGAATATCTCATTAACAGGAGTCCATTTGTATGAGTAGAAGATTGTTTACCTGAGGATCTGTAACGACCCAAACTTTTTGATTAGTATATTAATTTACTCTTAACGATTTAATAGAGATGTTAATGGTTAATGCAGAAATAAGAGGTGATGGCTTCATCCAGTAGACTCGAACTATATGAAGCCCAATTATCAGAGCTTGGGAAGGAGGTGGCATCTTTGGGCTTCACTTTGGACCAAGCCCAAGACGAACTCCAGCGTGTCAAGCTTGAACGGAATCGCCTACGGGAGAAGTTCAAGTTAGTGGAGATTACTACTAGGGCAATGTTATCTGAGCCTCCCTCAGATTCTCTAACCTTATCACACCTTACACTTAGGTCATATGCTGGTGTTATAAGGGGCTATGTAACGATACTATAGCTACTTTGTATAATCCTTTGAGATAAATAAAATTTTGATTTATTCCTATGGTGAAGTTTTTGAATTTTCAGATGTCTGGATAAAAATAGGATGTATCTTATGGATGAATTTTGAAAAAAAAGGGTATTTTAAAATATTTATGTAAACCTTAAATAATTAATGATGTGTAAGGATTTTCAAAAAATGGTCTTCTACAAATGTGTTCAGTAATAAATTTAGAGTCTAATAAGATCAACTTAATTTTTGGTGAATAGTAAATTATGAATTGTGATTTTATGCTTAGGATTACTAATGTGACCAAATGAATTAGTAATCTCACTTAAATAAGGGATTAATATAATTTAGGCACCTTGATTAAGTAATGTGATTCAATAAAATAGGTAAATAACTGTTTCAGAAATTATTAGTTAACTATTAGTTTTTTCAGGTGAATAGTGTTTTTTATTTAAAAATTAAATTAAAAATATTTAGAAAATTATTTTTATAAAATGGATTTCATTTTTGAATTTAGAGCATCGATATTATTTTAAGGTGATTTTTTGGGATTTTTCTGAAAAAGTTGAATTTTTGATGAATAGTGAATTTTCAGTTTAGAGTTTCGGGTGTTTAATGACATAATTAAGGATGTAATAATTATGTAATAATTCTGGTAGACTTATGAATAGTAAGATAAGGTATTGGGTGTCCCAATTGGACAATACCATGGGCAAATACCAGGGGCAAGCCCATGGTTTTTCCAATACCACCAATGAGGTGTCCCTTGGCCATTAATGCCTTATCCCCTCACTTCCCTTATAAATACCAATCCATTCTCTCATCCTTTACCTTCCAAAATCCTCCTAAACGAATTTCTAGTCTCCTTAACTCTCAAGGTGTCCTCCCAAGGTTCCCTCAAGCCTCCCAAGGTCCCAAACTTCAAGATTTCTAAGTTACTCTTCAAGGTAAGGGATCCTACCTCTCTCTTTCTTTTCATGTATTTTCCTTTATGTCATTTATTTTAAGCTCCATGTTCTTATGTTTAGGATGTTATTTTATATTCATCCTACTGTCCTTTTCATGTTCATATGATGAGATACCCCTTATTTCTCTCATCAATTTAATTTAAGAATGTTTAATTGGCGTCGTTGGGCTGCCGAATTTTTGTAAGGGATTCTTTCACCCTTCTCATTTTCAAGTTCAATTTTCATGTAAAGTCTTTCAAGTTACTTTTTATTATGTTGGGGTATGATAAATATATCCATAATATTTTTCTTTTATGTTCATATGATGAGATACCCTATTTTATCTTATCAATTCAATTTTTGAAGTTTTAAGTGACACCGTTAGGCTGCCGAATTTTCATAAGAGAAATATTTTTCTTTTCTTCCTTCCATGTTTTTCATTTCATATGGTATGTCTTTAAAATTTCATTACCATGTTCTTATATCTTTTATATTCTGTCCCTATATTATTTTTTGGATCATTTATTAGTGGTTAACCCATGTTCCCTCACTTTTCAATGTTTTCTAAAACCCTGTAACATAGTCGTTAAGCTGTAGAATTTTCGTCTCAAAATATCTCTCTATTTTTCTAAAATTATTTTATTTTATTAAGTGAATACTCAAAGATCTTTCTTCTACAATGGTATTAACATGTATATAAAAATGTTCTATTTTAATTATGGTATTTACATACATGAAACCCGCTTTCCTTTTTCGTGGGTTTAAAATGACATAAAGATCATGTCTTAAAAGCAGTTTTTAAAATGTTATGATTATGAAATGAAACCCATTTATTTTATGCTATATGGGTTATTTATGAAATTTTTGATGATGATATATTTATCTCACATGATGATAAATACAAATTTAAGGGTACACCCTGATAGCGCTCCAATGCATTGGGTAAATACTTAATCTCTAGAGATAACCATTTTAACGATACCTTAGTGAATAACCTAGGTAAAATTTTTTAATGAAACCTTGGGGATAGAACTTGGTGAAATAGAAATGATTTTCTAAGTTAAATATTGTAGCCACATCTTCAAGTTATGAAATACGTTATTTTTATTATGATATGCCTCATGATTTCTTTCTCATGCCTTAAAGTTCTTTTTCATGACTTTATTGATGTATCTCAAGTTCACATGTTAAATGTTTCCCCTTGTTTCCCTTATTGGGCCTTCTACTCACCCTTTATTTTTATATATGTCCCCAGGTTATGAGATGCAGTAATGAACCTAGGATGAACATAAGGAGAAGCCTTTCAAGTGTTTAAGAAGAATGTTTTATGTTTTCAATTATTAAGTTCCTGGTTTCCAAGACACTAAACCTTAAAGATCCTCAGTTTTGTATAATGTAATGAAAGTTAATATGATAAAAAGGCCAGATGATATAGTTGGTATCAAAGGAAGGTTTAGTTATTTATGGAAATTAGGCTGTGAAAACTTTATGAAGAACCCTATAGAAAAGTTTAAATATAGGGAAAACTTCCTAGTATTTTGGTGAGTATTGAGTAAGTGGTTTATCAAACAAGTACATCCCTGTCTGGATACACACAGGTAGAGGCAGATCTGGCACAGATTTACATAGGGGTAAAACCCAAAAACACCTCTTTGAGCTAGACTCGAACGGGAACTGGTGCATGACAATGGGTCGTGCTGCACTCTTGGTTACGACACTCCCGGAGGATATGTTTTTTTAATCGCAAGCTTTTTATGAATCATTATGAATGAATTATAGAGAAATATATAGAGAATTATAATTGTTTAGGCATGAAGTTTTAAGATGTAGAATCCTTTATAGTTAAAATATTCGTAAATGAAACAAGTTTCTCACTAAGATTTTATTCTTTTAGAAAATGGCGGGCAATAGGAGGAACCGTTAAATTGGTGATCACAATGGACCATGCGCTGACGGCCCTCCGATGGAAGTCGGAATGGAAACATTCATGCGAATGATGAACCAACTGACTCAAGTTATGAGTAATAACTTGAATCAAGCTGAGAGGTCGATCTCAACATGAAGGGAACAATGTTCTGTTGAGTCCTTTATGCGCCAACGACCACCAACCATTAGTGGATCGACTGACCCATTGATTGCTGAGCAATGTATCAGCTCTATAGAGAAGATCTTTTCTGTACTTCATTATTTGGAAAAAGAAAAAGTAACCCTTTTTGTTTACCACCTAGAGAGAGAAGCTGACTAGTGGTGGTCACTGATCAAAAACAAAAATCCAAGAGGAGATATGGAAGCTATGGAGTGGGAAGATTTCAGGGGAATATTCTTCAATAAGTATTTCCCTCGTTCAATGAGAACGAGAATGGAGAAATAATTTCTCGAGCTGAAGCAGAAGGAGAATTAATCTGTTTTAATCTATGATATGAACTTCACATGGCTTTCACAATATACCTCTAGCTTTGTCATGGATCCAAATAGTAAGGTTGATAGATTCTTAGATGGACTGAGACCTCATCTACGAAAGAATCTAGCCAACTGAGACTATGATAGCTATGAATAAATAGTTCGAAGTGCTATGAAAGTCGAACTGGAGTTTGGTGAGACACAGTGGTCTCACAAATCTAATGAGAAGAAGAGAGCTCTAGAACCAAGACTGGGAAGAATCTTTGATCAGGAAGTAGGTGGAAAGAAAATTCAACTTTCCACATGAAATAAATTTGGGAAGAAGAATTTGGGGCACTGCTTGATCGAAAGTGGCAAGTGCTACAAGTGTGGAAGATAAGGCCATATTGCTCGTAATTGTCGTAGTGAGGTAAAGTATCAACTATCCAACACTAACGATAGAGGAAATATGGTTCTGGCCCTACCCGAAGTCCAATGCTTCAAGTGTGGACAGCTTGGGCACTTTGTTAATCACTGTCCAAATCTGAGGGCAGTTGAGGGGAACCACCATCAACCTCATCAAAGGCCAAGGAGCAAGGTCATGCTTTTTCTATCACTACAACTGAATTTGAGGCCCCGAATGACGTGGTAGTTTGTACTTTTATTGTCCTCTCAAAACTAGCAAGTACTTTGTTTGATTCTGGTTCTACGCGTTCCTTTATTTCCTACAAGTTTGCAAAGAATATAGAATCAATCCCTGAACTGCTAGAGGTAGAGTTGTCAGTCAAGACTCCAAGTGGGATTATCCATGCATCAACAGTGTTTAGAGACTCTAGTGTTTACTTTAGTAAGAACAATCTTATCGCAAATATAGTATTCATTCCCATGATGGAATTTGACGTTATACTAGGGATGGACTGGCTCTCAAAGTATAATGCTAAGATCAAATGCATAAGTAAGGAAATATCAGTAGTCTTGAATGAACGACCTAAAATTGTCTTGCAAGGAGACATATCCCGACCTGATCCTTGTCTAGAGGAACCTCCTATAGCCTTCTTTATGGAGTTAATTGGTGAGGATGAAGAAGGAAAAGAGAGTATACAAATAGAATATGTTCCGATTGTTCAGGAATACATAGACGTATTTCCTGAGGAGTTACCTGGACCTCCCCCAGAAAGAGAGGTAGAGTTTTCCATTGAAATCATATCTAGATCTCAACCGATATCAAAGAACCCGTATAGAATGGAAAATGTGGAGCTATAGGAGTTAAAGAAATAACTCCCAGACTTGTTGGAGAAGGGGTTTATCTGACCGAGTGTGTCTCTTTGGGGAGCACCAGTTCTCTTTGTGAAGAAGAAGGATGTATCAATGAGGATATGCATTGATTATAGAGAACTGAATGGGATCACAGTGAAGAAAAAATACCTTCTTCCAAGAATTGATGATTTATTTGACCAACTTCGTGGGGCTCAATTCTTCTCTAAGATTGATCTTTGATCTGGTTACTATCAACTGAGGGTGAAGAAGGGAGATATTCTAAAGTCTTCCTTCCGATCAATATATGGGCATTATGAGTTTACTGTTATGCCCTTCGTCTTGACTAATGCTCCTGCTATTTTCATGGATTTGATGAATAGAGTCTTTAAGGACTACCTTGATAACTTTGTGGTAGTTTTTATTGATGATATTTTGATATATTCAAAAAGTCATGAGGAGCATGAAGATCATCTGAGGGTTATTTTTCAAACTCTGTGGAAGGAGAGGCTCTTTGGAAAGTTCAGCAAGTATGTGTTTTGGTTACAACAAGTGGATTTCTTGGGGCACATCGTAACCAATGAAGGAATCTCAGTTGACCCTACAAAGACATTGGTTGTGGAGGATTGGCCTCAACCCACAACAGTAACTGAGATTCGTAGTTTCCTTGGTTTATCAGGATATTATAAGAGGTTTGTGAAAAAAATTTCACGGCTTTCTAATCCCCTAACCAAGTTGACTCGAAAAGGGGTTAAGTTCATCTAGACAAAGGAATGTGAGGAAAGTTTCCAAGAGCTGAAGAATAGATTGGTTACTTCACCTGTGTTAACACTACCCTCTATCGGAGAAGGATTCGTTATATTTATCTATGCATCTCTGAAAGGGCTTGGGTGTATCCTCATGCAAAATGACAAGGTAATTGCTTATGCATCTTGTCAGTTGAAGCAACATGAGCAGAATTATCCTATGCATGATCTAGATCTGGTGTCAGTTGTTTTTTCTCTAAAGATATGGAGGCACTATCTTTATGGGGAGAAATGTGATATATACACCGATCACCAAAGTTTAAAGTATATTTTCACACAGAAATAATTGAACATGAGACAAAGTAGATGGTTGGAGCTTATTAAAGACTATTATTGTTCAATTCATTATCACCCTGGAAGAGAAAACAAAGTCACGGATTCGTTGACCAGGAAAGACCCTGGTATTCTGGCAACAATGAGGATCCTAGGAGATCCCTTGATTAAGGATCTAGTAAAACTGGACATGGGAATTGTAAGGGAAGGGATATCATCAACCCTATCCCAAATGATTTCTCAGCCTTCATTACTAGAGAATATCAAGAAGGCTCAAATAGAAGATCTTTTGTTGCAGGAGAAGTTTGAGGCTGTGAAGGATGGGAAGTTTCCTGATTTCAATATTGATCAAGAAGGTGTATTGAAATTTCATACAAGACTATGTGTTCCATATATTCCGGAGATAAATAAAGAATTGATGGATGAAGTTCATAGCTCTATTTTCTCTATACATCCGGGAATCACTAAAATGTATAGAGACCTTCGTGACCATTATTGGTGGGATAACATGAAGAGGGAGATTGTTGATTACACTACAAGGTGCCTGGTGTTTCAACAAGTAAATGAAGAATGACAACTTACTAAGGGGGTATTACAACCGATACCCATACCAGCATGTAAGTGGGATAATATCACTATGGACTTTGTCACTGGTCTCCTGAAAACTTCCAAAGGAAACAATGTGATATGGGTTATTGTGGACCATCTCACCATGACTGCCCATTTTATCACCATTTGGGAAGATTTCTCTTTGGATTAACTTTCCAAGATATACATAAGGGAAGTGGTAAGGCTGCATGGGGTACCGCTATCCATCATATCTGATCGTGATCCAAGATTCACATCAAAATTCTGGAGAATTCTTCAACATGCTCTGAATATTGAATTGAATTTTAGTATAGCCTTTCATCCTCAAACTGATGGCCAATCTGAAAGGACTATTCAAACACTTGAGGACATGATGAGATTATGCTCAATGGAATTTACAGGTGGATGGGATAAACACCTCTCATTAGTTGAGTTCTCATACAACAACAGCTTCCATTCAAGTATTTAGATGGCACCCTATGAAGCTCTGTATGGAAAGCGATGTAGAACTCCTACTTGTGGGGATGAAGCTGGTGAGACAAAGCTTCTTGGGCCTGATCTTGTGCAAGAGATGACAAAAACATTCCATGCCATCCAACAACACATAAAGGTTGCTCAGAGTCGGCAGAAGAACTATGCCGACAACCGTCGAAGGGACTTGGAGTTTGGTGTTGGCGACAAAGTCTTCCTTTGACTTGCTCCATAGAAGAGAGTCATGCGGTTTGGGAAGAAAGGTAAGCTCAGCTCTAGGTATATTGTCCCCTATGAAATCCTTGGTCACATAGGATTAGTGTCCTATCTTCTAGTACTTCCACCGAACCTAGCTCAAGTTCACGATGTCTTCCATGTATCTCTCTTGGGGAAGTACATACCCGACCCTTCGCATGTACTGAACCTAGAGGTGGTACAACTAGAACATGACCTCTCTTATGAGGAGAAGTCAGTGGATATCTTAGACCGTAGATACAAGGTTCTACGCAACAAGACTACCCACCTTGTAAAAGTTTTGTGGAGGAATCATAAGTATAAAGAAGCGACATGGGAGCCTGAGGAAACAATGAAGAAAAATTACCCTCACCTTTTTGACTAGGCCTTTGGTTTAAAATATCGGGGACGAAATTTCTTAAGGGGGGAATAATGCAACGACCCAAAATTTTTTATTAGTATATTAATTAACTCTTAAGGATTTAATAGAGATGTTAATGGTTAATGGAGAAAGAAGAGTCGATGGATTCATCCAGTAGACTCAAACCATATAAAGCCCACTTATCAGAGCTTGGGAAGGAGGTGGCATCTTTGGGCTTCGCTTTGGACCAATCCCAAGCCGAACTCTAGTGTGTCAAGCTTGAACGAAATCGCCTATAGGAGAAGTTCAAGTTAGTGGAGATTACTACTAGGGAAATGTTATCTGAGTCTCCCTCAGATTCTCTAACCTTAGCACACCTTACATTTAGGTCGTATGCTGGTGTTATAAGGGGCTATGTAACGAGACTGTAGCTACTTTGTGTAATCCTTTGAGATAAATAAAATTGTCATTTCTTCCTATGGTGAAGTTTGTAAATTTTCAGATGTCCGGATAAAAATAGGATGTATCTTATGGATGAATTTTGAAAAAAAAGGATATTTTAAAATATTTATGAAAACCTTAAATAATTAATGATGTGTAAAGATTTTCAAAAAATGGTCTTCTTCAAATTTGTTCAGTAAGAAATTTAGAGTCTAATAAGATCAACTTAATTTTTGGTGAATAGTAAATTATGAATAGTGATTTTACGCTTAGGATTAGTAATGTGACCAAATGGATTAGTAATCTCACTTAAAGAAAGTATGAATATAATTTAGTCACCTTGATTAAGTAATGTGATTCAATAAAATAGGTAAATAACTGTTTCAGAAATTATTAGTTAAGTATTAGTTTTTTCAGGTGAATAGTGTTTTTTATTTAAAAATTAAATTAAAAATATTTATAAAATTATTTCTATAAAATGGGGTACATTTTTGAATTCATAGAATCGATATTATGTTAAGGTGAATTTTTTGGATTTTTCTGAAAAAGTTTAATTGTCGATGAATAATGAATTTTCAGTTTAGAGTTTCGAGTGTTTAATGACATCATTAAGGATGTAGTAATTATGTAATAATTCTGGTCGACTTATGAATAGTAATATAAGGTATGAGGTGTACCAAGTGGCCAATACCATGGGAAAATACCATGGGAAAGCACATGGTTTCGCCAATACCACCAATGAGGTGTCCCTTGGCCATTAATGTCTTGTCCCCTCACTTCCCCTATAAATAACAAGACATTCTCTCATCCTTTCCATTCCAAAATCCTCCTCAACAAAGTTTTGGTCTCTTTACCTCCCAAGGAGTCCTCCCAAGCTTCCCTCAAGCCTCCCAAGTTCCCAAACTTCAAGATTTTGAAGTTACTCTTCAAGGTAAGGGATCCTGCCTCACGCTTTCTTTTCATGTATTCTCCTTTATGTCATTTATTTTAAGCTCCATGTTATTATGTTGAGGATGTTATTTTATATTCATCCTAATTTCCTTTTCATGTTCATATTATTAGAGACCCCCTCTTTCTCTCATCAATTCATTTTAATAATTTTTAAGTGGCGTCGTTTGGCTGCCGAATATTTGTAAGGGATTCTTTCACCCTTCTCATTTTCAAGTTATATTTTCATGTCAAATATTTCAAGTTCCTTTTTATTATATTGGGGTATGATATCTATATCCATCGTATTATTATTTTATGTTCATATTATGAGATACCCTATTTTATCTCATCAATTCATTTTTTGAAGTTTTAAGTGACGCCGTTAGGCTGCCGAATTTTCATAAGATAAATCTTATTCTTGTCTTCCTTCCATATTTTTCATTTCATATGGTATGTCTTTCAAATTTCATTACCATGTTCTTATATCCTTTATATTCTGTCCCTATAATTTTTTGTATATCATTTATTAGTGGGTAACCCATGTCCCCTCTCTTTTGAATGTTTTCTAAAACCCTGTAACATAGCCGTTATGCTGTAGAATTTTCGTCTCAAAATGTCTCTCTCTTTTTCTCAAATTATTTTATTTTATTAAGTGAATACTCAAAGATATTTCTTATACTGGGGTATTCACATGTATATCAAAATGTTATATTTTAATTCTGGTATTTACATACATGAAACCCGCTTTCCTTTTTCATGGGTTTAAAATGACATAAAGATCGTGTCTTAAAAGCAGTTTTTAAAACATTATGATTATGAAATGAAACACATTTATTTTATGATATATGGGTTATTTATGAAATTTTTGATGATGATATATGTGGCTCACATGATGATAAATAAAAATTTAAGGGTGTTCCCTGATAGCTCTCCAATGCATTGGGTAAAGACTTAATCTCTAGAGATGACCATTTTAATGATACCTTGGTGAATAACCTTGGTAATTTTTTTTAATGACACCTTGGGGATGGACCTTGGTGGAACAGAAATGATTGTCTAAGTTAAATGTTGTATCCAAATCTTCAAGTTATGAAATATGTTATTTTTATTATTATATGCCTCATGATTTCTTTCTCATGCCTTAAATTTCTTTTTCATGACTTTATTGATGTATCTCAAGTTCACATGTTAAATGTTTCCCCTTGTTTCCCATACTGGGCCTTCTGCTCACCCTTTCTTTTTATGTATGTCCCCAGGTTATGAGATTCAGTAATTAACCTAGGATGAACATAAGGATAATCCTTTCAAGTGTTTAAGAAGAATGTTTTATGTTTTCATGTATTAAGTTCCTGGTTTCCAAGATACTAAACCTTAAAGATCCTAGGTTTTGTATAATGTAATGAAAGTTAATGTGATAAAAGGGCGGGATGCTATAGGATATCTCATCTAGTAAGTAGGTAAGACTCTAACACTTATGAGTCTTTGGAAGTTTGGTATATATACATATTGATTCTAATGTAAGGGACAAGCTTGATGCTAAGTCCAAACCATGATTCTTCATTGGTTATGGTGCTGATGTGTTTGATTACCACTTTGGGGATGATCTCACCGTGATGGTCATTAGGAGAAATAATGTTCTATTTAATTAAGGTGTCACATACAAGGATAACCATGAAACTGAAGATGAAAATGGGAAGAAATAATCAGTGTCACGAACCAACCCGGGTCGACCCCGAACCAGTCACCTGATCTGATCAGTGGCATGGCCCGAAGGGTGTTCTCGATCCCCACAAGCTGGAAACTAGTGTTAGGCATCAATAGAGTAAATAATGGGAACTATTTATCCCCATATAAACAAATAAACTGAATAGTATGAATAATAAGCAGAATATCCCAAAGGTATAAATAAACACACATCTGAACATCCTTTATACAAGAATGAGAAAATACAACCAAACTATACAATAAAACCCAAACTGAAACCTGAAAACTCAACATCTTCATGTGACCCTGAGGGTCACTCTTCAATACCGAGAACAAATATCACCCATGAAAACCAATACCAAGCTGATACCTTCACCACAAGTTAAAAAGAAAATAAAACTATAGGAGTGGGTATTAAAACTTAGTAGACATGCCCGAAGAAATATATTCTCAATGCACTTCCTTTATAAAATAAGAAACATCAACCTCAATTTTGAAATAAAATATACAAAGTAATATTTTGGAATTTTTTTAATTTAAAATAAAAAATAGTCTATTTCCCTTTTTTCATTCCAAAAATAGGTTTATTTTCATTATAGATACATTAAAATTTTCAAAGTTAAAGTGATGTTTTCATTCCAAAATGACACAAGAAAGTATAAAACACTTTTACTTTGAAAATATTTTTCATAACTATTTGGAATTCAACTCATCTCTTTTCAATAAAGACACCACATATGAAATCACTACAATGATAACATAATAATGGCAATAGAAATAAACACACAAGAGTAACCAAGTATCTCAATAATCCGTCATAAGTAACTAAGTTCCAATAGAAATGGGAGAACATAAGAGATCATGAATAATCTAGAACATACTAATACATGAGACCCATCCTCAGAAGCATGCCTTGCATGATGAAATCAAAAACACCCTAAATACTCTCTGACACCCTAACTCAAGATAGACTGAGGGGACAATCCCATATAAATAAATGCAATATATCCACCTACTATGGGCCCCCATCTAGTGCGTAATCTAGAAAGTGCAATAATCATTCTCAGAAAATTACTTCACTATGCCAGGTTCCCATGAATCATGTATAAAAAAGGTAAGTCAGTCGATGCCAATTGAGTATCAAATCACATGCACATATAATAATAATTCAACACCAGGCCTCACCCCGAGCCTCCTCAAGGATCAATCTCTTGCCATAGAACAATTAAATCTCAAGGAGTCCATACTGAGGATCTCCAATTCTGCTCAAGTTAAATGGTTCATGAGGATTCAATAGTGAGGAAATCCCACCCACAAAATATAAACACATAAAGGTGATTATTCATGGAGGGTTTTCATGATAAACATTTCACTACTTTCATAAAAGTTCCAAACATGACTTAATATCTTTTCACAAAGACAATTATTTATCAAAGAAAAAAATTATCTTTCTAAAAAGGTGAAAAAACATCTTTCACCATTTCAAAAAACATTTTTACAAATCTTTTTCAAGTACTCTCACCACATATGCAAACTAAAACCATTTTCATCAAAGTGTCATTCGGGATAAACATCATTATTACATGAAATTAAATTTTTAAGAGAAAAACCCATTTATAAATTCATTTGATAAACCCAAAACCAACATTTATATGTCACCATTATGTTTTTAAATCCAATACATGCTTTAAATGTCATGAAATATTTGAAAAATCCAACCGAGCATTTCATCGAACACTTGGTGTGTAATAATTAATAAAACAATGGCATTTATCACAAAACAAAGTAGAAATCACCACTTTACACACCAAACAATTTATCCAAATATCACACAACAATATTTAACACATATGGAAGGTGCGAAAAACAATACATCCACAATTATCAAATTATAAATCCAAGTTCCAAGGGAAACCTACCTCCAATCCATGGTGCATTGACAACACACACCCAGAACCACACCACAAGGGTTTGAGAAGGAAATAATATCCAAGAAGAACCTTAAACAAATGAAACACCCAATATAAATCAAGGGGAAACCAAACCCTAGGTTTTCATGAACATAGGTGAAGAAAACTTCAAGAGAAAATGAAAGAAATATGAAGAGGGAGAAGAGAGGATAAGATTACCTTAAGAAATCTAGCCTCAAACCTTGAAGAATCTCTAGATATACACCATAGGAAAAGGGGGAGCCTTGGAGAAAAATGGAAGAGTACCCTTAGGGTTTCATGAACCAGAGGGAGGGGAAATGGGTGAATTGGGCTTAAAATCCTAAGAGGGCAAAGGGTAATTTCATAATATTTTGGATATTGGAATCTCGCATGGTTTGGCTAAACTGTTTAGTAAATCATGCGCCAACCATGCGGGATGGTTCTTCCATGAGGAAGTGGCTCCCCAAACACTTACTACATAGTTTTCATACCCATTCATAGGTAGTGCATCCTCAACTACAAGAACCATAAGTCCAGCACAGTTTCCTAGAGCATGCCGCATGTTTTCCTCTAACCGTGTGCAAACCATGCGCAGGCTAATTCCAAACATAAAAATCAAAATTTTCTCCTAAAAAACTATAATGGACAAAGTAATAACCATGGGGTTAAAACTAAACAAAGAAATGATTAAAACATTAATACTTGTCACACCTAGAACTCAAGAGAGAAACTGAAATCCCAAAAGAACCACAACAGAAGATGAAAAATAAAAACTGAGTGTGACAATTCTCCCAATCATAACACTTTACACTCCCATAAAGTCACAAAATTTTCTAGTGGATAAATAAACAATTGAGGATTCTCAAAACCAAAAAACCCAACCTTTTGATCCAAGAACTTCCTAATCACAACTAAACTGATCTTACACCTCTTACCCAAAATGGAACAACAAACCGAAACCACTTCCTGTGAATCAATGGAAAATTAGAGCCAAAACTTCCACAACCATACTTTTAAGAGAACTATAGGTCAAACTCCAAAATTCCAAATGTTTACATAAACCAAAAAGTAAACTCTAAAATCAAACAATTTCAAAAAAATTCCATGTTAACCGGACTAACACCAAAATCAAACCAAAATAGATCACCAATAGGGGAGGCCCGAACAGACTCCCCACCATTTGAAACAACCTATTACTGATTTCTCACAGAAGAGTTTTCAATAAGACCCACGGTGGGTCTCCCCACTATTAATAACTGAAAAAGATTAAACAAACTCAAAAACTTCCCCACAAAGACCAAAACCCCCCACCATAAGGGGGGGAGGGAAGGGGCCCAATGAATGGAACACTAAAACCATAACTGAAAACTAACCCACAACTCATCACTATAGGATGGCCACAAAACCAAGACACACCTTATTTAAATCAGTGGTCCACACAAGTACAAATGATGAGAAGATTACATCCAAGAAGGCACAACCACAGACATCACATGAGGGATATGTCTGCCATGCCCTTTGCAACAAGAGGGAATTCGTAGTGATAGAGAGACCATAATAAAAATACAGGAACCGCATCATCACAATAGTGATGTCACATGATTATCCAAAATCCCCTCAACCCTAGGATTCCTAAATATGTGTCATCTTCACTCTGAGGCCTTTAGATTAATCCCTGATGTTTGAAGCATCCATTGCCTCATAGTCAGGAGATGTTAATCCCTAATCAGAACTCCTTCTTTTAGTTCCACAAGTAGCCACATAGAAACCTAGGTAGAAACTAAATATTATAAAACTAAGAAACTCACTTTATTTAATAAGATACCCTCACCCAAATGGGGATCTAGAATATTCACACACCGAATACACCACCACTTAGAAAATAAGAATTTTCAGGATTCCTAAAAAGTAACAGACACATTCATTGAACCAGAAGTTCTCAGAAGATCCATAGAACCCCCCTTAAATTCTAGCAAAAGGAGAAACAAAAATCACAACCACCACAATAGGAAGAATCATTATTACATTAAGGCACTTTAAATCGAGCCCAAACAGATCTATACTCCAGCAAATGGGATAGGGTCTTCTTTAAAGAGGTGGATTTAACTTTTGAAACTCAAGGATGAAATCCTTAGGTTGACCAACTAGAAATCTTTCTAATTGGGAATCGCCTAAAGTTTACCTAATAATACTCATTAAATATATATGGGGTTAAAAACTAAGAAATAATAAAACCAAGGTTTCTATGTAAACCAACTCATAAACCAAAACTCACCTCGAATAAACATCGATCCCTATAAGGGAAACAAAACAAAACTTCCCTAAATATTTTTTATAAATCCAATAAAAATCAACTCAAAACCAAAATACCAATAAGAATTTAAACTAAAAACACCTCATCATTAAAACTTCCTAATTCACAGGAAAATAAACCACCTAATAACCAATTTTTCAAAAACAACACAACTTTCCTCAAAAAAACATTTTCAAAGAAAACAAATTGGTGGGTTGCACACTCACCAATGGTATTACATGGAGCCTCACACATTCACATTCCATTCCACCCTAGTAATCCAACATCCTATGAAAATATGGTCACTTTCCAACCATATTCCACATATATATGTTCATGTGAGCACCCATGGAAACACCAAAGGTCAAAACAAACATTCATATTTCACAAGTCATAAAAATTTTCAAAATCCCACCAACCATCAAGTCAAAACCATTTTTCAAACTCCACATATAAATCCATATATTCATTTATTTAAAATAAATCCAATGTATTCTTTTCAAAATACACTTTTTAGTTAATTTTACACAAAAAAAAAATTCAGAAACTCACAGTTCCCATTTCATCAAAATCACGTGATTAAAAAATCACTCCCTTTCACTTAAAACAAATTCAAAAACAAAAATCCTATTTCAAAAAACAATTTTACATAAACCCTAAGTTTATATTATAAAAATAAAATCTTGTTAAGTTATTTCCATTTTACCCCAATAGGTCATTTTATAAAAATTCATTTTTACAAAGTCTTCCACAAGGTTAATTCTAAAAATCCTTTTTCCCAGTTTCCAAAATCTGACCATTAACACTAAACCCCCATTTTCAAAATTCAAACAAAAGGGTTTTCAAAAAAATCAGAATCAAAGGAGACTCAAAGAATCTCACAAGGGAAACTAGTGTTGATGGGTGACTTGGCCATATGGTTGGAATGCATGTGCCAAACACACCACCATCACAAAGAGCCTTCTAGGACCATGGCCCCAGCTCCACATGGATTTCTAGGTCCTAAGAGATCATAGAGACCACAATCTCAATTCCTTTTTCGTATCCCAAAACCAAAAAATCTATAAGAACCAAAAGGGAACCAACAAAACTGGACTTCCCATGGAAACTCGAGGATCAGAATGAGCAAGGGTTCATGACGTCCTTCCTATTCCTACCTCTCGAGACACAAAAATCATAATATCATATCTAACTTGATATCCACAAATAATAAAATTTAATCTAAAAAGAAAGTTCCTCTAATTATATGACCTCTTTTGATACCATTTTGTTACGAACCAACCTAGGTTGACCCCAAAATGGTCACTCGAGCCAATAAGTGCCATGGACCGAAGGGTTTTCCCAATCCCCACAAGCTGGAAACTAGTGTTAGGCATCAACAGAGTAAACCATAGGAATTATTTCACCCAATATAAAAAAATAACTGAATAGAAGGAATAATAAGCAGTACAACCCAAATGTATAAATAAACATCTGAATGAATATCCTTTATACAAGAATCAAAAAATACAAACAAACTATACAATAAAACACAAAATAAAACCTGAAAACCCAACATATTAGTGTGACCCCGAGGGTCACTCTCTGATACCAAGAAAAAATATCACCCATGGAAACCAATACCAAGCTGAGACCAGCACCACAAGCTAAAAACAAGAGGAAACTATAGGTGTGAATATTAAAACTCAATAGGCATGCCCAAACAAATCTATTCCTAAGGAACTTCCTTTAAAATAAAATAAACATAAACCTTAATTTTTAAATACAATATAAAAAGAATATTTTTTAAAAAAATTACTTTAAAAGAAAACATGGTCCATTTCCCTTTTTTCATTCAAAAAAGAGGTTCATTTCCATTATAGATACATTAACATTTTCAAGGGAAATGTTATGATTTTATTCTAAAACAGCACAAGAGAGTATAAAACACTTTTACTTTGAAAAACAACTTCATAAACCTTTTTAATAAAACTCCTAACTTTCCAATAAATACACCACACATGAAAGTGATACAATGATCACATAATAAGGGTAATAGAAATAAACACATAAGAGTAACCAAGTATCTCAATCATTCATCATAAGTAACTAAGTTCCAATAGATATGTAAGAACCTAGGATATTGTGAATAATCTAGAACATACTAATACAGGAGACTCATCCACAGAAGCATGCCTCACATGATAAAATCAAAATAACCCTAAATACTCCAAGACACCCTAACTGAGGATAGACTGAGGAGAAAACCCCATAGCAATAAACCTAATATATCCACCTACTATGGGCCACTAGCTAGTGCATAATATATTCAGTGAAGCAGTCATTCTCAGAAAATTATCTCACTATACCAGGTTCTCATGTATCAAATATAAAGGGGGTGACCTAACTAATTCCAACTGAGCATCCAATCACATGAACATATAATAATAATTCAATATCAGGCCTCACCTCGAGCAACCTCATGTATCAATCTCTTATTGTAGAAAAATTAGATCTCAAGGAGTCCATACCAAGAATCTCTCATTCTTCTCAAGGTAAATTGTTCATGAGGATTCCACAGAGATTAAATCCCACCCATTAAATATAAAAAAGTCAATATGATTATTCATGGAGGGTTTTCATGATAAACATTCAACCACTTTCATAAAAGTTATAAACAGGCCTCGATCTTTTTTCACAAAGACCATTATTTATCAAAGAACCAAATCATCTTCACAAAAAGGTGAAAACAAACCTTTCACCATTTCAAAAACCATTTTTACAAAAAAAAATCAAGTACTCACACCACATATGAAAACTAAAACCATTTTCATCAAAGTTTCAATTAGGTTACATGCCGTTATCACATTCCATTCTATTTTCAAGATCCAAAACCATTTATAAATTCATTTTAGAAACTCAAAAACACCATTTAGATGTCAAAATTATATTTTTAAATTCAATACTTTCTTTAAATATCATGAAATATCCACAAAATCCAATCGCGCATTTCATCGAACACTTGGTGTACAATAATTAACAAAACAATGGAATTTATCACAAAAAAATAGAAATCACCACTATGCACACCAAAAAAATTATCCAAATATCAAAAAAATATTAAGCATGTATGGAAGGTACAAAAATAAAGAAACTGAATAATATCAAATTATAAAGGCAAGTGCCAAGAGAAACCTACCTCAAATCCTTGGTGCATCGACAATGCACACCTGAAACCACACTGGAAGGGTTTGAGAAGGAAATAAGATCCAATAGGAACCTTAGAGAAAAGAAACCCCCAATATAAATCAATGGAAAACTACACCCTAGGTCGAAATGACCATAAGAGAAGAAAACTTCAAGAGAAAATGAAAGAAAGAGAAAGAGGGAGAAGAGAGGAGAGCATTGCCTCAAGAAATTTAGCTCCAATCCTTTTATAATCTCTATATATACACCATATTATAAGGGAGGATCCATGGAGAACAAGGGGAGAGGACCCTTAGGGTTTCATGAACTAGAGGGAGGGGAAATTGGGTGAATTGGGTCTAAAAATGCTAAGTGGTAAAACTGGAAATTTCATAATTTTTTGGATTTGGGCAGCTTGCACGGTTTGTCCACATGGTTTGGTAAACATTGCAATAAATATAAAAGATGTTTATACTATGAGATAGTGGCTCTAATAAAATTTACCACATGGTTTTTCTAACCATTCATAGGTTGTGTGTCCTTAACCAAAAGCACCATAAGTCCCACACGGTTTTTGGGAGCATGTCGCATGGTTTCCTCTAATCATTCACAAATCGTGCGCAAGCTACTACCAAGCCTAAAAGTCCAGTTTTCTCAACAAATAAAGAAATAACCATGGGGTTAAAACTGAACAAAGAAACTCTTAAAAATTTAACCCTTGTCACACCATAAACTCAAGAGAGAAACTGAGATCCCAAAAGAACCGAAATAGAAGATGAAAAAGAAAACCCGGGTGTGACAATTAGAGTGAAAAGTTCAAGTGAATATTGAAGGTGTACCTAATAATGAGACATCAAAACCAGTGGATCCTACTCCTTAAGTGTATTTGATGAGATTAACAAGAGTTATAAGGCTTGTTCATAGGTATTCATCATCATTACACTATTTATTATTGACTAAAGGTGGAGAACCAGAATGTTTTGAAGAGGAAATGCAATTCAATAAGTCGAGTGAGTGGGAGTTATCCATGAAGGAATAAGTTTATTCAATACATGACAACAATACTTAGGAGTTGACATGTTTTCCACATGGTAAGAAAGAATTTCATAACAAATTGGTATATTAGGTCATGGAAGAACATGATGAAAATAGGAGGTTCAAGGAAAGGCTAGTGATGAAAGGATTTCATCAGAAGGAGGTAGTGTATTTCACTAACATTTTCTCACCTATAGTGAATATTACCACTATATTGGTGGTTATCAACATTTCGGAATCATAATACCTATATCTTGTACAGCTTTATGTGAAGACGTATTTCCTTCATGGAGATCTGGAGGAAAACTATATGCAACATCCAGAGGGATATGTTGAGTCTCGAAAAGAAGGCCTGGTGTGCAAACTCTAGAAGAAATTGTATGGGTTGAAGTAGGCACCCAGAAAGTGGAAAAAATATTTTATGCATTCTTGAATAAAAATACATACAAACTATGTGTCATGGATCAATGTTGCTACATCAATTATTTTGGTGTTGAATATATTATATTACTTCTATAAGTGGATTAAATGCTCATTATAGGATAATATATGCAGAGGACTGATGAGTTGAAAGAGAATTTGGCTATGGAGTTTGAAATGAAGGATCTTATAGAATCTAAAATGATTTTGGGAGTGAAGATCAAGAGAGACCATGCAGCTGGAACCTTAATGTTATCACAGGATGACTACATTGGGAAGGTTTTGAGAAGATTTAGTATGTGAGAAGAAAATATAGTCTCTATTAACCTGGAGAACCATTTCAAACTATAAAATGAGAAACCACCAAATATGGAATAAGAGGTTGAGTACATGGAAAAGGTTTCATATGTATTTATTGTTGGAAGCCGGATGTATGCCATGGTCTACACTCGACCTAACATTTCTCATGCAGTGGGAGTTATGAGTGGGTACATGGATAACATTAAAAAAACATTGGGAAGCTACAAAGTAGATATTTGGGTATTTAAGGGAAGTAATGAGGTATTTATGTGATTTAGGAAAGTAAATTAATTTTTGGGGTATGTGGATACTGACCTTGTAGGTGACATCGATAGCAGGAGGAGTACCATAGGTTTTGTATTTACCTATGGAGGAACTATAGTAATATTGATATAACAATTTCGTAATGTGGTGGCTTTATCCACCACATGGGTAGAATATATTGTTGCAATACAATCTAGTAAGGAGATGGTTTGGATGAAGAACTTATTATTTGAATTGGGAAGAAAGCAAGAGAAGAATGTATTGCACTGTGATAGTAAAAGTGCTTTACATCTTGAAAATAACCCAGTGTCTTATTCTCGGATGAAGCATATTCAGTTCAATTATCATTTCATAAAAGGTTTGATTTAGGATGGGTTGCTGACATTGCAAAATATTTGTGGAACCAAAAATTTGGCATACATGTTTATGAATCTGATAGTAATAAAGAAGTTGAGGCATTGTTGTGTTGTTATTGGTCTCCCCTGATGAATGGAGGATTAGAGGAAGAATAAGGGAGGACACAATGGGGTCACAAAAGGAAAAAATCTAGTATTTCATGAATTTTCATCTTGAAATTGAATTTGTGAATTGAGAGAATGCCACTAATGGGTTAATAAGAGAAGGAAATTAGATTATGTAAGTTTTCTCCATCGGTGGCACTGAATCAGGTTAGTGTGGTGGATGAGGTTCCAAGTGAGAGATTGTTGGATTGGTGTAGGTCGATCCATTCTGGAAGATGATTGGGTCAAATGCTTTCAGACCATACTGTGCACCAAGCCGAAACTCCAAAGTGAGCTTGTTGGGGGTTATAGGGGCAAGACGTTGTTACTATGAGAGTCTAGGGGCCAAAGGTCATGTGCCCAAATTTTGGGACACTATAGAAACTTTGTCCGACTATAGAACAGCTGACCGGAAGACACCAATAGGGAACTGTAGTAGTGAGGACCCTTGGCATGACTATTATATCTTGTGTACTTCCAGTTGTCGGCCATTGTAGCACCTTGGAATTGGGTGGTTGTGGCACTATAGTGATGCGGACTTCCAGCTACCTTTTTACTGTAGCATAGCAAACTTTCTGTGTGGTTGGTGGGATAGTGGTTTATCCTCATTATTATCTCATTTAGGGCTAGGGTTTTGTGTGTGAGTAAGATCCTTAAAACTCCCTATAATATTGTGCTCCCAGCTATAGTGATATTTCTTCCTCTCTGTGGATATAAGGATCATTTCCTGAACCACATAAATCTCTGTGTCCTAAGTGTTTCTTTATTCTATCTTTTTCCATCATCCAAAAACTTGTTCTATCATTGCAACTCCAAAATTTTCCACTACAGGAGTATAAATGGGGTGAATTAGAGGTGAAGGTGATGTGAGACTATGTTTTCTACAATGATTATCAATAAGGATGGTCATAGGATGATCAGAACCTGATTTTATTCCATGGGAGATTATTTGTTCCATTGGTAATGCATGAAAGAGTTCCCCATGAGTTTTATATCCTACCTTTAAGGGTATATCCTTGTGTGACCAAGATTTATCATGGACTAATGAGACATTTTTTTTACAGGTATGAAGTAGTTTTTTTCATAGTTTGTGGAAAAGTGTCTTGTTTTTTAATAGGTGAAAGTGAAAAACCTTGTTTCTGGAGTTTTGTTATAGCCCTTGGATGTTCTCGAGTTGAAATGGGAGGATATATTGATGGATTTTTTCACTGAGTTTCCCCAATCTTAGGTAGGATGTGATTTATTTTGGGTGATTGTGGGCTGGATAATGAAATCAAAACATTTTTTTGAGATCTATGAATTGGGTGTCATTGATGTCTTAGTGAGGAAATATATAGATGATGTAGTTCAACTTCATGGGGTAATGAGGAATACCATCACTAATCAGAATCCTCATTTTACCTCATGAGTTTTTAGGGGGTTAAAACATGCATTTGGATACCAGTTTTTCATTAGCACTACTTTCCACCCTCAGATAGATGGGAAAACGTAGCAAATCATCTAGATGTAGAAGATATGTTGTGAACATGAATCTTGTACTTTGGAGGATCATGGGAAAGGCACCTACCTCTGGTTTAGTTTTTCTACAAAAACATCTATCGCTCATCCTTTGTTATTACCTTGTTTCAAGCATTATATAGGTGTTCATATCATTCTCCTTTATGTTGGAAGGACTTTGGGCAGTAAATGGTTCTTGTTCCTGATGCAGTGTAGAGCATGACTGAGAAGATCCCATTTTTTAGGACCAAGATGATGATGAAGGTGAATTATTTTAGATGTTTCCTTTTATTGTTAAAAAATTTTAAGTTTGAGAAGAAAGGAAAATCATATCACTTTGTATTTGAATCAGACTACCCATCGTATTCAAGAAATCGGACTCACAATGCTTGAAAAGGTCAATTGTATTGATGAAGAATCTTGTTGGAATAAAAGGGTCATAAGATTCACTCTGAATTCGTTATGGAAGGTGTGATTATATTGAAGAAGAATTGGAATATTTATTACTACAATTTAAATGTGATGATGATTTGCTGACTTGTATTTCACAATATCATAAGTTGTTTGGAGAACATGTGATGCAAGATTAATGAAAGAAAGGGGGTGAAATAGATGCTTTCAATCGTATTCAGATTGATTGGATCTGGATGGAAAGACAAAAGGGTGCTATAGATCATATTCATCTTGAACGTAATCATTTCTATCATATTCAGGCTGATTTGGAAAGAAATATGGTTTCTGGAGTTTTGGGAAATTTCAATACTTTCCATTAAAAGAATAAATATACTTAATCTATTCTAAAATGTATTCAAAGTCGTGAAGGAAGTCCTAATACAAGAAAAAGTTTGTAATTGAAGAAATTTATTGAAGTTGAATCTACTGACACCGGTCTATCGTATTCAGTATACCATCGTATTCAGGTAGAATCGTTTTTAAACAAATCCTATAGAGAAGGATTTTAGTTGAAACTGATGAAAATCATAATGATATAGACCGATCAACAATGTACTCAATCATTTAAGATATTTGAATGAATTTCCGGAGGAAGAGTTTGGAATTTGAAGTCTCGGAAGATTTGTGAAAAAAGTGAGAAACTGAAGGTACTGGTTTTCAGTCCGACTAAAATCAAAAAATATATGAAACCTCGGTGATTGAAGATGATGGGTTTAAGAATAGATAGAAAAACTATGATTATTTTCAAATGCTTCTATCAAGTGGATCAAGAGAAGAGTTGAAGGATATGGTTGTATGTATTATTAAGGGGGAGCATGAAATTCAAAGAAGAAGTTTTTGTTTCCTTAATTGGATCAAGATTTATCATATCTGTGTTTATACCAATTCATCTTTCTGATTGTATTAACAAAATAGGAATGGGTTGAAAGTAAATTAACCATATCAGCAATCAGATTTGATAATTGGAATCAAACTGGCATTTAAAAATAAATTATGAAGAAGAGATAAACCATGAAGAAGATTTGATAAGATTTGAGAAGAGTTAAAGAAGTCATAAATACACCCAAAATTCAAGAGAAATCAATATTTTGGTGAATATGGTTGAGAGGTAATGTTTTTGGAATTCCTTCCAAAACCATCCATGGGTCACCTATAAATTGGGATAAGTACATCATACTTTTGTGACGATTGAAGATGGATGCAATATTCACGTGAAGAGAGAGAAACTCTGAATTTATAGGGAGAGAATAATTTTTTTGTATTGATCCTTTATTGAAGAACTTTCAACGGAGAAAATTGAAAGTATAAGAGAAAAGATTGAAATTTTATTCAGCTGATCAGAATATTCAGTGATCATCATATTCAGTAGTCTGTCATATTCTACTTGTCATTGTATTTGGTTGTTCACCATTTCAGGAAGAATAATCAGATTGAGATTTCTGTATTGGGATTTACAGACTGAGGAAGAAGGATTTCTAAATTGTATCAATCATATTATTTCAATGTTATATCCATCATATTGGGAAATCCTATTTGAGAAAATGATCTTAAGAATCGGAGTGGGAAGATCAAACTGGGCAATTGGATTGAATTCTATATCAAATTCCATGATGTTATTGTTATCTTTTGGGTAATAAATTAAAAAAATATTTTCCAAATAATACATTTTTGAAAGTTAAAAATAAACACAGGTAACATGTGTTGTTATACAAACATTACTTTAACCTATTTGTGCTAAAATGGAGAACACACATTACTGGATTGTTTATATAGTGATACATGAGTGAAAGGGTATATCTTACCCATTGTATTCCACATAAAGGATTTTTTTTATAGTGTATTGTGTGGTATTTGATCATTTCCAACACATAACAAGGACTTAGCTATTCTTATTGAATAGTGAACCGTATAAATACTTGTGTTTTAGTGGATGTGTGTTTGAATTATTTTCAGTGGGGAATGAAATATTTAATTGGAGGAAAAGTTTTTTTTGAGGAAACATAAAAGAAAAATTATCACTGATTCACTCCATCCCCCTCTCAGTGATAAAATTATCTTGATTGGGCACTTTCAACTGGTATCAGAGTATAGGTACCCTTCGCTTATTCTTTGCTGATGGAGAATTTGAATTTTGTGAATAGTAAAGGTATTCCGGTTTTTAATATAAAGAATTATCATATATGGAAAAATATAATTTTTCCTTATCTTATGTCTATTGGATATGATATTCTTGAAGCTACAACAAATGGGTTTCCTCTGATTTATTATAAAGTTCCTCTTACATCTTTTGATAAGAAGAATATTGAGAATGATGGAAGGGACAATAATTCTTTACTATCATCACTTTATAAAAATTAATTCATAAGGGTGAAAGGTTTTTCTATATCCAAAGGTATATGGGAAAAATAGAAAAATATATACAAAGGAAACAAAAAAGTGAAGAAATCAAAAATACAAATCTGGATATTGAAGTGTGAAGATTTAAATATGGGTGAGTATAAATATGTTGGGGACTTCTTTACCTAGGTGAATGACATTTTCAGCACTATCAGATGTCTTGGTGAGAATTTGTATGATTCTATAGTTATTGAAAATATTCTGACAATCCTTCTTGACAAGTTTGATGCAAAAAAAATTCACTAGAAGATAGAGATCCTGAAGCAATATCTCTAGATGATTTGTATAGAACTCTCATTACTTATGAAATGAGAAGGGATAAAACTATGAGAAGAAAAAAAAGTTTACAGAGAAATTTATTTTATGGATTATAAGAAATAAAAGTCAAATAATATTCTTATTGAAGATGAAGTTTGTGAATCGGATTATGAAAATGAGGTATGAAAAATTTTTGATGATATTTTATTCTTGTTTTCTAAAAAGTTAAAAAGAGGTATAGGAAAATCCTAAGGAAAAAATCCCTTGAAATGTTTTGAATGTGGATCCATTGGGAACTTTATGTCCAATTTTCCATGAAGAAAGAAGGAAGAATATAATAATGAATAAAAAATAAGGCTAATAATATCATAGAAGAAATAGGGTAAAAAAGTAAAATTGTATTCCATGGGGAAAGATAGAAAATTATTCAAATCCAAAAGAAGAGGTTTATTATCTAAATATGAAGTATAAGAAGGGAGTGATTCTAAATCTGAAAAAAAATCTATTGATTATGGTATTGATAAAACTTTTATTACAAAAGTGAATGATGAAGAATTCAGAAGTAGCAGTTTCAAAGAAGAAGAAACTCAGCATGAATATTAATTAAAATAAGGGCTAAAAAAGACTGAGAAAGGTTGGAAGGATAAAAAAACAAAAAATTATAAGAAGAATTTTCCTCAATAAGTAATCAAGAATGTTTTTTCTGATTAGAAGGTTAAGATGGTGAAAGAAATTGATAATTTAAAGAAATATTTTGAGGAAGAAAAATATCATAATGATCATCTGAAAGTGAAGTTGAAAGAAATAGAATAAGAGTCATAATTGTCCAATAAAAACTTTCTAAAGCTGAAGAGAAAGGTACAAGTTTCAAAAAATATACCTCTGAAATTAGTGAAAGTTCTCGAAAAGAGAAAAATATTAAGGATAAAAAAAAGTTATCTTCAAAGGTTGAGAAGAAATATGGAATTATTTCTGAAAATAAGAAATTTATGAAAGTTATATATGTGGCTAAAACCAATAAGGTTAGGAATTCATATTTCTATAAAAATCTCAAATCTGAAAATTCTGAATCTGTAAAATTTTCCAACACTTTTGGTTTCGATAAAGATAAAAATAAAAAGAATATTCTTATTGATAACAGAAATTTTGGTGACTCATAAAATAAATACAAGAAGGTTTCTAAGAAACATATTTATAATTCTGGTTAGTATGGAATTTTTAGAGGAAAATACTCTTTCTATGGATACTATTGGTATTGTGGTGGATTCGGACATACAAAAAATATGTTTTGGTTCAACCAACAACATTAATATCATTCCACTAGTTATGAGAGAAAAATATTAAGGGGGGTCAATTCCATCAAAAGAAGAAGTCAAAAAATGTTGTTTAAAAGAAACCTTATAAGGTTGGTGGGAAAATCTAAAATAGGATCCAACCTTTGGAAGCTATCTGTAAAATATGCGAACAACTTAGAAACCTTGAAATATGATTTCTTGTATTGTTACCATCATAGAAAAAGATACTTAAAAATTATCAAAAGCTGAAGGTAAAGAAATAAAGGGAAGAGAAAAAAACTCTTATTATTGAAACTTCTCTAAAAGCTACAAAAGGATAACGATCTTTGATTATTGATAGTGGGTTTTATTCTCACATAATAGAATATTTTTATGTTTTTGATGAATGTGAAAGAATTTAAAGAAGTAATAGTGACATTTTTCAATGATGAATCCCCTATAATCAAAGGTGTTGGATCATCCATCATTGAAAAAGAAAAGTTGAAATCTAAGAAAGCTTTGTATTTTGATAGGATGAAGCACAATTTGCTGAGTGTTTCACAATTGTGTGATGAGGTTAAAAAATTTATCTTCAAAAAAGGTGGATTTTTTTTTAAAGTTAACAATATGTAAATATAATTATAAGAGGAAAACATAAAAAAGGGAATTTTTTTAAGTTAGTGAAATTCAAAAATATTTTTATGTGAGTATGGTGGAAGAGAATAGAATGTGGCATAAAAGATTTTGGCACATGTGTTAAATAAACATGATAAAATTATAAATGTGAGACAGTGTTCAAGACATTATTTATTTTCCAATAAGATATTTTTTTCACTATTTTTCAGAAAAGAAATATTACAAACTTAGTGCATAAGAAAGTTGATATTTTTTCAAAAAAACCATTGGATCTGATTCATTTCGATATATTTGGGGCAATGAGAAAACAATAAACCAAATAGAGATAAGTAATTCATCACTTTCATTGATGATTTTACTCGCATTACTTGTGTTTTGTATATGAAACATAAGTTAGATGCTTTGAAAATGTTTAAAATTTTCAAAAAGAAAGATGGAAAGGAATGTGAGTATTCTGTGAAGAAGTTGAGAATTGATAACAGTGTTGAATACATAAGTGAATAATTTGAAATTTATCTTGAGAAGCATGGAATTAGGAATGAATAGATTTCTCCCTTTACTTACCTACAAAATGGGTTTTTTGAAAGAAAGAATATAAGTTTGGTGGAAATTGGGAGAACTATGTTACTTGAACATAGTCTTTCTCATTAATATTAGAGGAAATCCATAAATAATGTTTTTTATATTAAAAACGGATATATCTATAGGCCTCATTCAGATATCACTCCATATGAATTGTTTTATGGAAAAACTCCATGTTTGAAACACTTAACAGGTTTTAGGAGTCCATGTATTATAAAGAAGTATGGTGGAAACTTTGGAAAGTTTGAGCAGAAAGGTGAAGATAGAATCTTTCTTGGCTATTCTCTAGAAGTAATAGGATATATATGTTTCAACAAATAAATATGAAGAATTTTTTATTCTATTGATGTGAAATTTATTGAAAGGTCTGAATAATACAAACATATTCATGCAAATAAGGAAGTTGATAAGGTTAAAGAAAACAATTCTGATAAGGATATAGACAATTGTAATCCTACTCTAAGAGAAGAATTGGACTCATATATTTCCATTGATGAGGAAGATACTCAAAAATCTCATCCTAGGATGAGGAAACAAGTGGAAGCTCATAATATTATTTTTGAACAACATCAGAAGGCTCAAACAAGAAGAACAACAAATTCCATTATACATAATTCTTTGTATTCAAAAGTGGAGTCGAATGATGTGAATTAAATTTGTAAGTATCTTTAATGGGTTTAGGACATGAATGAAGATTTTTTTAGGTTTAAAAGAATGATACATGGGAAATATTACCCAATATAGATAACAAAAACATTATTGGCACAATGTTGGTTTTTCAGAACAAGGTGAATGAAGAAGGTGAAGTGATAAGAAACAAATAAATATTAGTTTTTAAAGGGTATTCACAAATTTAAGGTATTAATTTTGATGAAACCTTTACTCTAGTGTAAATATTAGAAAAAATTATAATTTTTCTTGTTATTGTTACACAATGAAGTTACAAAATATTTCAAATAGATGTTAAACACACATTCTTTAATGGTGATCTTGATGATTAAGTTTACATTGAACAACCTTGTGGATTTGTTGTTAGGAAAGATGAAATTTATGTGTGTGTATTGAAGAAGGAATTGTATGGGTTAAAACAAGATCTAAGGACATGGTATTCTATATTGGATACATGATTAAGGAATATGAGTTTTAAGAAAGGAAGGGTGGATAAAAAATATTTACATCAGAGAAAATCTAGAGTATTCCCTCATTATAATTGTTTAGGTTGATGAAATTATCTTTTTTGGGAATTATGAAAGAACTTGGGAAAGAATTGTTGAAGAAATGAAAATGGTGTTTGATATTTCTATATTGGGGGAAATGAAATACTTTCTTGGGTTAAAAATCTTTCAAATGGAGAGATTCATTTTTCATTCTCAGGAAAAGTATTCTAAGGAACATCTTAAGATATTCAACATAGAAAACACAAAACCTATTTCCATACATATTTTAGTGGGAATAAAGTTAAAAAGAGATGGAGAAGGAAAATAAATTTATTAGAAATAATTTCAGAAGATGATTGGAAGTTTTTTTTATTTGACTACTTCAAGACCCGACATTGATTATGGTGTTACCTTATGTGAAAGATTTAAAATTGATCCTAAAGAATCACATTTACTTGCTGGAAAAATATTTCTCAGATACATTAAAGGCACAAAAAATTTTGTAATTAGGTATAACAGCTCATATAATATTGATCTTTTTGGGTATTAAAATGATGATTGGGAAGGAAATGTTGATGATATAAGATCCACATACGGTATAGTATTATTTTTGGGACATAATTGTGATATTTAGCATTCAAAGAAACAAAATTCAATAAGTCTCAGTACGACTGAAGATGGGTATGTTTCTTCCACTCAAGACACTACTCAACTTATGTGGATGAAAACTCAATTAGAAGACTTACTTGTTGAAGGGACATTACCCTTTCTCTTGGTTTATAATAATAAAAGTACAATCATTCTCACTAGGAATCTGGTACAAAATTCATATTCAAAACATATTGACATAAAGTATCACTTCATCAAAGAGAATGTATATAATAATGAATTGAAGGTATAATATATTCCTACATCAGAACAAGTTGCTAACATATTCACAAAACCTTTACCAAAGGAACCATTTTTTCAAATTAAGTTTAGACATGGGTGTCCAACCTCTTTCATAACAAGGTTTAGGTATGTGTATATATTCCCTCTCTCATCTTACCTTTGAATAGTGTTGTCAAGGGGGGTAATTGTTTCATAAATCTACCCATGTATGAATGTAAAAAAGGGGGAGTTGAGGGTAATATTTGAATTCAGAATTATAAGTGTGTGAAATATTCTAACTGTTTATTGGAATGGTTATAGGAAACAATTTTTTTTATTCCATGAAAGGTGATATATTGAGGAAGAAAGGCTAAAGAAAGGAAAAATTGAGGAATTTTTCATAATCACTTCTTTTGGATAGCATGGCTTTGCTATCAATGGTTCTTGTTTCTTATCATGAGTTAGCTCACGTAGACTTTGAATTGTTGATAAGTAATTTATAGCTTGTGGATACAAAGTTCAGGGATTTATGAAACTTGTTTAATAAAAAAATCCAAAGGGGGATATTTTTAGGACCAAGATGATGATGAAGGTGACTATTTTCATATGTTGAATTTTTTTTCAATAAAGTTTAAGTTTGAGAAGAAAGAAAATCATCTCACTTTGTATTTGAATCGGACTGACCATCGTATTCAGAAAATCAGACTCCCAATGCTTGAAAAGGATAATTGTATTGAGGAAAAATCTTGCTGGAAGTAAAGGGTCATAGGATTCACTCTGAATCTAGTATGGAAGGTGTGATTATATTGAAGAAGAATTGAAGTCTTCATAACTACGATTTAAATGTGATGATGCTTTACTAATTTGTATTTCACAAATATCATAAGTTTTTTAGAGAACTTTTAATGTGAGAATAATTGAAAGAAAGGGGGGTGAAAGATATGTCGTCAATCATATTCAGATTGATTGGATATGTATAGAAAGAGAAAATGGTGTTAGAGATCATATTCATCCTGATCGTAATCATGTCTATCATATTCAGGCTGAGTTGGAAAGAAAACCATATACTAGAGCTTTGAGAATTTTCAATACTTTCCATTAAATTTATAATGATGCTTAAGTTATTCTCAAATGTTTTCAAAGTCATAAAGGAAGTCATGATACAAGAACAAGTTTGGAATTGAAGGAATTTGTTGAAGTTGAAGCTACTAAAATTGGTCCATCGTATCCAGCATACCATCGTATTCAGGAAGAATTTCTTTCAAAAAAATATGATGGAAAAGGAATTAAGTTGAAGCTGATGAAAATAATAATGATAGAGACCAATCAACAATGTAGTCAACCATTTAATATGGTTTAATGAATTGTTGAATGAAGAGTTTGGAATTTGAAGACTATGAAGATTTGTGACAAATGTGAGGAACCAAAGGTACTGGTTTTTAGTCATCACAAAATCCAAAAGATATAAAACCTTGGTGATTGAAGATGATGGGTTTAAGAATACATATATGAACTCTATTTGTTTTCAAATTCTTCTATTGATTCTATCAAGAGAAGATTTGAAGGAGATGGTTGGATGTATTATCATAGGAGAGAATGAAATTCAAAGAAGATGTTTTTTTCTTCAATTGGATCAAGATTCATCATAGATGAGTTGATACCAATTCATCTTGTTGATCGTATTGACAAAATCGGAATGGGTTGAAAGCAACATAATCATATAAGCAATTGGATTTGAGAATCATAATCAAACTATCATTTAAATAGAATGTATGAAGAATAGATAAAGTTTGAATAAGATTTGATAAGATTCGAGAAGAGTTGAAAAAGTCATAAATACACCCAAAAGTCAAGGGAAATCGAGATTTTTTGTGAATTTAGTTGAGAGGGAAATTTTTTGGGATTCCCTCCAAAACCATCCTATGGTCACCTAAAAATGGGGAGAATTACATCGTACTTTTCAAATGATTGATGATGGATGTACTGTTCATTTTAAGAGAGATAATATGAGAATTTCTAGAGAGAGAAGGTGTTTTCTATATTGAGCCTTTATTGAAAAAGTTTAGACAGAGAAAATTCAAAGGATAAGTGACAAGATTTCAACGTTATTCATCTGATCATCGTATCTAGTGATCATCATATTTAGTTTTCTATCATATTCTACTTGTAATCGTATTTAGTTGGTCACCATATCGAGTTCGATAATCGGATCGGTATTTTCATATTGGGATTTTCAAACCGAGGAATAAGGAGTTCTGAATTGTCTTAATTGTATTCTCTTAGAGGTATATCCATCGTATTGCACAATCGGATTTGAGAATCTAGTTTGAATAATTGGAGTAGGAAGAATAGAGTGGGTAATCAGATTGAATTCTATATCAAAGTCCTTGAAGTTCTTACCAGCTTATGGGTAAGAAATTAAATAATTTTTTCCAAGAATTCATTTTTGGAAGTTGAAAAGAAGAAAATGTAACATTTGTCATTACACCAACATTGTTTTACCATATTTGTGCTAAGTGGGAGCACATGCACTATTGGATTGTTTACATAGTGTTTCACGAGTGAAAGGGTATATCCCACTCATTATATTCCACACAAATGATTATTTTCTAGTGGATTTTGTGGTATTGGATCATTTCCAAACCATACCAAGGATGTAGTTATTCCTATTAAATAGTGAACCTTGTAAGTACTTGTGTTCCTATGGATGTGTGTTTGAATTTTTTCAGTGAGGAATAAAAATTTTAATAGGAGGTGAAGGTTTTTTCAAGGAAACATAAAAGAAAAATATCACTGATTCACCCCCTCCTCCTCCCAGTGATACAATTATCCTAACTGGGTACTTTCACAGTTGGCTCGAGAGTGGATTACGGTGTTTTGGGACCTTCAAAAGACCTACTTTGATCATAGGCAGAGGCCCCTATTGTTTGAGGTTAGAGACCACATGTTCTTGAGGGTTTCTTTTCATCAGGGGAAGTGGAGTTTTGGTGGGGTGAATGAGATTTCTCCCTAGTCCATATGGACTTTTGAGGCATTGGGGCATGTCGGTGATGTGTCATATCGATTAGTTGTGGTTGGAAAGTATCCACAACAACTTCTATGTGACCCAGCATTGTCAGTAACTTCATGTTGACTCCCACATCATTGAATAGGGAGAGTTGGATATCTAGGATGATGTGACATTCATTGAGTGACCAATAGTGATCTAGGATTTACAAGAGAAGGTGTTTCATGGATGAACCATCCCCTTAGTTCATGTGTTTTGGTGGCATGGTGTCCTATAGGATAGTACTTGGGATTATGATATGTAATTGTGTACCTAGTACCCAGAGTTATTTTTAGTTCTTACTTGTCCTATTTTTTTATGATGTGATGTATGAACCGTTCTAATTTATGGGATGTGACTTTTTCCCTAAATGGATATGTGTGTTATGGATTCAAGTATATGAATAGGGTAACACCCCCTCCTAATCAAGATTCATTTTGTTTACGATATGTTTTAAAACTATGTGGGTGAGTTAGTGTCACCCAAATTTTACAATATCTTGATATGGAGGATGAGTTTCTTTAATTTCTGTACTTATGGCAGTGTTTTTTGACATTTGATGAGGTTTTTGTCCTAGTTTATACATATATTTAATATTAGTGAGGATTGTTACATGGAAAATAGGTGGTTTGTGGCTGGTGTAAAATGGTGTGGTGTTGTTCCCAGTGAGTTTCTGATGTAGTTATGTGAATTCTCTATATATTTTTTAGTTTGGTGTGTTTGTTTGGTGGTAGTGTTTGGGTTGTAATGAGACCATGAGAGGTATATCATGGGATGGTTGTTCAGACCCTCCCCTTTCATTTTTTGGTTTGGTTTTGATTATCAAGTAAGAGAATCTTTTGACTAGTATCTAATGTAACGGTTTGTGCCTTATTGGCCCATTACTTTGATATTTGAGTAGTTTGAGGTGTTTGGAGGAGGCTTAGAGAGGGTTTGGTAGATTTAGGGTTGTAACTTTACTACATCAAGTAGTTAATAGTGTGAATATGTATTCACATCAATAGAGGTTTATTCGTGGATAGGAGTCTAGAAATTCATGGATTGAGATTTAGATTGGAGTTTTATGATTAATTAACCAACAACATGGAAAGAAAATTCACAATATGAATTTAATTGAGGATGAGTCTCCATGGAAATCATTTGATGTTCACCGGGTTTTGAGTTTGATGATTTCATGGCTTGAACTAGATTAACGGCTTGAAATAGTGGGCCTCGTGAAAACTCATGATGTGAATATGTGATTAATCATGTGAATGTTGTGATTTCTATTTATTTTATAAATATCAATGTTCACATAGATTCTTCTATGATTCTCTCATTTCCCTAAAACCTTAGCTGAAACTTATGACTTTTAGAGTATCTTCAAACCCCTTTCCTCCATCTTTGATCCTTGGATTTTGGAGGTTGATCTTTGGAAATCGATGGTGAGTAAATCCCCTTTTCTCCCTTATTTTCTCCAGTTTCTCTTTGGGAATTATTGGTGGTGGTGGTGCTTCATTTCGAGAAGTGTTTGGGATACTCTTTTATGATCCCTTTGTGTGATCCAGGTTGATTCGATGTTTCCCTGTGCAATTTTTGTCTTTCGATTGTTTCTCCTTTTCCCTATTGTGCAGGGTAAATAGGAAAGCTTATTTAAGACAGGGGATCCTCACTCTCTCTCTATTTATGTGAATTTGTGGGGATTAAATGATTTTTTCATCCATTTGGTAGATATTAATGGTCATATCATTGAAGATAATGAATTTTCATAACTAAAATTGATGGGAATAGTAATAAATTTCATGTTTTGCTACTTTGATGAGATTATGAATGCTTGTTTCTATTGCTGAAAATCATGTTAGTTGGGATCCTTGAATGTATTGTAGTTGATATTTATATGAGACCTTTTCTGTATTTATTGTTTTATTTCACCCTAAATAAAAGTTTAAGAATGTATATACAGCTAATGAATCGGTTACCCATGGAAATATAAAATTTGTGTCAGAATACCCATGTAAAATAATAAAGTAAACTAATGTAATCTCTTGAACCTAAATTGTAGTAAATGAGGAAGTCTGGTTTTGATGTTATGTGTGTGTATTCTAGTTGTGTTTTCTTTTATGATGTGGTCTATTGTGTGGTGATGGTGGTGACCAAATAGGCTGTGAAATAAGTGGGGTAGTGATGCAATGTTTGGTTTCTATGGGATGATATGTGTGGCGGTTGTGATGTGTGGTATTTGTAATGTGCATTTGTAGCGATGAGATTGATGGGTTGTGGTGATATGTCTTGAAATACATTGTGTTGTGGCAGTGGTGGATATGATATGGATGGTCTTTTATGTGTGTTGTGGGTGTGTTATTTTCTTGGTTATTGATGGAATAAATTGTAATGATAAAGAATGTAATGATATGGGTTGGTAAATGAATAATAATAGGATGGAATTGATGTTTGGTAATTGGATTAAATGAATTTAATGATAAATGAATGGGTTGTGTTAATGTGAATGAAATGAATTAGTAAATGGGAGTCAGTGTAAACATGTTAAATATAGAAAATAGTGGAACCTATAATTGAAAGTGGTAATGTGTTTCTATGTGTGGTGGTTATGTAGGGTGATGCATTTAGTGGTGGAAGATGTCATGATGGATGTTGTATGGTGAAGTGGTAGTGACGTGGTGTATTCTTGTGTAGTTGATGTAAACCCATAGGTTGGGTATTGTGTGTTATCTATCTATCATGTATTTTATGTTATTTTTATAGGTCCCCCACCCAAGTTGGATAACCTTACCAACAACCAAATGTTTTGGGTTCTGAATGTTTTTCCCAATATCTATGTTGGTGGTGATGTAGATGGCTAGCTACACCCTCTTCCCCGATTTTCCTTCAGCTGCAGTAATGATATAGGTTGGTGTTGGATATTACCCAGTGATGATACAGGTTGGTGTTGGAGATTAACCAATGGTGATGAGGATGTGATATGTGGTGGGGTCATGTGTGGTAGGAGGAGGTCATAAGGTTTATGTCCTTCATGTTCATGATATCCTGCTATCCTGGTTATATGATGTGGTTGTGATGTGATGTGATGTGATGTGATAAGGATGTGATATGGTGATGACTAATACTAACACCAAATGCTAAACATTTTGAGGGTGGGGTAGGTAGGGATGTGTCCTGACCCATGTTAGAGATAAATGGATATGTGATTTGATATATATGAAAGGTGTGGGAGCACATGATGTTTAACATCGGGTCATGAGAGTGAAAAATTAGTGGGTAAGTGGCTGTGAGGCACCTTTTCTTTATGTTCATGATATTATGTTTCTATATTGGATGTGTGATTTGGTTAGCTTTCCATGATATGGATGAGGTTGGTTAGTTGACCTATTTAGGTTCATGTTGGTTCTATTGTTTTTTCACTTGTGCATTAATACGATCTTTTCAAATGTGCACTTGAGACCTTGGGTGTAATCCTATTGAGTACACATGTTATGTTCACCCTTCATATATAGACTATTTTTTAAGTTTTTGAGAGGACTTCAGGGACTGATCTTGAAATTACAGTCTTGGGTTTTAGAGTTATTGCCAGGTCATTGTCATAGCACTTGTCTTTTGGTATTTAGTTTAATACTTTTTGTTTATATTTATTAATAATGTTCATGTAGTGTGGGATGGTTTGGGTTTATATTTATATTATGTGGTGTATTTTATTTATGTTTGATTAATCATATCTCTCAATACTACATTATTTTAGAGAGTAATGTCTTTCATGCATAAGATTTTTTATACTATCGGTGCTTGTCACCAACCCGGGGCCTACAGGAGGTGGGACTTAGTGATCATTATCTTTCTTCCTTATTACTGATCTAGGAGGGGTGACTTTATAGGGAAGGGCATCATGAAAATGCATGCAACAAGTGTACAACCCCCTTACACTGTAATATGTTTGTGTGTGTGTGTTTTATTTTTGAAGCTTGAAAAAATCCAATTTAGATATTCAAATGGTCATAACTCGGCCATCCAACCTTGAATTGAAACATCATTAGTGGTGTTGGGGCCGTATCAACACCCTCTACTCGAATTCATGAAAACATAATTTTAATTTGTCTTAAATAATTACAAAAATGATATGATTCCATTTATTGGTACCGAACAAACGGTAAAAACATGAAAAGGTGAGAATTTAAAATTTTACGTCGTGATCGACGTCGTAATATCATCTCCAATGTAATCATAACTCGGTACAACCTAAGGATCCTATGTAATTTTAATTAAGAACATGACAAGAAATCAAAACCATACTTCATGCATTTTTTATTAGAAATGTGTTTTTTTGTCATTGGTGATCATTTCTCAAAGGAACTAAACTTTCAATACTCTAGATCATCCACACACATTCCAAAATCGTATTGATCGTTGATATCCATGCTCTGGGTGATATCATGGAGAAATTGAGAGATCTTCATCATCGCCACAATCATATGATCACCATTTTTCCAATTTAGAAGGGAGAACTTGGTTTGAGGTGATTGGGTCTCTCTCTTCTCTCTCTAGAACTTGAGAGAGGCTATGATAGGAGAGAAAATTTGAGTGGATAAATAGTCTACTCGAATTTGTCTTAATATTTTATATATAGGTAGGTTTTATTTATTAAAATTATACCTTGACCCTTTAATAAATAAAACCACCTAAATTAAACCAAATTCGACATGTATGACTTAGTAAATGCATCGAAAATGCCATAAATATTTGATCATATACTTGAAACATCTAAATTGTGTTATGTGATAAAACACAAGTTCTTAACTTGACTTACCTCTCCCTTAAATATTAAATAAACCATGAATATTAAATATTAAAAATTCACACAAAAAAATATTTATATTTAATGAATAACTCATTAATATAATGAATAAATAAATTCAATAATTCTTATTCTAAACTTGAATAATGTTGATCTTATTTATTTCCTTGTGATTGTAAAAACTCGAACATAGATTGACCCCCATTGTTGATTTTTTTCATGTCCTAAAACTCCAATTCAATATAATTAGCCAAGATTCTGAATATACAATGTGTGTGACCCTCTAGGACCTTATCTCCATAATGGTTAGTGATACTCGCAGACTAGATTCAGAGTCTAGAAACCCATCATGAACCCTAAAGATAGAAGGTTTAGTCATAGTAATGACAACCTCTTACAAACACACTCTGTATAATGTAATTTATTTGTCTAGAGATATCTCATAAAGCAAGTCACATTATTTGTGTCATCACCCATTATTGATTTATTATTTTATGACTATACTATATGAACTTACCTTCTAGTACCATGGGTATGTATTAAGTAAAGGTATTATCATACTGGTCAACTAGATCTAAGATATCTCCTCCTTTAAGAGTGAAAAATTCATTCTTTCTCATTCAATAAATATCATATCACCAATGACACACCCAACACAATATACCTCACCAAAAACATAAATTCCATGGTTTACATCTTTTAACAAAGTAGACAGTCAAATTATACATAATGATAATGACCTCAAGTCGAGAGACTAATACACGTGCTCGCAGATAAGAACAATCAATGACACCTGAAACATGTGGTGTTCATATTGGTAGGTCACTCCGCATGATCTCTTCTACATGATATTACCAAGTGTGAACTTCATAAGAATAAGTCATAATGCTTATGAGCCCCCAACACTTGATAACAAGACATCAACTATGTCCAGTCAATATGATGTAACTAAACCATAGGTCATATGTTTAGGATTATTATCATATCATCTCAAGGTTCTCATTATAGCTAAGATTTTCTATAACATGTTAATATGATAAATTATTAATAGACATTACCATGTAAATAGTAAATGAATAAGTGTCAACACTTTTATGGTATGAGTACATCATGCATAACTAATTGTGTACATGATATGGTAATCAAAAAATATTATTCAAGTTAGATCCAAGGCACCCACTTTCATAACATTAGGAACCATTGAAAATCAATTTGATATCAACTTCAAAAACACCAACCCTTGAAAAAACTAACCAACTTTATCAATATTAGCATTATTAGGTGGATTTTATGTAAAATATAAATTTATAAAGCCCAATCACACATGTCGTGAAAAATAAATAGATGCACATAGAACCACTTACCTAAATCTAATGGAATCATATCGCCTTTGATGAACAACACTATATAAGGTATCAAGAGAAGCTTTGCATGCCATAAATATCATAATCCATGTGTTTATACAAATATTTAACATTAGGTTTGGCCAGCATGTCCCTTGGGTAAAGGAATAAGAAGAAAGAAAGAAAAAATGGAAGGAGAATAAGGGAAAATGAGGAAAATGAAGAAAAATAGGAGTTTATATTGAAGATCAAAGAAGAAATCTGCCCTAAATCCATGGAGAAGGGAGAGGAAGCACCTTTGAAGGACCTATGGATTTCATGTTCGAAGAGGGGAATGAAAGGGGGGAAATCCCAATTCAAAAGGCACCTAAAAAGACTCAAATACCCCTTCTCGAGTAGGTCGCACAATTTACCATACTGTGCAGAAACTGTGCAAATGACACTAGACACAAAATTGTCCAGACTCACACACTTTGCCTACATGATTTAAAAAACTATCTAGTAAGCATAAGACCAGTAAAAAGTTCCATGAAATCAAAAAAAAATCAGCCCCAAACACTTCAAACTAATGGGTATTCATTATAGTTTATGTACACGCACTTAAAAGTGACTTTAGGGTGTGACATGTGTGTGTCAATTATTATATTTATATTCTTATATAATCTATATTAATATGTGAATATTAAATTGAAATTTCAAAGGAAATTTTAGTTAAATAAATTATATATATATTATGTGGGTGTGTATTCAAAAATAAAACATAAATTTAATTTTTAATTGAATTAATTTAAATTTATCTTCGAATATATATTTTAGAAATTAAATTTCATAATTTACTACAAACACACACATGCAAGTGTGTGTGTGTGTAAATACATATATAGAGGTAAATAATATTCTTAAATATAATTATATATATATATATATAACTTATGTTAATTAATGATATTTTTAAAATATGATTTATTATTTATATATATAATAAGAATATATAAATTTATAAACATATATATGAATAATCACATTTTTTAAGCATAAATAATTGTATTAGTTGCATAATTAATAAAAATATTATTTACAGATACATATAATTAATAATTTTAAAAAAAATATATAATTAATAATATGAACGGGATTAAGAATTAATATCAAAAAAATTAATAATAATATTATTATTATTATTATTATTAAATACAAGTATGCTTTTTGTAATAATTGTTATTGTTTAAAATGTAAATAATAAGATTTATTATACAATTAATAATAAAAATTTCTTACATATATGCAATTAATAGTTTTTTAAAACTTTAAATGATAATGTAAATATAAATATTATTCAATAATATTTTTTAAAATATAATTATTAGAATTTTTATTTTATATATAATTAAAATTTTATTATAAATTTAATTATTTTTTAATACAATTAATAATACTTTTAAATATAATTATACATTTATATAATTAATAATATTTTTTCATATAATTAACAATATTTATATATAATTAATAATTGATATTAATATATATTTTTAATATACCTAATCATTTTTAAATAGTTTAAATATATTATAATATATTTTAATATATCTACATATAAATATATTTTAAAGTCCAAATATAATATATATTTTAAAATAAAAAACTGGATGAGCTTGCTGATGTGGCCTTATTTTGACTCGGTTTGCCACATCTTTTTAATTATTTTTTAATAATTTAATTATTTTTTTTGGAATTTTCGTTAAATATTAACACTTTTGTATTTTTATATTTACATTTATTAATTAATCAATTATTATAATTAATTATGTATTTTTAGTCTTTAAAATAATTAATTAATGTCTTACATTCGTTTTATAGTCTTAAATTTTATTAATTAGTTTAGAGTTTTAATATGCTTACCTTATAATAATATGGAGTTATTATTAATTAATCAATTATATATTTTTATTGCATTTAAATAACAGAGTTGTTAATTTAACATTTCATCTTTTCAACTTAATTCATTAAAATAAGCTTATTTAATAAGTTTTTATAATTAATCTTTGTATTTTTGTTCTTTCTTCTAATTAATCTAAATATTAATATAAATTCTATTTATTTTTATAACATTCAATTATTTTATTTAATTTGTTCTGAACAATTAATTTATTCCCAGCATCCTCTGCCTTCACGACCCATCACACCAATGCACAACACTAAACAGATCCAAACCAGATATTAAGAATCAAATCAACCCATATCAAAGCCTAAGGAATCAGAAACACGGATTCTATCCAAAATCACTCCTCATCTCCAGATTTGAGGAGCCTGTTTCAGATCTGTACCGTCGAACCCATTCTTTGCCTTGCACCGGCCGAGCCGCACCGCATCGTCGCTGCGCCAGGCTGAGAAGCCGCCACCGACCACCCAGAACCGGATCTCGCCGTCTGTCAATAATCGCAAGGAAGAAACGTGGTCCACTGTTGGTCACAAAGTAGGGGAAGGCTCGCCACCTGGTTTATTATAATTTAATAAATTAACTTTTTAACTTAATTTATTTTATAAGTTAATATTTATTTAACTTTTTCTTTTTACATCACAAACTGTTTTGAACATTACTCTCTGGTTTGTTTTCATATTCATTTAAAAGTCGAAGACACATCCATATTCATCCAACTAACTAGAGCAGAGTTAGTTACAAGGGTTAAGTAAAAATGATGTGTGTTTCGCTAATAAGTGCATGTGTGTGATGCACACCAATGGACAAGACTATGTTGGTGGGAGACATTCGGTCACGATGCAGCAGATAACATATGATATATAAAGAAGAGGAGTAGCAGAAATGAAAAGGGGGATCATTCCATCATTCGAGACATCATCTAGAGCAGAGAAGAGTGAGAACTTTGGTGTAGATTTTGGAGCACTTCTTGGAGAACCTCTTTCTGGAGATCCGAGAAGGTGTATTGCAGCATTGTTGTAGTTCGTAGGGGAGTTCTCTCTCTCCTCTGTTTTCTTTTTAATTCCTTATATTGTAATAGAATGATTTCTTTTTCGAATATGATCAAGATAGTTAACTAAATCTTTTAGTTCAGGGAATTTCTAGTTCTACGGGTTATCTTTTAACATCCTTTTTACATATCATTTTAATGCATTCAAAATTGATCGGTGAGATCAATTCTGAATTCATTCAACCGCATCGTTCCACTAGCATTTGATTTTCAATTCCATGATCGTTTTGTGAGAAAGATCATGGATACATTTTCAAAATGATTTTAATTGAAAATGAAAACTTCAGAACTAACGGTGAGTCTGTTCTGTTGTATTTTTCAAATCTTAATCCTATAGTTGATCCTTCCATGGAGTGGTGAACTTTGAGATTGATCAATCAAAGTGAATTATCTTCTAGAGAGGGATTTAAGTCAGTCTTTTTATTGGTAATATTTGCATCATACTTGTGAAAAGGAAATATTTTAAACCATTAGGATAAAGTTTTTTCCCGGGAACTTCATTTTTATTGTTCTTCTATCAACATTCTATCTTTTTGTTGCTTACTGTTATCAAACTATTTCCTGTTTCATCTTAGTTTAGAACAAAAATACAAAAAAAAATTGTGCTACTTTACGACCTTATAAAAACATAAAAAAACTATAAAAGGTAAAAAAAATTAAAAAAAAACCACTCCCACTGCTGATAATAGTGGGATTCTTAGAAAAGAAGTTTGGCCACCATCCTTCCCTGTGGGTTCGACTTTGCTACACACATATACATTAGTAGTAAGAAATCATAAATTTTAAACTTTTACACAATTTCAATAATAGTTGGGAATCAGTTTTTTGGAAAAGTTGTTGGGGAAGGCAAACACTGAGTATTTATGTTTTTTTTTAATATAAAAAATCAATTAAAAAACATAAAAAAGTCATATAAAAAATTCTGCTAAAAAATCTATGAACATTTTCTTCTCAGACTGCCTGTGTAAGTTCTATTTGAAATTCTTTGTGTGTTTAATCTGATTCTTTAAAACTGGTGAGTGAACTAGAGGGATTGAATCATCACAGTGGACTTTATTGTGTATGTTGTGGCAGTTATGGGCACACATCCAGGTAGTGTGTTTATAACTAGCCACAACAGTTTAACAACATTGAAGAGAATGAACAAAATTTTGAGTCTAATCCTGACTTTTTAGCAAAGTGTGACCAAATTTTATCAATCCTAGATTCTAGGGATAATATGTGGAACACTTTGTTAAACCAGACCCATGAAATACAAGTTAGATATTCTCAATAGCAAGATCAAAAACTGAAAATATTATAAAATATGCTCTTAGATTTACAAATAAGGATTAAAGAAAAATAAGAATATAAAATTAATGAAAATTAAAATGTTTATAAAAGATTTGAAAATCATGTTGAAGAGGATAGTGATTCTGAAATTGGAAAACATCACTTTTATCTTGAATAATCTAAATATGATAAACCAAATGTGGAAATAATAAACTCACTAAATCAAGAAAGAAACATTGAAGATCCCAAAAAGAACTTAAATGGAGATGAGTGGGAAAATTTTGAAAAAGAACTAAAACAGATTGAAAAAGAATGCCCAATTCTCTTCCTGATTCCTACTCTTGAAAAAACTCATTGTTTTAGAAGTTTTGAGAATAAAGTCACTTGGGTTGAAGTCAAACTTGAAATTGAAAACATAAATGTTAAAAACCATTCACCCAAACTTACTGAAATCTTAAATAATGAGCCTGAACTTGATATTGGGAACACTTTGGAAGAGAACATTAAACTGGAAGGCATAAAATCTGAAATTTTAAACCTGAATTGAAAACATATCTTCCCTGTTTTGAAAAAACAAACCCAATGATTTCTAAAATGATGTTGGATGATTTAGAGGATGAAGGAATAATATTTGAAGATAAATTAACAGATGTGATTTCACTTCCATATTCTTATATTGATCACTTTTCTAAAAATTTGTGTAGTGAGATTAAAAATAGTGTTGTCATACATGGGGATAAATGTTCAAATTTGAACAATCTGGAAATTCAATTTATTGAAGCTGAATTGAACAATACTCCCCCAGATTTGAACTTTTTAGAATACACTACAGAATTTGATTTGGAAATTGAACCTTTTGATAGTGAACATGAAAAAGAGGTTGAATAAACATTTGATTTAGGTGGAATTTATTTTTCAGAAGTATTAAAAGCTGATTGTAAATTAAATGATGAGGATATTTTGGAAGAGATTTACAAAACTGTCAAAACTGAATCCTTGAATGATCAAGTAAATTTTCTTCTATGTTTTTCACTTCCATACTCAAGTGAATTGGGTGAAAAAGATCTTATATATGTTGATAGTTATCTATAAGGGAATTATAATTGAGTTCCAATGGTGTTGATTCTATTCAGCACATTATTTATCCCCTTTATGAACCTACTATTCAGAATTCACCCACAAGAACCCTTGTTTTTTATTTTGACAGTGTTGAAGTTGAGAGAGAAATTTTTTAGTACAATTCCACACTCTATGGTGCACCTAATACACTATTATCCCTTCCTAAAAATGTTAAATATGAAACAATTCTGGAAGTTTACAGCACTATGCCCACAACTGTTAAAGGGTGTTACCTTGGAAATTTTGTAAGTGATGAGAGTTTAGTTTCAGTTTTATTATGTTTTGGTGCCCACAAAATTCAATTCTCTATTAAAAACAATTGGTCCAAACACATGTGGTGGTTCCTATTAAGGAAACCACATCCACTTAGTGACTATGGTTAGTTCTAGGTGAGTCTGGATGGGGACTATAAATCTAGCCCTACTTGGGAGGAAACCTATGGTTTTTCTTTTGTTTTTAATAAAACAAATTTTGTAATTAAATAAAGTCTAACTGAAGACTGAAAACTCAGTGCTTATTGTAATTAAATAAATTCCAAATGAATACTGAAAACTTGGTGCTTCATGGGATTCAACCCATGGTTTTTGTTTTGTCTTTACTGTTCTTGATTTGTGTTTTAATAAAAAGATACTGCTTTTCTGTTGGTTGTAATCTTTATCTCTGCTGGAGATTCCTATCTTGGTCTTCTTGCTCTGTGATTTTTAGGATGCTTCTGATTGGTTTTAATAAGGGAGTGTAATTCCCATTTTGGAGGATTAATGAAAAAACTTTTTAGGGAAGTACTTTCTATTAACTTTCGAATTCATTTTTTGTTCCTTTTTACTAAAAAAATATGTTGTATGTCTTGCTTGCATGAAATTTTTTGCATATTCTGAAAAAAAATATTCTACTTGTGTTGTAGTGTTTAAAAAAATTTCATTCACCTCTTACTGGGAATTGAAACTTGTTTAAATCACTTCATTGCTTGAACTTAAGTATGGGGGGTACATGCAGGCTAGAAATTTATTGAATCTGCCTATTTTTTGGGGGGTTTAGCATGCATTTTTCTGCTTTATTGAACATCTAGTTGGTACCAAAACATTTGAACTTGATTTCACCCTTTTAATTGTTCACTTACATGTCTTACATGATACTATTTGAGCTTAATTGAAAATATTTATTCATTGTACTTAAATGATATACCATGTAAACCTATTAAATTTTAATATTATGGTGGAAAATATATTCTTGTGGACTTTAATGAGACCCATCAACATGTCATTAATCTACTTAATTGAAAATCTACTTTGAAATTTAACTGATAAATTATTCTTCTTACACATTTGAATTCGACTTTGGGGATAAAGTTCAGTTTTAAGTGTGGGGGATGGGGTCAATTCTTGACTAAGATAAACTATGATTAATGAAAATCTCATCAATTCCCACTGCTACATCAAACTTTTTTGTAAAATTGGTTAAAAAATTTCAAAATTATTTCACAATTTTAGGCTTCACACTATTTCTCAAATGGGTCTTTCCTAAGGGTAGTTCCTTGCTGGTAGTTAACATTTGATTTTAGTCTGAAATTAATGATGATGGATGATTACTGAGTGAATTTTATTAGTGATTTAATGGAAATTTGGTTTTAAGTACTACTTTTGAGAGTGATGTGGGTTATATTTTTGTGGAATTGAGATCATAACCCTTGCAACTGGAAGTTTGAACTTGATCTTAGGGGACTCATATTTCTTTAAATTATTAAAATTAATCACATTAGTGAGCTAAAATAAATGGTTTTTATATAGATCCTTTGAAACTGGAGGAGTTTGGGAATTTGGGATCCCACAGTGAATCTCCGAGACCCTAGATACTGGGTGTATTTCTGTTTACTATATGCCCTCTATACACTGTAAGAACCCATTTTTTACTGCGTAAGACTTTGGAATATTCTTGATGTTATTCTAGAGCAGCGCCTTCAGACGGCGTGCGATTCCGAGCCCCAGTGTGGCTGGAATTAAATTTTCAGTGCGTTCACACTGGGAACGCCAAATAAATAGGATAACTTTTAAACGGTGATCCGGATCAGAGATCTGAGTGCACGTATGGGTCTGGAATGAGGTTCTTACCCTAGGAACAACATAAAATATGTCATCGCGGGATGTTTGGACCCCTCGCTCGCTATCGGAGAGTGGAACGAATAAATTAAATAATTAATTTATTCGTTTAACAGATTAACTCAAGTATATATTAAACAATGGCTCAGATTGGAAAACCTAGGGCACCATTGAGTTCGGAGCGTGCCGTTACCCCTAGGAGGGTTATAAGTTTCGCGGGCGTGGGCTGTCAGTGAAAAATGGCCCCAGGGGCATTTTCGTAATTTGGCGGCCTCGGGCGTTGAGTTTAATAACTTTTGAACGGGGGATCGGATTAAAATTATGAGACCACAGTTCTGCTCAGGATGTGGTGTTTACCTTAGAGGAGGCTTAACCTCGACCCCATCAAGAGTTTCGGATGCGGGTTAAATTATGGGTTTAAATTAATTAAAATTAAAATTTTATTTAAACTCTTCTTCTTCTTCCCCTCCCTTGTTCTCCCCTGGCGAAACCTCCCTCAAACCTCCCCTCTCCTCCACCACTCCGGCGAGGCATGGAAACTTCGGCGGTCCGTCGGTGAAGCTCCGGGCTACGCCCAAGAGGTAGGCGGTTGCGGTTTCAATTTTAATTCCCGCATCTCTTTTGAGCTCGACTTATAACATTGAATTGTTGTCGAATTTGCAAACGAAGCCCATGTATGCGTAGTACTCTTTCTAAGCTTCCCGACACACATTTCGGTTTGAAAACTGAGTTCCGATGAGTCCGGGGGCGTCCGTCGAAGGTTGTGGGTTTTTGGTGTGTTTTGGGTGTTTTCCGGCGTTTTCAGCCAGATCCAGCGGCGGTCAGGTGAGCGGGCGCGGTGGCGGCGGCGTGAGGCCGAGCGGAGGTGTCCGGGGGCGTCGACAGCAAGGCAGAGGCGCAGGCGGCCGTGGGGCGTCGCGGTGGAGCGAAGGCCGGCGGAGGCGCTGGTCCGTTGGGCGTCGCGGTGGAGAGGAGGCCGGCATCCGGCGCGGCGCCGTGGTCGAGGGGGAGCCAAGGCAAGGCCTCAGGCGGGCGGAGGAAGCAGGACCCGCAGGTCCTGCTGGTGCGTCAACGAAGACCGGCCGCTTGGCCAGTCTGCTGGGAGGCGAGGACCCACGATCGGCGGGTCCTGCTGGGTGACACGTTGAGACCGGCCAGTTGGTCGGTCTCGTTATATATATATATATATATATATATATATATATATATATATATATATATAATAATAATAATAATAAGTTTATTATAATAATAATAATAATGTTATTATTATTATTATGAAAATGTTTTATATTGATAAATCATCCGCAGGGCGTCCGTTTTGGGTTCCGTCTGTGGCGGTGTGTCCCTTAAATAGAGACGAATATTTTGAGATGGTTTCGGGGGGTTTTAACTCCCGAAACGGGGGCCTCGGAGGCACGACACGCCTTTAAGTAGTTTGACGTTTTTCCGGGGGTTCGTGTTTTGAGCGGCGCGGACGCATCCGACGTCCGATTTAAACGCCGTCAGTGGCGTTGCGACCCTGGCGTTGAGCTGGAGTTTTCCGGTGTGGTTTTGGGCGTCGAAACCGGAGTTGAGGCATGGGCCCCACGGGCCGTCTTTCGAGCTGTACGCAGCTTTTTGTAACTTTTTCATCGGATGTCCGTTCGGGGTGTGCGACCAGTCGATCTTGGGTGTTTTTTTGAGGGCATTGCAATGGCGCAATCTACCCGCTTTAATTCTGCATGATGGTGCGGGCCCCACGAGGGCCGTTTTGGGCGTTAACGGTGAATTTCTATCTCCTTCACCGGGTGTCAATTTCGGACAAGTGATTAGTTGAACTTGTGTACTTTTTCGAGAGGATCGCAATGGTGTAATCCATTCATTGTGTTTCGAGACTGGGATGCGGGTCCCACGTAGCACCGCTCATGTGCGTTGTGCCGGAATGCGTCTTTTTCTCCGGATATCTGTTCCACTCAAGTGAGCAGTTCTTTTGACGTTTTTTCCTGAGGGGATCGCAATGGTGCGATGCGCCCGACTGTTTTCAAGGCCGAGGCTCGGGATCACGGGACGTCGTTCGGGCGTAAGGCGGTGTTGGCGACTTTTCCGTCGGATATCCGTTGGAGGCGAGTAAGTAGTCGATCTCACGTGTTTTTCCATGAGGATTACAACGGTGTAATCTGTTCAGGCGAACGGTGTCTCTTACGAGATCTTATTAAATGTGGAAATGTGAAGGTGCCCCGTGGCGGTTATTCTACCGTGTTTGTAGCGGACCCTTGGCATGTGATTGCGTTCACTCTTGGCAGAGTGAAGTAATGTTTGAAGAAATGTAGTTCGTCGTGCCTGGGCTGATGAGGTGGCAAGTTGGAGTTGTTACGTTTACGCCCTTCACGTTGACGTAGGGTGTCGTGTGCACGTTAGCCTTTTTGGCTGGAGACGTGGAATACTCTGGGAGTATGTGAGAACGCTGGGAGGTACATATGGATGTTCGTACCTGAGAATGTTTGTGTGCTTGTTTGGGGTTGAATTGGGGTTATACGTCGTGTGGGCTCCATGTGCGTGTCGTGTTCTGCTTTACATACTTTTGACCTCTCACGACGTAGAGGGTCCCTCTGTTCTCATTTGTGGACCAATAGGGTTGAGTTTTTCCCCTAGTCCTATTCTCGTTTGTTTGACCAGCGGGGTTGTGTGGTCTCCCCCTGGTTTTGTTCTCGATGGTTTGGCCGGCAGAGATGGTTTGTTCCTCTGTTTCTTCAGCTGTGAGGGGTTTCAGTACCGTGTCCTTTCACCAGACTGTGACACTGTTTACGACTACGGGTGTTCGTACAGTGTGGGTGTTTTCCCCACTTTTTGGGATGAGTTGACTCGGTCTGCTTCGACAGTGACTCAGCGGATTGGAGTGTGATCGCCTTGAGAGGTCTAGGGAGTTTCTCCCATTCCTTCGTGATCCCTAGTAGAGTTCTTGTGGATTCGGTGTGACCAACACATTACACGGGCACCGATCCTCTACCCAGGAGGTTGTTTCCAGCAGAGCTGAGGTTGTTTCCAGCAGGGCTGAGGTTGTTACCAGCAGGGCTGAGGTTATTTCGAGCAGGGCTCGCCAGTTGTACCATCCAACAGGGATAGCCAGTGGGTTACCATCCAGTAGGGATGGCCAGTACAATGGTGTTCACCGAGCAGTACCATCCAGCAGGGATAGCCAGAGCAGTTCCGGATTTACATCCAGTGGGGCTGGGCAGTGGTCCCCGATGTCGGGCTTACCTCTATCGGGGCTGGGTAGTGGTCCCTGATGCCAGGTTTACCTCCAGCTGGGCTGGGAAGTTGTCCCCGGTGACGGTTCTGAGCCTCCCTCCAATGGAGTACCCTCTTACGGGACTGGGCATTGGGACTCATCGACGACTTCAGCCGGGTCGTCCTCCAGTGGATTACCCTGTTATGGGACTGGGCAGTTTGGCACCCATCGAATCTTGCCGGGTCTCCCTATAGTGGGAACCCGTTGACTTCCAGGGACCCTCCAGCGGGGCTGGGTAGGGGGTCGCCTGTCGACTTTGAGGATACCTCTCGACTATGGGGCAGTGACGAGGTGTGGTTTGACGTACCCCCAGAACTCTCAAGTACGAGGGGCGCTTTCCCCACTGAGATGCGTCCTTGCGACGCGACCTAAAACTGTGTGAGTGAGTCAGTGCCACCCAAAGAGGATAGTTTCAAGGTTCGGTGATTTGAGCTCTTGACTTGCAGTTCGGGGAAAACGTGTGGGATGTTGGGCATCGATGGTGTTTAATTCAGGGACTGTTGGCTACTCACTTTATTGGGCTGAGCTACGGGATGGATATCCCCTTACAATCTTGTTTGGGCTTCTTGATTGAGCATATGGTTATGTATATACCTTGTTTCTGGTACCCACTTCTTGGGTTTTTTTTACTCTCCTTCTAGGAGAGGTGAAGACGTGCGGGATATGCCACGTGCTTTCCGTGTCTAGATTCTCGTGGTTGGACGAGTCTACTCTCCTGCTATAGGTAGCGAAGACTCGACGAGAAGTTCATCTTCTCACCGTTTCCAGATCCTTGTGTCTGGATGATTCTACCTTCTTTCCTCTTGTTGGGTTGAGCTAGACTCTCTATTGTACTCTTTACTGCACTCTCAGTTGTAGTCCTTTACTTTTCCCTATTCGATCTACTGCTCACCCTTCGGTACCTCCTTTGTTGCTCCCTCGAGCCTTCGGGGTATCCTACTGAGTATTTTTATACTCACCCCTACTTGGGCTTTGCCCGCACTTGGTGTTCCCTTACAGGCGACGGACAGGTTGGTTGTGACTTCAGCGGAGCTTAGGAGTTCGGGAGCTTGGACCGCATGCGGTGGTCGAAGTTGGGTTCCAAGTGGGGGACCCTTTCGGCTGTTTTTATTTTGTTTACCTATTGCTGGTTTGTGGCACCTTTTCTGGTTGGGTGCGTGTTTTCCTTTTTTCTTTTTCAGTTTATCCTCAGCACTCGCTTTGTACTAATTAGAGGTCGATGCACCTTTGGTGGTTTATTTATAGCAGTTTCCCTTTTACTTTACTTGTCTTTTCTTTTACTCTGCACTTCTGCATTGAGTGTGCTGCGTGTGTGTGTAAAGGTACTCAGGCAAAGGCCTCCCCAAGTTGTTTAGCCTTCAGTGCTTGTCGCCAGCCTCTGGTCTATGGAGGAGGGCTTGGGGTAGTTCCGGCTCGAGCCCGAGTAGGGTCAGGTCGTGACAAAGTGGTTTCAGAGCTGGTTCGTTCCTTGGGACGTTGTTTGAACGTCCTTAAAAAGGAATTGGTTGGGATTTAGGGCAACATTGTTAACGTGTCTCGAGAGTAGCTCTCAGGCCAGGGAGTCCAGTGATGGTGCGGTGGCCGACGTATCCATTCACCAGGACCTTGATAACCCACTTGTTGACTCAGCATAATGAGACACTCGTTGCAGGTAAATTTTGTTTGTGCGTCACATAGGATTGAGTCTTTGACTGTCCTTCTTGAGTCAGCTCCCCATTGTTGTTACCTTTATATACATATATGCTTATCTGACCGCGACACTCCTTGATAATATTCAGGATGTCTCTGTGAAGACAGCCAGCCAGGATACCAGATTTGGTTCGTGACGACGACCCTGTGAGCTATGAGGCCACAGTCCAGGACCAATCATGCGAGCCCCTTTTTCTAGGTGGGCTGGTAGCAGTACCCCCACATGTTGAGTAGAAAACCGCTTCAGCAGAGCAGGCTGAGCTTGAGTACAGGTTAAGTGCGCTCTGCGAGTTCCAGCGGCAGGGACCGATGAGGTTCAGTGGTGAGTCAGACCCTCAGGTAGCAGAGTTTTGGCTAGAGACATTGGTTCTCCTTTTTAGTCTTGTGCAAATGCCGACAGATCTTATGGTGGCTTTGGTCTCCAACCTTTTCTACGGAGCAGCTTGGCGTTGGTGGAGTCTGGTGACTCAGTTTCTTGATGAGTCGTCACTTTCGTGGGGTGAATTCCAGTTGTTGTTTCGTGAGGAGTTGTTTCCCTCCTTCTTATTCTTCCTTTGGATTCATGAGTTCCTGTGGTTTCAACAGGGAGGGATGACGGTGGCCGAGTACGCGGCTATTTTCGTAGACCGTGCACGCTTTTACCATGACTTGGTCCATGACGACAACATCTGAGCGCGGAAGTTTGAGCATGGTCTCTGCTGAGAGATTCGTGTTTTCATAGTACCCTTGGGCATTTCCACATATGTTGGGGTGCTAGAGAAGGCACTGGTGATAGAGAGCTCCTTGTCACGTTCTAGATTTGGTGGTGGCAGTAGGCACGTTGGAGCCGAGATGTCTGCCACAGCTAGCGGGCGTCGGCAAGCAGAACCTCAACGCAGGTGGCTTTCTGGAAACACTACTGGAAAAATACCCTATACCAACGGTTTGTAACCGTTGGTATAGGTCTCCAAACCGTTGTTATAGACTATACCAACGGTTTGGAGGACCGTTGGCAAGTAAGCCGTGACAATAGGTATATACCAACGGTTTTGGGAAAACCGTTGGTATAGGGTCTATACCAACGGTTCTGAAAACCGTTGGTATAAGTAATTAGAAAATCTATACCAACGGTTCTCAAAACCGTTGGTATATGTATTTCAAAAAAGAAACATCCGGTGGGATTTGATCCCAGGACCTCTAGTTTATAACGGAATGACTTAACCACTAACCTAACATGACTTTTGTTAACATAATTTCATAAATATATATATGTATTGTTCTAATTATTTTAAATTTTGATTTATATAATGTTCTCCATAGGTATATTCCAAAAAAAATCAAAGGACCTTTCCCAACGGTTTTCAAAATCATTGGGAAAGGTCTTGATTTTTTTTGGGTATTCTGGACGAAGGTTGAATTGTGGACACCCTTTCCCAACGGTTTGGCCAAACCGTTGGGATAGGCTACCCTTTCCCAACGGTTTGGCCAAACCGTTGGGAAAGGTGGTCCAGAATTCAGCCTTCCCCAACGGTTTGTCCAAACCGTTGGGATAGGCTAACCTTTTCCAACGGTTTGGCCAAACCATTGGGAAAGGTGGCCAAAAAATGGGCTTTCCCAACGGTTTTTACAAACCGTTGGTATAGAAGAGTTGGGAAAATTCATTTTTTCAGTAGTGAAACTGAACTCAGGGGTGTGGTCGTACACCACAGTGGCACCAGAGGGCACTAGTGCGGCCCAGGGAGAGTTGGTGCTATGCGTGCGACGGGCAAGGTCACCTGGAATGGGACTGCCCGACTAGGCATGCGGAGATCTTCGGGCAGGCAGTAGGTGCACCACCACGATGGAGGCATCGCCATGATCGGAGTAGTACCTAGAGAGGTGGTGCTAGCAGAGGAGCAGGAGGAGCTGGAAGTGGAGGATGACCTTACGAGGTCTTCCTATCACCACTAGGTGGTCCACGTCAGGCTTTGGGAGCTGACGGTTGGGACCGCGGACAGCCGCGAGCTTTGGATTTCTATGATCCTGCAGAGCATGAGGTGATAAGAGGTACGCTCTACAGCTCTTCTACTTTTTGCAGTATAATTGTTAGACTCTGCATGTGAAATGATTTTTCTCCCTGCTCCTTACTTGGGTTGTTACCAAGGTGATGCAGGGCGTCGGTGTAACCCTATGTTGGTAGAGTAGAAGACGTGGAACCTTCTTCTTTAGTCGATGGCGTCGACTCCATCGCTCTCCGAGCGTGTAAGAGAGTCTTGGTTGAGAGACATCGACTGTGAAATCTTACGTGACCAGATATCCTTGGATGTTTCACCATATGGATATTCTGAAGGAGAGAATTACCGGGCCTTGTTCCAGGTGCGGGCGGTGATTCCAGTCTCAGCATGCGACGTAGAGGTTCGATCAGGGAGGTGAGCTACCCCCGAGAGCCTTCGGGCCGTTTGAGACCGTGCAAAGGGATGGTGATGTTCCCTACCGCCTTGCCCTAACCCCAAAGTCTGGAGTGGGTGCACGACGTCTCCTATGTGACTTACCCGAGAAGATGCGTGCATACTCCTATGCATGTCATCGGCAAGGTCAGACCTCACATGAATAGATCAAATCCTTGGGTCTGTGTGCGGTGGTGCAGGACTGTGAAAAATTTCTTCTTGGTACGGGGGAGCCAGGTGCGTGCTTAGTACCTTGAGTTGTTCCCTGGTTTTGCTTTTCGGGGATGAAAATTTTAAAGGAGGGAATGATGTAAGAACCCAGTTTTTGCTGTGAAGACTTTGGAATATTCTTGATGTTATTCCAGAGTAGCGCCTTCAGAGGGCGTGCGATTCTGAGCCCCGGTGTGGCCGGAATTAAATTTTCAGTGTGTTCACACTGGGAACGCCAAATAAATAGGATAACTCCTAAACAGTTATCCGGATCAGAGATCTGAGTGCACGGATGGGTCCGGAATGGGGTGTTTACCCTAGGAAAGAAATAAAACATGTCGGTGCGGGACGTTTGGACCCCTCGCTCGCTATCGGAGCATGGAACGGATAAATTAAATAATTAATTTATTCGTTTAACGGCTTAACTCAAGTATCTCTTAAACGGTGGCTCGGATTGGAAAACCAAGGGAACTTTTGAGTTCAGAGTATGTCATTTACCCTAGGAGGGGTATAAGTTTCGCGGGCGCAGACCGTCAGTGAAGGGGCGTTTTCGTAATTTGGCAGCCTCGGGCGTTGAGTTTAATAACTTTTGAACAGGGGCTCGGATTAAAATTTTGAGACCGCCGTTGTGCTCGGGAGGTGGTTTTTACCTTAGGGGAGGCTTAACCTCGACCCCGTCGAGAGTTTCGGATGCGGGTTAAATTATGGGTTTAAATTAATTAAAATTAAAATTTTATTTAAACCCTTCTTCTTCTTCCCCTCCCTTGTTCTCCCCTCGCGAAACCTCCCTCAAACCTCCCCTCTCCTCCTCTCCTCCACCACTCCGGTGAGGCACAGAAACTCCAGCGGTCTATCGGTGAAGCTCTGGGCTACGCCCAAGAGGTAGGCGGTTGCGGTTTCAATTTTAATTCCCGCATCTCTTTTGAGCTCGACTTATAACATTGAATTGCTGTCGAATTTGAAAACGTAGCCCATGTATGCGTAGTACTCTTTCTAAGATTCCCGACGCACGTTTCGGTTTGAAAATCCGAGTTCCGATGAGTCTGGGTGCGTCCGTCGAAGGTTGTGGGTTTTTGGGGTGTTTTGGGTGTTTTTCGGCGTTTTCAGCCGAATCCAGCGGCGGTCCAGCGAGTGGGTGCGGCGGCGGCGGCATGAGTCCGAGCGGAGGTGTCCGGGGGCGTCGGCAGCAGGGCAGAGGCACAGGCGGCCGCGGGGCGTCGCGGTGGAGCGGAGGCCGGCGGAGGCGCTGGTCCGCGGGGCGTCGTGGTGGAGCGGAGGCCAGCATCCGGCGTGACGCCATGGTCGAGGGGGAGCCGAGGCAGGGCCTCAAGCGGGCGGAGAAAGCAGGACCCGCAGGTCCTGCTGGTGCGTCAACGAAGACCGGCCGCTTGGCCGGTCTGCTGGGATACGTGGACCCGCGATCGGCGAGTCCTGCTGGGTGACACGCTGAGACCGGCCAGTTGGCCGGTCTCGTTTTAAAAAAATATATATATATAAAAATAAATAAATAATAAGTTTATAATAATAATAATAATAATAATAATGTTATTATTATTATTATGAAAATGTTTTATATTGATAAATCATTCGCAGGGAATCCGTTTTGGGTGCCGTCTGCGGCGACGCGTCCCTTAAATAGAGACGAATATTTTGAGATGGTTTTGGGGGTTTTTAACTCCCGAAACGGGGGCCTCGGAGGCGCGACACGCCTTTAAGTAGTTTGACGTTTTTCCGGGGGTTCGTGTTTTGAGCGGCGCGAACGCATCCGACGTCCGATTTGAATGCCGTCAGTGGCATTTCTACCCTGGTGTTGAGCCGGAGTTTTTCGATGTTGTTTCAGCCTTCGAAACCGGAGTTGAGGCGTGGGCCCCACGGGCCATCTTTCGAGCTGTACGCAGCTTTTTGTAACTTTTTCATCGGATGTCCGTTCGGGGCATGCGACCAGTCGATCTTGGGTGTTTTTCCGAGGGCATTGCAATGGCGCAATCCACCCGCTTTAATTCGGCACGATGGTGTGGGCCCCATGAGGTCCGTTTTGGGCGTTGACGGTGAATTTCTATCTCCTTCACCGGGTATCCGTTTCGGACAAGTGATTAGTTGAACTTGTGTACTTTTTCGAGAGGATCGCAACGGTGTGATCCATTTGTTGTGTTTTGCGACTGGGATGCGGGTCCCACGTAGCACCGCTCGTGTGTGTTGCGTCGGAATGCATCTTTTTCTCCGGATATCCGTTCCACTCAAGTGAGCAGTCCTTTTGACGCGTTTTCTCAGGGGGATCGCAATGGTGCGATGCGCCCGACTGTTTTTGGGGCCGAGGCTCAGGATCACGGGATGCTGTTCGGGCGTAAGGCGGTGTTGGCAACTTTTCCGTCGGATATCCGTTGGAGGCGAGTAAGTAGTCGATCTCACGTGTTTTCTGAGAGGATTACAACGGTGTAATCTGTTCAGGCGAACAGAGTCTCTTACGCGATCTTATTAAATGTGGAAATGTGAAGGTGCCCCATAGTGGTTCTTCTACCGTGTTTATAGCGGACCCTTGGTGTGTGATCGCGTTCACTCTTGGGAGAGTAAAGTAATGTTTGAAGAAATGTAGTTGTTCGTGCCTGGGCTGATGAGGTGGGAAGTTGGATTTGTTACGTTTACGCCCTTCGCGTTGACGTTGGGTGTCGTGTGCACGTTATCCTTTTTGGCTGGAGACATGGCATACTCTGGGAGTATGCGAGAACGCTGGGAGGTACATGTGGATGTTCGTACCTGATAATGTTTGTGTGCTTGGTTGGGGTTGACTTGGGGTCATACGTCGTGTGGGCCCCATGTGCATGTTGTGTTCTGATTTACGTACTTTTGACCTCTCGTGATGTAGAGGGTCCCTCTATTCTCATTTGTGGACCAGCAGGGTTGAGTTTTTTCCCTAGTCCTGTTCTCGTTTGTTTGACCAGTAGGGTGGAGTTTCCCCCTTGCCCGGTGCTCTTTTGCTTGATCAACGGGGTTGAGTGATCTCCCCCTGGTTTCATTCTCGATGGTTTGGTCGGCAGAGATGGTTTGTTCCTCTGTTTCTTCAGCTGTGAGGGGTTTTAGTACCGTGCCCTTTCACCGGACTGCGGCACCATTTACGACTATGAGTGTTCGTACGGTGTGGGTGTTTTCCCCACTTTTTGGGATGAGTTGACTCGGTCCGCCTCGACTGTGACTCAGCGGATTGGAGCATGATCGCCTTGAGAGGCCCATAGAGTTTCTCCCGTTTCTTCGTGATCCCTGGTAGAGTTCTTGTGGATTCAGTGTGACCAACACATTACGCGGGCACCGATCCTCTACCCAGGAGGTTGTTTCCAGCAGGGCTGAGGTTGTTTCCAGCAAGGCTGAGGTTGTTACCAGCAGGGCTGAGGTTGTTTCGAGCAGGGCTCGCCAGTTGTACCATCCAGCAGGGATGGCCAATGGGTTACCATCCAGCAGGGATGGCCAGTACAACGGTGTTCACCGAGCAGTACCATCCAGCAGGGATGGCCAGAGCAGTTCCGGGTTTACCTCCAACGGGGCTGGGTAGTGGTCCCCGATGTCGGGCTTACCTCCAACGCGGCTGGGTAGTGGTCCTCGATGCTGGGTTTACCTCTAGCTGGGCTGAGAAGTGGTCCCCGATGACGGTTCCGAGCCTCCCTCCAGTGGAGTAACCTCTTACGGGACTGGGCATTGGGACCCGTCGACGACTTTAGTCGGGTCGCCCTCCAGTGGATTACCCTGTTACGGGACTGGGCAGTGTGGCATCCATCGACTCTTTCCAGGTCTCCCTATAGTGGGAACCCGTCGACTTCCAGGGACCCTCCAGCGGGGCTGGGTAGGGGGTCGCCTGTCAACTTTAAGGAGACCTCTCGACTGCGGGGTAGTGAAGAGGTGTGGTTTGATGTACCCCCAAAACTCTCAAGTATGAGGGGCGCTTTCCCCACCGAGATGCGTCCTTGCGACGCAACCTAAAACCGTGTGGGCGAGTCAGTGCTGCCCAAAGCGGATAGTTTCGAGGTGTGGTGATTTGATCCCTTGACTTGCAGTTCGAGGCAGACGTGCGGGATGCTGGGCATCGATGGTGTTTACTTCTGGGACTGTTGGCTACTCACTTTCTTGGGCTGAGCTACGGGATGGAGATCCCCTTACAATCTTGTTTGGGCTTCTTGATTGAGCATATGGTAATGTATATACCTTATTTCTGGTACCCACTTCTTGGGTTTTGGTTACTCTCCTTCCAGGAGAGGCGAAGACGTGCGTATGTCACGTGCTTTCTGTGTCTAACTTCTCGTGGTTGGACGAGTCTACTCTCCTGCTATAGGTAGCGAAGACTCGACGGGAAGTTCATCTTCTCACCGTTTCCAGCTCCTTGTGTCTGAATGAGTCTACCTTCTTTCCTCTTGTTGGGTTGAGTTGGACTCTCTACTGTACTCTTTACTGCACTCTCGGTTGTAGTCCTTTAATTTTCCCTGTTCGATCTACTGCTCACCCTTCGGTACCTTCTTTGTTTCTCTCTCGAGACTCCGGGGTATCCTACTGAGTATTTTTATACTCACCCCTGCTTGGGCTTTGCCCGCACTTGGTATGCCCTTGCAGGCGACGGACAGGTTGGTTGTGACTTCAGCGGAGCTTAGGAGTTCGGGAGCTTGGACCGCGTGCAGTGGTCGGAGTCAGGTTCTAGGTGGGGGACCCTTCCAGCTGTTTTTCTTTTGTTTACCTGTTACCAGGTTGTGACACCTTTTCTGGTTGGACGTGTGTTTGGCCCTTTTCTTTTTCAGTTTACCCTTAGCACTCGCTTTGTACTGATTAGAGGTCGATGCACCTTTGGTGGTTTCTTTATAGCAGTTTCCCTTTTACTTTACTTGTCTTTTCTTTTACTCTGCACTTTTGCATTGAGTGTGTTGCATGTGTGTGTACAGGTACTCAGTCAAAGGCCTCCCTGAGTTGTTTAGCCTTCGGCGCTTGTCGCCAGCCCCTGGCCTATGGAGGCGGGCTTGTGGTAGTTGCGGCTCGAGCCTAGGTAGGGTCGGGTCGTGTCATACACTTTGAATAAGTTAATTGCATAATGCTTATCACATATTACATGGCTTGGGAAAAATAAAAATTAAGTCTCTAGGGTCAAAAATAAGTTCATTAAGGTGAGGGTGATGAAGGCAAAATGAAGAAGGTGAATATTGGTTTATATGGGAATCATTTAGGTTGTATTAATAATGTGATTCAAAAATAATATCTATTTTTGGAACCTAGGAAAGAGTTAAAGTACAAAGTTCCTTTTGTTAAGTTTATAATTCCACATATTTCTAACTTGTTTTCACTCTTGAGCTTATAACATTGAATTGTTGTCGAATTTAAAAACGAAGCCCATGTATGTGTAGTACTCTTTCTAAGCTTCCCGACGCACGTTTCGGTTTGAAAATCCGAGTTCCGATGAGTCTGGGGGCGTCCGTCGAAGGTTGCGGGTTTTTGGGGTGTTTTGGGTGTTTTTCGGCGTTTTCAGCCGAATCCAGCGGCGGTCCGGCGAGTGGGTGTGGCGGCGGTGGCATGAGGCCGAGCGGAGGTGTCCGGGGGCGTCGGCAGCAGGGCAGAGGCACAGGCGGCCGCGGGGCGTCGCGGTGGAGCGGAGGCCGGCGGAGGCGTTGGTCCGCGGGGCGTCGTGGTGGAGCGGAGGCCAGCATCCGGCGTGACGCCGTGGTCGAGGGGGAGCCGAGGCAGGGCCTCAGGCGGGCGGAGGAAGCAGGACCCGCAGGTCCTGCTAGTGCGTCAACGAAGACCGGCCGCTAGGCCGGTCTGCTGGGAGACGTGGATCCGCGATCGGCGAGTCCTGCTGGGTGACACGCTGAGACCGGCCAGTTGGCCGGTCTCGTTTTAAAAAATATATATATATATATATAAATAAATAAATAATAAGTTTATAATAATAATAATAATAATAATAATAATAATAATAATAATAATGTTATTATTATTATTATGAAAATGTTTTATATTGATAAATCATTCGCAGGGCGTCCGTTTTGGGTGTCGTCTGCGGCGACGCGTCCCTTAAATAGAGAAAAATATTTTGAGATGGTTTTGGAGGTTTTTAACTCCCGAAACAGGGGCCTCGGAGGCGCGACACGCCTTTAAGTAGTTTGATGTTTTTCCGGGGGTTCGTGTTTTGAGTGGCGCGGACGCATCCGACGTCCGATTTGAACGTCGTCAGTGGCATTGCTACCCTGGCGTTGAGCTGGAGTTTTTCGGTGTGGTTTCAGGCTTCGAAACTGGAGTTGAGGTGTGGGCCCCACGTGCCATCTTTCGAGCTGTACGCTGCTTTTTGTAACTTTTTCATCGGATGTCCGTTCGGGGCATGCGACCAGTCGATCTTGGGTGATTTTCCGAGGGCATTGCAATGGAGCAATCCACCCGCTTTAATTCTGCACGATGGTGTGGGCCCCATGAGGTCCATTTTGGGCGTTGACGGTGAATTTCTATCTCCTTCACCGGGTGTCCGTTTCGGACAAGTGATTAGTTGAACTTGTGTACTTTTTCGAGAGGATCGCAACGGTGTGATCCATTTGTTGTGTTTTGGAACCGGGATGCGGGTCCCATGTAGCACCGCTCGTGTGCGTTGCGCCGGAATGCATCTTTTTCTCCGGATATCCATTCCACTCAAGTGAGCAGTCCTTTTAACGCGTTTTCTCGAGGGGATCGCAATGGTGCGATGCGCCCGACTTTTTTCAGGGCCGAGGCTCGGGATCACGGGACGCCATTCGGGCGTAAGGCGGTGTTGGCGACTTTTCCGTCGGATATCCGTTGGAGGCGAGTAAGTAGTCGATCTCACGTGCTTTCTGAGAGGATTACAACGGTGTAATCTGTTCAGGCGAACAGAGTCTCTTACGCGATCTTATTGAATGTGGAAATGTGAAGGTGCCCCATGGTGGTTCTTCTACCGTGTTTGTAGCGGACCCTTGGCGTGTGATCGCGTTCACTCTTGGGAGAGTGAAGTAATGTTTGAAGAAATGTAGTTGTCCGTGCCTGGGCTGATGAGGTAGGAAGTTGGAGTTGTTACGTTTACGCCCTTCGCGTTGACGTTGGGTGTCGTGTGCACGTTATCCTTTTTGGTTAGAGACGTGGCATACTCTGGGAGTATGCGAGAACACTGGGAGGTACATGTGGATGTTCGTACTTGAGAATGTTTGTGTGCTTGGTTGGGGTTGACTTGGGGTCATACGTCGTGTGGGCCCCATGTGCATGTTGTGTTCTGATTTACATACTTTTGACCTCTCGCGACGTAGAGGGTCCCTCTGTTCTCATTTTTGGACCAACAGGGTTGAGTTTTTTCCCTAGTCCTGTTCTCGTTTGTTTGACCAGTAGGGTGGAGTTTCCCCCTGGCCCGGTGCTCTTTTGTTTGATCAGCGGGGTTGAGTGATCTCCCCCTGGTTTCATTCTCGATGGTTTGGTCGGCAGAGATGGTTTGTTCCTCTGTTTCTTCAGCTGTGAGGGGTTTTAGTACTGTGCCCTTTCACCGGACTGCGGCACCGTTTACGACTACGAGTGTTCATACAGTGTGGGTGTTTTCCCCACTTTTTGGGATGAGTTGACTCGGTCCGCTTCGACTGTGACTCAGCGGATTGGAGCATGATCGCCTTGAGAGGCCCATGGAGTTTCTCCCGTTCCTTCGTGATCCCTGGTAGAGTTCTTGTGGATTCGGTGTGACCAACACATTACGCGGGCACCGATCCTCTACCCAGGAGGTTGTTTCCAGCAGGGCTGAGGTTGTTTCCAGTAGGGCTGAGGTTGTTACCAGCCGGGCTGAGGTTGTTTCGAGCAGGGCTTTCCAGTTGTATCATCCAACATGGATGGCCAATGGGTTTCCATCCAGCAGGGATGGCCAGTACAACGGTGTTCACCGAGCAGTACCATCCAGCAGGGATGGCCAGAGCAGTTCCTGGTTTACCTCCAGCGGGGCTGGGTAGTGGTCCCCGATGCCGGGCTTACCTCCAACGTGGTTGGGTAGTGGTCCTCGATGTCGGGTTTACCTCTAGCTGGGCTGAGAAGTGGTCCCCGATGACGGTTCCGAGCCTCCCTCCAGTGGAGTACCCTCTTAAAGGACTGGGTATTGGGACTCGTCGACGACTTTAGTCGGGTCGCCCTCCAGTGGATTACCCTGTTACAGGACTGGGCAGTGTGGCACTCATCGACTCTTTCCAGGTCTCCCTATAGTGGGAACCCGTCGACTTCCAGGGACCCTCCAGCGAGGCTGGGCATGGGGTCGCCTGTCAACTTTGAAAAGACCTCTCGACTGTGGGGTAGTGAAGAGGTGTGGTTTGACGTACCCCCAAAACTCTCAAGTACGAGGGGCGCTTTCCCCACCGAGATGCGTCCTTGCGACGCAACCTAAAACCGTGCGGGCGAGTCAGTGCCGCCCAAAGCTGATAGTTTCGAGGTGTGGTGATTTGATCCCTTGACTTGCAGTTCGAGGCAGACGTGCGGGATGCTGGGCATCGATGGTGTTTACTTCTGGGACTGTTGGCTACTCACTTTCTTGGGCTGAGCTACGGGATGGAGATCCCCTTACAGTCTTGTTTGGGCTTCTTGATTGAGCATATGGTTATGTATATACCTTGTTTCTGGTACCCACTTCTTGGGTTTTGGTTACTCTCCTTCCAGGAGAGGCAAAGATGTGCGGGGTATGCCACGTGCTTTCCGTGTCTAACTTCTCGTGGTTGGACGAGTCTACTCTCCTGGTATGGGTAGTGAAGACTCGACGGGAAGTTCATCTTCTCACCATTTCCAGCTCCTTGTGTCTGGATGAGTCTATCTTCTTTCCTCTTGTTGGGTTGAGCTGGACTCTCTACTGTACTCTTTACTGCACTCTCGGTTGTAGTCTTTTACTTTTCCCTGTTCGATCTACTGCTCACCCTTCGGTACCTCCTTTGTTGCTCCCTCGAGACTTCGGGTATCCTACTGAGTATTTTTATACTCACCCCTACTTGGGCTTTGCCCGCACTTGGTGTGCCCTTGCAGGCGACGGACAGGTTGGTTGTGACTTCAGCGGAGCTTAGGAGTTCGGGAGCTTGGACCGCGTGCAGTGGTCGGAGTCGGGTTCTAGGTGGGGGACCCTTCCAGCTGTTTTTCTTTTGTTTACCTGTTACTGGGTTGTGGCACATTTTCTGGTTGGACGTGTGTTTGGCCCTTTTCTTTTTCAGTTTACCCTTAGCACTCGCTTTGTATTGATTAGAGGTCGATGCACCTTTGGTGGTTTCTTTATAGCAGTTTCCCTTTTACTTTACTTGTCTTTTCTTTTACTCTGCACTTCTGCATTGAGTGTGTTGTGTGTGTGTGTACAGGTACTCATACAAAGGCCTCCCCGAGTTGTTTATCCTTCGGCGCTTGTCGCCAGCCCCTGGCCTATGGAGGTAGGCTTGTGGTAGTTGCGGATCGAGCCTAGGTAGGGTCGGGTCGTGTCATACACTTTGAATAAGTTCATTGCATAGTGCTCATCACATATTACATGGCTTGAGAAAAATAAAAATTAAGTCTCTAGGGTCAAAAATAAGTTCATTAAGGTGAGGGTGATGAACGCAAAATGAAGAAGGTGAATATTGGTTTATATGGGAATCATTTAGGTTGTATTAATAAGGTGATTCAAAAATAATATCTATTTTTGGAACCTGGGAAAGAGTTAAAGTACAAAGTTCCTTTTGTTAAGTTTATAATTTCACATATTTCTAACTTGTTTTCACTCTTGAGCTTTTAACTTAGGCTTTAATTGAAATGATTCACTAGACAGATTCATATATGAGGAAGGAAGTCTTCATTGGTGGATGATTCATTGCTCTTTTGATTACCCTTGAGTATTTGATTTAAGTAAAGACTCGATTTGAAAATTTATTTTGAAAATCCTTTTCTCAATTTTGAGGTCCTCTGTTTTAAACTGCTGAACATGTAACTATTTGAGATGAATTGTTAAAAAATTATGTTTTTCAAGGTTCATAAAACAAGGGATTATTTGATGATAAATAATGTTTAAGTGTGGGGGAATTTGATGTGGCCTTATTTTGAATCAGTTTGCCATATATTTTTAATTAATTTTTAACATTTTAATTAATTATTTTTTCACTTTTTGTTAAATATTAACACTTTTGTATTTTATATTTAAATTTATTAATTAATCAATTATTATAATTAATTATGTATTTTTAGCCTTTAAAATAATTAAATAATGTCTTACATTAATTTTATAGTATTACAATTTATTAATTAGTTTAGAGTTTTAGTGTTCTTACCTTATAACAATATGGAATTCTTATTAACACTCAAATGCAGACAGAAAACTATAGATATGAACCAGAGATTTATGAATCAATTCAACCCAAATCAAAACTTAAGGAATCAGAAACTCAGATTCTAGCCAAAATCACTCCTCATCTCCAAATTTGAGGAGCCTATTCTATATCTGTACCATTGATCCCCTTCTTCACCTTACACCGACCGAGCTGCACCGCGTCATCACTGTGCTAGGCTGAGAAACCGCCACCAACCACCCAGAACCGGAGGTCTCCATCCGTCAATCGCTGCAAGGAATAAATGTGGTCTGCTGGTGGTCGCAAAGCATGGGAAGGCTCTGCCTAGAGCCAAGGGAGAACCACTGTTGAAGAGGCCAAGCCACGCCCTGGTGATGATCCTGCCTCCTAGAGACTATGAACCACTGGTGCCTGATTTGGGGATGAAGATCCAGAAACCCTCCCCCTGGTGCTGCACCGAAATAGGGGGAGGAGAAGGCCTAAAATAAATTAAAAAAATAATAACAAATAATAATAACAATAATTTAAAAACTTAATAAACAAATAATTGTTAATAATAATTTAATAAATTATAAAATATTCTAATTAACAAAAAATATTTATAAACTAAAATAATAATTTAAATAAATAAAATATTAACCTTAATAAATAATGAAATTAATAAATTAATAACAATAATTTATTATTATAGCAATAATTTAATTTTAAATAAATAATTATAAATAAAACATATAACAACAAAGAAATTATTTATTAATTAAACATAAATTTATTATAATGTAATAAATTAACCTTTTAACTTAATTTATTTTATATGTTAATATTTATTTAACTTTTTCTTTTTACATCACAAACTGTTTTTCACATTACTATGTGTTTGGTTTGCCGATTCATTTAAAAGTCGAAGACACATCCAGATTCATCTAACTAACTAGAGCAGAGTTAGTTACATGGGTTAAGTAAAAAACGACGTGTGTTTCACTAATAAGTGCATGTGTGCAGTGCACATCATAGGACAAGACTATGTCAATGGGAGATAGTCGTTCACGATACAGCAGATGACGGATGATATATAAAGTAGAGCAGCAGTGGAAATTAAAAGGGGGATCATTACATCATTCAACACATCATCCAAAGTAGAGCAAAGTGAGAACTTTTGTGCAGATTTTGGAGCACTTCTTGGAGAACCTATTCTTGGAGATCTGAGAAAGAACGTTGCAGCACTGTTGTAGTTCGTAGGGGAGTTCTCTCTCTCCTATGTTTTATTTTCAATTCCTTATATTGTAATAGAATGATTTCTTTTTCAAATATGATAAAGATAGTTAACTAAATCATTGTATTCAGGGAATTTCTAGTTCTATAAGTTATCTTTTATCATCCTTTTCACATATCATTTTAATGAGTTTAGAATTGATCGATGAGATCAATTTTGAATTCATTAAACTACATCATGCCACTAGCATTTGATTTTTAATTCCACGATCGTTTGGTGAGAATGACTGTGGATAAATTTTCTAAAAGCTTTTAATTCAAAATGAAAACTTCATAACTAACGGTGAGTCTATTCTGTTGTATTTTTCAAATATTAATCCTACAGTTTATCCTTCCTTGGAGTAGTGAACTCTAAGATTGATCAATCAGAGTGACTTATCTCCTAGAGAGGGAGTTAAGTTAGTCTTTTTAGCGGTAATATTTACAATCATACTTATGAAAAAGAAATATTTTAAACCAGTGGGATAGAGTTTTTTTCCCATGCACATCATTTTGATTGTTCGTCTATCAGTATTCTATCTTTTTGTTGCTTGATTTTTTAAAACTATTTCCTATTTCATCTTAATTTAGAACAGAAATACAAAAAATGTGGTGTTACATTACTACCTTATAAAAACATAAAAAAATATAAAAGGTAAAAAAGTAAAAAAAGATAAAAACCACTCCCACTGTTGACAACAGTGGGATTCTTAGAAAAGAAGTTTGACAATCATCCTTCCCTATAGGTTCGACCCTACTTACCACATATACAATACTAGTAGGAAATCGTAAATTTTAATCTTTTACCCAATTTCAATGGTAGTTGGGCATAAATTTCTAGGTCAAGTGGTTGTCCATGCAACTTTCAGGCTTGCATGTCAGGTTCAAATCTTACTAAAAGGATAAATGATAACTTTTATAAACACTAAAAAAACATTCATTATGACATACTTTATTAGAATTGATAAAAGGTCTCTTTATGAATGATTTAAAAAAAAGTATCACCCTCTTTAAATAAACTCAATTGCAATGCTTCATTCGGTCTTCACCTTCAATCTCTTGAGGAAGAGAATTGTTGTAGAATTTTCTTTCAACCCTTTGGATAAATAGACTTTTAATCATGTGGTGTGCACTTAAATAACATGAATTTATTGCTTTTTTATGGATTAAATGCATGTTTTTATGCGATTGATTTCAGTTTTTGTCATTTTTTTGTGTGCCTATATATTTATATATGTAGTCGGAATATATAGTTATAGATATTTATATATTTGTATGTATATATATATATATATACACGAGTCTCACGAAGTGTGCAGCTAACCCAATAATGAGATTAAATTTTTAAAATGATGCAAAAAATGGATTTTATTGAAATAATACATCCGCACAGTATTTACTAAGATAACGCATCACATGGGAGGCCATGAAGTCACTGACTAGGACTGCGCCTTCATGAAATATTCATCAAAAGGTGTAGTTCAGGACCACTCCATCATGGTTATTTTTTTTTAATAAAACCCAACAACATTAAAAATAATCACAGCATTAGTTTAATCCAAAAAAAATTAAATGTCCATGTCATTTAAATTTTAAATAATGAAGTTATTTCTTTTAAAATAAAAACAGATTAAATCAAAATATCCAAGGTATTTAAAATATAACATAATTAAAAAAATAGATTTTTAATCAACTGATTTATTTTAAATAATCGAGTTATTGAAATTTTATTGATAAATTATTTATACCCAATATTCAAATTATTTATTTTATACTTTTTATTTAAGATATTTTAAAATTAACAACATGAATGAAAAAAATCACAAGAATATTTTAAAAAAAATAAATGAATAAATTGAATTGAAAAATTTAAATATTTTAAATGTTTTATTCAAGTACTTTAAAAAAATAAAATAAGTTGAATAATTAAAAATATATAAACAACATCAATATTTTAGAATAATTTGAATATTTTTAATATTTGAAAATTATTTAATTTTTTTAAATGACATGACTTTTTTAAAAACATTTAAATAAATAAATTGAATTAAATATTCAAAATATTTAAATTTTATGATTCAAGTAATTGACTTAATTTTTTATAAAACTTTCATGTGATTTATTTTGTTCATTCAAGTTAAAAAAAATCTTAAAATAAAAAAAAATTAATGTTTTTAAAATATTGAAATTATTCAATCTTCTTAAAATTAGTAACTTGAATAAAAATTCTAATTGTTTAAATTTTTTAATTCAATATCTTTATTTATTTATTTAAATATATTCATGTACTTTAATTTTTTAATTCAAGTTACTCAATTTACTTAAAATAGAAAATTTAATATATTTAAAATATTCAATTTTCTTGAAATAAATAACTTGAATAAAATATGAAAACTATATAAATGTTTCTATTCAAGTTTATTTAATTATTTCATTCAAGTTATTCAATTTTCTCAAAATAAAAAAAATTAATGTTTTTTAAAATATTCAAATCATTTAATTTTCTTAAAATAAATATCTTCAATAAAATATCTAAATTATTAAAAAAATTAAGTTATTTATTTATTTATTTTAAAATATCCATCTGAATTAATTTTTCTTTCATTTTGTTCAATTTTCATAAAATAAAAAATTTAGTGTTTTTAAAACATTTATATTATCCAATTTTCATAAAATAAAAAAACATGAATAGAATTAGGACCAACCTGAACAATCTTGTTTCCTGAGACAAATTATAAAAAAGTTACCCTTTAAATCTAGATGGTTAGAGGATTAGACCATAACGAACCAAATAAGAGCTCACACTTTGCAAACATAAAATTATAAATCCATTTAAACACACATTATATTCGTACTTTAAAAGAATAGTTTTGTTCACATGCAGGAAAATTCATATATTGGCCCGTATAATATTAAAAAGTAAAAAAAATACAAAAATATATGTTTAAAACTACACCCGTATTGCATGAAAAAATATTAAAAAATAATCTAAAACAATACTTTAAATACAATAAAAACTTCAGTCTTCTATGTATGTAAACAAGGAAAAACAACCTTTTTTATAAAATAAAAAAACTGTACACTTTTTAACCTCTTAAACCACTTCAAAACGAATCAAAAAAGGCATTAATTTTTTAAAAAACTAACATTTTAATCCTTTGAAAAAAAAGAATAAATCAACCTCATCTTCATCTCCCACTTCTTCTTATAAACCTATAAAATTTTGAACCTACAAATTTAAAATAAAATCATAACTAAATTCAAAAACACACTTTTAAATAGTTAAAAAAATTATTAGTTGGTGTAAAACCATGAATCCAACTTCATATAATAATCAAGGATTGATTTTTTTTTGGAAGAAAGTGACAAATATTTTTTTAACACATGTTCTCTAATGTTAAAATTTTATTTAGATGCTGCAATTATGATAGATATTCTTAATCAAACATGTTAAATAATCCAATTCAAAGAAAATCAAAAATCATAAAAGAAACAGAGCATCACTTACTTGAGCAAGTTGTGACACTTCACGAACCCTATTGTGGTACTTTATGTTCCAATTCAATGGAAAACACTTATCCTTGAATTTGTTGATGAAAATTATTCAATCAACTAATCATAATTCAAACTATCCAAAAAATCATTTTCAATTGAAATCATTTCCAATGAGGATAAAATCTCTTGTGACATGGTAGTCTAAAGATAAGTTTTGATCAACTTTAGCTTAGAAAAACTTCTCTCTGATAATTCATCTATAACGATTATAGTCAAAAAAATTTAATATGTCACCCATGTCATTTGAAACCCTCTATATCTATAATAATTCTTGATAAAATCAAGGATATAAATTGATTTTATCAGTTCACTTAGAAATGTTGACTTCAAATGTGTGATCTCTTGAAATAGTTCATCCCCACAAATATCATGATATTCATTGTGTTTTCAAAAACATTGAAATTGAGTGAAATTTCCCTTCAATTGTACTTCAGAAATATTTCTAAAAATTACCTTCAACAAAAATCCAAATATTTCATCAAAGTGTTCAAATTTCATAAAACATTCCCTCAATGACATAAGATCTTGATCAATAATTTTAAGGAAATAATTTTTTCTAAATTTTTCCTCTATAGAAAATTCTAATAGAATCATCTTTCACATCCTTATCAAATTGTTTCTTCTTGTGAAAAACTCTTGTTTCTTCAAATATTAGATCGATACCAAATTTGAGTGCAAGTTATTTCTCTTTATTCATTAAACCTTCAAACCCAACCACTTAAAGTTCTTAAAAGAACAAAATCAACACTTTTATTTTTGTGTCTACGTCTTTGATATTCATCTATTACCTTTGAAGGATTTTACTAATATGATTGACTTTATCTAAAAAAATTACCAAATACATAAGCTAATGATGAATTCAAAATTCTCTAATGCATTGAAACACAATCCTTTAGCATCCAACATCACAACATCATCATGTTTAGAAATATTTGCAATTTCAACCAGTGCATTTCTTAACTCTGGTTTTTGTCTTCTTATAGCTCTAATACTCTCAATGTGAATTTCCCAATGAGTTACTAATAATGGTTTTGGTTTCAACCACTTCACATAAGTCCTCAAAACATCTCATTTATGCAGTGAACCTATAAACAATGTATAAATCTTCTACACATATGAAAAAAAATTGGCCTTCACACTAGATTTTTCCATGTCACATGTAGCAAGATTCATGAAATGACATCGACATGGAGTGTAAAATGATCTAGGATTTACATAAAGAAGCCTTTTTTGGACACCTTGATATTTACCTTTCATGTTTGATCCATTGTCATAACTTTTTACTCTTATGTTATCAATGTTTAGTTTAAGATCAACCAAAGAATCTTCAAGTGACTTGAAAATCCCATGACCAGATGTGTCATCAACATTTATGAAGGGAAGAAAAAACTCATCCACCTTAACTTTAAATTCTTCCTCAACATCCACACATATTATGATAATTGACATATATTCTTTATGAATTGATCTTGAGTGCAATCAAGGATAATAAAAAAATATTTTTCTCTCATGATCTTCTTCAATATTGTTTCTTTAATCGAATTCCCCAAAAAAATTATCAATTCATTATGGATTTTATGACTAACATAATGCTTTCTAATTTCATTATTAACAACACAACAAACATGATCTTGAATGAATAGATCAAATTTAGCAACAAATTCATTATGTTGACAAAAAATAGCCATTATTCTTCTTATAAATCTTATCATTTTTTCCACAAAATGGTAAGCTAATTTATGCAAGTACCTTCACAACTCCAATGATTCTGGTAAATACTATCTTCTAAAAAACATTTTCCTTCCCAATGATACATTTGATATTTTTTTCAATTGTTTGATTATTTTCAAGTCCTCTTTGTGGGTCCACCAACTTCACAACATCAAAAAAATCATGCTCCCTAATACTTGTTGGAAGGTTGTTCCAATCATTATATCCCCCTTCGGTCAAATCACCTTTCATCGATTTTGAATTAAATAATTTACAACCAAAACAAAATACCCTTTCCATCTCATTAGAATACATGAGCCACTTCCTATCATGTTTTCCACCATTATGAATTTGAAAAAAATAATGATTAGAAGTAAAGTGTTCTCCATGATCAAATTCCTTAGGAAATTCATCATTTTCTTTTAATATTTTAATCGAACTATGCTGAAGCAACAAAGTTTTCTTAACATCATTAATACTTCCCCATAATCCTAGATCATAATTCACATCCACATCTTTTTCAAATTCAAGCATGCTTTGATCTCCTAGATCATAATTCATATGAATAGTATTTTCATTTTCATTCTCTTTATAATCGACATCCACACCTTCATTTATCATATAAACACTTTGAATCACGGTTTACTCTGTATATTGTTAATTCACTTCAAAAACAACTTTTACCAAATATTTCTCACTAAATTGAATAGATGAACTCTCTTTTTCAGTTCTTGCAATAAATAATTTAGAAATTTAACCCACTGGTGATTTTTTCATTTCATTCTTTCTTTTCTTGATTTTTTTGTTTTGAGATCTAGAATTTTGAATTCTCTTCATTATAGTACATACAAATTATAAATTATAATTCAAATAATGATAATTAATTTAGAGTTATATCATATTAAAATTAAATAGTCATCTTTCCAAAAAATCATATAATCCAACTAAATGATTTTTTATTTAATATTCAACAATTTATGAGAATATTTCTCTAAAAAACAAAAAAAAATGAATATAAGTCAATTAATACATTTCAAAACTAAAATTAGGCAAATATAAACTCAAATTGTTGTCAACTATATCAAAAAATTTAAATTCAGTTATTTAAAAGTAAACAATTTAACATTAAAACACTAAATTTTAATGTTGGAGTTATTTTGAAAAATGATTCTTGTTTTCATTTTTTAGCTATTAAAATGTAATTAAAAATATAAACTAAAATAATTTCTAACATGTTTTAAAAAATGAAATAAAAAAATGTTCTCTAAAACCAAATGAATTTTGGTTTTATTTTATTTTAAAATTATATTATTTTCATTTTCATTTCCTATAAAATATTTTTATAATCATATAATATAATATATTTTATAGAGATAAAATAGCATGTAAAAAATTAATTATTCATAAAAATAATAAATCAATCAACTAATATGATCTTAAAATAAATTAATCATAAAATAAATGAAATATAACTATAAAACTAATCAACTATTGATAAATTGAAAATTAAAAATGAGACGGGAAATATAACAATGAATCCATGGTTCTATATAAATTATAAAAATTAAAAAAACAATTAATGAAAATAAAAAAATGATAATTTAACATTGATTATAAAAAAACATTAATTACCTATGAACAAATTTCAAATAGAAATTTAGATGGAAAAATTCCATGTTCAATACATAGCCAACATCAAGTTTAGTACATAACATGACTTACATGAGTAATCATATTGCTGAAGTATATGAGATCTTATTCATTCTCTCTTTCTCATGTTGTTTCTAAGGACACATTTTTTTTAAACATGTAAACCATGTGACACTGAAACCAATCCTCTCTTGGATTGTTCCATACTAAATATATTTATTATATGGTCAATATATGTACTTTTATTTAGTCCAAGTAGCCTCTTGGATCTTTCACAAATGATCTTGATCCCTATAATGTAGGTTGCTTCAACTAAGTCCTTTAGGGAGAAATTTTTTTTTAACAAGTCCTTAATAGATTGTAAGACTGGTATGTAATTTCCAATAAGTAATATTCCATCAACATACACTACTAGAATAATGACTGTATTCCCACTAAACCTCTTGTAAACATATGAATCACATTCTTTCTTAATGAAACAAAATTCTTTTATGGATTCATCGAATCAAATGCTCCATAACCTACATGCTTAATTCAATACATAAATGGATCTATGGAACTTTAAAATTATTTTATCATCACCTGGAATCACAAAACCTTCTAGTTGTTTCATATAAACATATTCCTAAAGGTACCCATCAAGGAATTCAGTTTTGAAATCCATCTTCCAAATATCATAGTCATGGTATGATTTTATAGCAAGTAGAATTCTGATGGATTTAAACATGGAAACAGGTGAAAATGTTTTATTGTAGTTAATTCCTTGGCATTGTTTAAACCCTTTAGACACTAACCTTGCTTTATAGTTATTTAATTTACCTTCTATGTTCAGTTTTCTCTTGAATACCCATTTGCATCTAATGGGATTTATATCAACTAGAGCATCGAACAGAACCCAAACTTGGTTATGATACATGGAATCCATTTTAGAATTCAAGGCTTCTTTCCATCTTTCATATTTGGAGATCTCTACTACCTCCTTGAAGGAGAGTGGTTCATCATTTCCAACCAATAATGAGTCACCATCCCTAGTGAATAGAAAACCATATCTTTCTAGTTCTCTTACCTCTCTTATACTCCTATGAAATACTTGTATTTCAGGAACTACTTCTTTCATGGGGACCTATGGAATCTATTATTTTAAAAACTCTTGTTTATCTTGAGTATAAACTTAATCGAATTCAATCTTTCTCTCACCATCCATTTTGAGGTTGTTCTCCCCCTCAAGAAATATGGTTTGTTTAGTGATGGTCTCTTTCTTATCAGAGGGGTTTTATAGGTAGTATATCTTTGTTTCAATGGGATAACATATAAAGATACACTTTGTTTCCCATGGTGCTAGTTTTTTTCTTAATAAGGCCTTAAAAACACTTTTTATCCCTGTACACATGTATGCAACAAAACAGGTTTCTTTCCACTCCATAGTTCGAAGGGAATTTCATTTTCCACTTTATTTGGTACACAGATTAATGGGTATATCATATTTTTTAATACATATCCCCAAAAGGATAATGAAGGATCTTTATAAATCATCATCAAACTTATCATGTCTAAAAATTTATGTTTCCTCTCTTCAAAAACACTATTACACTATGGTGTATATGGTGGAGTGAGTTGAGATAGAATCCCAAACTCTTGTAAGAATTCAATAAACTCTTGGATAATATATTCACCACCTTGATCTGATTAGAGCTTCTTTATCTTCTTACCAATTTGATTCTCTACTTTATTCTTTAATTCCTTGAATTTCTCAAAGGGATCAAACTTATACCTCATCATGTAGATAACCATATCTACTCAAGTTATCAGTAAATATTATGAAGTAAGAATATACAACTCTAGCTTATACAAGAAATGGTCCACACACATCAGTGTGTACCAATCCTAGAAGCTTTGTGTCCCTTTCACCCTATCCACCAAATAGTGGTTTATAAATTTTTCATTGTAAACAAGCATGACATCATTTAAGTGGTTTTAGCTCAAAAGAGTCTAAATTACCATATTAATAGAGCTTTTTCAAACACTCCTCGTTTCCATGACCAAGATGGTGATACCATAGCTTGATGTTATATGAGTCATATAAACATGATTTGTTATCAATTTCCAACACTTGTTTTTCATAATTTAATACATAAAGACCGTTATTTAAATGTTTCATACTATAACATATGTTTTTCTTATAAAATAATCAAATTTTATATCCAAATTTTAAAATAAACCCATATGTATTTAAACATGATACATAAATTATGTTCTTGGTAACTTTTGGTACATAATAAAAATATTTCAAAACCGAAATCATTCTCATTGGAAATGAAATTTTGTAGTCACTAATGGTTAGAGCGGCTAGCCTCTCACCATTAGCATCTATCAAGTCCACCTATCCTCTAGAAATCTTTCATAATCTAGTTGGTTCCTATATTTGGATACATATATAAGCACCAAAATCTATATCTAATAACCAATGTATAGATATGAAAAGATTACATTCGATAAAAAATGCACCTTTAGCTTCCCCTAGCTTTTGGGTGTAGTTTATCTTCCTTTGGACTAGCTTGCAACATGAAAAACATAATGTATCTTTTTCCTTGCCTTGCCTCTAGATCTTTCTATTCTTGAAAGGATGGTGCTCAATATCTTTAGAGTGTTTATAGGTCTTGGGACTCTTTTCCTTATTCTTCCTTTTCTTGTTCACCATAAGGACAGTGGGTTTATCATGCCCTATGTCCTTATCCACTTTGAAAATCAAAGTAAAAGTTATGAAATACTCTTCTAATTATTGATCATATTGTAATTAACAATAAAACTGGAGAAGGTCTTGGGAAATGATCAAAGTATGATATCTGTACACAACTTATCTAGGAATTTAATCCCTAAGATGTCTAAGCATTCAATGTAGAAAATAATCTTGACTACATGAGGTCCAACTGGTACAAACCCTCCAATATTAGTTGTAAAAAAAATCATTGGAGATCTTGTACCTCTCTTTTCTTGCCTTCTCTTGGTAGAGATCCTGAAGGTGAGACAACATGCTATATGAATCCATATCCTCATATTGCTTCAAAATCTCATCGGACATGGATGATATCATGAAACACTAAACATATTTAGCATCATTTAGATGTTTCTCATAGAGAGATATCTCTTCATCACTTGCCTTATTACCAGGCACAACTAGAAAAGGTTCTTCCAGAACATACAATTTCCTTTCATGGTGAAGTATAACACGTAAGCGCCTTTACCACTCTTGGAAATTTGTATAGGTGATAAGTTTATCCTTTTCAAGTATGGATCATAGTGATATGTTTGAATTCATTTTAATGTTGTTTCAAAAAAATAAGTTGAACATAATTTTAGTACTTTATCTAATAAAAATTATACAAATAAATAAATATTAAATTTATTAGTATCCCATTATTTTATCAAAACCCAATATCCCTCACCATTGGTTCTAGAATATCCTATTTCTTGGACATCCAAGTAACAAGAATCCATATTCACATTCTCATTACCCCAAATTTGGTTGGTCAAGAAACATGAATGTTTTACATAGGTATTCCAAATGTAAACTACATTAACTCACAGTTCCTTGATCTGCTAAGTGGAATCCTCAATCCTAAAGTCCTTAAATTGGATTTCCTCAACCTTTGCCTCTTATTTACACCAATACATTCTTTGAAAGTCAACCCTTGATGTGAACTAAGTTAATTCAACCCAAAATATCAAGTTAAAATTCCTAGATAATTGAAATCACCCCAACTTTGGATGGCCAATCAATTTGAACTATGTTTTTATTTTAACAAAATTAGTTGAAGGCTATACCGACTTAATATATATAATTGAGGGATTTTATCCTTTATGTGTAAATTTCCAATTATTATCTTTATCGCATGTTTTTTAATATTAAGTGGATTTACATAAGTGATTAACCATGTCTTAATAATATTTACGCATAAGAAAATTTATTTTAGTTATATCTTGTATGCTCATTAATTTCATTAATTTATGTGATTGCAATAAAACACCCATAATGAAATAACCATGCAACTGATAGAAATAAAATAATGAAGTGGTATGATCACAATATTTTACTAATTTTTAGTTTATCTAGTGATTGATAATCTAACCTTTGACCTAGGGGGAAAATACCTTGAACCAATTAAATTTTTTGTTACCCCTTTCCACTTTTTAACCAATGTATCTCTCTTGTATTGGTTTCACCTTGGATCCAAACTTGAACCTCCTCGACTAGCTTGTGAACTCCATCCATTATATATGATTTTTCTCATATGTAGATGAGGGGGAAAGGATTTGTATTAAAGAAACCATGGGCATGAAGGCCCTTACATAATAAGAGGATAGAATATATGCAAGCCAACAATTTAAGTTAATAATAAATTAAATAAAACCAATCACATACAAAGGTATGTTCTATGATCATGATCATCCATATTAATGCAATGAATTGATCATTTAATAAAACTATCATTCAATTATTAATTGTTCTTATTTAAGATAAATCATTCTCTAATCAATTAATTATTATCTTTAATTAATCAATTATTTTATCTTAATTCTCATTCGAATTTCCTTGAGATCCTCATCCATCATAATTTTAAACAAATTAAATAAATTTATTTAAAATTAACTTTGTACATAAATGTACCTTGGAGGTAACATGGTGAATACCCCTCCAAATCTACCCAATATGTATTATACACATATATAGTTTTACTTTTGTGACATATAACATACCTAACTTATCACTTACTTTTATGACGTGTATTATCAACATAATGATTACAGAAATTACATGATTTTTTGGTCACATGTTATGATTCAATACACATAGCATAACAATTGTAATACACATCATACATGATATGCAGATCTGAATACTATGCAGATATTAATTAAAAATTTATATATATATTAAAATCTCATCACATGGCATGTCCTATCAACTTAATGACCACACGCAAGAACATATCTCAAGGTTTACACAATATAATAAATAAATTTTAAATCTAAATAATTTGGTATAAGTAGACGGTGTGTACAGATGAGCTACACATTATGTACATCTCTCACCGCCTATCTGAGGTATACACCTAAGGACTCAGTGAGTAAATCGTACCTCGAAAAAATGAAGTACAAGGCATGTAAAAGGGACTACATGACATGTGGACTCCAAGTTTCATGGTCATCAATCAAGTAGGTCATGTATAAAACACATAGCTCATATGTCACTCAAAGGGACTACATGTTGTGTACGTGGGCTACATGGTGTGTACTCCGGCCAACCGTGCACCAGGCTGGCCTGATCAACATGTGGTGTAAGAATTAACTACTCTGTGTATCATCAATGCACACACATTGAATTAATTCTTGATGAATTGAACACCAGTACATGACATGTAACTCTAGTTACATGGTGTGTACTCATGTTTTATCCATCCAGAATCCTTGGCGCCTCTAGATGAGTTCTTTAATTTTATTTCATTCATTAAATTAAACGCATTGATTAGATCTATGAGAAATGGAGGAAAAATAAGATCTCACAATTCAGATTAAAATAACGATTAAATTTGAATTGAAAAACTATATAAAAAATGTTTAAATCATCAATGATATTTAAATAATTATAAATAATTATGTGACCACCCTAATACCACTTGTAGGTTCTGGTCATAACATAAGCATGTGATGGGTGGTTCCCAACTTTACTTCTTTGCATGATCAATGATCAATATGATATTTACACAACGATAAATGGTGCGATCTAAATAATTGAATCAAATAACATAAACAAGGGATATAAGCCTGAAACCAAGAAAGTATCATCACATATTAATTATAATCAATTTAATTAAATAAATAATTTCCTTTGATGGAATTATTTCTTCATTGATGGATCTGGAAATAGATCTATGATGCAATGTCGTTTCATTGTAGGAATTAAGTACAGATTCCCTCTAGTGGTGATCCACATGTGTTCCATGAATCTACAGACATCGTTGAAAGAATCTATGAGTGCTAGCACAGAAGATCATTGTGCTTTTGTCTTCTGCCTTTAATCACTATGAGAATTGTTTCCAAAGCGTTCTCTTTGATCTGGTGGAGGAATATTGCTCTTTGTTCTTGGCAGTGATCTTGGAGAAGAAAGATCTCAGGGGTTTGAGATAATTCTTCAATTTTGTTATGCAAAACCCAAAAAAATGAATGTTCTAGTGAGAAAACAACATAACTGAGTTTATATCTCACTAGGGTTAAAATAAAATAGTTTCACAAGTTCCCTTATTTATTTATTTAATCCTAAAAAAAACCCATGTCAAATAATAATATTATTATTATTATTTCTCGACATGTTCTTAACTTGTGAATTATAATTAAATATTATTTAATCAAAAAATATTCAATATTTATTGTTTTATCACCAAACCTAAAATCTCATCCCATCATTCCTCTGTAATATTAATCAAACCTTGAATAATTTCTATTTATTTATTAAATAAATATCACTACATTATTCTCTAATAAATAAATAAATATTATATTCACTAAATAGAAAATAAATATTTAATAAATATTCCACTCACATTATATTCTCTCAAATAACTAGTGATGGAATAAATACGCAAAAATGATTAATTATTAAACCACATGCATGAATAATATTTATTCAACCTATTAAATAATAATTAATAATATATTTTTTAATTGAGATTCAGAATACACTTAGTGTGTGACCCTCTATGCCTCTTTTTCAGTGGTATTAGGCAAAACAGCCTAAAGTCCAAGGTTAGCATCTAACAACACGCCAAGGAACCTCAGAGAAAGAAGGTAATGCCTCAATGACATAATACCTCATATAGATGATTATTGTGTAATGTAATACCTTTATTATTATATCTCAAATCAAGAAGGTTGCATGTCAGTGCCATCAACCTATGTGATCAATATCTATTTCTTTTACTTTATCAAAATATAACTTGCCTATAGAATACCATGTCCATGGATTTATTTAGTCTATATCATTTCTATCAAAGGTCCTAAGATATTAACTTCCATTAACAAACATAAGGGATAAATTCTCCCATTATTAATTAATTCAATATTACTTGTGACACACCCAATGTATCCTACCTCAGCACAAACATTTATCATCATGGTTTTCATCAATACATAAAATTATTAAACTCATAATACTCATTAATAATAATCTTAAAGTCTAATGACCAATACACACATCCCCATTTAGGAACATCCAATGACACATATAAATGTGGATTTTCTACTAGCGTGTCTCATTCTCATAATATCCTACTAGACATTACCAAGGGCGTACACCATGAGAAGGTACCTCAAAGTCCTATGAATCTCCACCCCTGATAACTTGTATCATTTTTCCCTCAAATGATATCATCTAGTTATAGAACATATATTTAATAAAAGTGTCGTAGCACTTCTGGGTTCTCATCATAGTGGGGAACTACTATGACCATTTAGTGAGACAGATACTCTAGGGACATTATCACATATTATGTTACGTAGAAGAACAACCATGATGTGATAATTATTTTTTAATATTCAAAACAGTTAATAAATGTTATCATAAAGTAAATAGAATTTGGTTCTAGGTCACTAACTCCAATATACTCTCACTTTCACTAGATCCAACTACTAACAACCTTCAGTCTGCTAGCTATCACACGATACTCATGCTTCTGTTGAGATAGGCCTTTATTCAAGGGGTCTTCCACATTCTCTTATTTGGGCACTCTGCTCACTTCAACTTCACCCCTTTGATAAAAATCCTTCAAGAGGTGATACTTCTAGAGTATATTCTTTATCTGTTGGTGTGCCCTTATCTCTTTTACGAGATCCACCACTGTAGTATTATCGCAATATAATGTGATGGGATCTTTACTAATAGGTACCACATCAAGCTTCTGGAAAAATTTCTAAATCCAAAAAATCTTCCTTAACAGTATTATAAGCCGCTATATACTCAGATTCTACTATAGAATCAGTGAAAACTGACTACTTTGAACTCTTCCAACTCAAAACTCCTCTATTGAGACAAACAATGTATTTTGACCATGACATCAGATCATTCAGATCTATTTAAAAACTATCATCAATATAACCCCTGATTACTAGCTCCTCATCTCCTCCATACCCTAAGAACATTTCCTTATTTATTTTCAGATACTTAAGGATAGCCTTAACAGTAGACCAATTTTGTTCTCCTGTATCTGCTTGATATTTTCCTACAATGATCAATGTATAGTCAAAATAATGTCTAGTATATAACATGGAATACATGATTGATCCTATCACTAAAGAATATGAGATATTACTCATTATCTCTTTATCATGTAGTGTCTGAGGACACATTTTCTTAGAAATATATAAATCATGTGACCCTGGAACCAATCCCCTCTTGGATTGTTCCATACAAAATCTATTTAGTATCTGGTCAACATATATAATTTGTCTTATTCTAAGCAGCCTCTAGGGTCTATAATGAATGATAATGATCCCTAGAATGTAGTTTTTTTACCTATGTCCTTTATGGAGAAACATTTGTTTAACCAGTCCTTAACAGATTGTAAGACTGGTATGTCATTTCCAATAAGTAATATGTCATCAATATACAATACTAGGATAATGAACACATTGCCACTAAATATCTTGTGAATACATGACTCACAATCATTCTTAATGAAACCAAATTATTTTATGGATTCATTGAATCAAATTTTACATGACCTAGATACTTACTTCAATCCATAGATAGATCTCTACATCTTGTAAATTCTTTTGGCTTCACCTGGAGTCACAAACCCTTATAGTTATGTCATATAGACAACTTCCTAAAGGTTCCCATTAAGGAATGTAGTTTTGACATCCATTGGCCAAATCTCGTAATCATGGTAAGCTTCTATAGCAAGTATAATTCTTATGGATTTTAACATGGAAACTGCTGAAAAGGTTTTATCATAGTCAATTCTTTGACACTTTTTAAACCCTTTATCCACTAGCCTTACTATATACGTATTTAATTTGCCTTCCATGTCCAATTTCCTCTTGAATACTCATTTTCATCCAATGGTCTTTACATCAACAGGGGCATCGACCAGAACCCAAACATGGTTCTGATATATAGAACCCATTTCAGAATTCATAGCTTATTTCTATCTTGTATCTTATGATCTCTTTACTACCTCATTGTAGGAGATATGTTCATTATTTTAAACCAATAATGAGCCACCATCCTCAGTGACTAGAAAATCATATCTCTTTGGTTATCTTACCTCTCTTACACTCATATGTAGTCCTTGTGTTTTAATAACTACTTCTTCTATAAAGACCTGTAGAATCTATTCCTCTACCAAATCTTATGCATCTTGAGCATAAACTTCATCAAAGTAATATTTCTCCCACTATCCTTTTTGAGGACGTGCTTCCTCTCAATAAATATGGATTGTCTGGAATCACTCATTTTCTTGTCTGAGGGGTTTTACCGGTAATATCCCTTGGTTTCCTTAGGATACCCTATAAAAATACACTTTGTGCCCTGGGGTAAATTTTTTTTCTGAGATGGCCTTAACATATTCCTCGCAACCCCATGCATTTGTATGTGAAAAAATGAGTTTATTTTCACTTTATAGCTTGAAGTGAATTCCATTTTCTACTTTAGTTGGTCCTCAATTTAATGTGTATGCCGCAGTTTGTAATGCATATCCCCAAAAGGATAATGGAAGATTTGCACGACTCATCGTCGACCTTACCATGTCTAACAAGGTATGGTTTCTCCTTTCACTAACACCATTCCAATATGGTGTATAAGGTGGAGTGATTTGATATAGAATCCCAAAATCCTGTAAGAAGTTGATAAACTCTTGGTTAAAATATTCACCACTTCGATCTGATTGAATCTTATTTATCTTCTTACCAAGTTTATTCTCTAATTCATTCTTGAATTACTTGAATTTCTCAAAGGACTCAGACTTATATCTCATCAAGTAGATATATCCATATCTACTCAAGTCATCAGTAAAAGTTATGAAGTAAGAATATCCACCATTGGGTTATACTAGAAATGGTCCACATGTATCAGTGTGTACCAATCCTAGAAGCTTTAGTTCTACTAGAAATGTTCCAAACACATTAGTGTGTACCAATACTAGAATCAATGTGTCCCTTTAACCATGTACACCAAATTGTTTTTTGGTCATTTTCCTTATAAACAAGGGTGTCATCTTTAAAGTGGTTTTAGCTTAAAAGAGTCTAAATAACCATCTTGACAGAGCTTTGTCCCTTTTTTTAAAGGGAATTCCCCTGTGTGGCCTTTTCAAACCCTCCACACATGGAAACCACCCTCCCCCATGAAGAGGTCACTCCAAAGGTAGCGCCCCGACCGGGAAAGGAGCCGTTGCCAGCTGAGATGGAAGAGCGTCCTGGAGGGTGATGGCCCGGCAGCGATGGTCCATCGAGCAATCCGTCAGTGATTGGGTCGCGCCTCATTTTGCCCGCCCAGATGAGACTGGGCGACCCGGCAAGGTGGGTGGATCCCAGGGGAGAGGCTCGCTCAGAAATTAGACTCCCAGGATTCGAACCCTGAACCTCCCAAAGAACGGTGTTGATGTTCCACTCACCTTCACCACCACACCACCACCGAAGTGGCTCTTGACAGAGCTTTGTCAAATGCTTCTTGTTTACATGACCAAGATGGTGATTCCATAGATGGGTGTTGTATGAGTCATGTGAACATGATTCATTATCAATTTACAACACTTGTTTTTCATAATTTAATACATAAAGACTGTTATTTAAATGCGACATACCATAACATATGCCGTCCTTATAAAAGAAACAATTTTTTTCTAAATTTGAAAATAAACCCATATACATCTAAACGTGATACATAAATTATGTTCTTGGTAACCATAGGTACATAATAAAAATATTTCAAAACAAAAATCATTCTCATTGGGAATGAGAGATGGTATTCACCAATGTACAAAGTAGCAATCCTCACACCATTAGAATCTCTCAGATCCACCCATCCTCTGAAAATATTTAAAAATCTACTTGGTTCCTGTATTTGGATATAGATGTGAGAACCAAAAGTTTTATCTAATACCCAATGTGTAGATATGGAAATATTACACTCGATAACGAATGAACATTTAGCTTCCCCTAGCTTCTAGATGCACTTTCTCTTCTAGTAGCCTAGCTTCCCACACACAAAACATACTGTATCATTTCCCTTTCCTTGCCTCTAAATCTTCCTCTTCTTTGAAGGGCAGTGCTCGGGAGATTTAAATAGTTTATAGGTCTTGTGTACTTTTTCCTTTTTCTTCCTTTTCTTGTTCACCATAAGGACTGTGGGTTTATCACACCTCATGTCCTTATCCACTTGGATAATCAAAGTAAGAAGTTCTGAAAGACTATTCTCATTATTTATCATATTATAATATACGATAAAACTAGAGAAGGTATTAGGAATTTATGAAATTATGGAATTTGTACAAAACTCATTCATGAATTTAATCCCTAATATTTCTAAGCATTCTATTGGTTTCTGGTGTCATGGAAGCATAAGATGGGCAGTGCCCAACTTTTATTTTTTCCATAATCAATGATCAATCTGAGATCTATATGATGATGAACATCATGATCCATAGAATTGAGTTAAAGAAATAGAAAATGAAGAATTTTTCTGAAATTGATAAATAGGATCATCACATATTATTTATAATTAATTTAATTAAATAAAGAATTACCTTTATTGGAATTATTTCTTCATTGATGAATCTGGTGATAGATATGTGGTCCACGATCATTGCGTTGTAGAAACCAAGTGTAGATTTCCTCAAGTGGTGATCCACATGTGTTCCTCTAATCTCCAAACATCATTGAATGAATCTCCGAGTGATTGCACCACAAATCCTTGAGCTTGCATCATTCACCTTTGATCGCTTTGAGAACTACTTCCAAAGCATTCTACTTGATCTAATGGAGGGGATTGCTCTTCATTCTTGGGAGTATTCTTGGATAAGGGATTTCTCTAGGCTTGGGAGGATTCTCCAAATTCATTATTCACAACCAAGAAAAATAAATTTGATTGATGAGAAAATAACATAACTAGGTTTATATATTTCTAGGGTTAAAATAAAATAATTTCACAAGTGACCTTAATTATCTATTTAATCCTAGTGAAACCCCATGCCAGATAATAATAATAATATCATTATTTCTTGACATGTTCTTAACTTTTGAATTATAATTAAATATTATTTAATCAAATACTATTCAATATTTATTTTTTCTCACTGGACCTAATAAAATTGGTCCACTATTACTCCATAATATTTATCAGACCTTGAATAATGACTATTTATTTATTAAATAAATATCACTTCATTATTCACTAATAAAGAAATAAATATTATATTTATTAAATATAAAATAAATATTTATATGCGATCAAGCATACATGAATAATTATTAAACCATGTATGAAAATAATATTTATTCAACTTGTTAAATAATAAATAATAATATATATTATTTAACTGAGATTCTAGATATACTTAGTTTGTGACCTTCTAGGTCTCTTTCTCAGTGGCATTAGGTGAAGCAACCTAAAGTCCAAGATTAACATCTAGCAACACCCCAATGAACTCATAGAGAAAGAATTTAATGTTGCAATGACATGTCACCTCATACGAACGCTTACTATGTAATATAACCCCATTATCACAATATCTAAAATTGGGGAGGTTGCATGCCAATTCCATCAACCTATTTTCTCAATTATCTCTTTCTTTGACTTTCTGGAAATAGAACTTGCCTACAAAACACCACAGTCATGGATTTATTTAGGCTATATCATTTCCATCAAAGGGACTGAGATATTAACTTCTGTTAATGAGCAGAAAGGATAAATACTTTCTCTAATTATTCATTAATGCAATATTACTCATGATGCACCCAACATATCCTACCTCACCGCAAAAATTTATCATCATGATTTTTTTCAATACATCAATGTACATGACTCATAATATTAATTAATAATAATCTAAAATTCTAAGGACCAATACACACATCCACAAATATGAACATCCAATAACATGTATAAATATGGATTTTCTACTGGAGGGTCTCATTATCATAATATCCTATTGGATATTACCAAGGGATTACACCATGAAAGGGTGCCTCAAAGTCCTATGAGTCTCCAACCTTGATAGCATGTATCATTTTTGTCCCTCAAATGAGAAGCAATCAATTGTTTCCCCGGCCTCTGAGCGTCTTCGCTTTTCATATCATGGCATCTAGGGTTCTCCTTTGATTTTTCTTTCCTCCCTCCTCTGGTGTGGCTCGGTCTCGACGTTGGCTTCCTCTGGATCATCTCGTCGATGGCGTGGCTTGTTGGCACATGGTTCGGTGCAACTTTTTCGTCAGCTTCTCAACCTCGGCGAAGATGTGGCTCGGTGTGGCGTCTATTTCCCAGCTTGGATCGGCATGGCTTGTCATGGCGTCAGCTTCTCAATCTAGGTGAAAAGGCATAGCTCGGTGACGGTTCCAGCATCACTTCCGGTGTGGCTCGTCGATGAATCTGGAGTGGCTCGGAGGGGGGAGGTTTTGGATTTTGGCATTTCTGTGAGTTTTTTTTAGGTTTTGGGTTCAATCTGAGGGTTTTGCAGTTAGAGGCTTCATTAGTGTTCTTGCAGCGTCACTATCGGAGGAGTTTTCCTGTCCCTTGTTGGCCCCTCCCACTTTCCATGGTTCGTCTATTTTGGAAACTAGTGGGGGTTCTTCCATGGTTTTGTTCTTTCCAGATTTAACCCAGAGTGGAGTTTTTGGATTAGTCCTACTCGGATCCCCTCAACGGTGATAGTCCCTCGATGTGATGTCGGGTCTTCTAGTCCTAGGTGACAAAGACTTGGTTTCACACTCCTTGGTTCATCTTCCTCTTTGGGTTTCTGCGGTTGTGGAGTTAGAGTGTGCCTTTGGTTTTGGCAGGGTTGCTTCAGTTACAGCAGCGGTTCATAATCTTTGGAGTGTAGTGTGTGATTTAGGTTCTTTGATGGGTTGTTTTGTTGGTTTTTATTGTATTATGTGGTTGATGACTTAAAGGTATTGAGTTTTGTGTCCATATGGTTTGTGATTTAAGGCGCTATACTAGTTCAACTTCAAGGGGATACTTCATAAGAGGTTCAAAGTAGAGATTTTTTATCTGATCATTGCTTTAGGATTTGGATGTTTAAGAGAGTATGGCAATTGCCATTGGTACCAGGCTCGTGCATCCCTGTATGGGAAAGCTAGCCGAGTAGAAATGAGAAGGTGGAAACTGGTATATATGATTTTTCCATGCTAGGTAGAGGTATTTCTTTATTGTCTTGATCTGGTCTAGGCATTTGGATTTTTTAATGTGGAGGTTTGATGGTTTTTAAGTCTTGAAGTATTATTGGGTTCCCCCTCACCCCTTAAAAGGGGCTTATGTTTCAATAAAAAATTAATTTTCAGTTAGTCCCTCAAATGATATCATCTGGCTATAGAACATATATTCAAGAATAGTTTCATAGCATGTCCAGGTTCTAATCATAGCGGATAATTGTTATGCCCTTTTAGCGTGACAACTACTCTTAGAAGATTATCACATACTATGTCACGCAGAAAAAAATTCATGATGTGAAAAGCAGTTTATTGATATTCAAAACAATGAATACATGTTTATCATAAAGTACATATAAGTTGGTTCTAGGGAACCAACTCTAATATACTCCCACTTACACTAGAGCCAGCTACTAGAAACCTTCAGTCTTCTAGCTCTCACATGACACTCATGCTTCTGCTGAGATAGGCCTTTAGTCAAGGGGTCCAACATGTTATCTTCCATGGGTACTCTACTCACAACAACTTTACCCCTCTAATAGAAATCCCTCAATAAGTGATACTTACAAATTATATGCTTTGTTCATTGGTATGAACTGGACTCTTTTTCAAGAGTCACCACTGTAGTATTATCACAATACAATGTGATAGGGTATTTACTACTGGGAGCCACATCAAGATCCTAGAAAAACTTCTAAATCCAAATGGTTTCCTTGGCTGTATCAGAATCCTCTATATACTTAGACTCTAGTATAAAATTAGCAACACCTAACTACTTTGAACTTTTCGAGCTCAAAAATCCTCCATTGAGACAAAAAACATATCCTAATTGTGACTTTAGATCATTTTGATCTGTCTGAAAACTAGCATCAGTATAAACTTTGATGACCAACTCCTCATTTCCTCCATACACCATGAACATATCCTTAGTTCTTCTCATATACTTAAGGATTGCCTTAAAAGCATTCTAGTGTTTTTCTCCTAGATTTTCTTGATGTCTACCTACCATGATCAATGCATAGGCAACATTAAGTCTAGTATATAACATGACATACATGATTGATCCTATAGCTGAAGTGTATGGGATATTACTCATTCTCTGTTTCTCATGTTGTGTTTGATGACACATTTTCTTAGTTAGATTAAAACCATGTGAAACTGGAACCAATCCCCAATTTTACTATTCTTTAATAAATATCTTTAGTATATGGTCAATATTTTTACTTTGAATTAGTCCAAGAAGCCTCTTGGATCTATCATGAATGATCTTGATCCTTAGAATATAGCCTACTTCACCTAAGTCCTTCATGGAGAAACACTTATTTAACTAGTCCTTAACTGACTATAATACTAGTATATCGTTTCTAATAATTAATATGTCATCAATATATACTACTATGATAATTAATGCATTCCCACTAAACCTCTTGTAAACACATGGATCACATTCCTTCTTTATAAATCCAAATTCTTTGATGTATTCATTGAATCGAATATTCCATGACCTGGATACTTTCTTCAATCCATAAATGGATATTTGAAACTTGAGAATTATTTTGGCATCACCTCGAGTCACAAAAACTTTTGGTTATGTCATATAGACATATTCCTAAAGGATCCCATTAAGGAATTCAGTTTTGACATTCATCTTCCTAATATCATAGTCATGGTAAGCTACTATAACAATTAGAATTATAATGGACTTAAACATTGAAACTGTTGAAAAGGTTTCATCATAGTCAATTCCTTGATACTCTTTAAACCCTTTAGCCACTAGCCTTGCTTTATAGGTATTTACTTTACCTTCCATTTCTAGTTTCCACTTGAATACTCATTTGCATCCAATAGGATTTACATCAACTGGTACATCGACCAGAACCCAAACTTAGTTTTGATACATGGAATCCATTTTAGAATTCATGGATTCTTACCATATTTCAGCTTGTGATATCTCTACTACCTATTTATAGGAGAGAGGTTCATCATTTTCAACCAATAATGAATCATCATTTTTGATGACTAGAAAACCATATCTCTCTAGTTCTCTTACCTCTCTTACACTCCTACACAGTACTTGTGTTTCAGGAACTACTTCTTCCATGGGGACCTATGGAATATGTTCTTGTACCAACTCTTGTGTATCTTGAGAATAAACTTCATTGAAGTCAATCTTTCTCCCACTATCCTTTTTGAGTATGTTCTCTCTCTCAAGAAAGATGGATTTTCTGGCAACAATCTCTTTCTTATCTGAGGGTTTGTATAGGTAGTATCCCTTTGTTTCCTTGGGATACCCTATAAAGATACACTTCATGCCCTGGGGTGCTAGTTTTTTTCCCAAGATGGCCTTAACAAATTCCTCGCAACCCCATACATGTGTATGCGATAAACTAGTTTTCTTTCCACTCCATATCTCTAATGGAATTCCATTTTCCACTTAATTTGGTACTCAATTTAATGTGTATGTAATTATTTTTAATGAATATCCCCAAATAGATAATGGAAGATCTCCATGACTCATCATCAGCCTTATAATGTCCAATAAGGTATGGTTCCTCTTTTCACTAACACCATTCTAATTTGGTGTATAAAGTTGAGTGATTTGAGATAGAATCCCAAACTCCCATAGAAAGTCGTTGAACTATTGGTTAATATATTCAACACCTCAACCCGATTGAAGCTTCTTTATCTTCTTACCAAGATGATTCTTTACTTTATTCTTTAATTCCATGAATTTCTTAAAGGACCCAAACTTATACCTCATCAAGTATGTATATCCATATCTACTCAATTCATCATTAAAATTTATTAAATAAGAATATCCACCTCTAGATTCTACAGGAAATAGTCCACAAACATCAGTGTTTACCAATCCTAGATGTTTTTTGGCCCTTTCATCCTATCCACTGAATGGTAGTTTGGTAATTTTTCATTTTAAACAAGCATGACATCTATCAAGTGGTTTTAGATCATAGGAGTCTAAATAACCATCTTGGCAGAGCTTTGTCAAATAGTTCTTGTTTACATGACCAAGACGGTGATGCCACAACTGGGTGTTATATGAGTCGTGTGAACATGATTCTTTGTCAATTCCCAACACTTGGTTTTTGAAATTTGATACATAAAGACCATTATTTAAATTTTTCATACCATAGCATATGTTGTCCTTATAAATGAAACAACTTTTATTTAAAAATTTGAAAATAAAATCATCTTTATCTAAACATGACACAAAAAAATATGTTCTTGGTGACTACAGGTACATAATAACAATATCTTAAAACCAAAATTATTCTCATTGGCAATGAAAGGTGGTAGTCATTAATGGCCAGAGCATCCATCCTTACACCATTGGCAGCTCACAAATCCACCTATCCTCTGGAAATATTTTGGAATATACTTGTTTGTTGTATTTGGATACATATGTGACCACCACAAGCTTAATATAATACCCAATGTGTATAAATGTACAGATTTCACTCTATAACAAACACACTTTTAGCTTTCACTTTCTTTTAGGTGTTGTTCCTCATCCACTAGCCTAACTTTCCACATGAAAAACATACTACCTCCTTTTTCTTTCCTTTCCTTTGGATATTCCCATTCTTGGAAGGAAAGTACTCAAGATATTTAGACTGTTTATAGGTCATGGGACCCTTTTCCTTATTCTTCCTTTTATTTTTTACCATAAGGATAGTAGATTTATCACACCTCATGTCCTTATCCACTTGGAAAATCAAGGTTATAAGTTCTGAAAGACTCTTTTAATTATTTCTCATATTATAATTCACAATAAAGGTGGAGAAGGTCTTGGGAAATGATGAAATTATGAGATATGTTCACAACGCATCGGAGAATTTAATCCCTAAGATGTCTAGGCATTAAATTTAGTTGATAAGATTGACTACATGAGGCCCAGATGGCATAGACTCTCTAAGATTAGTTGTGAACAAGGCATTGGATATCTCATACCTCTCTTTACTCACCTTCTCTTGATAGAGATCCTGAAGGTGAGACATCATGCTATAGGCATCCAAATCCTCATGTTTCATTAAAATATCATTTTACATGGATGATAGTATAAAGCACTGAACATATGTAGCATCATTTAGATGTTTCTCATGGAGGGATAGTTCTTCATTATTTTCCTCATTTCTAGGCATAATTGGTAAAGGTTCTTTCAGCGCATACAATGTCCTTTCATGGTTAAGGATGACACATATCTTCCTTTTCCACTCTTGGAAATTTGTACCGATGAGAAGGTTTTCTTTATCATGTATGGATATCAATAATATGTTTTATGTCATTTTATTATTGTTTATACAAAATAAGATAAGAATAAATTTAGTACTTTATCTGATTAAATTTTGACAAATACATAAATATTATATTTATTAGTCTCCCACTATTTTATCAAAACCCAATATTCCTCATCATTGGATTCATAATATCCTATTACTTGGATATCCTAGTGTAAAGGACCCATAATACCCTTATAATTACCCCAAAATTGGTTGGTCAAGCAACTCAAATGGTTTTATATAGGCATTCCAAATTCCAACTGCATTAACTCATAGTTCCTTGATCTACTGAGTGGACTCCCCAATCCTAAAATCCTTAATTAGATTTCCTCAACCTTTTCCTCTCAGTTACACAAAGTCTTATTTTGTTAGTCAACCCTTTATTTCAACTAAGTTAAGTGAAACCAAAACCTCAAGTTATAATTCCTTGATAATTTAAATCACCCCAACATTGGCTGGTCAAGAACTTTGAACTATGGTTCGATTCGAACTGAAGTAATGGAAGGATATACTGACTTAATATTTTATTGTGTTATTTTATCATTTAATGCATAAATTTCAAATTATTATCTTTATCACATGCTTTTTAATATTAAGCGGGATTACTTAAGTGATTAACCATGTCTTAGATAAAATTTATGTATAAGCTAGTTTATTTTAGTTCTATCTTGTATGATCATTAATTCATTATTTATGTGATCGTGATAATAAATCCATAATGAAATAACCATGAAACATACATAAATAAAATAAAGTTGTATGATCATGAAATCTTACTAATGGTTAGTTTATCTGGAAGTTGATAAACTAACCACTAACCAAGGGGGAAACACCTTGAACCGATTAAGGTTCATGTTACAGCTTTCCACCTATCCACCTATATATATCCTTGGATTGGTTTCACCCCATATACGAACTTGAACTGCCTCCACTACCTTAGGGTCCCCATCCATTACATATGCCTTTTACTCACACGCAGGTGATAGGGAAATGGGGTTTACAAAAAATAATTCATGGGCATGCAGGACCTATATAATGAAAGGAGAGAAGGAATGCAGGCTAACAATTTAATTTAATAATAAATTAAATTAATCCAATCACATGTAAAAGGTATGTTCTAGATTCTAATCATCCACATGAATGAAACAAATTACACATTAAATAAGATTGGCATTCAATTCTTAATCATTCTTATTTAAGATAAATCACGCTCAAAGCAATTAATTATTATCTTTATCTAATCAATTATTTTATCTTAATTCTCATCTAAATTTCCTTGAGATTCTCAACCATTATAATTTTAATCAAATTAAATAAATTCACTTAAAATTAATTGTGTACATAAATGTACCTTGGAGGAAATATGGTGAGTACCTTTCCTAATCTATGCAACATGTATTAAACTCATATACTTGTTTATTATTTGTGACATATAGTATACATGACTTATCACGTACTTTCATGAAGTGTGATTTATAGATGATTTCACAAATTACATGATATTTTGGCCATGTGTTATGCTTAAATGAATGTAGACCAACAACTTGTAATGTGACTCATACATGATATGCATATCTAAATATTATGCAGATATTAATTAAACAGTCAAATATTTATGTATATTAAAACCTATCACATGGAGTTTCTTATCTTTATGACCACACACAAGTACATTTCTCAAGGTTTACATGGTAAAATAAGTAAATTTTAAATATTCATAACTTGGTATTAGTACACGGTGTGTAGATATGATCTACATAGCATGTACACCTCTCATCATCTATCTGAGACACACACCTAGGGACTCGACGTGAAATTCGTTCCTTGGAAAATTTGGAGTACACGACATGTCTAATGGGCCACGCATCGTGCGAACTCCGAGTTACATGGTCATCTATCAGGTAGGTTGTATATGAAAGACATGACCCGTCTGTGACTCAAAGGGACTACACACCATGTACATGGGATACATAACGTGTAATCTGAATGACCGTGTTCTATTAAATTCTAGTTATCACATGGTTCATTAAGTGTATAATTAATTTAATAATCAATGCATAATCTTAAATTTATTTCTGAATCAATTCTGATGCATTGAAGGTAACTACATGTTATATAACTCCGGTTACACAACGTGTAGTCTGGTGTTGTCTAGACAGAAACCTTGGAACCTTCGGATGAGTTCCTAAATTTTATTTAAATTATAAAATTATATATATTGATTAGATATACAAGAAATTAATGATGAAGAAAAAAATCTCACAATTCAGATTAAAAGAACGATTAAACATGAATTGAAAAAACTAAATTAAAATGAATAAATCCCCAAAAATATTAAATAATTATAAATAAGTATGTGACCCTTTGATACCACTTATAGGTTTTGGGTGTAGCGGAAGTGTGTGATGGTCGGTTCCCAACTTTTATTTTTTCCATAATCAATGATCAATCTAAGATCTATACGACGATGAATGTCATGATCCACGAAATTGAGTCAAAGAAATAGGTAATGAATAATTTTTCTAAAACTGAGAAAGAGGATTATCACATATTATTTATAATTAATTTAATTAAATAAAGAATTACCTGGTTTGGAATTCTTTCTTTGTTGATGAATCTGATGACATACATGTGGTCCACCATCATTGCATTATGGAAACCAAGTGTAGATTTCCTCTAGCGGTGATCCCACACATGTTCCTCAAATCTCCAGATGTCATTGAAGGAATATTTAGGTAATGGTACGGTAGAAACTTATGGTTATGTTGTTCGCCTTTGATCGCTTCGAGAACTGCTTCCAAAGTTTTCTCTTTGATCTGGTGGAGGGGATTATTCTCTATTCTTGGGAGCATTATTGGAGAAGGTATCTTTTTAGGTTTGAGAGGATTTTCCAAATTTTTTGTGCACAACCAAGAAAAATGAACTGGCTTAATGGGAAAATAACATAGATAGTTTTATATATTACTAGGGTTAAAATAAAATAATTTCACAAGTTCCCTTAATTATTTATTTAATCTTAGTGAAGCCCCATGTCAAATAATGATAATAATATCATTATTTCTCGATATATTCTTAACTTGAAAATTATAATTAAATATTATTTTATCAAATAATATTCAATATTTATTATTTCTCATCAGACCTAAAAAACTCAGTCCTCCATTCCTCTGTAATATTTATCAAACCTTGATTAATGAATATTTATTTATTAAATAAATATCACCACATTACTCACCAATAAATAAATAAATATTATATTTACTAAATATAAAATAAATATTTATATTTGATCAATAATACATGAATAATTATTAAACCATGTAAATAAATAATATTTATTCAACCTATTAAATAATAAATAATAATATATATTATTTAACTGAGATTCTGGATACACTTAGTGTGTGACCCTCTAGGCCTCTTTCTCAGTGGCATTAGGTAAAGTATCATAAAGTCCAAGGTTAGCATCTAGAAACATGTCAAGGCACCCATAGAGAAAGAAGTTAATATCATAATGACATGTCATCTCATACGAACACTTACTGTGTAATATAACCCCTTTATCAAAATATCTCAAATCGAGTAGGTTGCATGCTAGTTCCATCAACCTATATGATCAGTTATCTATTTATTTGAATTTATGGAAATAGAACTAGATTATAGAACACCATGGCCATAGATTTATTTAGGCTATATCATTTACATCAAAGGGCCTAAGATATTAACATCCATTAATGAACAGAATGTATAAATCCTTTCTCACGTTATTCATTAATGAAATATTACTCATGATGAACCCAATGTATCCTACCTCACCGCGGACATCTATCATCACAGTTTTCATCAATACATCAAAGTATGCGACTCATAATATTCAATAATACTAATCTTAAATTCTAAGGACCAATACACACATCTGTAAATAGGAACATCCAATAACATGTATAAATGTGGATTTCCTACTGGCGGTTCTTGTTCTCATAATATCCAACTGGATATTACCAAGGGCTTACACCATGAGAAGGTTCCTCAAATCTCGATGAGTCTTTACCCCTGATATTATATATCATTTTTACTCCTCAAATGATATCATCTATCTATATAACATATATCCAAGAATAGCATCCTTGCACTTCCTGGTTCTCATCATTACAGGGAACTATTGTAACCTTTTAGTGTGATGAATACTCATAGGAAATTATCACATATTATGTCACATAGAATAATAATCATGATGTGATAATTTGTTTATTAATATTAAAATCAATTAATACATGTTTATCATAAAGTATATAGAAGTTGGTTCTAGGTCACTAACTCCAACACATTCAATGTAGCTAATAAGCTTGATATCATGAGGCACAGTTGATGCAGACTCTCTAAGATTAGTTGTAAACAAACCATTAGAGATATTGTACCTCTCTTGTCTCTCCTTCACTTGATAGATATTACGAAGGTGATACATCATTATATATTCATCCATATCCTCATTTTGCTTCAAAATATCATTGGACATGGATGATAGCATGAAACACTGAACATTTTTAGCATAATTCAGATGTTTCTCAAAGAGAGATAGCTCTTCATCACTTGCCTCATTACCAGGTGCAACTAGAAAAGGTTCTTCCAGCACATACAATTTCCTTTCATGGTGAAGTATAACGTGTAAGCTCCATTTCCACTCTTGGAAATTTGTGCCAGTGATAAGTTTATCTGTCTCAAGTATGGATCACAACAATATGTTTAAAGTCATGTTAATGTTGTTTCTACGAAATAAGATGAGTAGAATTTTAGTACTTTATTTGATAAAATTTAGACAAATAAATAAATATTAAATTTATTAGTCTCCTGCTATTTTATTGAAACCCAATATCCCTCACCATTGGTTTCAGAATATCCTATTGCTTGGTCATCCTAGTGGAAAGGATCCATATTCCCCTTCTCATTACCCAACCTTTGGTTCATCAAGAAACATGAATGGTTTTAGGTAGACATTTTAAATGCAAACTACATTAACTCATAGTTCCTTGATCTGCTAAGTGGACTCCCCAGTCCTAGAATCCTTAAATTGGAATTCCTCAAACTTTACCTCTTAGTTACACCAAGTCTTGATTTAGCAGTCAACCCTTGATGTGAACTATGTTAAGTCAACCCAAAACTTCAAGTTAGAATTCTTGGAAAATTAAAATCACCCCAACTTTTTTTGTTCAAGCACTTTGAACTATGGTTCAATTTTAACCAAAGTAGTGGAAGTCTATACCGATTTAATATATATAATTGAGGGATTTTATCCTTCATGTGTAAATTTCCAATTATTATCCTTATCACATGTTTGTTAATATTAAGTGGATTTACTTAAGTGATTAACCACATCTTAGATAATATTTACACATAATCCAATTTATTTTAGTTTTATCTTGAATGATCATTAATATCATTGTTTCCGATGCTTTCGTCGGGGTGCGTGCATCTATCTTGTTTGGTGGGACAACAGCGCTGTCTGTTGCCCCGCATTCCCTCTTTCCAAAGGCAGGTGGCATATGACCCTTTTTCAGGGAAGTTTTCTCCTTGATCAAAATGGGATGATGGGATGTCGGTTCTTCCTTCCTTGGATTCATCCTCAGAACTCGTCACCTAGTCCGGGTCTCCCTTATAGATTTAAGACATTGTTCGTGAAACTCTTCCTGGTGCCATATCTTCATGGACACCAATTAATTACACTACTTCTGTCAAGAAATTCCAAGGGGTCCGGTCAGGGCAGTAACCTTCGGTCAGGGGAGTAGTCACATTGGATATCACTGGCGTGTCTGTACATTGGGACACTGGCGCGTCTGGGTTTCTTCACCTTATTATAGGTCTTCTCGAGGGCATGGAATCCTGATTCATCCCTCATAAAATGCATGGAATTATATGCCCTATGCATGTCTCTGAGGTTTTTCTCAGCTTCCCATGTTTAACACAAGGTATGCCGCAAGTTTAACGTCCAACAAAGATGAATCGGACAGATCAGAACACTGACTGGAGTGGATCAGATGGGTGCAACCCCTAGAGGGAACACTGATATTGGGGCCAATATGTGGTTGACTTCCTAGTTACTATTGAGGGGAATGGGGAATGAGATGTCATGATTTCACCAGGATGTGGTGGCCCGGATAAGAATCGGGATGGATGATGGAGCGGTTTAATGAAGTGGATGGTGAATGGGATGGAACCGTCATGAGGATGACGATGGTTTTGGGATTGATCCTCGAAGAGGCTTCCTACGTATCCCCGTGGCATGGAATCAAAGTCCACATAGTTCATCTGATGATGACTTATCACCGATTGGGGATTTCAACGGCTTATCGCTGGATGGAGTCGCAACAGCTTACCGTTGGATAAGAATGTCAACAGCTTACCACTGAATAGGGTCACAATGGCTTATCGCTGATTAAGGTCAAAATGGCTTACCTCTAGATAGGGATGTCAACTAATTATCGCTAAATGGGGTCACAACGGCTTACCGTTGGTTGAGGTCACAACGGATTACCACTGGATGGAGTCGAACTGATGTGAATGGGGACATAGAGCCCAAATATATGGTGGGGCTTGAACCTCGTGGAGGCTTCCTATGTACCTTGCCTTGGCAAGGATCAAAGACCTCATAGTTCAGGGTGGGTTTGGTGTGCAACGGCTTACTGCTGACTGGGGAAACAACGGCTTACCGCTGATTGGGATTCACAGTTTAACTTCATGCAAGATGGGGGCAAACCAACATGAAGGTGGTCGGAGTGACTGAGTATTGGGCTTGAACCTCTTGGAGGCTTCCTACATACCTCACCTTGGCAAGGATTAAATACCTCATAGTTCTAGGTTATAGGGGAATTTAGGGGTTACACTCTGAGGTGGACCAAGGTGTTGGTGAACTGGCATGAAGGGGGTCGGAGCAACCGGTGGATGGTGGGCTTGAACCTCAGGGAGGCTTCCTACGTACCCTACCTTGGAAAGGATCAAAGACTATGTAGTTCCAGGTAGTGTGGGGATTACACTCTAGGATTCCCAAAGAGGATTCCATGGTCATTGTTTTCTCTACGCCCACGTGAGTCATGCTCGGTGTGAGAAACAAGAGACAGCAAAGACCTGACGATCACATCGCGAAAGGTGCATCCATGGTAAATGGAGTGGGGCTTACACGTGATCACAGCCCAAAGAGGAAAAAAGGGCTTATACATGGTTAGCATCCCGAAGCGGTTGGGACTTACTCTAGGATGGAGGCCCAGTGGCAAAAAAGCCCAGCGGGAGAGGGATTTGGCACCGAAGAAAGGAGGGGCAGGGATGTTTCCTCCTACAAGAAAATCTAAGGGCTTACACCAGGGTGGTTTCCCTTTCCCCGCATAGGATGCATGGGGGTAAGTCACAGTTTAACATCATGTGCTGAGGACTACGGTGCTTGGCAGTTTAACGTCTTGCAGCTCGACGAGGTGGGTTCACTCTACACCCCTAGGACTTACATAATCAGTACCCTTTGCACCTTGGTGAAGGGAATGTACCGACAATGCCGTTATGGGGGGGTTGTTGTGAGGTAATCCCATTGGGGGTCCACATTAGCATGGCTATGTGAAGAAGAAATAGTCATTGGTGTGCCTATACGAAGAAGCATGAGGCGAGGCAACGCAATGTGAAACGTCACCCAAGGGACTTTGAAGTTACTTTGTACGAACCTAGGAGGTTGCATGAGATAGGGAGTTGCAGAGCAAAGGGGTTTATGAGTAGAGGGCTCATAGATCTCTGGTGATCCATGCAATGGAAGGGCTTCTTGAAGGTGCGGGCTTCGCAAAGTGAAGTGGCCTAGCCTAGGAATAGGGCATAGGTGCATACAAAAGGTGCTTCGTGAAGTGGAAGGACATTCTCGAAGCAAAGACCTACGAAGCATGGGTGCCTCGTGAAGCAAGGTCCTGTGAAGAAATGTGATTCAAAAGGCACAGTGACTATTCCTTAACATTTGATTCATTTGTGCATGGGGGGTGCTTCACGAATCATAAATGCTCTGCGATGACCCGAGTCCCTGTGAGGATCTCCTTCCTTCATGAAAGCCCGTGGGATTCGCAAAAGGCATCCCTCTCGAAAGAGGGGGTGAAAACAAGGCAAAGGGGAGGCACTTCACAGAGCAAAAGTACCTTGAGCAGCTCATGGTTCGTAGAGCAGAAAGTGATTCGCAATTTGAGAGTTGAGAAGGTAAAAGTTTAGATGATCCATCCTTTGGGCCTGGGGGGAGGTCGGTATTTATAGGCAAGAAGTGCCGCGAAGCAGAGCTTTCTCGGCATGAAGATGGATTCCACTCCGCGGTGGGATCGTGAACATAGAAGGGGCTCGTGGAGCATCCCGCCTCCTTGCTTCGTAGTGGGATCACGAACATCAAATCGTATCATGGAGCATCCCGCCTCCTTGCTTCATGGTGGGCTTACGAAGTTCAAATCGGCTTACAGAGCATCCCACCTCCTTGCTTCACGGCAGGCTCGCGACTGTCAAATCGTCCCATAGAGCATCCCACCTCCTTGCTTCGTGGCGGGCGTGGGTCCATGGCGCTCCGTGAAAGGTATTTGCGAGGCCGCTTCAGAGATTTTCTTATTATTCTTCTCCCTTCTGATTTTTCACGCCAAAAAATGCCACCCCTCATACTTGGAGTCGAGGAGAAATCAAGGGTCAAAGTCTGAGGGTCAATCGCCAAAATTCCTTGGCCATTCGCGAAGCTGGATCCCAAAGGAGGATCGTCGAGTGGGAAAGCGACGGACCGGCTGGTCACGCCACGAATCTCACCGCGGTCAAGATACGCCGTGAAGCTGTGAGGGTCGTCACCTATAAGTAGAGGGGATGACTTCTCTTTTGTCCTTTCTCTCCTTCGTGATTTTGGATTTTAGCACTCTCGATTCGCAAATCTCTGCATACTCTGCGATTGATCTCCATGAATCAGGCTTTTAGCTTTGCAGTGCATAGTGAGTCTTTGACTTCGCATCTATGCACTTCGTGAATCCATGTTCGGAGGCCGAGGTAGGGATCCGTGAACAGACTTCAAGAACGTGCTCTGCAAACGAGCTTCACGAACGAACCCACCAAAATCACCCCAACCTAAAAGACTGAATGGATCGTCAAGAAGCTGCCCAGAGGGTCCTTCCGGATGCTGCCCGAAGGGATGAGATGGCGAATAGTCTGGGTTTAGGAGATCTAATTCGGAGTCACTCTGACCATGGTTATTTGGTGGAGCTGCTATCAGAGAGATAGAGGAACGAACCGTTATGTAAGAGGTTGCCTTTGTATGGCTTCGGGATGAGGGGTGATGTCTTCATCCTAGAAGGAAGTCGGGACGAACCAGCTTACTGGTTCAGGAGCATGTCGTGCCAGCGCTGATGGTTCAGGGCGGCTGACGGCCATGCTCGGGAGGACTTCACACCTGTCATTATTGACTGCTTATACAACCACCTGAATAATGTTAATGGGAAGTATTTATAGCCAGAGACTTCTCCCCCATGCATCAGATGATATTGAAGGCAACTCTGGGGAACCCGGAGAAGGGGTGGTATGAGGAGTGGGACCTGCGCCAGTGTGGCAACTTCATAGATGATTGGGCCTGGGCCTACTGGGTAGGTGCCTCATGTGAGGAGTTTGGGGCGGAGCTAAGAAGAGTGGGTCTGTATGAGGCAACTTGGGCATCCCAATTTCACATCTACCAACCGAAGCAGATGATGCTGGAGCTGTTGAGTAGGTGGTCATCGAGGACCAACACATTCCATTTTCATCATGGGGAAGTCAGCATCAGCTTGTGGGATGTCCACCAGATCTCAGGGGTCCTGATACTGGGGGCTATATATGAATAATTCCTCCCCATCATGAGTGCGTGGGAGGACCTAGAGAAAATTTATCCACTGCAAATGGCTTTGATGGAGCTTGTGCTGGGAGAGGACAAGGAGGCGGTGAGGGACATCCATTTCAGGCGGTGGTTCAAACAGTTCCTGAACTTCCTAGAGGATAGACAGTTTCTGATGAGGCCTCAGACTTGCCTGAAAGGGGGCCCGGAGTAAGGATCACTCATACTGGTGACTTTTGGAGGAAAACCAGTGGAAGAAGTAAGGATTTAGTGTCATCACCGAACAAAAACTGATAGTCAGGCTGGCAGCGTTCATAATGGCTCTCATCTGTGGTTGGATCCTACCAGTGAGGGACACCAACATGGGATTGCGACCAAGAACATTTATTATGGCGTCCATGTTGGCAACAGGAGGGCGGGTCAACCTCGGGATCCCAATGATCGCCAAGATATATAATATTTTGCAGCATATTAGCGAGGGGAAGAGGACGCAGAGAATATGTGGGCCATTACACCTCCTATATGGGTGGATATCGGCACACGTCAGGGGTGTTTACGAATACCCGAACCCCATTTCCCCTCCGGAATTGAACTTCTTCCCATCCATCCTGAAAGATTCTAGGAGCTTTCCAGCCAAGCTAACCACACCATCGATTCTGAACCGAGTGTGGAAGGTGGAGGAGTTCAATTTCCACCCATTTCTGTTGCTGATGCGGGCATTCACTGATGATGGTTGGGGAATAGAGGAGTATTTTTCCTCTCTTCTGGCCTTTCGAGGTGGAGTTTCAGTGTCAAGGGTAGATCATGAGCCTCTCTGTGAGCTGTACACCCCGCACCGATTTGCTCGTCAATTCCGGTGCATGCAGCGACTGACCCCGCAGGTCTATCTAGGTGTCACGACCCGTCCTAGGGGCCCGTGCCGTGACTACCCCAAGCCCGCCTTCCATAGGCCAGGGGCTGGAGACTAGCACCAAGGCGTAAATCCCAGTAAAAAGGGAAGGCATTTCCTTTGTAAAGTAAACAAGCACCACATAGTAAGCAAGCGGAAGAAGTAAACACTAAGTAAAAACTGAGTACAACATTAAGTGCGGAAAAGTAAAGGGGGCCGGAAATACAATCCCAACTGTAAAGTACAACTGAAAGGGGAAAAATAGCAACTGAAAGAAAAAGCCACAGCGTCGAGATGTCCTCTGGAAGTCCCACCTGAAGGGTGGGTACAGATAGCCTCCACTGCTCCTCGGGTCCAGCCGACCGCTCCGAGTACGTCTCACCCAGTGGTCCACCTCCAGGTACCATCCTGCTCCGCAAGCCTCCACCACGATCAGTGCTGTCCGTCGTCTGCAACCAACACAACGTAGTGCGGGCATAGCCCGTGCAGGGGTGAGTATAAGCTACTCAGTAGGGACCCAGAGACCCCCGAAGGTCTCCCAGAATCCACAAAGGATAATCCACAAAGGAAAGATACAATCACGAAGTAACATCCGACACTGCTTAGGTATATGCCAATACATATACCTAAGTCATCAATTCCCGTTCAGCTCCAACATCCGAGCCCAAGTACAACCCAGTCCACACAAGAAAGAAAAACGTAAATCCACATAGGATAGCACAACACAATCCACAAAGGAAAGCAAAATGTAAATCCACATAGGATAGCACAACACAATCCACAAAGGAAATCAAAACAGGGTTTCAGCTCACACTGGTATACTTCTTCGAATGATGATAGAGATGATCACTGATCCATCTAAGTCGTTGGAACCACAAAGGATCGATAGGTACTAACCCCCGCAATGACCCACAAAGGATCTGACCCACAAAGGATCGATAGGTAACTAACCCACGCAAAGACCCACACAGGATCGGGCCCACACAGGATCTGTAGGCGCTGGCCCACACAGGACCGCTGAGCGCTGACCCACACAGGATCAGACCCACACAGGATCTGTAGCACTGACCCACAAAGGATCGCTGAGTGCTGTAATCATCGTCGTTGAATCCACTGAGGATCTCTGTACAGTCGTCGTCGTCACAGTAGCAATCGCAGCCAGCTCTAGGGTTCCAGCACATAGCAAGATCGTTCGGGAGGGTCCGCTCCATGAGCCGAGAGGCTGATACATCAACTGACACATAGTCCAGAGTTGATGTATCCAAAAGTTCTGTATCGCCAACAGGAACTCAACGTCGCAGACGGCGCGTCAATCGGACGCCCGGTCTGAGAGTTATTGACTTTTTCGTTCCAGGGGGCCGGTTGGTTTTTAAGGCAAAACCAACCCAACCATAATCCACCTATGTCCAAACCTCAGGCGGAGTAATCCAAAAGATCCATCTAACTTAGAGGAATTCAACAAAGTTGACGGCACGTCAATCGGACGTCTGAAGCTCAACATATGAGTGTTTCCGCTCCGAGGGCCCGGTTGGTTTCGTGTACGAACCAACCCGGCCGAACCCAAAGTATTCCGAAACCTTAAGTTTGATATACCGAAACGACCATCTCGATCCAAGGATTTCATCTCCACTGACAGAGCATCATTCGGAGGCCCGTAGCTCAAGTTATGAGCAAAAGACCCAAAAGGTCCGGAAACGGGGGGTCTGGGCCCGGACCGACCCGGCCCGCTCCCCCCCCCCCGGTTCGACCCGACCCGGGGTCCAGGTCCGACCCTACCTGGCCCGTCCCGGCCAAAGTGACCCGGCCCGGCCCGGGCATGACCTGGCCCGAATCGGCGCGGGCACGACCCAGCCCGAACCGGCACGGGTGCGGCTCGGCCGCCGGGATCGGCTCGGTCGGTTACGGCCGAGCGACGGGGGGCATGCTGCCCCCGCGTGTGAACTCCGTGGCCCCGCGTGGGGCCTCCCCTGGTCAGCAGACGTGGCAAGGCCGCGTCCCGTGTCTCGCCGGACCCGCGCGGCCGCGGGTCTGCTGGCCGCCACCGCCGCGGCTTCAGCCGCGCCGGCGACCCGCGCCGCCGGTGGAGTCCGCGGGCCACCGGAGTTGCTCTGGTGGTCCAATTTTGTTTCCATCTGCGCCGTAGCTCATTCCGGGTCCCATTCTTCACTACGGAATCAACAAATCGTCTCTACGGATCGTTTTGTCGTCGCCCGCCAATCTGCGCATCAACGGAAAACTGCGGAGAGTTGTCGGGCCGTGTTTGTTTGGCCCACACCCTCCGCGTTATGTGATAACAATCGGGAATAAAATATTCAACACATGAAGAAAAAACAAGGCACAATTTTAATAAAATTAAAATTGAACTTTGATCTGGGATCTTTGTTTTAGATGAAAAAATCATGGGGATAAATATTGTTCTCAAATAAAACCCCTACCTCAACGTCGTCGTCGGACGAGTTCTTTGCGGAACTGACCATCGCGGTAGAAGATGATCGTTGCGTCATGGAAGGGCGTCGCATCATCGTGGTATACGACGTCGTGTCGACAAACTCTGAGGATCAAGGACATACAGATTTAATTATAACAATTAAATCCACGTTGATGTTATAATCCACAAAGAACTAAAAGATTTGAAATCTCCTACCTCAAGCAGTTGGTGATCGGAGATTGTTGTGGGGAAGAACGTTGCGGAAGAAGTGTCGTGGAGGGAGAATCGTCGGCGTCGCGAAACACAGCGTCGCATCGTCGATCTCCGAGGGTGGCGGCATTCTTCGCGTTCTTCGCATTCTTCACGTTCTTCGCATTCTTTGCGAAGGAGAATGAAGATCTCAAGCCTTGGAGTCTTCACCAAATCCTCTCAATGAGCAATCCTCAATAAGGAAAGCGTTGGTCTTATTTTATTAACATGCCAACAAATTGTAAAACAAACTAAGTAACAACCCATTAATTCATAGAATTAATTTCAACGAATTAACCACCCAATTAATAGGAGCGTTAAGAATTTAGAAAACACGTCAGTTAACTTTCATTTAAGAGGGTTTTTCGCGGGTGCGTTACTTAGCGGGAAAGAAACGGTGGGGCTCGTGCGGGCCCCACCTCACAAATATCCTACCAAGAGGGTAGGATATTTTGGGTTCCACCCTATCCGCTTCAACTCAACTTAAGCAGCTTTAAGTGTCTTTAAGCGGCTTTAAGTGAAATAAAATAAAGTTTGTCGTACCACATTATTTTATTTCTTAACTTAAAGCCCAAAAATTAAAAACCACACCTGGGCAAATGCAACTCTGGAAGAGGCGTTTCTAAGAAAAAATCGGCATTGCGATTCTATCGGTGCCCTTAGAATTCGATTCTGAGCACCAGTTCAAAAGTTAGAAAAACCCGCTCGTTCGTTCACTGAACGTACCCGAGCCAAACTTCGGAAAATGATTTCGGGCACACCGGGCCTCGGAATCGGGTGCCGTCAGAAACTGTGCTCTTTTAAAATTCCAAAGAAAATTAAGAAAAAAATTTCCTTGAAATTTACGGGTCTTTACATAACTCCCACCTCAGGGCTTTACGTCCCCGTAAAGATACATCATAAGCTAGGGAAACAAATGTGGGTACTGAGCACCAATCTGAGCCTCCCGCTCCCAAGTGCTCTCCTGGAGGTTCCCGTGCTGCCATCTGATGCGCACTAGAGGAATCGAACATCCACGTATGTAACAGCCCGAAATTTTGAATAAATCTTGTTTCTTAATTTCATGTGTTATTTTATTTTATTTTTATACTCAACAAAAATGTTTTATTTGATAAACATGATTATAATTAAAATGAGACCATTGGGTTCTGACTGTTATATGACCATCGGTCAATATGACCACTGTGAACAAAATGTTTTGATTATTGTCTCTAAATATAAGTAATCATGGTTAATTATTATAGAAAGAAGATTTGATGGCCTCACCTAGTAGTCTTAGACCGATCGAAGCCCATCTAACAGAACTTGGGAAGGAGGTAGCACCATTGGGCTTTGCTCTGGACCAAACCCAAGCTGAACTTCATCATGTGAAGCTAGAATGGAATCGCCTTTGCGAGAAGTTCAAACTGATATAAATTACTACTCGGGCAATGTTGGCTGAGCCTCCCTCAGACTCTCTCACCTTAGCACACCTTACACTTAGGTCATATACTGGTGTGATAAGGGGATATGTAAGAAGACCGTAACTACCTTGTGTAATCCTTTGTTTTAAATAAAAATTGGGATTTCTTCTTATGATGATGTTTATGAATTTTAAAATGACCGCATAAATATAGTATGCATATTTTTGATGAATTTTAGAAAAAGGATATTTGAAAAATGTTTATGTAAACCTTAAATAATTAAAAATGTGTAATGATTTTCAAAAAATGGTCTTCTACAATTATGTTCAGTACAAAATTTGGAGTCTAATAAGATCAACTTGATTTTTTATGAATAGTAAATTATGAATAGTGATTTTATGATTAGGATTAGTAATATGACCAAATGGATTAGTAATCTCACTTAAAGAAAGTTTTAAAATAATCTAGGCAACTTGATTAAGTAATGTAATTCAATAAAATGGTTAAATAACGGTTTCATAAATTACTATTCAAGTATTAGTTTTTTTCAGGTGAATAGTGTTTTTTAATTAAAAATTAAATTAAAAATATTTAGAAAATTATTTTTATAAAATGGAGTTCATTTTTGAAATCAGAGCATTGATATTTGATTAAGGTGAAATTTTGGGATCTTTCTGAGAAAGTTGAATTTTCAGTGAATAGTGAAAATACAGTTTTAGGGTTTCGGTATGTTTAATGACAACATAACTGTGTCATGATGATGTCATGACATATTTTAAGGGTTGGCCGGCCAAGGGTGATGAATTATTGTTTTGGGGGCCCCATGTGGCCTAACTCCATGGTAAATGCCAAGGGAGAGCACATGGGTTTGAGAAAAGCACATGTGAGGTGTCCCTTGGCCATTAATGCCTTGTCCCCTCACTTTCCCTATAAATACCAAGCCCTCCTCTCATACATTCGACTCCCCACTCTTCCCCAACGAATTTCTGGTCTCATTACCTCCCAAGGAGTCCTCCCAAGGTGCCCCCAAGCCCTCAAGGTCCCATCCTTTGAGGTTTAAGAGTTACATTTTAAGGTAAGGGATCCGACCCCTCTCTTTCTTTTCAAGTGATCTCTTTTATCTCAATTCTTTTATACTCTATGTTCTTATGATGGAGGATATTATTTTATATTCATTATACTGTCCATTTTATGTTCATATGATGGGATACCCCCTCTTACTCTCATCATTTCATTTTATGAAGTTTTAAGTGGCGCCGTTAGGCTGCCAAATGTTTAAGGAATTCTTTCACCCTCCTCATTCTTTTCAAAGTTCTACTTTCATGTCAAGTCTTTCAAGTTCCTTTTTATTATGTTGGGGTATGATCTCTAAATTTATCATACTGATCTTTTATGATCTAATGATGAGAGACCCTATTTGATCTCTTCAATTCTGTATTTCAAAGTTTTAAGTGACGCTGTTAGGCTGCCGAATTTTAAGTGGTTCTTCACCCTTCTCATTTTGAAGTTCTACTTTCATGTCCAGTCTTTCAAGTTTCTTTTTATTATTTTGGGGTATGATCTATATATTTATCATACTGATACTTTATTATCTAATGATGAGAGACCCCATTTGATCTCTTCAATTCTGTATTTCGAAGTTTTAAGTGACGCCGTTAGGCTGCCGAATTTTAAGTGGTTCTTCACCCTTATCATTTTGAAGTTCTACTTTCATGTCAAGTCTTTCAAGTTACTTTTTATTATGTTGGGGTATGATATCTATATTTATCATACTGATACTTTATGATCTAATGATGAGAGACCCCATTTAATCTCTTCAATTCAGTATTTCGAAGTTTTAAGTGACGTCGTTAGGCTGCCGAATTTTTAAGTGGTTCTTCACCCTTCTCATTTTGAAGTTCTACTTTCATGTCAATTATTTCAAGTTCCTTTTATTATGTTGGGGTATGATATCTATATTTATCATACTAATCGTTTAGGATCTAATGATGAGAGACCTCATTTGATCTCTTCAATTCAGTATTTTGAAGTTTTAAGTGACGCCGTTAGGCTACCGAATTTTTAAGTGGTTCTTCACCCTTCTCATTTTGAAGTTCTAATTTCATGTCAATTCATTCAAGTTCATTTTATTATGTTGGGGTATGATCTCTATATTTATCATACTGATCTTTTAGGATCTAATGATGATAGACCTCATTTTATCTCTTCAATTCATTATTTTGAAGTTTTAAGTGACGCCGTTAGGATGCCGAATTTTTAAGTGGTTCTTCACCCTTCTCATTTTGAAGTTCTACTTTCATGTCAATTCTTTAAAGTTACTTTTATTATGTTGGTGTATGATCTCTAAATCTATAATACTGATCTTTTATGTTCATATGATGAGAGACCCTATTTGATCTCATCAATTCATTTTTATTGAAGTTTAAGTGCCACCGTTAGGCTACCGAATTTTCATAAGAGAAATATTATTTTGTCTTCATTTCATGTTCTTAATTTCATATGGTACATCTTCCAAATATCATTACCATGTTCATAAATCCTTCATATTCTGTCCCTCTACTGTTTTATGGGTCATTTATGAATGTTTGACCCATGTCCCCTGTCTTTCAATGTTATCTAAAACCCCGAAACGTAGCCGTTATGCTATAGGATTTTCGTCTCAAAATGTCTCTCTCTTTTCTCAAAATTATTTTATGTTATTAAGTTAATACTCAAAGATCTTATTTCTACAGGGGTATTCACATGTATATCAAAATGTTCTATTTTAAATTCTGGGATTTACATACATGAAACCCTCTTTCCCTTTTTGTGGGTTTAAAGTGACATAAAGATCATGTCTTTAAAAGAAGTTTTTAAAACGTTATGATGATGAAATGAAACCCATTTCTTTTATGCTATATGGGTTGTTTATGAAATGATTGATGATGATATACGTGGCTCACATTATAATAAAGGCAAATTTAAGGGTGCGCCCTGATAGCGCTCCAATGCATTGGGTAATGATGTAACCACTAGAGATTACAATTTAAGGGTGCGCCCTGATAGCGCCCTATTGCATTGGGTAATGATGTAACCACTAGAGATTACAATTTTCACGATATCTTGGTGAATAACCTTGGTAATTTTTTTTAATGACACCTTGGGGATGGACCTTGGTGATATGTTCATGATTTTCTATATTAAATTATGTAGCCACATCTTAAAGTTATGAAAAATGTTATTTTTATTATGATATGCCTCACGGTTTCTTTCTCATGCCTTAAAGTTCTTTTCATGGCCTTATTGAAGTATCTCAAGTTCACATGTAAAATATTTCTCTTGTTTCCATTACTGGGCCTTCTGCTCACCCTTTCTTTTGATGTATGTCCCCAGGTTATGAGATGCAGTAATGAACCTAGGATGAACATGAGGAGAAGCCTTCAAGTGTTTAAGAAGAATGTTTTATGTTTTCATGTTTTAAGTTCCTGGTTTCCAAGACACTAAACCCTAAATATCCTCAGTTTTGCAAAATGTAATGAAAGTTTATTTGATAAAAAGGCAGGATACTATAACATAGGACCCGCTCTTGTCGATCCTTGATCTCCACCAGGACCTCCAAAAAAGTCGCCCCATCATCAACGTCTAGCTCCCCATGGTCAATGATGTGCGTCGGGTCATGCACGTATCTCCTCAGCTGGGATACGTGGAAGACGTTGTGCACCCGGTGCAACTAAGGTGGTAGATCCAGGTGATAAGCCACCTCGCCAATCCTACTGAGGACCTAGAATGGTCCAATGAAGCATGGAGACAACTTGTCGCCTCGGCCAAATCTCCGTAATCCACGTCGAGGTGAGACACGCAAGAAAATGTGGTCGCCATCCTTGAACTCTAGTGGCCTCCACCTCCTATCAATATAAGACTTATGCCGGATCTAAGCTGTCCTCATCCGCTCCTGGATGACCTGGACCTTCTCTGTTGTGGCCTAGACCATCTCTGGTCCCACAAGTGCTGACTCCCCAGGGTCTGTCTAGTACAAAGGAGATCTGCAAGGTTTGTCGTTCAACGCCTCGTATGGTGCCATCCCGATGGTGGAGTGGTAGCTGTTGTTGTATGAAAACTCCACCAAGGGTAGGTGGTCCTCCCAGCTGCGACCAAAGTCGAGGACACATGCGCGGAGCATGTCCTCGAGAGTCTGAATGGTCCTCTCCATCTAACCATCCTTCTGAGGGTGAAAGGCAGTGCTCAGACGTAGCTGCGTCCCGAACGCCTCCTGCAACCCCTTCCAAAGCCGGGAAGTAAAGAGAGCATCTCGATTGGAGACGATAGATGATGGAACACCGTGAATTCGTACAATATCCTGAACGTAGAGACATCCCAATCTCTCTACCGAGCCCTGCTCTCTGATGGGTAAGAAGTGAGCTGACTTGGTGAGTCGGTCAAAAATCAACCAAATAGAGTCTTGACCTTTGGAAGTGCGTGGAAGTCCAGTCACGAAGTCCATAGATATCCCATCCCACTTCCACTCCGGGACCTCCAAGGGTTGTACCAAGCCTGCTGGCACCTGGTGCTCTACCTTCACATACTGGCAGGTGAGGCATCGTGAAACGAACTCTGCCATAGCCTTCTTCATGCCCGGCCACCAGTGTTGTCGTCTGAGATCCCGGTACATATTCGCCACTCCAAGATGTACCGCCAAAGGGGAAGTTTGAAACTCTCTCAGCACCTCCTCCCGTAAAGCAACTAGTACCAAGGTATGTCCTCTGAAAATGATGTCGTGCTATGCTCCAAAGGAGAAACCATCAGGTGTCTGTCCTGAGGATATCTGTGCACGCCACGTCTCACAGTCAGTGTCCCCACGCTGTGCCTCTCTGACCCGCTGCAGTAGAGGAGGGGTGACTGTGAGAGACTGAAGGAAGGTTGCTCCATCTCTATCCATGAAGGATATCCGCAAAGCGGCTAGCTGCTCTGTCGCCTCCTCGAGTAGCTGAATTCCCGTCCTCCTGCTGAGAGCATCGGCTACCACGTTCCCCTTACCAGGAGTATAAACTATCTCAAAGTCATATTATTGGAGGAACTCGAGTCATCGCCGCTGTCTCAGGTTCAGGTCCTTCTGAGAGAAGATGTACATGCGACTCTGATGGTCAGAAAAGACTGTAAAGTGCTCTCCCATCAGGTTGTGTTGCCATGTCTTCAGAGCGAAGACCACTGCTGCTAACTCCAGGTCATGGGTAGCATAATTCTGCTCATGCAGCCTCAACTGATGTGATCCATAGGTGATCACTGCCCGCTCCTGCATCATGACACATCCGAGTCTGGTACCTGATGCATCGCATTAGACTACGTACCCTACTCCCTCCTCAGGCAACCTCAAGATAGGTGCGCTGGTCAATCTCTGTCTCATCTCCTGGAAGCTCTACTGACATCTGTCTGACCACACAAAGGGTTTACCCTTATTCGTCAAAGATGAGAGTGGTGCCACAACTCTGGAGAAGTCTGGAACAAATCTCTGATAGTATCCAGCTAGTCCCAAGAAACTCCGCACCTCCGTCACACTCTTGGGTGGCTCCCAAGCTAGCACTGCCTCGATCTTCGCAGGATCCACTGCAACTCCCGCCTCAGAGATGACGTGTCCCAAGAAGTGGACCTCACGTATCCAGAACTGAAACTTTGAGAGTTTGCCATAAATCTGGTGCTCTCGGAGTGTGTCCAGTACAACTCGTAAGTGGTAGGCGTGCTCCTCCTCAGTCGTCAAGTAAATCAAAATGTCGCCAATGAAGACCACGACAAATCGATCAAGGTATGGATGAAAGATCCTGTTCATGAGGCCCATGAACACTGATGGAGCATTTGTTACGCCAAATGGAATAACCAAGAACTCATAGTGGCCATACCGACATCTGAAGGCCGTCTTCTGTACGTCCTCGTCCTGAACTCTGAGCTGATGATAGCCTGACCTGATGTATATCTTCGAGAACCACTGTGCTCCCTTGAGCTGATAAAAGAGGTCATAAATCCTCGGTAGCAGATACTTGTTCCTCACTGTAACCTGGTTCAGGCGACGATAGTCAACACATAGTTGCAAGCTCTCGTCCGCCTTCTTGGCGAACAATATTGGGGAAGCCCAGGGTGAAACACTGGGTCGGATGAATCCCTTGCCCTGCAAGTCCTCCAACTGTACCCGTAGCTCTCGAAGCTCAGCGGGGGCCATCTGATATGATGGAGTGGATATCGGGGCTATCCCGGGGTACAGATCAATATAAAATTCTACCTCTCTGCGAGGAGGTAGCCCTGGAACGTCGTCGGGAAAGACGTTCGCGTACTAATCCACCACTGCAGGAAAACTAGGACTCTGCACGTCAACTGTTCCTAGGATGAGGCTAGCCAACTGATGAGTGATGGGTTGTCCTCTCCTCTACGGAAGTCCATCCTGTGCTGCAAAGGTTCCATTCTCACCGGTGAATGTGAACCTGCTCCCGTCGGTGCGTACACATCGCACCTTGGGCCTAAAACAGTCAATATGTGCATGGACTGTAGATAATCGATCCATGCCTAAGATGACATCGTAAGGCCTCGACGCCGCTACAAGAAGATCCCAGCTGAAGCTCTCTCCTCCTAGAGTAATCTCACACTGCCGGCACCAGTGCGTAATTGTCGAGTCTGCTCCCGTAGGTGAATCTAGACGTAAGGATCGAGCCAACGGCTCTGTTGGAATCTCTGAGCTCCGAACAAGGGCAGCGGCTATGAAAGAGTGACTCGCTCTTGTGTTTATAAGAACTGCATAAAGGGTGGAATAGACACAGATCGTACCTCGAATCATCTCGGGCGCGCCGTGGTCGTAGGCCTCCGCTGCCTGGAGCTGTGCCTGTCTCTGCCCTCCAGCTCCCTATGGCCGGGGTGGACCTCCTGGTGGTGGTGGTGGTAGAGCCTCAAAGCGTCTCCCACCACCTTCTGCTCGGCCAGCTCCTCTTCCTCGTCCTCCTCCTCCCTGCGGACCGCCACGGTCAACCCTCTGCCTCTACCTAGGTGGCCCCTCAACCGTCTACTCATCCTCGGCACGGTGGGTCGGGCAGTCACGAGCCATGTGACCCTGCCCGCCGCAAGTGTAGCATTTCCTGCCTCTCGAAAGACTGGCTCCACGCTGTGTGCCCTGCACTGCTGAGCCAGTGTCCTGAGGCCGTCTGCGTGAGGGTCTGGTCTGCCTGGACCCCTGAGTCATCCGTCGGCTGCCTGCTGCAAAAAACTCTGCTACCTTCTGCCCTGCGGTAGGTCTCGCTGCTGATGAAGGCTCAGCAAGAAAGTTATCGATCAAAAGGGATCGCTCCAGTACTCCTGCCTGGGTCGGAATGCTGAGGGAGATCAATGATGCCCTGATCTCATGTATCAATCCCTGCTCAAAGGTCTGGGCCCGGAAGAATGGGTCCCGTACCATGTCGGTCGAGTAGCGAGAGAGATCGGTAAATCTCGCCGAGTACTGGGCAACCGTCAAGATGCCCTACCGCAGCTGTAGAAGCTCCTGGATGCGCACCGCAAGGAGGGTGATCGGGACAAACTCTGAGCAAAAGAGGCCCTCAAAGTTTTTCCAGAGAAGAGATGCCTCATCGTGCACCTGGAGCATCAAGCTCCACCATCGGCCCGCTGCTGCGTGCAGTAGGATCGCTGCGAGGATCACCATGAGGTCTGCTGGTGTCCTCACTAACCGGAAAACTCGCACCACTGCCTCCAGCTAGTCCTCGGCTACCTGGGGGTCCGTCTCCCCGCGGAACCTGGGTCGTCACTGGCGCTGGAACTCATGCAGTACACTGAGGCGACGTGCATCGTCAGCGACTGGGGCTGGAAGCATCGGTGGCTCGGCGGGTAGAGGTACCGCCGGTGCCTCAGCTGTCAAAGCGCCCTATACCGAGGCCTCGTCGCTCGATGGGCTGTCGTCACGCTCAACTCTCAGAACCCTAGCTAGCTGTCGTCATGGGGCCATCCTGAAAAGAAACAAGTGCTCCACGGTCAGAACAGTATACCTGGTGAGCTGACACAAAGTAATCACAAAGAAAACTTGAAACACACACGCAATCAATGTTTTCGTGCATTAATTCGGAAATCATAAGTCAGGGTCCTGGTGTACGGGTACGTCGGCCGCCGCACCAACACTGGTCTCCCTGGACTGATAACCACACTCAATACTCTTAACACTATTATTTCACATAGAAGAAAGATCAGAGTCTGTGGTAGAACCGAACTCCTCTGATACCAATTTGTCACGACCCATCCTCGGGGCCCGTGCCGTGACTACCCCAAGCCCGCCTTCCATAGGCCAGGGGCTAGCGACTAGCACCAAGACATAAATACCGGTAAAAAGGGAAGGCATTTCCTTTGTAAAGTAAACAAGCACCACAGAGTAAGCAAGCGGAAGAAGTAAACACTAAGTAAAAACTGAGTACAACAGTAAGTGCGGAAAAGTAAAGGGGGCCGGAAATACAAGCCCAACTATAAAGTACAACTGAAAGGGGAAAAATAGTAACTGAAAGAAAAAGCCGCATCGTCGAGCCATCCTCTGGAAGTCCCACCTGAAGGGTGGGTACATATAGCCTCCACTTCTCCTCGGGTCCAGCCGACCGCTCCGAGTACGTCCCACCCAGTGGTCCACCTCCACGTACCGTCCTCCTCCGCAAGCCTCCACCACGATCAGCGCTGTCCGTCGTCTGCAACCAACACAACGTAGTGCGGGCATAGCTCGTGTAGGGGTGAGTATAAGCTACTCAGTAGGGAACCTGAGACTCCTGGAGATCTCCCAGAATCCACAAATGATAATCCACAAAGGAAAGATACAATCGCGAAGTAACATCTGACACTGCTTAGGTATATGCCCATACATATACCTAAGTCATCAATTCCCGTTCGGCTCCAACATCCGAGCCCAAGTACAACCCAGTCCACACAGGAAAGAAAAACGTAAATCCACACAGGATAGCACAACATAATCCACAAAGGAAATCAAAACGTAAATCCACACAGGATAGCACAACACAATCCACAAAAGAAAGAAAAACATGGTTTTAGCTCACACTAGTATACTTCTTCGAATGACGATAGAGATGATCACGGATCTATCTAAGTCATCGGACCCACAAAGGATCGACAGGTACTAACTCCTGCAAGGACCCACAAAGGATCTGACCCACAAAGGATCGATAGGTAACTAACCCGCACAAAGACCCACACAGGATCGGACCCACACAGGATCTGTAGGCGCTGGCCCATACAGGACCACTGAGCGCTGACCCACACAGGATCGGACCCACACAGGATCTGTAGCACTGACCCACAAAGGATCGCTGAGTGCTGTAATCGTCGCCGTCGAATCCACTGAGGATCTCTGTACAGTCGTCGTCGTCACAGTAGCAGTTGCAGCCAGCTCTAGGGTTCCCGCACACAGCAAGCTCGTTCGGGAGGGTCCGCTCCACAAGCCGGGAGGCTGATACATCAACTGACACATAGTCCAGAGTTGATTTATCCAAAAGTTCCGTATCACCAACAGGAACTCAACTTTGCAGACAGCGCGTCAATCGGACGCCCGATCTGAGAGTTATTGACTTTTTTGTTCCAGGGGCCCGGTTGGTTTTTAAGGAAAAACCAACTAGACCATACTCCACCTGCGTCCAAACCTCGAGCAGAGTAAGACAAAAGATCCGTATCACTTAGAGTAATTCAACAAAGTCGACGGCACGTCAATCGGACGTCTGAAGCTCAAGATATGAGCGTTTCCGCTCCGAGGGCCCAGTTGGTTTTGTGTACGAACCAACCCGGCCAAACCCAAAGTATTCCTAAACCTTGAGTGTGATATACCGAAACGACCATCTCAATCCAAGGATCGCATCTCCACTGACGGCACGTCTTTCGGAGGCCCGTAGCTCAAGTTATGAGCAAAAGACCCAAAAGGTCCGGAAATGGGGGGTCTGGGCACGGACCGACCCGGCCCGACCCCCCCCCCGGGTCAACCCGACCCGGCCCGACCCAGCCCGACCCGGCCCGGCCCAGGAACGACTCGAACCGAACTGGCGCGTGCACGGCCCGGCCGCCGGGATCAGCTCGGCCGGTTACGGCCGAGCGGCGGGGGGCGTGCTGCCCCCACGTGTGAACTCCGCGGCCCCGCGTGGGGCCACCCCTGGTCAGCGGACATGGCAAGGCCACGTCCCGTGTATCGCTGGACCCGCATGGCCGCGGGTCTTCTGGTCGTCTCCGCGCTGGCGACCCGCGCCGCCGGTGGAGTCCGCGGGCCACCGGAGTTGCTCCGGTGGTCCAATTTTGTTTCTGTCTGCGCCGTAGCTCATCCCGGGTCCCATTCATCACTGCGGAATCAACAAATCGTCTATGCGGCTCGTTTTGTCGTCGCCTGCCAATCCGCACATCAAAAGAAAACTGCGGAGGGTTTTCGGGCCGTGTTTGTTTGGCCCGCACCCTCCGCGTTAGGTGATAACAATTGGGAATAAAATATTCAACACATGAAGAACAAACAAGGCACAATTTTAATAAAATTAAAATTGAACTTTGATCCGGGTTCTTTGTTTTAGATGAAACAATCATGGGGATAAATATTGTTCTCAAATAAAACCCCTACCTCAACGTCGTCGTCGGACGAGTTCTTCGCAGAACTGACCGTCGCGGTAGAAGATGATCATCGCGTCGCGGAAGGGCGTCGCGTCATCGCGGTATACGGCGTCACGTCGATGAACTCCGAGGATCAAGGACATACATATTTAATTATAAAAATTAAATTCATGTTGATGTTATAATCCACGAAGAACTAAAAGATTTGAAATCTCCTACCTCAAGCAGTTGGTGATCGGAGATTGTTGCGGGGAAGAACGTTGCGGAAGAAGCGTTGCGGAGGGAGAATCGTCGGCGTCGCAGAACACGGCGTCGCGTCGTCGATCTCCGAGGGTGGCGTCGTTCTTCACGTTCTTCACATTCTTCGTGTTCTTCACGTTCTTCACGAAGGATAATGAAGATCTCAAGCCTTGGAGTCTTCACCAAATCCTCTCAACGAGCAATCCTCAATAAGACAAGTGTTGGTCTTATTTTATTAACATGCCAACAAATTGTAAAACAAACTAAGCAACGACCCATTAATTCATAGAATTAATTTCAACGAATTAACCGCCCAATTAATAGGAGCGTTAAGAATTTAGAAAATGTGTCAGTTGACTTTCATTTAAGAGGGGTTTTCGCGGGTGCGTTACTTAGCGGGAAAGAAACGGTGGGGCTCGTGCGGGCCCCACCTCACAAATATCCTACCAAGAGGGTGGGATATTTTGGGTTCCACCCTATCCGCTTCAACTTAGCTTAAGTAGCTTTAAGTGGCTTTAAGAGGCTTTAAGTGAAATAAAATAAAGTTTGTAATACCACATTATTTTATTTCTTAACTTAAAGCCCAAAAATTAAAAACCACACCCGAGCAAACACAACTCCGGAAGAGGTGTTTCTAAGCAAAAACCGGTGCTACGATTCCATCGGTTCCCTCAGAATTCGATTCCGAGCACCGGTTCAAAAGTTAGAAAAACCCGCTCATTCGTTCACTGAATGTACCCGAGCCAAACTTCGGAAAATGATTCCGGGCACACCGGGCCTCGGAATCGGGTGCTGTCAGAAACTGCGCTCTTGTAAAATTTAAAAGAAAATTAAGAAAGAAAATTCCTTGAAATTTACGGGACTTTACACTAGGGGTGCTCTATGAGGAACACCCATGTGTGATGAGGCAGATGTGGCTCATGTTCACATAGGAAGATGGGAATATGTGGAACCAGCTGCCTCCCTTGACTGCTGTTATCGGGTTAGTGAAGGAATATGCTCAGAGTAGGGAGGCGGCCTACCTAGGGGAAATGATGAAGCAACCAACCATTTAAGTTGATGATGGTGTGCCTCCCAAACCTCAGGGCTGAGGTAGAAAGGCGTCAGGGGCATCTCATGGTGGCAGGGTTGCCATAGCGGCGAGGACCGCACCAGTTGAGGGAGAGACAGCAGTGGCAACGAACCCAATGGTCCCAAAAGAGCACAGCTATCTTTAGGGGAGGCCACCTAGAGGGTTCCATAGAATATACACTCAGGCTCTAGGGAAGTGGATATGCCACATTGATATGCCATAGAATGTTGTCTTCTTAGAGGCCTGGGACATCTGGGAAGTTAACCCGAAATTCCTCGACCCGTCGAAGATGTGGAAACATCTAAACCGTTTCGGGATAGATTTGTTGGGGATAGGCCCTATCAGGTCTGGCTTTGTGGTATCTCAGGCAGAGGCGAAGCAATACTTGATAGATATGGAGGACTTTGTGCACTCATGGGGTACCCCGTGTTCAATGATGGATCGAGTCAAGGTTTTGCTCGATCACACCACTCCCCCATAGTTGTCAGCTGCTAACTTAAGGGAACAGTTCCCTCTATCGGAAGAATCAGATGAATCCTCCTGGGGAGACGAGGTCAGGAGAGGGATCCCATTGGAGGAGGGTGAAGTAGGGGATCAAGACTCGGATCTTGAAGAGTTATCTGAGGCCCTTGAGGTAAGGATTCCAAACCCCTTCTTTAGGGCCCACTTTCAGGTCATTCTGGACTCCTTGATAACATCTAAATTGTGCAGGAGGGCCTTGTACACAGAGCTCGTTCTTTCCCTTCAAGACATACAGATGCGGGACCTTCGGGGTCCACACCTTCTTCTGGGGAGATCAGCATGTCTGGCAGGCCTGGAATACCCAAAGTGGCTTCCGAATCTTTAGACATTCCAAGAATATATGGAGGGCCACGCTTTGGGGTCCCGACGACATCAACCCAAGAACGAGACTGATAATTCGACCTCTTTAAGTCTCCTCTACCAAATTAATGGCTACCATCCATTGACCATGTTAACTGACGTGCATGCTCCCTTTTTGGTACGCACATTCCTCCAAATGGTGTGGGTTTCCTTAGTGAGGTCGTTCGGTACCCCTAGCAGCACCTTTCCCCGGGGAATACCGGTGACTGTGGAGTTGGAGGTCCAGATTGATTGAACAGTGGTGCTCTCGATCACTAGTGGGACCATCAGGTAGGCTGAGCCTGAGATCATTGAGGTGGGGTCCAACAATGAGGATCGGTCGGACAACCCAAGTCCCACCATGCCTGATCAAACACTAGATGCGGACCCGGCTGATGAGTTCTTGGGGGCATTCCCTGCATATGAGCCTACCAACCGCACCAACTGGGATGAAACTGCCTCTAATGAAGAGGACAAAAAAATAGTCTACCACCGGTCGTGGAAGTTAATTAAGCACTTCATCGATGACACCCCCCAGGCACTACGGATGGATGAGATGGATAGACTTTGCTCGCAGATGCATGAGCTGTGTGTCAGTGGAGTAGATGCCTAGTGTCCCCACATGATCGTCTGAGTCTTATGGAAAAGAAGATTTGGGAGTATGACCATGGCCTTGGTGTGGGCTGGTAGTAGAGGAAGGCGGTGAGCATTAAAAGGCTCTAGGAGGCTGAAAATGAGGTCCAGTAGCTATAGAGTCAAGCGTACAAGCACTCAGCCTCCCTCAACGCACAATATGAGCTAGTAGTGCGACTGAAGGCCCAACTGGCGGAGGATGAGGAGTGTCTGGAGCAATTATCCACAGAAATGATCGTCATTCAGACCGGTGTGGAGTGAGCCCGGGTTGCATTTGATGAACTGCGCCCCATCACTGCCGAGGAGGAGCAGGAGCTGAACAGGCAGCAGCAAGCCTTGGACGCCACAAGCCATAGGGTGGAAAAGCTGCAACGCTCTTTTGACAGGGTCAACCCATCCATGGGAGGGGTCAATCCTAGTGTGTTGTAATGCCTGTAACCTTTGAAGGCATTTTCATGATTTGATTATTTTATGATAAATACATTCATGAGTTCTGTTATTTGTGTTGGTTAATTTCATTCCTGTGACATTCGTGGAGCATCCAGCAGTCAATCCCTAAGCTCATGTGGGTTGGGCCTGATGTGAGAAACAAGGGATGAACACCTTATTATTCCATTCAAATGTGGGAGTGCAGACCAAGCTTTAGGCATCCAGGGGCTTGAACAACCAATCTGGATTTCTGAGAATAGAATGGAGAGGCCCGATCAGAGGATGAGTACCTCAGAACAATCAATGTGTCGTGTTCCCAATGTGCTCTAGTGCACAAGTGGGGTAACGCCAGGGGTGTTGGAATTCAATCCGAACAAGGGAATGGAAAGTGTGAATTACAATAACCCAAATTCGGAACACTTTGGGGATTTCATGATAATAAAAGATAATTATTTACCATGTTTGAAACATATCATCTATATTTTGTTAGCCTGAAATGGGGATGAAAAATGAGGGTTGATCGCTAAACATGTTCAAAACACGGGGCCTAACTAAGAATGTCATCGATTAGCCTTTCGGAACATTGGCTCAGGATAGTAGGCGATCCATAGGCCAAGCATCCATACTGTTATGGGGTTACTTTAGACATGAGAGAGGATGAGGGTCCGAATAAAGGGTGCGCAAGGCGTGGAATATGGAGTGTTGGTTTGTTCGAACAGAATCTGACACTCTTGTAATTAAATCATTGTGGTGGAAACACATTAGGTGGACTCATTGATTTGATCATGGATCATTCCAACTCTTAGGCAGGATTTCTCTGGCGAGAAAACTGTTGCTTCCCAACGTTACCATGGGGCATCCTGAACTTGTTCAGGGTAAGACTGTGGTCACATGGTTCCCCCAAAAAGGGTTCAGGCCAAGGGGTCGAAGATGAGGAGGAACGGGACTTATGATTCCTGGGGCTGGACCCAAGGAGAAATGTCTGGACATCTCTATGTATCCCATGATGATGAGAATCGATCCGAACGTAGTTCTAAGAGGTGTCACGGTAAGGTACCAGTGCCAGGGATAAAAGGGGCATGCGGGTCTGGCCCTCGCACCAAAAGACGTGGCATTTGATAGGTCTTGTTTTTCCTTTAGGGTGAATGGATGTGTTTTTTTAGGTGATGGGCCTAGAATAGATAATCTAGGCATCATAACAAGAATCAAGCCAAATGAAGTCATTGATGAATGGTTTGGTGTTTGACCGATACCAAACATGATGCTCCTTGAGCAAGGGCACCACAATGCAGTTCCATTTTTCGTCGTGCGGCCAGGATGATACTGTCACAGTTTAGGGTCATGTGATGGGACCATCCATGCATTTTAACGTCATGCAGCACAGACGTAGTAGAGATGAGGCTAAAGGGGGAATTTTCACGGTGCAATAAATCATACCCGATGTGAATGAGGACGATGTCCACACCACACCATGCATGATTCCAAGAAAGAAACCTCAGGCCAAGGGGCCAAAAGGAGGTAAGAGGGTAGGAAGTAAGAGAGACTGGCTCTCAATTAAGCTGGACCTGAATATGAGATGCCCAGGTGTTCCTACGTATCCCATGAGGATGGGAATCAAGTTGTGCGTAGTTCTCACAAAGAGGCAATACGAAAAAATATTGGTTTTAAGGTCTTAGAACTTGGACCATGGAGAAGCGGGACTATTCCAAGTAAGTGCGGACCTTAATCTGATCCCTAATCCTACGTGAGTCAAACTCAGTGTAGGAAACAGGGGCGGGTATGGTATTTTCCATATGTGGAATACATGGAAAGGGGAAATCGGCAAGGATCCCTGAATGATTTCCTTATCGTAGCTTTCTCCTCCTAACGTGCGGATGCACACTGAGGAATAGTACCAAGAGTTTAGAAATTTTACCTGGTCATGATGAAGTGGAAAAGGGTGTGAATCATGTAACCAAAATTTTGGGCTTAATGGGGTTTTCATGACGATGGAGGATAACTATTGACCGTGTTTGAAACACAACATCCATATCGTGTGACCTGAAGTGGGAACAATAAACGAGTGTCGACCGCTGACCATATTCGCAATGTGGGACTTGTATCAATTCATTACTCGAAACCTTCAAGGACATTGGCCCATAATGGTAGGAGGGCCCTTGGTCCAAGCATACATGCCATCCGGGGGTCCTTTCAGGTGTGAAAGGTGATGGAATCCCTAATGAAGGGGAACACGAAGCCTGAAAAAATGGGTGAAATCATGTCTAGGCAGAATCTGACACTCTAGGTGTTGAACCAGAGTACTCCCGGGCACATTGGTGAATCACTGAAGAGGGTCAGGGGGGCCAACTAGAGGGTGGCTGATTTGAAAAGGATGATTATGGAACAAGGGGATTGATAACTCTCAGGAGAAGGAGGTACAGGGTGTGGTCGTTACAACACCCGACGTGAGTGAGAACATAATATCATACCACACCATATATTCCTCTCTCTAGGGGAATATAGGCCAAGGGGCCAAGATGCGGCTAGACCCGAAGATCAAACGTTTGGGTGGTCCTACGTATCCCATGAGTATGGGAATCAAGCCACATGTAGTTCTAGAAATGACGCACATAGGGGTAAGATACCCCAACAAGGGGGGTGTACGGCGCTGCGAGTAACCCGACATGAATGAGGACATAATCTCATACCACACTGTACAATCCCATAAGAGTTAAGACTTGGTTCGAGAGCCCAATATTGGGCACGCGAAGCGCGTTAGGGCCTGTGCTTGCGGTATGGACGATAAATGATGAGAGGGATGTCTCAAGGGGATATGTGTGGCATGGAAAAAAATCCTGACGTGAATGAGGACATAAGTCCACTCCACACCACACAAACCTAAATGAGAACTTGGGCCAGGGGCCGGAAAAGGACAAGGGGCCAAAAAAGGCCAAGGGGCCTGAGGTTAGGCGTCCCAGCCAATGGTATCTATACGACCTCTTGTGCGATTACTGCCTCATCACAGCTACTAATCCCATGTGATCAGTGCTCGGTGTGGGAAACAAGGAGCCGGACTCGGCTCTCTCTATCATATAGGGATTTAATAGCTGGCATTGCCCAAAGGGAATTCGTCACTTGGAGATACAAAGGGGCAGAATGAACCACTACACTCAATGTTTGGGACAGCTTGGGGTGGATCTAATTACAAAGGATATCTATTGACCATGTTTGAAACACAACATCCCTATAGTGACCTAGATGGGGAACAAAAAATGAGCATTGACTGCTGACCACATTCACAATGTGGGACTTGTATCAGTTTTTTTCTCAACATCCTCGAGGGTGTTGGCCCGAAGCGGTAGGAGAGCCCTTGGGCCTAGTATCCCTGCCGTTCGGGGGCCCTACTGGATGGGAAAGATGATGGAGTCCCAATCAAAGGAGTGGGTTAAGTATAGTTGTACCTATCTGTGAAAGAGGTGAACACCTCCAGGGAGTGGAACGTATGGAAGGATCAAGATGAGCTCGACATGAATTAGGGAAAAAGTATGTACCACACCATGTTTCTTGACCTGAGGGAAGATTCTGTCATTTGGGATGGGCCAACAGATGAAATGTATGGGCATTCCTACGTATCCCATGAGGATGGAAATCAAGTCGTACATAGTTCTTAAAGGCCATGAAGTTTAGCGTCATACGGTAAGGACATGGGAGGATAGAATAATGGAAAGTGGGAACATGGTGTGATCGTTGTAATATTGACATGAGTGGGGATAAGGAAACCTATACCATATCATGCAAGGACCCTCCAAGAGAACTATACCCAGGGGGATAGTCAAAGAGAAGAGTTTGGGGCCTGGGATCAAGACGAAATGCTTGAGTGTTCCTACGTATCTCATGCGGATGGGAATAAATCCACACATAGTTCTAAGGGTGTAGTTTAATGTCTTGTAGGACGACATACAGTTTAACGTCATACGGGACGTTCTACAGTTTACAGTCATGTAGGACCAAACAGTTTAGGGTCATTCTGGTCTAAACAGTTTAGGGTTATGCCAGACCATCTGGATTAGGAAAAACATTCCTTGAGAAACTTTGAATTGGTGGGAGGAGATATACGCTCACCATCCATGGTCACCAGGGAGTATGCACCATTGGGGTAAACCCTGTGAATTATGTAAGGTCCTTCCCATTTGGGCTCCAACTTGGGTGGTTTCCTTCCAGGGATCATTGGTGTCCAGAGGTCCAATACCAAGTCACCTTATAGAAAAGAGCGTAGGTGAACCTTCTTGTTAAAGGCTCTAGATATATTTTTCTAATGCCTTTCCAGATTATGCAGGGCACGAAGCCTATTATCGTCAAGTGCTTCCAATTCAGCCAGAAAATTTTTGGATACCTTATCTAGAACTTTCTGGTCATAGACCGTTGTGAATAATGAAGGCAGCTAGATCTCGATGGGCAGGATGGCCTCAGTTCTGTACACCAGGGAATATGGGGTCACCTGGGTGGAATTATGAGTCATTGTCCGGTAAGCCCAAAGAGCATTGGGGATCTTGTCTGTCCAACTCTTCTTATTCTGACCAACCATTTTCTGCAGAATGTTAGAGAGGGTTTTGTTGAATGCCTTGATCTGTCCATTTTCCTGCACGTGGTAGTGGGAGGTATGGTTTGAATGGATGTTGTATTTGGCATAAAATTTATTCATATCAGCTGCTCGGAAGTTTGTGCTGTTATCAGTGAGGACAGTGTGAGGGACTCCAAACCAGTAGATTATATTAGATCTCACGAAGTCAATGATAGAACAGGCCTTGACCTCCTTGAGCGGAACTGCCTCTGTCCACTTGGAAAAGAAATCTGTAGTGGTCAGGATGAACCTGCACTAGTGAGCTGTCACCAGTGGATATGGTCTCATGACATTGAGTCCCCAGACTGCAAATGGCCAAGAGTACTTGGTGGAGTGGAGAGTTTCTGGCAGAAGATGCATGAAGTTAGCATGAATTTGGAACCTATGACATCTTTTGGTGAACTCGATGCAATCATGGATCATGGAGGGCCAAAAGTACCCTAGTCTCTAGATCTAGTGGGACAGATTCGGCCCAGTCTGGTGGGTGTCGTATGAACCAACATGAACCTTCTTCTTGACCTGATAAGTCTCAACTCCTTGGATGCAACGAAGGATAACACCATCGAATCCATTCTTATAGAGGATCTGCTCAAGATTGGGACCACTCTGGAGGGTAAACTGCAATGCGCGGCGTCGGATTCGCTCACGCTCAGCCCGATCGGCTGGGAGGAAACCATTTTGGAGATACTCAACAAAGGGGACTCTCCAGTTGGGGGTCACTTCAATCACTGCATATGAGGAACCTGGGGGTCCTGATGTGGAGGCTCCAGTGGTAAGATGGCTTACCCGCAGGCCGTCATCATCATCTAGGGTGACGGGAGAAATGACTCTCTGATGTGCCACATGTATAATCAAATCATCCTTCTTGGGTTCTAAAAGTGATGTAGCTAGGTTGTCCAGGGCATCCACTCGACCTTTCTAAGATGAAGGGACATGAGTAACTTCCGATCGAGATGGGAACTGGGCCATTAGTTGGAGAGTGCGCTCTAATAATGGTACGAGCTCTAGCTTTATGACAACATAGTAACCGTTGATTTTCTTTCTGACTAGTTTTGAATACCCTTTCACATGAAAATGGGGCACATCTATCTCGAGGGATAGCTCGAGGCCGGTGATAAGAGCCTGATACTCTACCTCGTTGTTGGTGCAGCCTTCTGACAAAAGGAATGAGTATGGTAGAATGGCTTATGTTGGGGTAATAAAGACAATACCCAGGCCTACCCTATTGAGTCTTGGATCATTGATCTTCCTTCCAGTGGGGCTCCGAGAGGCGCCATAGAAGTGAATTTTCCAACACGGGATGACATGATCTGCCAAGAGGATTGCCTCATCGGGAAAATCCATGTCCAGGGACTGGTCAGCATGAGCCGGATGGGCAGCAAGGAAGTCTGCCAATGATTGTCCCTTGATAGCCTTCTGAGGCACAAAACTGATGTCAAACTGCTGAAGAATCACTGCCCATCGTGTTAGATGAACGGTCAATATGGGGCGGTTCAGAATGTACTTCAGCAGGTCTACCTGAGGCACCAGCTATACCTCGTGGTGCTGCAAGTAGTGTTTCAATTTATGTACTGCGAATACTAGTGTGAGGAAGCTCTTCTCTATGGGGGAGTATCTAGTCTCCATATCGAGGAGCATGCTGCTAAGATAGTAAAGGTTTTTCTCCATCCCATCATTGTTCTTTTGGGTGAGAAGGGTGCCAAGAGATCGGTCCAGGGTGGTCACATAAAGGACCAACGACTTTCTAGAAATGGGTGGCATCAAGATCAGAGGCTGAAGCAGATACTACTTGATTTGCTTGAACATGGTATGTCACTCCTTATCCCACTGATAAACAGTGCCTTTCTTCATGAGCCGACAAAAGGGCTTACACTTGCCAGCCAAATTCGCAATGAATCGGCGTATGTAGCCCAAGTGGCCTTGGAAACCCCGGAGTTCCCAAATGTTGCTCAGGGGAGACATCTGGATGATGGCCTTGATCTTCTCTGGATCGATCTCGATGCCCCTGTATCTGACAATGAAGCCAAGGAACTTCCCAAAGGTGACCCTGAAGACACATTTCAATGGGTTCATCTTCAGGTGGTGAGAACGGAGGAAGATGAACACTTTCTCAAGGTCCTTGAGATGGTCCTGGCATTGGCGGGATTTGACCACCAAGTCGTCCACATAGAATTACACCAATGTCCTGAGGATTGGATTGAATATGTGATGCATAGCCCACTGATAGGTGGAACCTTCATTCTTTAAGCCGAAGGGCATGACTTGGTAACAAAATGTACCTTGTGGTACCCTAAAGGATATAGATTCCTCATCCTTGGGAGCCATCTAGATCTGATTATATCCAGAGTAACCGTCCATGAAAGGGAGGTACTGGAACCCTTCCATAGCGTCAATCATCAATTCCATCACTAGAAGGGGAAAATCATCCTTTGGGCACTGACGGTTGAGATCTCGAAAGTCGATGCAGACTCTGATCTGCTCATTCTTTTTCCTGGCTGGCACAATTTTGGATAGCCACTTGGGATACTAGACCTCCTTAATGAAGTTGGAGCTGATGAGCTTTTCAACTTCAGCCTCAATCATGGCACCATGAGAAGGGTGTATCTTCCTGGGAGGCTGCTTGAATCCGCGATGATTTTCCAGGAGACCTAGGCGGTGGATGGCTACCTGGGTATCTAGTCCTGGCATCTTGTCATAGCTCTAGGAAAGTACATCACGATGTTGTTTCAGTAAGTCTATGTATCATCGCTTATCCTCGAGGGGCATGGTGGCACTGATTAATGTGGTCCTTGGATCTGCCTCGCTACCAAGGTTCACCTGTACCAATTCATCAACCATGGTGGAGACGCCCTCTTCAAAGGCGGGGGGGGGAATCCTCTAGATCCTCATATTCAATTACGGAAGAGGGATCCCCAGTAGGAGGAGCCTCCTCTGGGTTGGAAGAACCCGAAAAGAGGCTAGTATCATCCTGAGCGGCAGTGGTCACTACATCAAGAGATTCTGGTGTTGTCGAGACCATAGCAATGAAGGCTTTTGACCCGATCCCATCTGGTCTTCGGCCCAAGGGGCCACTCTTGATGATATCAAATAAGTAGTGGTGTATCGACTTAAGCCAGTTGATTCTAGCCCAGTGGAATAGGAAAGTCTAACGTATCATCGTTTCCATGGTACAGATATCTCAGTACCTTATGGGAGTAGGGGGATCAGGGATCCCTGAGGCTTGATTCGTATAAGAATACGAAGTGATCTCCTGACCTCACTTAGACCTGAGAATATGCTTTCCCCCTATGCCATATACAACAAAACATTGCCTCATATTGGGGTTCTTGGCCTCCAATCGATGGATCAGGAAGACGTAGGCATCATCCAGACCTGCCCAAGGGTCAGTTGCAACCGTGACGGGTTCAACCTCACTGGCCTAAATCTGCTTTTCCTTGCTCTTGTAATAGTCATCATCTAGGTAGCAGGCTTCACAAGAGGCGAAAGGAGATGCGTCACCTTGAAGCACACCCACTCTACCATTGAGGGAGTACTTGAGGCACTGGTGATATGATGAGGGGACCACCGCATGTAGGTGGAGCCATGGTCTTCCCATCAATGCATTGTACGAGGTGTCTTTAGAGACAACCATAAACTCGGTGCTGGAAACTAGGCCACTGAACTGGGTCTTCAAATGGATCTTACCGACTAGGGTCTTCCCTATCCTGTCATATCCTTGGATATTCAGGTCAGATGGAGTCAATTCATCCTCGGATAACCCTAGCTTTCGCAATGTCTAAGTTGGGATTAGATTGATCTTAGAGCCTGTATCAACAAGACAGCGGCGAACCTCTACGTCATTGAACTAGATAGTGATATACAATGGGAGAATGGGACCTTGTATAGGAGAACCTTCATCTTATCCGGAGAACGAGATGATGGCCTGGCATTCAACATTCTGGAGAGCCTCTGCATGAAAGGCCTCTATAGCTGCTACCTCCATCTCGAACTGGAGGGGGATTCTTAAAGCCTCGGTGAGGGTCTCACGCATATCTGATGACAGGTGAAGGGCCTTGAGGATGGAAATCCTCACTGGGATGTTGGCAAGGTGCTTGAGAACATCATACTTTCATACCAGGCGTGAACTTCTGCTTGCAGGAGGATGCTCTGTGATAGGAGGCATGGAGGGCCCTACTGGCGGGGCCGGCGGCTGACTGGTTTTGGTCATATCCTACTGCTCACTAGTCAAAGCCCACATAGTAGCTACTGGATGAAGGCCAGATGACTGAGATCGTCCTATAGTAGGGTGAGGCTAGTCGCGGCATGGTCGAAGTGGCTCTGCCTAATCCATCAACACAAATGGTGGTGGAGGCGGGCCTGATGACACTGGATGAGGAGGTTACATGTGTTGAGCTCTATGGTGAGCCTACTGTCTGGTCTCAGTGGCATACACGGCCTGGTTAGAGGTGCCAACTGATGCGCCATGATGACCCATATGGTCGCAGCTCCGCCGATATTGGTGTCATCTGGGACATTGGGGAGGTTCACCTGGAGCTCCCCATCGTAAGGAGTCATATAGGGATTTACCAACTCCATGGTATTAACTGAAGTGTACCCTTGACTCTCACTTGAAGAGTCATCCATTACTGGGTGGATTCTGGGAGGAATCCCCATCTCCAAAGGCATGAAGTCACCAAGAGTATGGGACGATGATGGAATTGGGGGGGGCATTTCTTTCCCTTGTGCCACCAATGCTTGATCTTCTGGGAAGAGGCCGGATGAGATGATGATGCAGAAGTAGCAGCTGCATCTTTTGAAGGCTCTAGCTGATTCAGACGTTCATGAATGATATCATGGGCACGAGCAACCGTTTTGCGAGACATCCAGTCTTCATACTTCTGGGACTCGCGGTTAGGAACCTGCTGCCACTTGCCCTCGTTGTCGCTACTGTTGTCTGGCCTTATGACGGAGCATGCCACTTATGTCGGTGACGAGCCCAAACTGACTATATTGTTATCGACCTGTTCTTTAAGCCAGTCTTTGAACACATAACACTACTTGAGGGTGTGCCCCAGGATCCGATGATAGGGGAAGTAGTTGGGGAGATCAGTGAGGTTCGCGTCTTCTGGCCTTCTGCACTCAGGCAAACGCAAAATCCCTTGTTCCAAGGCACTTCGGAAATAGTTGAGGACCTGATTCTTGTTGAACGAGTAGGTCTAGTTTCTTCTATCTGGAAAGGGGGGCCTTGGAGCCTGTCCCTGACGAGGATCTAGAATAGCATGGTTGTCCCGCCTAGGCGGTGGCAGCACATTTCGTGGGGGCACCTGCTGATTCTGAGGAAGTCACTACTGGGCTGGAGTTTGCGCCTGTGGTAGCGGGCCTATGTGAGGTTGGGGAAGTGGCTCTGCCGGTAATAATTCCAGTTATCTAGGGGCCTCTATTTGGTCCATTGTGGCAGGATCGTCTCTAACATCCCTTCTCACAGGAATTGTGGGAGGAATTGGATGTGTCTAGATGGCCTGTTGCAGGGCTTCTTCCAAGCGCTGGGCCTTATCGGAGAAGTCTCGGAATCCTCCAGGGTAGTTCTGGGTGATCAGAGAGGGAACCAGTTCCCTCTTGACGTTCCCTACACACATCGTCAGTAATTGCTCCAGAGTCTGTGTCATATCAAGGGAGTACGTAAGCCCTTTCCACTAGGCGATAAAGTCTGTGACACGCTCATCAAGCCTTTTTTTGCACTTGAAAAGGTCTGTGATGCTCTTTTTTCGCATGGTGGAGCTGAACTAGTAGAGTAATTTCCTGCAAAGGTCCTCCCAACTGGTTAGGGATCTGATGGGAAGCTGGTTGTACCAGAAAAATGTAGGCCCCTCCAATGTTGAACAAAATAGAAGAGCTTGACAGCCTCCTGCTACACTAGAGTCCCTAACATGGTCCCACAACTTGAGTTGAAGTGGGCCAGGTGCTATTGTGAGTCCCACGTCCCATTAAAGGGGGATAAGGTGGGAATCCTAAAACCCAGAGGTGCCGAAATATCATCCACCCATGTTGGATATGGCTTTCCATCAGGCGGGATTACCACCTGTTGTGTTTCCAATGCCTCAAGGCGGGCAATAAGTGTTGCCATCAGATCATCTGGGTGGGGGTCCCTGCCTTGACAGGGATCCCTAACCACGACCACATTGGCAGGTTCATCAACATGCTAAGCAGGCCCAGAGGCTCGTGGAGTGGCTGGTGTCACGACCCTCGGGGCGGCTGGGGGAGCCCGAGCTGGGTCCCTTGTATTTTCACGCCATTTTGGAGGGTTTGGTGAGACATACCATGCCCTCTTTCCATAAGTTCTGGCCTCAACCCTGCCTGCAGGGGTAGGATAGTCAGGGTCACCTGGAGACAGCTCACTGAGGGGAAGTTGTTTCTGCCCCTGCTGCCCTAGCCTAGGATCACCGTAGTCTGGTTGTTGCTCTACAGTGCATTCAGCAAGGAGTTCATCGACCAACTTATTCTATTCAGCAATTTTTTGGCGCAATGTGACCTTCTCAGGGTCCTCCTATGTCTTCTGCACTGAGGTGGATGGTTCGGAGTGTTTGGCAGCTCCGACGTGCTCTTTACCCTTATCGGAATTTTGACTGAGTACTAATTACTCAGTGGGTTCAGCGAGACCTAGTAGGTTCTTCTACTGGCGAGTAACCCTCCTCGATGGGTCTAATAGTGGTGGAATTCCCTCGGGGGATAAGTCCCAATCAAGAGTCTCCAACTCATCCTCCTCGTCCACTATGTCAACCATGTTGATTGTGACCCTTCCTGGGGGAATGTCCTCAATATCGCCTAGCGAGTTGGGCTACCGCCGGATAGGACTGAAGAGGAGGGCAAAATACTGCCCCCAGTCATGGATTTGCACGTGGGGGGAATCCTCCTTGATAATCTTGCGGAGTACCTTGAAACTTTGAACGCATTGTTGTTGGAGGACCTTACGGAGGCCTGGTGAATCGGGGCGCTGGGCCACAGGGAGCGCAGCCAGATTGACTAGACGACATTTCTCGCCAATGTCTTCAAGATGCACTTGGATCCTGGGATAAACCACTCGCTGATGAAGAAGGTGAAAGTGTGTCGCCCAGAGGGTTTGGAGGAAACATTCAACCTCCTCTAGGGTGACAGATTCCGGTACACGAAAATTCGGCGTTGCCACGGGCCAGAACATCTCAGGGAAGTGGTTCACTGTGAGGATATTCCATAAGATTCTTGGCTAGAATTTAGAGTCTGTCCCTTCATTACCCCACTCGTCAACTGGGGGTGGATGAGGAACCAGTAGAGGTACTGAGGCAGACTGCTAGGATGGCAAGTCGGTGGGTGGAGAGTACGGTGAATGGGCTGACTGGTCGTCGAATCTCAGGTTGTCCTCAGAAGAGTGTAGTGACCTGGCCTCTATGTCGTGATAAGATGGTATAACGGTTGTAGTTCCTATATCAGGGTCTAGGGCTACTGGAGATAGGCCACGATGCTGCTCATCTGCCATTGGTCCCCAAAATAGCTCTCTGTGATCTCTTGTCGAGGTAGATAGCGCTTCTGGTGATGACGGTGGTGATTGCATGACTGTGACATGTGGGGTTTCCATATCTTCATCCTCATAGATATAACTGCAGAGGGATGTGAGAATCCTATGTACCTCTCATTTCGGGAGTACTAATCCAATGCGCCTAGTTCCTGCCCTATCCCTTGACTTGGATGAGCGAGAGGAGGGTTCCCGTGTTGAGTGGTACTCTTCTTCAGAGTCTGAGAAGCACACTGGTTTAATATCTATCCAGACCTTCCCATAATTCTTATTATGGTGGCGATGTCCCGCCTTCCTTCCCCTGGGTGGCTCCTCGGGACAGGGCTGATTTCTGACACGAGGTCCTTCGGTTGCACTGGTGCTGAGGCGGAGAGGGTTTTCACCTGAGTAACCCGGGGTGCGAGGAGCACCGGGACAAATTTCAAAGGGTACATGGTGAGGACCTCCATGGATAACACTGGAGCGGGAAATAACTCCTCTAGAACTGGAAGGAGCATGGGGAAGACCTCCATGCTTGTTTCCTCTGGTGACCCCAGTACGAGGAGACTCCTTGTACCGGTCTAGCTGAACACGGGTAGGACCTCTGTGTTGGGTTCTAGTGATGCGAGGCTGGCCTTCAACCCTCTGGTTGCCGAGGCGATTAGGACCTTCACTAGATTCTAAGAGGACACGGGGAGGATCCCCATGTTGAAGAGAGACCGGATGTGCAATGTCCCTACACCGGCAGTCAGGGGTAGGAGGAGTGACTCCATACCCAGTGTAATGGGAACAACATAGACTTCCGTACTGAGTGTCACCATCATGGGGAAGACCCTCATTTGGATTGAGGGTGGCACGGGGTGGACCTACATGATGATCCTCGAAGCGGGGAAGGCCCGTGCTCTCCATGGTAGTGGTACAGGGATGACATCCGTAATGGGTGGCATCACTGCGGGTTAGCTCGTGGCATCCACTGCTTGTGTCGGCAACCAAGAGAGTCGACCCAGCTTGCATGTGGGGAGGTTGGGGCCTCAATCCTGGTCGGGCATATAAGTGCCCCTGATCAGTGTATACAGGGAACTGATGATATAATTTGGCGGTGGCTCGGGCCACAGTAGCCGCCAACGTTGACACCCCTTGGAGAGTGTCCTCATCTTGCGCCCGATGCTAGCATCGGGTCAGATGAACCGGATCCAGTGGTACATGTATGTGGCTTACCTGCTCCTCATCCAGCAAGACTGAGTGGCAGTGTTGACATGTCCTGGTGGGAGCCCTTGGAATGGGACTCTGACCGGGCTAGTCCGGATGTCACCTACCTCATCAGTGTAAGGCAGGGAATCATCAAAGCATTCTGGGGAGAGGCTCCTGAAATGGTTATATGTTGGCATGGGGAGAAGCGGATCTCTACGCGGCCCTCAGGGGTGACGTTGATGATGAGGCATAGACGCCTCTAGATCCAGGCGGGCCATATCCCGAGTCGAGATTATGTCCTCCTCCTCGTACTGGCATACGAGGTCATTGACCACCCTTCATTGGATGACCTCAAATGGGGAGATGGTTCATGTGTTCCCCATAGTTGTGGGTGTAGATGCCATCATGGAAGAGATGGAAACACACAGGACTGCCACATTGGCACTTCCCTTGTCCCTGTGTTGGTGTGCAGGTGGTGATCGCGTTCCAGGTGCAGTAACCTGATTCCTGAGGAGCAGGGAGATTAAATCATCAGTGCTGAAAGAAAAAGGAATCGAGGACCAATGCCCCATCACCATTCTATCTTCTATGACTGGTAAGAGGGATCCACACTGACAACGTCGCAGAATGGTATGTACAACATTCTATTGCCCCAACTTCTGGTGAGTTTCACGCTAGGCCCGCTATTTGTTTGGCGGGACCCAACACCGGATAACTGGATCCGGTGACACACTAATCCATTAATGCCTCAAGAACTACTAATCTCCATATTTAGGAGAAGAATTTCACATCGAGTTCACCATTTCTGTTTCCGATGCTTTTGTCGGGGTGCGCATGCCCGTCTCATTTGGGGGGACGGCGGCGCTGTCTATTACCCCGCATTACCACTTTACAAAGGTGGGCGACATCCACTCCTTGTTCAAGGAAATTTTCTCCTTGATTGAAACGGGATGATGGGATGTCAGTTCTTCCTTCCTTGGATTCCTCCTCAGAACTCATCACCTAGTCTGGGTCTCCCTTATAGATTTGAGACGTTGTTTATGAAACTATTCCTGGTGTCATATCTTCATGGACACCAGTTAATTAAACTCCTTCTGTCAGGACATTCCAAGGGGTCCATTCAAGGCAACAACCTTCAGTCAGGGGAGTAGTCACGTTGGACATCACTGGCATGTCTAGACACTGGGACACTGGCGCGTCTGGGTTTCTTCCCCTTATTATAGGTCTTCTCGAGGGCGCGGAATCCCAAGGAATGCCACATCGAATGCGAGGAATTATATTCCCTAGGAATGTATCTGAGGTTTTACTCATCTTCCCATGTTTAACACAGGGTATGCCATAAGTTTAACGTCTAGCAGAGATGGACCGAACTGATCAGAACACTGACTGGAGTGGATCATATGGGTGCAAACCCTGGAGGGAACACTGATGTTGGGGCCAATGTGTGGTTGACTTCCCGGTTACTATTGAGGGGAATGGGGAACGATATGGCATGATTTCACCGGGATGTGGAAGCCCAGATAATAATTAGGATGGATGATGGAGCGGTTGAATGAAGTGGATGGTGAATGGGATGGAACTGTCATTAGGATGACAATGGTTTTGGGATTGATCCTTGAAGAGGCTTCCTACGTATCCTCATGGTAGGGAATCAAAGTCCACGTAGTTCATCTGATGACGGCTTACCGCCGATTGGGGTTTTCAATGGCTTACCGCTGGATGGGGTCGCAACGGCTTACCGTTGGATAAGAATGTCAACGACTTACCACTGAATAGGTTCACAACGGCTTACCGCTAATTGAGGTTGCAATGGATTACAACTGGATAGGGATGTCAATGACTTATTGCTAGATGGGGTCACAATGGCTTACCGCTGATTGAGATCACAACGGCTTACCACTGGATGGGGTCGAACCGACATAAATGGGGACTTGGAGCCCAGATAGATGGTGGGGCTTGAACCTCATGGATCCTTCCTATGTACCTTTCCTTGGAAAGGATCAAAGACCACGTATTTTAGGGTGGGTTTGGTGTGCAACAACTTACTGCTGATTGGGGTCCACAGTTTAATGTCATACGGGATGAGGGAGAACCAACGTGAAGGTGGTCGGAGCGACCGAGTGTTGGGCTTGAACATCTTGGAGGCTTCCAATGTGCCTCACCTTGGCAAGGATCAAAGACCTCATAGTTCCAAGTTATAGGGGCATTTGGGGGTTACGCTCTGAGGCGGCCCAAGGTGTTGGTGAACCAATGTGAAGGGTTTCTAAGCGACTGGTGGATGATGGGCTTGAACCTCAGCGAGGCTTCCTACGTACCCTACCTTGACAAGGATCAAAGACCACGTAGTTCTAGGTGGTGTGGGGATTATAATCTAGGCTTCCCAGAGAGTATTTCATGGTCAGTGCTTACTCTAAGCCCACGTGAGTCATGCTCGGTGTGAGAAACAAGAGACATCAAAGAACTGACGATCACGTCACGAAAGGTGCATCTGTGGTAAATGGAGTGGGGTCTTTACACATGATCGCAACCCAAAGAGTAAACAGGGGCTTATGCGTGGTTAGTATCCTGAATCAGTTGGGACTTACTCCAGGATGGAGGCCTGGTGGCGACAAAGCCCAGCAGGATAGGGATTTGGCACTGAAGAAAGGAGGGGCAGGGATGCTGCCTCTTGTAAGAAAATCTAGGGGCTTACACCAGGGTGGTTTCCCTTTCCCCGCGTAGGATGCATGGGGGGAAGTCACAGTTTAGCGTCATGTGTTGAGGAAGACGGTGCTTGACAGTTTAACTTCCTACAGCTCGGATGAGGTGGGTTCACTCCGCACCACTAGGACTTACATAATTGGTACCCTCTACACCTTAGTGAAGGTAATGTACCAGAAATGCCGTGATGGGGGGTGTCATGAGGTAATCCCATTGGGGGTCCATGTTAGTGTGGCTATGCGAAGAAGCAATAGCCGTTAGCATGCCTATGCAAAGAAGCATGAGGTGAGGCAACACAATGTGAAACGTCGCCCAAGGGACTTTGAAGTTACTTTGTGCGAACCTAGGAGGTTGCACGGGATAGGGAGTTTTAGAGCAAAGGGGTTTATGAGTAGAGGCCTCATAGAGCTCTGGTGCTTCATGTAATGGAAGGGATTCGTGAAGGTGCGGGCTTCGCAAAGTGAAGTGGCCTAGCCTAGGCATAGGGCATTGGTATATACAATAGGTGCTTTCTGAAGTGGAAGGGCATTCGTGAATCAAAGCCCTATGAAGCATGGATGCCTCACGAAGCAAGGTCCTGTGAAGCAATGTGCTTCGCGAGGCACAGTGACTCTACCTTAGCATTTGAGTCATGTGTGCATGGGGGGTGCTTCACGAAGAATAAACGCTCCGCGATGACCCGAGTCCCTGTGAGGATCTCCTTCCTTCATGAAGGCCTGTGAGCTTCACAAATGGCATACCTCTCGAAAGAGGGGGTGAAAACAAGGCAAAGGGGAGGCACTTCGCAGAGAAAAAGTACCTTGAGCAGCTCATGGTTCACAAAGTAGAAAGTGCTTCATGATTTGAGAACTGAGAAGGTGAAAGGTCGGATGATCCATCCTTTGGGCCTGGGGGGAGGCTGGTATTTATAGGCAAGAGGCGTCGTGAAGTAGAGCTCGCTCGGCACGAAGATGGATTCCACTCCGTGACGGGCTCGCGAACGTCAAAGGGGCTCGCGGAGCATCCCTCCTCCTTGCTTCGCGGTGGGCTCGTGAACGTCAAATTGGCTCGCGGAGCATCTCGCCTTCTTGCTTCGCGGCGGGCTTGCGAACGTCAAATCGGCTCGCGGAGCATCCCACCTCCTTGCTTCATGGCGGGCTCACGAACATCAAATCAGCTCATAGAGCATCATGCCTCCTTGCTTCGTGGTGGGCTCGCGAATGTCAAATCGGGTATGACCATGATCTTTTACTAATGGTCAGTTTATCTAGTAGTTGATAAACTAATCATTAACCTAGGGGAAAAACAACTTGAACCAATTAAGGTTCGTGTTACAGCTTTCTACCTTCCCCCCAATGTATCCCTCTTGTATTGGTTTCACCTTTGCTCCAAACTTGAACCTCCTCTACTAGCTTGGGAGCTTCATCCATTACATATGCTTTTACTCAAACACAGGTGAGGGGAAAAGGGTTTACATTAAAGAAAACATGGGCACACAAGCCCTTACATAATAAGAAGAGAGAAGGCACACATATCAATAATTTAACTTAATAATAAATTAAATTAAACCAATCACATAAAAAGGTCTTGTCTATTCTCATGATCATCCATATGAATGAAACGAATTATGCATTTAATAAAACTAACATTCAATTCTTAATCATTCATATTTAAGATAAATCGTGGTTGAATCAATTAATTATTTTCTTTAATTAATCAATTCTTTTATCTTAATTATCATCTGAATTTCCTTGATATTCTCATCCATCAAAATTTTAAACAAATTAAATAAATTTATTTAAAATTAACTGTGTACATAAATGTACCTTGGAGGCAACATGGTGAATAACCTTCTGAAATCTACCCAACATGTATTATACTCGAATACAATTTTAATTTTGTGACATATAACATACATGACTTATCGTGTACTTTCATGACATATACTATCAACTTAATGATTACATGAATTACATGATTTTTCAGTCACGTGTTATGCTTCAATGCATGTAGAGTAACAATTGTAATATAACTCATACATGATATGAAAATATGAACACTACAAAAATATTAATTAAACATTTATATATATATATATATATTAAAAACTCATCACATGGCATGTCTTACCAACTTAATGACCACACACAAAAACATGTCTCAAGGTTTACACAGTATAATAAATAAATTTGAATTATGTGTATTTTGGTATAAGTACACAGTGTGTACAGGCGAGCTATCTGGTGTGTACATCTCTCACCGTCTATCTAAGGTACACGCTTAGGGACTCAGTGTGTAAATCATACATAAAAAAATAGAGTACACGATGTGTAAAAGGGACTACACGGCATGTGGACTCCGAGTTACACATTCACCAGTCAAGTATGCCATGTATAAAACACACGGCCCATATGTGACTCAAAGGGACTACACGCCCAGTACGTGGGCTATACGGCATATACTCCAGCTAACTATTCACCAGGTTGGACTGATCAATATACAATATAAGAATTAACTACTCCATGTCTCATCAAAGCACACATATTGAATTAATTGCTGAATTATTTCCAGATGCATTGAATACAAGTACACGACATGTAACTCTAGTTACACAGAGTGTACTCCTATGTTATATGGCCAGAATCCTTGGCACCTCTAGATGAGTTCTTCGATTTTATTTTATTCATTAAATTAATCACATTGATTAGATCTAAAAGAAACAGAGGAAGAATCTAATCTCACAATTCGGATTAAAAGAATGATTAAACTTGAATTGAAAAACTAAATCACCAATGCGTAAATCATCAATAATATTTAAATAATTATAAATAAATATGTGATCGATCTGATACCACTTTTAGGTTCTAGGTGTAACAGAAGCGTATGATAGGTAGTGTCCAACTTTGTTTTTTTTTTCATGATCGATGATCAGTTTGAGATTTACACAATGATAAATGTTGTGATCTACAGAATTGAATTAATGAATACAGACAAGAGATATAATGTCGAAACCAAGAGAGGATCGTGGCATATTATTTATAATCAATTTAATTAAACAAAGAATTATCTTTGATGGAATTCTTTCTTCGTTGATGGATATAGAAACAAATCTATGATGCACTATCATTGCATTGTAGGAATAAAGTGCAGATTCCCTCTAGCGGTGATCCACATGTGTTCCATGAATCTCTAGACATCGCCAAAGGAATCTCTGGGTGCTAGAATGACAGATCCTTGTGCTTGCATTGTTTGCCTTTGATTGTTACAATAATTTCTTCCAAAGCATTCTCCTTGATCTGGTGGAGAAATATGGCTCTCCGTTCTTGGGACCGATCCTGGAGAAGAGAGATCTCAAGAAATTGAGATAATTCTCCAATTCTGTTATGCACAACCCAAACAAAATAAATGTTCTAGTGAGAAAATAACATAACTAGATTGTTATATCGCTATGGTTAAAACAAAATAGTTGCACAAGTTCCCTTAATTATTTATTTAATCCTAGAGAAAACCTCATGTCAAATAATAATAATAATATTATTATTATTTCTGAACATGCGCTTAACTTACGAATTATAATTAAAAATTATTTAATCAAATAATATTCAATATTTATTATTTTCTCATCGGACCTAAAATCTTGGTCTTTCATTCCTCTATAATATTTATTGGACCTTGAAAATTGTCTATTTATTTATTAAATAAATAACATTTTATTATTCTCTAATAAATAAATAAATATTATATTCACTAAATAGAAAATAAATATTTATTAAATATTTCGTTCACATTATATTCTCTTGAATAACTGGTGAAAAACTAAATGTAATCAAAAAAACATGAATAATTATTAAACCACATGTGAGAATAATATTTATTCAACTTGTTAAATAATAATTAATAATATATTATTTAACTGAGATTTTGGATACACTTAGTGTGTGACCCTCTAGGCCTCTTTCTCAGTGACATTAAACGAAACAGCCTAAAGTACAGGGTTAGCTTCTAGCAACATGTCAAATCATCCATAGAGAAAGAAGTTAATGTTGCAGGTGACGACGAGGTGGTTTGATGACGGGGGCGTGGCTCAAGGAGGGTCGCTGATTGAGGATCTGAGTCCTGAGGTGTACCGGTGTGGCTGTGACGTTGATTTTAAATTTGGAATCAAGTGGATTTTTTTTTGAATTTGGTGATTTGTTTTTTTTTTCATGTATGGCTCGGTTCCCACTCACCATAAATAGGATTTCTAAAATCAAATAAAAATATAATTTGTAGACATGATACCTCATACGGACAGTTACTGTGTAATGTAATCCCTTTATCACGATATCTCAAATCAAGTAGGTTGCATGCCGGTGCCATCAACCTATGTGTTCGATATCTCTTTCTTTGAATTTCCGAAAATAGAACTTGCCTATAGAACACCATGGCTATGGATTTATTTAGGCTATTTCATTTCCATCAAAGATCATGAGATATTAACTTATGTTAAAAACCAGAAGTGATAAATTATTTCTCGCATTATTCATTAATGAAATATTACCTGTGACACACCCAACGTATTCTACCTCGCCGCGAACATCTGTCGTCACAGTTTTCATCAATATATCAAAGTACGTGACTCATAATACTCATTAATAATAATCTTAAAGTCTAAGGACCAATACATAGATCCACATATAGGAACATCCAATGACACATATAAATGTGGATTTTTTATTGGCGGGTCTCATTTTCATAATATCCAAGTGAATATTACATAGGGCGTACACCATGAGAAGGTGCATCAAAGTCCTATGAGTCTCCACCCCTAATATCATGTATCATTTGTGTCCCTCAAATGATATCATTCGTCTATAAAACATATATTTAAGAATAGTGACATAACAATTCTGAGTTCTCATCGTAGCGGGTAACTGCTATGACCTTTTGGTGTGACAACTACTCTAGGGATATTATCGCATACTACGTCACGCATAAGAACAATCATGATGTGATTAGTAGTTTATTAATATTGAAAACAATGAATACATGTTATCATAAAATATGTAGATGTTGGTTCTAGATAACCAACTCCAACACAAGTTATAAATTATAATTCAAATAATTATAATTCATTTAGAGTTATAACATATTTAAAGTAAATAGTCATCTTTAAAAAAAATCATATAATCCAACTAATTGATTTTTTATTTAATATTCAACAATTTATATGAATATTTCTCTAACAAAACAAAAAAAAAACAAATATAAATCAATTAATACATTTCACAACTAAAATTTGACAAATATAAACTCAAATTGTTATCAACTATATAAAAAATTTTAATGCAGTTATTTAAAAGTATAAAATTTAGCATTAAAACACTAAATTGTAAAGTCTGAGTTATTTTGAAAAATGATTATTGTTTTCATTTTTTAGCTATTAAAACATAATGAAAGATCTAAACTAACGCAATTTCTAACATGTTTTGAAAAATGAAATAAAAAATTATTCTTTAAAACTAAATTCATTTTAGTTTTCATTTATTTTAAAAGTATATTATCTTCATTTCCATTTCCTAAAAAATATTTTTTTAGATTTATATAATATAATATATTTTATAGAGATAAAGTAGTGTGTAAAACAAAAATGATTATTTGTAAAATTAATAAACTAATCAACTAATATAATCTTTAAATTAATTAATCATAAAATAAATGAAATATAATTGTGAAACTAATCATTTATCAGGAAAGACAACAACGAATCCATAGTTCTATATAAACTATAAAAATTAAACAAAACAATTTATAAATAAAATAAAATAAAAATGGTAATTAAAAAATAATTATAAAAAAACATTAATTACCTATGGCCAAATTACAAATTGCAATTTAGATGGGAGAATAAAGTTTAGACGGGAAAGACCCTGACAAATCCGAAATTCCAATAATTTCTAAAAATTAAACAATACAATTAATCAACATAAAAAAAATAAAAAAGATATTTAAAATGATTATAAAAAACACTAATTACCTAGATACAAAACGCAAATTGCATTTGGAATAACCAAATTGCAATTACGACGGGAAAAACGGTGATGAATTTGCAATTCAAATAATTTCTAAAAATCAAACAAATTAATTAATATAAATAAAAAAATAAAAATGATAATTAAAAATTGATCATAAAAAAACTCTAATTGCATATGGACACCAAATATCAAATTGATGTTGAGATAAACAAATGGAAAATGACACACGGAGAAGACACCGGTCAATCCATAATTCATTCACACAATTCATGAAAATTAAATAAAACAATGAATAAAAATAAAAAATAAAAATGATGAAACAATTATCAAACACAATAAACGAACCCTTTCACCTCTGAGAAGCAACAATCCCGACATCACAGAGACCAATGGAGGGGGGATGGGGTCGTCCTTCATTGCTGGAAGCAAGTGCGAGGGAGGAGGAGGCGATGCGGTGGTGAGCGAGTGGAGGAGAGAGAGGAGAGGGAAGGAAGCGAGTGTGGGGTGTCCTCACCGTCGGACGACACCGGAGGAGGAGAGCGCGACGTCGAAGCCTTTGGGAGAAGAAACGATTCAATGAGGCGAGCTGAGGTGAGGGTGTGGCGAGACGAGGCGAACGAGACCAAGAGAAGGAAAGTGGGTGGGCGGGGGGAGCAACACAACGAGAGGTGAATTTTTAGGGTTAGGGGTGCGTTTTTGTTTCCCTGATGGAGGGCATTGCCCAAGCCCATGAGCTCGCGAGACCAAGAGAAAGAGAGTGGGTTGGCGGGGGGAGCAACACAACGAGAGGTGAAATTTTAGGGTTAGGGGTGCGTTTTTGTTCCCTTGATGGAGGGCATTGCCCAAGCCCATGAGCTCACGAGACCAAGAGAAAGAGAGTGGGTGGGCGGGGGGAGCAACACAACAAGAGGTGACATTTTAGGGTTAGGGGTGCGTTTTTATTTCCCTGATGGAGGGCATTGCCCAAGCCCATGAGCTCGCGAGACTCACCTGTGGGCCGACCCTAAATAAAATATTCAATTTTTTAAAAATTTTAATCTATGATATTTATTTAATTTTTTTTATAAAACATTCACGCCATTCAATTTTTTCATTCAAATTATTCGATTTCCTTAAAATAAAAAAAATCATGTTTTTAAAATATTCAAATTATTCAATTTTCCTAAGATAAATAACTTGAATAAAATATTTATGTGATTTAATTTCTTCATTCAAGTCATTCAATTTTCTTAAAATAAAAAATTTAATGTTTTTATAATATTCAGATTATTCAATTTGCTAAAAATAAATAAGTTGAATTAAAAAAATTGAATAACTTGAATATTTTATTCATGTTATTTATTCAAAAGCTTTTTAAAATATTCAACCAAATTAATTTTTTCTTTCAAGTTATTTAAATTTCTTAAATAAAAAATTTCATGTTTCTAAAATGTTCATATTATTTAATTTTATTAAAGAAATGACGTGAATTACAATATTTGAATATTTTATTCAACTTTTTTTTAAAATAATCTTATTTTTTTTAAATCAAATTATTTTGAAATGTTAAAAAAATATATTGAAGTTGTTTATATAATTTAAATTATTCAACTTATTTTAATTTTAAAAATTCACTCCAGGGAACGACGACGAACTCAGGAACACTCCCGCTGAAGAATCCTCTCCTCCAGGCCATCTGAGCGGGGACTTCCGTCGATTCTCACTACAAGAGTTACTTTGGTGTCGATTTATCAGAAGATGATAGTAGGGTTTTTCCGTCTGATTTTCACTTCATTCTAATCAGCGTTTTCAATGGGAACATTTCCTCCATCAAGCGAACCCTAGATCTGATTGGAATTATGAGTTTTCATATTGGGCTTCTGGATAAGGATCGCGTTCTCCGGTGCTTTGTTGACAAGGAAGATTGTTATTGTTGCTGGCGGCGAAGGGCATGGAGGATTTTTGAATACTGGATGCAAGTCCTCAGACTGTCCCCCTCTACTTCGGAAGGTTTCAGTTCTTTTGTAGTGCCGATCTGAAGGCTCGCCTATTCACCTCTTCCGATCTGAAGCGTTGATGGCTATTGCTGGCTCCACAATCGAAGTCGATTCTTCAACAATAAGTCTCCCGAGGTCTGCAGATGGAAGAGTGATCTTGCGAAAGAGACGCCTAATTAGGTTTGGATCAAGATCAGTAACAAAGGTTTCTTTCAATCAGTTTGGTATGAGGATGTTCCTCTTTTTTGTCTGAAGTGTAGGTGCAGCGAGGGCATTCGGCTTCTGATTGTCGTCGATTTGACTTCGTCTGGCGTGGTAGGAAGACTAACAGGGGAGATTTGGTTGCTTTTGCTGATTACAGGGTATTGAAGCTTCAAGAAGGTGTTTCGGGGGTCAAACATGTTAGAAAAATAAGTTGGCATAAAAGAAGATGGATATAACCTTGATGCGTGAATCGGATTCAGTGTCCAAAAGGGTTTGATCCATCCCATGATGATGGTGTAGGGTTCTCGGTGGAAGTATTTCTCGAGGATTTCACCAAGGTTTCGGGAAAAATCGGAAACAAATTTCCAATTACCCCGCTGCACGATGTTGGGAGGATTCTGAAAATTACTTGGATTGAATAATAATGAAAGCGATCTCGGCATCACTAATTTATAGACTCGAAACGGTGGAAGTTACACCGGTTCGTTCTAACCGTTTCAGAAGAGAACCACCCATTCAGGTTTCGAAAAAACGAAACTAATTGAGTAATTAGTCATTTTAATAAAATATTTATTTTATTTTATTTCTGTTTTGTTTTGTTTATATATATATATATAAAACAAAACATTTACTAAATATATATTTAAAAAAACACTTTAAAATCATTTTGACAAATATATATTTTATTAATAGACCAAATCTCAAAGCTCCCTTAAATAAGAGATGAGCTATGAGATTCTATTTATACTTTTCAATGTGGGATTCCAACTTTTTAAAAACACCTCATCAATCCAAGTGAAGAGTGTTTTGACCAATCAAAACACTCCTATTTATTTTTGTTGAATAAAAATATAGCAATCCCCCACTTTTATTCATAAATATTAATTCTCCAGATCACAAACGTGTCATTATACATAATAAAAGTATCTTTCGATTTAAACCTCTTCTTAGTATCAGTATCTCAAAGTTTATCAGATTTATAAGTTGTCGAAACATTAAACTTATCAACCTTTTAGATAAACCGGAGAAATTACACATATAATGAACTTTCATCCAACATCTTTTTATTAGCCCTTTTAAGGTCATGTGCTTATATCCTTTTCATGAACTCTCTAAGGAGCAAACCCATTAACTCCTGTAAGAAGCGACACCACTTCTAAGTTCACATAGGCAAAATATCACAATGTGCTTCCGTTATTATAGCACATAACTCATTGAGTCTTAATATTTTGTTAAGAGTTAAAAACTCAACCTCTTGTCATAACGGATGATATTGACACCAAAAATAGGGGTTATAATTGTCAATATCAACAATCATCTTCGTAACTTGTTTTTACCCATTAAACACTTTGATTAGGATCTACCTAAAGAAAGTGTTGGGTTTCCATTACTAAAATGATTTATTCTACGGGGTTTAACCCCATATCTTTATTAGTTGCATGAATAACCTCTCTCAACAGAGATTTTGTAAACGGATCCGCAAGGTTTTTACACGATCTCACACAAACAATTGTTATGGTACAATCTTGTAACAATTGTCTCACATAATCGTGTCTCAAACTTATATGTCTAGACTTTCCATTGTACATGCAACTATATGCCCTTTATAATGTTGCTTCACTATCACAACTGATAGAGATAAGAGGTATCAGACTAGGCCACAATCTAATATCCAATAATAGATTCCTAATCAATTCAGCTTCCTTTCCACATGCCGCTAAGGCGATAAACTCTGACTCCATGGTCAAATGTGAAATACATGTTTGTTTCTTGCTCGCCCAAGAAACATCACAACCTCCAAGAGTAAACAACCATCCCGAAGTGGATTGGTTATCACCAATACTGGTAATCCAACTTGCATCGGTGTATCCTTCTAATACAACCGAAAAATCATTATAGTATAAACATAAATCTTTGGTCATTTTTAAGTATCCCAAAATTCTTGTTATACAACTCCAATGATCCACACTAGGATTACTAGTATATCTACTCATTTTACATACCGCAAAAGCAATATCAGGTCTAGTGCAATGCATCACATACATTAAAGAACCAATTACACTAGCAAATTCAAGTTGTGTTACAGCTCTACCCGTATTTATAAAAAGTTTAACACTAGAATCAAATGGAGTATTGACATTCTTGAAACCAAGATGATCAAATTTATTTAACATTTTTTCTATTTAATGAGACTCACTTAAAGAATAACCCCCACTATGTTTTCTAACTTTAATTCCTAGAATAGTATAAACTATTCCAAGATCCTTCATTTTAAACATAGAAGATAAGTAATTCTTTGTCTCTACTATACCAATCATATTGGTTCCAAAAATTAACATATCATCCACATATAAACACACAATAACTCCATATTCTTTTGTAAACTTTGAAAAAACACATTTATCCGCATTATTATGAGAAAAACCATTAGATAAAATAATAGAATCGAATTTCTCATGTCATTGCTTCAGAGCTTGTTTAAGACCATAAAGAGATTTAACGAGTTTACATACCTTGTTTTCATTACCTTGAAAAACAAACCCTTCCGGTTGTTCCATGTAAATCTCTTCATTTAATTCTCCATTTAAAAAAGCAGTTTTGACATCCATTTGATGAACATACAAATGATTAATTGAAGCTAAAGCAAATAATATACTTATTGAAGTAATTCGTGGGCATATGTATCAAAATAATCAATCCATTCTTTTTGTCTAAAACCTTTGGCAACCAATCTAGCTTTAAAAGCTTTAATGTTACCATTGGAATCATATTTCTTTCTGAATACCCATTTACTACCAATAGGTTTTGAACCTCTTGGTAAATCTATAATAACCCAAGTATTATTCCCTATAATATAATCCATTTCATCACTAATTGCTTCCATCCAAAAAGCAACATCTCAATAAGACATGGCCTCTTTATAAGTCTTTGGGTCATCTTCTATAGTAAAAACCATAGTGTTAGAATCCTCATGTATTAATCATGTTTTAATGATCACAAATCTCATTAATGTTTACAAATTCATTAATATTTACAAATCTTATTAATAATCACAAATCTCATTAATGTTTACAAATCTTATTAATCATGTGTATTTATGTTCCAAGTTATCTCATACATTATAATGGCTAAGCTCAATTCATTTTATGCATATTACTGTTTAAGTCTGAATACTGTTATTTGCCTAAGTATAAGACATCGTGAAGCCAGACACCGTGAGCCAGACACTGTGAGCCAGACACCGTGAACCTTGACACCGTGAAGCCTAAGTCTCATACACCGTGACCACAAGATACCGTGACACAGTAATCCTGACACCGTGAAGCAAGACACTAGGAAAAAACACCGTAAGCCAGAGACTATGTTTGCTTAAGTTCCAGATACAGTTAGCAAGACACAGTCATCAAGGCACTGTGAATTCAGAAACCGTGAGCAAGGCACCGGAAGCCAGAAACCGTAAGTGAGAAACCGTGAAGGAGACATTGTGAAGGAGACACCGTGAAGGAGACACCATGACAAGTAGACACCGTGAGCGAGACACCATGACAAGGAGATACCGTGAAGAAGACACCATTTTCATAACATACTGTGACACTGTTTCTTAAACTCTTTTGTCGTCTTTCAATTTAACTTTTTAACGGTCATATTTGACGTCTTTAATGCACTGACATATTTAATGTTTATTTTTAGACATAGTACGAGGTACGAGGCATGAAATACATGGAACCTGTCGGGTAACACTCATGCATTAAAAGATAAAGATAAGAGTGCCCAAGAAGCAGAGACACACAATACAACACGTGATAAGAAGAATACGCGAGTGCACTGTACTAAACAGAACACCAATCTTGAGCATGCCCAAGAATAAGAGACTACAAGATTTTTAAAGAATCAATTGTCTCATGCATGCAATCCAACTCTACTGAAGAACACACGAAGTACATTAGAATCAAGAGAACATCTTTACATGTGAAGAACAAAAGCTGAACCACGACACTCTGTTTTTCAACAGAAAAACAAGAGAAGGACTCCAGAGCATTTCTATGTTATCCAACGAGTCCAAAGCTACACTGCTAATCACTAGAGAATTCTAAACTCACACCTACTCTCTATTAGTGATTCTTTTATTTACTTTCGAGCAGTGTGTGTACTCTGTATATTTTACACACACACTAACTCCTGCACTGAACTGAAGGATTTCCAAAATCCTTACACCAAACTCTCTATTTCTGATTACCCACGACAACTGTGGAAGAGGTCCTTGTGTGTCCTAGTTGTTGCTTTTGTTTACCCACGAAAACTGTGGAAGAGGTCCCTGCGTGGCCTGGAAAGTCTATGTACTATTGTTACCCCGATCCAGGGTGTGGATCAAAGTTTATTTATATAAACTGTTTGGTGGAAGGTGATCACCAAGTGGAGTGGATTAGGTCTCGGCTTGAGACTGAACCACTTGTTTTACATCTGCTATGCATCTTAGATTAAGTCTAAAGTATACTATACATATTTTATATTCCACTGCTATTTACTTTAAAATACAAATATATTTTAAATTCACTTTGATAGTTAAATTAGAAAGTGTTTGTATGTACCATAAAGCATTAGGTTAGGTTCAAAAGTTAATTAATATTCATATTGAATTAACTGAGAACTAATCAATCTCTTGAGAATCTAATTGACGCTTTATTGTAATACAAATTCACTATAGTTTAACTTAGTATTATAATTGGGGGATTTTAAAAGAAATATTTTTTTAACATAAATTTTAATTGGAACTCAATTCATCCCCCTCTTGAGTATCCACTCCGACCAACATTTGGTATTAAATGTTTGTTTTGTTTATCAAGGTTTTCAAAATACTCTTTTTTGCAACTGTGATTTTAGTTGTATCTTAAAGATCTTAAATTTATGTTAGTTCTAAATTTTATCTCTTTAAATATATTTTCTAACATCTAACTATGGACAATATATTGGAAAGTGTTGCTACCAACAGACCACCTTTATTTAATGGTAGAAATTATGCCCAGTGGAAACTTAAGATGAAAATTCATTTAGAAAGTATGGGATTTGACATCTGGACTGCTATAGAGACTCAATATAAGATTCCAGAAACTGAAAGAACAACTTGGGATGAACCTACTAAAATAGTTTACAATAATAATTGTAAAGATATGAATGCCCTGTATTGTGCTTTAGGAGATGAAGAATTTAATAGAATATCTTCTTGTAAAACTACTTATGAAATTTGGGACACTTTGGCTATTTCCCATGAGGGAACAACCAATGTTAAAGAAATGAAATTGAACACTTATACTATTAAATATGATAATTTTAAAATGAAGCCTGATGAACCTATCTCTGACATGTATCTCAGGTTCAATGAGATTTTCAACACTATGAGCTCACTTGGAAAGGTTGTTCTAGCAAAGGAACAAATCATGAGAATACTGAGATGTCTGCCAGACCGATGGAGAGGCACATCTATCTCGATTAGAGAATCTTGCGATATTGGTACTCTGCCTATCAAGGAACTTATTGTTAAGCTGATTATGTATGAAGAAGAACTGAAAGTAAACAAGTAGGAAGATGATGAACCAAAGAGGAAGTCAGTGGATTTTAAATCTACTACCTCAAAGAGCAAGGACAAGGAGAAAGTTCACATACCTACTGAAATCTCAAGTAGCGATGAGACTGAATCTGATAGTGATGCAGAGATGGCTCAGATAGTCAGAAGGTTCAAGAAGTTCTATAGGAAGAAGAAATTCTTCATAAAATCAAACTACAAAGGTAAATATGACAACAAATGACACTGGAAGAAAGATTGGAAGAAAGATGATAAGAGTGATGAAGTTGTCTTCTATGAATGCAAAAGAAAAGGTCACATTAAAGCTAACTGTCCAAAATTGAAATTCAAAAAAAAATATGACTACAAATACAACAAGTATAAGAAGGCAATGAAAGAAACTTGGAGTGATTTAGAAGACACTTCAAGTAATCCTGATTCTACTATGGATGAAGACTCTCATAAAGCTAACATGTGTTTTGTGAAAAACACATCTGAGGAAACTTGTTTGAATAGTTCCCATAAGAAAATATGGTACATGGACAGTGGATGTTCAAGGCATATGACTGGGGATTACTCATGCTTCAAAAGCTTAATCAAAGTTGATGGAGGCTATGTCACCTTTGGTGATAATTCCAAAGGAAAGATCATCGGCCTAGGCCAAATTGGTAACACTAACTCAGTTTTAATTTCTAAAGTTTTATTTGTTGATGGATTAAAATACAACTTGTTAAGTATTTATCAGTTATATGATGATGGATTTAATGTTAATTTTGAAAATGATTCTTGTAATGTTTTTAATTCTAAAAATGCTATGGCATTTTCTGCCTTGAGAAATGAAAATGTTTATTCAGTTGATTTAAATTCTTTATCCAAACAAAATATTACTCATTTAAATGCTTTTCATAAAGAGTCTTGGCTTTGGCACAAAATATTAGGACACTGCAATATACATTCACTTAGAAAACTGACTAGGAAGAACTTAGTTAGAGACTTACCCAAACTTGAGTTTCCAAATGACAAAGTTTGTAATCCCTGTCAAAAGGGAAAACAACACAAAATCTCTTTCAAACCAAAGAAAGAAGTTTCTACTTCTCAACCTCTCAAAATGGTTCACATGAATTTTTTTGGACTATATAGAGTTTCTAGTTTAAATGGGAAGCACTATGTCTGTGTCTTAGTAGATGACTTTTCTAGATATACTTGGGTATACTTCTTAGCTCACAAAAGTGAAGCTTGTTCCTAATTTATTAAATACTCCAAGTCTGTAGAGAACCTTAGTGGACTTAAGATTAAGACTTTGAGAAGTGATCATGGCCGTGAGTTTGAAAATCAAGAGTTTGAATCCTTCTACTCACAAAATGGTTATAATCACAATTTCTCTACCCCTAGAACCCCTCATCAAAATGGTGTTGTAAAAAGAAGAAATAGAACCTTTCAAGAAATTGCTAGAACAATGCTTAGTGAATATGACCTACCTATTTACTTTTGGGATGAAATTGTTAATACAATATGCTACATAATCAATAGAGTCTTGATTAGACCAATTCTCAAGAAGACCCCTTATGAACTTTGGAATAATAGGAAGCCTAAGGTTAATTACTTTAGAGTTTTTGGTTGCAAAGTCTTTATTCTCAACACTAAGGATAATCTTGACAAATTTGCATCCAAAAGTGATGAAGGAATTTTCCTAGGTTATTCAATTTCAAGTAAAGCCTATAGAGTATTCAGTAAGAGATCTAAATGTGTGGAAGAATCTGCCCATATCAAGTTTGATGAAACATATCCACATGAGCCTAGAACCATCCTAGAAAATCTGGAGGATGATGTATCAAATTTGAACATCAAATCAAAATCCTCAAATACCACTATGAAAGAATCTGTGAAAACTTCCAATTATGGAAATTCTATGCAATCAAGTCATAATGAACCAGATTCTATTGATGAACCTGAAATCACTAGTTCCTCTTTTTCTAGAAAGTTTAGAACCCTTAGAAACCACCCATTAGATTCTGTTGTAGGAGACTTAGAGAAAGGAACACAAACTAGAGTTTCTCTTAGAAATCAGGTTGAACATTAAGCCTTCTTGTCACAGCTTGAACCTAAAAACATTGATGACACCATCAACGATGAATTTTGGGTAATGGATATACAAGAAGAACTCAATCAGTTTGAATGAAATAAAGTTTGGAAACTTGTTGAAAGACCCAAGGACACTTTTGTCATAGGCACTAAATGGGTATTTATAAATAAGGTAGATGAAGCTGTAAATATAGTTAGGAATAAGGCTAGATTAGTTGCACAAGGCTATAGTCAAGAAGAAGGAATTGACTATGAGGATAATTTTTCTCCAGTAGCCAGACTTGAAGCCATTAGAATTCTATTTGCTTATGCTGCACATCTAAACTTTAAACTATATCAAATGGATGTCAAAAGTGCATTCTTAAATGGGTATATAGCTGAGGATGTTTTTGTTGAAAAACCCCATGGATTTACAAACCCTCATTTTCCAAATCATATTTTTAAACTATCAAAAGCTTTATATGGTTTAAAGCAAGCTCCAAGAGCATGGTATAACAAATTATGTACTTTTATTATTTCCAAAGGTTTTATAAAAGGAATAGCTGATCCTACCCTTTTCATAAAATGAATTTCTAATGATGTTTTAGTTGTTCAAATCTATGTAGATGATATTATTTTTGTATCTTAGAAAAATTCATTATGTATTGAATTTTCTAAAATGATGCAAAAAAAATTTGAAATGAGTTTAATGGGTGAACTAAAATTCTTTCTTGGATTTCAAATCTTTCAAAATAATGATGGAATTGTTTTAACTCAAAGTAAATACACAAGAGATATTCTAAAACGTTTTGGATTGTATAGAACTAAAAGTAGCGACACTCCCATGAGCACCATTTGTAAGATGAATCTTGATGAAGATGGAAAATCTGTTGATCAAACTACTTATAGAGGAATGATTGGAAGTCTACTCTACTTAACTGCTAGCCGTCCTGATATTATGTAAAGTGTGTGTATGTGTGATCACTTTCAAGAAAACCCTAAGGAATCTCATTTAAATGCTGTAAAGAGAATTTTAAAATACCTCAAGCATACACCCAATCTAGGACTGTTCTATCCTAAAGGACAATCATTTGAACTAGTTAGTTATTCTGATGCTGACTTCGGTGGTTGTAAGTTAGATAGAAAGAGAACCTCTGGAACATGTCACTTTTTAGGCAAGTCACTAGTATCATGGTGTAGTAAGAAACAAAATTATGTTGCATTATCTACTTTAGAAGCTGAATACATAGCTGCTGGAAGTTGTTGTGCATAAATTTTGTGGAAGAAACACACATTACTAGACTATGGATATCAATTCAGACATGTACCAATAAATTGTGACAACACAAGTGCTATTAACATTTCAAAAAATCCTTTTCGACATTCTAGGACAAAACATATTGATGTAAGACATCACTTTTTGAGGGATCATTATCAAAAAGGTGATATTACCTTGGAATTCATTGGCACTGAATATCAACTTGCTGATATATATTTACCAAACCATTAAATTATGAAAGAATAGAATACATCATACATAATCTTGGAATTATCAATCACAAATAGATATATTACTGGTATTACTGTTTAATACTTTACTACTTTTTTACTTTACTGTTTTATGTTCACGGTTTCTCGGTTACTGTCTCATGTTTACGGTCTCACAGTTAGCACTCTGTATTCACGGTCTGTTACTCACTGTATCACCGTGACTGAACAAAGTTTACTTACTATCTCACCGTGGCTGAACAAACCATTCACTGTCTCACCGTGAAGATCATTCACTGTCTCACCGTGACGACCATTTACCATCGCACCATAATGACTATTCACGATCTCACCGTGAAAATTATTTATGCTTTTCTTTTAATCTGTATCGCGGTAATTTTTATTTCACCACTTTTTTACTTTCCCATGTTTTTACTTTTGTGACGTTTGACATTCCCAAATGATAAAACAAAAGGGTTTCACTCGGTTCTTCACTCGGACCTCCTCTCAAACCCTCTCAACCTTGAAACCTTTTTCCTTCTCTCTTTCTCGAACCTTCAGTGGATGACAAGGATGAAGCGTCCGTCCTAATCTACTCCTGAGAAGTGCAGCTCAAAGAAGAAGAAAATAGCACCGAAGATATCACCCGAAGGACCCCTAAATCCAAACCTGTTAAACCATAGTGTTGTTCCTGAAAAGGAAATTTACCCTGAGTGGCTGTTGTCTAGAAAATCTCTAGTTTTAAAAGTTTTAAGAGAACAAGGCTGGCTCGAATGGTTCTCAAGGAAGGATAAACCTATTTACCTTAGGCTAGTAGCTCAGTTCTATCAGTATGTACAGTTTTCTTTTGATGTTGGTGAAAGTTTTGTTGTGAGGAGTTGGGTCAATGGCCAAAGATGCTTCTTCTCATCGAGGTTATGGGCTACATGCCTTAGGATTCCTCGTGAAGGGATCTGTGATGATTATCAGAGAGACTCCCCACCTACAACCGACTTCTTTGACCTGGAAAATGCACTGGAAACCCTAACTGGAAATGGAACCAAGAGAAGGGCCATAGCTGCTGAACTTGATGGGGAAACAAGGCTATTGTTTAAGTTTGTTCAAAATATGATTAGCCCGAGGAAAGGTGACTTTTCTGTCTTAAAGTATCAGGATGTATTTATGATTCATCTTATGAAGAATGGACACAAGATAAATCTGTGAAAATATATTATTCACCATATGTGTGAATTGATCAAGGTCATATCCAAATCCACCTCTTTGTTCTATTCTAGGATGATTTCAGTAATGCTTGTTGCCAAAGGAGTAGTTGGACCCAATGAAGAAGTACTGGTGGACTATGAATTTTGTCTATCTAAACCTACCATCAGAAGGATGAAAATAAACTGGAACCCCTGGAAGAAGTAATGGGTTGAAGATAATGATAATCTTTATGAGAAGTATAATCCTATGGATTATCCAACAAGTCCAAAGGACATTTCTGACCCTGGTTTGGAACCAGATGAAGTTGTTTTTTTATCCAAAATATGAATAGGAAGAGGAAGAGGCAGCTGAAGTACCACATATAGAAGAGGCTGATATACCTTATAGGGAAGAAGTTGTTATTGAGGAAGAAAGGACAATTATTCCTCCTGCAGTTCTTGAAGAAGAACCTCCTGCCCCTAGAGATTGTGTTAATATGGAAATCCAATCTGAGGCTGTTAGGGAATTAATTGTCCCAGGATTTGAGTAGCAAGCCATGGAAGAGGCTATAGTAGGAGAAATCCTTACTATGCAAGAAGAAACTCAAGAAGAACTCCTTGTAGTGGAAGAAGCAAATCTGGAAGAAATTCCTGTTATGGAAGAAGAAAATCTAGAAGACCTTCCTGTGGAACAATATGTTCCTGAGATAATACCCTCTGCTGAAGAGAGGATGGAGATAGCCTTTCAGTTGGCTAGGCAAGAAATGTTTGAGGAACTAAGAGCTGATACTGTGGATCTAGAACAAGTACCTGAGCCTCAAGGTCCTGAACAGGAAGCACTTATTGAGGGGGAGGAACCTCAAAATCTTGAGACTAATGAAGCTAAGGCTGGTGAAGTTGAGTCTGTTGATGAATCTCAACCAACTGAGTCATATTACATGTACAATTGGTATATATTCCCTAGCTTCTATGATGTGAGTGAATCCCAACAGGTTACTACAACTGGGATTGATCTTTCTTCTTTGTTTCAATGGAAATATGCCACATACTTTGCACCTGAACCTCAACCTGAACCTCAACTTGAACCTCAACTAGAGACTACACCCATACCACTTCCTACACCTTTACCTGATCAACAGTCTTCTGTCAGCAAGGATGATTTGAAAGTCTTTGGAGACACTATCTTAGCTGGAGTTGAGAAAATTATGTCCTCTCAACCTCGTCTTGTGACCAAACTGAGTTAGGAAGATGCCTCACTTCTTTTAGAAAAGATTATTTGGCACATTCAACCCAAGATGATCAATGAAATTCAAGAAGTAAGAGTTGAGAATAAGTTTCTCAGTACTAAAGTTGCAACTCTAAAAAGCATGGATGAAGATCTACAGAAAGAGCTGCACTCAAGATCAGAGCCTGCTCCTGCTTCTCCTGAACCTACTATTTCAAACATCTCTCGAGATATTGTGTCCTAGATTCATCCATATCTCTTATCCTTTAATGAGAATATTTCTAAAAGGCACAAACACATGTTTCAACACATGAGAGAGCTTGTGGAGAATCTTAATAAGCTCACAGATGAGTATACTGGCTGTCTTCAAAAGGTCCTGAACCAGCTTAAGTCTCTGACCACTACTGTCAAAGCTTCTCATTCCTCTGGTCAGACCTCCACTCCTTCCTTGGACAGTACTTTGCTCAGATCTATAGTAAAGGAAGAAATTCAGAATGCTTTCAGTGGATTTGATATGTCTCCTTTATCTGAAGTTGTTAAGAATAGTGATATAGTGCTTTACTTGGTTCAAATTCACTCAAAGATTGCCAATGATGCCCAACAGGAGATCTCTAAGAAAGTAGACTTCTATTTAAACCAGATTTTCTCCAAGATTGATATGACAAACCACTTAAAATATCTAGTAGAGAATTTGATAATTCCTCCTGCAACCCAAGCCTTCAAAACCCAAGTCCATAAGCTCACTAAATTTACCATATTGTTGGACAAGTTCATGGAAAATAAAGAAGACTTTGAAAAGGCCATGCAATATGGAGGAGAGATTATTGCAGACTTTATCAAACTTCTGCGACCGTATCTCCATGTCCAGAGCACAACAATTGTTGCTCCAGTGGCTGCTCCTCTCAGACCTAGACTACCTACTTTCACCTATGCATTACCTTCAACATCTATGTCTGTTGGCCAAGCTCTTAGTCATATTAGGCCTGTCATTATTAACCAGCACCAGCCTCGATCTTCTACAGCTCTAACTTTGGCTCCCTCAGTCTTCGAAGGTCTACCCGTACCTTCTCTATCTACCACCTCTATGCCTTCCTCTACATCAGCAACTGCCCCTATGGCTTCCTCTTCTGCTGATGATAAAGGAAAATAGAAGGCCACTTCCTGAAGAAGACCAATGATTTTTTTTGATGGGGATGTCATTAGTTGTTTGTATTTCTACTGTATGCTGTATTCTGAACACTTTTAATGTCATATGCACTATTTTCCCTCTATTCTTTCTACTTTTTGATAATCCCAAATGGGGGAGAAATATGAAATATGTTAACATATGTTATTTTTTCTCTATAACTGCATTCAATTTACCCTTTAACAGTACTTGATTTGTGATCATCAAAAAGGGGGAGATTGTTGGACTCCTCATGTATTAATCATGTTTTAATGATAAAAAATCTCATTAATGTTTACAAATCTTATTAATCATGTGCATTTATGTTACAACTTATCTCATAATTTATAATGTATAAGATGAATTCATTTTATGCATATTACTGTTTAAGTCTGAATACTGTTATTTTCCTAAGTATAAGACACTGTGAATCCAGACACCGTGATCCAGACACTATAAACCCTGACACCGTGAAGCCTAAGTCTCAAACACCGTGACCACAAGATACCGTGACACAGTAAGCCTGACACTATGAAGCAATACACTAGGAACAGACACCGTAAGCCAGACACTATGTTTGCCTAAGTTCCAGACACAGTTAGCAAGACACAGTTATCAAGGCACCATGAATTCAGAAACCGTGAGCAAGGCACCGGAAGCCAGAAACCGTAAGCAAGACACCGTGACAGAGACACCGTGAAAAAGACACCGTGACATGGAGACATTGTCATGAGACACCATGACAAGGAGATACCATGAAGAAGACACCGTTTGCATAACATATTGTGACACCATTTATTAAACTCTTTGTAGTCTTTCAATTTAACTTTTTAATGGTTATATTTGACGTATTTAATGCACTGAAATATTTAATGTTTATTTGTATACATAGTAAGAGGTACAAGGCACGAAATACATGGAACCTATCAGCTAACACTCATGAATTAAAATATAAAGAGAAGAGTTCCCAAGAAGCAGAGACACACAATACAACATACGACAAGAAGAATACGCGAGTGCACTGTACTGAACAGAACACCAATCTTGAGCATGCCCAAGAAGAAGAGACTGCAAGATTTTCAAAGAAGCAATTTTCTCATGCATGAAATCCAACTCTACTGAAGAACACATGAAGTATATTGGAATCAAGAGAACATCTTTACATGTGAAGAACAAAATATGAACCACGACACTCTATTTTTCAACAGAAAAACAAGGGAAGGACTCCGAAGCATTTCTGTGTTATCCAACAAGTCTAGAGCTGCACTGATAATCACTAGAGCATTCTAAACTCACACCTACTCTCTCTTAGTGGTTCTTTTATTTACTTTAGAGCAGTGTGTGTACTTTGTATATTTTACACACACACTGAATCCTGCGCTAAACTAAAGGATTTCCAAAATCCTAACACCAAACTATCTATTTCTAATTACCCACGAAAACTATGGAAGAGGTACTTGTGTGGCCTAGTTATTGTTTTTGTTTACCCACGAAAACTGTGGAAGAGGTCCCTGTGTGTCCTGGACAGTCTATGTACTTTTGTTACCCCGATCTAGGGTGTGGATCAAAGTTTATTTATATAAACTGCTTAGAGGCAGGTGATCACCAAGTGGAGTGAATTAGGTCTCAGCTTGAGACTAAACCACTTGTTTTACATCTGCTGTGAATCTTAGATTAAGTCTAAATTATACTATACATATTTTATATTCTGCTGATATTTACTTTAAAATACAAATCTATTTTAAAGTCACTTTGATAGTTAAATTAGCAAGTATTTGTATGTATTGTAAAGCATTAGGTTAGGTTCAAAAGTTAATTAATCTTCAGATTGAATTAACTGAGAACTAATCAATCTCTTGAGAATCTAATTGACTCTTTATTGTAATACAAATTCACTATAGTTTAACTTAGTATTATAATTGGGAGATTTTAAAAGAAATATTTTTTTAACAGAAATTTTAATTGGAACTCAATTCACCCCCTCTTGAGTATCCACTATGACCAACACATATGATACTTATTCAGAAGTTGATTATTTTGATCTACTTCAATAAGAAAAATTATGAAATCAAGAGAAATAAAATATGGATATAGATGTTTCTCCTTCCTAATTCTTGCACTCCATTTAGGTTCAACTCAATAATCATCATAATTATCTACTATTATATTTGAACTAGATGGAGTACATGAGATAGGGATATGAGGAATTACTTCCTCCACATCATCTTTATAAAACTTATTTTCAAAAAACTCTACATCCCTCGATTCAACTATTATATTAGCTCCTAAATCCATAATTCTATATGCTTTGCTATTTTCTATATATCCAAAAAAACACCTTTAATTGATCTAGGACCAATTTTAGTTATTTTAGGATCAGGAACTCTATAAAAAGCTAAACACCCCCACACTTTAAAATAAGAAAGATTAGGTATTCTTCCTTTCCAAATTTCACAAGGAGATAACTTAGATTTTCTAGATGAAATCCTATTATGAATATGACATGCAGCCAATAAAGCTTCACCCCATAAATTTAATGGTAACTTAGATTTATTAATCATGAAATTTACCATTTCTACTAAAGTTCAATTTTTCCTTTCAGCTAAGAAATTTTACTAAGGTGTGTAAGTAGCAGTTCTTTGGTGAATTATACCATTTTCTTCGCAGTATTCATTAAACTCATTCATAAAATATTCACCACCTCTATCTGAGTGTAATATTTTAATCTTTTTGTCTAATTGGTTTTCAACTTCTACTTTGTACTTCTTAAACACATTAAAGGCTTCATCCTTTGTTTTAAAAAGATATATATGTAAAAATATACTGCAGTCATCAACAAAAGTAATAAAATATCTTTTCCCTCCACGAGTTAACAAACCATTTAATTCACAAATATTAGAATGCACTAAATCTAGTATATCATAATTTATTTCAACACTATGAAAAAACTTCTTAACTATTTTAGATTCTACACATGTTTCACATTTATTAAAATATTTTTCAAAATTAATCAATTTTAACTTCTTCATTACTTTTAATGAATTAAAATTAACATGTGCTAAACAATAATGCCACAAATTAGAAGATTAAATCAAATAAGAAAAATATTCAATCATATTATTAATAGACATTTGATACATCTCATCATTTGAATACCCTTTTCCCACAAACATGCCTCCCTTCGACAAGATAACCTTGTCGGATTCGAATGAAACCCAAAATCCTTTTTTACACAAAAGGTCAACTGAAACTAAGTTTTTTTGAATTTCAAGAACATACAACACATTTACAAGGGTCAAATTCTTCCCAGAAGTAAATTCAATCTCTATGATTCCTTTTCCACTAATGTTGATGCGTGCATTATTTCCAAGATGTACTTCCTTCGCAATAGTAAAATCATCAAATGTTTTGAACATTGAACGATCCTTGCACACATGCACCATTGCTCTAGAATCTAGCCACCATCCCATATTCATCGAAGTCATGTTGACTTAGGATATCATAGTAACTAGATTTTCTTCAGTCAGCATATTTGCAGTGGGTTTGTCAACTTTCTTTCGATAGCGAAATTCCCTTGAAAAATGCCCTGGTCTTCCACAGATGAATAAATCTCCTTTCTTCTTGGAAGGATTTAATTTCTTCTTAAATTGTTGACTCTTCTTCTTGACATGTAAGGAAGTATTTTGTTGTTTCTTTCCCTCAACAATATTAACCTTGGTATCAAATTGCGAAGCCATACCCACATCTCTCAACATGGATTCTTCTTCAATATGAAGAATTTTTTTCAATTGATCCAAGGAAATATCATCACTTTTCCTAATAAGTGACTTACCGAAATCTTTCCACATAGGAGGCAATTTAGCAATAATTTCACCCACTTGAATTTTTTTTGGTATATTAATCTTAAGGGAAAGAATTTTATTTTCTATAACTTGAAGCTCGTGAATTTTCTCCAACATGGTCTTGTTATCAACCATCTTATAATTTAGATACTTTGTAATAAGAAATTTATTGGTACCTTCTTCCTCCGCTCTATACTTGAATTCGAGTGCATCCCAAATCTCTCAAGCGGTCTTCATTTGGTGGAAGTAGTCGTAAAGACGATTTTACAACGTATTGAGAATGTGTCCTCAACACAAGACTTCATCATAGTCACATTTCTTCCTCATTTCCTGAATGTGCTCGACTTGAGTCATGTCAATGGGTGGACCGTCAGCATTTGAAATGGGCTCATCGGGTATGGGAGGAAGATTTGGTTCTAGAATGTATGAAATCTTCAACACTATCAGAAGATATTTCATATTGTCTTGCCACCGGGAAAAGTTGTTTCCATATAAATGGTCAAGTTTGACCATATCTTGGTTCATGAGTTTGAGAGATTCAGAATCCATCTTGAAGGTTCTTCCTTTTCAAACCCTTTTGATTGTTAGAAAAATAAGTTGGCAGAAAAGAAGACGGATAGAACCTTGATGTGTGAATCGGGTTCACTGTCCAAAAGGGTTTGATCCACCCCCACAATGATGGTGTAGGGTTCTCAGTGGAAGTATCCATCGAGGATTTAACTAAGGTTTCGGAAAAAATCAGACACTAATTCTCGATTACCCCGCTGCACGATTTTGGGAGGATTCTAGAGAATTACTTGGATTGAATAATAATGAAAGCAATCTCAGCATCGCTAATTTATAGACTCGAAATGATGGAAGTTACACTGGTTCATTCTAACCATTTCAGAAGAGAAGCACCCATTCAGGTTTTGAAAAAACGAATCCCAACGGTTACGACTAATTGAGTAATTAGTCATTTTAATAAAATATTTATTTTATTTTTTTTTTGTTTTTTTTGTTTATATATATATATATAACAAAACATTTACTAAATATATATTTAAAAAAACAATTTAAAAGCATTTTGACAAATATATATTTTATTAATAGACCAAATCCCAAAGCTCCCTTAAATAGGAGATGAGCTATGGGATTCTATTTATACTTTTCAATGTGGGATTCCAACTTTTTAAAAACACCTCATCAATCCAAGTGAGGAGTTTTTTGACCTATCAAAACACTCCTATTTATATTTGTTGAGTAAAAATATAATAAAACATAGGGATGAAGAAGTTTCTGCACCTATCAAAGAGGTGTTTTGAGCTTTCATTTCTCACTGAGGCATTGAGAAGAACAAAAAATTATCCTCTCCATTAATTCACGGATGTACCTTAGTGGTTACGCCTTTGAGAGGTCTCGCGAGAGGTATCATGATTGAGTATATTACAGTGAAATATATTTTCTTTATTTCATTGTATCTCCCTCCCCAAATTGTTGTAATATCCTCTACATGTCATGGACAGATGTTGAAAATATCATGTTCCACCTAAACATTGAAAGACCAAGAGTTTAAGTGTAATTTGACCTATAAAAGTACCATGGATATGATTGTGGTGTTGGTCTACATAACGATTGACATCATGACCAATAAAAATTGCAGATTACTTGATTAAACATCGAAACTAGAAAAGGATTTATTTGAACTTGTAATTTTTTTATTCTCTGATGATCCAATTGATTTATTCTTATCGTATTGTCATTGTGATGCAAGATTAAAGTACATAATCTCTCAAATGGTGGTCCATATGTGCACCACAATATCTGAAAATCGTCGTAGAATCATCGGGTGCGACACTAGTCGATCCTGATCATTAGCGTCATTCGTGGTTGATCGTAGTAGAATTTTTATATGAGGATGAAGAACTCTTGATGATCTCTCAATGATTTGAGAGGGGAGGAGAAGATAACACTATATCCCTTTGATCCATCTCTAGGGCTTGAAACACCTCCTTGATCCATCTGTTGTGTTCAATAAGAATGTTTTGAAAAATTATATAATTAGATATTTATTATGGGTTTTAAAGTTGACAATTTTCGCACAAACCGCTTTCTTATTACTTAATTATTAGTTAACCCAAGTCTAATAATAATAACACAAATATTATTATTAATCACTTGACATGTGGACCACTTTAAGAATATAAATAAATATCATTTACATCATTTTTAAACCTGACCATTAAACTCAATTCACTTATTCTCATCCACATTTATCGAGTCTTGAATAATGACTATTTAATCAATAAATATCACTATATTATTCATCGAGAAATATAATAAATATAATATCTGTCAAACCATGAAAATAAATATTTATTATTATTATTTAACTCATTTATTTTTTAGAATAACTTATGATTAAATCATGATGATCTATAAAAACCCGAATAAATATTATTTATTATGACTTGTTAAATTCAATACTGAATTTAATTTAGATTGTGGATACACTTAGTGTGCGGCATTCTAGGTTCCTTTCTCTGTAGGATTATACAAAACCGACTAAAGTCTAAGGTTAACATCTACCAACACACTAAGACATCCATGGATAAAGTAGTCAATGCCATTATGAAATAAAACCTTATATGAATGATTACTATGTAATATAATACATTTATCATGATATATTTAATCAAATATGTAACGCCCCGACCCCAGCTACCCAGAGTCGGTGCATTACTTCGTAACATTGGCATGATCACAAAATATCAAGTCTCGAAAGACCGATTAGTTTAGTAGCCTTGGAAATACTAGATACATTCGTAAACGTTACATTACATCATAAAGTGAAAAACTACAATAACAAAGTCTCCATAGTCCACACTCATATCCTCTTCTTTCTATCCCTGCAGGTTATTCATAAAATACTTCTTCACGTCCTGGAAAATATTAAAACATTGAAAGGGGTGAGCTCAGACGCTCAGTAAGGTTAACAATATAGCGGAAGCTTTCATAAATAAACATTAACAATTAAGTCAATGTATAAATAAAACAAAATCCTTTTAAACATGAACTTCAACATAATATGGAAAAAGTAAAATGAGATAATGCCATTCACTTCTTCACATGGATATTCTACTGGTCGAATAATCACATGCAATAACAATAACCACTTTCATAATGAGGGAATGTATAATGCCAGACATTCTGAAACACTTTGTCAAGGCCTCGGCCAAGACGTATAAAATGATTAAGGCCTCAGCCAAAACCATAAATCAAATTGGGAAAGGGCCTCGGCCAATTCCACGTCTAGTTGTCTCATGAGACCTACCGATGCATCGAGGAGCTATAGCGGGCTCCACCCGTCACTTATTAAGTCCAATACATTCCTCATATGAATAGGTTTAAACATATCATAAACCATAACATAATCATATCACATAAAACATGCATAAAGGAAACATAACATTTCCACATTTCAATCACAAGATATCAATACAACACATTGATATAATAAAAACGCTTTCAAAACCATTTTCAATACCAAAATAAAAGAAAGTTAAAACTTTGTATTTATTTTTCATTAAAAAAATGATGGCTTGTAGAGGAAGCCGAAACTCAAATAATGGTCACGGCGGTGGAGAAGTAGTTGTCGCCGCATAAGTACGGAAAGAAAAACATTCCCTTTTGTCGTTTAGAAAAACGCTTCGTATAAAAAAGATTCCTTTTGAATAAACGTAAAAGTCAAATGGGTTTATACACCGTATAAAAGAAAGTTGTGTATAAAACCAAATATGCCTCAATGAAAGAGGATTGAGACGAAGTCCTTAAAAAGATCATTTTTTTAAATAAAGTACATCTATAATGTGTATTCACTATAAGTACACATAAATAATGTAAAAATACAAGATAATACAAAATAATATCATGACATAATTTTAAAGTAGGAGATTAACCCAAAGAATGGAAGTTGGGTTAAGAAATTCCCTTACCTCGTGTCTGACTTGACTCAACCGTTCTTTAACCTCCTGAATAATAAACTAGAGTTAATATACACCTTATTAAGAACCATTTTCAATTTTATTATCCTTATTATATCACTTATTACAATGATATGAACATTATGTAATTATTTAAGTTAATAACGGTCGTTTTGTCGATGTTTGGTACTTGAGTCAACAATAAACTTCTTATAATTACAAGTTGTTTATGTGGTAGAATATCCATTATCTCCAGAATTATATTCATTATTTATATGTCATATATATCTTATATATCCAGTATATACATTCATTTATAATTTTACGTAACATTTAGAGGTAAGAAATGAAATGCACCGTTCATGGAGACGGTAAGCCGTACGTACGCATGAACGCTAATTTCATTTCAATTTCATATTTAATGGAACGAAATAATAATGATATAAATGTATAATATAATTCCAGTATAATATAGTGTATAATACCATTTACTCCATCCTTTATACATCCCACATATTGCATTAACGATTCAAATCACTTTGAGGGGGCGGTAGTCCGCACTTCCTAAAATGAAATTATCGCGTTTTACCCATAATGGAAATCATAAAGTATGCCATAAATGAGAAATAAAGAAGCATAAGTAAAACATAAACATATTATATATCATATATAAAAATAGTGACATCTTAATGTCCACCTTTGAAGGTGTTATATGAGTGTTGAACAATCATCGTTTCGTGAGGCAGAAATTTTCCATCCACAGAAACCGTATGTTCTTTAACCATTAGATGTAGGTGTGTGTAAGTGTAGCTCTAATCCTTCTTATAAAAACATCCTAGTATATTTAGGATACTGGTGTTGTTACAAAAGAAATTAATAAAAAGATTTTAGGGGGTTGGAGAAGAAAAATAAAACAAAACAACATTAGAGAAGACATTACCTCAAAATCGGGTAACTCTTTTTGATTTGAGCCAAAGGCTTCCTTGGGAAGAGTTCTGCCCAAAGTGAGGCTTCTAGGAGTAAGAGAGGGATGTTGGGAGAGTATTTGGGCAGAGGTTGGCCGAGCCAAATGGCTTGAAGGTGTGAATAAGGTGGGAGAGGTGGGGGCCTTTTATAAGTGGAGAGGAGGGGATCTTTTGGAAAGATTGAAATGTTACATTATTACACAATGCTTTTCGGATTCTAAAGGTCCCACACTTATATAATTAGTGGATAAGGTGATAAGGGTTCGAAATATCCTCATACAATAGTCTTTGGACAAGTGTAAGCCTTGGATTTTTCATTATCTTCTCATTTTATTTAAATCATTAAATAATGAGGTCATCGCTGCATCATAATGATGTCATAAATAATTTAATTTATTTAATGTCTAAAAATTATAAAAAAAATACAATGATGCAGGAAATATTTTTATCTTTCTAATGAATATTTATAGTCAAAATTTGGACTTGTGTAACCCCACTTAAAGTCTGTTTTAGTAAAACAACTCATGTTTGTGTCAATTTAATTTTAACATTAAATAAATATATATTAATGTCATTTTCCAACCAAAGTGGCTCCATGGGGTCCCCAAGTTGACCCATGGGTTGTCTTGGTCGTCCATGACTCATCCAATAGGAGTAGGACAAGTGTCAAGCTCATATCATATTATTAAAACATTGTTTTTACCTTAAACTACACTAATTACCTCTAATCGCGATTAAGAACTTAAAAGTTACTATTCACCAAAAAATTATTTTAATCTCATTGAACCACATATTACTTCTTAATGACAACCATGTATGTCAGATTTTTGAAAATCAAATCACAGAAGTGGTAATATTTCATTTAAACGAAAAATCAGTTATTTAACTACCACTTAGTGGTTTCACTATTCATAAAAAATTGATGTTTTTCAGAACAATGCCAAAATTTCACCCTAAGCTATAATTGATATTACGAATTCAAAAATGATGTCTATTTTACAAAATTCCAATCATATAAGTTGCATTAATTAATTTTATAATTAATTCCCGTTGTCACAACAAATAGCGTGTTTTTAAGAAATAATTTATATCAAAAGATTGACAATTGTTTATGTCCAATTTTAATGTTAAATTAATTCTAATGACCACCATTGGATAAAATAGTAAAAATATATTCTAATTATACTTTAAAATCACTAAATAGTATAATTTATCACTATAAATTATTTTGATTAAAAAAGTTGTTTTTAAGTAATTTTCACTATTCATAAAAATTTAGAAGTTCTCAGAAAAATACCAAAAATTCAACATAGGCTAATTTTGATATTACGAATACAAAAATGAAGTCCATTTTGAAATATAAAATTTCTATAATTTTAAAAAGTGGTTATTACTATTCATAACGGCTACTTTGATTAGTCGTGGTGTTTTAGAACTCGAAGTTGCGTACAATGCAAGCTATTGCATTATTGGATGAGAAGCGTATCATGGAAGCTCGGGGTGTTACATTCTCCCCTCCTTCAATAAATTGCGTCCTCGCAATTTGAAAATTTTCTTTGAAAATAAAAGATTGAAAAGAGAAAATACCTTTGTGGAAAACCCACATCGGAAATAAGATTAATAAAACTTTGCCTTAATAAGAGGGAAAGGGAAATGAAAAAGTCACCACCCAATTATGATCTCGATTAGGAGAACATTGGTGGCAATTAGAGACATATAATTGGAGGGAAAACATAAATATTTGTAGGGAGTGATTGAGGTCATCAATCACAATCAACTGTCAAATTGAGGGCCTCAAAGCCTTCAATCTATGTTGATTTAAAATATCATCAGTTCCACAAGACATAAGGTATTAGGATAACACATTTTTTGTTTTAATATCCCTTTACTAAAGTTTAAGAATTAATTTATTCATTGAATAAGAGATAGGTATAAATATATTTATGGTTGACAATTAGAGTTTCAACCTTCAACTCATCTTTCACTCAAAAAGATAATAAAACTCAAATATATTATACTTATCCTAATTGTATAAGGTTACAAATGTTAACACATACCATTTAGATTAGTAAAATTATTTTGTAATAACCAGGGACTTCCTGTAGGCTAGTGGTAGGAAATAAAGGCCTGTCGCACTATGGTTGTGGGTTCGATTCCTATAGCTTTGTCCGACGCGACGGTTATGCCCCACCCTGCAGGTTGTCCTTTTCTTAAAACTATAGTATTATAATATTCCAAAAATAATCTTCATGAATTTTTTAACCTTTAACAATACTATCCAAAGATCAACTTAATCCATTCAAACCTTTATAGTTATCCAAAATACCTCCGTCCAGACTTTCTCTAAAGGGTCGTTAAATTCCAAAATCAATTGTAACATCAGATTCCCCAAACAATGTAAAGTTTCTCTTATTGTCACATACTAAAAATATGATTACCTTAATCATATTAAAACCTTAATGAAATCAAAAGTACTGCAGTACAATCCTTATATATATATATCACATTATTCTAATAACCAGAATATAATCCATGAGTCCAAAAGCACCAATACATTAGTTATTCTGCTTCAACTGTAGTAACAGCATAAGATTGTCCTTGATCCCTTGGCCTTTTCTGAGGTAAGTTTCCCTGACGCTTAGGACATTCATTTGCATAATGCCCCATTTCCCTACAATTGTAGCATTCAACTTTGACAGCCTCTTTCTTTCCCTTGCAATCACGAGCCTGGTGACCCTTTTCTCCACATTTATAACAAACTCCCATTCCTTTTAGGCACGTACCAGGGTGATTCTTCCCACAATTATCACATAATGGAAAATCCTTCTTTCCCTTTTTCCCTTTATCTGTCTCTTGTTCCCCCGTTCTCTTCTTCTCTTGCTTTACTTTGTTGTCATAAGACTTAGAGAATTCCTTTTCTGTCTTGATAGCACACGAGACAATATCTTCGTATGATGAGAAGGATTGTGATACTAAAGCTCGACGGAGAAATGATTTTAACCCATCAAAGAAACGATCAATCTTACTCCTTGGGTTACGTATATAATCGGCAGTATGCCTCGCTAACCTTGTAAAGTTAGCCTCATACTTTGCGACATTCTCATCCTCCTTCTGCCTCAGACTCAGAAATTGCCTTTCCATATCTGCTCGATGGTCACGAGGAAAGTATTTTTCTAAGAAAAGCTCTTTGAACTCACTCCATTCCATATTTGATACGTCATCATCTTCCTTTGTGTTTTGAATCAGCGACCACCACTGATCGGCATCTCCAGTGAGGCGGTAAACTGCCATGACAACCTTCTCCCTTTCACTACTCCCAAGGCATGGAATATTTTCTCTAAGGAATTTATCCATTGCTCAGCTACTATAGGATTTGTACTCCCATTGAAGGTTGGTGGTTGTTGCCTCATGAAACGGTCTAGCATTGATCCTCCACGTTGCGGATCAGGGTGCTCCATACGAGTAAGGTTAGTATTCATAACCTGAGTGAGTTGTCCCAGTATGGTAATAAGTTGATCAGTACCAGTTGTATCTCCAGATCCACAATAATTATCTTGAGCAGGAGGGAAATTCCTACATGGAGTGCGTGTATTGATACAGTTTCCATTCCTTCCACTAGGCGCCATTTCTAAATAATGGCATAAACTAGATTAGTTTATGAATCAAAATACATAATTCCATACTTGTAAAACACTTTACATAAATTGAACTATTTATGGATATAATCCATAATCATAAAAAGAAATGTTTTCTTTGAGGAAGTATATACTCATAACCATTCATAGTGGTTTGTAAATAAAATGAGAATTATCCTAAGCATATCCCCCGGGAGTGTCGTAACCAAGAGTGCAGCAAGGCCCATTGTCGTGCACCAGTTCCCGTTCGAGTCTAGCTCAAAGCGGTGTTTTCGGGTTTTACCCCTAGGTACATCTGTGCCAGAGCCGCCTCTACCTGCTCGTATCCAGACAGGGATGTATTGATCAGAAAACTCACAAAATCTCTACAATACCATAATTCTAGGAAGTTCTTCTATACTAATCCTCAAAGTTCATCTTAGGTCTACGTGATCTAATCAGTGTTCATCTAAATCTAGCTTCCAAGGTTAGTACTAAACTGCCTCTGATACCAACTGTAACGCCCCGACCCCAGCTACCCAGAGTCGGTGCATTACTTCATAACATTGGCATGATCACAAAAGATCAAGTCTCGAAAGACCGATTAGTTTAGTAGCCTTGGAAACACTAGATACATTCGTAAACGTTACATTACATCATAAAGTGAAAAACTACAATAACAAAGTCTCCATAGTCCACACTCATATCCTCTTCTGTCTATCCCTGCAGGTTATTCATAAAATACTTCTTCACGTCCTGGAAAATATTAAAACATTGAAAGGGGTGAGCTCAGATGCTCAGTAAGGGTAACAATATAGCGGAAGCTTTCATAAATAAACATTAACAATTAAGGCAATGTATAAATAAAACAAAAGCCTTTTAAACATGAACTTCAACATAATATGGAAAAAGTAAAATGAGATAATGCCATTCACTTCTTCACATGGATATTCTACTGGTCGAATAATCACATGCAATAACAATAACCACTTTCATAATGAGGGAATGTATAATGCCAGACATTCTGAAACACTTTGTCAAGGCCTCGGCCAAGACGTCTAAAATGATTAAGGCCTCGGTCAAAACCATAAATAAAAATTGGGAAAGGGCCTCGGCCAATTCCACGTCTAGTTGTCTCATGAGACCTACCGATGCATCGAGGAGCTATAGCGGGCTCCACCCATCACTTATTAAGTCCAATACATTCCTCATATGAATAGGTTTAAACATATCATAAACCATAACATAATCATATCACATAAAACATGCATAAAGGAAACATAACATTTCCACATTTCAATCAAAAGATATCAATACAACACATTGATATAATAAAAACGCTTTCAAAACCATTTTCAATACCAAAATAAAAGAAAGTTAAAACTTTGTATTTATTTTTCATTAAAAAAATGATGGCTTGTAGAGGAAGCCGAAACTCAAATAATGGTCACGGCAGCGAAGAAGTCGTTGTCGCCGCATAAGTACGGAAAGAAAAACATTCCCTTTTGTCGTTTAGAAAAACGCTTCGTATAAAAAAGATTCCTTTTGAATAAACGTAAAAGTCAAAGGGGTTTATACACCGTATAAAAGAAAGTTGTGTATAAAACCAAATATGCCTCAATGAAAGAGGATTGAGACGAAGTCCTTAAAAAGATCATTTTTTTAAATAAAGTACATCTATAATGTGTATTCACTATAAGTACACATAAATAATGTAAAAATACAAGATAATACAAAATAATATCATGACATAATTTGAAAGTAGGAGATTAACCCAAAGAATGGAAGTTGGGTTAAGAAATTCCCTTACCTCGTGTCTGACTTGACTCAACCGTTCTTTAACCTCCTGAATAATAAACTAGAGTTAATATACACCTTATTAAGAACCATTTTCAATTTTATTATCCTTATTATATCACTTATTACAATGATATGAACATTATGTAATTATTTAAGTTAATAACGGTCGTTTTGTCGATGTTTGGTACTTGAGTCAACAATAAACTTCTTATAATTACAAGTTGTTTATGTGGTAGAATATCCATTATCTCCATAATTATATTCATTATTTAGATGTCATATATATCTTATATATCCAGTATATACATTCATTTATAATTTTACGTAACATTTAGAGGTAAGAAATGAAATGCACCGTTCATGGAGACGGTAAGCCGTACGTACGCATGAACGCTACTTTCATTTAAATTTCATATTTAATGGAACGAAATAATAATGATATAAATGTATAATATAATTCCAGTATAATATAGTGTATAATACCATTTACTCCATCCTTTATACATCCCACATATGGCATTAACGATTCAAATCACTTTGAGGGGGCGGTAGTCCGCACTTCCTAAAATGAAATTATCGCGTTTTACCCATAATGGAAATCATAAAGTATGCCATAAATGAGAAATAAAGAAGCATAAGTAAAACATAAACATATTATATATCATATATAAAAATAGTTACATCTTAATGGCCACCTTTGAAGGTGTTATATGAGTGTTGAACAATCATCGTTTCGTGAGGCAGAAATTTGCCATCCACAGAAACCGTATGTTCTTTAACCATTAGATGTAGGTGTGTGTAAGTGTAGCTCTAATCCTTCTTATAACAACATCCTAGTATATTTAGGATACTGGTGTTGTTACAAAATAAATGAATAAAAAGATTTTAGGGGGTTGGAGAAGAAAAATAAAACAAAACAACATTAGAGAAGACATTACCTCAAAATCGGGTAACTCTTTTTGATTTGAGCCAAAGGCTTCCTTGGGAAGAGTTCTGCCCAAAGTGAGGCTTCTAGGAGTAAGAGAGGGATGTTGGGAGAGTATTTGGGCAGAGGTTGGCTGAGCCAAATGGCTTGAAGGTGTGAATAAGGTGGGAGAGGTGGGGGCCTTTTATAAGTGGAGAGGAGGGGATCTTTTGGAAAGATTGAAATGTTACATTATTACACAATGCTTTTCGGATTCTAAAGGTCCCACACTTATATAATTCGTGGATAAGGTGATAAGGGTTCGAAATATCCTCATACAATAGTCTTTGGACAAGTGTAAGCCTTGGATTTTGCATTATCTTCTCATTTTATTTAAATCATTAAATAATGAGGTCATCGCTGCATCATAATGATGTCATAAATAATTTAATTTATTTAATGTCTAAAAATTATAAAAAAAATACAATGATGCAGGAAATATTTTTATCTTTCTAATGAATATTTATAGTCAAAATTTGGACTTGTGTAACCCCACTTAAAGTCTGTTTTAGTAAAACAACTCATGTTTGTGTCAATTTAATTTTAACATTAAATAAATATATATTAATGTCATTTTCCAACCAAAGTGGCTCCATGGGGTCCCCAAGTTGACCCATGGGTTGTCTTGGTCGTCCATGACTCATCCAATAGGAGTAGGACAAGTGTCAAGCTCATATCATATTATTAAAACATTGTTTTTACCTTAAACTACACTAATTACCTCTAATCGCGATTAAGAACTTAAAAGTTACTATTCACCAAAAAATTATTTTAATCTCATTGAACCACATTTTACTTCTTAATGAAAACCATGTATGTCAGATTTTTGAAAATCAAATCACAGAAGTGGTAATATTTCATTTAAACGAAAAATCAGTTATTTAACTACCACTTAGTGGTTTCACTATTCATAAAAAATTGATGTTTTTCAGAACAATGCCAAAATTTCACCCTAAGCTATAATTGATATTCCGAATTCAAAAATGATGTCTATTTTACAAAATTCCAATCATATAAGTTGCATTAATTAATTTTATAATTAATTCCCGCTGTCACAACAAATAGCGTGTTTTTAAGAAATAATTTATATCAAAAGATTGACAATTGTTTATGTCCAATTTTAATGTTAAATTAATTCTAATGACCACCATTGGATAAAATAGTAAAAATATATTCTAATTATACTTTAAAATCACTAAATAGTATAATTTATCACTATAAATTATTTTGATTAAAAAAGTTGTTTTTAAGTAATTTTCACTATTCATAAAAAATTAGAAGTTCTCAGAAAAATACCAAAAATTCAACATAGGCTAATTTCGATATTACGAATACAAAAATGAAGTCCATTTTGAAATATAAAATTTCTATAATTTTAAAAAGTGGTTATTACTATTCATAACGGCTACTTTGATTAGTCGTGGTGTTTTAGAACTCGAAGTTGCGTACAATGCAAGCTATTGCATTGTTGGATGAGAAGCGTATCATGGAAGCTCGGGGTGTTACATTCTCCCCTCCTTCAATAAATTGCGTCCTCGCAATTTGAAAATTTTCTTTGAAAATAAAAGATTGAAAAGAGAAAACACCTTTGTGGAAAACCCACATCGGAAATAAGATTAATAAAACTTTGCCTTAATAAGAGGGAAAGGGAAATGAAAAAGTCACCACCCAATTATGATCTCGATTAGGAGAACATTGGTGGCAATTAGAGACATATAATTGGAGGGAAAACATAAATATTTGTAGGGAGTGATTGAGGTCATCAATCACAATCAACTGTCAAATTGAGGGCCTCAAAGCCTTCAATCTATGTTGATTTAAAATATCATCAGTTCCACAAGACATAAGGTATTAGGATAACACATTTTTTGTTTTAATATCCCTTTACTAAAGTTTAAGAATTAATTTATTCATTGAATAAGAGATAGGTATAAATATATTTATGGTTGACAATTAGAGTTTCAACCTTCAACTCATCTTTCACTCAAAAAGATAATAAAACTCAAATATATTATACTTATCCTAATTGTATAAGGTTACAAATGTTAACACATACCATTTAGATTAGTAAAATTATTTTGTAATAACCAGGGACTTCCTGTAGGCTAGTGGTAGGAAATAAAGGCCTGTCGCACTATGGTTGTGGGTTCGATTCCTATAGCTTTGTCCGACGCGACGGTTATGCCCCACCCTGCAGGTTGTCCTTTTCTTAAAACTATAGTATTATAATATTCCAAAAATAATCTTCATGAATTTTTTAACCTTTAACAATACTATCCAAAGATCAACTTAATCCATTCAAACCTTTATAGTTATCCAAAATACCTCCGTCCAGACTTTCTCTAAAGGGTCGTTAAATTCCAAAATCAATTGTAACATCAGATTCCCCAAACAATGTAAAGTTTCTCTTATTGTCACATACTAAAAATATGATTACCTTAATCATATTAAAACCTTAATGAAATCAAAAGTACTGCAGTACAATCCTTATATATATATATCACATTATTCTAATAACCAGAATATAATCCATGAGTCCAAAAGCACCAATACATTAGTTATTCTGCTTCAACTGTAGTAACAGCATAAGATTGTCCTTGATCCCTTGGCCTTTTCTGAGGTAAGTTTCCCTGACGCTTAGGACATTCATTTGCATAATGCCCCATTTCCCTACAATTGTAGCATTCAACTTTGACAGCCTCTTTCTTTCCCTTGCAATCACGAGCCTGGTGACCCTTTTCTCCACATTTATAACAAACTCCCATTCCTTTTAGGCACGTACCAGGGTGATTCTTCCCACAATTATCACATAATGGAAAATCCTTCTTTCCCTTTTTCCCTTTATCTGTCTCTTGTTCCCCCGTTCTCTTCTTCTCTTGCTTTACTTTGTTGTCATAAGACTTAGAGAATTCCTTTTCTGTCTTGATAGCACACGAGACAATATCTTCGTATGATGAGAAGGATTGTGATACTAAAGCTCGACGGAGAAATGATTTTAACCCATCAAAGAAACGATCAATCTTACTCCTTGGGTTACGTATATAATCGGCAGTATTCCTCGCTAACCTTGTAAAGTTATCCTCATACTTTGCGACATTCTCATCCTCCTTCTGCCTCAGACTCAGAAATTGCCTTTCCATATCTGCTCGATGGTCACGAGGAAAGTATTTTTCTAAGAAAAGCTCTTTGAACTCACTCCATTCCATATTTGATACGTCATCATCTTCCTTTGTGTTTTGAATCAGCGACCACCACTGATCGGCATCTCCAGTGAGGCGGTAAACTGCCATGACAACCTTCTCCCTTTCACTACTCCCCAAGGCATGGAATATTTTCTCTAAGGAATTTATCCATTGCTCAGCTACTATAGGATTTGTACTCCCATTGAAGGTTGGTGGTTGTTGCCTCATTAAACGGTCTAGCATTGATCCTCCACGTTGCGGATCAGGGTGCTCCATACGAGTAAGGTTAGTATTCATAACCTGAGTGAGTTGTCCCAGTATGGTAATAAGTTGATCAGTACCAGTTGTATCTCCAGATCCACAATAATTATCTTGAGCAGGAGGGAAATCCCTACACGGAGTGCGTGTATTGATACAGTTTCCATTCCTTCCACTAGGCGCCATTTCTAAACAATGACATAAACTAGATTAGTTTATGAATCAAAATACATAATTCCATACTTGTAAAACACTTTACATAAATTGAACTATTTATGGATATAATCCATAATCATAAAAAGAAATGTTTTCTTTGAGGAAGTATATACTCATAACCATTCATAGTGGTTTGTAAATAAAATGAGAATTATCCTAAGCATATCCCCCGGGAGTGTCGTAACCAAGAGTGCAGCAAGGCCCGTTGTCGTGCACCAGTTCCCGTTCGAGTCTAGCTCAAAGCGGTGTTTTCGGGTTTTACCCCTAGGTACATCTGTGCCAGAGCCGCCTCTACCTGCTCGTATCCAGACAGGGATGTATTGCTCAGAAAACTCACAAAATCTCTACAATACCATAATTCTAGGAAGTTCTTCTATACTAATCCTCAAAGTTCATCTTAGGTCTACGTGATCTAATCAGTGTTCATCTAAATCTAGCTTCCAAGGTTAGTACTAAACTGCCTCTGATACCAACTGTAACGCCCCGACCCCAGCTACCCAGAGTCGGTGCATTACTTCATAACATTGGCATGATCACAAAAGATCAAGTCTCGAAAGACCGATTAGTTTAGTAGCCTTGGAAACACTAGATACATTCGTAAACGTTACATTACATCATAAAGTGAAAAACTACAATAACAAAGTCTCCATAGTCCACAATCATATCCTCTTCTGTCTATCCCTGCAGGTTATTCATAAAATACTTCTTCACGTCCTGGAAAATATTAAAACATTGAAAGGGGTGAGCTCAGATGCTCAGTAAGGGTAACAATATAGCAGAAGCTTTCATAAATAAACATTAACAATTAAGGCAATGTATAAATAAAACAAAAGCCTTTTAAACATGAACTTCAACATAATATGGAAAAAGTAAAATGAGATAATGCCATTCACTTCTTCACATGGATATTCTACTGGTCGAATAATCACATGCAATAACAATAACCACTTTCATAATGAGGGAATGTATAATGCCAGACATTCTGAAACACTTTGTCAAGGCCTCGGCCAAGACGTCTAAAATGATTAAGGCCTCGGTCAAAACCATAAATAAAAATTGGGAAAGGGCCTCGGCCAATTCCACGTCTATTTGTCTCATGAGACCTACCGATGCATCGAGGAGCTATAGCGGGCTCCACCCATCACTTATTAAGTCCAATACATTCCTCATATGAATAGGTTTAAACATATCATAAACCATAACATAATCATATCACATAAAACATGCATAAAGGAAACATAACATTTCCACATTTAAATCACAAGATATCAATACAACACATTGATATAATAAAAACGCTTTCAAAACCATTTTCAATACCAAAATAAAAGAAAGTTAAAACTTTGTATTTATTTTTCATTAAAAAAATGATGGCTTGTAGAGGAAGCCGAAACTCAAATAATGGTCACGGCAGCGAAGAAGTCGTTGTCGCCGCATAAGTACGGAAAGAAAAACATTCCCTTTTGTCGTTTAGCAAAACGCTTCGTATAAAAAAGATTCCTTTTGAATAAATGTAAAAGTCAAAGGGGTTTATACACCGTATAAAAGAAAGTTGTGTATAAAACCAAATATGCCTCAATGAAAGAGGATTGAGACGAAGTCCTTAAAAAGATCATTTTTTTAAATAAAGTACATCTATAATGTGTATTCACTATAAGTACACATAAATAATGTAAAAATACAAGATAATACAAAATAATATCATGACATAATTTGAAAGTAGGAGATTAACCCAAAGAATGGAAGTTGGGTTAAGAAATTCCCTTACCTCGTGTCTGACTTGACTCAACCGTTATTTAACCTCCTGAATAATAAACTAGAGTTAATATACACCTTATTAAGAACCATTTTCAATTTTATTATCCTTATTATATCACTTATTACAATGATATGAACATTATGTAATTATTTAAGTTAATAACGGTCGTTTTGTCGATGTTTGGTACTTGAGTCAACAATAAACTTCTTATAATTACAAGTTGTTTATGTGGTAGAATATCCATTATCTCCATAATTATATTCATTATTTAGATGTCATATATATCTTATATATCCATTATATACATTCATTTATAATTTTACGTAACATTTAGAGGTAAGAAATGAAATGCACCGTTCATGGAGACGGTAAGCCGTACGTACGCATGAACGCTACTTTCATTTCAATTTCATATTTAATGGAACGAAATAATAATGATATAAATGTATAATATAATTCCAGTATAATATAGTGTATAATACCATTTACTCCATCCTTTATACATCCCACATATGGCATTAACGATTCAAATCACTTTGAGGGGGCGGTAGTCCGCACTTCCTAAAATGAAATTATCGCGTTTTACCCATAATGGAAATCATAAAGTATGCCATAAATGAGAAATAAAGAAGCATAAGTAAAACATAAACATATTATATATCATATATAAAAATAGTTACATCTTAATGGCCACCTTTGAAGGTGTTATATGAGTGTTGAACAATCATCGTTTCGTGAGGCAGAAATTTGCCATCCACAGAAACCGTATGTTCTTTAACCATTAGATGTAGGTGTGTGTAAGTGTAGCTCGAATCCTTCTTATAACAACATACTAGTATATTGAGGATACTGTTTTTGTTACAAAAGAAATGAATAAAAAGAGTTTAGGGGGTTGGAGAAGAAAAATAAAACAAAACAACATTAGAGAAGACATTACCTCAAAATCGGGTAACTCTTTTTGATTTGAGCCAAAGGCTTCCTTGGGAAGAGTTCTGCCCAAAGTGAGGCTTCTAGGAGTAAGAGAGGGATGTTGGGAGAGTATTTGGGCAGAGGTTGGCCGATCAAAATGGCTTGAAGGTGTGAATAAGGTGGGAGAGGTGGGGGCCTTTTATAAGTGGAGAGGAGGGGCTCTTTTGGAAAGATTGAAATGTTACATTATTACACAATGCTTTTCGGATTCTAAAGGTCCCACACTTATATAATTCGTGGATAAGGTGATAAGGGTTCGAAATATCCTCATCCAATAGGCTTTGGACAAGTGTAAGCCTTGGATTTTTCATTATATTCTCATTTTATTTAAATCATTAAATAATGAGGTCATCGCTGCATCATAATGATGTCATAAATAATTTAATTTATTTAATGTCTAAAAATTATAAAAAAAATACAATGATGTAGGAAATATTTTTATCTTTCTAATGAATATTTATAGTCAAAATTTGGACTTGTGTAACCCCACTTAAAGTCTGTTTTAGTAAAACAACTCATGTTTGTGTCAATTTAATTTTAACATTAAATAAATATATATTAATGTCATTTTCCAACCAAAGTGGCTCCATGGGGTCCCCAAGTTGACCCATGGGTTTTCTTGGTCGTCCATGACTCATCCAATAGGAGTAGTACAAGTGTCAAGCTCATATCATATTATTAAAACATTGTTTTTACCTTAAACTACACTAATTACCTCTAATCGCGATTAAGAACTTAAAAGTTACTATTCACCAAAAAATTATTTTAATCTCATTGAACCACATTTTACTTCTTAATGACAACCATATATGTCAGATTTTTGAAAATCAAATCACAGAAGTGGTAATATTTCATTTAAACGAAAAATCAGTTATTTAACTACCACTTAGTGGTTTCACTATTCATCAAAAATTGATGTTTTTCAGAACAATGCCAAAATTTCACCCTAAGCTATAATTGATATTCCGAATTCAAAAATTATGTCTATTTTACAAAATTCCAATCATATAAGTTTCATTAATTAATTTTATAATTAATTCCCGCTGTCACAACAAATAGCGTGTTTTTAAGAAATAATTTATATCAAAAGATTGACAATTGTTTATGTCCAATTTTAATGTTAAATTAATTCTAATGACCACCATTGGATAAAATAGTAAAAATATATTCTAATTATACTTTAAAATCACTAAATAGTATAATTTATCACTAAAAATTATTTTTATTAAAAAAGTTGTTTTTAAGTAATTTTCACTATTCATAAAAAATTAGAAGTTCTCAGAAAAATACCAAAAATTCAACATAGGATAATTTCGATATTACGAATACAAAAATGAAGTCCATTTTTAAATATAAAATTTCTATAATTTTAAAAAGTGGTTATTACTATTCATAACGGTTACTTTGATTAGTCGTGGTGTTTTAGAACTCGAAGTTGCGTACAATGCAAGCTATTGCATTATTGGATGAGAAGCGTATCATTGAAGATCGGGGTGTTACAAAATAGGTTTCATGATTGTATCATCAACTTATGTGCCAAATTTTTTTTTCTTTGACTTTTTCGAAAATGAATTAGTCCACTGAACACGATGACCATAGATTTGTCCAGACATTTCCATTTCCATCAAAGGATCTGAGATATCAACTTTTTTCAATGGACAGAAGGGATAAAACCTTTCTTACATTATACATTAATGCGATATCAATCTTGACACACTTAATATATCCTACCTCACCGTGAGCATATGTTGACACGATTTTCATCAATACCTCAAAGTATGCGGCTTATGATATTCATTAATGTTAATCTTAAAATCCAAGGATCAATACACATGCCCGTGAATAGGAACATCCAATGACATAAAATATAAATTTCTCATTGGCAGGTTGTTTCTCATAACCTCTTTTCTTAGAAATTACCAATAGCTAACTCCATGAGAAAGCGTCTCAATGTATCACGAGCCTCATACCCCTAATAGCCTATATTGTATGTGTCCCGCCAAATAGTATCATCTGACCATAGAACATGAATTTAAGGAATACAATCATAGCATCTAAAGTATCTAATTACAACAAAGAATTTCTATGTACTTTCGACACAACATGTATCATTGGGAAAATATCACATGCTATGTTATGTAGAGGGACAATTATGACGTGATGAGAAATTTTTTCAATATTTAAGATAATGAATACATGTAATCATCAAAGACTCATAAGTTGTTTCTAGGGCACCAACTCCAACATCTGGTCCTGAGAAGGACAACGTTATTAGTCCGACCTCCGATGCAACATCCCGGGTTTTGGACAGGTTGAAATTTCTGAAGGAATTTGAGCCTTTCATTTGGTGGACAGACCAAATTGTAATTTGAGATTTGAAATTTAATTCCAAGATTTGGAACACTTTAAAGTATTTTTTATAAGGTTTATGACCCAAAAGGTGTCTCAGGAGTTCAAATGAGTTTCAGGAGTTTCGGGCTTTGAAAACTCATTTATGGAAGAAACAAAATAGGGCGCACGGTTGGTGCATTGTTAGGAGTAACCATGCAGCCTAACCATGTGGCACAATTTTTACTAGAACACAGTTTGTTAAAACCATGTGATGACTCCAAGGAACCATGAAAAATGGTGCAGAAATATATAGTTAGTCGCACGGTTGGCACACAGTTTATCTAACCATGTGCTGCAACCGTGCAAGATGGTGAGGCTCTTGGATAGTAAGCACACACGGGCTATATACTATTTTTCAAATCACACACCTTACCATGTGACGGGAGGGGGGGGGGGGGTTCCTTGGGGAAGTATCACCACATGGTTGGTGCACGGTTAACAAAACTACACGTCTCTTAAAAGGGCCGAAAAAACCATTTCCCCTACCTCCTTTATGTTTTCCTCTTCCTTTCTCTTTTCCATTTCACACACAACGCCCCTCCAGCTGCTGAGGCTCTCTATATCCCTCTTCTCTAGACATGGAGGTATCTCCTTCATCCGAAATCTTAATCGAGTGTTATAGTTCTCATTGGATCACCCTCATTTAGTCTTTCATTCCCCTTCCTTCCTTTCCCCATTTATCTTTTCATTTGGAATGCTATTTCCATGCGATTTCATATGCCCTATTTTCAGGGCGTTTGTTTATTCTTTTAATTTATCTTATTTTGGATTAAATCAAAGACTATTAATGGATGAGTGATCCTTATTAAGCATAAGGTAGGTGTTCTATATGTTTTTCCCTTAAAGTATTTCCATTTGTAAAATGCATCGTTGTGCCGCATGCCAGACTTCTTGCGCGTTGCTCTTAAAATATGTAATGCTTTAAATTGATCACCTAGACCTTGTTTAGACATGATTGATTCCCTTGCACAAGGTTATATGTTGACAACCTCAAAATAACCACCCCATGGGTGGGCTTGAACATATGCATTGGTGACCATTTTTTCTTATGAACAAAACACCACTAAGGTGTTATTGGATTTTTCTAAATTGATGAAGTGACCTAATGATCGTATTAATGTGAGAAGGAATTGTAAATTGGAATGTATCAAATACTCAAACCACATTAAATTATGAACTGTGCCCTTGGATAAAAAGGGTTTTGAATGAGAAATGAGACTCCTATGATTAGAATGCATCATCCATGACTATGAGTCCCTTGATGTTTGTTTAGGGTGACAACCTTGGTTGGAACCACCCATCAGGGTGCGTGATATTAAATGTTTTAAATGATCATGCTTTCCTATATAGACAAACACACTACTAAGGTGTCTTTTATTATCACTAATGATTAAATGACTAAATGGAGTTGTTTGGGTGGGGAGAATGGATTGGGTAGTATGCATGCCCCTTGATTATTCACACCTTAGTCTTGTGCCTTTTTCTTATATAAGAAATGCCTACTAAAAATTAAACACATTGATGTATGCCTTAGGTAGTTATAAATGAAATGATTAATATCATGTTTGATAATAAAATTGGCATGGATTTTTCTCATGGCCTATTTTTAATAATTAAATGTACACGCCTGCTTATGATATTGTACCTTGAATGATACCAGGGTTCCTTACACAGAATGCCTTGGATGGGCTCATAGGTTAAATGAGATTATGTACACCTTTAATGATACATGTATTCCTGATATAGAATGCCTTGGACCAGTTTATTGGTTTAATGATATTGGAAAAGTTTATATGTTGAATGGTATTATGTCACGCCTTGAGTGACACTTGGATTCCTAATATAGAATGTCTTGGATGTGCTCATAGGATGAATGAGATTATACTACACCTTGAGCGATACCTAGATTCCTGATATGGAATTCCTTGGATGAGTTCATAAGTTCGATGAATTTTTGGAAATCCATGAGCGATACATGGATTCAAGATAGAGAATGCCTTGTACAGACTCATAGGTGATGCAGAATCATATCATGCTCGATTACTAAATCTTTAATATCATTGTACATATAGAACCATATATTATTATCATTATATATGGATGACTTGGTTCACCTTGGGTCCCCATGATTTGTGTTACACATGGATTCCTAAGCTTATAGCCATGGGTCCTATTTCTTTTAGACTTAACTACCCCAGTGTATTTATAGAATGCTAAATGTTCAAGGATATTTCAGCTTAGGATGAAGAAGGTATGGTCGTCTAGGTGTCTTTGAGAAACCTAATCCTGACTTTATTGCATTTATTATTTACTATTTTATTTATTATACCTTCACAATGCTTTATTTTATACTCACAGACTGGATTTCATTAGATGCTATTTGTGGTGACCTACTAAGTTTATCTCACACATTGTTTAGGCTACTGTTTGGTACCTGGATAGATCTCATGAATATAGGTATGGATCAGGGCATGCACCCAACTTTGGATGATTGAACTTCTATACTAGGATGGAGTATGAGATTCAAGGACTAATCTTGTGCTCGCGATGCTAGTAGAGTTTAGATACTGGTTTTTTTTTGTTTTTTATATAACATGTATTGTATAGTATGTCTATTTACTTTTTTTGTACAAAATCTTGTCATCATAATTTGTATATAATTATGATTGTGGACTTTGGTCGGTTATTATGGTTGAGATGATTTACTTCTGATGAATTTATTTTATGTATTCTTACACTTATTTATTAATGATCCAAAGAGTATAATCTCCCCATTGTACCACATTTACACCCTTGATACTAGTTGGTAGCCTCTAGCATATAAGGAGGCACGCTTGAGGTCACGTGACCAACCAGCTCGAGACACCTTTTTAGTTTCTCATAGGACAAGGTGATACAAGTGGTATTATAGGGGTTTCTTTTTTATTTTCCTCATATTATTATTTTTTGTTGGTAGAAAGGAGATTAGAGATATATGGACACTTGGTAAATAGATCATGTATGGTTCTAGCCAACCCATGCACGGTGAAAAGATAAAGTTGCTTGGGATGAGACTATTGTTTGTGGTATTTTTTATCACAGTTGATTATTATTTCACCATGAGTGATTTGGTGAATTTCCAATTCTTATTGATTTATGAATTTATACCCTTGTCCTGATATAAAAAGGGAGTATTGTTACATACATCATTATATACATGTCGAGATTCACATTCTATGTATATTTCCTGCCATGTAGATTGCATTTCTTGACTAAATAATGCTTGTTGAATGCGCCCTATGTAATTATTAAGCATTCTTGTATATATACCATGATGTGTGACTATTTATCATGCTTATTTGTATACCCTACTTGGGTGATTTTTGCTATGTTTACCAGTATTCTCTGCCTATGTAGTAGATTATCATGCCTACTCTTATTCATTACTCTGTCATATCATGCCTTGTTATAAATATGGTATATGGTTGGTTATTAAAGTGTATGAATTAACAAAAATGGTGTAATCCCATATAGATTTATGGGGGAACCTTAATTAAATGATTATGACATGTTTTATCCATGAACCATTGGTTGCATGAGATGAAATGTTAGTGGTTGTGATTAAATGGGTTCCAAAAATAAATTTTATAAAGTGTGTGAGCCTTTATAAATTTAGGAATGGTGACTCATATAATTGAACCATCATATATGGAACTATTATATTTTGAGGTTTAAGGTAAAAATTTGGTTGTAGTTACATGAATGACAATTATAACTTATAAAGTCTAGTACCTTTATAACTTGGGAATGATAATGCATCTAACTGAACTATAATATATACATATATATATATATGTGTGTGTGTGTGTGTGTGTGTGCATAAATTATTATGCCTCTATAACTTAGGCATGATGACCCATATAATTGGATCCTTATATGCTTGGATCGACCCTTGTAGGTGAGTTTTAACATTTTATTATTATGAGATAAACCTACTAAGGGTGTTTTGAAAATTTGATAATTTAATAGTTATTGGGTTGCACTTAAATCGACCCAGGTTGGAATGACAGGGCCCTCATAGGTTGCCTTTATTCTTATTTTATTTAGTACTTAACTATATGGGGGTATATTTATGTTATATGAGATTATTATTTAAAGATTCATCATCCACTTATATGGGTTTTATATAAATGTATGGTGACATCTTACTGAACTGATACCCTTTAATTGATAAAGACCTATTATTTTCTTTTGAGATTTATTATTATGAGGCCCAGCTAATTAAAATTACAATTACAACCTAAAGAGTGTTTTACTCTATACCTTGTGAGTGATGTTTTATTTAACTAATCCATATATGTGAATTTATGGATAAATAAATGGGAAAAAGTAAATTAAGAGAATTTTCTTAAAATGCTGCATGGTGCCAGCAAAATAAAGTGATTAGTACAGTTTCCTTTATAATTGGTACTTGATATCCCTTATACATAAGTTTATTAAATGTTGAAATAAATGAAAATCGATTAAATTCCTTAAAAGGAAAACTTTTAGAGGTGTTTATAGCATGGAACCTCATGTAGGGGTTAGTTTTAAATTTTTCCTTAAGAGTTTCCTTGAATGGGAATATGAGCATTGCCTCATACCTCTAATAAAATTTTATTTTATATTGGACCTAATGGTTAGACGATAAGTCCTAGTAACATTTTTAGGCATGAACTTACTTGTTGATGCCTTGTGTATTCTAGGGGATATCCTAGTAGAGTTAGTACCCTCAGAAATTAAAACATTGGTAAATGCTTGTGAAGAGTTTTGGATGTGAGGTATCTTTCAGGTTCTATTTTTCTCGAGTGGGACTCGTAGTGATGAGAAGACACCTTCATATGTAGAAAAATGGTCATTCAGTAAGATGATCCTCATTAAGGGAGTGATCATAATGTAATGCTCTTGTTTAATGGGTTAGAAATTCCATGGGAATAGTCAACCATTTTGATGGTTGTGTGACCTTATTCCTTTTCTAATGGTGTAAGACTCAAGAGTAATCAGCCTGTTAATAGTTTCATGGATAACATGACTTTAAGTTTTTCCATGTGTATGATATCACATGCCAGGAATTTATAACATCCGTTATGCTGTTTCAATATAACAATAGCACCTGTTGTTACACATGGTGCCCATCAAATCTGGGTGTGATGCATTAAATTGTATGTAGTTGGGAGATAAAGTTGTGTAATGATATAAACCATGTGGTTTCATGATTTTATGGAAAGATCCATGAGTACCCAAAGGCTACGTTCATAGGTTACCTCCAAATTAGAGTGACCTATGTGTTGAGAACTTATTGCGAGTGTGTATATTTGAGCTGATAATTGAAAGTGGAGTTGTCCTAGTGATTCGAGATAACATTGTAAAATGATCGGGTGTAATAACACTGCCGATTTGGATTAGTTTTGTCTTTTATACTAGATGATGATGACGTGCATGAACACGAATTGGGATAAGTGTCACATGTGTATCTAAGGGAGAACCAATACTATCACTCTTGTAAGTAGATGCACTTTCCTTACTTTATTGTTTATGCTTGATATAAGTGTGTTGGGCATGTACAGGAACCACGTTTAGCGGTGATGGAACGTGTTCCATGGGATGAGTTCCTACTTCCAGTAAAATAACAATCAAGACACTCCTAATTTGGGGAGCGTCATGTCATCCATGAGGAGCGTGTTCTTCCAAGTAGAGGGAACATGACCATAAAGGACCATTTGAAAATGGTCAGAGTGAATTTTGGAAGCCAGTGAGATGGAAAGTTGAGTTAGTTTTGTTTTTGTGTGGCAACTGATTAATCTAGAATGCTGATGAGCAGCCAAGGATTGGCTAGAAATCAATGGTTTCAATATAATACTTACGGGCATAGCGACCTGGAGATTTAGGAAAATTAAATGAAGTCACCCTATACGGAGGGATAATTTGGTTTTAAATCGGGTGTTGTGAGATAGTTAACTCGTGTTTAATCCTGGACATGAATTGTCAAGATATGTGGTGACCAGGGTTTTTTAAATGCTTATTATAGCATGTTTTAAGGTGAGTGTGGATCGGGGATAACTATTCATGCCTATCAATGGAATTATGGTGTACTCCTAGTTTAAAGGTGAGCATGAACAATATATTGACATCATCCCAAGTACGATGAAATAGAATAAGCTATACATCGATATAAATAATTAAAACCAATTTATTTTTGATTAGAGGGATATAATCCTTGGGGGTTTTATTAAGGAATGATGTAAAGAGAGCCTTACGATGTGAATACCCACCATCTACTATTGTAGGGTAACCCTCACATGAGTACTGGACCAGTTAGACGGTCATCTCTATTTTCAAGTGCTTATATATAAAATAATGAATGATTAAAATTCTCGATGAATTCCATGAGATACTTTAGTTTTTTTATGTTTGACTATGGTAATATACTCAAATTTCTAGTCAAGCCTAGAATAACCTGAGTGGTAGATGGATTCTCAAGTAGGAATTCCATAGACAGACTCACAAACACCAACCGATTCCTTGATTCAATCACCGGGTGAGATACCACCTTAGGATCGGTCAATTGTTCTGATGTGTGGACATTTCAACTATGTACTGACATTTCACTCATAAACTCTAGATTATGGACTTCCTTGGATGAGTTCCTTGGACTCCATTAGTTGATATTGAGGTTAACTGGGACTTACAGTCAGGCTCAGTTGATGGTTATCTTATGAAGATCCATGGATGTTAGATCAGGAATGTGCTAGTGCTTATGTTATAGCACATTTTTTTAACAAGGACAAGTTCTGCTAGGAGACGTCACTGAAAGTTGGGTATAATCTTTGATGAGTGTGCTAAAGTTTAGTGTGGAGGTTGGTTGAGTATTTTCAAGGAAAACCCACTGTGACCTAGTTATACATAGTAGATTGGAATTCAACCATTTGATCAGATTATGAACCATTCAAAGAGTGTCACTAGGACTCCAAAGATGGTCTTGTTTATGAAATTCTGATGGTGGAAGTACCATGACTTAGAATTAGCTATTTAAATCTAGGACATATGGTGGGATGTGCCATAAGTCAATTGATGAAAGAGAAAATAATGTGATCATGTCTCAAGTTATACATTATTGAGTAAGTTCCATCTTAGCGTTTCATTGGTAGTTACAAGCATTGACTCGAGTTTTAGAAGCTAACACACCGTATGATTAAAATGACTCTTGGAGGAATATTGGACATTAATAAACTCAACGTGGATTTTTGAGTGGGAATTCATGATCCAAGTAGGTTGGGTTATGTTATTATTGTTCCCTAAGACTTCTCAGGTATGATAATTTCTAATTTTGGGAGATTGTAACGACCTGTGTTTTGGAATAGTTGGAATTTCCAAAGGAATTTGAGCCTTTCATTTGGTAGATAATCCAAAATGTAATTTGAGCATTAGAATATAATTCCAAGAGTTAAAAAACTATAGAGCGTTGTTTTTGGAAAAGGTTAAGTACATAAAGGTTTCTTGAAAGTTTAAATGGGTTTAGGAGTTTCAGGATTTGAAAACCCATTTCTAAGAGAAACAACAAAGGGTGTACGATTAGAGAAAAATTAGTGGTAACTGTGCAACCTAATCATGTGAACCAATTTCTACTATAACATGATTTTTTAAACCACGTGGTGGTTCTAGGGAACCATATAAAATGGTACAGAGGTGTATGGTTAGTTTCATAGTTTGTGCACAATTTTTCTAACTGTGCGCTACAAATGTGCGAGATAATGAGGCTCTTAGACAGTGAGCATGAACGTGTTGGACATATTTTGTCAAACCATGCACCTAGCCATGTGAGGGGGGTTTTCCCTTAGTGTAGTTACACCACAAGGTTGGCACACAATTAGACAAACCATGAAGCTAAATCGTACATATTTTAAAAGTTATGGAAAAGATTATTTTCCCCTTCCTGCTTTAATCTTTCAACCTTTATCTTTTCTATTTCACACACAACACCCCTCAGGTCACTTATGATATCCATATACCTCTTCTCTAGGATTGAAAGTATCTCCTTCATCTGACATCAAAATTAAGTGATGTTAGTCTAGTTGGATCGCCCTTAGTTAGTCTATTGTTCCTCTTCTTTCCTTTCTATATTTATCTTTCTATTTAAAATGCAATTTCCATGTGATCTCATATGACCCATTTTCATAAATTTCGTCTATTATTCTGATTTATATTGTTCTAGATCGAATCAAATATTGTTAATGAATGACTGAGACTTCATAATCAAGAGGTTGGTGGTCTATGTTTTTTTCCTTAAAGTCTTTCTATTTATAAAATGTGTTTTTTTGATACACACTGGACTTCCTGTGTGTTGCTCCTAAAATATGAAATGCTTTAAATTGATCACATAGACCATGTTTAGACATGTTTTATGCCCTTTTACAATGTTGGAGGTTTACAAACTCAACCAGAGCCACCCCATGGGTGGGATAAAACATATGCATTAGTGATTATTTATCCTTTTGACCAAAACACCTCTAAGGTATAATTGGATTATCCTAACTTAATGAAGTGATAAAATGACCAAATTGACTTGGTAAGGAATTGTAATTTTGAATACATAAAATACTTGGCCCACATTAAATTATAATGTAATTTGGATAAAAGAGTATTGAATGAGAAATGAGCCACCTATGATTAAAATGCATCGACCATGACTATGTGTCCCTTGTCTCCTATTTAGGGTGACAACCATGGTTGGAAACACTCATTAGGGTATATGATATTAATTTTTTAAATGATCATGCTTTCTTATGTAACCAAAAACCCTCTTAAAGTTTTTGGATTATCACTAATGATTAAAATACTAGATGGAGTTATTTTGGCAGTGAAAAAAAATTGGGTAGTATGCATGCCCCTTAATTATTCTCAGCTTAGGCTTATTCCATTTTCTTATTCAATTAATTCCTAGTGAAAATTAAATACATTGATTTATTCCTCAGGAAATTATAAAATAATTATTAATATCATGTTTGATTATAAAATTGGCATGGATATTTCAAATAGCCTTTGTTTAATAATTAATTGCACATTTATACTTATGATATTGTTCCTTGAGCGATACCTAGATTCATTACATGGAACGCATTGGATGAGCTCATAGGTTAAATGAGATTATGTACAACTTGAATGATACCTAGATTCCTGATACTAAATTCCTTGGATGGGTTCACAGGTGGAATGATATTATGTTACACCTTGAGTGACACTTGGATTCCTGATACAGAATGCCTTGGATGGGCTCATAGGATGAGTGATATTATACTACCCCTTGAATGATACCTAGATTCCTGATACGAAACACATTGTATGGGTTTATAGGTTTGATGAATTTATGGAAATTCATGAGAGTTACATTGATTCCTGATACGAAATTCCATGGAAGGGATCATTGGTGATGCATTACTATATGATGCATGGTTAATAATCTTTAATATAATAGTACATGTAAAACCATATATACTCATCATTATATATGGATGCCTTGGTTCACCATGGGTACCCATGAATAGTGTTACAGACAAATTCCTGAGCTTATATACAAGGGTTATAGTTCTTTCCTACTTCACTATACTGAGTGTATTTATAGAATGCTAAATGTTCAAAGATATTTCAGCTTAGGTTGAAGCAGGTATGGCCGGCCATGTATATTTGAGGAAACCGAGCTCGACTTAATTAAATTTATTATTTATTTATTTATTTATTATACATTCACACTAATTTATTTTATACTCATATATTGGATTGCATTAGATGCTATTGGTAGTGGCCTACTGAGTTTATCTCACACCCGATTTGGTCCATCATTTGGTACCCAGACATATCTCATGCATATAGGTATGGATTAGGGCATGCAACAAACTTTGGATGATTGACCTTTTGTACTAGGATAGAGTAAATATTCATCATGTGATAATAAAAATTGAGTACCAACTTGGGATATAAGTGTTTTTATTAGGTTTTAATAGAATACATAAAAATATGGGGTTGAAAATGTGTTGGATAGATGCGCAGACTGTGTGAATTTAACCTAACATAGAATTGATAACTAGAGACTCATATTTACTGGAGTGGAAAACAATTGGAAGGAAAATGAAAATTAACCAAACTCACCTAGATATCCTTATTGTTTATGGTAATTTCACACAAAACTGATTAATTTTAGGGGTTCATTATATGAACTTGGTAGTGAAAGAAAACCCATTTATATGTGATCTATCCTCGACAAAACTAACATGAGATATAAACAAAGAGCATAAATGTGAACACCTAGATTGCAGTAAGATCCATATTTAGTCTTTTATGGAGTATGATTGATGAAGATCACAAGAGTAGTAATTGAAAGCCTTCTACCCTTAAGAAGATTACATAAACCAAAGGATCCCAAAATTTTTCTTGAGAATTCGTAAATATAGAAGGGGTGATAGCATCTTCACCTAGTGATAAACTATGTTTCAGGAGGAAGGGAATAATCAAGATGCTTATGTTGAAATGATATAGAGAAACCCATTGGATGAAGTTGAAAAACCATTACCATTCCATAATGTACACCAGACCACAACCCTCATAGTTCAACCTCTGCGGTGATGTATTTAAGGGTTACAGGGGGCAGCGTGATTATGTACACGGATTTCACATGTATTTTTATGATTTTCAAACTTAGTTTTAATTAATTAATTTAACCATTTTTATATTTTTAGTTTATTTTTCTAGTTTTGTAGTAGTTTAGATATATTGATAATTTTTAGTTAATTTATATACTTATATTAGTGATTTAGTATTTTTATTAGTTATATTAATTTTATATATTATATTTAAAACTATATTAATATTATTAGTTTCTCTAATTTTAGTTTATTTTATTTTATTAATTTTTATTAGTATGTATATTTTAATTCTCTTTTTGTATTTTATTTTATTTCATTATTTTGTTGTATTAATAAAATATTATTTGTTATTAGTTTATTATTATATTTAATAGTATCATTATATTTAAATACATGTGAATTAATATATTATTATTATTATTATTATTTAACTTAATTAGATAATTAGTTTTTTTTATTTAAATTTAACTTTTTATTTTATTTTATTTTACTTTCCCCCTACCCCCTTGACCCGCTCCCCTCCCCTCTCTATTCCCACACCCCCACTTCCCCCTTTGACCTTTTCTCCCAATTTTTAATCAACTTATCCCCTCTCCCACATCACCCCTTACCCCTCTCATCTTCTCTCTCCAATCACCTTTTCCAACCCTCATATATCCCCACATCCCTTTCCCTCTCGGCTAGACCTGCCGCCCCATCTTCTCCCCTTCCCAGCCGCCGCTCCATCCTCACCCCTAGACCTACTCCCACTTCTCCCCCTACATGCCACACTCATCCATTCTCTCCCTTTATCCACTTATCCTCCCTACCCACTCCCCTCACATGCGGCCCCAACTTCTCCCCATCCTCCCATCTCTCACCCCCATAATCTCTCACCCGCCTAATCCCCATGCAACCCACCTAATTCCCCTCTCTCATGCCGCTGCTCCCCAACTGGCCTCCCTTTCTCTCCCGCTCCACTACCCATTTTCCCCCATTTGCCCCTCTTATCTAGTGCCTACCCAATCACCTGCCTCCACTCCCCTTTTCCCCAACACGTTCACAGGTACAAAAACTAGTACACCAGCCACAACGAGAAGCCCTCCTCGGTCAGAACCAACGACAAACCATCATCAGGAGCACAACAGAGGTTCAGACACATCATCGACGTGCAAAGAAATTTTCTTGGACTTCTAGATATTGAAGTTTCACGGAAAAAGCGAGAGATGATCGGATCATATTTTTAGTGACATGGTGGTTTGATTTGGGTGTGGCATTAACGAATGCACAGAGCAAAGTGATGATTATTATTTTTGCGATTGTTGAAGGTGTCTCTTGGTGATCAAAACAATGACATGAGCATGGTGATATCTTTTATTTATTATTTTATGTGTTGTGTCGTCGCGATGGTTGGGTAATTCTTTTTGTGTCGGAGTTGTGACGAAAGTGATGGTAATTGCGTGTCTTTAATTTATCATCATGTTTTATTTCCTTTTAAATTAATTTTAATTGGATGTTTATTTAATTAATTATATATGCGTTGAAATTAATTTTCATTTGGGCCCTGTACACATGCTTTGGTTCCCGTTCGTGTGATACCTAATAAGTAATCAAAAACGGGAGTTCATCCGGGAATTTATTTATTCGGAATTCGATCAAGCGCGCGAGTGAATTCTGAATAAATAAATATATTAATTGAAAAATTAATATTATGTGTGTGTGATTCTTCAAACTTGTGTGAGTGATACTGAATAAGGGATCTCATGTGAGAGAACCTGATGCAGGTAAATACTTCGAATTTGTGAGAAACAGGTCGTCGTATTTCACCAAGTGATCTAGTGCTATAATGACACGCTAATTATTCATTAGGTCAGAGAACTAAATGACATATAATTTGTGTAAACATTAGAATACTGTCTAATATCAGAGAATGAGACCAGATAATATTTTGATTAAATTTGGAATCAGTGATAATTGAATAAATAAATATTCAAATGTGGGAATTAAATAATTGACACTGCATGAACTTGAACGGACGTCACGACTCTAACACTTCCATCTCCTCCAGTTTCTTTCATAGCTTAATTCACTTAGATAGTTTTAGTCAATTTAAATAGTCATTTTTAAAATAGTCATTTAGTTTTTAGAACTTAGTTGTTAATCACACATGAATATCTCATTTGCCTAAATATTTTTCAAAAGGATATTTCCTAGTGTCTACTCACATTCTCTCTGTGGTTTGAACCTGCTCGCCACTTATACAGTAGTTTGTAGGTAAATAAATATTGAAAATTTGCACGCGTTGTGATGTGCATGCCACGTGACCTTGATCAGGGGTCCGAGGGAATTTGGAACTGACCCAAATTTGTTTGTGTGTGTGTGTGGGGGGGGGGGGGTTGTAGCAGTGCAGACTCATTATAGAAAATCTAAATGAAAAAATTGATAGGGCATTATAGTAGTGTGTACTTAAACATGGCATCGTAGAAGTATGTGATTGATGATACCAAATAGTTATCGTATCTTTAAAAACTTCTCAACCTCCAGTTACTATAGAACAGTGGACTTACTATGTGGATTGAAACTATAAAAACAAATGTTAAAATATCATCATGTTTCTTTATGATACCATTTTGAGCTAGGGTTTCATAATATGAGACTGTGCCATGTAATTCTACTCCCAAATTTTATTGAAGAGTTCTACCTCTCCATGGACATAGGGGTAATTCCCAAACCACATAAATATTTATCTCTAATGATCTTCTTCTTGTTTTTTTCTCCCTTTTACACTTATTTTGGAATCAACCGTTATTGGATCTCCTGATGTTTTCACAATAACTTGCATACAATCATCCATTCCCAATAAGATAAATCTTATCCCTCTATATAAACATCCTTGATAAATTTCATTTAATGAAATGTATCAACTATATTTAATGTATCAACATTTGTTCATTCTTGTTGGGATTTATTCATTGAATCCATTCAAGACAATTTACCCTTTTTTTATTTAGAAGACATAGATGATGATCTAACCATCGACTAAAATTATAAAAATGGTCATTCTATAATACTTCACCTTGGTACTCACAACTAGGACACAATATAACATTAAAAAAATGGTACACCATGCATTTCCTATCTCCAAAAAATAGTTACTCCTTGTACTCATCTTCAATACCCTCTTCTTCATATTCATATTCATCTTGGACCTATGATTTTGATTTGTTTAGATATTCATCCTTGCACTTGGTTTCTCTCTATCTCTTATTTTACACATCTAGGGATTCTCGTATTTGGTTTTCAACTTCTCTTCCTTCTCCACAAAGGGACACTTTTCAACATCGTCCATAGACCACCATTTATCTCTACCATATATTCCCATCAATGATATAGATTTGTTATTGGGGTGTTTTTATTTGAACTAATTTCTAAAATATTCTATAAAAATGAAAAACACATTGGCATGCCTCTTGGGATTTTTAGGGTCATTTTCTTACTTTTCCATCTCTACTATTGCCGCCTTTGGTGTAAAATATTTCTTCACAACCATCTTGTTATTGGTAGATTTTTTTCTCGATTTCACACCTTTCATGGTAGATACATGATGGATTAGTGGGTGAAAATGTATAGGTTTTCAGGTGAGAAGGAGAATGAGGGTGTGAAAGGGTGGGTTGGATATATATAGGTAGGGAGTGTTGATGCACTGAAAAGAGGGATGAAATGTGATGAAAATTGCCCCATTTAATCAATTAATAATGGATTATAATTGATAAAATCATGTAGGAAAATACATACATTTAAAGACACATGGGAAGATTCATGAACCAAAATCGTATGATTTTAGTGTATAATCAAAAATCTCCCACTTACACTAAAATCCCAAGTATTTTATTCCAAACTACACAACTTTTTATGAATCTATCCAAAACTATTTTGGATACGGTTTTATTAATCTCTCTTCATTTTGGAAAAAAAAACTTTTCCCAAAATTTAATCCTTATACAAAGGTTTAACTATGTGACCTTTTAGGCCTTAGTATCATTGAAAAAATATGAAATCCATATTTCATATATGTAATCAAATATAATATTCTAGAAAATAATTAGTGGTACTCAATCTATTAAGGGGGTCTGGTGTGATCTCTCTAAAAAAAATTCATATGTATATATAACCATGCCCCCCATAAGATATATCATTTACATCATATGTACACTTATATAATCCCTTTGACCATTAAATTGAGTGACCACTATACATAAAATTATTTTAATCTAATATACATAATCTCACCTTTTCTTGATTCTTAAAAAAAGACATACCAAATTGGTGAATACATCACATGTCATTTATCTAACAGATTAGTACATCATATTTCCTTAATCTAAATAACTATGCACCTCATATGAGATTTAACTAAGAATGACCATTCATTTCCTTAGTCTAATTAAATCTTGGTCCATATGTATTTACTTTTCATACAAGTGGACAAATCCTATCTTGGTTTCACTCCAATTAGCGACATGATCAACAACATACCCAACCAACCCCACATTATCTAAGTTCATATTTTGACTTGTGTAAGTAGGGAATCAAAGTATGAAAGTTATCATGATAGGTATCTCACTAACCTCAGGTAATAAAGATTGATAATAAGAACACATCTCTAAATATATCGATGACCATATAACATTCCATGAGATATACTTTAGCGAGTCAGTCTAAGTAATAAGTATCTACTTATTACCTCATGGATCTATTATTCATATCTCATATACAACCCTTTGTAATTATTATTAGAATATATTAAATATAATATTAACTTATCATCAAAACCTATAATACTTTGTAATAATCATTTATTAGGGAAAACTCAAAGTTTTATACTTTATGGGGATATTATCATTCGACTGTTCATGTTAAATGTATTGCAACACATATGAATGAATGATAAATAAAGGTTTAATTTATTATATAATAATAATAAATTGTAGAACCATTAAATTAATATATCAAGTATCAAATACCTATAGACATAACATTACCCTCATTATGTTTCTGTGGTAACAACTTTGTCAATGGATCTAAAAAATTATCATATATAGCCACCCAAATAATCATTAAATTTCCCTTCTCAATAATCTCCCCTAAAATATGGTATTTTTGAAGAATGTATTTAGTTCATTGGTGATACTAGCTTTCATTATCCTTGTTTATAACTCTATTTTTGTCACAGGAAATCTTGATCACCCCCTCAATGTTGGGAACCACTCCAAGTCCATAGATTAACTTTTTGATCTAAATAGATTCCTTCACAATATATGATGTAGCGATTTACTCTGCCTCTATTATTGTGTTAACTATGGTAGATTATTTGGAACTCTTACAAGTGATATATCCACTATTTAGTAAAAACACAAAATCATATTGTTAATTTATATCATCTTTATCAGATTAAGAACTCATATCTATGTAAACTTTTACACAGAGCCCATCTTCTCCTCCAAATACTAAGAAAATTTCTTTAGTCCTTATCAAGTACTTTAGGATGTTCTTCACAACAATATAGTGACCCTTAATAGTATTATATTGGTATCTTCTAGTAATTATGAGATCATATTCCAAATTAGGTTAGGTACACAATATGACATACATGTTATATCCATCCTTTCTAACTCTTTAGAAGGATATTGAATCTTCTTAAGATTCATGCCATGTAATATCGATAAAGAAAACTTCTTGAAGTTATCTATTCTAAACCAATTTACCACTTTACCAATTTATGTGTCCTAACCAAGTCTAATAAATCTTTTAGATCTATATTTATTGTTCCTAATACCTAGTATATAGGTTGCTTCACCCTTGTCTTTCATTAAGAATCATTTACTCATCCACATCTTCATAGAGTGAAGAATCAAGAAATCATTTATGATAAGTAGTATATAATCCACATAAAAAATAAAAAATAGAACTAATCTCACACTAACTCACTTATTTACATAAGAATCATCTGCGTTCTTTATGAAACCAAATTCTTTGACCACATCGTTAAACTATACATTCTAACTCTGATAGCTTGCTTTAATTTATAAATGGATCATTGCAACTTTCATAGCTTAGTAGTCTCATTTTGGACTTAAAAACCATCAGTATGTATCATATACACATCCTAAATTAAATTCCTATTAATGAAATAAATTTTTATATTCATATGATATATCTCATAATCAGAATGAGCTATTATAGCTAGAAAAACCTGAATGGAAATTATCATCACAAAAGTGAAAAGGTTTCTTCATAGTCAATACCATGATTTTTTTATAAACCTTTTCCACCCTACATGATTTATAGGTAGAAACTATACAATTCATGTCAGTTTTCTTGTGTAAAATTCATTTTCACCCTATAAGTCTCACCCCTTCAGGTGTATCCACCATGTTCTAAACTTGTTTAGTGTACATGGTGTCCATCTCATATTCCATGGATTTTACCTATTTATTATAATAGAAAATCTCAATGACCTCATGATAGATTATAGGATAATTTATTATTAATGTTACTTAATCATTATTATACATGATAAATTCGCACCTCTTAGGTTTTGGATGAATCCTACTAGACCTTTAAGGATATTGTGTAACTTGAGTTGGTTCTTGTTCCACAACTCTTTATGTAACTATATCAACCTATATCAGAAGAACATTTACTATTTATTGGTCTTGAACTTCTCCAAGTTAAACATTCTTCCCACTGACTAATTTATTCATGTGTTGTCTCTTAATAAAAACACCATCTTGATCCAAAAACACTTTGTGTTTAATAGGTTTTTAGAAATAATATCCCTTCATCTCTTTGGGATAACCAACATATAATCATTTTCTTGACTTAGGGACTAGTTTTTCAAAATCCAATCATCGTACGAGTGATTCACAACCTAAAACACTCATAAAATTCAAACTGAGATATTTCGCATACCATATCTCATATAGTGACTTTATGACTGCTATAGATGGAACATGATTTAGTATAAATATAGTACTCTCTAGAGATTAAATTGAGAATGAAATAAGAAGGTAAAATAGATTCATAATTGTCTAAAAAATTTCTAAAAGTGCATGATTCCTCCTATTAGACACACTATTCCATTATGGTGTTCTAGGTGGAGTTAGCTGTGAAACAATTATATAAGATATCAGATGATATATGGATTCTTATCTCAATTAGTCACCACCTATTTATGATTGTATAATCTTAAGACTCTTTACAAGTTTATTTTATGCTTAATTTTGAAAATATTTAAACTTTTCAAAAGTTTTATACTTGTGTTTCATCATAAACATATAACCATACTAGATTAATCCATCGATAAAGGTAATGAGGTGACTAAAACCAATAGTTGATCATGTGGTCATTAACCCACATACATCACTATGTATGCGATCAAATAGACCACTACCCATTTTAACCTTTCTCACAAATTGTTTCTTTTTCATTTTTTCCATTAAACAAGATTAAAAATTCTCAAATTATTCATAAAAAATTATTCCAATAGCCCATATTTATAGAGTCTTTAAATGTGTTTATCATTTATATTTCCAATGTGAAAATAAAAAAGGTTGGTGGGATTAGAATCAAAATTTACCTTCTTATTTAGAATTTCATAAAAAATATTATCCATATCTAGAGTGTATAAATCATTTATTATACTCCTAATTAACTCGTATAAAATATATTTTATATGAAAGAGTTATAATGTTGTTTCTTAAAATCCAATGCTATAAATGATTTTTTTACATTGTTTAATTTTTAACTCATGTAAAAAATCATTTTCAATTATATTTTACATTGGTTATATAATAAAAAACGTGAAAGATATATTTTTATGTCCATTAAAATATTAATTGATGTAAAAAACTAAGTTATAACATTAGTTTTTAAAAAATGATGTATTTTTTTTAAAATCATCATATTATGTGTCAGGTGTTCAATTACACCTCTTTAGATGTTCATTTTATTCTCATATACTCTAGGTCATGCTATTTTCTCCCATTCTTCCTCATTATACCAACCCTCATTTGTGGCCACTATCATCATAATTTTCACTATCTCTATATAATAATTTTCCATCCTCTTCTACCGCTTATCTCTGATACATATTCACAGTTTGTATTTATTGGTCCAATTTTCTATGCATCTAAGGCATGTTTAATTTGTTGAGTGTTTGTTTTGGCCTCGTTTCTTTCTTTAGTGATATATTCCACTAATTCTCTTTGATATCTCTTGGAAGTTTGAATTTTTACTTCCAATTATTTGTGAATCTAAGGTATTTTTCAATCAATGAATTCATGTTTTAAGATTACAATTTGATTAAATGATTATTTGATGAATTGGTGTTATAAATAATGTTAATTTAATGATTAATGGGTGACTAAGGTATGTTTTTTCCAACATTGTGAACAAGTGTTTTGAAGGTAAAATGGATTATAAAGTTTGAATATAGAGTATTGATAATATATATTTAGAAGATCATGATGATTTCATGATCATATTAAGATCAAAAAAACATTATAAATTTTACTTAATAATGTCACTAATGCAAGACAAATTTCATGATTGTACTACTAATAGGGAGATAATTTTATTTTATTATATTATTTTTTAAACTAAATTTTACCAAAGAGGTCTTAACTCAGGTTGAAAATTATATTGATTTTAATATATTACTTACATTTATTTAAAATGTCATGAATACCTCTAAATTTCAAAATTGAATCATTTTAATTAATTTATTTATTATATAATATGGAACATTTTTAAATATTTTAATTATTCTAATAATATAAAATTACAATGATTTTATTTTCATTTAAATTTTATTATATGGAATCTTTTTTTGGTGAGCTTAATGAGTATGTTTTTATAGTTACCCTTGCATGTCAATTTTGGTATAAGTGTCGGCATGTCTTTATATTATTTATCATGATTTGTAATCTCATTATTTCCCACTCTCTAATATTTAGACATTTATATTATGATATTTATTTATTTACTTAAAAACAATAAATATATAATTATTAAATTAAATAATAAAAGTAAGGAATAATTTTGTTTTATTTTTGGTCAACCTTTTACAATCAATGTTAATGCTTCTATAACATTTTTTTTGAAATGATGACAATTAAATAAGTTCAAAATTATACTTTTTTTATGAAATATATATTTTTTCTTTTATTTTGTGAAATATTTTATGGTCTTTTTTTATTATTTATAAAAGTAAATTTTAAATTAAATTTCAAAATATAATAATTTATTTTAAATTATTGAAATTTGTTATAGATGATATTTATTAATAGTTGGTTTAATACACTGTGAATAAGTGATAAATATGAGGAAAGTGTTGATTCTTTTTTGGAATTTTCTAAATGAATTTTTCTAAAAAATGACCTATTTTTCTATCCATGCTTGAAATGTTTAAATATGAAATATTTTAAAATCATAGAAATCAAAGATCATTTAATCTGTCATGGTTTTAATACATGTTATAGTAATTATATTTGACATGGTGAAATTGGGAAGAATTAAATATCTATTGATAATATTGATTTTAAAGATGATAAGTATGATCAAATTGAAGAAGTTTTATATGATATTGTAGTAGAGGAAATTGGGAAAGCACTAATAATTGAGCACCTGTATAGTGATGCTGAAAAATCATCATATCCCGACTATAAAAGATTTATGGTTTTATCAATAGTGTTAAGATTGATTAACTTGAAGAGCAGTAATGGATGGAGTGGCAAGATTTTTATAGAGTTTCTATAACTATTGAAATACATACTTCATAAAGACAATGATCTTCCAGATTCACATTATAATGCAAAGAAAATATTATACCTGATGGGTTCGGGGTACAATAAGATATATGACTACTCATATGGCTATGTTCCATATAGGAAGGAATAAAAAGGTCTATAAGAGTTTCTTAAATGTGGGAAAATATGGTATAAGTTAAAATAAAAATCATAGGATGATTTAACAATTACAAAGTCTCATGCCAATGAAATTTGGTATCATCCTATAATTCCTCATTTAAAATGTTTATTTTCAAATTCAAATGCTGTAAAAAGGTTAAGATGACATGAATACGAGAGAACATCTGATAGAATATTACATCATCTAACTGATTTTCCATAGTGGAAGAAAATTGATCAACAATTTCTTACATTTGGAAATGATGTTAGAAATATAAAATTTGGACTGTGCATAGATAGAATGAATATATATTATAGCCTTAGTATCAAAAAATTTTTATGGCATGTTTTATTGGTAATTTACAACTTATCTCTTGAATTTTGTATGAAGTGAAAATATATCAGGTTGATTTTAATGATTTATGGACCAAAACAGTTTGGAAATGATATTTATGTTTTCTTTTCACCATTAATTGATGATTTGAAACTTTTATGGGAGGAAGGTATCAAAGCATATGATTCTTATATAATGAAATATTTTCAACTATATACAATGACTATGTCTACTATAATGAATTCCTAGAATATGAACATTTTTTTGGATATAATGTTAAGGGTCATAAATATTCTCTAATTTATGAAGAACATACTTTATATTATCAACTACAACATGGGAGAGAAATAGTATACATGGGTCATCAAAAGTTTTTTTTTCTATGGATTACTATTATTAAACATTTAAAAAGCTATTAAATAGATCATATGAACTTGATATTTCTCTAAAACCTTTTTCAAATGATCAGTTTTTTGAGAGGGTTAAAAAATTGATGTCACATTTATAAAGACACAAAAATATGGTAAGAATATAAATATTTGGAAGAAATGATCATTATTTTTTGAGCTTCCATATTGAAGATATCATGAGGTCAAACATAACATTGATTTCATGCACGTGGAGGAGAATATATATGATAGTTTTATTGGAACATTGTTAGATATTAAAGGAAAAACCAAGGGGGGTTGAATGCAAGATTGGAATTACTCTCAATGGGAATAAATTTGGAGTTAGTTCCAACTCCTAATAGAAGATGACATACCCGCTTCCATCTTGTAAAACATTATCCAAGAGGGAAAAAATAGTTTTTTATTAGTACCTAAATGGTATCAAAGTTCCGTAGGGTTATTTTTAAAATGTAAAAAAAATTATGTCACTAAAATATTTGAGTTGACATGCATGAAATCTCATGATTGTCACATCATGATGCAATAACTCATACTAGTTGAATTGCATGGAATAATGACTATCCATGTCAAAATTAATATCATAAAGTTGTGTTATTATTTAAATTTATTTTGTAACAAAGTGATTATTCTATATTCATTGAATAATTTATATAATGATGTATTTTATATACCTTTTCAACTATAAATGTACTTTCTTCTATCCTTTTTTGATACCATGGTGAATTTAATGGATCATTTGGTGCGAGAAATAAATCTTTAAAAAATTGTATATCTATGTTGGATGTATCATTTTGAAAGTATAAGAATATATTTAAGGGGAATTTTAAGAATACTTATCTACCATGACCATCCATTTTTAAGTAGTATATTTTTGATGAGGTTATAGAGTTTTGTACAAATGACTTGTCTATAGTGGATCACATCAGTTTTCCTAAATATTTGTAATGAACCATCCTGGTTTGAATTGACATGTCACATGATATGGATAACCACAAGGCCCTAAGAATGCCTCCCCAAATTCTAGAGGCTACTTACCAATGGTGAGGGTCTAATAGGTACTGTGAGGAGACTATACCCTATGGTCAGAGTGCAATAACAACATAAATAACCAAAACATCCATAAAGATAAACATTGGAGAAAACATAATAAATAACCCAAAAATAAGAATCCTATAATAAATGGAATGTAGAATATAATCACATAGACTTAAATCATGAGAAACATACCACAACTAATCACCCACTAGGCATACTATATATACAAAATAAAAAAAATTAAAAATAAATACAACAGGCTCTCCTACCAACACCAATCCAAACCACATACCCACTCTCCACGATGATAGAGCTACACCATCCCACTCCAGAGACTCCATAGGAGAGACTACACTAGATCAAGAAATATCACACAAACTATATTCCAATCTGAAATAAAACATCAGGTCTACATGCACACTGAGGTTCACATCTAGTGGTGAGAAAAGAATCTCAGTAGGTCATCCCCAATGGTGAACCTATAATCTATTATCATAAAAAATTCATGTACACATGATATTCTCATCCTAGAAAAAACTATAAAAAATTGGCATATAGAACAACTACATAAAAATAGGTGGAAAAAAACAAGAAAATAGCCAATCGTGGGTTCTAGCCTGATACCACATGTAATTCTAACCCCGCTCTGGACCCTTCTAGAGGATTTAAAGCACATAACTAACCCTGTCACATGACAATCAACACATCCTCTAAATCAAAATAGGATATCCAAGACATCTAAACACAATAATCATGTATATCAAACTCCAAGGCATAACCATAGGCATCCACATGACAAAGATTATCAACCAGGCTTTAGGACTCTAATAGAATTATCTAAAATGGTGATAAGAATATATAGGTTTACAAAACTAGAGAACCCGACAGTCCCTAAGGTCCTTCAGAATGAGTCTAAAACCAAATATGGACCCAAAAAGGTAGACTCTATACATAAAGCTGGGATCACCAAAATCCATGTCCCCAAAAACACAACGACATCCATGGTACATAAAACCCACTTCGTGAGTGCCTTGGAACCTCACAAGTCCAAAGCCACTCTAGCCAGGGTGTCACACTAAACTAGATGAAGGTTAAACTCATCCATATCACCTATTATCTCCCTAATTCTATTTAACCCCAAATAACCAACAAACTAGAGAACTAGATCACAAATTAGGGCCAATGAATGATTCAATATATCCTAAGGGTTTCCTCATCAAAACAAATTTCTAAGCAAAAAATGCCTCAAACATCACGACCAATATCCAACTAAATACAGGATGATCCAACCTTAAACCCAACATCCAAATAGTTTAACTAGTAGCATTGATCAAATATTGGAAAATAAATAATAGGACCTCTCTCAGAACCCTAGATCTCAATATCCAACAAATAGCCACCATGAGCTCTCAAAGACCCGCCTCAAGGCCAAACCAAAACATAGGGCTCCCACGGTCCCTAGAGTCACAAAATATAGTGATGTTTAACCAGGGAATCCCCTGCTGCACCCAATCTCTTGGTCCATGCCCATCCAAATATCATAAAAAATCCCAATTACTACAACAAGAGAAGGTCACCCAATGAGGGGTTCCTATAGGTCATCCAAAAGCATAAGACATGACCAGTGTAGTAACAACACAAATGTAACTTAGTGTCCTCCAACTGATCCTTGATCATCAATGCACCCAAAAATTGGCATCCAAAATAAAGGAACACCTACAAGGGATTTCACAATGATCCTCATGACCACCTCAAAAGCATGACCCTACACAAGGGCTCCTCAACACAACCCAAACTTCGAAGAAAATCCCATATAAGAAAACCTCATTTGACATTCCTAGATAAAAACCCATCCACAGGTACCAAATTTACCACATGATAATCCAAACAATGCTATGAGACATAGGCATTCCCAACAATTGACTACGGTAACCACTAATAACTCGATCAGTAACCATCCCACTAGGGTATCCTAAAGATTCCCTTAGAATCATCTCAACTACTTGATAGCACTTGACCGTAACCACCATCCCATTGTGTCAACCCAACCCAAAAGGATCTGACAAATCCGGTCTCCTCAAACCCAAGAGATAACCTCAACTGCTTTGACCTAGAGAAACTAGTCTTGAAACACCAGTACAAACCAAGATCTCCTCATAGACACCACTTGGTACTACCTTTAAGAATCCATCAAAATAACCTCAAAAAAATTGTATTGGAACACTTAATCCAAGCCGATCACCGAGGTCACAAGCCAACCCCCATGAGGATGTTGAAACTAAAACTTGATGAAATACCACTTAAAATGATTTACCATCCAAAAAACTATCAAGGTGGCCTTTAAACACCTAAAGTATTTAACTACCATGATCTACATGAAAAAATGTTCAGAATGGATTACTCACAAGTCCAATGTTGACACCAGGTGAGAAAATAGGAAAAATGGACCAGGGAAAGAAAAGTATATGTCATGTAATACCAAAGGTCCTCCCTAGTTTCATGGATTAGTACACTTGGAATATACTTTCCCAAAGTACTCAGCATGTGCCTCTTGATACACAACATGTAAACCCACATGGCTACCTGCCTGTGTACCTCATCCCCACTCAGTGTGTACACCAACAGACTACATGGTGTGTACCCCACATGGGGTCCCCATCCATGTACTTATCCATGTACCCCCACATAGGGTCTGGACACACATAGTACATGATCACTGGATGTGTACCTCACACAAGTTCTGGCCATGTACCCTATACATGCATGTTTCCCTGACACACCCCGAGTCGTCACTACACAAAGTGTAACCCTAATACATTATGTGTAGTCCCAATACTCATATTCCCTAAATAGAAATTGCACATGACATGTGTTATATAAACTACACACCATTTACATGGGTTTTCTTGAATAAAAAACCCCCAAATCAATACAAAACCACCGATTTCTTTGCAAAAACCATGAATAGACCCCCAATGGGTCCCCCACAACCCATAGAAGGATTTGAAAACTAAAAAAACCAAGATATGAGGATTTATGGTGAAAAAAATTAAACAATCTTACCCCCTGGTGGAAAACACCAATGCTTCTTGTCGAATCTGTGTCCCACACCCACTAAGCCTCGATCTACCTCCAAACGAGCTCCTCGGGCAGAGCCTCCTCCTCACTCTCCCTATTATCTCCATATCCATATCTTGGATGAAGAACCCAAAGGGTATTTCCCCATAGGCATGAATGAAAAGATGAGTAAGGAAAGGAAAATAAGAAATAAAAATAATATGAGAAAAGAAAAAGAAAAAGAAAAAGAAAAGGAAAAGAAAAGGGCCCAAACCTGACCCCGATGCTTCACATAATGTTATGCATTTCCTAGAAAAAAATACACATTTCAAACTCAAATATAAAGATAGAATATAAATCCAATTATCCATTTAAATGATATCATCAAACAAATATGCATGAATAAATTAATATTTATTTAATAAAATATTAAGTATTCTGTGAAAATTCAAACAACTCATATTTCTACAAAACTCCTATCTTAGGGTAAACATCATATCTCGGGAATAAATGAGTGGTCAGAAAAATTATTTGAGATCATATCATAGGAGAAATTACTAATTTTTACCTAAAAAATTATAGGAACAAAAAAGTTCAAATTTTCCATAATTTTCACAACCTGTGACGATGTTGGTTGGCACAAACTCCCCACAAAAAATGCTTCTCACACCTGAGAAGTCATAGTGGATAACCAAAAACCATGTTCTCCTCAAGAACCAGCACAACCAATGCTATCTCGACCGCCCAACGACCAGTATTATAACATCCACAACTCTCTCCCAATATGAGAGACATTAAATCATGATTTATCTAATGATCCACAATACATAAGTATCCTTATCAACACCCAATTTACCAAACAGTAAACCACATGGACCACACTATGACCATCACCGAACACAATGGATATACATGACCAAGATGTTCCGAATTGATCACTAGCATTAAAACCCATAACTTATGCACTCAAAAAAGAACTTAAATGAGGATCATGACCTCAAAAATCCTATGGTGCACTCCCCACCATAAGTATTTCCTTAAACTTATCTCTAAATAACAACATGAATCACACTCACATGGGCCAAGTACTAATGAAATTAAGCCAATACAACTAAAACCACCAACCATAATCCTCACACAAGTTAGTTTCAAAAAATTGAAGCCCCCTTGATAATTCTCATAAAAAAAGAGGCATCTCACTCATACTAAGATCAACCACAGAACCACCCTCTAGTTGGGAGTCAACCAAAAATCACAAGTGTCTAACCAGGTTTCAAATGCACTCCCCAAAGCACAACCAAAATGAGAAGGGCTAAGGGTCTAACCAAACCTAACCTCTCAAGACAACCACTATACAAAGAGCACTCCCAGCACTATACTTCTAAAAATTAGGAATCCTCACGCCTGGCCACATCCTGGTGATATCAGAACTTAATGGCCACACCAAAGAAGAACAAATATGCCCAACCAAGCCATCCGTGATAGCAGGAACACATGACCCACCACATGACCCGATATACAAAACCTGGAAAGAAAATTTCCATATCAAGGAACATGAACCTGGGACTTCAGGGTAACCACCACCCTAGGGTAAATCAAGCCCAATCCAAAGATCCCTCAGGCATATTTTCCCTCATCGATCCACCAACATGACACTCAGAGCCCACACCAACCCACAAGGGTTTCCATACATCCCTAGATGAGGGATTGTATCTCTAACACTAGAAAACCTCTCACCACATGATCCAAATAACCTATCATAAGAAGAATATATACACATGGGGCTCATTTTAATCAAATTCCACGAAGTACTTATATGAGAAAACACCATATGCATGGTTTTTTACACTTTAAACAACTGAACCTCTATCATCAGTAAAAGCACAACATATAGGCACATGTAATGTGAATAATATATGCATAGAATGATGCATGAAACCTAGCCTCTTTCCCATGGTCCAAGAGATAAAAATTAGAATAAACCATAAATCTACAAACTCAAGTGAATCATGTTAAGCGAAATCAGACAATTGTAAAAATGTATACCAAGAACAGAAATATCATGCCCCAGAAACTTGAATTAATATTATAAAATTTGTTCATGACACACCAATATGATATCCATTACAAGTTATGACAAATTCCTAGAACACATATCTACTAACCCCCCAAATCATAAAACCAGAAAACTATGATAACAATTTTATAATGAACCATCCTGAGTCAAATTAACACATTACCTAATTTGGACCACCATAAGGCCTAAAGCACACCTCCCTGAATTAAAAAGGCTCAAGACCAGTGGAAAAGGTATAACAGGTATTATAGAGACACTATAACCTCTGGTCAAAGTGAAATAACAGTGTAAATAAAAAAAAATCCATAATGATAAACACCCGAATGCACATAATAAATAACTAAAATAGAAGAATTCTATAATAAATGGAATGTAGTATATAGTCATACCAACTCAAAGCATGAAAAACCTACAATAAATAGTCACACACAGGGCCAACCACACATAAAAAATAAATGAACTAAAAATAAATATAATAGGCTATACTTCCAACACCAAGAAAAAACACATACCTAGTCTCTATGACTCTTTAACTACACTAGCCCACTCTAGATACTCAACACGAGTGAATATGCACAATAAAGAAACATCGGAACATAACCCCATCCATTTCACAACCTATGATCCTACCTGAAAGCAGACACTAAGTTTGCATGCACACAAAGGTGCACATACTGAGGGTAAAGAATAAATCTCAGTAGGTCACCCCCAATAGTGAACCTATAATGTACTATCATAACAAGTTCATTTATACATGATATTCCCAGCCTATCCAAAACTATAAACAACTGGAATAAAGAAAAACTGCATAAAATAAGGGTAAAAAAACAATAAAGCAGCCAACCGTGGGTTCTATCCTGAAACCTGAGGTAAATCTACCCCCTATAGCCCCCAACAAAGGATTTATAGCATGTGTTCACCCTAGCACATGATAGCCAAAATTTACAGTAAATATACATAGGATATCCAAGATATTTAAATGAAACATGAATGAATATCATACCCTAGGTTAAAACCAAAATCATACACATGACAAAACACATCTATCAATCTATAGGAATCCAGTATCATGACCTCAGCTAAAAATATAGACATCTAGGTTGACACAGCTATAGATCTTATCAGCCCTGAAGTTCTTACTGAATGAATCATACACCAATTATAGATCCAAAAGATGTTATCCATACCTAAAACTAGTATCAACTAAAATCCCAAGACACATGAGAAAAAAATCTTCCACGATACACAAAACCCACTTCTATAGTGCCTCAGCACCTCATGAGCCCGAATATACTCTAGTCAGTGTGTTACCATAAACTAGATTTGGGTTTCACTCATCCATATCGCTCATTATCTCCCTAATACTATCTAAACACAACCAATCAATATAGAAGAGAACCAGATCAAAACTTAGGGAAAACACCCAATCCAAGATATACCAAGGGTCTCCACCTCAAATTAAATCCCTAAGAAGAAACTGCCTCAAACATCACGACCAATGGACAATTGAATGTGGAATAATACAACCTCAAACCCACCATCCAAATAGATAAAATATAAGTGTCAATTTAATCTTATACGACAAAGAATGGGGAATCTATCAATACCTTGGATCTCAACATAAAAAAAAGACACCACAATCTCTCAACAACCCACTTAAGGTCCATACCAAACCTCAAGTCTCCCATGGTCCTCTAGGTTACATCATAAAGTGATTTCCAACTAGGGACTCCTCTAATGCACCCAAAATATCAGACTACGCCCATCCAAAGATCCTCAAATGACCTAAAGGACACAGAAAGTACAGGACACCCTACAAGGGGTTACTATATCCCATCCAAAATCATGACATATGAAAAGTTTGAAAATAAACCAAACAACCCTCAATGGACTCTAAATGATCCTAGATAAATAGAACACCCAAAAAGGGAGATCTAAAAGCAAAGTACACCTACAAGGTAATTCACTATGGTCCTTATGACCACCTCAAAATCTAAAACCTCCATAATGGATCCTCATAACAAGTCAAACCTTGGGGAAAATACTACATAATATAACATTAGCCAACCGTCATAACTAAAAACCCATCCACGAGTACCAACTCTCCCACAAGTGTATCTAAACAATGCAATGCCACATGGTAATCCCCAAAAAATGACTATAGAAAGTACCAATAACTTGATCAATAACCATCCCACTAGGGAATAATCAAGTGTCCCTCAGACACATCTCAATAGATCAACAACACCCAGTTGTAACTGCCATCCCATGATGTTAACCCAACCCAAAGGCTCCAATAGCTATGGTCTCCTCAAACCCAAGAGCTAATTTTAACTACTATAATATTGAGCAACTGGTCCTAAAAAATAAGGAAAAATCATGATCTCTTTAGATATACCACTTGATCATGCATTTTAGAATCCATAAAAGAACCTCAAACAGATCACCATGACACACTTGATCTTGGATGATCACCGATATCACTACCCAAACCCCATGAGGATTCTGAAACCAAACCTCAAGGAAATCCTCTTGAAAATTATCATCCATCCAAAAAATTCCAAAAGATCTATAAAAATCAAAAGGATTTCATCATCACGATCTATGTGAAAATAATTATTAGAAGGACTACTTAAAAGTCCAATTATTACACTAGGGTAGAAAATAGGAAAAATGGACCAGGACAGGAAAATTACATGGTGTGTACTTGTGGTACATAGAGTGAAAACCCAAAGGTACTCCCTAGAAATGTGCTTCAGGCCACTCAATGTGTACTTTCCCAAAGTATACAACATGTGCCTCCTAATACATGGTGTGTAACCCCACATGGATACCAACATGTGTAACTCATCCCCACTCGGTGTGTAGAATTCCAGACTAAATGGTTTGTACCACACCATACACAACATGTATTGCACATTGGGTCCCCATCCATGTACCTAGCCATGTACCCTCACATGGGGTCTGGACAAGCATAGTACACAACCACCGACCATGTACCTCACATGGGTCTTGGCAGTGTACCCAACACGACCATGTGCCCCCAACATATCTTGAGTCACCACTACACAAAGTGTACCCCCATTACACAGAGTATAGTCCCAAAACTCATCTTCCAAAAATAGGAATAACACACAATGCTTGTTCTATGAACTACACATTGTGTACATGGGTTTTTCTGAATAGAAAACCCCCAAATCATCTCAAAACCCCCAATTTCTCCACAAAATCCATGAATAGACCCACAAGGGGTCCCCAATAACCCATAAAAGTTTTTAAAAACTAAAACAACCAATCCATGAGGATTTATAGTAAAAAAAACAGGCCTACCTTTGATTGGAAATGACTGAAGATTCACACCAGATCTGCATCACACACCCATTGAGCCTCGATCTACCTCTAGATGAGCTCCCCATGAAGAGCCTCCTCCTCCCTATACCTCTTATATCCCTATACCTATCTTGACCAAAGACCCAAAAGGGGTGATTTTCATAACCCCATCCTCACAAAGTGTACGCCTCCTGGTCCGAAAATGGGAGAAGAGAGATAATGACACCCATGTACCGCCTCCAGTAGACCCCAGATTGGTGGCTTGCACTAAGGGTATAGTAAACACATATATGGGAGGAATTAAACTCTAAGATAACACATGTGGAAGAGAAAGATAAGATATACACAAACCAACTCCTTCTTATAACAGAAATTAAAAGAATCCCAAGTGCACATATTTAATGTCATGAAAGAACTACTATAACTGAAAGGGAAAACTTCAAGTACCAAAAGAAAGTAAAACGGAAGAGAACACGAAGCCCGAGCAGCTTACAAAAATCCAAGCTAGTAGTAAACGTCCTGATCTCCAACCTACTCAAAGTGACCTGAAAAATAGTTCATATAACATAGAGTGAGTATAATATTATACTCATTAGGATCATCCTCGGAGCCTCTCATACAAAAGTAAAGAAATAATGCTAAAGAATAGTGAACAACATGTGAAACTAACTCGTCACCTAAACAGGTATACTATATTCTTAGCCTCACCAAGACTACTCTCACCAAGTATCGCATACAAGAGTATATAATATAATAATAAATATCAAGGGTAACTCACTACCACTTCCTTACTAGTTTTCTTCTTTACCCCAACACCACACATCTTGAGCATCTCTCTCCAAAAAGGAAATCTCGAAGACACTTGGGAGAAGAACCACAACATGCACCTCATGAAACTCACCACTGCATCCACATAACCAAAATTAACTAGGTAGTTTCCAGGATCCACCACAGTTCACATAACTTGTATCATATATCAGGTATTATACCTCATTCTATTACATCCCATACATTGAGTATGAATCCTTAAGACATCACAACCTATACACATTACACCTATAGTAGTCCATAGAAAACCATTTCCAGAATATATGTGTGAAATAACCACAATCCATTACAGACCTATACACACATATATGGGGAAGACTAACCATGATGCATACCAGTACAAGTAACTACCAAGAGAATAGTGTGGGGTCAAAGGGGGTAGTCATCCATCCATCCTCTCATCGGGATGTTGGGGGAAACACCCCTAGGGATTAGAATCCCTAGGGGTAAGTAGCCCTAACCAATAGGGTGAAGTAGCGTAGAGAAACACAAAAAGTATAAGATATAATAAAGCTCACAACCACACTATGAGAAACAATTAGTCTCATACCCAACTGTAGCTAACATCTCTCAGAATTCTGGCTGCCACTGCTAAAACTAGATATCCTATAAGTACACAACCATTTAAAGCGATATATTAAGTTAATTTATCCATTTTATTAGTTTCAATTTATGTTAAATAATTATTTAAATAGAAATTAACCATTATCAAGTCCACATTACATTTAATTATCATTCCAACCAAGATCCATGCCTTCCAAGCATAACCAAACTGAGTCCATGACTTCTCAGAGTCACAACATCAGTATTGCATCCCAGCAATCTCCAACCCCATGGGTTAAAAAATTATTCATTTATTAAAAACATTAACACTTTCCATATTTCCATATTTCTAGGTGTTCTAGAAAAATATTATAAGCTACCAAACATAAGGGGCTCAATACGGTGAGTAGAAGAACTACCTATCGAGTCATCTCTATCTATAGTAGGAGCGTAAACCCATCCATCCTCAAGAATATAAACACGGAAAGAACATGGAATACCCCGCAAATCTTTGCCTATCTTGGAAGGAGGGTAAATGAAAACATCTACCTAAATAAGTGGGGAAAGTAAAATAGATAAACAAAAAACAAGTTCAACAGGCATCCAACTTTTATAACAATGGGTAAGCACAACTTCAACCCATTCCTCTATCTTTAGTGTCCTCCACAACACCCGTGTGCATTAGCCGATGAATCTCACCACTATAGGTGTTAAATGGTACCACAAAAACCAAGCCTCCCTACCCAACATACCACAATATCTATCTAGTTTCATCCATCCTAGGATCACGTTGCATCAAAATCAGTAGGAAACAAACATAGCAATGGGCTCTTGGCCCCAAATAAAGGCATTAATCCTCCACACAAAACAATCTCTCACAGCTCCAAAACATAAGGTACATGGCCTTTACAAGAAGGAAGGTAACTCAGATCCTATAAGGCATTAACTTTTTATCACACAAATGATTCTTATTCCATATTGAATTAATTTATTCAATTAAACATGCATAAATACATCCATTTTATTACTATCAAATCACAACAATAACAACTGAATTCATTAACATGCTTATTTAATCCTTTATCCAATCAATTTAAAATTAATCCTGAATTTATATTCTTGACCAATTTCCATAAATAACAACATTCTAAACAAGAAAATCATAGATATCACACTATATAGAAAATCAAGAGGCAATAACATCGCTAAGAAATTGATACCAATTATTTAATCCAATTAAAATATTTATTATTTCAATTTCATTTTGATCCAAATGGATAAATCATTCTAACTCTACGATTACACGTAAATATATAGAGAATAAGTGAATCCCCTACCTCAAAAGGTCACCAATGTTCTTTGCACATGAATGGACCATACGACATGTCACAATCACCTCTCTCTCAATGATTACATCCACCAAGGACGTTGCAACACCACCTAACCAAACAACAACTGAGAAAGATCCATTAGAAATATAGATATCACATTCCATCACATGGAAATGAGAAATAGGAGGAAATCGATTGAGGAACCTAGAAGAACGGAGGTATAACATACCTTATATTGTAGATGGATCGATACTTTCTAGTTGCACCAAAATAGGGGGTGCGCATGCAGTAGGAAAAAAATCCAAGGGGAGTATAATCTAAGGATTTCAGTTCGATCTCACAAATCCTTTGGGAGGAAGAAATCTGGGCATCTCATACCGAGGAAAACAAGAAGTAAGAATGAGGGGGGAAGGTATCTCAACCTTTTGAAAATATAAATGGAGCAGTGGTTTAGATACTGTTTAGATTTTCCATTAAAGGCAGATCTAGTCAAGATTATGTGTTTTGACCGAGTAAAGACACCTAAAACCTTAAGAAAAATTTATATAGGAGTTATGGGATTTGAATCGGTATTAAATCACTTAAAATAGGACATTGAATTTTTTTTACATCAAAGATAATATCAAAGGGACAAAACTGTAGGAAGCTAGAAACAATGATCACAACATATAGTTGGATGACTCACCATTTTGGAAACACTGTTCACAACCTACCATTTGTCGAATAACTATTCCTGACTCACCATTGGACAACTCACCATTAGGAGAGTGACTATTTTGTGAGCTACCATTCGACAAGTCACCATTCGGCGAGTCACCATTTAGTGAGATACCATTCAGTGAGCCACCGTTCGTGAGTCACCATTCAGGGAGATACCATCACGAGTCACTGTTGCTAACTCACCATTCAGAATCACCACTACTGAATCACCATGAAAAAATACACCATTGGAAAACTAAAAATTTGGAAATGTCTTGAAATAAGTTAAATTAACCTCCCATAACACCTCAAACACCAGATTTCAAAAAAATTAATGGACCATAGGGGTTCTAGAAATTACATCAGATACCTCTCAAACTATTCTCATCCTCGAGAATCCAAAACCAACCTAGAGTGGAAACAAAAAAAGGGGTTTGAACGATCACCCGTTGAGATAGCTATCAAAGATATTGCCACCATAGGAGCTCAAACGCTTCATAAAAGTAACAACACAAAACCATGTGACAACCAAAACTATCTCCTAAACACTCTCCCAGGGAATATACCTCTCAAAAGAGAGCAAGCCACAAAAAGCAACAAGAGAAATTAAAATCATAAATATAAAGGGTCATTAACCACCAAATGAACAATGTTACAAGAGAAGAGAAAAACATAAAATAGCTCAGTGTACTAAGCAAGTATATGTGACTCACATTCCCAAGTACTCTCCTCCCCACCACCATGCCACCACAAGACACAAACCAAGGGGATAACATGCCCATGAAACACATTCTCCTTATAGTCCCAGATCTCTATAGGCCTCTACTTGAAGGAATCATCATCATCAACATAGATATCTCCCCAATAAATGATGTGAGCGTCATCATGAAGATAATGAAGGAGCTGTGACACATGGAAAACATTGTGTATCCAGCTCATCTATAGGGGAAGTGCTACCTGATACTCTATGGATCCAACATGAGCCAACTCCTTGAAAGACCCAACAAAATGGGGAGAAAACATACTCCCATGACCAAAAATTTCCTGCCCACGATGTGCAGTCACCTTCAGAAACATGTGATCCCCAAAGTCAAACTATATAGGTCTACTTCAATGATTGACATGAGACTTATGAATACCTTTTGATACCTTTATCCATTTGCGAATCACCTGAACCATCTCTATCATACTCTATACCAGTTCTGGCCTAAGAATTGTTTACTCTCCGACCCTAATCCAACACAAAGGAGAACAGAAAGGTCGGCCATATGAGGATTCAAACGGAACCATACCAATGGTGTAGTGGAAAATATTATTGTAAGAAAACTCTACCAATGGAATGTGCCTCATCCCTGAACCTCCAAAATCCAGGTCACAAGAACACAACACGTCTTCAAGAGCCTGGATGGTCCGTTATGTCTGACCGTCCATCTGCGGATGAAAATTAGTACTAAGGCATAGTTAAGAACCAAAATCATTCTAGACACCTCTCTACACCCAAGAGGTAAAAAGAGGATATTGATAAAAAATGACTATCTTGGGGACTCTGTGGAGTCTCACCACCTCCTCCAGATACTACCTCAAAAAAACCTCCACTGAGCTCAACTCCCTGATCTCTATAAAGTGGGATGATTTTATCAAATGATACAATAATAACCATATAGCATCATAGCCTCCCTGATATAAAGGTAAACTGGTAAAAAAGTCCATCGATATGTCCTCCCACTTCCACTGAGGAACATCTAATGGCTAGAGAAAACCACTGGGAATGTGGTGCTCGACCTTCACCTTCTGAAAAACCAAACATCAAGACACAAAATTTGAAACTACACACTTCAACCCAAGCCACCAAAAATGACTTCTAAAATATTTTCACATCTTTATCACACTAGGATTTACTAACAAGGGTGAACTATGGAACTCTCTAAGAATTATCTCACACAATTCCAAAGGAATGAATAGGATTCCCTAAAACAACACCAAGTGTTGTTCATCCTTTGAACAACCATTAGGGGTCTCACCACAAACAACTCGGTCTCTCCAAACCTCCACCTCAAGATCCCCCAACTGGTACTCTTCTACCTACTACACCAGAGATGACTGCACCATTATCTGGAAAAGACAACCTCTACCCCCAATTTCTCCCATATCAAGATGTAATGCTGAAAGTTCTTCCATCATTATCCAGGAATCACCCAATTCAAACACTGCATCACTATTTGACTTCCTACTCAACGCATCAGCTACAACATTCCCCTTTCGAGGTGTATATGAAATTTCAAAGTCGTAATCCTGTAATAAATCCATCCACCGATGTCATAGTAAGTTAAAGTCGCACTAGGAGAAAACATACCGCAGGATCTTATGATTGATGAAGAGCACAAAACACTCACTGATGAGGTAGTGTCTCTACAAATTCAGGCCAAACACCACTACTGCCAACTCGAGATCATGGGTGGAATAGTTATGTTCGTGGGTATGCAACTACCAAGACCCATAATAAATAACCTATCTCTACTGCATCAAAACACAACCTAAGACTAGACTTAAAGCATCATAGAAAACCTCAAAATCAACTCCTTCTATTAGCAGATAAATAACCAGAGCACTGAACAAATTATCCTTTAGAAACTCAAAAGATGCTTAACAATAATTAGTCTATACGAATTCATGATCCTTTCTAGTAAACACTGTCAAAGGAGTCGCAATTAGAGAGAAATTATCTAAGAACATCCTGTAATAGCCTATGAGACCAAGGAAACTTCGCACCTCTTCCAATATATTGGGGGCTTACCAAGATACAAATGCTTCTATATTTTATGGATCCATAGCTACTTCTTGATGGGATATAATATTACCCAAGGAACAAACTTATTAATACAAAAAATCACACTTCTACAACTTCCCAAATAGCTTCTCATGGTGAAGAACTCCCAAAACAGCATGAAAATTCCCTACAAGATCCTCTTAAAATTCAAATTACACAAGGATTTTGTTAAATAAAACCATCACAAACTTATATAAGAACTCACAGAACACAACTTTCATCAACCCCATGAACATAGCTAGATAATTCTTTATGAAAAAAAAACATCACAAAGAACTCATAATGACCATGACAAAAATAGAAAGAAGTCTTCGGGATATCATCATCCTTCACATGCATATAATGATATCCTGACCACAAATAAATCTTTAAGAACCAACTTGAAACCTTAATATGATTGAGTAAATCATTAATCTGTGTAAGGGTATAGTGGTTATTCACTATCACTCAGTTCAAGAGATGATAATCGACACACAACCGCAAACTTCCTTCAGCCTTCTTTATGTAAAAAACTGGTACACCCCATGGTGATACGTTTAGCCGAATGAAACTACACCACAATAGACCATTGAGATGTATACGCAGCTCTCACAACTCAGAAGGCACCATCCTATATGGAGGCATCGAGATAAGAGACACTCCTGGTTATAGATCGATCTAAAACTCGATCTCCCGTCGAGGGGGTAATGCTACAACCTATTATAGAAATACATTAGTTTAATCTTCCACAACCCTAATAAATTCCGACTACTAAACCTCCAGTGATATAAACATCATCTTAGTCATCAAGGATGATAAGGGCGAAACATGCCTCTGACCCATCCAAGGGCCTCGCTCACCAACAAACACTGTTGGATCTCCATCAATATCGAAGAACACCACTTGAATCCAGAAGAAATCCATGATATCTTACACCAAATACAACTAATACATGCCAAGTATGAAATCATATGGTTGTATTCATAAACATATAAAATCTCCCCAAGAACAGTGTTACCCAATCACTAGCTCACATTCTCTACATACTTCAAACAAGTTAGCTTGACCTCCAACCGATGTATTAAATGCAAAGGGAACTAGAATCCTCTACACTTCAAGTTAAAAGGAATAGAAAAGGTCAAGTGATATGAAGGAGTGTGTCACTCCTAAATAAAACAAGGTATACACCCAAGTTGAAAATAAGAAAACGGTACCTCAAACGACATCTAGATCTCCTGGCATTGGTAATGCTAACACATGAAGCTGAACATGACCTAATATATAACCTCTCTAACCTTACTGATGACCACCTCCATGTCCTCACTCTACTCTCCAAGGATAGGGAGTATCCTGGGGCTATCCTATACCAGCCCCATCTACCATTTGCTGATCCAAAGCTGGTGCAACCTACTACTGATGCCTCGGCTGGAACTACCTCAACAAAGTAACCTAGAGTGGAACACCTAGAACACACTGATATCTTAGAAAGTTCAGACAATCATAATGCTGATAAACACATCCTCCATAAGAAAAACAAGCACCTGATCCCTTAGAATAGGCCTGAGAGCTGCTGCCCCTAGAGAAACAAGACATTAAAGGCTGGGACCTACCCCAGCCGAACAAAAACTCTTCTGACCTAAAAACCAAGAACCTCAGACCATAGATCTGATTCATGAGTAATCCTAATGACTCCCTTCTCATGATGATATAGTTCTGGATAATGTCATATCAATGACCTCATCTCTTTCTAGCACCTCGAGATATGTCATCAGCATAAATGGGGTAACTTGGTAATGGATATATGTATGTGAAGACACCTCGAAATGGATCTCCCTAACCTCCTCATATAGAAATAGGTCTGAAGTATATCATAGAAATTTCTTGAAATAGATCTCAAACTCTCGCACACTAGAGATCCCCTACTGAAGGGTGAGAAGCTCCTGGTGACTGGACACCTTTGTAGTTGAAGAAAGAAACTCGACTATGAACTTCTCTCAAAACCTCTCCCACGAGACTACTGACTCCTCACAACCCCTAAGTAATAAGAACCACCACAAACTCATTGCTCTGCACAACATCATTACACCCAATGATAACCAGTGCTCCTTCCGAGCATGGATTGAACTAAAAGTTATCTCAACCTCTTATAACCAATATTCTACAACTGCATCTAAAATAGATCCCTCATACTTCTGCAGACTCTGTCACTGAAATTCTGGGAGTGTCTTCCTCCAAGTGTCGTCATCATCAACCTCTACTCTGCGGTGACCTACCAGCATAGACTACTAAACATCTTCTGCACGAACCTGATGAGGACGTCGAACTGAATCCATACCTACAAAAGAAAAAATAGTTAGAGCTCCTAAAAATGTAATATGGAAGACTTTAACATTAATTAATTATTTTTTATTTTAGGTTAACCTATCCTAAGGTCTACCCATTCAAACATAGGAGAAAAGAAGAATGATGCATGATACTTTCCTTGGTCTCTACCCTGCAGTAAGTATCACCTCATTTAGTAGCCACTATAAGCTTGAATGTTCATGAATCAGATCACAAGGGGCCCTAAATACCTATGACTCAGCTGGTCTCCCATGTTTACAGTGCTTTCTAAACTTAGCAAACACAGTTCCCCTACCAACCCATGCAACCTCACCTGTGCCTAACTCTAAACTCCACCCTATCCCTCGACCTCACTATAATATCAATATGTACTGACCCCCTCCCCACAAAGTTTACCCCTCTTGGGCCAAAAAGTGGGAGAAGAGAGATAATAACACTCGAGTCCCACCCCCAGTAGGCCCTGGGTTGGTGATTAGCACCGAGGGTATATTAAACACACAGATGAGAGGCATTACCCTCCAAGAGAACACATGAGAAAGAGAGGGAAAGATAGAAACAAACCAAATCCTACTCAGACCACAAAGTAAAAGAAACCCAAGTGCATATATGTAATTTCATGCAAGAACTGCTACAACTGAAAGGGAAAATTTACAAGTACTAAAAGAAAGTAAAACGACAAAAACCATGAAGCCCGAATAGCTCCTGAAAAACCCCAAGCTAGAGGTAACCAACATGATCTCCAACCTACACTAAGTAACCTAAAAAACAGTTTATATAACATAGGGTGAGTATAATAGTATACTTCATAGGATCCTCCTCAGAGCCTATCCTGCAAAAGTAAATAAATCATGCTAAAGCACAGTCAACAACAAGTGAAACTAACTCGCCACCTAAATAGGTATTCTATGTTCCTATCCTCACCACGACTACTCTCACCAAGTATCGCATACAAGAGTATATAATATAATAAATTATATCAAGGGTACACCACTACCACTTCCCCATAGGTTTACTGCTTTTCCCCAACATCGCACGTCCAGAGCATCTCTCTCAAAAAAGGATAGCCCAAAGGCACCTGGGTGAAGCACCACAACATGAACTTCATGCAACTCACTATCACACCCATATAACCAAAAGTAACAAGGTAGTTTTTAGGATCCACTATAGATTTCATAGCATGTATCATGCATCAAGTATTATAAATCAAGCCATTATAGCCCATACACCAAGTAAGGATCCTCAATCCATCAAAACCTATACACATTACACCTATAATAGTCCATAGAAAACTATATCTAGAATATATGTGTGTGAAATAACCACAAGACAGTACATATTTCTACACACATATATGGTGAAAAATAAACATCGTTCATACCAACACAAGTAACTACCAAGAGAAGAGTACATGGTCAAAGGGGGTAGTCAGCCGTCCACCCACCCACCAAGATGTTGGGGAAAACACCCCCAAGGCTCATAATCCCTAGGGTGTCAGTCACCCTAACTGATAGGGTGGAGTAGCATATAGAAACACAAAAAGTATATGATATAATATATCTCACATCCAAACTATGGGAAACACCTACTCTTAAACTCAACTACAACTAATGACTCTTGGACTCCTGGCTGCCACTGCCAATACTAGATATCCTATAAGCACACAACCATTTAAAGAGCCATATTAAGTTACTTTATCCCATTTTATTAGTTTCAATTTATGTTAATTAATTATTTAAACATTAATGAACCATTATCAATTTTACATTACATTTAATTATCATTCTAACCAATATCCATGCCCTCTAGGAATAACCAAACTGAGCCCACGACTTCTTAGAGTCACAACCTCAACATTGCATCTCATCAAGCTCCAACCCCATGGGTTAAACAATTATTCATTTATTAACAACATTACCAATTTACATATTTCCATATTTCTAGGTATTTTATGAAAACATTCTATGCTACCAAACATAAGGGGCTCAACACGATGAGTAGACGAACTACCCGTTGAGTCTTCACCCCCTATAGTAGGAGCATAGACCATCCATCCTCAAGAATCTAAACACGAAAAGAATGTGGCATACCTAGTGCGTATTCACCTATCTTAGAAGGAGGGTAAATGAAAACATCTAACTCAAGTAGTGGGGAAAGTAAAACAGATAAAAAACAACAGGTTCAACAAGCATCCAACTTTCATAACAACATGTAAGCCCAAATTCAACCCATTCCTCTATCTTAGGTGTCCGCCCAGACACCCATATGCATAAATCGATGCATCTCGCCACTTTAGGAGTAAACTGATGTCACAAAAACTGGGCCTCCCTACCCCACATACCACAACAACCATCAAGGATCAGCCATCCCAGGATCATGTCACATCACAAGCAGTAGGGAAAAAACATAGAAATGGGATCTTGGACCCAAATCAAGGAATTCATCTTTCACACACAATAATCTCTCATGAATCCAAAACATAAGGAACTTAGCCTTTAAAAGTAGGAAGTTAACTCAGAACCTATAAGGAATTACCTTTTTATCACACAACTAGTTATTATTCCACCTTAAATTAACCAATTAAATTAAACATGCATAACTGCATCCATTTGGTTATCATCAAATCACAATAACAACAACCAGATTCATTAACATGAATCTTTAATCCTTTATCCAATCAATTTAAAATTAATCCAATCTTTAAATTATTTACCAATTTACATCAAGAAAAACATTCTAAATGAGAAAATCATAGATATTACACTATCTATAAAATCAAGAGGCAACAACATCACTAAGCAATTGATACAAATTATTTAATCCAGTTCAAATATTTATTATGTCAATTTAATTGTGATCCAAAGGGATAAATCATGATAACTCTACAATTTCATGTAAATATATAAAGAATTAGTGAATCCCATACCTAAAAAGTTCATTGACGTTCTTCACATAAGAATGGATTATGAAACGGATCACAATCATCTCTCCCGTAATGACTACATCCACCTGAGGATGCTGAAACACCACCACAACAACCAACAATTGAGAAAGATCCATTAGAAACATGGAGATCACATGGAATCACATGGAAAAGATAAATGAGAGGAAAAATATCAAGGAACCTATAAGAACATAGGTAGAACATACCTTATATTGAATACAGGTCTACACTTCTTGGTTGCACCAAAACAGGGGGTGTGCATGCAGCAGAAAAAAATCCAAGGGGAGCACAATCCAAGGATTGTAGTTTGATCGCATGACTCCTATGGGAGGAATAACTCTAGGAATACTATAATAAGGAAAATAATAAATAAGAATAAGGGTGGTAGGTATCTCAACCTTTTGAAAATCTAAATAGAGTAGCAGTTTATATACGGTTTAGATTTTCCATTAAAGGTGAATCTGGTCAAGATTATGCGTTTTGAACGAGTAAAGGAACCCGAACCCTTAAGAAAATTTATATAGGATTTATCGGCTTTAGATCTTACCTAAATCCCTTAAAAAAGTATTTGAATGTGTTTTACGTTGAATATAATGTCAATGGAGTGAAACAGTAGGAATCTAGAAACAGTGTTCACAACCTACTGTTGGATGACTCACCATTATAGAAACACTATTCACAACCTACCATTAGATGACTCACCATTCCTGACTCACCATTCTGGAAAAACTATTCACAACATTTTGTTGTATGAAACACCATTGGATGACTCACTATTAGGTGAGTGACCGTTCGATGAGCTACCATTCGGTGAGTCACTGATTGGCGATTCACCATTCGGTGAGATACCATTCAGCGAGCCACCGTTTGCAAGTCACCATTTGGTGAGATACCATCACGAGTCACCATTTAGAGTCACCGTTGTTGACTCACCATTCTAACTCACCACTCTTGAATCATCGTGAAATGATCAACCTTTAGAAAATTGGAAATTTAGAAAACTCTTGAAATGAGTTACCTTGACTTCTCAAAACACCTCAAACACCAGATTTCAACAAAGGAATGGACCAGAGAGGTCCAAGACATTACAATGAGCCCCATGAGCATGTGTGAAAAGAAAATGGAGTAAAGGAAAAAAAGAAAAAAAGAAATTAAAAGGAGAAAAGAAAAAGAAAAATAATAGGAAAGGGGTCGAAGCCCAGCCCCAACACTCGACGTAAGGTAATACCTTGCCTAGGAAAAAACCCCCATTCCTGACTCAAATGCATAGAAAAAATCTCAATGCAATTATCTATTTAAAAGATATCACTCAATGAACACACATGAATAAATTATTATTTAGTTAATTAACTATTAAAAATTCTAGTAAAGTTCAAATGGCTTGGATTTACACTAAATTTATATCTTAGGATAAAAACCCTATTCCAGAACCAATGGAGTAGTCAAAAAAATTATTTGAGATCATCTCATAGGATAAATTACAATTTTACTTTAAAAACTCCTGAAAAAAATTCAAATTTACCCTAATTTTCACAATCCATGAAGATGTGTGTTGTTATAATATCTCCATGAACAATTCCACTTTGGGGGAAAGGGGATACTTAGATTGAAGGAAAAATCATCAATATGTGAAAAAATAATGAAAGTATATTTATACATCTTGAATAAAATATATGATTCTTAGAGATACATAAAATTTCATATTAATGTGTAAAAAAAATTTTATCCAAAGAAGAAATATATATGGATATTGAATGAGAACAAAAAAACTTTTTCCATGGTTTAAAGAGACCGTTCATGGTATATAAGATGAATAAAAAACATTGAGATGGTCAGCGAAAGACCCAATTTTAAATTTGATAACATTGTATAAATATGAAATTAATAGCTATACATTTTATACCAAATATAAGGACAATAGAAGTGGAGTTAAGAATAGTAGTGTATTGGTGTTCAAATAAGAAATGAATTTTTTGAGTGAAAAAATACAAAAAAACTAATCACTGTATCAGGTTCATATTATAATGTTATTGAAGAAATATGGGAGATTTATTACATTAAATTTTAAGTTCTAGTGTTTAAATACAAATGGGTTATCATTACTAACATAGTTAAACACGATCAATTTAGTATGAATCTAGTTAATTTGAATATATCATAATACATAGATGATCCTTTTATCATTGAAACATATGAAAAAAATTCTTTGTTCTTGGTCAATCAAATATGCATTGGTATATCATTTTACAATAAAAAAAATATTTTAGTGATGAAAAACTTAATGAATTTGCTAATTTATCTGAGGTACCCACTTCCATGGAAATATTATCAAATAATATTGATGACCACATTTTAGACATAGTTTTTTCCATACAGAACGATCATAAAGAGGGAATATAGGAAAAAGATCATTTAGTAATTTATTGATATTACATATAATATTTTTTTACCTTTTTTAAATTTCATAAAATATTAGATATATTAATTTTAAATTTTTTACTTAAAAAACATATTTTAAAAATATGATAAATTTTTTGTTTAGATTATTTTAGTTTTGTTTGTATCATTTTTCAATTATTTAACTTTATATGTAACTATTGGATTTGTATAATTTTTTCTTAATCTTTGTTTTATTATTTCTATATCATTTTATGTTTCATAACTATTGTTAGTATTAATTTAATATTTTTAAGATTATTAATAAGATAAAAAATATTTTTAGTTTTCTTTTTAACATTTTAGTTAACAACTATAATGAATATAATAAAAAGTAGTCAATTTTCTATTGTATTGTTTTGTTTTTTTGTATCATTTTAAAAATTTTATTCAAATTTTTATATAACAACTGGATTCGTATAATATTGTACTTATTTTTTGTTTTCCTTTTTTTGTATCATTTCAGCTTCGATTAATATTGTTAGTATTTTATTTAACTATTTTAATAAATATGAATAAAAACATGATTAGTTTAGTTTACTTTTTGTTGGATCATTTTTTAATTTTTATTTAATTTTACATGAGACAGTTGGATTTTTATATATGTATACTAATTTTTTTTTATAATTTGATTTGTAGGATAATGTTAGATAAAAAAAATGAGCCACATCGAGCTTTTGGAGAGGATCTTACACATACTTCTATTGAGGAGACTCCTCATCCTTCTACATAGGAGCCTTTTACTTCCATAGGGGCACAAAATGCTTATGGGGTTGGTAAATGTGGCAACACAGAATTACCAAAATTATAAGTTTTTTGTATATAGGACTATATGATATATGTTTAGTTTGATGATAATGATAATCACACGGGTCCAAATTCAAAATAATTTAATAATTTTGTTTCAATGAAAGCTCAATAGAAAGTTAGCATTTTGATTTGTGATTAGAAAAGTGTCGATAAATAGAAAATATTTCAATTTTGGGAGACAATTTTGGTAAGATAATTTATTAATATTTCACTTATTATGACATATTTTTACTTATATAGGTTTTTTACTTATTATCAGATGGAATTTGATATACTTGACAGTAGAGAGGTCAGTAAGAAATGTTTATCTTTGGATGTTAGGGATATGGAGGGATTTTAAATCAACCATGACATCAAATTTAATTTTTATGTCATGATAAAATAAAAATACATGTGATATATATCCTTTTCTAGATAAAGATACATAGAAGTGTTTTGTTGAAAGTAGATGATAAGAATCATTTTTGGTAAGTTAAATGTTACATTTTAGAAGTTTTTTTTTGTATAATAATGACCATATTAATGATTTGTTTATCCTTAATTTATAGAAATAGAATAAATATCATTAAAAGATCCAATCTTAAAACTTATACGCTCGAAATTTATCTCACAGAGGGTATACGTTATTGTAAGAACAAATGGTGGTAGAAAATTTTTGAAAATTGAGAGCTGATTCTTTAGGCTTTATAGAGGTTGACCATCCTCCCCCCAACTATGAATGAGACATATAATAGGGATTTAATGATAAAAAAGAAAGATATATTATATAAGAGTCAAGATATATAGTTTAGAGGATTTTAAGGAGTTGTTTAAGTTATATATTATATTTAAGTTATTTCAACTCTTTATATATTGTTATTCACTAATAAATTTTTCAAATATTATATACAGGAATCCCATGAGGATCAGAGTACACAAGGGGACCTTCATACTTGAAGGTAGGAAAGATATTTTATCTACTTAATTGGAAGAATCCAAATACCTAGGTTGAATATGAGGATATGAGGTGGGTGTATCGATCAAAAAAGTTTTTTTTCTTTCTAGATATTCTTTAAAAGAAGATGAATATAAAGGAAAACTAGAATTTTTATATGATACATTTAAATATATGGGTGATACGGTGGAGGATAGGATTAGAGCCTTGATATAGTTGATGTTTATAGACATGAAAATACATTTTTTGGCTATAGATATTACTCCTTCACCTTTAGTTTTATATCCTACTCCTCCACCTATGCTTACATATCTAACTCCTACTTGTCCTCATCCATAGCTTTCAATATACTGTGAGTTATATGTTTATGATTCATAGAATAATATTATTGCATGTGGGATTATATATTATATTAAGTATACCATTAATGATTAAAAGATAGATATAGACCAGCTTAGGGTTATAGTGTAGGATATTATGGATATATAAAAATGAGTTTCATTTCCTACAGACGAGGTTACAAAAGCTGGACAAAGTATCAACCATTTTATAGTTTTACCATCTAGACTTGTCCAGTAAATTTACATAAAGTTATTTATGGATTATATCCTTTATTTCATATCTATGTTAAACTTGTTTTAATATTTTAATATTTATATATTTAACCATATTTTTTATAAGAATAATTTAAAGGTAAATACATACTAGTTAGACAACAATATTTATAGGATTCTATGGCTTCATATACTACTTATTATATACTTTATAAATTATCAACATATTCATATTTATTTTTTGGAGTTAATGATATTACAATGGATGCTAACATTTGTGGGAATGAAATGACTATGATGGTTTTAAAGAGAGATACCATGGAGCTTATAAATAGATATTTTTTGGGAATATACATGATGCAAGTCTTTTCCATGTATAAAAATTATCAAATTTCTTTCAATTATTTTAATTTAATGAAACATAATACTTATGTTTGTTTTTTATTAGGTATCTTTATAGAATTTGTATTCAGTATGATAAGACATCCGTACATGGATTTTTTTAACCAAAATTTATTTCACCAATAATGAAGATAATGAAAAATAAAAAAACAAAAGTATATATTTCTAAAAGATTTAAAAATAATGAAATTTAGTGTTGGATGATTCCTTATTTTGAAGGTTATGGAACATTTATTTCTTAAAGTGTTATTAATATTAACTGAATAAAAAATCAAATTATATTTTTTGTATATTAGTGGACATTGGATGTTGTGTTTTTTTCCAAAATATAAGACAATTTACTGGTTATGATTTATACATAGAAACATGTAAGAAAAGATTTTTAATGTATTGGACACATATATTTGATTATTTTAAAACTTGTATATTATAATGAATTTTAATTTTATTTCATACATGTCATTTTTATATATGGTATGGTATTAATTTATAGATAAAAAGGTAAATAGGATAAAAAATATCAAATATGTGTATTCAATGGTGAATTCTCATATATAATTACTTCATTTTTGGATAGCAGTACTTAAAATGTTATTTTTAATTGAAAAATTATTTTGAAATAGAACCATCATCATCAAAAAGGAGTAAATGAATGTGGATATTATGTTATAAGATTTATGTTTAAAATAAATTCAACCAAAATAGTTACAAAATTCCACAAGGTTAAATTTCATCATAACCTTTCCTTTAATTTATCTTATAATTATATTGAGAATGCATATTAAATGATTTCATTTTAATTTTTAGCTTTTTAATGACCCTATCTCTTATTATAAAAATTATCTAAATCATTTACAAGGGCATGGGTGGATTATTTCATAAGATTTATTAGGTTTTAGTTTATTTGTAATATATATTTTAAAGTTTAAATTTAAAACTGTAATGTTAAAATGAATTGAATTTGTGTCTCTATTTATACTTCTATTTTATAATTTTGTTTGTGCTTCTGTACTTATAATCTATTGTATTTAATTTCTTTTAATTTTTTTTGATTCACATAGGTTATACAAAAAATGACATGAAATATTAAAAAAATAGTTTTTAACATAATTTTCTATATAACCGATGAGAATCATAGTTTACCAGATAAGATATTTTCAAAAATCGACATGATAAAGGGGTTTTCACATTGGTTATACAATAACTGATGTGAACAAATCTTTCCATTATGGTTTTTAACCAATTTCTATAAAAATTTATTTAATAGCTGATGTGAAATACAATTTTCCATAATAGATAACAATAATTGATGTGAAAAACCAATTTACAACATCACTTGCAATAACATCTCTAGGTAAATAATGTTAAAAAATGATGTAAAATACCATATTTTGAACTAGTGGTGCCATAAAACATCTCATTTTTATATATATAATGTCACGAACCAACCCGGGTTGACCCTGAGCCGGTCACCCGAGCCGATCCGTGACAAGGCCCGAGAGGCATTCCCGATCCTCCGAGGCTGGCGATAAGCACCCAGGTATCGACAGTGTGACGATGGGAATGATTTCAACCAAGATAAATAAATAGAAACAATGGAAATAATAAAGTTTAGTTCAAAGTAAATAAACCAAACAAATGACTAAACAAGAACTGAAGAAGATAACACTAACTGAACTCGATGACTAAACTAACTCCGTGTGACCCCATGGGTCACTCTCCAACTCAATGATCAAATGTCGCTCAAGGAAAACAGACCCAAGCTAGAGCCTTCACAAGAACTAAAAACAAAAAATAACTATAGGTGTGAGTATTAAAACTTAGTAGGCTATCCCGATATCTATTCCCAATGCACTTCCTTTAAAATAAAAGAAACATCCATTTTCAAGTTTGAACTACAATGTATAAAAGTAAGTTTTTCTACATGTTAATAAAAAAAAAGTACAAGTCATTACCCTCATTCATTTCTCAAAACCCCAATTCATTATTTTAGTGAGACATTAGCATTTTTAAAGGGAAAGTGATGTTTACATTTTCAATTTTCACAAAAAGAATAAAACACTTTTATTTGAAAATAGTTTTTATAAGCCACATTAAAACCACACATCACTTTACAGTAAAAAAATTACACATGAAAGCGCTATAGTAGTTTCACTACAAGGCAAATGGAAATAAAATATAAATATAAGTAACACATTCAACACTACAAGAACTAAGAACGAGTGGACATAGGTGAACCCATAAGATCAAGAATAATCCAGAAGACACTAATACATGGGACCTCATCCTCATTGACATGCCACACACGATGAAATAAAAATGCTCAAAACACTTGGCCGTCCTTTCTCAGGCAGGCTGAGGGAAAATCCCATAGCAATGAACCCAAACATATGCGCCTACTATGGGCCACTGGTTAGTACCATAACCTACCAGTGTGGAAATCATTTTCAAAATATTCTCTCAATATTCCAGGTTCATATGTATCGTGTATTTAAAAAGGGGTGGTCCAACCAATTCCATCTGAGCATCCAATCACAATATATATAATAATAAATCACAATAGGCATCACCCCAAGTTACTCCAAGGACCGATCTCATTCCATTAATCAAAATAACATAAAGATTCCAATACGAGGAACCCTTATAATAAATCACAAGGATTCCTTAGTAAGGAAATCCAATTCATTATATACATACAATCATGGAATGAGAAACATCCACATGTTTTTTTCATAATAAAAAATTTCACCATTTTTCACAAGGTTTCCAAATTGGGATTAAACCATTTCTTTTTCATAAACTGGCATTTATCATTAACAAAAAATCCACATTTTCTAAAGAGAGCAAGCACATCATCTCTACACCAAAACATTGATAAATTCTCTCAAAATATTCAGATTATATTTCCCAGGGCACAAACATTTTTATAAAAGTGTAAATTGGCCATTTATCGACAACACATTCTAAAACACCCTAAAACTAAACACCCATTTATTTATAAAATCAAAACCCACTTTCAAAATAAAAAAAAGGACCCCAGAAATATCACTGTGAACAATGCCAATACATTGTTAAATTCAAAAAAAAACATTTTCTATTATAGTTAGCACGTAAACACCAATAAGGAACAATCCATCATCACAAGTCAAACCAATTTAAAAGCCAAATAAACACTTCTTTTAAATATAAAACTACTTGGAACAATTTCAAGAAACCCAAGATCACCATTTCACATCAATATGGTTTAAATCCAAAACTACTCTTCCTTTTAATTTAAAACCATTTAAAAACACTATAAAAAAACATTTATCAACATACACATGCACTTTTTATAAAGGGGTGTAAACACACCAAAACACCTTGAAACAAAAAATTCTTTACAAAAATGCCAACCAGGCCATTTATCAGTGGCACATGCAATGTTTATCAAAACAGTTTATAATTAACACTCAACAAGGTGCCAAAAAAAATTCCATCCCACAAACTTTTTAAAATTGTTAAATCAGGTTATAAGAGTTGCAAAACATGTAAAAAACTAATGAAACATTTAATTAAACAAATAGTGTGCGCAATTATAATAAAATGACCTCATTTTTTACAAAACCAGAATTTAACTACCAATTCTCATAATAAATAAATTAACCACAAGTTTCACAATAATAATTAGCACATATATATGAGGCACAAACAATAGGAAATGGATGAAACTTAATTTCTAAAAGGCAGTGCAATGAGAACCTACCTCGAAACCGAAGCGCGATGACAATGCAAAATCAGAACTGGTGCAAGATCTTGTTCACACCTCAACCGCATGCTCCAAAATCTAAATCCAACCCAACACTACCAAAATGAACCCAAAATAAATGCAATCTCTAACTGAAATGGTGAAAAAAACAAGTATAAAATAAAATAAAAAATGGTATACCAACAGGGAGAGAAACACGCCGACAGAGGGAAGTTGTGACTTAAGGAGGGTTGACGGAGGATATGCGTACCAGAGAAAAGGGTGTTGGGGGTTTTTGGTTGGCTGGAGGAGCCGTGCTGGAGGTGGGATCACCGGATGGGACTGCTGCGCACCGAGAAGAAGGTCTGAGAGGGTCAATCATGGTGAGTAGGGCGCACCAAAGGGGGAGACGGCTGAGACAAGGGGGCAGCACACAAGGGGAAACCGGTCGGGAGCATCGCGTTGGGATAGAGGCTACCACTGCAAGGGAAGGAGGGAGAGGTCAGGGTTTCCAGAACGGGCAGGAGGTCGAATGGAGCTGGGGTGCATTTCAAGGTAGGAATCTAAGGGAGAGGGAATCCGGAGGTCGGATTCCAGCCGAAGCGCAGAGGGGGGGGGGGGGGGGTGCAATGCTGTTAAGGCGGAGGGCCATGCAGGAGGTGCGACGACAGAGTCGGCTAGCGCTTAGTAGGGGACGCACCAGAGGTCACCACGGTAGGAAGAAGGGCAGGAGGACAGGAGGTGAGGTGCTGTAGGGGGAAGCTGAGGGTCGGGTCTGAGGGATGGGTCACACCGCACCCAGACAAGGAGAGTGGGGGGTTAATTAGAAAGAGTAGGGACAAAAACCCTTGAAAAAAAAATTGAAATAAAAATTATTCTACACAACTAATAATAATAATTCTAAAAATAATAATAATAAGAATAATAATAATAATAATAGTAATAAAAATAATAAGAATCATAATAAATAAAATGAAAATAATAAAAGTATTCATGTTATTTTAATAGTAATAAAATTATTAACACAATAAAAATTTTAAACGACACAACAATTAATGTGAATTTTAAATACAAATTTTTTTTATTTTAGTTTTCTAAAGACGAACAAGATGCACAATTACCCAGGCAGAGCCGTGTGGGGTTTCCAAAATGTGCTCTGCTCATACGCCCAACGATGTTGACTCAAAAAGCGCACTTTTTAACCTAAGCTCAAAAATTTCATCCGGGACTCAACCCAAAACCCCAGCAAAAATTATTTAAGGCCAAAGAAATAATAAAGTAAAATAAACGCATAGGTCATGGTGTGAAAATTCTCCCCACCATAATGATTTCTGTTCCCAAAAATCCACAACACCATCCATCCAATTGATCGACACCTAAGGATTCCACACAAACATGATCCAACCACTTAACCGAAGGACATTCCATCAACCACCAATGGGACTCAACCTCATTACCCAAAACAGATCACCGAAATAGGGGAGGACTAAACAGACTCCCCACTATAAGAACTCAACTAGCATCTGATAACTACTTAAGAGAAAACCCAAAGAGACGGTGGGTCTCCCCACCAAAAATAACCAACCTATACATGACCAAATACAAATCCATATTAGACCTGAATCGGGCCTTACTCAAGTTAGAAATAACACAGCAAGAACATTTAAACCATTCATCTCTATCAGAAAGGGGTAAGAGATGAACTGAAAACTCTGCACAAACTAAAAACCCTAACCCCATGGGTGGGTAGGGAGGACCCAAGGATTGGATAAATGAAACTATGATGGAAAACTACTCATGACTCACCACTTTGGGATGGATACAACCCAAAGCCACAACTGATCCACATGGGTGGTCCACGCAAGGCCACTAACCAGTAACTCACATCCAAAAATGCACAACTACTAACATTGCATGAGGGGTAAGTCCATCACTCTCTTTACGAAGAGAGAAAATTTACAACAACTGAGAAACCAAAAAATAAACGCTAAAACTTCCCCACCGTAATGATAGAGGCGCGACCTTAAACAGACCCCTTAAAATTCCCCCAGGGTTCCTGACTATATGTCGACTTCACTATAAGGCCTTTTGGTTAGAGCTCTGATGGATGAAGCATCTCCTACCTCATAGTCTGGTTCTGATAATACATACACAGGAAAATAAAGGAAAAGATTTTGAAATGAAAGTGATACTGGCATTGAAAACTGAAGTTAATCAAAAAACCCATGACATTCCTATACATTTCAAAACCCAAAACACGATTAGTAAAACTAAAATGATAAGAGATCCATTACACTGAAAAGAAATATACACATGAAACTTTAAACAAAAACCCAAAAACACATCACTTATGGGAACTTCTTCCATGATTTTTTCTATAAATTCCTCGACAGAATTAATGCAAGTGACCTAGGCACCCACATACCTGGTAGGGCTTCTGAGCATTCGCACACAAATACTTTTTGTGACTCGGCTTTCCACACTGATAACACACAAGGATATCTCACTCTAAAGAGGTTGATGAAAGATCCCGAGGCCTTTTGATTCCATGAATTTCTCCATCAACTTTCAATCAATTACTCATATTCTTGTTGTAAGTCTCCCCACTGCTCCTAGGAATTGAAGGAGGGAGGACTACTTCGAGAACTCCCACCATCACGGCTTCGACATGAAATGCTTGTCATGCCACACCGGTAAATGAAGTTAGGTTGGAATTTGACACCTTCGACTACAGATCGGGGTAGAGACCCAACTCGAAATGTCAAGCCTTTATGAAGTCATCTATGGAATACCCCAAATCATAAGGGACTATATCTACAAAGCACTGGAAATACTCCAACATAGATCTGTCACCCTACTGCAGACAACACATCTTCATCCCCTTTCTCACCCTTTCTTTCTCAGAGAAATACTAAAAAATGAACAAATCCTTGAAAAAATCTCAAGTAAGCTATTGACATGGATTTTTCTAAGACATAGACTTCCACCACATCCACGGTGAACCTCAAAGCATGAAGGTTACAAAATTGACCTTCAATGAATCAGGAAAATCAATGAGGTTAAAGTAAATTTTTATCTTTTGCATCCACTCCTCTGCTATGGAAGGGTCTTCTTGACCATAAAAGAGAGGTGGATCTACCTTCTAAAACTCAATCATAAAATCCTTAGGTTGATCAACTATACTATGATCACCCATCGAAGCTTCAAGGGGATAACCGCTGGACAAGAAAATTCAAGAACCCAATCAGGGCCAACTCAATATATAAAACCCTCAAGATCAAACACCGCATAGGTGAAAAGATCTAAACACAAGAAAAAAAATAACATTAAATCAAAACTTCCTTTTTTAAAAACATCTTTAATTTTAAACAAGATTGGTGGGTTAAACCATCATCATTGGTATTCTTTAGATTCTTACTCACATGCATGTTTTTGTTCCACCCTGAGAATCCATTCACCATACCAGACATCTGTTCATATTACAACATACCACTATTCATGTGAGTGCTCCTAGGAATACCAAGTCCAAAAAAACAACAACTTCATTTTCCAAAATAAATCATTCATCCCAATTCCCTTAAAACAATTCCCCAAATTAAACATGTCATTTAAAGAAACCATTTTCAAAACAAACTTTTTTTATTCAAACAACTTTTAGAAGTCATAGGATACCCAAAACAACTCAAACAGGAAAATAGTGTTGGTAGGTGACTTGACCATATGGTTGGTGGCCATATGTCGAACACATCATCGACACAGAGAGCCTTTTAGGACCATGCCCCTAGATCTAAATGGATTTCTAGGCCATGCAGGCTCACGAGAACTATTATCCCAACTCCCCTTATAATATCCCAATCACAAAAAATTCTAGAAAAAAACCCAAGGAAACTAATTAAACCAGACTTCCCATGGAAACCCAAGGATCAAAACGAGCAAGAGTTCACGACACTCTTCCCGCACCTACCCCTCGAGTCTTGAAAATCCAAATCTATCTACCTTGACATCCCAAATAAAAAAGGGTGCTCTGAAAAGTGAGGTACGCTAAGATTCGACCTCCTATGATAACATTTTGTCACAAACCAACCCAGTTCGACCCTGATATGGTCACCTAAGCCGATCCACGACAAGGCCTAAGAGGCTTTCCCGATCCTCCTAGGTTGGCGACAAGTGCCTGGGCATCGACAGAGTGACGATGAGAATGATTTCACCCAAGATAAATAAATATAAACAATGGAAATAATAAAGAGTATCTCAAAATAAATAAACCAAAAAAAATGACTAAATAAGAACTAAATAAGATAACCCTAACCGAACTTGAAGACAGAGCTAACTCCGTGTGACCCTGCGAGTCACTCTCCAAATCAATGATCAAACGTTGCCCAAGTTGAACACACCCAAGTTAGATCCTACACAAGAACTAAAAACAAAAAATAACTATAGGCGTGAGTATTAAAACTCAGTAGGCTAGCCTGATATCTATTCCCAATTAACTTCCTTTTAAATAAAAGAAACATCCATTTTCATCTATGAACTATAATGTATAAAAGTAAGGTTTTCTACATGTTACTAAAAAACTAAGTACTAGTCATTTCCCTCATTCATTTCTCAAAAACCCATGTCATTATTTTAGTGAGACATTAGAATTTTCAAAGGGAAAGTGATGTTTACATTTTCAATTTGCACAAAAAGAATAAAACACTTTTATTTGAAAATAGTTTTCATAAGCCACATTAAAACCACACATCACTTTCTAGTAAAACCATTACACATGAAAGCACTACAATAGTTTCACTACAAGTGAAATGGAAAGAAAATATACATACAAATAACATATTTAACACTGTAATAACTAAGAATGAGTAGAAATAGGTGAACCTAGGAGATCAAGAATAATCTAAAAGAAAAAAATACATGAGACCTCATCCTCGTTGACTTATCACACATGATGAAATCAAAATTCTCAAAATGCACAGCCATACTTTCTCAGGCAGGCCGAGGGAAAATCCCATAGCAATGAACCCAAACCTATCCACATACTATGGGATACTGGTCAGTACCATAACCTACTGGTGCATAAATCATTCCCAGAATATTCTCTCAATATGCCAGGTTCCTGTGTCTCATGTATTTAAAAAGGGGGTGGTCCAACCGATGCCATCCGAGCATCCAATCACAATATATATAATAATAAATCACAAAATACATCACCATGAGTCACTCCAAGGACCGATCTCATGCCATTAATCAAAAGAACATAAATATTCCAATCCGAGGCACCATTATAATGGATCACAAGTATTACTTAGTAAGGACATCCCATCCATTATATACATACAATCATGTTATGAGAAACATCCACATGAGGTTCTCATAATAAACAATCTCACCATTTTTCACAAGGTTTCAAAATGGGCCTTAAACCATTTATTTTTCATAAACAAAAATTTATCATTAACAAAAAATCGACATTTTCTAAAGAGGTAAAACACATAATCTCCACACCAAAACATTGAAAAATTCTATCAAAATATTCAGATTACATTTCCTCGGGCACAATTTTTTTTATAAAAGTGTCAATTGGATATTTATTGAAAACACATTCTAAAACACCCTAAAACTGAACACCCATTTATTTATAAAACTAAAACACACTTTGAAAATCCAAAAAATGGACCCCTGGAATATCATTTCATACACTACCAATACTTTGTTAAATTCAAACAAAACATTTTCTATTACACTTAGCACATAAATTCCAATCAGGCAGAATCCATCATCACATGTAAAACCACTTTAAAATCCAAATACACATTTATTTTAAACATAAAACTACTTGGAACACTTTTAAGAAACCAAAGATCACCATTTCACATCAATCCGGTTTAAAGCCACAACTAATCTTCCTTTTAATTTGAAACCATTTAAAAACACTATAAAAATACATTTATCAACATACACATGCACTTTTTGTAAATGGGTGTAAAGACACCAAAACAACTTGAAACAAAACATTCTTTATAAAAATTCCAACTGGGCTATTTATTAGTGGAATATGAAATGTTTATCAAAAAAGTTTATAATTAACACTCAACAAGGTTCCAAAAACAAATTCCATCCCACAAACTTATTTAAATTGTTAAATCAGGTTATAAGAATCACAAACCAGGTGAAAAACTAATCAAGTATTTAATTAAACAAACAGTGTGCACAATTATAATAAAATGACCTCATTTTTCACAAAACTAGAATTGAACTACCAATTCTCATAATAAATAAATTAACCACAAGTTGCACAATAATAATTTGAACATATATATATATGGTACGAACATCAGGAAATGGATGAAACTTAATTTCTAAAAGGCAGTGCAATGGGAACCTACCTTGAAACCGAAGTGCGACAACAATGCAAACTCAGAACTAGTGCGAGATCTCATTTGCACCTCAACCACACACTCCAGAAGCAGAATCCAATACAACTCTACCAAAATGAACCCAAAATAAATGAAATATCTAACCAAAATGAAGGAAAAAACAAGGATAAAATAAAATAAACAAAATAGTATACCAATGGGGAGAGAAACACACCGGTAGAGGGAAGTCATGACTAAAGGAGAGTTTTCGGAGGCTATTCTTGTTAGAGAAAAGGGCACTGGGGGTTTCGAGTTGGCCGGAGGAGCCCCGCTAGAGGTGGGATCGCTGACTAGGGCTACTACACACCGAGAAGGATGTCTGAGGGGACTGATCATGGTGAGTAGGGCACACCAAATGAAGGTTTGGCAGGGACAAGGGGTAGTGCACAAGGGGAAAATAGCAGGGAGTGTCACGCTGGGACAAGGGATACAGCTGCAAGGGAAGGAGGGAGAGGTCAGGGTCACTGAAACGGGAAGGAGGTCGGCTGGCGCTAGGGCACACTGTAAGGGAGGAATCTGAGGGTGAGGGAACCCAGAGGGAGGATGCCAGCCAAAGAATAGAGGGGGGGGGTGTGATGCTGTCAAGGCGGAGGGCTGTGTAGGAGGCGTGGTGGTAGAGTCAGCTGGCACTAAGCAGGGGACACACCAAAGGTCGCCGCGGTAGGAAGTAGGGAAGGAGGAGGATATGTGGTGAGGCACTATAGGGGGAATCCGAGGGCCAGGTCTGAGGGCTAGGTCATGCCACACCCAGACAAGGAGAGTGGGGGGATAATTGGAGAGAGAGTAAGAAAAACAACCCTAGAAATAAAAAAAATAATAAAATTGAAAATAAAACTTAAAATAAAAATTATTCTACACAACTAATAATAATAATTCTAAAAATAATAATAATAGTAATAATAATAATAATAATAATAGTAAGAAAAATAATAATAATCATAATAAATAAAATGAAAATAATAAAATTATTCATGTTATTTTAATATTAATAAAATTATTAACACAATAAAAATTTTAAACAACATAACAATTAATGCGCATTTTAAATACAAAATATTTTTGTTTCAATTTTTTGAAGATGAATGAGATGAACAGTTACCCGGGCGGAGCCACATGGGGTTTCCAAAACACGCTCCACTTGTTCACCCAATGACGTCGACTCAAAAAGCGTATTTTTTAAACTAAGCTCAAAAATTTCATTCGGGACTCAACCTGAACCCCAACAAAAATTATTTAAGGCCAAAGAAATAATAAAATTAAATAAATGCATAGGTCGGGGAGTGACATATAAAAATATTGTTCTTAATGGATAATGAAAATAACTTCTTGTAGAAAGAATATAAAAAAATAAAATTCCTATTTATGGTGGTAACATAATAAATTTTTTCAAATTCTAAGATTAATACACTTGAAAGAGTCAGATCATAAGTTCTAAATTCTAGTGAAATAACTCTTTCTCTATTTATGAAACTAAGATCTACTTCACCCATTTTCAATTATATTTTATCTATGAGTATGTGTTTATCATAAAAAATGCATGACACACACCCGGTATCAAATACCCATGAGTTATAGTTAGTAATATTGAATTTTATAACAGTCACATTTAAGAGATTCAAATGATTCTATTTGAGAACACTTTTCAACACTATATACCAATTTTAAACTTATTATTATTCATACCATCTAATGGACTCAATATGATTTATGTAAATAATTACATAATCTCTAACAAGGAAATATCAGTGGGTGAGTATCATATTTTATATCATTTCATCAAGGAATTTTAATGAAATTACTTCCTTTAAAATTTATAACCCCATACATCATATCTATTTAGTGATCTAAGATCCATATTTCTATAAAAAATGACCCTTATATGGAATGAAATCACTAATTTGGTTATTTAAGTAGACTGTGAAGCTAATAAAAAAGTTGTGATTATTATATATTTTAGTAAACAACACTTTTTCCTCATTCCTCATATAAATAATATTTAACACTATTCCGATGTCACTCAATACTTTCTTTCCCTACATAAGATAATATTGGGGTACCCCTTTATTATTTGAAACTACCATATTAGATGATCAATGTCTTGATAAGTTTTTTTGGAAGTAATCTCACACTTAGTATTTGATGTTTTTTTAATTTATAAAATTCTCACCTATTTAACATACATCATATTAATATTAAATTCATAACAATTGAATCTCATGCATGTTTTATCTTCTCATGATTAAATCCTTTTATGTATATATTCTTCTAATGATTTAATTTTTTTAATCCCTATTAAATCCACCAAATTAAGTGTTTACACCACATTAATTTACAACCGTTCACATAACCCACAATTTGTGTTACTCACCCAAAAAGATAAGCTAAACATAATCATACATATCTGAATGCATCATATGCATACATTATATAAACTATTTATGTAAAGGCATAGAGTTATATGATATTGATAATCTCTACCTGACTATGCCCAAAGTGACAGATATCCAACCCCATCACATTTCTAAACAAGGCATAAGATTCTAGGTTGTTGAGTAGTCTGACCCCAAGTTTCTCTCCCCAAGGAGACTTTACCCAAGAGAGAATCTAATTAATGATAACTCTAAAACCTGATATGAAAAAATATATTCAACAAATATTCTTAATCTTCTAACTTAAAAAAAAACCAAGGTCAAGTTTGATGAAAAATTTAATTTTATAGAGATGCAACTACCATGTAATGTATGGATCTATCTCATAGAAGAAATTTATCACATAAATAAGTAATATAAATTATTCAAATTGTATAAAATATTTATATACATGAATAAATAAAGGAACAACTTATAAATAAATTAACATTTCAAATATTTAAATAAGATACAACTATTTATGAACAATTCTTAAATGAAAGCTAATTATAAACACTTTTTAATTTAGCTAATATTACATACATTCTATAATCATGAATATAAATAATTTATATCCACTTTAAATATGAATTCTTTCATATTATACATTATATGAAATTTTAATGATATTTTATGAATTATAAACATTTTTATAATTCAATTTTTATTATATAAATTTTTTATATAATCTAAATATCATACACTTTACATTATTTTACCCTTTGATCAAATCTATTATCAAAACTATTTTTGATGTGGTCTAAATAGTATCTTTAACAAGTCATTTTTTATTTGAAAAATTAAAATTAATTAATTATTATTAATTAATAATTATAAATATAAATTATTTTACATTATGACCTTATTTATGTAATTAATAAACTCTTTATAAATCACTCTTATGATCTATAAATAAACTTTTTTTTCAAGATCACAAGGCATTCCATAGAATTTGGTAAAATGTATTTTAAATATTAACATTCAATATTTGGAATATTTTATTAATAAATGTTTCATAAACATTTATATAATTAATTATAAACTATTTAAAATTAATTAATTTATAAACTCTTTACGAATTAGAATATTCCAAAAATATATTTTATTATGATTTGTAGACATTTTATAAACCATATAAATGTGAAAAGAATATTCTTAATATTAAATATTTAATATAAATTGAATATTTATAATAAATGTTTCAATAACATTTAATCAACTAACCACAAACATTTTATAGTAAATTTATAACCAGTTTTTTATATTTTATAAATATTCCAAAATATCATTTCCATTATTTATAAAAAAATTACAAATAATCCAATCTAATTAATAATTTAATTTTCTTAACAAATAATCAATTTTTTTTATAAAAAAATGATGAGAAACAAATATGGACCTTTAAATATTTAATTTTGACTTTAAAACACCATTTTAGATAGTCTAACCCTTATTATTTATAAATAATTTATAAATTATATGATAAATTAACTAAATATTAAATTTAATTAATTTTAATTTTGTATGACCTCTTGAAATTAAGTTGTTATATATTTCAATTTTTAGTTGGAAAAATAAGTTATGATTTCATAAAACATGTTTTCCATGTAATAGGTAAAAATTACATTATTTCAATGAGGAAGTTAGTTCTCTGATGCCATTGATGAGTGGGGATAAGATTCCCTCATATGGACACATTCGATGTGACATCCATATAAACCTATCAAATAACTTTATAACCCCAACACTTGGGCTATGAAAATATTTTCACCAGTAATAGATTCTATAGTTAGAGAGCCTCAATTCATCATTGGTCACATGTTAGAGTTCCCAGGAATCAGCTAACCCTTTAACCTTTGTAATGATACCACTGATGGGTTTTAGGGGTTCACCATATGAACTTGGCTGTGGAAAAAAAATCCATTTATGTGGAATATATCCTTGAAAAAAATCAACATTTGATATAAATAAAGAATATAAATGTGCGTACCTAGATTGTAACAAGCTCCATCTTCAATCTTTAATGGATTATGCTTGATGAAGATCACAAGAGCAGTGGATGAAATATTTCTACCTCTAAGGGGATTACACCATCCAAATGATCCTAGAATGTTTCTTGAGGATCCATGAACATATAAGGAGTGATGGTACCTCTAACTAGTGATAAAATTCATTTTAAGTGGAAGGGATAATTGGGTGGCTTGCATAAAATTTATCATTCCCAATAGGAGAGATCTCATCCCTTTATATGACCATCCTTGACAAATTTCATTTCATGAAATAAATCATCCATTTTCAACATTTAAATATACATTAATTCCCATTGGAATTTATTAATTTAATCTATTCATTCCATTTAATCCATTTATAATGGATTATAATTGATAAAACCAAATGGTAAAATACATGCACCTAAAGCCACATAGGAAGATGCATGCACTTAAATCATATGATTTTAGTGAACATTCAATAAAAACAACCACTATTCCCCTATGAACAGTCTCTCAAGTCACTCAAAGAACTTATTAAAATGATTATAAGCCCTCTTAAGTTTTCTTATCAAACCTAATTAAGGGTAATTAAGTGAAGACACTCAGTGGTGCTGGTGCTACCATTGCCTCTCCCATTTTAGGTGTTGAGTTCATGTTTTTTAAACCCTAACTAGTGTGGTTTTCGATCACACTTATGGAGGGTGTCACTCCCCAAAATAACCTTAAAAATATGACAATGAAATTCCTTATGTTCTATGTGTAAGTTTAACTCTCATACTTACCTCACACTCATAATTCACTCTCAAGTGATCGTAAGAATGTTTCAGTATTTTTATATAATCTTCCACTCTCTATATTGTTGGATATAATCCCTAAATCCAATATCATATAAGATTATATAAGCATGTCATAGTTAATTGTATGAAAGTTTTCAAGGCATATCATATTCCTTAGTGTTTGGATTATCATTAAAACATGATACATGATATCGTACTGCCACCAATTTAATTTTAACATATTAACATTCTAAATCATCCACATAAGCTATCATTTGTGTTTAATTAAATAAAAAACATGGGAAAATATAGTTGACCAAGGTTTATAATAGTTGTAATCAAAATTAGCATTCAATTTTATGTTTTATAACATAATAGTGAATGCATGAACACTTGAGGAGTGTCCTCGAGGGCTATTTAAAGGGGTATTTCCATCGTGATGGTGAGTGAACCATGGGAAGATCTTAGGTTATTATCCCCTTATCCATAAATCTCTATTATTATTCATTGTTTACCTTGAGAGGTACTAGAAAGTTATAGATTAAAGGAGAGTCTTTCCCATGTGATGGTTGATTCAAATCACATTGTGGATACACCATATAAGAGGGATGTTATTTGGATTCTACTTTGTGAACTTTTTCAAGCACAATGAATAAAGATGAAGTAACTATGATCATCGATTTATGGTACACAAAAACTTGATCTTTATTTTATATGAATAGTTTCAGTTTTATACATGGTGAATATTGGGAATTTGGGATTTTAATTCATTTTTTATACTTAGTCTAAGTGTTAAACTATCCTAAGAAATATAATAGCAGTATCAGAGTAATGGCATGTGATTTGATTCTCGAATTCATATTTAAAATGAATAACCATGATATTATATGATAATAATTTTAGACATCATTAAAAATGATATAGAAAAAATGAACTATGGAATTAGTTATGATATGTGATATTTTAAGAAATTATTGGATTTTTGAAAATTTCTTGGTACTATGATATATGATATCATAGGTTGTGATTAGATCATATTATACGATAGAGGATATTTAATTGAGAAGAATTGATGAATCCCTTGTTTTTTTTCATGTCATATCATACAACATGGGTGGTAGTACTATGAAATAATACTGATGTATATTTATAAAATAGAGAATTGTATCACTTCGGGGATATCGATGAGAATTGTAAAATAAATTCCTCGTTGGTTTAATCTTAAGCAGTTTCCTATCATAGGCTATGATCTCCACAACACTAAATTAAACTCAATATAGTTTTGTTTTACACTTATGTAGATACCATACCATGTGGTTTTTAACAACCCATGTTTTTTAAATGATATTTTTTCCTAAGAAAATGTGTGTTATATTATATTATACACATGAAAAGCATATCTCTTTAATAATGATCAAAAAATTAGTCACAAAAATTGGAAAATATAGATTTCTCCAATCTATTAGAATCATCACCTCAAATCTTCAGAAATAAAAAATATGAGTAAAACAATCAACATATTAGAAAATTATTGTAGTGAATATTGAATGAAATAATGAAATGGTATTTATAGAGTATAAAGGGAAACATGACCATTGGAATTTGACCATTATAGGACCGTTGGTCAAATATGAACATTATTCAATACAACCATTGAAAAATTTTACCGTTGAGAACTATACCCTTTGGTAATAATTCTAATGTTATAATTTGTTTTACAGGTAGTAATGAAAAAGGATAATTAATGCATAAAGAATAAGTGATGACCTTATCCAGTAGAGTCATGCCGTATGAATCCCATTTTTCAGAACTTGGGAGGTAGGTTGCATCATTGGGGTTCTTCCTTGACCAAACCCAATCCAGGATTCAACAAGTGAAGCTAGAATTAAATCGTCTAAAGTAGAAGTTCACATTAGTGGAAATTACCACTTGATCGATGCTAGTCCTGCCTCCCCATGAATCTATCACCACCACACAACTTACCCCTAGGTTTTACGTAGGTTTTATAAGGGGTTACATATCTATTCATTAATTACTTAAAGTATAATTCCTTTGTATAAATAAAATTTTTATTCCATCAATTCTTTTTTAAGAGTGGGTTTTCTTAATAGAATATATGTTAAATTAAGAAAAATTTGATAAATTGATTTTTTAGACACAAATAACACTTTTCAAAAATGATATAAATTTTTATAATATTTATTTTAATTTAATAGTTTGTTAAAAACACTCTTATTTAAATATAAATGATAAAATAATTTTATTATGTCCTAAGAATATTTTAAGTGCCCGAAATTTGACTATGCCTTATAACTTGCTATTTTTTTAACAAATAAGGTTTTTTATTTTTAAAATCTAAAATTATCATATTTATAAAGTTATTTTGATGAAATAAATATCATTTTTGAAATCATCACATAAAAATTAGGTTAGGGTGAAATTATTATAATTTTCTAAGATACTTTATTTTTCCACAAATAGTAAAAATACAGTTTGGGTTATTCATTATGTTTAATGACTTCATAATTATATCATAATGATGTAATAAATAAACTAATGACACTTGACGGCCTAAAATATGTTATTTTATTAATATAAATTATTTTAATTTATTTTAATCAATTTATAAACTTACAAATGACTTTTCAAAGTCTAAATTGGAAACTTTGATTTTAAAAACATTACTTTGTGGAAACTTTACTTTGTGGAAACTTTACTTTTCCATACCAAAATAATAAAGAAAAAAAGATGTTAGATTCTATTGGATTAAAATAACATAAAATGTGTCTCAAATTTCAAAAATCATGGGCAAAAACTATGGGTAATCTAATGATTTTTCAATTTCCACAACCTAGATCTCCAAGGCCAATATTTGGATATTATTAAACAAAACCTCAACTTTCGCTATAAATAACCACCCATTTCTCCATTTACTTTCACTAATAATCCATAATTCAACAATTTTTGGTAGTTTTTCCTTCGAAGGAGTCCCCCAAGGTGTCCTCAATCCCCCAAGGTTCCATTTCTCAAGATTTAAGAGTAACTCTTCTAGGTAATGGAATTATCCTTTTTTCTCTTCAATTCAAGAAATGATTTTTATATATTGTTGAGTCAAAAGTTTCTTATAAATTTTCTCATTCTTTTATGTTTTGGAAATAACAAACACATTTTCTTAATAATACTTTTTATCTACAAGAAAATTGATACACATTTCCTTACTAATTCTTCCTACTTATAAGAAAATTTATCTGCATGTTATTTAACATTTTTATGACTAAGTCTAATATTATTTTATTAAGACATAATAGCTACTGGTTAAAATAAGATCCTTAATAAAAATCAGAATCCTTAAATTCCTTAATTCCTAATCTTTCATAATTGTAATTCTGATTCTATGTTTCTCAATTCTAATTCACTCAAAAATGCGAATCTGATTCACAGTTTTTCAATTCTGAATCATCAATTTTTTTGAGTCTGATTCTCTCTTTCTCAATTATGATTCTTAATAATTTACAAATATAATTTTATATCTTTATTAAAGTTTTATCTTTTGTTTTAGAATCTTATTTCCTTAACTTTATTAAAGTTTCTATATTTACTGAATGTAATATTTTTTTAACTTTGTTAAAATTACTATATTTTTTTAATGTAATATTTTCCTAACTTTTATAAAGTTACTATATTTCCTTAATGTAATGTTTTCATAACTTTCTTAAAGTTACTATATTTCCTTAATATATTGTTTTATATAATATAATTAATACATACTTAATGTTTGTCAGGATATTTTCTTATACTAAACAATGTCATCCAATCTGCTATTATATGACCGTTTTAAGTTCCATCTGTATAGGTACCTCTAAAATTTCAAGAAAAATATGACCATTGGAGAAAAATACGACCATTGGAGATCTCTTCTATAAATACCTAATCATTTGAATGTGTTTGATGCTGTGAACTTTTGGGGAATTGATACTCTGCGAGAGCTCTGCCAAGATTGCTTTGTGTGAAAGCCTTAAAGTGATTAAGTTGTGAACAGCTTGTTCCATACACTTAAGATCTTCAATAAGATTTGTTTTTCTTTATGCGACACCTATTTTTGTTGTATATGATCTAGGGATTACAAGTTGAAGGAATACAGAGGTGATGATTACCTTCTTAATCGAGGGATTCTAGCTGAAGGAAGACAGAGGTATTGATCACCTTACAGATCGAGGGCTTGCAGGGATAGCAAGACAGACACCGATCTTTATGTTGAGGTATTAACCTAGTGTGGGTAAGACAGAATTTCTTGAAAGTATAAATCAAGGGAACTTTATCTAAAGTTTTTGTATACCCTACTATTTAGGTTAAAATATTTTTACTCTTTTTATGTACTTTTAATTTCTACTACAATTTGTAACAATAAGAAAGTGTTTCTTAAACTTTCTCTTTTATCTCTAATTTAAGATTCTATACGCTTTAAGGTAGAATCTTATTTAAGTATACCTATTTAATTATTTTATTACACTTTTTTATCAAACCTAAAGTGATTTTTATTAACCTTAAAAAAGATGGATTAGTGAATACGATTTTTTTACTTTGTTAAACAAATATTTCCTTAAGGTTAAAAATGATTTTTTCTAAAATTATAATTCAACCTCCTCTTGTATCTGAGTATATACATCTAAATTTAGATCCTATAATTGGTATAAAATTAGGTCTCTAAGATACTAATACTTACACTTAGTATAAAAATGAAGTTTTTAATTTCTTAATTTACTTACACATTTTTTTACTTCTGAAAGTTGTTATTTTTATAAACTTTTTGTTTATAAATACATACTACACTAGCTTGTGTCATGGAAAAATAATTCTTATAAGATGACAGGAATGAATATAAGATCCTTAGATAATATGAACCCTACAATACCACCTATATTTGATAGTAATGACTATGAATATTGGAGAGATAGAATGAATACCTTCATCATTAATACTGGTGTGGATAAATTTGTTATGCTTACTGGAGATTATAAAATTCCAGATAAGGAAGTCAAAACTTTTACTAATGAAGAAAAGTAAGAATATCATCTAAAATATAAGGCACATAATACTTTTCTTTATTCTATGAACAAGAATATATATATCCAGATATCTTCATCTGAAGTAGAAAACAGGATATGGAAGAAACTAGAAGTTACACATTTTGGTACTTCTCAAGTTATTTAAACTAGAGGATCCATGCTTATAGAAAACTATAATGGTTTTGTTTTTCCCTATGGAGAACCTATAGTTAAAGTTCCAAAAGGATTCATGACTATTGTAAATAGTCTACATTAAATGGGAGAAAAAGGGATAGATGATGAAATACTTATAGATAAGATTATAGACATCATGCATAATGAATGGGAATCTAAGGGAACTGCTATTGATGAATCAAGTAAAGTTACAACTGTTACTCTTTATGAGTTATTTGGAAATCTCTTACAACATAATAATATATTAATGCGAGATTATAATAATATAAAGAAGAAAAATGGGAGTGTTACTTTTACAACTACTTCAAATCAGATGAAGCCAAGAATCTTGAGAAAGTTTCTAAGACAACAAAATCTAAGAAAGTTTTTATTCAGTCAGATTCAAGTGATATCGATCACTTAGAGAATGAGTTTTCCAATCTCACTCAAAGGATGAACAAGATTGTTGGAAAGAAGGATATCCAATATATATATAAGAAAAGGGATAAGAAATATAATATAGACCCTAAAGTCACATGTTATGAATGCAAGAAAGAAAGAAATATTAGACCTGATTGTCCAAGGCTTAAAAGAAAGGACAAGAAATATAAAAATTCTGAGAGGAATTAGAAAATATATTACAAGACTAAAGGAAATAAATTCTTGAAGGAAAATGATTCTTGGATTTCAAGTGGTGGAGACCCATCTTATGAATCTTTAGATATTGAATCTTTTAGATAGAATAATATTGACCTTATTTCCAGAATTCTGATTCAAAGCCAATGTTTCATGGCTAAGGTACACACTACTGAATCCTTAACTAACATATCTTTAAGTGATAATTATCCTGATTAAGAACATTCTACATCCTTGGATGAAGAATCTTCTTCAGCAAAAGATAATTCGTTAACTTCTTTTGAATAATTATCTAGGTTTTACAAGTTTCTTGAAAATGAAAATAGTAATATAAAAAATAAACATGATAATGAAAATTCTTGAATAAATATTTTGACAAAATAAGTATCAAATATTTCTAAATATCTTGATGAAAAATCTATTGAAACTGATTCTATTTATAAAATAATTGAGGAAGTTAATTCTGAAAATGATAAAATTTTTAAGGATTTAAAAAATTTTATTTTTATGAAAAATGTTTTAGATACTAGCTCCAATTCTAAGACTAATAAATCTGAGGATAATAATTTATCCATTAGAATAAAATTTGAAATATTTTCCTTAAAGTTTTTTTTCAAACTTGACTTCTAGTAAGGAAGGTTTTGATAAAATTTATTCACAACTTCATCCTCTTAAGAATTATTCTGTAATGAGTTATACTCACTCAAAACCATTTTTTAGTGACAACTATTTTGTACCTCAAAGTGACCCTTTTTACACTAAGTGTCAAAGTTGTGGAAATAGGGAGAAAAGTTTTTCTTTAAATAAAATTAAATCCTTAGTATTTCATAAATCTCACCTTTTTAAGAAAATGTGGATTCATAAGATTTTACTTTCTAACATTTTTGAATCCAAGAAAGTTTGGATTCTGAAAACCTAACTGTTTCATTTTCAGGAAAGAAAAGTAAGTACCAGCAAAAATACATGGTACATGGATAATGGATTTTCCTGGAACATGAATGGTAAAAAAACTTCTTTGAAAATATTATTAAGTTGAAAGGTAGAAGAGTCACTTTTGGAGATAATTCTAAAGGATATATTATTTTACAATTCATCAGAACACAAGAACAACTTGGTGATATTTTTACAAAATCATTACCTTCTGATAGATTTAAATATATTAAACAAAAGTTAAGAATTATAAATGTAAGTTAATAATTCATATCTACTTTTTGTTAAAAAAATTTTCCTAACACTAAGATACTCCTTTTCATTGGGGGAGTACACTTTATTTCCTTAAAAATTTATTTTTCAAAACTTAAATAAAGTTTTTCACAAACTAACAAAAGTTTTTGGAATCTAAGAAAAGTTTTCAAAATCTAATAAAACTTTTTAGTATTTAATATTTCTATGAATAATATTATCAAACACTAACAAAACTTTTAAAAACTCTGAAATGTACATCTTCTTACTTTTTAATTCTTAGTTTTATTTATGTTTATTGGTATTTCAATCTTGTTTTAAGAAAAACCTCAACAATTTAAACTTTCCTTAAATCCATTTTAATTTATTAAAAACTAAAAAGATCGAAACCTATAAAACCTTATTTGGTTTAATATAAACCATAAAGATCAGTAAGTGCTCTTAGTGAAGTTTCAAGATGATCATAAGGAGCTGAAGAAGTTGAAGGCCATGGACAGGTCCTTAATACCAAAGAAAAATTAATTTCCTTGTAATCCAATATTTTGTTGTAAAAAATCCTTTTCAATGATAAGAAATATTTATTTCCTTTGTTTTCAAATATGTTTCCTAACTTTTTTCAGTTACATTATACTTTTACCCATTCATTTTTTCAAATCACAATGTGGGAGAAGAATGTTCTAAAAAGAATATTAGTCTTAGGATGAAAACATAATGAGGAGAATGCTTAAAGAAGACATACTTAAGTAAGGGGGAGATATTTCTTTAAAGAAAAATAAATAAAGTCAGAATACAATCATTAAGGGGTTTTCATAACCTAAGGGGGAGTTAGTCGTATTCTTCTTGATTAATAAACTAACGTGGAAGTAAGTTCTTTTAAGTTCAAATATGAAGTCTTTTGGTTTTAACATTCTTTTCTTAAATCGATTGTTTGTGCTTTCCAAAAAAGGGGAGATTGTTGAGTCAAAAGTTTCCTTATAACTTTTATCATTCCTTTATGTTTTGTAAATAAAAAAAAAATTTATTAACAATACTTTTTATATATAAGAAAATTCATACAAATTTCCTTACTAATTATTTCTCTCTATAAAGAAATTTATATGTATGTTTTTAAAAATTTTATAGCTAATTCTAACATTATTTTCTAAAGACAGAATAGCTACTAATACAAATTAGATCCTTAATAAAAATCTGAATCCTTCACTTCCTAAATTCTAAATATTTCAGAATTGTAATTCTGATTCTACATTTCTCAATTATGATTCAATCAAAAATGTGAATCTGATTCATAGTTTCTCAATTCCGAATCATCAAATTTTTTGAGTCCGATTATCTCTTTATAAATTCATATTCTCAATAATTTCTATATGTGATTGTATATCTTTCTTAAAGTTTTCTATTTTTTTAAGAACCCGATTTTCATAACTGTCTTAAAGTTACTATATTTCCTTAATGTAATATTTTCATAACTTTAACAAAGTTAATATATTTCCTTAATGTAATATTTTCATAACATTCATAAAGTTACTATATTTTCTTAATGTAATGTTTTCATAACTTTCTTAATGTTACTATATTTCCTTAATATAATGTTTTATATAATCAAATTCATACATACTTAATGTTTCTCATGATATTTTCTTATACTAAACGATGTCGTCTAATTTGTTATTATATGACCATTGTAAGTGCCACCTGTACAGGTCCCTCTAAAATTTTAGGAAAAATATTACCATTGGAGGAAAATCAGACCGTTAGAGATCTCACCTATTAATACTCATTCATTTGAACATGTTCGATGCTGTGAACTTTTGGTAGAATTGATACTCTATGAGTGATCTTCCAAAATTTCTTTGTGCAAAATATTGTAAGTGATTATGTTTGAAAAACTTGTTCCATATACTTAAGATCTTAAATAACATTTGTTTTTATTTGTGTGAAACTTATTATTTCAATATAAAACCAAGGTATTCCAAGTTAAAGAAACAAAGAGGTGATGATTAACTACTTAATAAAGGGATTCCAACTGAAGGAAGATAGAGGTACCGATCAACTTATAGATCAAGGTCTTGCGGGGATAGCAAGACAGACACCGATATTTGTACTGTGGGATTACCCTGGTGTTGGTAAGATAGAATGACTTGAATGTATAAATCAAGGGACCTTTATCCAATGAATTTGGATACCCTACACTTTGGGTTAAAATATTTGTAGTATTTTATATTTACTTTTAATTTCCACTGCAATTTGTAACATTAAGAAAGTGTTTCTTATACTTTCTCTTTTGTTGCAACTCTAATTTTAGATTATATACACTTTAAGGTAGAATCTTGTTTAAGTATACCTGTGTACTTATTTCATTACACTTATTTATAAAACATATGGTAATTTTTATTAACCTTACAAAAGAGGGATTAGTGAATAATTTTTTTTAACTTTGTTAAACAAATATTTCCTTAAGGTTAAAAATGAATGTTTACAAACTTACAATTCACTCCCTCTTATATCTGAGTATCTAAATCTATATTTAGATCCTATATATAAATCTTATAAATGTTATGATTACTATATTTTTCTACCATTTTGATCATACTCTTACTTCCAAATTATGTTTTATCAATGAGATAACCTTGTCCCCTTACATTTTACCCTTTCCTAAAATCACGTTTTATACCCATCATACTACCGAATTTACTACTCAAAATTTATCTCTTCTCCTTAAGAAATTATCTTTTATTTTCTTTATGTGGATACCCAAAACTTTTCCTTTTCCATGGGTATTCACCTATATGTAATAAATATTTCTTTAATTTAGTGATTTAAAAATAATAAATCCACATTTTATTTTCATGGTTTAAAAATGAAGTAATGATCATGTATTTAAACAATTTTATATGCCGTGATTTCGATAATAAACTCATTATTTATTCTCCATTTGTTATTAATGAAATAACTAATTATGATCTATTTGGCTCACATTAATTAATAAATATTAAGGGTGCACCCTGATAGCACTCAAATTCATTGGGTAAAGAATTTAATCTTTAGAGATGACATGTTTTATGATACCTTGGTGAATAACCTTGGTAATTTTCATTTTTGACACCTTAGTGACAAACCTTGGTGATAATATTATAAATATCTAATTTAAATGTTTTATCCACATTTCCATGTTATTAATAATGTTATTTTTTTATGATATACCTCATGTTATCTTTCTCATTCCATAATGATATTCCTCATGTTCTTATTGATATTCCTCATGTTCATATGTAAACATTTTACCTTTCTTATTCCCTTACTAGGCCTCATGCTTACCCCTTTCTTTTGATGTATGTCTCTAGGTTATGAGATGTGGTAAATGTAACTTAGCATGAACCCATTAATAATCCTTTAAAAAGGATTTTAAGAATGTTTTATGTTTTCTTGTATTATGTTCCTGATTTCCAAGAAACTATACTTTAAAAGATCCTTTGTTTTATACCATGTAATAAAAAGCATATGTAATAAAAAGGTAGGGTGCTATATGGGTTATTACTATATAGGTGCATATCATATGCCAATAGCATATGGATTAATCCTACACATGTCAATGAGCATGTATTATCTTATTTAGGTCCTCATCATAAGCTATGATTGTCAGTCATGTTGTGTTTTATACTACAAAAAGTCTTATTGTAGGCCACGATAGCCTGAAATGGTGTTATCAATCATAGAATACGGTTGATAGCACTAAAAGTTTTAGTGTTTTATGACCTTATCTATCATTGGTTATGATTTATATGATATTACATAATATGATATGTAATGATTTTTTTTTCTTATTATCAATTATGAAACGAATTAAGTGGTTTATATATTATTTATAAATCATAGAAAAGGGTATTTTGGGACATTTATTTAATTTATAAATGTGTTTATAAATTAAATAATTTTAAAGTTTTATAATTAATTATTAAATGTTTATAAAACATGTTTTAAATAAATACCCATAATATTAATTTTTAATGTTAAAATATTTTTTTTAAAATTATATACAATGAATTATAATTTAGATATAAAATTTTTATATTAAAATTATAAGGGAAATTTATAAATTATTTATAAATTAAAATATATGGACAAAATATAAATAATTTTATATTTAAATTATGAAATTTTCATAATATTATTTGAATTATTTAAATTAGATGCATTATTTGAGGATATAATTTAAACCATGTAAAAATGTGTTTTGATAATTTATTTTATCAAGGTTTAAATTATATTAAATATATATTATTTTGATTTTTTTACATAATATAATTGAAATATAAAATGTGTATACTTTATGTAATATCTTATATTTAATTAAAGCTACATATAATAAATAATATAAATGATTTCATATTGGAAATGAATATAAAGTGTTTATATTAAAAATTATGGAATGTCTATAAGGTTATCCAAAATTATAAAGTGTTTATAATTAGTTTTAATTTATGATTTTTTTATAAATTTTTTATCTCATTTTAAATATGTAATTTTTTCATTTATTTTAATGTTATTCCATGATTTTTTAATATATATAGTTGTTATATTATGAAATGTGATGTATGATTTAGTTTAAAGGTGTTTGAACTGCTTCTTGATATTATCATACATGCCTCTAAAGAGTTACATTCTAGGTGTGATAACGAATTTTGTTTTATTTTACCTTGAATTTGTATTTTATTAGGTTACGAGCTTGAATTTAATGGTTAATTATAGTGTCTACATATCAAGTTTTAGAGTTATGATGGAAGAGTAATTTTTTTATATAATAGAATTATCCAAAATATCCGATTGAGTTTTAGAAACTCCATAGAATTTACATATTTGGTATCTATATTATAGAAATAAATTTTTAGTTTTTAAAGGGAATATGATACCAAATATATACTTTAAAAATGTTGTGAGAATACAAGAGTTCAAAATCAACGCAAGAATTAACATATCTTGTAGTTTGTATTCAGATAATGAAATAAAGAGTTTCTAAATCATGGAATCAAATGAAAATTAATATACCAATCTTAGAAGGATCATAGTAAAAATATGTGTATTTTTCTCATTATTTTCATGACAAGAGAAGTTTTTTTCTAAGAAAGAGTTATTATAAACAAAATGAGATGATTGATTCAATAAAAATGGTTTATGATTCATCATATTCTATTATATACCTAAGATTAAGATGAGGATAAAAAGGATTTTTATCTTGGGTAAACGAGTTTATCCAGATGTTTGTTAGAATATGAGGAATTTAGATTCCACGACCAACAATGGCATATTTTAAAGAATAAAATATTATTTTTAGAAAATTGATCCAAACACATAGAATAACATATATGATATAGATATAATAGTTTATTTGTGAAAATATTCCTAGTAAAATATAATATGATTTATTTCTTAAACAAAAATTAATTTTTGTATCTTAGTATTATGTTTGGACCTAGATCTATTTAAATTTAAAAAATAAAGGATTATATCAATCAAAACATAAAGTGAAATATAACTTTCAAGGAAACATTTTGATGTAAAGGGTTATAATAATGATAATGATTTACATAGAAAGAGTTATAAGTTGAAAATATAATATATTAACATTCTAACATTTTATGTTATGAAGTTAAGAAGTTTGAATATGTTCAAGGAGTTGAACATTAGTAATAAGATTCCTTAGTCTCACTATTATTCAAACTATTTTGCTTCATATATGTTAATCGATAAAGAGTTTAGTGGGAGGGTTTTATTAGATGGTCACATAAAGACGTGGAAGGAATTACATATAGATATAATAAGGATAATAAAACCCTAAAACTATAGAAAACATATATCTTATCTGGCAGTCTATCACATGTTATATGATAATATAAACACTTGTATATGGTTTTGATAATGTTTTTAAAGTATTTTAAGAATATAAATTAAGTCATGTTATAAAAAATAAAATATCTACTTTATCATTCTTTCAAATTGTCTATATATATATATTTGTATATCATGAAGTGGAATAATGATTGAACTCTTAAATTATAACTTTGATTTATCTCTAATCAATGCTCATCATGGACTATTGTAGGTGTGAAAAAATGTTAAGGTTAGCGTGATAAATATTCTTGTATTAGGATTCAGAATATGCTCATGAGGCACAAAATGAGTTTTATGCACTGGATGACCCATTATGTATATACCACATAGAGTGTCATAAAATATTTAATTGGTATAATAGGGATGTATGGTTCATATTTATAGTCCCCACTACTTGAGGTTGTTGAGATACATATCATGAGAACCTTTAGAATTTGATACCTTTCTTAAAAAAGACTTAAGGCTTTGCTAGTTAGGGGTGGTTGAGTGTGTTTTTGATTACATCATCAGTTGGATCTTAATCAAGATAAAATTATTACTCTCATATAATGGATATGACATATGGGCCCTCTATTGAGATAGTATGAGGAAGTATACAATCATACCTCGATATAACATATGATGTACTTATTTATTTGAGTGAGGGGAATGTGATGTGATCATCCATAAAGGTGAATAACATATAATTTATTCATTAAACTAGTTAGTATATAGTTAGAGAATCGAGAACATATGAGTAAGATACATGGGGTCAAAATACACTATGTCCCATGTTTACTCGATGACTTGTACAAAGTTATCATATGAAAATGCATTCTTTCATATGATGTAGCTAGCAGACATAGGTATATAGATACATGTATTTGAAATAGACCAAAATAGATCCATTTTTAGCTTAAATACCACTTATTATTTTTTAGATGTCACTATTTTCTTACATTTATGAATTTAGGAAATCATATTTATTATTAACACTATAGATTCCCTATCACGACCTACCCCTCAGGGCCCATTCCGTGACAACCCCAAGCCCACCTCCCAAAGGCCTACGGCTGGTGACTATCACCAAAGGCATCAACCTGTAAGTGGGAGGCATTTTCTGAGTACCTGTACACATGTACACTCACAACCCCAGCCCATAATACTGAAAAGGAAAAAAATTATTCCACTAAAACAACCATAGAGAGTATAACAATACAATTTGAAAGTAAAGGGGCTAGAATACAAGCCCAACAAAGACAATAGGAAAACAAGAAAGTAAAAATCTCCCTTAAAATACATCTGCTGAAAAACCTACCTGAAGGGTAGGTGTAGAGTGATTATTGGAAGCCGTAGGAGTACGCCTTGCCTGTCTGATCTCACAGGGCACCTCCTAGTCCAGGGCCACCATGGTCTCAGTCAAAGCGTTGATCATCTTCATAATACATGACACATGTGGATGAAGCCTATGTAGAGGTGAGTAACACAATACTGAGTAGGGACCCCAAACCACAAAGAAATACCACAAAGGAAAAGTACACATGAAGTAATAGACAACTAACACAAGAATAATCTAAAGGAAGGAAAGTAAAACTAACAGTTGTAATGCTTAACACCTTGTCCTACTGAATCACTCATCTATGATGAGTTCTTATGGCTGGAGAATCACCTAGTCCCACTCTTCACATGGGCCAACTAGATCACTTAGACCTACTCATTTCTTAGTCTAGCTAGATCACTTAGACCCACTCGTCTCTTGGGCCAGCTGGATCACTTAGACCCGCTCATCTCTTGGGACAACTGGATCACTTAGACCCACTAGTCTCTTGGGATAACTAGATCACTTAGACCTGATCGTCTTGTGGTCTAGCTGGATCACTTAGACCCTCTCCTCATAGTCTTCTCGATACAACCAGCCGTCAGATTCCCACTCGTAGCATGCTTGACATAGGGAGAGTCTACTCCTCAAACCATCAATCACATATAAACTTCCAATAAATTCCAATTAGTGTATACTAAAGGGTCCACCTCATCACGAGGGTCCCAACGCTGCAAACGACTTGTCAATTTGATATACAGCTTGGAAGTTATTCCCATTTTATTGAAAAAGTTTCCAGTTTGGTCTGGGTCTGGTATGACTTGACTGAAGCAACCCGACTCGACCTGACCTAGTCTGGGCCTGTACTACTAGGTCGGGCCGGCCTACAGGGTGGCCTGGATCATAGGGCAACCCGAATGATTCGGATGCGGTAGTGGTCACCGCGTCTACCCCTGGTCAGTGCGACAGTTTCGCTGTGTGACCACTCCACAGTTTTCCACAAGGCCCTCCTATCGCAGTACCGTTAGACCACGACCCTCTAGCCACGAGACGCAGCTCGGTGCCGCAATACATGGCTCGATGTCGCATCCGCCAAAGCCCCACTGTCAGTAATTGTCGGCGACCCTTGTCCCCTCCCCGTAGCGGTTACCACGAGGTTATCCACCGCCCTAGCACACTGTCAGTGCGCCGCCCTCCACACCGCCATGAACCAATGGCCATGGCCTCATCCTCTCGACGTGGCACCCCACCGACTCTGTGGCTCTGCATTTCCATGAATTGATGGTCGTGTTCTCCTCCACTACGGCGTGTAGTTGGCGTGTGATGCTTCCCGCATACGGCCACTACCACATGCCGACTCCACTGTCGGCCTCTCGAGTTGGTGGCCCCATGTCGTCGCAGCCTCCTACCACAATATCCATCCGCTTCCATTGTGATCCACCACCTTGTTGTGGTCATTGAGTTGTTGTGGCGATGGAGATCAGAGGAACAAAGAATAGGGGAGGAAGAGGCTCACATGAACACCCAAGGTGGATGGATCGAGCCTTGTTTGTGTCGGCCTTGATCCATCCACATAATAAATTTAAGGACGAATAAATGAAGATTTAAATCAAAAAATCGATTCAACATGGATCTATTTTCATGATGTTTATCCCAAAATCAAACCCATCCCACAAGAACAAACGACCCACAAATCAACCTGTTGGTGGGATAATCCATAATTGTAGTTTTATAAATAAGTAATGGGAAATAAATTAAAAAAGAGTAAACCACTACCTAGATAATAGGTTCGATCATAGTAAGGATTCATCACTGAAGGTGATATTTCTGTGAAAGTCCTCAATCCTTCATTGAGGGTGAGATCTCTAAAAGAGGAGGGGGAGTGCTCAAAGTTTTTGGAGATCATAATTATTCATTTTTCATTCATCAATAGTGATCCTCCATAGATTTAGAGTTATTTTCTAGATCCAAATATGATCTCCAATTCCTTTTATCCCATTAAATGGGGAAACGCATTGCATCATTCCTGTTATGCTGAGTCTCCACCATTATGTTGTTTCGTTTATGAAATAATATTTCTATTACTTTTCTTTGTAGATTAATTATATAGCTTCATTTATGTAATGAAGCAGTCGGCTTGTCACTGCGTTGTAGTGAATTTTTTTTGAATAAAATAAACTTTTTACGTTCATTTTATTTTTTTCTTAAAATTTCAAAAAATTAACCTTTTCCCTCAACCCAAGACAATTGAGGTTAGGCCCATTCTTAGTTAATGCAATAATTCTATACACAACAATTCCCTATTATTTTTAATCTGGGCACCTGTTTAGAAGTTTCCAAAACTACACATGCGTACCATTTTAATTAGCTTGAAAAAAGTTCAAACGTTTATTTTGGGATCACCGAACCTCAGAATCCAATTTTTTTCTAAGCATCTGGTCTCAAAATAATTCCATATAATTGAAAAAAAATACATGGAATTTTGAGAAATTACATTACCCCCACCTTTAGGGATTCACATCCTCATAATAAAAAACAAGGGATAAACAAACAAATGGGGGTACTGAGCATGGATATGAGCCTCCCACTCCCAAGTTCTCTCATAGGGATTCCTATGATACCATTAAATGCACACCAGAGGAATCAACTATCCACAAATGATTCGCTCCTATCAATCCTCAATCACTACCATAAACATCAAAAACATTGCCCCATCGTCAATTTCTAGCTCGCCCCAATCAATGATGTGCAATGGATCATGCACATACCTCCTCAGTTGTGACACATGGAAGATATCATGCACCTGGTGTATCTATGGGGGGAGAGCTCAGAGGTAAAAAACCTCACCAACTCTCCTCAAAATCTAAAAAGGGCCAATAAATTTCAGAGACAATTTGATACCCCGACCAAATCTCCACAATACCCATTTAGGTGAGACCTGAAGGAATACATGGTCTCCCTCCTCAAACTCTAAGGGCCTATGTCGCCTATGGGCATAAGATTTTTTCCTACTCTACGAAATCCTCATCTGGATGACCTGCAATTTCTCAGTGGTATCCAGTACCAACTCTAGACTCATGAGTGCTGACTCCCCTAGGTCTATCCAAAATAAAGGTGATCTACATGGTCACCCATAAAGCGCCTTGAATGGTGCCATACCAATGGTGGAGTGGTAAATATTGTTTTATGTGAACTCTAGTAGTGGTAGGTGATCCTACCAACTATGCCTAAAGTCCAAGATATAAGCACAAAGAATTTCCTATTAAACTTGGATGGTCCTCTCCATCTGACCATCTGTTAGAGGGTGGATAACTGTGCTCAAGTGAAGATGAGTCTTGAATTACTCCTACAATCCCTACTACATCCGAGATGTAAAGTGTGTGTCTCAATCCGAGACTATTATAGATGGGACCCCATAGAGTCAACTATATCTTGCACATAGAGGTGTCCTAATCCCTCTACTGATCCCTTATCTTTAATGGTTAAGAAGTGGGATGACTTGGTGAGTCAGTCAATGATCACCTAGATAGTATCGTGGCTCTTGGATGTATGTGGTAATCCTGTCATAAATTCCATCGAGATACCATCCCACTTCCACTATGGTACTTCAAGTGGCTGGGTCAAGTCAGCTGGAACCTGGTGCTCTGCCTTCACTTACTGACAAGTGAGGCACTGTGAAACAAACTTTGACACCACTTTCTTCATCCTCATCCACCAGTACTGACATCAGATATCCTGATACATATTTTACACTTCTAGATTCACCACCAAAGGGGAGGTGTAGAACTCACTCAGAACCTCCTCACCCGATACCACTGGCACAATGGTGTGCCCTCTGAAAAGGATTAAGTGCTACCCACCTATCGAAAATCCATTAAAAGATTGTCTAGAGGATAACTGAGTATGTTGGGCCTCACAATCAACATACACAAGATGTTCATCGCTAACTTGTGGTAAGAGTGGGGGAGTTACCATCATAAACTGAAGGTAAGTTGCTCCATCACCATCCATGAAGGATATCTGCATTGTGGCTAACTACTCTAATGCCCCACTCAGAAAATGAAACCCATATATCCTGTTGATTGCATCTACAACCATGTTCCCTTTTCCAGGAGTATAGATTATCTCAAAGTCATAGTCCTGGAGGAACTCCAACCATTACCACTACCTCAAGTTTAGGTCCTTCTACAAGAAGATATAGCTGAGACTTTTGTGATCAGAGTAGATGGTAAAATTCTCACCCATCAAGTAGTACTGCCACAATCTCAAATAAAATAACACTGCTGCTAGCTCTAGGTCATGGGTTGCGTAGTTCTTATCGTGCCGTATCAACTACTGTGAACCATATGAAATCAATGCTTTATCCTGCATCCAGACACAACCCAATCCTATCCCTTATGCGTCGTAGAAAACTACATACCCAACTCCCTCCTCTGATAGTCTCAAGACGGTTTCACTCTTTAGTCTCTACCTCAGCTCTAGGAAGCTCTGCTAGCACCACTCTATCCACATGAAGGGCAGTCCCTTCCATGTCAAATATGATAAGGGTGATACTACCTTAGAAAAGTCAGGCACAAACCTCCAGTAGTATTCATCCAAACCTAAGAAACTCTACACCTCATTCATGCTCCTTGGTGGCTCCCAAACAAGCACTGCCACTATATTTTATAGATCCACTGTGACTCCAACCTCTAATATAATGTGTCCCAGAAAGTGGACCTCTCAAATCCAAAACTGACACTTCAAGAGATTACCATAAAGATGGTTCTCTCGGAGTGTATCTAGAATTATCCGTAGGTGTGCATCATTTTCCTCCTCAGATGCTGAGTACACCAGGATTTTGTCAATGAAGACCATAAATAAATGGTCGAGGTAAGGATGGAAGATCCTATTCACGAGTCCCATGAACACTATTGGGTAATTGGTCATGCTGAAGAGCATTACTAAGAACTCATAGTGGCCATACCAGAATCTGAAGGCTGTCTTCGGTACATCCTCATTCCGTACATGAATCTGATGATAAACTAATCTAAGGTCTATCTTCGTGAACCATATCACCCCCTGTAGCTGATTGAAGAGGTCATCAATCCATGGAAGTTGATACTTGTTCTTCACGGTCACTTGGTTCAAAAACTTGAAGTCCACATACAACCTCAAACTCCCATATTCCTTCTTGTAAAACAAAACTGGGGTTTCCCACAGTGAAATGCTAGGTTTTATGAATCCCTTCTCCTAAAAATCCTCTAGCTGTACCCAGTGTTGTCAAAGGCGAGCGCCTCAGTGTGCCTTGGCATGAGGCGAGGTGAGGCGACCTCACCGAGGCGCGCACCTTGTGCGCCAACACCTGAGGTGGTGAAGCGCAAGGCACTTTAAAGGCGCACCAATTGCTTTTTCTGTGAAAATTGGGAGAAACCAATTGTTGATGCTGCGGAAATCGAGTGAAACAGAAGAGGGAAATTGTGGGGTGAAAATCACGGGCGACTGGATGGAAATCGGGGTGGATGCGGGGTGGTGATGGAAATCTGGGGTGCATTGCAACAGTGAGGGAGATCGTGAAAATCATGGGTAGGAGGTAAGTATGGAAATCGAGGGTGTAGCAAGGGGCAATCGCGTAAATCATGGGTAAGATAGATGGAAATCGGGGTGCATCAGTGAGGGTGCTAGTGGAAATACTAAGTACACTTGAAATCAGGTATATTTTTTTTGAAAAATGAGCAGGTATAATATAAAATTAAATATATTATTTAATATATTAATAAAATAATTGAACCAAACTCTATAAAATTAGAATCATCACATCCAAAATACACAGCATCCAAAATACAAGTTACGCTGTCTTAGCAGCAGGAATCCGACGACGCATAGCAACAGGCATCTGGAGACACGCGGTGATGATGAAGCTTTTCATTAATGATGAAAATTACATTGATGATGATTTTTATGTTTAGGTTATAAAGGATTGATTGTGATTTGGTTAAAAATTATCGGTATGTATTTTAATTTGTATTATTTTGATTGAATTTAAGTTTTTTTTAATTTAAAATATGGTTGAAAACTTTATATATTTAACTATGTGCGCGTGCGCCTTAATTGCGCCTCGCGCCGCACCTTGCGCCGCATCCCCAAGCGGCCTTTGTGCCTTATTATGCTGTGTTCCTTTGACAACACTGGTTGTACCCTTAACTCACATAGCTCTGTGGGATCCATCCGATATAATGGTGTGGATATTTGTGCCATACCAGGGTACAAATCAATGCAGAACTCTACCTCTCTATGAGGAGGTAATCCTGGGACATCATTGGGAAATATTTCTTCTTACTCGTCCACCACTACAGGAAAGTGATGACTCCTCTCTTCCACCACACCGAGGGTGAGTCTAGACAACTGGTGAGTGATTTTTTGCACCCTCCTCCGAGAAATTCCATCCTTCCCTGTAAGAGCTCCCTTCTCACTAGTGAAGAAAAACCAGGTCCCATACTCATGGAAACACCACACTCCATGCCTAAAACAATCGATCTGAGCATGAACTGTGGATAACTAGTTCATACCTAGGATGACATCATGAGGCCTTGATGCCACTACTAAAAGATCTCAGTTGAATCTCTCATCTACAAGAGTAATCTCAAACTACCAGTACTAGTGTGTAATCATCGAATATCATCCCGTAGGAGTCTCTGATCATAAGGATCGATCCAACAGCTCCACTGGAATCTCTGAGCTCTGAACAAGGTCTGTGGAAAGAAAAGAGTGACTGAAACCTGTATCTATAAGAACTACAACTAATGTGCAGAAGAAATAGATCATACCTCTAATCATCTATAGATCATCATGGTTGTAGGAATCCATCACCTGAAGCTGGCTTCTCCCATGTCCAATGACTCTTAGAGCCAATGGTGGACCACCTGGGGGTGGTGGTGGTAGCACCTTGAACCTCCTCCCACCACCTACTGCTCTTAATTCTCACCTTCCACATCTGCCTCTATGCATACCACCCTTCTTGACCCTATTCCTCTACATCGATGGTCCCTCGACCATCCACTGATCATATGTATGATGAGTCAATCAGTCATGAGCCAATTCTACCTACCCACTGCACAAGTAGCACACCCTTCTCCTATGCTGACTCCCGCTGCCCCAGTGAACTTGTACCACTGACAATGTGTCCTGGGGTCATCCCATGAAAGTATTAAACCATTTGGGTCTCTATGTCAACTACCTACTACCCACTACTAAAGACTCCACCTCCTGGTGTCTACTAGTAGCTCCTGTTTCTGGCACCTACTAGGCCAAGAAACTCTCAATAAGAAGGGATCGCTCTAGAACCCCAGCTAGAGTAGGGATTCTAAGTGATATCATGGATTCCCTAATATCTTGGCATAGTCCCTACTCAAAATCCTACGTCCGGAAGAATGTTTCTTGTACCATATCTGTAGAGTAGCAATAAATCTTAGTGAATCTCATTGAGTACTCTGCCACTGTCATGCCACCCTGCTGTAGGTGCAGTAGCTCCTGTATGTGCACTGAGTGCAACGTCACTGGGAATAACTACTATCTGAAGAGGCACTCAAAGTTTTTCTAGGTGAGGGTTTCCTCATCATGTGTCTGGATCTTCAAGCACCACAATCTCCCCACCGATCCCTGAAGAAGGCTCGTGGATAAGATCACCATCTGGTCGAGTGGCATCCTCGCCAAACAAAAGACTCGCATAACTTCCTCGAGGAAATCCTCAGGTACCTAGGGGTTAGTCTCACCTTTAAACCTAGGTGGTCTCTGCCTCTGGAAATTGTGTAAGGCACTGAGCCTATGCACTTCCTCTATTAGTAATGGTGGTAGGAACTATTGATCAGCAGGTGGTGGGAACACTGGTGCACCACCTTGTGGGGCCATCTCCAGCACCTATCCCTGAACATATGCCTCATCGCTTGGTGTACCATCCTTAAGGTCACGTACTAGAATCCTGGATAGCTGTATGCATGGAGGCATTTTGAAATAGATCAGGATAAACCACAATCAAAATATTATACCTGGTGAGCTGACTCTGAATAAAAAGGATATGGGAACACTTTAAATTACTATATGATGCATGCAACCAATGTTTACATGTACCGAGTAGAAAATTGAATTTGGAGTCCTAGTGTATGGATACATTGGCCGCTACACCAACACTAGACTTCTTGAGTCTTAAGGTTGAACTCGAAACATTCAACACTATTTCCCCAAAATAAAACAAAAAACTCTCGGTCTATGTGGTAGAACAAACCACCTCTGATACCAATTTTTCATGACCCATCCCCCACGGCCCATGCCGTGACTACCCCAAGACCGCCTCCCAAAGGCTAGGGGTGGAGACTAGAGAAGAAGGAATCATCTTGCAAGTGGGAGGAATTTTCCGAGTACCTGTTCACACACACACTCACAACCCTAACCCACAATACTAAAAAGGAAAATGAGTATTCTGCTAAGACAATCACAGAGAGTATAACAATATAAGTTTAAAGTAAAGGGGATAGAATATAAGACCAACAAAGAGAATCATAAAACAAGAAAGTACAAAGGTCCCTGAAAATACATCTACTAAAAACCCTACCTTAAGTGTAAGTGTAGAGTGAGTACTGGAATTCATAAGAGTACTCCTCACCTATCTGGTCTCACTAAGCATCGCCTGGTCTTGGGCCACCAATCTCTCCATCGAAGCATTGATAGTATGCACAAGACACGACACGTACAGATGACGACTGTTCAGGGGTGAGTAACGCAATACTCAGTGGGGACCCCAAATCGCAAAGAAATACCACAGAAGAAAATTACACATGATTTAATGGACGCTCACACAAGTATAATCTAAAGGAAGGAAAGCAAGACTAATAATCGTAATGATTAACACCTTGTCTTGCTGAAGCACTCATCCTTGATGAGTGCTTAAGGATGTTGTATCACCTAGACCCATTCTTTATATAGTCCAGTTGGATCACATAGACCTAATCATCTCTTGGGCCAGTTGGATCACTTAGAACCACTTGTCTCTTGGGCCAACTAGATCACTTAGACCCGCTTGTCTCTTGAGACAATTGGATCACTTAGACCCACTTTTATATTTGTATAGTTGGATCACTTAGATCTGCTCATATCTTATGAAATTTGGATCACTTAGACCTACTTGTCTCTTGGGCCAGCTGAATCCCTTAGACCCGCTCGTCATAGTCTTCTCTATACAACCAGCTGTAGAATTGTTGCTTGTAGCGTACTTGAATATGGGAGAGTCTACTCCTAAAGACATAAGTTTAATAAAAACTTCAATTAAATTCCACTTAGGTTAAACCAAAGGGACCTCCTTGTCACGAGGGTCCCAAAATCGCAAACAGATCGTCAATCAGACGTACCGTTTTGAAGTTATGTCTGTTTTACTAAAAAAGGGGCCGGCTGGGTCTGGGTCCGGTCTGACCCAATCCGAGCCCAGCCCGTTGGGGCAACCTGGATTATAGGATGGAACGGTCCGCAGGGAATCCCAACTCACCCAGATGAAACAATAGTTGTCACATCCTCCCTTAGTCATCATGACAGGTTCGCCGCGTGACTGCCCCACGATTCGCCACGGGGCCCTCTTGTCGTGGTCCCATTAGACTACGGCCCTCCAGCCATGAGACATGGCTCAGTGCTGCATCCGCTGCATCCGCTAAATCCCCATCACCTAAAATTACCATCATCCCTTTTTTCTACCCCGCTTCAGTTTTTGCGGGGTTTTAAACCATCACGGCACACCGCTAGAGCGCCGCCCTCTGCACTGCCACGACCTCCTCCGTCCGGCATAGTGCCCCACTGGCACTGTGGTCCCACACCACCATGACCTGATGGCCATGAACTCCTCCGCCGCGGTACACCACTATAACATGCTGCCTCCTATATTTGGATGCTATATCATGCTGCCTTCGCCACTGGACCCTCGTACTGGTGGCCACATGTCACCGCGGACTCCTGTCACGGTATCTTTCCACTTCCATTGCGATCCACTACCATGTTTTGGTCATTGAGTTGTTTCGGCAATGAAGATTGGAGTAATAAATAGTGGGGGAGGAAGAGACTCACATGAACACCCAAGGTGGATGGATCAGGCCTTGTTCATGTCGGCCTTGATCCATCCACATAAGAAAATTTAGGGTGGCTAAATGAAGATTTAAATCAAAACACTAATTCAATATGGATCAATTTTCCCGATGTTTATCCCAAAAGCAGACCCATCCCTCAAGAAAAAATGACCCAAGGTTCAACCTATAGGTGGGTTGATCCGCACTCATTGTTTTAGAAAGAAGGAACAAGAAATAAATTCACAAAGAATAAACCCCTACCTGAAGAACATGTTCAATCAGAGGAAGGATTTGTCGTTGAAGCTGATCTACTATGAAAGTCCTTGATCTGTGGTCAAGGGAGAGATATCTAAAAGCGGAGGGGGAGTGCACAAAGTTTTTGGTGATCTTCGTTCATTATTTTTCATTCATTAAAGGTGATCCTCTAGAGATTCAGAGTGATTTTCCAGATCCAGATCTGATCTCCAATTCATGTTATCCCATTAAATGGGGAAACATGTTGCAGTGTTCCTATTACGCTGATTGGATTCTATTACACTGTTTCATTTATGAAGCATAATTTCTGTTACTTTTCATTGAAACATTATTACACATCTTAATTTATAGAATAAAGCAGTCAGCTTGTTACTATGTTGTGGTGAAACAATTTTGAATAAAATAAACTTTTTTAGTTTATTTTATTTTTTTCTTAAAATTTCCAAAAATTAAATTTTTCCATTGACCAGTTTTGGTAGAGGTTAGGAATATTATTAGGTAATATCTTCATTAAGAACACAAAAATTACCTCATATTTTTAATATGGGCACCCTTTTAGAAGTTTCCAAAGTCGCGCATGCATACCATTTAATTAGCTTAAAAAAACTTCAAACGTTTATTCCAGGTTCACCAGGCCTCGGAATCAAGTTCCTTCTGAGTGACTGATCTCAAAATAATCCCATATAATTAAAAAAAATTACATGGAATTCTAGGACATTAGATTCACATGGGGTTAAAATTTTTAGTTGATTGAACATGGATTTATTTTGACTTGAAGTGATGCTCTAAAAGTGTTTTAGAGTTAATTAAAAAGAGTTTTGGATGGGTATTCATAGAGTATTACAATAAAATATTTTAAAAAGTGTTTTTGAATATGTATAAATTATGTTTTGGATATGGTTTCCTGAGTTATTGTATATTATACAATATAAAGTGGAATGATAGAAATTCTATGATGTTTCAGTGAATGTGGGATATTATTATAGATATTCCCTAAAACCTATATCACATGTGATGATATAAACATGTTTTATGGTATGATATGCAAGTGTTTAAGGAATATTTTATGAATTGGTATCGAGTTTATAATAAAGGAATGATATATGATATCATGATACTTCTAATTGAATGATAATGGGTTAACATTAAAAATAAACCTCATAAGATATCATTTATATTCATTAAATAAAACTCATGGAAGAATATGGTTCGTCTAAAATTAGTATTCAATTATACATTTCATAATGTATGAATGAATTCATGAACAATCAAAAAGTGTTATCAAAGGAAATTTAAAGGGGCCACTTCCATTAGGATGGTGGCTAAACCTTGTAAAGCTCTTGGATAATTCTATCCTTATAATCAAAGATCTATCATTCTCTATTATTTACCTTTAGAGGTACGAGAAAATTATGGAGTGGATTAGAGTCCTTCCCATGTAATGGATGATTCACAATAGCTCATGGATAAAATATAGAGGAGGTATATCATTTGGTTGCCTCTTTGTGATCTTCATAAATTATATTTAATTAAGATGAAGCATCTACGATCATCGATGTAAGGTATACAACAACTCATTATTCATTTTATATATAAGGTTCCAATTACATCCATGTAATATCTTGGGAATTTGGGTTTCTAATTTTTTTACTTACTTTAAGTGTTAAAATATCTTAATAAATCTAACTTCTATATTACATACACTTATTGGTTACCTATTCACTAACCAACATGGAAAGAATTATATTTAGAAGAAAAAATCATACACTTGTAAATCATAGTAGTTTAATAAAAGAAGATTCAATTAACAAAATTTTCTATATAAAACATAAATATTATCCTAAGATACATAACAATAAAATATAAAAATAAAGAACATGAGAAAATAAGGATCAATGATCTCATGAAGAATCCATACACTCATATCCCCAATTATTGAATTGATCATATAGTTTGAGATCCTAACTTAAAAATTTCCTTTTAGTTCAGTGAAAACTCTAGGCTCTTCCTCTGTGCTTTACTTATCTCCTTGTACAAAGTTTCTAAACCCCCCTTATTTGATTCTTTTTTCCATCTTATTAACCAACTCTCTCAACTTCCCTCATTGAGTAGTTTGGATATTCTCTATGTGGAAATGGTTGCTTTAGTTATCTATCTAAATGTATAGAGGCTTGTTACTTCTTATTGAAGCATAAAAATTAGCGCATGAACCTCTCTATAACATCTTCCTCTATATAGATTTATTAGTTGTTTACCTGATTTGGTTAATAATGTAAGCTTGGAAAATTATTTTTAATCCCCTTAGGTGTTTTCATGCAATACATGTGGAATTCACTTTTTATTAATGACCATAATTATTCCTTCTTCGTATCTCGATTGGTCAATTTTGACATAGTGTAAAACCTTATGTGGCTAGCTGTTGATTATGTTTATTATTTTACTGGTTCTAGTTACTCTTATACAAATACTATTTATTTTTAAGTTTCCAAATATTGTTTTTATGTAAGCATAGGTTACCCTTACATATCCTTTAACATTATCTATTTCATCTTTCATAACTATCCTACTCCTTTAATTATCACAAAAAAGTATAAAAACCTTACACAAGAATAGATTTATTCTTGGGTAACCAACAAAAAAACTGAGTTAGTCTTATAAATATCAAACTCCCTTTAAGTTCCTTATAAATCTATCATCCAACCTCATTTTCTTACAAATATAAATTAAACAATAATGTTAGTATATGTTAAATAAGATTAAAATAAATAAATAATCAATTATATAATGTATATACATGATTAATGATCAAAGTATATTTAGAAAAGAATTAAAAAAATATAATTTATATGTTAAAACAAAATATACATGGGTATGGTGTTTTAATGAATGAAATCCTAATATTTTTTAAAAAACTTTTGGGATAGCTAACCTATGCCAATTGTTTTTTATAACTGTTGGCATAGGTTTTCCCCAAATCTTCACGCAGGCACTCCTCCCCTCCTTCCATCTAGAGCCTATCCCAAGCACTCCCATAATCCCATATCAATCCCTAACAACACTCCCATCCTAGGAAGAGCTCCCCTCCTACCATCCTAAGTGCTCCCCTCACAGTGACTTGTGCCCCTCCCCTCTGATTTCTCCCAATAGTGATCCCTAGGAGCACTTCCATATTCTTCCCCATCCATGACAACCTATCCTCAAGCTTCTATTTTTATCCTTTTTTTCAGCATAAAATTTGTGAGTTCTAGTTCTATTATTTAATATTCTCCTTCTGCACTTTCACTATAATTTTTTATGGTTTCTATAAAAAATAAGTCACTGTGTGTAGATTGTTGATGACAAAAATATTTTCCCAAGATTTATTATGAAAGGGTATAATATATGTTTTGTTAGTGAGAAGATATGAGTGGAGTTTGGTTCCTCTGACTCATCTATTTCAAGAATTTCATATCGATGGGTGTACCATTATATACCAAGAGCACTCACTATCCTTATAGGGTACATCTTTATTCAAACATTCAAGTATTTTTTCCTAATAAAATAAATTAATATAAAGATTTATTACCCATGCCACATTGAGTTCAATACTATTTTTGAAGCTATAGTTTGGAACCCTTAGATATTTTTAACAATTAATAATAAAAATTATAGAATATAATGATCTAAAAATATACAAATTTGTGTGTCTCAAATATTTTTAAAATATAAGTGAGTATTTACTAAAATTTTGTTCTTAAATTATATTTTTTAGACACATAGTAGTTCAAATACAACCTATAAAACCTTTAACTAGGATGTTTCTATACATTTTTTATAGTTTTTCATTATAAAAATAACTTCTCTCTTTCATTAAATCATTTTTATAGGAATCATATTGAAAAAAAATTATCATAAACAAAAGTAGAAAATATTTTCATCAAACTCTCTACTTCACTCCTAAGGTTTTCATTCAAAATATAAAAATCCTTCATGTCTTAACATGCATTTTAATTAAATATATACGTGGTGTTCTTTAGTTTCTTATTATAATGAGAAATATCCATTTTTTTCTCAATTTTTTTCTTATTTATTCCCATTTGTTCCTTATTTAAATCATAAATTATAATGATCTCATTATAATTTTCCACTATATTCCTTAATTTCATTGGTAACATGTCAATCAAAAATCAGATTCAATATTAATATCAAATTCAGAATCAAAACCTAATTATCCAGACTCATTTTTAATATAAATGAAGCACATGTTAGTTGATTCCTACTTTGTTTTAGATTCATCATTAGAATTATATTCGTTAGTACAGTTCCATCATGCAGCTAATTCTCTTTTATTTTTAATTTTTAACATTTTAAAATTTCTTTCATTATTTAGTATTCGAAGGTCCAGCTAGATATGACCTTTATCTAAATACTAAAAAAATGTGAGATATGATGTATTAAAATTAGTATGACTGTTAGTATTTTAATTTCCATAATAATGATCACTTCACAAGTCACTTATAAAATTTTCTTTGAAACCATTCATCATTTAATTTTTTAGACCACAACATCTAAACCTGACTCACTATGAATAAAAACTAGAAAAAGGTATCCACATTTCAATAGGCATGCCTTCATATATGATAATGGATACTTATTGGTATTAGGGTCTAAGGTAATATCTTAGGGAGAGTATACTAACTTATAAAATTGTGTAATAATTGATAAATAAACCAAACATCAATAAACATAATTACCATTTGAGTAAAAAAATTAAATACTCAACAATAATGATATAAAAATGAGCATGCATAAATAAATGGTGTCATTATTCAAGTAATATCAAGACATATTTTTGATGATGGTGATGATGGAATTGACACCATACCTACTCCCATTAGCCTCGATCCATTTATTACTTATGATGGATTTAATAGTTGAATTTTAAGAGTTGATTATGAACTTGAATTTGTGGTTGGAAATATATAAAATCATTTATATGTGTTCTGTGTTATTTTGGTTTAGCTATACTTAGATTGTTGATATTGGTTATATAAAAATTTATTTACTATTGGTTACAAATATTTTGTATCCAACTTGACATTCATGTGCATTTTCAATATTTACTGGTTGTAGTTTTCTTTGAGTTTTATTTTCTAATATCTAATTGAATTGTATTCAAACCTACCAAACAAAAAATACTGAAAAAAATTAAATTTTAACAAAAAACAATATGAATTGAATTGAACATATTAAACTAATTGGTATAAAAATCAAAACCAATGAAAATGATGACATAACAAAAAAATGGCCAAATGACCTAACCCAAAATATGATCCAACTAACTTAAGACAAATAAAAATGGATAAATGACATAATCTATTGAAAAAATTAAACTAATCACATAAGACAAATAAAAATGGACAAATGACCTACTAAATTGACCAGAATTACCCAAATGACCTAACCAAAATTGAATTGGATCGAATTGAAAATAGAAGTAAACAATATCATACCCATGATAAACATGATAATTTAAACGTATTGTTTTTTATATAACATGTATTATGTTTTGATATTCTTCCCACAAAATATAAAATGTTTTTGTTATATCACTACATATCCTGTATTTGGTTTGAAAGATGGCATTCCTTAATTAAGTTATGCCTCATCATCTTTCTTGTTTGGGTTACACATTAGCTATTAATTTCTAATTAATTCCATATTTGTTTTTGTATGTAGGAAATGAAATACATTGAAGATTTGAAAAGAAAAATCATGACAGAAAACAATCACCAAATGAATAAGATGAGCATCCCTCATTTAGTGCATGTTGTGAGTATTTTATTTTATAAATATATATCAATAACATATAATGTAATGTGATTAATTTTATTCTTAACTTTTAATCAGGATCCACCACCCATCCACTAGTTATTATCTGACCAACCTAGTGGTTCCTGTGCTTAGGATGATGATACGAGGGGGTGGGTGGTGGTACTAGATCTAGGAACTCAAGTTGGCTTACCTGATAAACCCCTATCCCTCCCCCTAACATACCATCTACCACACCTTCTAATCCTGAAGTGTCATTGTAGACACCCAGGATATTTAGGTCACCCATGTTTTCATAACCATTTTTATATGAGACTACTTGCCTATATTTACCATATCTGATGATGATTCATACTCCCCATCCATATTATTCATTTTAAAATTCATATATTCCATCTTATTTTACTTCTACTTCCTCCCCCCTAATATTCTACCTTCCTACTTATTTTACTCCTGCTCCGAAACATTCTGAGCCTATAGAGAATACACCAGGACCCACTCCATATATACAGGTTGATTTTACTTTAGTGCTTGGGGATCCAACGATTCCCAGTAATCGTGCTGCCTCAGGAATATTTATAAAAACCTAGTAAAATTTTTAACCATAATTTATTTTCATTATAATATGTATTGATATAATATTTGTTTTTCTTATTTAACAGTTGGATCTTCCAATAAGCGGCATGGGAGTACATGCATACATGTGGTGTGAAACCACCAAACACAGTTGATGGTAGATTACAATGAATACAACCAAAATATTGTAAAAATAGGATGGGAATGTAGAAGTTTTTTGGCGATGCTTGCCAAATACCCTGACATCATTCATGTCTGTCCACTATCCTGGAGACACCTGCCAAATGAAGTAAACAATAATGGTTGGGAACAAATATGGGTAAACAATTTCCTCAAATTTAATGTTATATTACTATTTTATTTATATTAATTAATGTATTGGTTCTATCTTCATTTTAATTTTCCTGATGGTGAGGTTGAGAGGCCAATAAAACTCATGGAATTAGGTGAGATGTGAAGAGGTTATAATAATGAGTTGTATAGTGTATGGAGTTCTAGAGTTAGCATGGATTTATAGGACAAACATATCATGGATGACTGTCTGGTAGAATATTATCAGGAAATTACTACTCATTGGATGAGTATAAAGTTCATGGTATTAATAAAATTTGAGTTTTTTAAATAAAAATTACCATGATTTTTATTAATAATTTATTTTGTATTATTGATTTTTTTAGTAATCATTAGGAAAAAAATAAAAAAACAAGGATACTACAAAATACCTTCACACTTTGGGGAGGGATATGATGTTGGGCCATGAGAGGAACTAGGTACGAAACTCATTTATAATTTTTCAATAGGAATTACACTTTATTTTGTTTTATCCATATTTAATTCCATTTATAATTGGGATTCATAACTGATCATGTATTCTTTAGTTTATTATTTAAATATGATATAAATCAAATCAAGATTCTATATATCCCACCCCTTGAAAAGATTATACATATCTTATTGAGATCATTATTATAAAGTACTTATTTGGATTATTATAATTCTTTTTTTTGTGGAGGAACATGATATTAACTCTCCTTTATATCTTAATAATGATAATCCCATTATAATTTTAGAAATAAATGAATTTGATAGTATTGATTATACCATTGATTAATGAGTATTATGTTGATTTTAATATGGATAATGATAATGCTGATATTGAGGTCCTCATCAATGATGATGGTGATATAAATATCATGTAAATGCCAATGATATTACATGGAATATTCCACCTGATGGATAGATAAATCCAAATACCGATGGTACGGTGAAGGAGAACCTGAGATATATATGATGAAGTGTATTTTTTAGGGATTTCAATGGGATGATGATCAATTGTTTATTTAAATGTTTTGGTAGAGCAGTGAAGATTGAATATGAATTGGTGACTTTTATAGTTTTTTATACAAGATATTAAAGAGGATTGAAATCAAATATAAACCAATATGTACTCTATTTTCTGGTCTAAAACATTTAAATTAGGATCCCAAAACATCCATGATGTTTTTATTATACTTTTATAGAATTTTTAGATTACTTAGATGTAATTAATTTTTTATATCTCATGCAAATATAGAGGTTAATAAGATTACAAATTCCCTTGATAAAAAATTAATTAAAGTAAGTGATTTGTTCATGCTTAGATAATTTACTTATAAATTTTATGCTTTATCCCTTCATGATAGGGATAGAATTCTTATACCTCATATATTTTAGTTTAATTTTTCCTAGGCCTTAGGGAGATATTACCTTAAGTTTTACTTCCCTAAAAAATAAAGATAATAAACATGATGATAAATATGGAATTGATAATGACTTGAAAAAAAACAATCCAAATGGAATCAAATAGAAATAACCTAAACCAAAATAAACCCTAATGAACTGAGTCAAAACAAACAAACTCAACTTAACCTAACCCAAACTGAATGGAATTGAACTAAAATGTAATGAAATAAATAAAAATTAACAGAACAAAAATGACTTGTTATTACTCGACCTAAATCAATCTAAGCCAACCTGACCAAAACCAAATATTACTAAAAATACCTTATCTACACCGAACTCACTCAAACCAAACCAAATCAAAATAATTCAAACTAAACTAAACTAAACTAAACTATCTCAACCTTATTCAAGTTGAACCATACTAAATTAAAATAAATTATATAAACTTAATCAATCACTTAAAAACAAATTTATCTAAAATAAATCAAATTGAATCAAAATAAATTAAATAAATTTGAACTGAATGAAATTGATCCATATACAACACTAAATAAATAAAACTACACTAACCTAAACTGACCCAACTCAACCCAAACCACACTAAACTGAATTTAACTCAAATAAATAGAATCATTTCAAACCTAAATAAATCAAATAGATTTGAAACAAATTTATTTTACATTACTTGACATAAATACAACTAAATGAAAAAAAGTATCAAACCAAATCAAATAGACCTGGATAATGTTGAATTGAATCAAACCAAATAAAATAAAACTGAACTAAACTAAACTATCCTAGGAATAAATAAACATAAGTGAGCCAAAAAAACATGTCTACACTAATTAAAGTAGAGGTGAACCAAATTAAATTGACTATATATGAATATATTTGTATTAAAAAGACTAAAACCAACCTAAACCCAATAAGACCAAATATTATTGAAACAAACCACACTTAACCAAATTACATAGAATTGAATCAAACTATACAAAAAATATTTTTTTTTTTGAATTTTATAGAATACAATTTAAGAAACTGAAATCTAACCAAATAAAGATGAATTGAATCGAACCAAATCAAACTAACTTGGAAAAAATAAAATCAACTAGATCTAAACCAATTTGAACAATATTAAACTAAAATAAATTAAACAAAAATAAAGTAGACCAATCACAAGAAAACCAAATTGTATTGGACCAATATGAATTGAATGAACTTGATATATACTAAAGTAAATTTAGTTGAAGATGATAGGGTAAAACTATCATGATCTGAAGGAAATGAAACTGGATATAACTAAATAAAAATCAATTAACCTAAATATAACTAAATTAAATAGATTAAAACCAAATTGAACTAAACTATAAAGAAATAAATTAAATAAAATGGAATATATCTAAAAAAAACCAAGTCAAACTAAAAAAATAGACTTAAATGGATCAATAATGAATTGAACTGGCCTAAACCACCCAGAACCAAACTAAAACAAACTAAATAGAACCAAATTGAAATGAATCAAATTGGACTAAATCAAACTTAGTAAACATAAATGAATATGTCCTGATCAAACATTATTAGAATGTAAATGTACAAGAATAAACTAAATTTAATCAAACTAAACTTAGTTTATATAAATATTAGGAAAAACCATGAAAAACCATTATTTTAGTCATGATTTGGATCAAAGTAATAGAATGAGGGGTTATAAATAACACTAGGAACTCATTTTATGGAGAAAAAAATTTCACTTGTATCATGAAATCAAAAAAACACAGGTAATACATTTAAAAACTCAAAATTATAATTTAGGGAATGTAATATGTATTATTGAATCTTACCAAAACATAATTACTTTATGTTATAGTCATTATTATAGTGTTAATAACCCATTAAATCATATTGATTTATGTTATAGCAATACCTATTCATATTATCATTAATTATAGTGATCATGCAACTAGGCCTGTAAATGAGCAAGAGTACTTGTGACCAACTTAGGCTCGACTCGATAGATACTCGAACTCGACTTAGTTTTTGAGAGTCGAGCTCAATCTTGTGCTACTCGAGTACTAACTCAATTCTATTTAGAGTATTATAAAAAAATAATCTAGTAGCTCATGAGACTAATAGAGAACCTATTTTTTGAATATATTATTTTTATTCAATATATATGTATTTAATTTTGAGTTTGATCTTTAGATCTCGAGTACAAATTTGATTTCGAGAAAAAATTAAAACTATATTTTATAACTAAAATTATGAAAAAATATCCCAATAGAAATGATTTGATCCTAATTAAATGCTCAATAAAGCCTAATTTAATATCGAGCTCAAACTCGATCTAGGAAATCAATACTCTATTGAGCATCGAGCCGAGCTTGATGAGTGAGTTCAAGTACTGAGCTCAAGCTCAAGTACTGAGATACTCCACTCAGATCGACTCAATTACACCCCTATACAAAATCACCTTTTTATTGATTATTTTTATTACCTATTCACTTATATATATATATTATATCTATTAATAACCTATTCATTGATACTTAGTTATAATTCATCTACCCTATGTTTTTCTTTTAATCATTATTTATAATTAATATCCATTTGATTTTAGTTATAAAATTAATTATTAGTAACATATTTTCAATTGTGGTTTCATACATTAAATTTCATTTTAGAGGGAGTTTTTGAATATTTAAATACATGTGATTAGAGCAAAACTATTTTTCTTGAGTAGAAAGAAAAAATGTGGAAGCGTGGTAAATGAACCGAAAAAGTAGTATATTGTAAGTTTTACTTTGTTGATTTAAAATTTTAATAAATATTTTTTAACTTAATAGTATATTTATATTTGTAATAATATTCTTTTAAGGCCCTTACTTCTAAAAAAGTTGACAAATTTGGGCCAAACAATCACTTACATCAAGTTTTGGGAGATGAGAACCATGGACGAGTATGCTACAGACCAGGGAAGAGTATTGTCCTGATGAGGTATTGAACCACTTCAAGTGCTAGTTCTAGTAGAATTGAGTTGGAAAAATATAATCCATGGGCATAAAAGGATGAGGATAATGCATAAAAGGCCAAAAAAATGGTCATACAGGTGGAAGAATGCAATCAAATGGAAAATACTGAATTTATAAAACTAATGAAAGTTTTATGTCCATCACTTACACTAGAGACCGCTGAGGCTTGTGATACATATATGTAGATGACGCATACATTATATAGTGCATTGGGAAGTAGTCCTAGTGGTGTTCAAGATGATGATGTTCCTGGTGATGGTGATGATAAAGATGATGATGAGGAAGATGTCAAGGATGATGGTGAGAAAGGGGGTGGGGCTAAGGCTGAGGCCAAGGCCAAAGATGAGGATGAGGTTGAGGCTGAGGATGAGGATGAGGTCGAGGATGATGGTGAAAATAGTAATGGTTATGAGGTATTGATTGATCCTCTACATTTTTTGACTAATATTTATGACATTTGATGTTTGATACTTTGTTCTGTTATGTTTTGTATGTTTTTTATCACTGGTTAAATGAATCAATTAATTTTCAATATTATCATTATTTGTGTATTGGTTTGTGTATCTTTGAGGATACTATGTTGGTTTCATTGTAGGTTATTTTTGTTGAGGATGTTATGTTGGCTACATTGTAGGTTCTTTTTGTTTAGAGGTTCTATTTTAATTGTTTTGTGGATCTTTGATTTCTTATTGGTTGCATTGTAGTTTTTGTTTGTAGGTTCTTTTTGATTTCCTATTTTTTGTAAAGGACATTTTGTTTTCAGGTTCTGTATGTGATGTTTTTTGTTATCTGTAGGTTTTTTGGGAAATGGTGGGGCTACTACTACTTGGTAATTAGGGGGGGTCTATACCATTGATTTATAACCATTGGTTAACAATAAATTCAGACCACCCTATACTAATGGTTCACTGAGAACTGTTGGTATAGGCCTTTCACAACAACACTATAGCCAACTATTTAGATAACCATTGATATAGGCTATACCAATGGTTCTTCATCCTATACCAACAGTTATGAACCGTTGGTATAGCCTTGTATTCTAGTAATGAGAACATATGAGTTAGCTTCATGGGATCTACATACACTGTGTCCTATGTTTACACGATGACTTGGAAAAAGTTATCATATGAAAATTAATTATTTCATATGATGTAGCTACTGAACATAGGTATATAAATATATATGTTTGATGGGGATCAAGATAGATCTAACTGTAGCTCAAGTTCCATTGATTCTTTTCTAGAAGTCAGTCTTTTCTTATATTTATGAATTTTAGAATTCATATTTGTAATTAATGCTATAGATTCCCATGGAGTTAAACTTTTTGGTTGATTGAATAGGGATTTATTTTAACTTGAAGAGATTATCTAAAAGTGTTTTACAGTTAATTCCAAAGAGTTTTGGATGGGTATTCACAAAGTATTATAATGAAAACTTTTCAAAAGTGTTTTAGATGATGTATAAATTATTTTTTGGATATGGTTTCATGATTTTTTGTATATGATACAATATAAAGTTGAATGATATAAATTATATTAGGTTTCAGTGATAGTGGGAGATTATTAGAGATATTACCTAAAAACTATATCATATGTGATGATATAATCATGTTGTATGGTACGACATGCAATTGTTTATGAAATATTTTATGAATTGGTGTTGAGATTCTCATAAAGGAATGATATATGATATCATCCTACTTCCAGTTGAATAATAACAATTTAACATTCAAAATCAACCTCATAAGATATCAGTCATATTTCATTAAATAAAATTCATGGAAGTATATGGTTGGTCTAAAATCAGTATTCAATCATACATTTCATAATGCATGAATGAATTCATGAACAATCAAGGAGTTTCATCGAAATAAATTTAAAGAGGCCACTAACATTGGGATGGTGGGTGAACCTTAGGAAGCTCTTGGATAATTATATTCTTATCATCAAAGATCTTTTATTCTTCATACTTTACCTTGAGAGGCACTATAAAATTGTGAAGTGAATTAGAGTCCTTCCCATGTAATGGGTGATTAACATTACCCCATGGATACTCTATAGAAGAGGTATATCATTTGGATTCCTCTTTGTGATCTTCATAAAGTATATTTAATGAAGATAAAGTAGATATAATCATTAGTTTAAGGTATACAAAAACTTATTATTCATTTTATATATAAGGTTCTAGTTACATACATGGAATATCTTGGGAATTTGGGTTTCTAATTTTTTTACTTACTTTAAGTGTTAATCTATCTGAATAAATCTAACATATATATTACATACACTTATTGGTTACCTATTCACCAACCAACATGAAATGAATTAAATTTAGAACAAAAACACATACACTTATCACTAATTAATAATATAAAATTCAATTAACAACATTTCCCACATTAAACATATATATTATCCCAAGATACATCACAATAAAATATAAAAATGAAGGATATGGGAAAATAAGGATCAATGATCTCATGAAGAATCCATACACTCCTCTCCCCAATTGTTGAAGTGATCATATAGTTTAAGACTGTCCCTTACAAATTTCCTATTAGTTTAATAAAAAATATATCCTACTCCTTTATGCTTTCCTCCTCTCCTTGTACAAAGTTTCTAAATCCCCCTCTTTGTTTCTTCTATCCCTATCAATAACCAACTCTACCAACTTCACTCATTGAGTAGTGTGGATCTTCTCAATGTGAAAATGGTTACTTTAGTGATCTATCTACATGTAAAGAGGCTTATAAATTCTTATTAGAGCATAAAATTTAGTGTCTGAACCTCTATCTAGAATCTTTATCTATGTAGATTCCTTCTTAGTGGTTTACCTAATTTTGTTAAGCATGTAAGTATGGAAAATTCTTCTTAATTCCCTTAAGTGTTTGCATGAAATACATGTGGAATGAAATTTTTATAAATGACCATAATTATTCCTTCTTCATAGGTGGATTGGTCAATTTTGATATAGTGTAAAACATTATGTGGTTAGCTGGTGATTCTGTTTATTGTTTTGCTGGTTCTATTTACTCTTATACAAATACTATTTATTTTTATGTTTCCCTAGATTGTTTGTATGTATATATAGGTTACCCTTACGTATCCTTTAACATTCTCTATTTCATCTTTCATAACTATAATAATCCTTCAATTATCACAATAAATCATAGAAACCTTACACAAGAAGAGAGTAATTATTATGTAACCAATATAAAAACTAAGTTAGTATTATACATCCCAAACTCCCTTTAAATTCGTTGTGAGTCTATCATCCACCACCATTTTTTTACAAATATAAATTAAAAAAATCATGTTAGTATGTTTTCAACAAGATTAAAATAAATAAAGAATAAATTACATAATGTATATACATTATTGGGGATTAAAGTATATTTAAAAATAATTAAAAAAATACAATTCATATGTTAAAATAAAATATAGAGGGACAAATTCAATGTATTTGAGCATGGAAATTAATTATGTTCCAAAATAGTTCAAAATTAGAATTAAAGTTCATGTATTTACAATTGTTAATGTGAAACCAAAAAATTGGTAAACTCAATATAATACATGGGTTTTTGGTATTAAATAACACAAAATATACTAAAAATGATTGGAAAAATTGTAATTTTTTTAACTAATCACATATCCCCACACTAGTAGAAAAAGTAATTTTAACGTCACATTTATAACGTTAGTTCTACATAACCAATGCTATGATAGTAAACGATTTATATTTCGGTGTCAGTTATTATATTAATACACATGGAAATATATAGAGTTATGTTTTCGGTCTCAGTTTTATAAAAAACCGACACTGAAAAATGTGTATAGTATTTTTTGCGCCGGTTTTACTATTAATCGATGGCAAAAATGCTCGATGTACTTGTTTTTTTCATCAATTTTTAATAAAACTGATGAAAAAAACAAAACAGCCTTAAATTTTATATGTCAGTTTTCCATAAAACCAATGCTATAATAAAAAAATTATTTTTTTTAACATTGGTTTTAGTTAAAACCAACATTAAAACTATTTAAAAAAACCCTACCATGGAACCCTTATTTCGTATTTCACTCATTATTTCTTTCTCAAGACCCACGACACTTTCGATGGATACCAAAACACTTGTGAAATATTTTGTGGTGGTTTTTTGTCAATTTGAATGATATTTTAATGATTTTGACCAACATTCATTCATCCTTTGACGATATATATTTTTATTTCATCTCTATAAATATTTTATGATTGACAGACACATGGATTGTAAGCTTTTCTGTTGTTATTTTTTCCTGTTCATTGTTTTGAAAATGTTATAATTATTCATTTTAGTGTTTTTCTTGCCAAAAAATTCAAGGGAAATTATCTATATATTTCATCTTCGGTAACCCTGTTATGGTCGAGTGTCCCCGTGATTAGAAGAGTTTTTGTTGTTCTTTTTCTAATTGGTTTTTTTGCAAATGTTTTAATTATTTGTTTTAGTGATCTTCCTACTAATGAATTCAAGGGATGTTATCTATATTCAGGGTCAATCTTGTAGTGTACAACACAAAAATTTGTAAGTGGGTTGTAAAAAATTTTAAGATAAATTTGTTATCTGTTAGTTATAAATTTGATTCACTCCTTCATTTGTTTGTATGTATTTTTACTTTTAATTGTAATTTTTTGCTAAATTTTGTTTAATTATATAATATTTTTTATTTTATGGGATTAAAAAATTGTTTTTTTCTAGGTTATAACTAAGAGTAATATTGATTTCTGTTTTTACAAATCTAGGTAGAGTAGAAGTGGTGTTGTATGATAGTCGTTTAATTTTTTTTCTAAACTTTACATAAATATATTTATTCTTTACTATGGTCATCAATAATTTTTTATAATTATTTATTTAAATAAAATAAATACCTAGAGTAATTTATTTTTTATTTTATTTCTAATAATCATTGATATCTCTCACCAGATCATAAATTTTCCCATTATTTTTTTATGTTTAAAATTTATCTATTTATATATATATTTTTAAATGATTATATGTTATATATATATATATATGTTTGTATATATGTGTATATATATCAATTGAAATTAGTTACGATATTTTTAATTTTTTATTCTAAAAAAAACGTCTACTTTTTAGATCAGCATGACACATCACGCAAAATAAATAACTAGAGTGGATTAGTTTTTATTTTATTCCAAATAATCATTAATATTTTATATATTAATAACAATAATTTTTATTGTGTATTGTTATGTTTAAAATTTATTTGTTTATATATATATTTTTATATTTTTAATATATTCACTTATTATATTAAAATCTTAGGTATTGAATGGATCATAATTGGATAAATTTATGAAGAACCAGTAATGAATATGAAAAATGAGTTGATGATTTCTTGGAATTTAATAAAAAAATATTCAAAATGAAAATTTGATTTTCTATCCACAAGTGAAGTGTTTGAATATGATAAAGTTTAATTCCAGATAAATTAAGGGTCATCTCATTTATTATGGTTTTAGCCTTAGTTATACACATTGGATCTGGCATGGTGAAAGAAATGTAAATTCAATATCTAATGTTTATGATAATATTTATAACAACACATAGGATTGTATTGAAGAATTAATTCATGATTTAGGTGTTGAAACCATTGAAAAAATATAAACTATTAAACTATTGTATAGAGATTCTGCAAAACCATTATTACCAAGTTGTAGTAAATATACTGTGTAATCAACTATTTTGAGATTGGTTAACTTGAAATAAAAAAATGGTTGGGGTGATAAAAGTTTTTCTAACATACTTGATATTTTAAAAGTTCTACTTCTAGAAGGAAATGGGATTCAAGATTCCAATTATGAGTAAAATAAAATATTATACTCAATAGCATTGGTGTATAAAAAGATACATGCTTACCACACTGATTGTGTGTTGTATATGAAAGAATGTGAATTTTTATCAAAATGTCCTACATGTGGAACATAACACTCTAAGATGGATGAAAAAGTCAATTCAGATTCATTCTTAGGTACTAATATCTAACCTCATGCTAAATCAAATAATTCCTTCTAATAATCCCTTCATATAATTCAAATATATTTACTCTAATTAATTCTCATGTACTGAAATCAAATCTCCTACTAAATAAATTTATTACCTTCCAATAATTCCTCATTTGAAGTGTCTATTTTCAAATTCAATTGATGTAAAAAGGTTAAGATGAAATTCAGATGAAGACATATCTGATGGGAAATTGCTTCACCCTATTAACTCATCAAAATGGAATATATTTGATAAACATATTATTAATTTTGTAAGTGAAGTTAGAAATATCACAATTGGAGTGTGTACAAATGGATTGAATCTATATCAGAGCCTAAGTAGCCAACATAGTTCATGACATGTTTTTTTGGTAGTTTACAACTTATGCCCATAGATATATATGAAAAAAATTGTTATTATGAGCTTGATGATTTTTGGACCAAAACATCTAGGAAATGATATTAATGTGTATCTTTCACTATTTATTGATGATTTGGAACTTCTATGAGAGGAAAGTGTTAATATTTTTGATGCATACAGGAAAGTGTATTTCCTTTTTAATGCTAGGATAATGTTTAGTATAAATGACTTTTTGTATATATAAAATTATCTGGATATAATGTTAAGGGATATAAATCACATCTAATTTTTGAATAAGAGACTTCATATTATCAATTTCATAATGGAAGAAATATATTGAACATGGGACATCAAAGATTTTTTTTGAATTGATCATCCTTATCATAGATTGAAAATGGAATTTAATAGTTTAAAGGAATAAAATATTCCATCACAACCATTGTCAGTTGAATAATATTACAATAGTGTGAAAAATATTTATTTTACATTGGGAAAGAAAAGTAGTTCTTATATTCAAAAAAATATCTGGAAGAAACATTCTATTTTTTTGAGCTACCTTATTAAATATTTTTAGAGATAAAACATAACATTGATGTTATGCCTATTGAGAAAAATATATGTGACTATTTGATTGGAACTTTATGAGACATAAAATGAAAGAAAAAATATGGATTTAATTCTGGATTAGAATTGATATCAATGGAAATATGTTTGGAGTTAGCTCCCACTACGAAAGGAAATAGAACATATTTAACTCTAGATTTTCACACATTAAGAAAGAGTGAGAAGTTAAATTTTTGTTAGTTTCTATATATTATAAAAGTTACCATTGTATATTCTTAAAATGTTAAGAATTTTGTGTTAGTGAAGGATTTCAAATTAATAGGTATGAAATCTCATGACTGTCTTGTATTGATGCAACAACTGCTACCGGTCGTACTGTATGGTATATTGTCTCCAGCTGTCATAAAGACTATCAGCAGGTTAGGTAATTTTTTCAAATCCATTTGTATAAAATTTATTGATCCAAATTTTTTAGATGATTTTGAGAATGAAGCTGCTCTTATACTTTTTTAACTAGAAATGTATTTTACACCAAATTTTTTTGATATAATGGTTCATATGGTGATTCATCTGGTGTGTGAGATAAGAATATGTGGGCCTGTTTATTTACAGTGGATGTATCCTTTTTAAAGGTATATGGAAATTTTAAAGGGATATGTTAAAAACCCTTATCAACTAGAGGCCTTTATTGTTCAAAAACATGCATAGAAAGAGGTGATTGAGTTATGTGCTGATTATTTCTATGAAGTGAAGCATATTGGTCTCCCTATATCTCGATATTTGATAGTTGACAGTGAAGGTATAGGGATTTGAGGCTTAAAGGTAAATTTCATTCCACGTGATGAAGTGATGCATGCACATTTATACATTTTGAATGATACAGATAATGTTTAATCATACATATCATCACATATTGTTGAATTAAAGATACAATATCCAAAAATAAATGTAAAGTGGTTGATGATTGAGAATAAAAAGACATTTTTTTCATGGTTTAAAGAAAAATTTAGCATAGATATATCTACATCAAAAACATTGAAATGGTTGACAGGGGGTATATCTTTTAATGTGATAACATGGTCTGGTTTTGATACTAATGGGTACACATTTTATACAAAAAGCTGGATGACAAGAGTACTGTTCAAAATAGTGGTGTGATAGGCATCACTAAAGCAATGCATTTTTCGAGTGAAAAATATAGAAACCCAATTTTTGCTTCATCGACATATTTTGGAGTTCTTGAGGATATATGGGAAATTGATTATACAAAATTTCGAGTCACTGTGTTTATGTGTAATTGGGTTGATATAAATAGTGGTGTGAAACATGATGATTTTGGGTTTACATAGGTTGATTTGAAAGATTTAATTACAATGACGAACCATTTATCATGACGACACATGAAAAGCATTTATTTTATGTCATTGATCCATCAAATGATTAGCGTTCTATTGTTTTGTAAGGAAAAAGATACCATTTGTGTGATGAGAATTATGATGATGATATTATTGATTTACATGAGTCTTATTAATCTATTACGTGATTTATAGTTGATTAAAATGACTATAAGGCACACATAGTGCATGGAGTACGTAATGATCATGATGAAGGAATATGGGAAAACACTAAATTAGTCTTCTAATTATTATGGTAATTATTTATATTATTTTTGAAATTTACATGTGTAATAATTATATTTTTAATCTATTAACTTTCATATATTTTGGTTATAATAATCATGAAATCATTATTATTTTGGAAACTTACAAATGTGTGCCTATTTTTTTACTTAATTTTTTTTCATCCTTGTTTCTAAATATTAAGTTTTCTAATGATATGTAGGTACACAGAATTTCATTACACTTTCTTATGTCAGTGTCAGATACATATAGAGAGGTTCAGTTATTGAGGTATATATATATTTATTTAATGAAAGAAAACATTTAATTTATAAAAAATATCTATAGGAATACTGATGCATCTTCAGTGAAGGAGACTTATCCTATTACCATAGCGAAATCAAGTTCTCAAAATGGTAAATGTGGTAATACACGTTTACCAAAACTGTCATTTTATCATGGAGATGAGAGATTACATATTTGTTTTGATGATAATAATAATAACGCAAATAGACCAAATGGATTATAGTTTATTAGTTATATATCAATGTATAATTGTTGCAGGATTAATATTTTATATCATAATTGGAATTCCGTTGATGAGATAATGAAACAATTTCTTTGGGAGGCCATGATGGTAAAATATATCAATTGATTTATTTTATCTCATTTTCTGAATATTAAATATTTTAAATGACATATTTAATTTATTGAATTATAGATGACATTAAATTTTTAGAAAATGAAGGAAATTAATAAAATATATCTCACTTTAGCGGCAGTTCTATGAAGAGATTTTAAAACAAAATTGACAAAAAAATTATTTTTTTGGAAAGAAAAAGTATAAAAACCCATGCCTAAAGTTTCATTTTATAGATGTAGCTATATGAAAGAAATTTTTTGACAGTTAGCATGAATAAAAATTTTAGTTATGATAATTATTTGATATTTTAAAATTTATTATATATTTATCTAATTACTTATTTATTTATTTTTATATAATACGCCTCCAGGATATCTCATCAAGAGATCCATTTGAAAAATGTATACCCTCATACTTTATCATGTGGAGGGTATCAATTAATGGAGTAGAAAATGGTTGAAGAAAAATATGAATCATTAATAGCTTGACCTAGTAGTGGTTTAGAAGAGGTTTTGTTTGGTCCTCTATCTCCTCCCCTTCACCATGAAAAATAGGAATGAGTGAGAAGAAGGAAAAATGAAATGTATCTTACAAAGAAAGAAAAGGAAGTAGATGATATAATTGTAAGTAAATATTTTTTTATCCTTTAATTTATGTTTATATTTTTTAAATTAAAAACACTAATATAACAATTTCATTTTATATTTTTGGATGAAATTAAAGATAAAAAGATCCATGGTAATTTTATTCCTTAGGGTAGGATGGATATCATAGCTACAACTTTAAGAAGGAGTGAACAACCAAGTCAAGTAAGAGGATATTAGAAGAGTGTTAGTATTAGGAATGTTTTTGATAATCAAAGTAAGCAGTCGAGGGATCCAGAAATTGATTCCTTAAAAGCTGATCTAAAATAAATGTAACTGTCCATGGGTGATTAAATTCAATCAGATGTGCAATCTATGTTTGAACAATTGATGAGACGATCACAACATACTCAACCTGCCCAACCTACCTAACCCACCCAGTCTTCTTATCCTTCAAATTTGGATGCACAACATATACAGACTACCCATCTGGCCCAACCCACCCATCTTTCCTACTCAGATCCTCCACCTCCTCGTTCATACCCGATATTATATTGTGAGTTTCATGCTAGAGATACTCATGTATGTATTGTAGCGTATGGATTTGTACATATTTTTGGGGATTCTATACACCACCAACTAATTCAGTTATGTTATGTTAGATAATCCATGCATGATATTATTGATCATAATTTTCGACTACCATTTCCTATCGAGGAAGTTACTGGAGTTGGATATTGTATGGGTTGGTTTTTTTACTTTGGCCAACTAACCTTATTCGACGAATGTGTTGTTTCTAAATATTAATTACATTTTATTGGAAATTACTTATAATGTTTTCTAACATTAAATATATATAGTATTATCTAAAATAAAAATAAATGACATGAAGGAAACAAATGTTTCAAGAAAAAATAACTATAGATACATCTATTTCGGGCAGGATAAATAGATTATCACATATTTCTTCTTCAATGGATAATTTATATGAGTTCCAGATGATATTTGAAATATTTGGAAGAGACTATCCATTTAGAATATTTAAAAAAGATATCATGGAACTAATAGAGTTTAAAGAGCTCAAAATTCTTGTGTTACAGTTGTTTTTTACATAAGTAAATTCCTATTTGAGTTTAAAATTTTCTTTAAATAAAGAAGATTTTAAGTAACTTACTTTTTTAATTATTTAATTAGGTATATATCCATTATTATGATACAAAATGAGAGAACTGGTGTTTATGGTTTTATGGATTTAGAATTTGTTTCAACGGTTGTGCAGTTTGTGAAGACTGTTGATAGAGTTAAATATATATCTGAGAGATTATCAAACATAGATATTTGATGTTGGTTTTTACCATTCCTTAATGGATAAGAACACTAATATAATTATGAACTAATTTTTATTATATAATGTCAATAATTTTGAACATTTTGTATTGTAGAGGGCGTTGGATGTTAGACATATTTTGTCCAAGTGAATGCACTTTATACTGATTTTTTTCTTTATTAAGACCTGTTCGTAAAAAAATTATCATATTTTTAGAAAAGCAAGTTTTCTTCATTTTTATAATTTCATTAATTTTATTTTTATTTTTTATACATATTTTATTAATTTATATATATGAAAATTCCATCCATGGATAAAGTTTAACAAAGATCACTTGTTTATAAAGTAACTAAATCCAATCCAATATGTGGAAGTACAGGTAAATATTTTTATATTACATAATATTTTGATTTAATATATATATATATATATATATATATATTGGTTTTTAATATCAAGTTAATGTTTTATAAACTCAGTGTTATCTTCAAAAAGCAACCATATAATATGGTTATTATGTTTTATGATTCAGGTATGAAATAATCACAACTGGAGTAATGACTGATTTTCAAAAGGTTTGTTAATTGTATTAACTATTTTATGTTTTATTTCATAATATTCTATTTTTAATCTTATAGCATGTAATGTTATTGTATACATTCAATGAAACTGAGTTGTATACAAATGATGAACTTACTCATCTTTGACCCTCATTTTCAAACTACTTTTTAAGTACGGTTATGATTTAAATTATCAGGTATGATTGTTCTAATATTTATTTTTAATATTATATTTTTCTAACAAAGAGTTAAAAAAATAATACTTTTGTTAGAATAGGTTTTTGAAGTCAATAATCTCAATGTAATGCTTCAACAATAATAGTAGATGATTATGTTATAATTTATTAGGTATGTATTTGTTAAATCAGTTTAAAATATCATTAAGTAAATATTTTTTAATTAAGTAGTCAAATTTTGTTTCTTAAAAATTTTTAATCCTACATTTTCATTTATTTATATTATATTTTTTATTATATGTATACTGTATTTTTTGGGGATGTAATATATATAATTTCATTAAAAAAAATCTTTTTCTTTCGGCAGTAGTTTTTGTAAAACCGATGTTGAAAGTTTTTTACATCGGTTTTTATTATAAACCTACAATGAAGACCTATTTTTGGATCCTTTAGCCATAAGTTTTAACTAAAACCAACACCAAATATTGATATTCCAAGTCTCTTAAGTGTCAGTTTTTATGAAAAATAATGCTGAACATCAATTTCCCAAGGGTCTTCAGTGTCAGTTTTTTGTAAAAACCGACACTAAAAACCAATTTTTCACAGGTCTTCAACGTTGGTTTTTTAGAACTGACACTGAAAACTAATTGACAATGCCACCTTTATAAATGTTGGTTAAAAACCAATGTTAAAATAAAATAAAAACCAAAACAAAAATATGTTTCTGTACTAGTGCTACACATAAACCATTCTTGTCCCTAATAATTAACCTCAACATTATCAAAAATTATATCACTCCAAAAGTAGGGTTATCATCACACTAATCTTGAATTATTAAATCATTGTTTTGAATAAAATTTTAATATTAATAATAATTAATATTCTTATTACATAACTCCTTATATAGAGTTAATAGAAATAATTACAATTCAATTCATTCTAAATTTTCACTGTAAAATTTAATTGATATTGAGAACCCAATTATTCATATGATAAATTCACATCCTCATCCTCCATTATCGCCTATGATTGGGAATCACTCGTCACACTCTTTTTTTTGTATTTTTTCATATTCTTTTTCTTTTTCAATCCATTTTTTGTAAAGAAATTATTAAAGCATGAATTAAGTATTTTTATAACTAAAACATTACAATCAATTGGATTACCCTAAGGTTAAGTTTAACAACCAGGATACATAAGCATTGCTGGATAGTTTTCTCTCAAATAAAATTTTATTTATGCTTGAGTTTAGCTGATATAAAACTAAAAAAATCCAATTAAAGGAACCACTCAATACTATTTGTGATAGTAAAGACATGAAAGCTATGTAGATAACTATATCTCTAATTTCCTTTAACTCTTATCCATGTATTTATTTTTAGTACACTTTTTTATAGAATTTTTATTCACACATTGTCTCAAGTCATGGTTGAAAACTTTAAACATAGTTTGTTACATAACTCATATTAATCTAAGAAATTAAAATATTGATTTTAATTTTAAACTAAAAATATAAAATTTATTCATTTATAAAAACTCACCAAATCACTCAAGTTTTTATTTCATAATCCAATCCATTATTTTAATTTAAATATTCATACATGTCTATTTTATTTAAATATTTGAAATAAATATGATATAAATAACAAATCATTAATGTTAATCTTGAGTGACATGTCTCCTATGTTATTAAATGAAGAAATATTAAGTGGGTGCCCCACTACCTATTCCCCCCCAAACAGAGACTATAACACATTTCTATGGAATTAAACTAAGAAAGGTATCCATATGTATACAATTGATATTAAAACATACAAGGCAGGAGAAAAAAGTAAAGGAAAACAAATACTCTTATACTTCAAGTGTATCTCTATCCTTTGGAAGTGGGATAGGGATATCCTCTTCAATATTCATGAGACTCCAAGCTTCTAAAAATGAAATGGATGTATAAAAAAATTAATGGTTATTAATTTAAAATAAAATAAAAGAAAATAAAATAAAAAATTTCCCTTAAACATTGAACTTCCACCCAACTATCTCTTGATTTATATCATTTAGCTAGTCTTTATTGATAAACTATGCCTAGTTAATAGTTGGGTTTGGATTACTAATATGGAACCACCAAGTGTTTATTTCTCCAATGCACCTAAAAATAACAACATTTACTTTTTACATAGGAGGATCCATGGAAGCAACCTCAAGATGATGAAATATAATGAACCCTTGTATTTCTTCATATCCAGGGAAATTAAAAAGAAAATACACCCACTCTTTAACGTCTATGGTTTGTGTTAAGTACAAGGAGGGTGGAACTAAAGTGTAGTTTTTTCCTTGGGTACTCTTTGATCCTTATATCCTTGGGCCACTTCCTTTATGGAAAAACCTTCTTCTTCTTCACTCTGGACATATTTTACCTAGGGTAAATGATGCACTTTGGTCTCATAAAGTATGATTTTTCAAGGCCTCAATCCATCATAATGAAAAAATAGGTTTCCAAATTTATAACATATACTATAAATGTTATCCTATAAATATATCCAACCATGAATATCCATATTTATATAGGAATGATTATATCATAGTAAATTACACTATATGGTTGAAATAATTATGAGAAATAAATAATAACCAATGAATAATATAAGAAATATTTAGCAATAATTTCAAATAATAATGCGACAATCAATATTATTATGATATTTTTGAGATTTTGAGATTTTTTAATTTTTATTTTGTTATCTGTTTTGTAGTTTTCTATTATTTTTATTTGGTTTTGTTCCTAGAAACATAGATAAATAAAAATAATACCCCCAACAATGATTCCAAAATTTATTAATGTAAATGTGTATTTTTTTACATGAAACTATGACATGATCCTGCATCCATGTTTATTTGTCATGAACATCGTTGCAGGTCTACATTCTAAAGGCAGACGACTCCTGAGGTTTCTAGACAGTGAAGTTACAAAATGTATATTGGTTGAGAATGTGGGAGATCAAGATCATCAAACTCTTTTGAGGTGATTCTTGCTTAATCTTGTAATCTATTATATATTTAAGATGTTTTCAGGAATCGTTCCTAAATCCCAGTATAAGACTAATTACCCTTATGCTAATGATTTGATCAAAACCATGTGGAGATGTGAACGTATGTGTGTGGTAAAGGTTCTTAATATTTATATTATTAGTTCATGATGATATAGTTTAAAGTTTTATAGTTGGAAACTATGTAATTTATCACTATAGGGGCGTTAGTTATGGCGGAGTTGGTATTGAGCTTGTGAGATGTCTTCCTATGTATCTATGTGAAGGGAATTGAAACCCATGTAGTTCAGTGACAATTAATGGAAAAAATAATACCTTTTAAGGTCATGCATTAAGGACTAATCCACATAGTTTGATGTCACATGGTAAGGATTAATAGGATAAATGTAACACCCAAACCCAAATCACCAGGTTTGGTCCATAGTGTCACATAACCTCTTGTACGCATCCCCATAATCAAGAGGCATCTGACTAGTGGTGAGGGACTAAGTGGAACAACAAAGAGACTATTCCCTTGAAAATATATAATAATCATAGTACAAAATAGAATAATTAATAATCAAGGTAAACAAAAAAACTAAAAAGAGAATGAAAGATCATATAACAATAACACCAATCCATAGTATAACAATATGACATACAATATCCAATGGAATAAGTCATGAGGTCCCCACATGTGGTAGATCTTTAAAAAATAATAAATAATAAATAAATAGGAATCCCTATAAAGGGTCCTAGAGTCTATCCTGATATCTCCCCGACCAATATTCTCCTCTGGTACCATTTCCCTAATTAGGGCCACTGCCCTCATCTAAAATCCCGAAAAAAGTATTCTACATGTGCTCCAAGATTCCCATGTAGGGTGTGGGTATAAAACTAAGTAGTACAAAAAAATATGTGATTAAAATAATTTCATTAATATATAAAATTTATTTCTATGTTAATAAATAAAATTCATAAACAAATAATCATGTGCTGAGTCATTATACATTAGATAAGTTTCATAGAACCTCAGACCTACCTGCTCCAGTACCATTATATATAGAAGGTCGTAAGTATTAATTGAAAGACTAGAACATGAATATATTCCACACATCATCTTTATAAGTTCATCTAAATATACTATATCAACATTCAACCTTTAAGGAAGAAAACCACACCCTTTTTTAAGGGAAAGTCATGCTCCTCCTTTTAGGAATAGTTATCTGGATTGTCCAACCAATCACCCCTGATGGTTATTCCATTCTATATGATGGTACATATACCTAACATGCCTAAATAATTGAAACTATACTCATACACATGGAAATTATCCATCATCACAATGTACTAAATGTAACGAATCAAGACCTATTCCAATGTCGCATGGTCATTCCCACATCGGTTGAACATACCAAATTCTTCCACCAATCATCATGCCACCTAAATCCATAGACTATCAATAATTTGATCCATGATCTCCCTCTAAAGAACCAACTAGCCATTTTAGTGAAAGTTGGTCATCTTGATATATAAATTAGAGTTTTCAAAGGCAATGCACACATCCATATACAAGGAAACAAATGCAAAGGCACATGCATTTCATATCAAAAAAGGTTTCACAAGACACACCCACACACCCACATAAACATCATATCAAGAAAGGGTCTCACGATCCACACACACATGCCCACATGTGAATCATATCAAGCAATGGTCTCATGGTTCATACATGCATCCACATGCATTTCATAAAATATATTTTAATATAATGGACCTAAATGGTAATGAATTACTACCTTAATATAATTGATTCCTAAAGATAAGAATCACCACTCGGATCAAGCCCACACAACATAAATCCCTAGATCCATTATCAAATCAGCACATAAGGATTATAATATTAATATCCAATAAGAATAATATAATAAGGGTGAGAATATAATTAGACTTACCCAATGAGAACCACCATCACCAATAGATCTATATCTGACCAGAAGATAGAGAATGATCATCAATAGATTCAGGCTTCGATCCTTCAACACTCCAAGAATTATCCATTATTTTATATAAGAATCCATAAATATATCCATGATAGCATATATTTATGATTAATCCAAGAAAAAATATGAGTTTTAGGATATATCACCTCAAACATACCATATGGAATCCATTAGATTGATTAAATCTTCAATTGATTAATAGATGAGGAAAAGGGAGCCAAATTCATATTAAAGGATCCTCTACATTTTTTCTATATTTATTGGGGTTAAGATAAGTGAGGTAAAAATTAAATAGGGGATAAATGGTGAAAAAATGGGGACTCAAATGACTAAAAATCCTTATATACTCCACTGGATATCTGATGGATTTAGGAAGATCATGGGATACTACCTCTTACCACTGACTAACTGGTGGTTCTCCACTAGCTAACCATTGTGTGTCATAGGGCTACAGAGCCTCTGGTGTGGCCCCTAGATGGATGGTGGTCTTGTTCTGGCTAGTCAGTAGGTCTCAAGCAGCTCCCAATCCACTGGTTCAATCATTTTCCCCTAAAAATATAAACTTCAAGCCCCTAAAAACCTCTAAAAATTCTCAACTTCTAAAAAAAATTCAACCTAGATACTCTAAAACTAAATCAAAATGTGACTTGAAATTTTAGGAAGTTACAAATCTCCCCCTCCAATAACTTTTCATCATCAAAAAGTGTCTCTAGAGGCTATGCTCAAACAACTTTCTCCACTAAGCCCACACATCATATTCTCATTCCGAAGACCAATTTTGAAGATTTACATGTAACTATACTCTTGAGTGAGAGTTTCTACCTAATATTGTATCCCTTTACTTATTTTGGTAAACAACACACATTCTACACTTCTCAAAAGAATTAATTACCTCTAACACAAATTTTATGCTATCTACCCATACCCCTAGTATTGCTCATTCCTATGAGCTAAAACACCATTTTTTACTTCCCCAAGTGTAACGCCCCGACCCCAGTTACCCAGAGTCGGTGCATTATTTTAATACATTGGCATGATTACAAGGAATCAAGTCCCGAAGGACCGATCAGTTTAGCAGTCTTGGAAAATATATTACATAAATGAACGTTACATTACACATTAGAAAATAAAACAAAACATAAATAATCCTTTGAGAATTCCATTAATCCCCAAGTTTAACCCTTCTTATCAATCATAATACACTTCTTGGAATCCTGGGAAAATAAAACATAAAAAAGGGGTGATCTTAGATGCTCATTAAGGGTAAATAATTTAGCGGAAGCTATAAACTTTAAAGGAAAGATTTTTAATAAAAACAAAATCCTTTTTAAACATAAACTTGAATATAATATGGAAAAAATAAATCAAACATTACCATATAAACATGCACATGGATATTCTACTAGTTGAATAATCACATGTAACAAATAATTTCATATTGAGGGAATGCCTAACGCCGGACATCATTACCACATAGTCAAGGACTCGTTCTAAGACTACAAATAAATTTTTTGTCAAGGCCTTGTGCCAAGACACTAGCTTGTCTCATGAGACATACTGATGCATCGAGGAGCTATAGCGGGCTCCACCCATCACTTATTAAGTCCACTGCATTCCTCATATGAAAAAGTTGAAACATAACATAAACATTCGTACTAAAACTAGCATACAAAATTTCAATAAATTAACCATAAACCATGAATGGTATAAAAATAGAACATCCACAGTCAAACATATCATAACTCATTCAATACAAAATGGAAAATTGTATTATAATAAATCAACCTCAATCATAAATAATATCCAGTAAAGGATGCCGACATAGTTGAAAATGATGAGTAAAACTTTTTGAGAGAAATATCCTTTTTGTAAAATCATTTAAAAGCCACACATTTATAAAGGAAATAATTTAAAAGAGATTTTTGAATAAAAGTGTCCCATACCACTTTGAAACTTTTTAAAAGAATTATCATTTCAAAACATTCATGTCTATATAAATAAATCCTTAAAATCATTTTGAAAACATGGACATTAATTAAAAAGGTTTAGAAAGATAAATCTTTAAAACATTTAAAATTCTGATCTTGATAAAGATTAATTTTTACAAATCCTTAGAATATTCATTTTGAAATCATTTTTATGAAAATGGACCTGGATGATACAAATGTCCCAGTAAATACTTACATGTAAACAATCTCAGATAATAATGAGATTGAAGAATTAACCCTTACCTTGAACATTTCTTTAGTCGAGGGTACGTTTAACCTCCTGTATGAAGATCATAGTATGTTATTAAATTATACCATAACCATATTAATATTTATGATATCATACATGATTCATTTATGACTTTATACTACCCATTTAATAATAATTTCCATGTTAAATTAACATTTCGGGTAATAATCGCTTTCTTTATCGTACGTGTTTTAACTTGTTACTCTTGATTGTATCACTTAGATAAAGATTTAAATAATTCCAGAATATAAAACATGATTTATATATCTTATATATTTAGAATATAAATATGTATAATAGATATATATATGAAATGAAAAACACCATTTATGGAGACAGTTGTCCGTACGTACGCATAAACGCTGTTTCCGTTTTCATATCGTATTGAACGAAACTAAGTTAATAAGATATATGTAAGTCCATATATATATATATATATATATCCAGTATCATTATTATTTCATATATTACATACTTATTAGTAATATACATTTTTATAATAGTCGGTGAATGGTGAACGTGGAAATGAATCTCAACACGTTGTGGAGATGGAAATCCATACGTACGCACGAGCGACAATATAATTTCCTTAAATTTGTGGAATTGGATGTTATATTAATTTTACAGAGAAATTATCATGTTATTTTCATTATTTATATACATATTACTCATCATTATATCCATCCAAATAACACAGTGTTTAATAACAAATTACACCACGACGTGGAGACGGTAAGCCGTATGTACGTACGCATGGTGACATTATCATTCATAATATGGATAGAATAATGAATGTAGTTGTTACATATTTATAATAACATCACATTATATATAAGATAGTAGAGTTATTATTTTATAATGGAAATAACAAAGAAAGAGTAAGTGGAATAATAAGAGAACTTGAAAGAGGGTAGTGAAATCATTACCTCTTCTTCAGGTTCTTCCTTTTGATTTGATAAAAAGGGTTCCTTAGGTTAGATTTCTAACCCATGGAAGGAATATAGGATACATTTAGGATAGTTGGGAGGATATTTGGGCAGGGTTTGGCCGATCTAAATGGCTTTGGAGGTGTGAATTTGAGAAAAGGGGAAGTGCCCTTTAATAAGAGGGGTGAGGGGCACCTCTAAAAAAACATAAATTATTATTTTATAATAAATTTATATTCGGTTTATAATGGATCAAAAGTGACTTATTTAGAGGATTGGGTGGGGATGGGTCTAAATCCTATCAACCAATAGGTTTTAGACAAGTTTAGGTTACCATTTTAACCTTATCATTTAGATTTAACTCTAAGTTAAATAATTTAACTTTTACCGTGTCTTCTGGTATTCTTACACTATATTGTTAATAAGCATACTATATATTGCCAATATAATTCCAATTGGTTCATTAATGTTATATATATTATTATATAAGTCTTTTGGCCAAACATTAGATTTTTAGGACCATTATATCAATTAATAATATAATATTTGTTTTAAAAACTATTTTATGTCAATTTTGACACTATTTGGTATTTGTTTTTTGTTAAAATAATAACAGAATTATTACTTCAAAAAAAATACATTGAATCAATTATAACATGTAATATTCACCTTTAAAATTCTTTTATGTTTGAAATTATATTTATTTTAATATTTATAATACCATTTATTTGATTCTTTCATTAATAAGGTAATTACTGCATCATCATTGTGTCATTAATAAATTTAATTATTTAATATCTAAAAATTATAAATAAAATACCATTATGTAGAAAATATTTTTATATTTCTAATGAATATTTATAATCAAATTTATCTCATGTATAACCATATATTAAAAATGTTTTAGTTATTAAACTTTGATTTTAACTCTTTTAACTCTTCTTTAAATAAAATAATAATAAATGTCTTAATCTAATCCAAGTGGACCTAAAGGGTAATATTTTATTCCTAAGGTTGTTTTTGGTCGAATTACACGTATCCAATATAATTAGGACATGTGTTAGGGTAATAATAATATCATTTTTACCCTTAATTTCCTTATTTACTTTTTAACCGTGGTAAATAAAAGTAAAAAGTTACTATTCACAAAAAATTATTTTTATCTTATTGAACCAAATTTTACTTACTGATATTAACCATGTCTCTCTGATATTTCAAATTCCACTTATATAAGCGGTAAAATTACGTTTTATGTGAATTCGTAAATTCTCCGAGGAGGTGGGTAAAAGACAGTGAAAAATTCTATAAAACTTTTTATATATCTAAAATTATTATAAATTGAATCAAATGAATTAAATTGACCTTATATAGGTATTATGTATCTATTTTTACCTAAAATAAATTTAAATAAAATAAATAATTATTTAAATAAAAATTCAATTTTAAATGATAACTCAGAGTTTTTTCTCTATTCATTAAAAATTGAACATTTTCAGAAAAATACCAAAAATTTACCCTAGTATAATTTTGATATTCCAAATCCAAAAATGAAGTATATTTTAAAAATTAAAAACATATAAGTTTCGTTTATTAATTTAAAATTAATTTTCGTTGTCAAAACAAATAGCGTGTTTTTAAAAAAACAATAACTATCAAAAGATTGACACTTGTTTATGTATAATTTCATTGTGAAATTAATTCCAATGACCAAAATTGGATTAAAGGGTAAAAATATAATCTAGTTGTACTTCCAGAACATTAAAATTTATAATTCAACATTATAAATTATTTTAATTAAAAAAGTTGTTTTCAGTTAAAATATAGTATTTTTCACTATTCACCTAAATATGAAAGTTATCAGAAAAACACCAAAAATTTATTGAAACTAAATTATTATGTCCCGATTCTAAATAATAAGTTTATTTTTTCAAATTGAATATATAAAAGCTTCAAATATTATATTTAAAAAGGGCTCTCCATTAAAAGGCGGTAAAATTTCATTTTTTGAAAAATAATTCTTTTATCTGAAAAAAATGAACTTGTTCTTACATTATGTCTAATAAACTCATAAAATGGATTCTAAAATTATAAAGATTATATAATGTTCAAAATCCAGTTAATACTATTTATAACTTCTTTTGAATGACTAGTTTGGTAAGTCGTGATGCGCTTGAACTCAGTGTTGCGTGTAGTGCAAGTTATTGCATTAATTTGAAGAAATAACATACTATGAAATATTGGGGTGTTACATTCTTCCCTCCTTCAATAAATTTTGTCCTTTCAATTTGAATTTTTTCTTTTAAAATAAAAGGTTTAAAATAGAAAATACTTTTGTGGGAAAAACCACATCCGAAATTGGGTTAATAAAATTTATTCTTAATAAGAGAAAAAGGGGAATGAAAAAATCACCACCAAATTATGATCTCAATTAGGAGAACATTGGTTGAAATTAGAGACACGTAATTGGAGGAAAAACGTAAATATTTATAGGGAGTGATTGAGGTCATAAATCTCAAATAATTGTAGAATTGTTAGCCTCAAAGCCACCAATCTATGATGATTTAAAATACCGTCGGTTCAACAAAATTTAAGGTATTAAGATAACACATTTCTGGTTTTAAGATCCCTTACACAAATTTTAATAATTAATTTATCCATAAAATAATAGGGATATATATATATATATATATATATATATATATATATATATATATATGTATAAGTAGAGTTTCATCCTTCAACTAATTCCTACCAAAAACTCATCTTTCACTCTAAAAGATTTCAAAAAAAAAATATATATTCTATTTATCCTAATCGTATAGGGTTCTAAAAATAATGAATTTATAATTCACATTTTAAAACGTTTAAAAAAACTACATTATTCAATCCAGGACATCACATTGGTCTTGCCTCCCTTTGGTTGCGGGTTCAAGTCTCGCAGCTTTGCCGGACGTGACAGGTTGCCGCCCGACCTCCGGGTTGTCCTTTTTATGGAAATCCAAAAATAACCTTAACAATAGTATCCAATTTCAAAATTAATCCATTCCAACCCTTAGAATTATCCAAAATACTTATATCCAAACTCTCAGCCCAAAGTTTATAAGGAAGTTAAACATAATGAGGATACTTTTTTCTAGGTAATAACATGTGAATGCCTTCATCGTGCATTCTTTTACAACACCGCAACATTCTGAATTACCAAAATCAACCATCTCTTATTCCAAAATCACTACCTCATTATTAGGACCATATTAAGGATTACCTTTCCTTCAACCATTTATTTTCCAAAAAAGTGTAGCTTACTATTAAGTCACTTTTCTTAGAACCATATAATCTCAAATCCTCAATAAAATAGTACTACATCACAATCCTTATTTATCTTCATAATTCATGTAACCAGTATACTGTTGATATAACACTCAAATGAATTTTTTTTATAATAAAAACATAAGAAAACTAGTCATTCTTCTTGATCTGAGGTAGTATCATAACTTCATTATTATCCAATAACATCATTTGCAGTATACTCTTATGAATGGGACATTGATTCACGTAGTGTCTCAACACCTTGCAGATGAAGCATTTTACATTTGAAAACTTTTTCTTACCCTTGCAATCACGTACTTAGTGTCATTTTTCTCCACACTTATAACAAACTCCCATTCCCTTAAATCATTTACCAAGGTGATTCATTCCACATTTATCACATATTGGAAAATCCTTCTTTCCCTTATTCCCTTTATCTATCTTTCTTTCTACCATCCTTTTCTTCTCTGGATTCTCTTCAAAGCCATAGGATTTAGAGAATTATTTACTGATCTTATTAACACAAGATACTATTTAATCATATTATGATAATACATCGGAGACTATTTCATTTATAAATGTTGGCTTAATACCATGAATGATATGACCCTTCTTACTCTTTGGATCATATGTATTCCTGGAGTTCTCATTCCTTCTACTGGGCAACATTTCTAAACAATGGCATACACTAGGTCAGTTTATGAATCAAAATTCATAATTCCAAACATGTAAAATACTTAACGTAAATTGAACAGTTTATGGATATAATCCATAATCACAAAAAAATTTCTTTGAGGAGATATATACTCATAAACCCTTCATAGTGGTTTGTAAAGAAAATGAGAATTATCCAAAGCATATCCCCCGGGAGTGTCATAACCAAGAGTGCAGCAAGGCCCATTGCCATGCAGCAGTTCCCGTTCAAGTCTAGATCAAAGTGGTGTTTTTGGGTTTTACCCTTAGGTATATTTGTTCCAGAGCCACCTCTACCTGCTCGTATCCAGACATGGATGTATTTTCTTGGAAAACTCACAAAATCTCTACATTACCAAAATTCTAGGAAGTCCTTCTATACTAATCCTCAAAGTCTATCTTAGGTATATGTGATATAATCAGAGTTTATCTAAATCTAGCTTCCAAGGTTATTGCTAAACTTCCTCTGATACCAACTGTAACGCCCTGACCCCAGTTACCCAGAGTCGGTGCATTATTTTAATACATTGGCATGATTACAAGGAATCAAGTTCTGAAGGACCGATCAATTTAGCAGTCTTGGAAAATAGATTACATACATGAATGTTACATTAAACATTAGAAAATAAAACACAACATAAATCATCCTTTGATAATTCCAATAATCCCCAAGCTTAACCCCACTTATCAATCATAATACACTTCTTGGATTCCTGGGAAAATAAAACATAAGAAAGGGGTGAGCTCAGATGCTCACTAAGGGTAAATAATTTAGCGGAAGCTATAAAATTTTAAGGAATGTTTTGTAATAAAAACAAAAGCCTTTTTAAACATAAACTTGAACATAATATGGAAAAAATAAATCAAACATTACCATATAAACATGCACATGGATATTCTACTATTCGAATAATCACATGTAATAACTAATTTAATATCGAGGGAATGCCTAACGCAGGAAATCATTACCACATAGTCAAGGCCTCATGCCAAGACTAGAAATAACTTTTTTGTCAAGGCCTTGTGTCAAGACACTATCTTGTCTCATGAGACCTACCGATACATTGAGGAGCTATATTGGGCTCCACCCGTCACTTACTAAGTCCACTGCATTCCTCATATGGAAAATTTGAAACATAACATAAACATTCATATTAAAACTAGCATACAAAATGTCAATACATTAACCATAAACCATGAATGGTATAAAAATAGAACATACACAGTCAACCATATCATAACTCATACAATAAAACATGGAAGATTGTATTATAATAAATCAACCTCTATCAAAAATAATATCCAGTAAAGGATGCTGACATAGTTGAAAATGATGAGTAAAACTTTTTGAGAGAAATATCCTTTTTGTAAAATCATTTAAAAGTCACACATTTATAAAGGAAGTAATTTAAAGGAGATTTTTTAATAAAAGTGTCCCATACCACTTTTAAACTTTTTAAAATAATTATCATTTCAAAACATTCATGTCCATATAAATAAATCCTTAAAATCATTTTGAAAACATTGACATTAATTAAAAAGTTTTAGAAAGATAAATATTTGAAACATAAAATTATGATATTGATAAAGATTAATTTTCACAAATCCTTAAAATATTAATTTTGAAATCATTTTTATGAAAATGGACATGGATGATAAAAATTTCCTAGTAAATACTTATACATAAAAAATCTCGGATAATAATGAGATTGAGGAATTAACCCTTACCTTGAACATTCCTTTAGTCGAGGGTATGTTTAAACTACAGTATGAAGATAATAGTATGTTATTAAATTATAACAGAACTATATTAATATTTATGATATCATACATGATTCATTTATGACTTTATACTTCCCATTTAATAATAATTTCCATGTTAAATTAACATTTCGGGTAATAATCGCTTTCTTTATCATACATGTTTTAACTTGTTACTCTTGATTGTATCACTTAGATCAAGATTTAAATACTTCCATAATGTAAAACATGATTTATATATCATATATATTTAGAATATAAATATGTATAATAGATATATATATGAAATGAAAAACACCGTTTATGGAAACAGTTGTCCGTACATACGCATAAACGTTGTTTCCATTTTCATATCTTATTGAACGAAACTTAGTGAATAAGATATATGTAAGTACATACATACATACATACATATATATATATATATATATATATATATATATATCTAGTATAATTATTATTTCATATATTACATACTTATTAGTAATATACATTTTTATAATTATCGATGAATGGTGAACGTGGAAATGAATCTCATCGCGTCATGGAGACGGTAATCCGTACGTACGCACGAGTGACAATATAATTTCCTTAAAGGTGTGGAATTGGATGATATATTAAATTTAAAGAGACATTAGTATGTTATTTTCATTATTTATATACATATTACTCATCATTATATCTATCCAAATAACATAGTGTTGAATAACAAATTACACCACGGTGTGGAGACGGTAAGCCGTACGTACGCACACATGTTGACATTATCATTCATAAGATGGATAGAATAATGAATATAGTTGTTCCATATTTATAATAACATCACAGTATATATAATATAGTGGAGTTATTATTTTATAATGGAAACAACAAAGGAAGAGTAATTGAAGAATAAGAGAACTTGAAAGAGGGTGGTGAAATCATTACCTCTTCTTCGAGTTCTTCCTTTTGATTTGATCAAAATGGTTCCTTAGGTTGGATTTATGACCAATGGAAGGCCTCTAGAATTAATTTAGGATAGATGGGAGGATATTTGGGTAGGGTTTGGACGAGCCAAATGGGTTTGGAGGTGTGAATTTGAGAGAAGGGGAAGTGCCCTTTTATAAGAGGGGTGAGGGGAACCTTTGAAAAAACATAAAATATTATTTTATAATAAATTAATATTCGGTTTATAATGGCTCAAAAGTGACTTATTTCGAGGATAGGGTGGGTATGGGTCTAAATCATCTCAACCAATAGGTTTTAGACAAGTTTAGGTTACCATTTTAACCTTATAATTTAGATTTAACTCTAAGTTAAATAATTTAACTTTTACCATGTCTTCCTGTATTCTTAAACTATATGGTTAATAAACTTACTATATACTACTAATAGAACCCCAATTGGTTAATTAATATCATATATATTATTATTTAAGTATTTTAGCTGAACCTTATATTTTTAGGACCATTATATCAATTAATAATATAATATTTGTTTTAAAAACTATTTTATGTTAATTTTGACACTATTTGGTATTTGTTTTTTGTTAAAATAATAACAGTATGATTACTTCAAAAAAAATACATTGAATAAATAATAACATGTCATATTCACCTATAAAATTCGTGGATGTCATAAAAACTTTTAAATTATATTTATTTTAATATTTATAATACCATTTATTTGATTATTTCATTAATAAGGTAATTACTGCATCATCATTGTGTCATTAATAAATTTAATTATTTAATCTCTAAAAATTATAAATTAAATACCATTATGTAGGAAATATTTTTATATTTCTAATGAATATTTATAGTCGAATTTATCTTATGTATAACCCTATATTAAAAATGGTTTAGTTATTAAACTTTGATTTTAACTCTTTTAACTCTTCTTTAAATAAAATAATAATAAATGTCTTAATCTAATAAAAGTGGACCTAAAGGGTCATTGTTTATTACTAAGGTTTTTTTTGATCAAATTAAACTTATCCAATAGAATTAGGACATGTGTTATGGTAATAATAATATCATTTTTACCCTTAATTACCCTATTTACTTTTAACCGTGGTAAATAAAAGTAAAAAGTTACTATTCGTCAAAAATTATTTTTATCTTATTTAACCAAATTTTACTTACTGATATCAACCGTATCTCTCATATTTTTCAAATTACACTCACAAAAGCGGTAAAATTAAGTTTTATCCGAATTCAAAAATTCTCTTAGGAGGTGGGTAAAAGACGGTGAAAAGTTCTATAATTTTTTTATATATCTAAAATTATTATAAATCGACTCCAATGAATTAAATTGAACTTATATAGGTATTATGTATCTATTTTTACATAAAATAAATTTAAATAAATAAATAATCATTTAAATAAAAATTTGGTTTTAAATGATAACTCAGTGTTTTTCCACTATTCATCAAAAATTGAACATTTTCAGAAAAATACCAAAAATTTACCCTAGGATAATTTAGATATTACGAATCCAAAAATGAATTATATTTTACCAAATTCAGAACATATAAGTTTCATTTATTAATTTAAAATTAATTCTCGTTGTCAAAACAAATAGCGCGTTTTTAAGAAACAATAACTATCAAAAGATTGACACTTGTTTATGTATAATTTCAATGTGAAATTAATTCCAATGACCAAAATTGGATTAAAGGGTAAAAATATAATCTAATTATACTTCCAAAACATTAAAATTTATAATTCAACGCTATAAATTATTTTGATTAAAAAAGTTGTTTTCAGTTAAAATATAGTATTTTTCACTATTCACCCAAATATAAAAGTTATCAGAAAAACACCAAAAATTTATTAAAACTAAATTATTATGTCCTGATTATAAAGAAGAAGTTTATTTTGTCAAATTGAATATATAAAAGCTTCAAATATTGGATTTAAAAAGGGTTCACCATTAAAAGGCGGTAAAATTGCATTTTTTGAAAACTAATTCTTTTATCTGAAAAAAATCAATTTGTTCTTACATTATTTCTAATAAACTCATAATATAGATTATAAAATTATAAAGATTATATAATGTTCAAAATTCAGTTAATACTATTGATAACCGCTTTTGAACGACTAGTTTGGTAAGTCGTGATACGCTTGAACTCAGTGTTGCGTGTAGTGCAAGTTATTGCATTACTTTGAAGAAATAACATAATATGAAATCTTGGTGTGTTACACCAAGTGTTGATTCCCAAAATTAAACTTTATTATGACATGTTACATGATTTATCCCATTAATTGAGTCATGAACTATAATAGATACCAACATCAAGCTTGCCCAATGAATCAATCCTTGCTCCATGGTCAGAACCACCAGTTCATTATTGATCACTTTTGACTGATACCCTCACGTGGGTATTGAAAATCTATCGATACAAGTCATCCAGATATGGACCCACAAAAAACAAACCACCTCTATCTATAGGTTAGGTTCACCCAGATTCGACTCTTGATGTTCACTAAAGAACTCCATCATTACTAAAACACAAGCATTGACATATTCCACTATTAGATAAATTCTAAAACTCATAGGTATTACCAAAAAATATAAGATATGATAACATTTCATAAATAAAAATAATAAATCAAGGACCCATCCACTCTATCTATACACGACTCTTGTACTCTATCCCACCACAAATTCCTAAGGTCTTATAAGTGCCAAAAAATAATTGCAGGATTTTCACGCACACCACTAGTGAATTCCTAAAAACTTATAAAGTATCATGTTGAGATCAAAACCCAAAAAATATCCCAAAACTCAACTTTCACCACTTTACTAACTAGTCTCTTATGGGATAAATCCCAATCTTTAGACAAATTGATCCTCCCACACACCTTATAGCGATCTCGCCACATGCATTGGTCATACCCCGATGCCCATGTCTTATCATTAAATCCTCACCAACATACACCATTGTGGTATTTTAATAGGATTTAAAACTTATCCTCCATCCATGATCCACCAGACTCACTGATCACCTTCACTATCATTGTTAGACCATCAACAATGGTATTGATCCAAAACTAACAATACACCCTATTTTTCTTGAAAAAATGTCAAACACCAGCCTCCTAGCCAACCGTGGAATTAAAAAACTCAATATTTAACTCCACCACTTTAATAGAAAAATTACACACTTTCACTATGCCACTCTAGAAAAACCCACCATACATATAAATCTCAACCCAAGGTATTAATTATAGGAATTATAATACTAATAACTCAACTTTACTTAATTATCTTAATTGATATTTGGTATTCATCACTAAATAGATACAAGAACCACTAAAAAGGAACAAAACCCTTATCTATAGGGCCAAATAAACACACCAATTGTTCCCAACTACTAACCCACACTTCCTAAGTGTATACAACAAAAAACCACACTCCTCCTATATGGACACCAACAAGCCTCATTATTGTCTGAACCTACCTCCACCAAGACCATATCATCAACCCACTATTTACTAAGGAACCTTAGAAATATAAAGGACCTATTTTATACTTATTAAGTTATACCACAACCGCTAATATTCTACCGATCCAAATTTATTGAATATTGTATATCAACATACATCACGGTTTCCCCACACCTCTTCATAAACATGGGACAAGTTTACTGGAAACCACACATAACATAACCACCCTCCTTTATGTAGAAGCACCATGAAAAAATATAGATATTATAATAATGTTTGATCCTAGTGTATTTAATTAGGGATCTACCAATTAGATACACTTCCAACCATATAGAATGCTCACAAAGAAACTACCCACCAACATTGCATGCCAATTCCAACCCCTCACCTGAAGGATATCCTCTAGTAATCCTTTTGAAAATATAAGTTCTTAAAATTTACTCCTCTTATCTCCAAGGTAATCTCAATGTGTTTTTACAAGAACACCCTTTCTCATCATGTTTATGGACCACTATGTCATGCAAAGTTTCTACCACTCCAAGAAACAAACAACACTCTCGTCTCACTCGAAGGCCCAAATTTGGTTTCTAATATGAAACCAAAAAATAAAACTTCCACATTACCCCATACTAACCTTATTAAGAATATAACTAGGATAACTCTTCACTACCTAAACCCTTGGTTTTCACCATGAATGAATACAAGAAAAATTATCTTATCTAGTAACCCATTTGATTCTTTCCAAACTCATCTATGAATTTATTCAAGGCCATGATACTCTCACTAGGTTAATGCTTTATAAAACCATTACATAATTATAAAAGGAACAAAATTTAGGTACCTCATTGATTGAGAATCACCACCCAATGTATCATGGCCTGAGCTACACACTATCCGGAACCTAACACCAACAACATTACACTCACTTGCTAATCAAGTCCAGGAGAATAACCCATTCACACACACCTAACAAGGCTTGAAAAACTTGACCATCCCACTAAATAGTACAAAAATAATTTAAACCAAGTGAAAATATCATCCTTATATTTATACTATCTTGTATCTCATATCTAGAACAACATATCAATAGTCTAAGGAAACATATCACATTGACCCATCTAACCCATGGGTCTCTACACAAAACAAAACCCCACTAACTTAACCACTGAAGCGGTTCACATATCACTCAAGGTTAACATGACCGTGCTGTTGTGACATGTCAAATTTATTATGTTTTTAAGGTTTATTTATAGTCTAGGTAAGAACTGATGTCATCTCTCAAGGAGCGTTGATAAGTTTTGAGTGTTTATTTTTAATAAGAAGAAAAAATAGGGGGGGGGGGTGATTTTGTAAACAATTTTAAGAAAGTGAATTGATTTAAAGTGTTTAATAGTTGATAAATAAAAGTGGGGTTTTAGAATTATGAGATAAGGATATCACTTTAAGTTCACTACACATAGTGAATAGTTCATTGTTCTAAAAATTACACAGGTTTTTGTTTAATACTTTGGTTGAGGGATGTCATGATCTTGATTCTCCTCTTGCCACTCAAAACGTTGCACAAAGTATCAACCCTTGACACAATAATTGTGTTTCCAAGGTTTGGAATTCAAGAAAAAATTAATTGCTACTGAAGCATACTAATATCTTTTGTATTTGTGATAGAAAGAGGATACTTGTGTTTCCCAATCAGAACAACCCAAGTTTCCCAATTGAAATTTCAACCCAATTGATGTTGAAATGAAAAGGGGTTCACTTAATTAAAGCCAAGAAATTAATTCAAAGGAGAAAAATGTTTAGATAAAACATAAGTGAATTAATACATAAAAAAATTATATAAAACCAGTAGAGTATCAAGTGCTGAAACTCCCTTTCAAGTATGTGTAACTCCCCCAAAATTATCGTCCACCGTTTAGCACGCCATCGAGATGAGGAGAAGGCTCGGGTGGAACTCCTTTTTCATTGTTGACCCCCCTATGATTATAGGGGCCTCCATAACTTCTTGGATGGGGATATGACTCCTTTGGGTCTCCAAAATACCAGAGCTTTGCCTCCTGGTCGAACTTACAAATGGGGATCCCAAGGTGCCATTTTATAGGAAAGTGGGAGGGTGGTTTTGAGCACACAGATTTTTTAAAACCAATTTCCACAAGAGTTTTGACATCTATACAGCCTTATCTCGCTTTGGAGAAAATAAAAAAGTTATATAACCACCTCTTTTATGTCTCCACCGAAAGTGTGGCACAATTTGTACAACTAGAGCCTGAGATATGAATAGATCACAACACACTACTTTTGACTTTGTGTAGATTCAGTGTCCTGGAAAGATCAGGTCGGTTGATCCACTAGATGACCGAATGAGTCTTGGGTTTATTTAGAATAAATGTATCCCAATAAATTTTTGACCATACCAAAAAATTTAATCCCATTTAGATGCATGGTTCAGTATCAATGTTCATATGAGTCCACTGGTGTGCATGAATCCTGCGCAGTTTGGCCCATTTTTCTTAGACATCATCATGGGCCCTCCAAATCACCTCCACCTTCAATGAGATTATCAAAACAAGTATCATTTCCCTTTTTAACAGTTATAAAATAAAAATAAATGATTCAAACATGAAATAAAATTATTTATTATTTTTATAATTATTAATAGAAAACTAGTTTAGTAAAGTGGTGTAAGGATGAAAATGAAATAGTGAATCGTAGTGCGATCACACCCCCACACCTAAACATTTTCACTCTTGGGAAAAGTCATAATTCCAAAAATTATGCATTTAGATATTTCCAACTTCATAAATATTTAACATTCAATGAAAATTTAATTCCTAATAGAAATGTGATCAAAGAAAAAATAACTCTGAGGAGTTATTCTCAATGATCTTTGAAAAAGACACCTCACAAATTGTATCCAAATGAAATTACAAGAGATGCATGATACCAATCAAAGAAAATAATTCAAAAGTTTATCATGTCAATAATTCTCCATGTGTGTGTGTGACAACCATTTCATGCTATTCTTTATACTTTTTATCAAGTAAATATAAGTTATTTTAATAATTTTCTACTTACATGATCCTTTCCACTAAACTTTCCCCACATCCTTTGCAATAAAATTTCAACTCACTTAAGCATTCCTAGAAGTAAAACCATAAGTTCCTTACCTAGATATCCCTATATGTTGTACATTTCTTTACTCCCCTCATTTATTAATATTTCAAAAGTTGCACTTGGAACAAATCTCACAATATTCTCCCAACCCATGTTTGATCTCATCATGACACTAATTGTAATAGTTATAATAAGATCAAAGTTCGAGGAAGGGTGGTTTTGACCTTCCCAATATATAACCCATTTTTTATTTATTTTTTTATTTTTTTGAGGGCTTACAACAGTCGGATAACAGGTAAACACGCATAGGTCAATCTGGTATAGTAATGAAATAGATCAGATTAGGAAAAAACGTATGAAAAAATGATTATGGAAAATAGAGAAAAATCAACCTAACTTAAATTTACCTTCCATTAAGTAATAAATTTTCAAATTTCATGGTTGGGTGCAAAAATATTTGGAGAGATTAAGTAACACAATTTCCTATTAAACTATTCACAAAAAGGGAACCATTTTTCTCAATGGTTTCAAAATGATACAAACATTTATATCATCGAAAAAGAACTAAATTTCAAAATAAAGTCACACCACAGTATTGAATTCTTGCTGAAATGCACATTTCATCAAAAAAAATTGAATGTTAAAAAAACATGAAATACGAACATTCCACATGAATTTTCAATAACTTCCATGATTAAATGGGCATCATTTTCCATGATAAAGTGGGAATAAAACAATTTAATATTCTGACACAAAGTGAGGGGAAGGGAAGGGGGAAAGTAACAATACAATTCAGTAAGCTAAGAAGAGAAAAAGAAAAAAGATGATGAAAATTCCTAACTAACCCAGGAATATACCCGTCCCCCCCAAACCTAAAGTGTGTAGTGTTCTCACTCTAATAAAATAGAATGTGGAAAGGAAAGATAAAACCTGGTGAGTTTCATTCATAGATTACTTCTTGAACATGTATTTCCTCCATCGGGGACTCCAAAATGGATTCATGGAAGTGCTTCATCCACTGCCCATTGATAGTGAAGGTTTTCTTGGTTTCTTCATTTTGAACCTAGACAACACCAAATGGAGGGATGTTAATAACAGTGTATGGTCAAAACCAGAGGGAACAAAGTTTACCTGGATGAAACTTCAGCCTTGAATTTTTGAGGACCTTCTACCCAATTCAAAACTAACGATGAAGGATGAGATGGTCATGGACAGCCTTGGTATGCTCCTTATAAATCCTGGAGTTCTCATATGCATCTCTTCACATTTCTTTTATCCCCTGAATTCGAAACTTCCTTTGAGAACCTACACCAGAAAGATTAGAATTTCATTATTTGATGGCCCAGTAGGCCTGATGCTTAATCTTAATAGGGAGGTGAAAACTCTTTCCAAACACCAGCCGATATGGTTACATACTAATGGGAGTCTTAAAGGCAGTACGGTAAGACCATAATGAATCATCGATTCTAAGACTCCAATCTTTACTATGGGGTTGAACTATTTTTTCAAGAATTTGTCTTACCTATCTATTTGACACCTCATCTTGACCATTGGTATATGGGTGATATGCAGTAGACACTCTATGAACAACCCCATACCGATGCAAAAGTGATTGCATTATTCAGTTGCAGAAATGAGAACCTTGGTCACTGATGATGAACCTAGGTAAGCCAAACCTATAAAAAATTTGGGTTCTAAATTTTTTTACAACTACCTTAGAATCACCAGTCCTTGTAGCTCGTGCCTCTACCCATTTGGAAACATAATCCACTACCAAAATAATGTATAGGTTACCAAATGAATTCGGGAATGGTTTCATAAATTCAATGCCCCAAACATAAAAATATTCATTGAAGAGAAAGGGTTTTTGTGGAATCTCATTTCTTTTAGAGAGATTCCCCATTCCTTGATAGTGAGGACAAGATTTATAGAAGTCATGGGCATCTCGAAATAATGTGGGCCAAAAGAGACTAGAATTTAGGACCTTGCGAGTAGTCTGTTGGGGACCAAAGTGGCCCCCACAATCAAGAGTGTGGTAGAACCTAAGGATAGACTGAAACTCACTATTAGGAACACAACGCCTAAGGACTTGATCACTACTAGTGTTCCAAAGGTAGGGGTCATACCAAACATACCAATGAGACTCATGTTTTAGATGGTCAGCCTAGTTTTTGTTGAAATCAGTAGGAATGGAAGATGCTACCAAATAATTTACAATTTCATCATACCAAGGAATAACATCTTGTACTTGGTACAATTGATCATCATGAAATATTTCATTTATAAGAATACAGGGAGACGAGTCAATGTACGAGGGTGGGTGGATCCTACTGATATGGTCAACCACCACATTCTTCTCTCCTTTTTTTATCTCTAGTTTCTAGATTGAATTTCTAAAGTCGGAGCATCTAGCGAATGAGTTGTGGTTTGACTTCTGGTTTCTTAAGGAGATACCAGAGGGTAGCATGGTCAGAGAATATAATGACTTTGGACCCTAAAAGATATGACCTAAATTTATATAAGGAAAACACTATGGAAATGAATTATTTTTTAGTTGTGGTGTAGTTTTCTCGGGAAGGGTCCACAGTACGTGAGGCATAGGCAATGAAATGTGGAGCTCAATCAACCCTTTGTGACAAGATGTTCCCAACTTCATAGTTAGATGAATCACACATGAGATCAAATGGTAAATCCCACCAAGGTGGTTGGATTAATGGGGGTGACATGAGACTCCATTTTAACTTATTAAAAGCTTCCTCACATTCTTTATAAAAAAAGTTCTTTTTCTTTTTGGAGTAATTGGGATAGTGGGAGTGAAATCTTACTAAAGTCATGAATGAAATGATGGTAAAATCCAGCATGACCTAGGAAAGACCGCACATTCCATACATTTTTTTGGGAATGGTAAGGAAGAAATGATAGACACTTTTGATTTATCTACTTGGATACCATCCCCCGAAATGAAATACCCCAAAACTATACCTTGTTGCACTATGAAATTGCATTTATCATAATTTAATATAATATTATTTTCAATACAACGATGTAGGACTAAACCAAGACTACTAAAACATTCATCAAAAGAGGTGCCATAAATATTGAAATCATCCATGAAAACTTCCATGCAATTCTCTAAGTAATCCAAAAAAATACTAACCATACATTGCTGGAAGGTACCTAGAGCATTGCACAGACCAAATGGCATCCTTCTATATGAAAATGTGACAAAGGGGAAAGTGAAGGTTGTCTTTACCTTATCCTCAGGAGAAATATAGATCTTAAAGTATATAGAATACCCATTAAGGAAATAGTAGTGGGACTTACCCGCTATCCTCTCTTGCATTTGGTCAATGAATGACCAAGGGAAATAGTCCTTCCTAGTGTGTTGGTTTAGTCAGAGATAGTCTATGTAGACACACCAAATATTCTGCACATGAGTTGGAATTAATTCATTGTTTTTATTTTTGATTACTATAAGGCCAATTTTTTTAGGAACTACTTGAATGGGACTGGCCCATTGGCTGTCAGAGATGGGGTAAATGATTCTAGAAGCCTATAATTTTGTTACCTACTTTTTCAAAACTTTTAGGAGGTTTGGGTTCAGTCGATGTTGTGCCTGCCTCACTGGTTTATCCTCATCATTTAATAAAATATGATTTGTAAAAATTAATGGTCAAATACCAGTAATGTCAGCAAGTGTCCATCCCAAAGATTGTTTATACTCCCTAAAAAGTTCAAGCAGTAACAATTCATGCTCAGGAGGGAGTGAACTAGCAATGACGACATGCAACTTGTTTCCATTCTCAAGTTATGGATATTTTAGATCTTAAGGTAGTTGTTTTAATTCCAATTCAGGGGGATTTTGGATTGATGGGAGTGTGTGTTAAAGTGAGAGGTCACTGATCACATCTAACTGCTCAATGGTATCATCCTTAGATGAGGAATGATATTTTACAATCTTAACAGTATCATTGATGGTCATTGGATCCTCAGTGTTCAGGAAATCATCAATCAATGAACATGTATGAAACATTTTTAGACCACTAAAAAAATTAATGCGTGAATCATTTACTAACATTTCTATCAATAAAGAAAACTTATAAAGGGGATCAGGGGAATGAAATGATATTTTTTCAAGGGAATGGAGTACATATATAGAATTAACAGAGAGAGAGGAATGTTCTTCTAAGGGGTGCTTCATGGAATCAAGGATATTAAAGTGGACAATGTAACCACCAAACTCTATAGATAATGTACCATTGTGGACATTAATTATGGTTTTAGTGGTTTTAAAGAAGGGTCTACCCAATATAATCAGGGCATGTCCATTCATCCTATCATCCTCCATTTTAAGAATATAAAATCCAGCAGGAAAAATTAAATTTTGAACCCTCACATGAACATCCTCTAACACACCATAGGGGTGTGCAGTACTCCGATTAGACAGTTGAAAAATAAATCCAGTGGGATTCAATTTCCTGACTTGCAATGTAGAGTAAATGGAGTGAGGTATCACATTTATAGAAGAACCTAAATAAATCATATCATTAGAAAAAGAATACTCCCCTATGGTGCAAAAAATTGAGAATGTTCCAGGAACATTTCACTTGGTGGGAAGTGATGGCTCTATCAATGATAAAACATCCCCCCAATATCACATTCTCATCACCTCGAATTCGCCTTCAGTGTGTACACATATCCTTTAGAAACTTGGGATATCTTGGATTTTTTTTCACATCATCAATTAAGGGAATGTTTACCTTCACTTTTTTGAAAGTCTCCAAAATTTTCTTATTGAGTTCAATTTCGTTTTGTTTTCTAGGTTAGGTGGAACTTTGTGGAAATGTAAGAGGGATTGTTGGGATAAGTGAATCATCAATAAACACACTCTTTCCTTTAGAGGGTATTCTCTCAGGACAAGGTTCTACCTCATTTGGAACATTTCTAGTGGTTGGGATGGTGGTTTCCTTTGGAGGGGATGGCTCTAGTGGAGGGGTAATTTGGATTTTTTGTTTTGTTCCACTCTAAAGGGTGATGGTACTGACATTTCCTTTATCTCTAGGGTTAACTACTAGTTGAGAAGGTAGTTTAACTGACCTATTTCTCTATATTTCCTCTATTGAGTTGGAAAGTTTTCCTAATTGGGTTTTTAGGTTTTTATGGAAGCTTGTGTGTTTTTTTTTGGAATTGGATATTGTTGGCAGCCATTTGTTTCATCATGTCTTCTAAGCTAGGCTTGGGTTTTAGAGGGGTTTGTTGGAAATACCTTTATTATGGTTAAGGATTTCTAGTTGGTGGTGGTTGAATAATCTACCCCGTTTAGTTCCATAGTTGTCGAGGTTGGTTTGAATACCCCCTTTCCTATAGGATTGGTTGTCTTTTCACCCAGGATTGGATAGATAGTATGGTTCTTGCCTAAAAGGTTGGTTATAGGGGCGACCTAGAAAGATTTCCTCACAACTCTCAGAAGTTTCACTTAGTTGGGGGCATTGATCAGAGTAGTGGGTTTTAGAAGAACATATACCACAATGGATGAGAGGAGGAGATTGGGATTTCCCTTGGGAAAGAGCAAGTTGTCAAATAAGGGTACTTACCTCTTCAAACTTCGTTCCCGCCTTCCTCTCGAATTCAGTACTTTTCACCTCATGGACACATTGAATGGGTACATTGGAACTTGAACCGAATTGTTGAGTGTTCTGTGCCATGTTCTCAATTAAGGTCCCTCCAACCATTGGGGTTTTATCAACTAGTTCACCACCTACAACAGCATCAATATTATTTCAGTCAATAGGAATTAAACCATCATAAAAATACTGAATTAAAAGTTGATCACTTATTTTGCGGTGTAGACAGCTTGAACATAACATTTTAAAGAATTTACAATATTCATGTAATGTTTTCTCTTGATATTTCCTTATACCACATATTTCTTTCCTTATAGTTTTAGTTCGAGAGGCTGGGAAATATTTTTAAAGAAAAAATCATTTCATGTCTGCTCAGCCTCTAATTGGTGAATTAAGATAGTAAATCCAGTATTTTGCAGTGTCTTCCAATGAAAATGGGAATGCTCTAAGATTTAATTGTTCTTCATCTACATTTGAAGTTTTTAATGTAGAACACATGATATGAAATTATATAAGACGATTGTGTGGATCTTCTCTAGCAATTCCAAGGAATCTTGGTAATAAATGAATTAAACCAGATTTAAGTTCAAAATTGGGTGCCTCGCCTTGCATTTGAATGTAAGTGGGTTGGACATCAATATCTGGTGAGGTTAATTATTTTAGTTTCATATTGTTTTCATCCATTTTAAACATGTTAATTTCAAGTTCTAATTTGGTTCCAAAATAATATTGGTTTATAAAAGTCTTGAGTTGTGGTTTTTCCTCCTTCAAAGGGTTGTCTTGTGCATCTTGGGGTCGCTGACGTAAGATCCTCTCCGGTTCTAGTTTGAAAGGTGGTAAGCCTCCAGGAGTAGAAGGAATCATACACATAACCTATAGAATAAATAAATCAAAATGCAAATGTATATTAAAAGTTATAAGATAAAACAAATAAATATTCACAAAAATTACAAAAATCTTATTAAAAACTTGCACTAAAAACAAAGCGCTCCCTGGAAATAGCACCAAAATTTGACCGAGCTATTGTGACATGTAAAATTGATTATGTTTTTAAGGTTAATTTATAGTCTAGGGTAGAACCTAGGTCATCTCTCAAGGAGATTTGATAGGTTTTGTGTGTGTATTTTTAATAAGAAGAACAAAAGAGGGGGTGATTTTGTAAACAATTTTAAGAAAGTGAATTGATTTAAAGAGTTTAATAGTTGATAAATAAAAGTGGTGTTTTAGAATTATGAGATAAGGAGATCACTTAAAGTTCACTACACGTATTGGATAGTTCATTGTTCTGAAAATTACACATGGTTTGGTTTAATTGTTTGGTTGAGGGTTGTCAAGATCTCGATTTTCCTCTTGCCTCTCAAAATGTTCCACAAAGTACCAACCCTTGACACAACAATCGTGTTGTCAAGGTTTGTACTTAATGAGTAGATTAATGGCTACCAAATCATACTAATATCTTTTGTATGTGTGAGAGAAAGATGTTCCTTGTGTTTCCCAATCAGAACAACCCAAGTTTCCCACTTGAAATTTCAACCCAATCAGTGTTGAAATAAAAAGTGGTTCACTAAATTAAACTCAAGAAATGAATTCATAGGAGAAAAATGTTTAGATAAAACACAAGTGAAATAATCCACACAAAAATTATGCAAAACCAGTAGAGTATCAAGTTACAAACCTCCCTCCCAAGTATGTGTATCTCCCCCTAAATGATCATCCACCGTTTAACACACTATTGAGAGGTGGAGAAGGCTCGGGTGGAACTCCTTCTTCATTGTTGATCCACCTATGATGATAGGGGCCTCCAGAACTTCTTGGATGAGGAGAAAAATCTTTTGGGTATCCAAAATATCAGAGCTTTTCCTCTTGGATGAACTTACAAATGGGGAGCCCAAGGTGCCATTTTATAGGAAAATGGGAATGTGGTTTTGAGCACAGAGATTTCATAAAACCAATTGTCACATGGATTTTGACATCTATAATGCCTTATCTCACTTTGTAAAAAATAAAAAAGTTGTATCCCCAACTCTTGGATGTATCCACCAAGAGTTTGTAACAATTTAGAAAACTAGATCCCGAGATATGGACAGATAACAACACACCACTTTTGACTTCATGTAAATTCAGTGTGATGGACAAATCAAGTCGGTTGGGCCAAAAGATGGCCGAATGAGTCTTGGGTTTCTTCAGACTAAATTTATCCTAGTAAATTTTCGACCAGCCCAAAACATTGTAGCCCATTTGGATGCATGGTTCAGTAGAAGTGTGTGGATGAGTCTATTGGTGTGCATGGATCCTACGCAGTTTGACCCATTTTTCTTGGACATCATCATGGGACCTCCAAATCACCTCTATATTCAATGAGATTATCAAAACAAGTATCATTTCACTATTTAATAGTGATAAAAAAAATTATTCAAACATGAAATGAAATTCTTTATTATTTTTCTAATTTTCAATACAAAACTAGTTTAGCATAGTGGCGTAAGGGTCAAAATGAAGCAGTGAATTATAGTGCGATCATCACACAACCATCTACTTCCCATAAAAATGATTAATAACTTTATAGAGAGCCACACAACCATCATATGACAACATAAAAATCCCACCTATCTATTTTAGGGAGTCAACTACTAACGAAAGTTCCAAGCCAAACTGGTCAACCACTTTTGAGCCCATCCCATAAAGGAAGCTATTCACAAACCATGAACTCATAGCATCTTCAATAAATCAAAATAAAATAGTTTAAGGAATGATATTTACCTATGACTTACATAAAAACATCTATAAAAATAAAAAATATGCATTCATGAGGGTATCAATTTCTCACCATAAAAATCCATTTTAAATGTGTCAAACATGTCTATGAAAATCTCAGATCATTGAGACAAACCATTTATACCCTATGAAAATTCCATCTCAAATAAAAATTTTAACTAAAAAAATTTAGGATACCACTTTCAAAACCACTTGAATTATACCCAATTAAAATCCCCCTTTTATAAAAAACTTTCAGAAAAAGCAATAGTTTTTATCATTTAAAACAATTTCATATAAACCAAAAATCCACTGAGTTGATGGACTAAATAGCATGAAATTCATTTTTCAAAATCCCAATTCCATTCAATAAAACCATTTAAAACATTTAAAAAATATGTGGCATCCAAAAATTCCATTTCACAATACATGTTTTTCAAAATCCCTTGAAAACCATCTAAACCATTTTATGCCAAGTTAATTTACTTTGTTATTAAAATCACTATTTTGGGTGATAAATACTTTGTTTTTCAAACATGTTTTGGTTTGGTATTCCCAATACCTATACATTGATCATGATATCACTATATCATTAATTTTAATAATTTCATAATAATAATATTTAATAATTATATATACTTTTATAACTATTCATATAATGTAGTGATGAAAAATGAATTCCATCACTTCGTAGAGATGTTAGTTCGTACATACACATGAGTGATGTTTCCATTTTTTGATGGATGAAATAAAAGAAAGGTAAATAATAATTCACATTTATAGAATAATTATTATATCATATATAGAATATATATTCATTAAATTTATCCTTATTACCATCCATTTAAATTAGAAGTGAAAAAAGAATCACATCACTTCATTGATGTGGTATTCTACATGCACACATGACCGACATTATTGTTTTTCAACAGAAGATAAGAAGGTTTATAATAGTTGGTACACCATCATAATAAAAATTAAGTATATTTAATATAAAAAATTTACTATTTTATAATATATACCTAGATTATGAGGATATATTAGAAGAAACAAATTGAAATAGGTCGGGTAAGATGATTAAATCTTCTTCAGTAGGTCTCCTTTAGATCTTTTCTTAAGGACCCCTGGAATATTATTTCAAGGAGACCATATCCTATATTTCATGTAAAGGTAAGTTTATAATATAATTTTTAAAGTTTTTGTTGAGATAGACGGATAAAAAGGTGTGAGGAAGAGAGGAGAATAGGTTTCATTTTATATGTAAAGACCTGTGAATTCTGTGTATTTTTTTTAATTAAATGGGAATTTTATGAGTCCGTGAAAATTGATGGCGAATGATTCTGAGGTCTGGTGTGCCCAGAATTAATTTCTGAACTTTTTTTTGGGTACGTTCAGTAAATGTACATGCGGGTTTTTGTAAATTTTGAACCGATGCTCGGAATTGAAATCAGAGGGCACCATTGAACTCACAACATTAGTATTCGCTTAAGGAGACCTTCACCTTGATCGCAGTGGGTCGAAAGTGAAAGATAGTTTTTGTTTTTTTGTGAAAGAATAAAATAAAATAAAAATGTGCAAATTTTTTATTTTCTTTTTTTGAAACCTTCCATGTGGATGTTTTAATGGTGGGGACCACCTGTACTAAAACCTCTCATCATAGGATATGGTGGTGGGGACCACCCAAACCTAACCTCCCATGTGGGTTATAGTGGTGGGGACCACCCAAGACTTAAAACCCCTTGAACCCCTTTGAACTCCCTCTTAATGGGGAGCAACCTCTTGAGCTCCCCCACTTAATTATGCCAAATCTCCCCTTTAATTAATTAAACCAACCCATCAATTAATTAATTAAGCTATTTTGAAATTATGCCAACTAACAAAATAGATAAATTGTTCTATTATGTGGGATACCTTTCATTTTGGTGGAATTGGGGAGAGAATAACTATTATGAGAAATATCTCCAATGAAGAACGCCAACGAGGAATATATCCAATGACGAATGAACATCTCCAATGACGAATGAACTGACGATCGAGGAAATGCCTAAGTTACCGATGTCCGTATATCCCCAATGACATCATGGACTTCCTCACGACCTCCGTCAATGAACCTTCAAGGTAGGGTTGTGTTTTAATTTGATCAATGTTAAATTCCCTCTTACATTGAATCATCTTCCTTGGGCCGTATTCTACCGCTCTAACGTGGAGGGTACGGGCCAAACATACATGGCTCGACCCTTCCACAAATATTTTGGGTATTTTGTGTGATCTTCATGATGGTGACAGCGACCGGTGTCGGCGGATGGCATAGGTGGAACTCAAGAACCACGATGAAGGTGATGAAAGAAGGGCTGCCGGTCAAGTTGGACGCCAGTGAAGGCACGATGCTCCGCCGCCCCACAGCACTCCACCGCCCGCGAACTCCGCCGCCCCGCGGCACTAGTGGCCTCCGCCGCCCAGTGGCACCCACGACCTCATGCCGTTCCATGAAACCCGTGGCCTCAGCCGACCCAGGGCACCCGTGACCTCGTGCCATACCGTGGAACCCACGTCATCCTCCGTCCCGCATCACCGGTGACCTCACGCCGTCCCACGGCACCCGCAACCTTCACCCCCTTCCCCCTCAGAACACGCGGCCTCGCGTCGCCCCATGACACTCGTGGCCTCCACTGTCTAGTGGCACCCGCGACCTCGCACCGTCCCGTGGAACCCACGGCCTCTGCCATCCCACGGCACCCGCGGCCTCCGCCGCCCCATGAGTCCCACAACCTCATGCCGTCCTACGACACCCGCAGCCACCCATGGCCTTCACGGCCCACGCGGCCTCCGCGCTGCCTAGGCCGGGCCGCCCAGCATTGGTCGGGCTGCTCAGTTCGGTCCAGGCCGGACCCAGCGCGGGCCGGGTCGGACCCGGCGGCTCAGGATGGGTTGACTTGAACGGGGTTGGCCCAGGTCGGGTCGGGCTGGGTCGGTCCGACCATGTCAGACCAAACCCAAACCCACCATGACCCATTTGCGCTCTTTTGGCCATAACTTTGGCACCAGACGACCGTTTGAAAAACCTTCATCAACGTTAGAAACCTTGGAGCGAGATGGTCCCTTTGAGTATACCTCACTATAAATTTGGATAAAGTTGGAATACGGTCAGGTTGGATCGAGCATTAATCCAACCAGACCCTCAAGACTAAAAGGATAATAACTCACATACCAGACGTACGATTGACATACCGTGTGTTGCCTTGAGACTCCTATGATGTGGCAGTCCTTTGAGATAATTCTTCATGAGACTACATGGAAGTTGGAGTGTCGAATAGTGGCTTGTAGAGTAGACCCTCCCAGAGACGAGAAAGCCTAATGCAGAAACCAAGTAGCTGGATGTGATTTGAAGAATGAAGAGCGATCCTATGTGGGTCAGCATAGAGCGATCTTATGTGGGTCAACACCTAGCGATCCTATGTGGGTCATCACCTAGAGATCCTATGTGGGTTAGCACCTAGAGATCCTGTGTGGGTCACCACTGATCGATCCTCTTTGGTTCAACACCAAGAAATACTGTGTGGGTGTGCCTCTTAATAGAGTAAGATGATTCAGTAGTTACATCTAATCATCTCTACTACTGTACCTAAATTATATATAGTGTGAGTTGAGTCTATACCTGTGTGGTACTTTCTTCGTGGTAATACCTTGGTGGTATTCTTCTGTGTGGCGTACCTCTGTGGTACTTGCCTTCGTGGTATTTATTCCTTTGTGGAACAGTTGATCTTGGGGATTTGGAGTTGGACTTTGTGTTTTCCTCATGATTGAGATGGGTTTACTTGATAACTTAGGTATATGTATGGGCATATACCTAAGTAGGGTTATCATTTGTTTCCTTACTTTTTGGTTATCCTTTTTTGGATTTTGTGAGACCTTGAGGGTCTCGGGGTCCCTGTTGAGTATCATTATACTCACCCCGAAACAGGCTATGCCCACACCTCATTGTGTTTGGGGTAGACGACGAACAATGCTGATTTAGGATGAGAGTATTAGGACTGGAGGTAGCTCAGAGGTGGACATTAGATGAGGAGAACCGCAGAGACGACCATTTGTGAGTTGTACCTACCCTTCAGATAGGATTTGTGGTGGACGATCCAGGAGATACTTTTCACTTATCAGACATATTGTACTTTTAGTTTCATGTACCTTTCAGTTGGGATTGTATTCTGGCCCTTTTTTCTTACTGTACTCACTATGTTTACTATTTAGTTTACTTGAGTTCGTATCTTGTTGTGTGCTTGGTTGAACTTGCTTACAGGTTATAAAGGTAATTCCTTCCCAGTTTTAGGGAATATGCCTTCAGTGCTAGTCGCCAGCCCCTAGCCTATAGAAGGCGGGCTTGGGGTACTCACGACACTAGCCCCAGGGGACGGGTCGTGAGAAATTGGTATCAGAGGAGTCAGTTCTACCATATAACATAGGAATCTGATATTTCTAACGGCAATAGTGTTAAGTGTAGTGAGTGTGGTTATCAGTTTAGGGAATCCAGTGTTGGTGCGGCGACTGACGTATCCATACACCAGGACCCTGACTTCTGATTTCCGACTCAGTGCAAAAAAAAACACAGATTACGTGTCTATTTTCAAGAGTCTTCTTTGTGATCTCTTGAGTCAGCTCACCAGGTATAACTTATTTACTGTGGCACACCTATTTATTTTCAGGATTCCTCCACACAGACAGCCATCTAGGGTTCTAGATATAGTACGCACTAATAGCCCACTGAGTGACGAGACCTCGGTGCATGGACCTCTTCTAGTAGAGGCGCCAGCAGAGGCACCAGTGGTACCGTTACCCGCTGGGTCACCGATGCCACCAGTCCCAATAGCAGAGGGTGCACGCCTCTTGAGTGCGTTACATGAGTTCCAGTGCCAGAGGCCACCTAGTTTCAGGGGAGAGATGGACCCACATGCGGTTGAGGATTGGATGGAGGCCGTAGTGAGAGTCTTCTGACTGGTAGGGACACCAACTGATCTCATGGTTATCCTTGCTGCCAGTATCCTATAGGTAGCAGTAGGTAGATGGTGGAGCTTGATGCTCCAGGCTCACAATGAGGTGATGCTTCACTGGGTAAACTTCGAGAGCCTGTTTTGGGTAGAGTTTGTCCCAGCGACTCTTCGCACAGTGCACATACAGAAGCTACTTCATCTGTAGTAGGGCAGCATGACTGTGGCTCAGTACTCAGTGAGGTTCACTGGCCTCTCATGCTACTGCACAAATATGGTGCAAGACCCATTCTTCAGTGCCCAGACCTTCAAGCAGAGACTCATGTGGGAGATCAGGGCTTTGATTATCTCACTTAGCATCCCGATGTAGGCAGGGGTGTTAGAGAGAGCCCTCCTAGTGGAGAGTTTCCTTGCTAAGCAGTCACCAGCAGTGAGACCCACTACCAGTCATCATGTAGTGAAGTCTTCTAGAGCTATTAGCAGATAGATGAAACAGAGGTCCAAAATGACCAGACCTTTAGGTGAATGATCGCAGGATTCAGGGTTGGTTGTGCGGGGCACCCGAGGTAGAGCCAGTCATGCCAGGAGTGGGCAGTGTTACGCATGCGGCGGTTAGGGTCACATGGATCGTGACTATCCGACCCATTGTACAGATGATCAAAATATGGTCAAGGGACCTCCCAGGAAGATACATAGCTTCGATTGAGGTGGTCAACAGGGAGAAGGTATACATGATAGAGGAGCTAGTCATGTAGCTGGTGGTGGGCGACGATTCTAAGTGTTATCGCCATAACCACCAGGAGGTCCACCCCGACCGCAGGGAGCAGGTGGATAGGGGAGAGCTCAGTTCTAGGCAGGTGAGGCCTACGATCACGACTCTCCATAGATGATACGAGGTACGATCTGTGTCTATTACACCTTAGCTATAGTACTTATAGACACAGGTGCCTGTCATTATTTTATTTCCACTGCTCTCATAAGGAGCTCAGAGATTCTGACGAATCCGTTGGATTGATCCTTACAGATAAAGACTCTTACAGGAGTGGAATCAATGATTACGCACTGGTTCCAGCAGTGTGAGCTTACTCTAGGAGGTGAGATCTTCAACTGAGATCTCCTAGTAGCAGTGTCGAGGCCTTATGACGTCATCTTGGGTATGGAATGGTTGTCTACATTCCATGCTCAGATTGACTGTATTAGGTGCAAAGTGTGGTGTTTCCGCACGGATGTGACCAGGTTTACCATCACCGGCGAGAACGGAGCCTATGCAGCACATGATAGACTTGCCCAGAGAAGAGTGCAGCCGATCACTCATCAGTTGGATAACTTTACCCTCAGAGAAGTTGACGTGAAGAGTCCGCGTTATCCTGTAGTGGTGGACCATTACACATATGTCTTTCCTAATGATATTCCGGGTCGACCTCCTCACAAAGAGGTGGAATTTTACACTGACTTGTACCATGGGACAACATCGATATCTACAACATCATATTGGATGGATCCTGCGGAGCTTCGTGATCTGAGAGTACAACTAGAGGACTTGCAGGGGAAGGGATTCATTTGGCCCAGTGTTTCACCTTGGGAAACCCCAATTTTGTTCTCCAAGAAAGAGTATGGGAGATTGAGACTTTGTGTTGACTGTCAGAGCCTAAACCAGGTGACCATGAAGAACAAGTACCCACTTCATAGGATTGATGACCTCTTTGATCAGCTGAAGGGAGCACAATGGTTCTCAAAGATAGAGCTCAGATCAGGCTATCAAAAGCTCAGAGTACGGGAATAGTATGTGTGGAAGATGACTTTTAGATGTCGGTATGATCACTACAAGTTATTGGTTATGCCATTCGGCGTAACGAACACTCCAGTAGTGTTCATGGGACTCAGGAATGGGATCTTTCAGTAATAACTTGATCACTTTGTGGTGGTCTTCATTGATGACATTATTATCTTCTCGACTACTGAGTAGGATCATGCTTATCATATTTGGGTAGTAATGGACACAATATGAGAGCACTTGATTTATGGTAAGCTCTCAAAGTGAACTTTCTGGATCCAAGAGGTGTGCTTTCTGGGACATGTTATATCAGAGGCTAGAGTTGTATTAGATCCAGTGAAGATTGAGGTGGTACTTTCTTGGGAGCCACCCAGGAGTGTGATGGAGGTATGAAGTTTCCTGGGTTTGGATGGATACTACCGAAGATTTGTGCATATTTCTACAGAGTTGCAGCACCTTTATCAGTGTTGATGAAGATGGGGTAACTCTTCATGTGGACAGAGAGATGACAGTGGAGTTTTCAGGAGCTGAGGCAGAGGCTGACTAATACCCCCATCTTGAGGCTTCCAGAGGAGGGCTTAGGGTATTTAGTCCACTACGACGCATCAGGGACTAGACTCGGATGTGTCCTGATGCAGGAGAAATCAGTGATCGCATATGGTTCTTGAAATTTAAGACAACATGAGAAGAACTATGCTACCCATAACCTAGATTTAGAAGTAGTGGTCTTCACCTTGAAGATGTGGCAAAATTACTTTATGGGTGAGTATTTTACAATCTACTCTGATCACAAGAGTCTCAGGTATATCTTCTCTTAGAAGGAACAGAATATGAGACAACGATGTTGGCTTGAGTTCCTCTAGGACTATGAATTAGAGATAGTCTATACTCCTGGGAAGGGAAACGTTGTAGAAGATGCACTCAACAAGAGATATGGTATACAACTTATAGGCGAGGTGACAGAGCAACTGGCCGCTTTGCAGATATCCTTTGTGGATAGAGATGGAGAAGTTTTTCTTCAGTCTCTTATAGTCACTTCCCCACTTCTTTAGCGAGTCAGGGAGGTGCAGTGTGGGGACACTGATTGTGAGGCTCGACGTCCTCAGATATCCACAGGGCATGCACCTGATGGATTTTCTGAAGGTGGGGAGCACACCATCCTCTTCAGAGGATGTACCATGGTACTAGTGTCACTTTATGAGGAATTGCTAAGGGAGTTCCACACGTCCCCTCTAGAGGTACATCCAGGAGTGGTGAAGATGTACCAGGATCTCCAACTATAGCACTGGTGGCCAGGAATGAAGAAAGCAATTGAAGAGTTGGTCTCTCAAGGCCTCACTTTTCAGCAAGTGAAGGCAGAGCACCATGTACTAGTAGGCTTGGTTCAGCCTTTAGAGGCCCCAGAGTGGAAGTGGGATGTGATATCCATGGACTTTGTGACATGAATTCCACGTACATCTAGGGGTCATTACTTGATTTGGGTGATCGTCGACCGACTCAATAAGTTGTCCCACTTCCTACCAATCAGAGAGCAGGGTTTAGTAGAGAGTTTGGAACACCTCTATGTGCAGAATATTGTGTGTTTATATGGAGTACCCTCGATGATTTTCTCCAATTGCGATGCACATTTTACTTCCTAGATATGGAAGGGGTTTCATGAGGCTTTCAGGACACAACTTCATTTGAGCACCGCCTTCCATCCTCAGACGGATGGACAGACTGAAGGGACCATTCAGACCCTCGAGGAAATACTGCGTTCTTGCCTCCTCAACTTCGGTCACAGCTGGGAGGATCACTTGCATTTGGTGGATATTGCATAAAAAAACTATCACTCCACCATTGGGATGAAACCTTTTGAGGCATTTTATGGGTGACCTTGCAGATCACCTTTGTGCTGGACTGACCTAGGCGAGTCAGCACTCGTAGGACTATAGATGGTTCGAGATACCACATAGAAGGTGCAGATCATCCAGGAGTAGATGAAGACTACAAAGAGTAGATAGAAGTCGTATGTCAACAGGAGATGGAGATCTCTAGAGTTCGAGGATGGCGACCACGTCTTTCTACGGGTGTCACCCCGACAAGGATTACAATGATTTGGTCGAGGCGTCAAGTTATCTCCAAGGTTCATCAAACCTTTTTAGGTCCTCAGTAGACTTGGCGAGGTGGATTAATGATTAGAACTTCCACCTCAATTGCACTGGGTGCATGAAATATTTGATGTATCCCAGCTGAGAAGATACGTGCATGACCCTTCTCACATCATCAACCATGATGAGCTAGACATCAATAATGGGGCGATTTTTACAGAGGTTCTAGTAGAGATTTAGGATTGACAAGAGTGGGTCTTTCATGGGCGGTCGATACCTCTGGTGCATGTTCATTGGTAGCACGGGAACCTCTAGGAGAGCACATGGGAGCAGAAGGCTCAGATTCGTGCTTAGTACCCCCACTTTTTTTTTTCTAGTTTTGAGTTGTGGCTTATGGGGACGTAAATCCCTAAGGTGGGGAGAATGTAAAGACCCGGAAATTCAGTGTAATTTTTTTAATTAAATGGGAATTTTATGAGTCTATGAAAATTGATAGCACTTGATTCCGAGGCCCGGTGTGCACAGAATGAATTTCTGAACTTTTTTCGGGTACGTTCAGTAAACGTACGAGCATGTTTTTGTAACTTTTGAACCGGTGCTCGAAATTGAAATCTGAGGGCACTGTAAAAATCGGAGCACCGATATTCACTTAAGGATACATTCACCTTGACCGTAGTGTATCGAGAGTGAAATATAGTTTTTGTGTTCTTTGTGAAAGAATAAAATAAAATAAAAATGTGTAACTTTTTTATTTTCTTTTGTTGAAACCTTCCATGTGGATGTTTTAATGGTGGGGACCACCTCTACTAAAACCACTCAACAAAGGATATGGTGGTGGGGACCACCTGATCCTAACCTCCCATGTGGTTTATGGTGGTGGGGACCACCCAAGACTTTAAACCCCTTGAACCCCTTTGAACTCCCTCTTAATGGGGGAGAAACCTCTTGAGCTCCCCCACTTAATTATGCAAACTCTCCCCTTTAATTAATTAAGCCAACCCATCAATTAATTAATTAAGCTATTTTGAAATTATTACAACAAACATAATAAATAACTTGTTATGTTATGTGGTATACCTTTCATTTTGGTGGAATTGGGAAGAGAATAACTATTAGGAGAAATATCTCCAACGAAGAACGCCAACGAGGAACATCTCCAAAGACGAACGAACCGACGATCGAGGAAACACTGACGTCACCAACGTCCGTCTACCCCCAACGACATCATCTCCATCCTCAAGGCCTCCATCAACGAACCTTTGAGGTAGGGGTGTGTTTTAAATTTATCAATGTTAAATTCCCTCTCACATTGAATCATCTTCCTTGAGACGTATGCTACCACCCTAACATGGAGGGTACGGGCCAAAAAAACATGTCCCGACCCTTCCACAAATATTGTGGGTAATTTGTGTGATCTTCGCGATGGTGACGACAACCAGTACAGGTGGGTGGCACCTGTGGAACTCGAGAACCATGATAAAGGCAATGAACGAATGGCGGCCGGTCAAGCCGGCCGCCTGTGAAGGCACGATGCTCCGCCACCCCGTGGCTTTCGTGCCCCGTGGCGCTCCGCCACCCCGCGGCCTCCACGCCCCGTGGTGCTTCGTCTCACCACGGCCTCCGCCTCCCATGGAGCTCTTCCGCCCGCTATTTCCACCGCCCCATGACCCCCGCAACACTCCGCCGCCCGCGGACTCCGCCGCCCCGTGGCACCCGCGGTCTCCACCACCATGCGGCACCCGCGACCTCGTGCCGTCCCATGACACCCGTGGCCTCTTCCACCCCACGAAAACCGCGGCCTCCACTGCCCCACGGAACCCGTGGCCTCTCGCCGTCCCGCGGAACCCGCGGCCTCCGCCGTCCCCTGGCACTCGCGGCCACGCGTCGTCTCACGACACCCGCAACCTCCACCGTCCCGCGACACCCACGGCCTCCGCCACCCCACGGAACCCGTGTCCTTGTGTCGTCTCGTGGCACCCACGACCTTGCGTCATCCCACGACACCTATGGATTTCACGGACCACATGGCCTCCTGGCCACCCAGGCCTGGCCGCTAGGTTGGACCGCCCAACACAGGCCGAGTCAGTCCAACTGGGTCGGACCAGACCTGGACCCACTATGAACCATTTACTCTCTTTTGGCCATAACTTTGGCACCAGACGACCGTTTGATGAACCATCAACGACGTTGGAAACCTTGGAGAAACACGGTCCCTTTGAGTATACCCCACTGAAGATTTGGATAAATTTGGAATACGGTCGGGTTGGATCGAGAATGAATCCAACCGGGCCCTCAGGACTAAAAGGCTAATAACTCACAGACCGGGTGTCCGATTGACACACCGTTTGTTGCGTCGAGACCCCTATGATGTGTCTGTCCTTTGAGATACTTCTTTGTGAGACTATGTGGAATTTGGAGTATCGACAAGTGGATTGTGGAGAGGACCCTCCCAGAGACAATCAAGCCTAGTGAGAAAACCCAGTAGCTGGCTGTGATGTGAATAATGAAGAGCGATCCTATGTGGGTCAGAACTGAGTGATCCTCTGTGGGTCATCACCTAGTGATCATGTGTAGGTCAACACCTAGAGATCCTATGTGGGTCAGCACCTAGAGATCCCATGTGGGTCAGTACCGAGCGATCCTGTGTGGGTCAGCACCGAGCGATCCTGTGTGGGTCTGCGTCTTAACAGAGTAAGATGATTCAGTAGTTAAATATAATCATCTCTACTATTGTACCTAATTTATATCTAGTGTGAGATGAGTTTGTACCTGTGTGGTACTTTCTTCATGGTAATACCTTGGTGGTATTCTTATGTGTGGAATACTTGTGTGGTACTTGCCTTTGTGGTATTTCTTCCTTTGCAGAACATTTAAGCTTGGGGCTTTAGAGTTGGACTCAGTGTTTTCCTCATGATTGAGATGAGTTTACTTAATAACTTAGGTATATGTATGAGAATATACCTAAGTAGTGTTATCAGTTGTTTCCTTGATTTGTGGTTATCCATTGTGAATTTTAGGAGACCTTGAGGGTCTCGGGGTCCCTACTGAGTATTTTTATACTCGCCCCTGCACGGGCTATGCCCACACCTCATTGTGTTTGGTGCAGACTACGGAAAACACTAACTAAGGACGAGAGTACCAGGACTAGAGGTAGCTCGGAGGTGGACGTTAGAGGAGGCGAACCACAGAGACGGTCGTTCATGAGATGTAACTACCCTTCTGGTAGGATTCTTGGTGGACGATCCAGGAGTTTCTTTTTACCTCTCAGCCATCTTGTACTTTCAATTTCTTGTACTTTCCAGTTGAGCTTGTATTCTGGACCCTTTTTCTTACTGTACTCACTATGTTTACTATTCAGTTTACTTGAGTTCATATCTTGCTGTGTGCTTGGTTGTGTGTGCTTACAAGTTATAAAGGCAATAACTTCCCAGTTTTAGAGAATACACCTTTGGTGCTAGTCGCCAGCCCCTAGCCTATGGAAGGTGAGCTTAGGGTAGTTATGGAACGAGCCTTGGGGGACAGGTCATGCCATTATAAGTGAGGAGAGGGGTACTCTTGGTATTGTTTAAAGTATTAAATTAATGTAAATTAATTTTCATGAAAAAATGGATAAAAATGGATATAATAATAATATAATATTAGTATGAGTCTAAATAATATCATAAAATAAAATATGGATAATTTTTTTTATCTTTTCACCCTTATCTCTTAGTTTTAACCCCTATTAACCCTTTTTACAATTACCGCAAAATCAAATATTTTTACTCTTTAGGGGTTAAGAATGTTACCATAAAAGAAAAAGAGACTCATAAATGGAAAATGTTTTATATTTTAAACCATATACCATTTAATTTGTCAAATATATTATTTTTATAAATTTTAAATCATTTAATAAAATACTATTTATTATAAAATATCATTAATTTCATTTTTTGAAATACAAGAAATATTATAATATAATATGTGTCTAACTCATGTAAAATTATTAAAAATGAAATTGATTAAAATATAAGTAGTATATTTTCTTAAAAATATCATCCAATCAAAATTTTATGGGATTTGATATCATTTTAAACCTTATATTTTGGTTTAACCCCTTGGCTAATGAATTTTTACTTTAACCGCAATATAGACCTTTTCAATATTAAAGGGTTATTATTTTACTTATAAGGTAAAAATTGGATCATAAATGGACAAGGGATAAAATTATTGACCATTTACAATGATAATTGTTCTCATTAAATATTTTTATGATTTTTAAATAAATTAATAAAATATCATTTTACATAAAATACTATTAATATCATTTTAAGAACTATTCACATAATCTGACTTCGAAAAAAACATGATAGTAAATGAATTAGAATATAAAACATTAAATAAATCTATAATATATTATATTTATCTATAAAATTAAAGTAAAATTATAAATCACTCAAATAAAATTAATTTTAGAGTTTTGAAAATCATTTTCATGATTTTTCTACTGCTTTCACAAACACTGTGTTGGCGTTGCATAAGTATTTAAGGTAATTATATCATCAATAAAAATTAAAAATAAATTAATTGGATAAAAAACTAGTCTATATTTAAAATATTTATTATAACAAAACAAAAGTTGTTTTTTATCCCCATCACAAAATATTACAAATATTAAAAGAAAGAAGGTTACATTTTTGAATTTATCTTTTACTTAAATATTATAATTGTAAAAACCAAAGGTAAATGGGAATAAAAAGTTATATATTCAAAATTTTGACTATTATGGATTAAATAGACTCATAAAATTAAATAAATTTAAGTTTTTATTGATTTTTAAGCCTTATAAAATTAGTTTTAACTCAAATTAACCCATTTTACCTTTACTGTGGTAATAAAAATTTATAATGGTCACAATTAATATTGACCAAAAATAAAATAGAAATATTTAACAAATTTGCGTCTAATAATTAAAAATATGGAATCCATGTTTTATGATTCAATTTATAGAGTTGTACAAAATTAATTTAATATAAAAAATAAAAACATAATGAAAAATAGTTGTTCAAAAAAATGCATTTTTACGTATAAAAATGTTTTTATAGAAAATTCAATAATAAAATTGATTCTAAATAAATTAATTGGATTATTAATAATATAATAAAACTATTTTTTATTTTAAAATATTTTAAAAAAATGTAACTTTGTAACTTCTTGAAATAAAAATAAAATTTTCAACAAAAATCAATATTGTTCACTATTCACTTGAAAATCAATATTTTCATAAAAGTACCCAAAATTAACCCTAAGGTAATTTTTAAAATTATTATTTAAAAAATGATATCATTTTTATAAAATATAATTTCTAAAAGTTTCAGAAATTAATGATAACATTTTATCACAAAAATCAATAAAAATCTTTTTTGGAAAAAAATGTATTTTTGAAGCATAAGTGATTTTACTAAAAATTTATTGATTATTTCATAATAATTAATCAATATATTATTATTAAGTAGGACTTATATAAACATATATTTCATAATGTGGTTAATTTTATTCATATTTTCCAATTTAAAGATCTTGTTATAATAATCATTATAATATTTTTTGGTTCCTTTAAGCTTTGTTTGGCGTATAAAACAAGCTATCAAAGAAATAAAGTTTATTTATTGATAAATATATCATAAAATATCATATAGTTACATTATAACCCCATTAAAAAATTATGGCCTCTCAATTTGAACTTGTTCTTGGTAATCCCTAAATTGATATTTAAAAATTCATTTATTGAAAACCCACACCGTAAAAATGGTTAATAAAAGTTTCTCTTGAAAAGAGGGAAAGAGAAATACAAATGTCATCTATAATAGGACAAATTTTTTATTTTAAAATACTTTTTCAAGATTTTAGGACTTAATTTACCATATTGACTAAGAATATAATGATATATACTTACTTGAAAAGTTGAATTTCATCCTTTAATCAATTTACACCACAATCTCATCTGTTTCTTAAAAAATTGAGTATTCAAGATAAAATTTTCATGTATTAAGCAATAAAACAAAATTCTAATCAATCACATGATTCCATAAAAGGATATCCAGATATTGATCCTATATTTAGACATTAACCAAAATAAAAATGGTTAGTAAAAGGTACTATAATTTCCAAAATGAACAAATCTTTATATTAATCTCCAAATCCAAAGTTCAATTTATATCATTACATAAATAAATAACCCTGAACCAAAAATAACCTTAACATTAAATAATTTTTTAACCTCAAAGGATATATCATACCCTTCAACTTACATATTCAAAAATTTATTTGTGTTATTCCTAGATAATATTTCATATTAAATCAAATATTAAACCTAAGGGTTACATATACCTTAACCCAATGAAACATCTCCCAAAATATCATTAATCACTATGATAAATCACTATATAATATTATAATTTATTTAAATATACAAAAATATCATGAATAAAATTTAGATACTAACTTGAAAGGTAATCCTTATCTTTACCATAAATATATTGAAAGTATCACCTTGTTAACATATCGTTTTTCATCCATAAAGTTTATCTATATAACACTATCCAATAGACCATAATTAACTTAACATAAAATCATATACTAACCCAAATGGTTATTTAAATCTTAATATAATGTTTTTCCTAAAACCTAGTAAAAGTTTCAAATTTCCTCAAAATCCCATCACTTAAAACCTAAAAAGGGGTATCTATTCCTTTGAAATTATGATCAAACTTAAACTTATAAACCCATGATAGTATCCATAAACATTAATTTAACCTCATATGAAAAAATAGATTATTTTAAAAATTAACACAATTATTATTCCACAAATAAAATCAAAGACCATAAAATATATTCCACAAATCCAAAAATGCAATAAATGTTATCAAAGATGACCTAAATTAATTGTTTATCAAATCACTAACCAATTTGAAGGTCACCAATACTATCCTATTTACTCGATCAATGTAAATTATATATTTATCATAATTGAATATTATCACATTACTAATAAATCACTTTTATTTATTATTAGTACCATTCAAAATATATTTTCAAATCTTTAAAGAAAAACTAGTGCAGAACAATACTTATATGTTTAATGATTCCTATATCTATAATATCATTAATATAACACTTCTACATTATAATTTCCAAAACCACTTCAATCCTTTCAATTCAATGATTAGTATAGAATAATTACTTCCTTGGTCTAAGAGTTAACTCTTATATTAGGGAATTGACTCAGATAATTTCAATGTTACCCACACATAATACATTGAACTATAAAAGGTACATTATAATGAAATTCATATACATCCCTAAAAATATTAATTTTCTTTAGAAATTAATTTCTATATTCCCTTCATTTCTATATAGAATACATCATCCCTATCCTTTGAGACATTTACATGTGTGATTCTTCCCACATTCTCAACATGTCAGAAGGTGAATTTTATTTCTTACATGGTCTTCCTGAAAATTAATCTTTATCTTGTTAGGTGTGTTAGAAAACTCACCCAATTTGAGGTTGTTAATAATATAATAAGATAGATTATTATGAATAATCACAATGTTTCACTTTCCATATCCTATTTAATTTGGTTTCTCATGAAGATAATCATTCCATTTTCCATCACATTTAGACTAATAAAAATCCTACTAGTTACATCCATTCACTAAAACCAAAAAAACAGCATGAGAAACAATATTCATAGTGGTAAACCATATAATCATGAAAAATAATTTATAATATTTTTTAATATTGAAACCATATTTTCAATCTATAAAACATTTGGTTTAACACCTAGTCCATCATTGGTTATAATATAATAAAATACTTCATAATGGTCCATAATAATGATTTGAGTTAACCCTATAATATCCCCTGATAGTGTCAAAATAGGTGTGCAGTAAGGGAACATTCTCCAAGTACCAGAATGAAGGTAGATATATAATCGACCAAATCTTTTTTAGGTTCATTGACCCTTTATGAATACATTCCAAAACTATCCCACTTTTAGTATCCATATAGGGATTTATTTATAGGAAAACCATATAATCTATATCTTATCAAAAATTTTATATTCTATTATATTATTAGTATTATCATTAGTTTTTGCACTAAATTTATCTAATCATAATATAAAAATATTAAATAAACCATTATCTAATACCGAATGTAGAAACCCATACCTTTCATACAAAAATATTACATATTTTTAGATGCATATTCAATACATTTCACAAATAAATGCCTGAGGACCATAAAGGTTTAGTGTATTTGAAGACTAGATTCACAGTATTATTATTTCATGAAATATATTTAATATCTCCCATAAATATCTTCCCACATATTAATATTCATATAAATACCATACTTAAACCTTTATTTATAACTTGGGTAAATGAGACATAAGAATGGGTGAGATTATATTCTCAGTATGGGTAAACATGGGAGACATAAATCTACGATCATATGAAAGCATAAGATAAGAATAAGTATATAAGATCCTAAACATAAATTAAAATTTTCATAACTAATATATCTTAGATTTTAAATATGATTCATGTCATAAAACATTATCATTTTAAAAGAAATGAATCATAAGAGTGAGAAATCATCATAAATCAATCACGAACCATAAGCTCATGTGGTAAAACTATGTCACCATCATAGGTATAGAGACCATTTTATATTTAAAATTTAACTACCAATACCATAAACTCACTATGGATCAAGAATCAACACATTTTATCCATATCATAATAGACCATTCATCATCACCTATTTCTCATAGCGGATCAATCACATCGACTTGTTTCTCATATAAAATCAAGCACATTGACTTGTTTCCCATAATTATCTCATGAGATATTAAACTTTACCCAATAAATTGGAGGGATATATAATTTTAGGCCCAAAAATCACATAATTAAAAGCACATATATATGTTCCACAATATCATAAAATATTCATCATATCATCATATCATAACACATGAAAATAAATAGTTTTCATAAATATTTTATAAATTCATCATAGAATAACTCAAGGAAAATAAATAGGTTTCATAACCATCTCATCATAATAAAAATAAAAATAAAAATAAATAACAAGGATAAAATAATTGGATCATATCCTCATTAAAACATAATTTACATAAAATTATTTTATCATAGTTGAAAATTTCGTTAAAAGAATCACTGAAATACTTCCTAAAGAAAATACCCTTTTTATTTTGAAATAACTCATTTAAAATCCAAAATATTTCCAAAATAATGAAGAAAAAATTTTATTTGAAAATAAAAAATTTAAACTTGTAATTTAATCTTTAAATCATTGAGCAATTATGGTGGAATGCAATTCCTTTCATGGATAGTACATTAAAACAAATATTCCTTCCACATTTTTAGTAAAAAGTCGAAATTATAACATTCGGAAAAAGACAATAATATTCCTTTGAAACATTTTTATAAAGATCAAATAAGGTTAAAAATAATTTTAACCAATAATAGTATAATATTAAATCTTTTTTGAAAACATTTTAGGGAAAACATAGACATAAAAGAAAAAGGATTTTTGACTGGTTAGTAAAACATAGTCAATTTTCCTTAAAAAAATTATTTCAATATCTAGAGTACTTAAAGTGAGGAAAATGAAAGAAAAAAATGTATTATATATAAATAAAAATATGATAATACAAATTAAATTTATTAATCAAATAAGGATCATACAATTTCCTCAATAAAAAATCAAGCATAAAGAATCCTGATAAAAATGGGATTGAAACCTAAATCCCTTACCACAAGTATAATCTTGATTCGTATGTGTTCAAACCTAATTTATAATAAATATAGTTTTATTATAAATATATTAAAGAAAAATAATCATATATATAATACTATATGTTATTCACTTATAATATCTTATCACCCATTTATTAATAATTTGTTATTAAAATAACTGTTTCAGGTGATAATTGTTTCATTTTTCATCCATGTTTTGGTTTGGTAGTACCATTAATTATAATTTGATCATGGTTAAATAATATCCATAATTATAATTATTTCATGATCATAATATTTAATTATTACATATAATTTATAACTGTTCATATAATTTGGTGATAAAAGTGAACTGCATCACTTCATGGGGACGTTAGTCCGTACGTACATACGAGTGATGTTTCCATTTTTTGATGGATGAAAATAAAGAAAGGTAAATAATAATTTAAAATAATAGAATAATTATTATATCATATAAATCATATATATTCATTAAACTTATATTTATTACCATCAATTTAAATTGGATGTTAAAAATGAATTACATTGCTTCGTAGTGGTGGTAGTCCACATAGACGCATAATTAACGTTATCATTTTTAAACAGATGAGAAATTGGTAGATAATGGTTATACAAAAATCATAATAACAATTAAGTATATTTAATATACTTAATTCATTACTTTATAATGTATTTAATATATTTATATGATGTATAAGAAGAAATAAATTGAAAGAGGTCTGGTAAGATGATTACCTCTTCTTTGATAGGTCTCGTTTAGATCATTTCTCAAGGAGCCTTGGAATGTTATTTAAAGGATAATAGAACCTCTAATTCATGTCCAGAGAAGTTGGTAAGATAATTGGGATTTTTTTCAAGATATATGGCTCAAAGTGTGTGAGTAAGATAGGATTATAGATTCCCTTTTATAAGTGAGGAGAGAAACACTCTTGGAATTACTTAAAGTATTAAATTAATATAAATTAATTTTCATGGGAAAATAGTTCCAAATTGATATAATTAAAATATAATATGATTATTTTTATAAATAATATCATATAATATTTTTTTTACAAATTTTTATTGTTTTTTCACCATTATCCTTTAGTTTTAACCCCTTTAACTCTTTTGAAAATTACCATAAAATCAAAGGTTTCAACTCCTTAGGGGTTAAGAATATTACCATAAAAGGAAAAGTGACTCATAAATGGAACTTGGTGGATATGTTAAGATATAATCCATTAAATAGGTCTAATATAGGATTTTTATTATTTTTAAATCATTTAATAAATTATTTATTATAAAATATCATTAATGTAATTTTTAGAAATATATGAAATATTATAATATAATATATTTATAACTCATGTAAAATGGTCCCAAAATGACATGTATTATAAGATAAGGAATATATGGTACAAATATAATCATCAAATTAAATATTTATAGGTTTATGTATCATTTTAAGACTTATCTTTTGGTTTAACCCCTTAGTTTAACCAATTTTAACCTTAACTGCAGTAATTTTTTTTTTCAATATTAAAGGGTTATAATTTTACTTATAAGGTGAAAATTGGATCATAAATGGAGAAGGTATGAAATTTTACAAAATATATAATCCTAATTGTCCTCTTGAAAGATTTTTATTATTTTCAAATAATTTAATAAAATTTTATTTAACATATAATATTATTAATTCCATTTTAAGAATTATTCACCTAATTTGACTTTAAAAACAACATAAAACCCAATAAATTATAATATAAACCTCTCAAAAATATATAATATGTTATATTTATCTATAGAATTTGTATGAACCTGGTTTTTCTATGAGGTACTAATCTTTTGAATTTTAGTCTAATTATTTATTTTGGAACTATATGGATGGATAATGAGGTCGTGAAAGTTTTGAGGGGTGTTCAGAGCTTCTTTAAGGATCAGAACCCTAGCTGGTGGAAGAAAACACTCGAAAAAATGATTAGTAAAAACTATACATCCCATCAAATATGGTTTCTTCTAAAAGTGAAAGGGTTTTTAGAGGGAAAATAAGGGCGCATGATTTTCGCTGACCATGTGCCCAAGGCTGCATGCCCATGCCATATGTATATAATTTTTAGCAGAGGAGAATGGAATAATAGGTACACAGTTTCTCAATCCATGCACCAAACCATATAGGTTACCTCTTAAGACAGAGCCCAGTGCACAGTTGTGGAACAATTTGGCCAACCATGCAGCCAAAGCATACAACCCAATGATTTTTGGGTAAAACGAAATTTTTTACCTTAATAATTTAATTAACTCACCCCTACTCCCACTTTATCATTTACAACAACAAAGGCTCATATTCTTCACCATTTTGATCTCCCAATTCCCTATTCATTGTTTTTTTATCCCATTTTACCATCTGATCTCAAATTCAAGATTTGATTGTCTCATTGGCCTCTTCCTAGTAAGATATTCAATACTTTATTTTAGGTTTATCTTCCTCTTGATGATGTCATATTGATGTAGGATCATATTCCCTATTTCGAGTCATTTACCCATTCTTCAATTTTATTATGATCCAAGCTAAACTATGGCCTGATACTAAATAAAGAGAGTGATATAGGCTCAAGGTAGTTGGTCCATGAATCATCCATCAAATTCTCACAGTTTTATAAACTATTTTTGTTGTGAACACACCAGTATCATAGGGCGTTTCTTATTAAACTAATATTCCATGATCATAATAATTGAACTTGTGTTATATATCCCTTGTAAAAATTGTTCTTCAGGCCATTGATGGTCATGAAATCAATTCCAACCACCCCAAGTAGGGAGATTCCTTGTTTATGCTTTTAGTGGCCTTGTATGACCATCTACACCACCATTTGGGTGTGAAATGACTTGAGCCTTATATGGTAAGTGTTTTAATTAATTAATTAAACTTTTAAATATTGATTAGAAAGTATACTATTAGATATAACTTGGACTAGTTAATTATAACTGAATGGAAATTGATTACATATCCTTAGCCCACCTAGTCATGATTATGAAAGGTAAATGAATGAATTGAATAATTAAATATGGAATTAAATTAATAAATGGTTTCTTGTCCTTAATATTCCTTATCATGATTAGTGAAAGGTAATGGAATTAACTAATTTATTTATTTATTAGTGTGGGTATTACATAGCCTAATTAAATAGTGAGTTTTGTATATGGTGAATATTGCATATAGAACTTTTTATCATTATAGGAGTGGTCAGACTTGAGCCCACCTTGGATTCCTGAGAGAATAAATTGATCATTTAGATTAAACCATTATAATTTAATGATCCATTTTCTAAGGGAGATACCCAACTTGGAACATGGTCCTTTTCTACTAGAGGATTCCCAACATGATTCTATAGGATCCCTTCACTATCTTTCCAAATATATGGATTCCTTGGATACACTCCTTGGATTCATCTTGATGTCTTTGAATGTGTAATAATGGATTCATCCCATTGGGATCAATCATGATTAGCCTAATATTACTATGGAAGATCTACATGGACTTAGTTAGAATCTTTTATAATGGGATGTCTTGGAAAAGTCCCCTTGGATTACAATCAAAACCCTTTATTTCCAAACTACATGGGTTACTACTATGATTTGGAAAAACCCTAAGGTCAAGGATACCTTGGTTATACCTTGGATCCTCTTCCATTATTACTCTAATCTATCACAGTGCTGTTGAAACTTTCACATGACTTATCTATATAAAATGAATCATAAATGAATTAATTAAATGATATCATGTTCAGAGACATTACCAGCTAAGGCTGAAGCAGATATGAGTTATTATTTTTTCATTTATTTAATTTTATATATACCTGCACACTGGTTAGTTTATATTCATAGACTGGATTTTATAGACATCATTGGAGGTGACCTACTGAGATTTATCTCACACCCTATTTGTGCTGCTGATGGTACTTGGAAAGATTATATGCATGCTGGTGTTGATAAGGGGACGTATTCCACTATGGACACCCAAATTTCTTGCTTTCTCTAGGATGGATCTTAGTAGCAGATGACTGAGCTAGTGCTAAGGATGTTTGGGTAGTTTTTGGATTTATTTTGATTCCTCTTTTATATCATGTACTGTGTTGTCTGCCTCTTGAATTATATACCTGTTTTCCTATTTTGTAGAGACATGGCATATATCATCATTATTTTTTATATGATTCATATTTGAGTTGATTATTATTATAGGTTTATTATTCCTATTTTCCTATTCTTAATCACTGATATCATGCTTTCTCTATTTATCTATTATTATATAGCCAATATAATCCACTCTGGCATGAGGGCATAGTCTACCCACAGACACACCCTAGGCCATCGTTGCTAGTCATCAACTTTTGGCATACGGGAGGCACTCTTGAGGCCATGTGACCCACCGGCTCAGGGAATATTTGAGTGGAACCAGGGTTGGGTCATCATAAAGTGGTATTAAAGATATTTCTTTTCTTGTATTGCTATTTGGGGAATTTAGATAGGAGATTATAAATGTGTTGGAACTTGGTTATAATCCATTCTTTTGAGTTTCTAACCTATGTTTAAGGTAATTACCATGTTTCTTAGGAATGGGAAATCCTAGTTCTATTTTTTTCTCTTATTACAGTTGATATAATTTCACCATTAGGTGATGCACATTAGTTCTAGTATTGGTATACTTTATGGATATTTCACCTTGGTTGGGTAAAACAAGGTGAAGTGTTACATGAATCATTATAAGCACCTAAAATTAACATCTTATGCATATGTCATGACATATAAGTTCAGTTCATTTCTTGTATTTCCTATTATTATTGAGTGATAAATCTTTTTTATATATTCATGTGATGATAAAAATTTCTGTAGGGTAATGGAATTGGTTATTTAAAGTGTCAACATCAATCTAAATAGTGTTTTCCTATATAGGTTGATGTTGGAATCTTACATATCTTGTTTCTACTTTATGTAATCTATGTACCTTTGGTTACATGAGAATGATGTTACATTTAATCAAACCTTGATATATGTATATAACAAAATGAAAACTATAAATGAAAACATTGAATTATTAAATGAAATAGTTTATAGTAAATGAAGAGTCAAAGTGCAATTGACCCTTTACCTAGTAGAACCTTGTTAAATAAAACTTGAACACTTACCAATACCATGGATTTCTAAGAGGGTAGTTAGGGTAATACCTTGTATAGTGAGCCCTTATTCTTGTGATATGATTCCTATAGTATATTTATCTACTCTAAAATATTTATCTAAGGAATGTGCTTAGAAGTTTTAGAGATATTACACCATAAAATCCTCAAGTCATGCACCAGGAGTGTAGAGATGAACATGTTCTAGAGGTGGTGGGCCCTAAGACACTGGTGATCTCTCCAGTAGTGCCACTAGAAGCACCACATGTTATTCCCAAACCAAGCACTGATGCTAAAATTTGAGTGATTTTCTTAAATATAATGTAGTTCATGAAGGGTGCTCTATGACCTACACCTATTATGGATGATTTGAAACTTGAGTTCCAACAATAGCATCCTATGATATTTTCCAAGGATGAAAATCCACAAGATGATGAGTTTTGGATAGAGGCAACTATATATATTTTCAAGAATCTGGAGACACCTCTATAGAGGAGGGTCAATATTTCAACCTACATGATTCCTAACTCGACCAATCACTCGTGGGATGTGATTACCTAGGCTGGTCATCATCAGGGCATAGTCTGGGATGAATTCCAAACTACCATCTAGGATTAATTTTTCCCTTAGACACTAATATCTAACTGAGAGAGAGATTTAATGCACCTAGAGTAGGTTTTTATGTCCTTTATGGACTATTCAGTGCATTTTAATAAGTTTCAATGCTTTTCATTGCTACTAGATGGTGATGAGCTATCACGAGTGCAACATTTCAAGGATGGGATCAAGTATTCCATTCGTTCATTGGTGAATATATTTCACCTAATAACTTTTTTAAGACCATTAATCATGCCCTTATCACTAAGTATAACCTGAGATAATTCTATAGTACTAGGCATAGAGGTTCAGTTCCAAGGAAAGGAAATAGTTCTTTCAGTAGTAGGAATTGTAGCCTTGAGGTTTCTCATCAGAGTAGTGGTGACCAGAGTATCCACACTAGTAGATGAATTTTATTCTATTAGTGTGGATGGTAGGATCATCTGAAGCCTTAGTGAGATAAAGACCCTTAGGAGTGTCGTTTTTATAGATTTATGTGTCATATTCAGAGATTCAGTCGGACCTTTCCACATGCTTATATTGGAAGAGGATCCGAACCAACACCACCTTTAGGGGAGGGATTAGTTTCATTATGTCAAGTGGGGAGTTATAGTATCCTCATAAGGATAGGATGAAAACGAGGTCATGTAAATTGTATCCAAACTTCTAATTATCAATTCCCACAGAGCGGACCAGCTCAGGGTTGTCTAGCTATAGCACATGGCCATGAATCAGGACAGTTTCATTCTTTACAACCAATAATTGAGGGTTAGAGTGTAGGACCATTGAATATACAAGGTATTATTCTAGTATCCTCTACTACTATATCTGATTTATTCGATACAGGTGTCTCTCAATAATTTATCTATTTATCGATCATTGAAAGTCTCAATCTATAAATTTAGTACTTCTATGGGGTGATACCCATGGAAACACCATTAGTAGTACGTTCAGAGGGAATATGCCAATGTAGGAACTAACCCCTTGAGGTTGGTAGTTATACCTTCTTATGGGACCTCTTTTTACTTGAGATGATAGGTTTCAATGTCATTATCATAATGGATATACCATGCCTATATGGACCATTATCACTATAGGGTGTCATTTACACCACTATAGAGAGGTAGTTATCTCCACAAGGGTGAGTGGAATGTCTAGGATAGTAAAGATTGACTATAGAATCATGGGATAGGTCTAGAGACCATCCATATTTTGAGTCTCTTCATGTAGGATTGGGGAATACATTTGAATAATTTTCCTCCTGTATTAGATCTCTTTAGGGATGTATTTTTTGATGATTTTTATATAGTAACTCTTAAGATATATGTAGAGTTTATGATTGAGGTTTTTTCAGGAGAAACTCCAGTATCTATTCCTACATATAGGATTACACCTACTGAGCTCTATAAGCTCAAGGGATAGTTAGCGGATTTATTATCTAAGGGTTTTATCTAACCCAAAACATTATCTTGGGGTTCACTCATGCTTTTAACCAAGAAGGTGGATGTGAACCTTTATTTATGTGTGTATTACTAGAAGTTGAACCAAGTTATGGTTAAGAACTAATATCCATTTCCTCAGATAAATGATCTATTTTACTAGATCTGAGGATTTAGGTAATTCTTGAGTATCGACCTGAGATCAGGCTATAATTAGGTTAGATTCATGCCTTCAGATATACCACATATGGATTTATGAATTTGGTATGGTTTATATGAGTATATCATTATTCCATTTGGTCTTAATAATGCACCCACTATTTTCATGGGTTTTATGAATGGGGTATTCTAACCCTATCCATATTCCTTTATCATGGTTTTTGTGATTGACATCTTGGTGTATTATCAAACTTGTAGAGACCATTATATACACCTTGATATCATTTTGAATACACTAAAAGAGCATAAAATATATCCCAAGATTTCTAAGTTCCACTTCTAGAACAACAAAGTTCACTTATTGGGTCACATTATCTCAGAATCAGGAGTATTAGTTGACCTAGAGAAGGTGAGTTCTTTGGTTTCCTAGGAGAATCCCAAGAACATATTTGATATAAGGAGTTTCTTGGGGATGGATATATATTACATGTGTTTAATATAAGACCTATAATGGATTTATGGACCTCTTAGTGGGCTTATGAATAATAGTGTGAAGTTTATATGGTCTAGATCATGTTAGAAGTCCTTTTGTGAGATAAAAGAAAGGCTTACCTTAACACTAATTCTGATTCTACCAGATCCTGAAAGAGGATATTATATTTTTTGTGATGCATAAAGAATAATTATTGGAGTAGTTTTTATGAATTAGGATAGATTCATCACATATGGGTCTTAATAGTTGAGATCTCATGAGAACAATTACCCAACACACGACCTTGAGCTAGAAACTGTTGTCCATGACTTACACTGTTAGAGACACTATCTAACAAGTGAGTGCTTTATGGTGTATAATAACCTCAAAAACCTCAAATATATATTTACACATCATGAATATAATATAATATAGAGAATATGGGTTGAATAACTCTAGTATTTTAACTTTGAGCTTGCCTATACACCTAGAAAGAACAATGCGGTAACAGATGTGCTGATTCAGAAAACTCAGGCACAAGATGTACAAGAAGACAGTGATGAATTGAAATTTAAATCCCCATTTTATGAACTATATCAAGAGTTTAATGAGATTCACAAGTGGCATTTTCTTATGACCACAACAGTTAACTCTTCACTCCTTGATAGGGTGAAGAGAAGGTAGATTTCAGATCCTGAAGGCTTGGTTCTCTTGGAGAGTATTTCTGGTGAGGACCCACCCACATATTGTTCTGTTGATGGAGACAACATCCTACATATACATGGGCTTTTCTGGGTTCCTAAAGATATGAGAGAGGAACTAATGTGATAATCCCAAACTTATCAGTAGGTAGTTCATCCATGAATTTCCAAGATGTATCATGAAATGCATCATTAGTATTGGAGGCCTGGGATGAAATGTCAAATAATAGGTTTTATCCCCAATTATTCAAACTATTAGTAGGTAAAGGTGGAGAACCAGAATCCTAATAGATTTTTATATATGTTTCCAGTCTCATAATGGAAATGGGTAGATGTTTTGATGGATTTTGTAGTTGGATTACCAGGGTCACCTTAAGGTAGGGACGTGGTTAGGGTATCTTTGGATCGATTGATGAAAGTAGATAACTTATTTCTTATATTAGAGACTTTCTCAGTTAATGAGATAATAAGAATGTATGTTTGTGGGATTATAAATCTAAATGGTGTCTCTCGTACTATAATTTTCGATAGGGATTCTCATTTTACATCAAGGTTCTGGAAGGGGATACAAAGATCTATTGGCACATAGGTGCTCCTGAGCATAAATTTTCACCCTTAAACTGATGGAAAATCATATTGGATGATACAGGTATTAGAGGAAATTATCCAAGCATTCATCCTTGATTTTGGTAGTTCTTGGGAGAATTATATCCCTCTCATTGAGTTTTCCTACAATAATACCTATCAAGAGATGCTTCAAATGGATGCTTATGAAACTCTATATGGTAGGATGTTTTGTTCACCCCTGTTCTGGTTAGATGTAGAAGAGAAAGTGCTACTAGGTCCTCATATTATGAAGGATAATTTAGATAAGGTTTAACTGATTAGGATGTGTATTTATACTACTTATTCTAGATATAAATTGTATGTTGATCATCGTAGATGTACTCTAGAGTTTGAGGTCATGGATTGTGTTTTCCTATGAGTATCACCAAAACTTGGGAATAGACAGATACAGAGGTAATGGAATTTTTCACCTCATTATGTTGGGTTGTTTGATATTATGGAAAGAGTCAGTCCAGTAGCCTATCAGTTTCTATTAACTCAGAGATACCATTCCATACATGATGTCTTCCACATTTCATAGATTCACCATTATGATGCCAACCCATCTAATAATTTTTATCTCAAGGATATTGAGTTATATTTCATTGCTTAGTTTGAGGAGTATACCAAACACATCATTGACTAGAGAATAAAGTCTATATAAGGCTATTTTATCCCTTTAGTATAGGTGATGTTGCAATATGACCATGTACAGGATGAGACTTGGGAGTGGGAGGATGATGTACATGTCCAGTGGGAATATTTTTTCTAAGAAATAGTTTTTCAACCCTTGGAAGGGTAACTTGGGGAAAAGTTCCTTTAAAGAGGGAAGACTGTAAGAACTCAATTTTTCTATGATATATGAATCCTTTAAATTTTGGTATAATTACTTTTCATGGACCTATTATAGATTCCTAATGAGGTCATGTATGTTTTAGGGGTGTTCATGGCTTGTTCAACATTTGAAACCCCAACCAGTGGAAGAAACCATTAGGCCACACAGTTTTTAGAAACTGTGCCGCCTAGCCCACATAGTTTCTCTTAAATGTGTAGGGATTTTTAGAGTGAAAAAGAGAGCACATGATTTTCCCTAACCATGTACCTAGGTATGAATGACCATTCCATATGTCTATAATTTTTAGAAAAGGGTAAGGGAACAGTTGGCACATGATTTCTAAATCCATGCGAGTTCCCTCTTAAAGTAGAGCCCGGTGCATGGTTGGCACATAGTTTGGACGACCATGTGGCCAAACTACGTTACCCATTGATTTTTCAGAAACAAAACATTTTCCATTAAAAACTTAACTAACTCACTCTCCTTCAACTTTCTCATTTCCAGTGATAGAGGCTCCTATTCTTCTCTATTTTGAGATCCCAGGCCCCTATTTATTGATTTTGATCCTGTTTCTTTATTTGAGCTTGGATTTGAGATCCAATTGTATCACTAGATTTCTCGAGGTAAGATATTAAATCCATAGGATCAATTATTTTTTTGTCTCCCTCTTGACAATAGTATTTTTATGTTGGATCATATGTCTTATTTTTAAGGCATTGACCCGTTATTAAATTTTATTTCTATCTAAGACAAAATAAGGGATGATACTGGATAAGGAGAGTGTTATAGGCTTGAGGTAGGTGGTATATGACTCATCCCTCAAAGTATCACAATTTTACAAACTATCATTATTGTGCATATGGTGGTATCACTGGGTTTTGATTATTAAATTAATATTCTATTCTTATAATCGTTGAACTCATTCTCTAGATCCCTTGTTATAGCTGTTATTCATTCCATTAGAGGTCACAACCTCAACTCTAACCACCCCAAGTTAGGTACTTCATTGTGTATGATTTTAGTGGCTTGTTATGACCATATGCACCGCCATTCAGGTGTGATATGACTTTACCCTTATTAGGTAAGTGTTTTATTAATTAATGATAATTTGAAATGATAATTGTAAAGTATAATATTAGAGATAACTTGGCCTAGTTAATTATAATAGAATAGAAATTGGTGGCATGTACTTATCCCACCTTGTCATGATTATGAAAGGTAAAGTAAGGAACCTAATAATTTAATATGGAATCAAAGTAATAAAAGGTTCCAAGTGATTGACATGCCTTTTCATGATTAGTAAAAGGTAATGGAATAAACTAAATGTTTTATTTATTAGAATGGGTATTATATGACCTAATTAAATAATTAATTTTGTATAAGGCGAGTATTTCATATGTAACTTTTTATTTACATAAGAGTGGCCAGACTTGATCCCACCTTGGATTCCAAAGGGAATTACTTGAGATCACTAATAGGAAGCCTTTCTGATTAGATGAGTCAGTTTCCAAGGGATATAACAACCTTAGAACATTGTCCTTATCTACATGTGGATTCCTGACATGACACTGTAGGATCCCTTCACTATCTTCCCAGACATTAGGATTCCTTGGACACACTCCTTGGATCTATATTGATGTCTTTGAACATGTGGTTCCATAGATTCATCCCATTGGGCCCAATAATGCTTATCATGCGATTACTTTGGAAGAGATCCATGGACTTAGTTAGAATATTTTATAGTGGAATTACATGGGTTATTCCCCTTAGATTACACTAAGACCCATTTATTTCAAGACTCTATGAGTTACTACTATGAGTTGGAAAACCACTGAGATCAAGTATTCCTTGGTTATACCTAGGAACCTCTTTTATTATTACTATGATCTATTATAGTTATGTTCAAACTTTCACACAACTTATCTATATAAACTGAATATTAAATGAATTAATTAAATAGTCTCATGTTGAGAGACAATATGAGATGAGGCTGATGTAGGTATGAGTGATTATTTTTTAATTACTTTAATTTTATATGTACCTGCACACTACTTAGTTTATATTCACAGAATGGATTTCATAGACACCGTTGGTGGTGGAAAACTGAGATTTATCTCACACCCTATCTAGGCCACTGATGGTACTCGGGAAGATTATATGTATGAATGTGTTTATAAGGGGAAGAATCCAAATTTGGAAACCTAACTTGATTTCTTAATTTATTGTGAATATTGGTAGCATATGAATGGGATAGTTCTCAGAATGCTTGGAAAGTTTTTAGATTCATTTTGATTCCTTTGTATAGCATGTACTGTGTCGTCTACCTTCTTCCTTGTATACCTATTTTCTTTTTTTGTAGATACATGACATATATCATCATCATTTTTTATATGATTCAGCTTTGAGTTGATTTTTATTGTTGGATGATTATTCCCATTTTTTACTAATTATTCCTAAATATCATGCCATTTCTATTTATCTATTATTATATAACAATTTTTCTTTACTCTGACATGAGGGAATAGTCTCCCCATGGACACACCCTAGACCCTCACTGCTAGTCAGAAACCTCTAGTGTATGGGGGGGGGGATTCTTGAGGCCATATAGCCCATGGGATCGAAGAACCTTTGAGTGGAACATAGTTTGGGACATCAAAAAATTCACGAGACACTATAAATCACTGAAACAAAATTACTTGTAGTGTTTTGAAAATCATTTACATGATTTTTATACTACTTGCACAAGCACTGTGTTGGTGTTGTGTAAGAATTTACAATAATTATTTCATTACTAAAAATTAAAAATAAATTAACATGATAAAAAATTAATAAATATTTAAAATAAACATTTATAATAGAACATAAGTTGTTTTTATCCCCATCACAAAATATTATAGATATTAAAATCAATAGGTGACATTTTTTACTTTATCTTTCACTTAAATATTATGAAAGTAAAAAATCAAAGATAAATGAAAAAAGGTAATATTTTTGAATTTAGGATTATCATTGAATAAATATACTCATTAAATTGAATAATTTTATTGTTTGAATGAATTTTAATCCCTATCACATTAGTTTTAACTTTAATTAACTCATTTTACCTTTACCGCGATTATAAAAATCTACAATGGTCACTATTAATATTGACCAAATATAAATGGAAAAAATTTACCTAATTTGGTCCTATTGATTAAAAATATGGAATTTTTTTTTCAAGATTCAATTTCTATAATTTTTAGAAATTATTTTAAGATAAAAATGCAAAATGCAACAAAAAATAGTTTTTCAGAAAAATGTCTTTTTATGTATAAAAATGTTTTTATAGAAAATTCAATCATAAAATTGATTCCAATGAAATTAATTGGATTTTTAATAATATAATATGAATAATTTTACTTTTAAAACATTTTAAAATAAAATTTAACTTTATTATTTTTGTGAAACAAAAATTCAGTTTTCAATAAAAATTAGTATTTTTCACTATTCACTTGAAAATCAAACTTTTCAAAAAAGCCTAAAAAATTTATCCTAAGACAATTTTGATCTTATTATTTAAAAAATGACATCATTTTTATAAAATATAATATCTAAAATTTGATAAATTAATTATAATATTTTATTAGAAAATGAAATAAAATTCATTTTTTAAAGAAAAATTATTTTCAATAATAAAGTGATTTTTCTAAAAACAAGTGTCTATTTCATAAGAATTAAGCAATAAATTTTTATTAAGAAAATTTTATATATTTCATAATTTGGTTAATTCTATTCATATCTTCAAATTTAACAGTGATTTTATAAGGTCAGAATAATATTTCATTGTTCATTTAAGATCAATGTTACGTATAAATCAAGCTATCAAGGAAATAAAATTTATTTTTTAGTAACTATATTATAAAATATCAAGGAGTTACACTAATGGTTCCCATATCAAAACCAAAAATGAGGTGTGAAACCAAGTGGTGAGTCTTTACCCATGAGGTTTCCTATATTTGGAACACAAAGGAGTTGTGTGACTGTATGGTGAGTGGGTGAATGTGAGAGTTCCTATCTTGGAACCATACAGAAGGTGCATGACTATGTGATGAGTAGGAAACTGTGAGGGTTTCTATTTTATAACAAAAAAGTAGGTGCATATCTATGTCGTGATTCAGTGGCTATATAGGACATAGGTGCACTCACGTAGTATGTTCATGGTAATTTTTCCTTAACCAAATTTCCTTTATTCCAAAATGAAGATCATCTTGAAATGGTCATAACTTTTGATCTATAAGTCTATTTGGGATCTAAAAAACATAAAATCAAATAATTAAAAGAAAAAAACACCTAAATATGTGTATAAACTCTATTAGGATTTTTTCTAAGGCCAAAAAGTTCTTTAAAACCCCTAAAAAATAGGGATTTTAGTTTTGACCCACTTTTTCAGCAATTAATGAAATCCACCACCTAATCATAAAGGGAGGTTTTCACCTCCATATCACCAGATTAGGAAATATTTTTGAGGAATCTATGTCCCTTGATGTGTTATTATTCTTACAATATGTAGAGATTCAATCAGTATATTCTTCATGCATGGAAACACATTTCTATCAAACTTACCCTTTTTCCTGTGTGATGACTATGTCATGGATCATGTGGAAAATTGTGTGGAATGAATTTATAGATTCCAAAAAAATAAATATAATTATAAGGTAAACATAGGGATATTTTCCACACTCTTAAATATATTGTGGGCTTCTAAAGCTATCTCTCCAATGATGTATGATTTCCAAAATGAGTGCATCAATTAAATGATTTTGAATGTTTCCAAGAGGAATTATTAACTCAAGGATTTTAAATGTCACATAGGGGAGTATCCCAGCTCAAGGAATTGAGATACTTGGAGTAGTATCTCAACTCAGGGAATTGATATATTAAATTGGTAAAGGTCAAAATTCTAATAAGGGAGAGGGAATGGAATGAAATTTTTAGTTGGGTTTAAGATAAGGTATTTGGATATCACTACATATCCTGTAAGGATAAGAATAAATCCACACATAGTTCTTGTAGATCCCACTAAGCTGATTAACCTATTATATATAGGGGTGAATTTATATCATAGGTTTATGGATAATGAACTCTATGATGAATCTATCATGTATATCTGACACATATATATGAAATAGGACATTTTTGTATAGTATTGGACCATGTAAATGGGTCTACACACCACAAAATTCTGACATAGATCTGAATATCATATATGAAGACTATATCATATGAAACATAACACTCTGAGTTGTTTAAAGTTCATGTAAGATGGACCACCTGTCATGCAGTTTAAAGGATTTGGGATTTCTAAGAGGACTATTTCAACTTGAGGTAGTTGGGTCTTCAAAAGTGAATCACACCCTTATGTTAAGGATCACAAGAATATGATGTCATAATATTTCTCTAAAAATGGTTAGGATGCACGAACACATACCATTGATGGTGTTTAAATACAATTGAGTATTTGGGTTATGGAAAAAGTAAATCATAAACTAAGAATGTCTAAATCAATAGGAAATATAGACTAGTGGGAGTATGCTGACTATTTGTAATGGAAAAAAATAGTACTACACCATTAGGAAATAGATCATTGGGTTAAGGTAGAATTTTCCTCCGGGACCAAAACATCCCTTAGGGGTTACCTCATAGGCTTGAATCAAGGTATGAGATTCTAAGAGGAGAATCTCAACTCAAGGAATTGGGTTAATGATTAAGATATCAAAGATATGAAGTATGTTCATAGAAAAAGGAATATTCAATAAGGTTTTGAGAACCCTAAAGGTTATTCCACCATTTATTTAACACATTATTGGGGTTAAAGAATATACCATGAAATCATTGAGTATACAATCACTTAAAGGGGTGATCTACTCAGTGTGAAGAGATGGTGCAGTCCTGAATTACAATGTACACATGGGATAGCTTATTCCCACTAAATAGAGGGAAAGTAAATTTATTTTTTAAACTTTTAAATTGACTATCATGGTTTATAAAGCATATATTTACTTTTTATAGGTCTATATGGTGGGATCTAAGAGATTTGTTCCTTTTTCATTTTATGCTCTACCTTTTTCCGAAATAATGAAAGAGAATGGATCAACGAGAGGATACTTGATTTTTTCCTAGGTTTACATTTACATGTAACAACCTAGTAAATGATAGACTAAATAATTTTCACATTTATTAGTATTCATGAGATATATAATTATATTCACTATCAATATATTAAGTATTTTTTAAATCAAAAAGGGAATTATTTTATTAAACTCTTTTCTTATAAGGTTTTATTTAAAATTATAATTTTTAAATTTGAGAATTTATATTTTACAAAATTAATTTAATTTTTTTAATTCATTATGTGAAAATTATCATATGATTGATTTTTGAGATTTTCTTAAAAGGATTTATTTTTTAATAAATAATGAAAATACTATTTTTTATAAAAAAACTAATTTATTTTAGAGTATTTATAAGGTAAAATTATATTTTGGATTATTTTAAAATTTAATTAGTTTATTTTTATTTAAAATAATCCAATTATGGGTTTTAAATAAATTTTATAGTCGAATTTATCATAGAAAGATTTTATATTGAAAAAGGCCAATTTTTTTTGAAAAACTGCATTTCAGCGCATTTTACTGATTTAATTTTAAAATAAGTCCTTCAACTTATATATTCAGAATCTGGAAAAATGGATTTCATATTCAAATTTAGGAGGTTAAATTTTTTTAAACAGATTAATTTTATTTTTGGTCAATATAAATAGTAACCTTAATAATTTTTTTACCACGCTAAATGGTAAATCATGTAATTAAAGTTAAAAATAAAATGATAAGGGATAAATAATGACCATAGAACTTTATTTAATTTTATATGATGATTATAATATATACATATTCATACAAATTTATAATATATGGCCTTTTCTTACCATTTGGAAATGTTTTTGACCTTTATAATATTTACGTTGATACAAAGAAAAAAATTCCACACTCTTGCTTTTAATAACTATAGTATTTTTATCATGGGTATAAACAAAGTATATGTTCAATTATAAATTTTAGTTTGAAATAAAAATAATTATTTTATCTTTTTAATTTATTTTTAATTTTTATTTAAGAAAAAATTTCCTTAAATACTTATACAACACTAACACAGTGCTTGTGAAAGAAGAAAAAAATTTAATAAAATGATTTTTAAAACTCTAAAAATAATATTATTTGAGTGATTGTTTGTGTTATAATATTTTTTGGTAAAAAATGATATATAATAGATTTTTTTTCAATTTATTTAAATTAAATTTTTTTCTTATAGTTTTAAATGTCAAATTAAATTAATAGTTTCAAAATTAACATTAATGGTATTTTATAATAAATAATATTTTATTAAATAATTATAAATTAATAAAAAAAATATACGGCCAAGTAATTGTGATAATTTTTAAAATATAAACCAAGGTCCCTTTATGGGCCATTTTTCATTTTATATTAACTATATTAACCCCTTAAGAGTTAAAAAATATTCATATCACCACAATTGTCACACAGGTTAATGAAGGGTCAAAACAAAAATCTGAGGGTAAACATGTGATAAAAAATTACTTAATTTTTTTTATTAATTTATTTTGGATAATAAAAATATTATATTTTAATATTATCAAATTTTATCCATTTGGAACTAAAAATTTATTTATATTAATTTTATTTTTTAAGAAATTCTAAGAGTTCCCCACCCCTCTCTTATAAAAGGGAACCTCTTCTTCTCATTTATTAACACTTAAAAAACCTTTTGTTTCAGAAAAAATATACCAAAAAATATTCCTTAAATCCCTATAGACATACTATAGGCATTAGTTATGGTATAATACCAACCTTATAGGTATTAATGTGTAAAGAAAAGGAGGTTATCTGAAGAAGAGGTATAGTTCTTAACTAAGTGTTTTTGTTTTATTTATTATCCTAACGCATTAAAATATTATTCATCCATGATTAAATAATAATAAAAATATATTATATATTATGAGTTTTTTTATATTAATGGAAGAACCTATATCTATCCCCTCTTCCATTAAATGGGAAATGAAACCATCATTCATGTGTACGACAGACTACCTCCTCGCGAACCGATGTAATTCGTTTTCCCTCACCATATCTAAATTGTGGTTATAATGATGTAATTAATGTATATATATGATATTGATGATTTTTTTTTTCATTATAAAAATTTAATATATCATTTACTTTCTTAAATTTCCATTCTCTAAAAAATGACAACGTCGTTCGTGCGTATTAGTGGACAACCACCTCCACAAAGCGATGCGATTCATTTTTCATCACCAACTCACATGGATTATAAATATAATTATATTTAAATAAATAATATGTTTTTATGATATTATTATATTATATAAAGATAAAAATACTTATATTATTTTAATAATGATTGTTGAAAAATGTAATTGTTACTCATGTGTTCGTACGACCTACCGTCTCCATGATTGTAATGTAGTTAATTTTTCATAACCATATTTCATGGTTAATTTTAAAAGTATAATTGATATATAGAAATGGTAATTATTTCATTATAATTATTATGGAGATGATGGAATAATAACCTCTTTGTCCATAGTCAACTTACCTAAGTCATTTTGGACATATGATCTGTATATCATTAAAACTTTTGATGCCAACTTAAAAGATTAAGTAATTGTATATAACATACTAATAAGTGAAATAAAAGGAATAATAAACTTGAAAAAGGTTCTGAATAAATTAAATAATCATTATAAGTTTATTATTGAAGATAAATAACATACTTGATGAGTCGATATTGAGGTAAGGGACACTTTACTTTAAAAACATTATTTTAAATGTTTTCAAGTTTTGTTTTCTAAATCATTATCTTAAATGTATATGTACTTATAAATGTTTTAAAAAAATATGATTTACATATAAAGGGTTTTTCAAGGTCATTTTTACCATATTTTACATGTTTAATTTTTATTAAAAATAAATAATCTTTTAAGATTTTATGTAAGGCACTTTCTTTTGTAAATATTATTTTAAAGTTTCTCTTTCAACTTTTTTTATTCTATGTCTATATTTCTTAAAATTATTTTATGGATGTATTTTTATGGAAATAAAATAATTATAAAGGACATTTTATGTATCGTTTTAATTTATTTTAAATTATTTCAAAAGGAATATTTTTATGAATTTTTTTGAATTTATTTACAATAGACAAAAGGAATGTTCTATTTTAATGTATACTGTGTCAATTTATTTTCTTTCCACCACAAAAATTATTTTATGGTTGTATTAATTGAAGATATTTAATTTTTTATTCAAATAAAAAACACACTTTCTATTTTTTTTGGGTATTTTGGAATTGAAAATTGGGTTTTAATGGAAATGTATATTTTTATACCTGAAAGTATTTTTCATATATGTTTAAATAAGTTTTTCAATGGTTTTATGTTGAAAAGGTGTACTCATAAAATATTTTATTTGTGTTTCGGTACTTTTTAATTATATTTTATAAATAGGTGATCCTGATATAACTTATATGATTGGTTGAGCCCCATTATATCTCTTGAAAAATGGGTGATCCTCATATAGATCATATAAAGGGTGTACCCCATTATTGATCCTCAATGCATTGGGTATCTTCCTTATAATAAAAGAAAAGAAGGATGGGGTTATTTATGAGGTTTATCCTATGGATTTTACTGGGATCTAGTTATTTCTAACACGGGTTTAAAACAGTTTGTGAATATGATGCTCTAAGTTACCTAAAAATGGTTTTTATTTTCCTTCTGTATGTGTTAAAGGTTTTATTTGATAAAATGGTATGTTTTTCATATGAAAATGATTTATAAAATACACTCAAATAATAATATGATAAAGGTAATTATTTCATGGGTTTTTATGTTTTCACTATTTTAACAAATTTATTCCTTTTTATATCCCTTACTGAGATTTTTTTTTTCATTCCACATTTTAAAATGTTTTTCACTAGATTTTAGGGATGAGTAGGGAAAAATATGAGGTCGACGTGAAAATTGTGAAGATGTGTCATGAAAAGAAAACTTGTTTCTTTTTAAAAGTTTTTTATGGTGAAAAAATAGATATTGAATAGAAGTGTCCACTTTTTAATATATGGGTTGATTATATATGGGTTATAACCTAACTCTATAAAATTATAATCCTAAAATATCTTTATGAAAGCAAGAATGTGAATTATAGTTTAAATTCACTAGAATATGTAGTGTTTAAGGTTATATCCTTATAGTCAGCATCATAAAATTTTTTAGATAACTTTAGAGGTTAGGATAAGGTTGATAACATAACCTAGAATGATTTTATATTATGGTTAAGTTAAAATGATATAGCATATAAATATTACAATGTTGCTTCATCTAAAATATGTTTTTTTATAATGGTTTTCCATATAGGATACATGGAATATATAGTAGAGAAGAATCAAGGGAAAAGTGTCCTTTCAAATTCACATCATGAAATAGTTTGAATCAGATCTCATTAGTTTGTTTTAGTGAGACACATGATATAAATGGTGGAGGCATCTATGCTAGAGAGCAGCCAGATCTACCATAAATAAATATGATGATTATGGAGAATTTTATAAGAAAAAATCCTCCCAACTTACAGTGGAACCTCATATCAAGTAGTAGCTGAAGGATATATCAATGCACTAGAAAATATATTCGAAGTCATGGGATGTTTATAATTTCAATAGGAAACCCTTTATTTTTATCATTTTGAATGTGAGGATGATTGATGGTAGTATTTGGTTAATAATACTTTTGAAAGTGATTATCATGATTCCATGGAATGGACCACATTTAAGTGTATTTTCTGGAGAAATATTTCTATAAGGTTATTCAACTTAGGATAGAGAAACAAATATTATAATTTAAGGAAAATGATGAAGATTCAGTAGCTGTATATGAAGTGAATTTTAAAAGATTGTACAGGTATATACTAGATTTTATTTGGGCCATTAATTGAAAAATTAATTTATTTTACTCAGTATTGAAAATAATTTTATGAATTTACTTAGTCGTATGATAATTTAAACATTATGAGAAATTTGTTTTTTGTGTTGTGAAAGTTGAGATAGAGTTTACTGACACTTATATTACTTGATATTTAAAAATTAATAAATGGTTAAGGTGTAAATAAGTGGCGAAGAAACCAAATAAAAATTCTGGAGTTAAGCCCCCAAAATTTTTAATTGTGGTGAAAGACAATTCTGTAAATGTTTGACAGGATTTGGAAAGTGTTACCAGTGTGGTAAGATTATTCACATGGTTTATGACTGCAAATAAAAGAGTCATGAACAATCCATGAATGGGGTAACATATAACCATCCTATATTGGGATGCTTTAGTTGTAATGAGTTGGGAAATTATGCTAACATGTGTCTAAATTTAGTTACATATAATAGTAATCATCAAGATTGGAAATATAAAGGTATGTCAAAATCATTTTCTATTAGAACATCTGATGATGGGATATCAGATGAAGTGGTTATAGGTATGATAACTATTTATCCAAATTATTCTATTGCCCTATTTGACTCTAGATCTTCACATTCCTTTATTTATGAGAAATTATCAATTAAATTGGGAATATCACCTCATGAGAGTAACCATGATTTGTAGGAATATTCATATTATTATTAATGGGATGGTATTTCCTAAAAATCATGTTGGACTACCCGTGGTAGAGTTTGAAATTATTTTGAGTATGGATTTAATTTAAATTTATAATGATAATATATATTTCAAAGATAATAAAGTTAAGTTCATGATTTTATACCTTTAATAACCTACCAATAAGATGAGAAATTTATTCGATATGGCAGTGAAAGTTACATAGATCATGTTGTTGAAAAGAAATAAACTATTCAAATTAGTGATTTCCCATTAGTAAGTGAATATGTGGATATATTAATTATGATTTCATTGCTATTATTCCTAATTTTGAGGTTAAGCTTAATGTTGACTTAGTGCCTATTTCTAATCCTATTTCCACGAGGCTTTGTATTGATTATAGAGCCTTAAATAAAATCACTATTAAAAACATGTATCCTTTGCCTCATATAAATTATTTATTTGGTTATATCCAAGGAGAACAATACTTTTTAAATATTGATCTCAAGCTGGGGCACCATCAGTTGAAGGTTAAGGAGAAAGATATTATGAAGACTACATTTTGGAATAGCTATGGTCATTATTACTTTTTATTTATTCCCATTGGGTTTTCTAATGTACCAGTTGTATTTATAGATCTTATGAATAGATTTTTCCATGACCATTTAGAAAAGTTTGTGTTGTATTTATTGATGAAATATTGGTATATAAAAAAATTCAAGTGGATTATGAAAGTCACCTAATAATTTTTTTACAAACCTTAAAAGAAAAAATATATATAGAAAATTTAAAAAGTGTGAATTTTGGTTGAAAAAAATTTATTTCCTTGAATATATTGTTTTTAAATATGGAATAACTATTTAACCCACTAAAAAAAGTTTTTTAGGGATTCCCAATTCCTAAAAATTTCATAGAGACTCATAGTTTTATTGGTTTAGTGGGTTACTACTGGAAGTTTTTTGAAAAAAATTCTCGATTTTCTGCCCTACTAAAAAAGTTTACTTGAAAAGGAGTTAAATTCATTTGGATAAAAGAGTGTAATGATTATTTCTAGTAACTAAAATAATATATGTGAATGATATTGTTTTTTTCTCTTCCCTCAATAAGTGGTGAATTTTTCATCCATATTGATGCTTAATTGAAGGTATTTGGTTATGTTCTGATGTAGAATGATTAGTTAATTGCTTATGCTTCACATCAGATAAAAACTTGTGAGTTAAATTATCCTACACAAGATTTAGAAATATATGATGTGGTTTTTTCTTTAAAATTTTTAAGGCATAATTTATATGGAGTAAATTGTAAAATATATACTAATCACAAAAGTTTTAAGTATAAATTTACTTAGAAAGAGTTGAACATAAGGCCTAGAAGATGGCTGGAACTGATTAAGGAATATGACTGCATGATTCATTATCATCTAGGAAAAGAAATCAACATAGATGATGCTTTCAGTAAAAAATATCATGCTTTATTAAACATGTTATGTTTATAATATGTACATTTGGTTAATGATTTGATAAATATTTTCCTAGGAGTTATGGATGCTTGAACTTCCTCTGTTTTGTTTCAGGTGTCAGTACAATCATCTCTATCAGAAACAATTAAACAAGATTAGAAGGAAGATCATGTTTTATAGGTAAAGGTATAATTGGTTAAGAAGGGAATTTTTCCTGAATTTAATGTTGAAAAATAATGTGTTTTGATATTTGGAAATATATTATGCACGCCTTATGATTCCCGGTTGAAGAGATAATTTTTGAATGAAACTCATAGTTCCCTAGTTTTAGTTCATCTTAGAAACACTGAGATGTGTAGATACCTTCAAGAGTATATTTGGTGGGATGGAATGAAAAGAGATATTAATAACTTTTCTATGAAAGGTTGTAATTTAAAATAGGTTAAAGTATAATGATAATTACTTAAAGGGATTATTCAACCTTTTCTAGTTCCATTGTGGAAATGAGAAAATATATCCATGGATTTCATAGTGGGGTTGATAAATACTTCTCAAGGTAATAATGTGATTTGGGTAATTTTGAATGATTAGCTAAATCTATTCAGTTCATTCCAATTATAGATACAATGTATTTTTACCAACTTTATCAACTATATCTCAAGGAAATAATAAGGTTACATGAAGTTCCTCTCTCCACTATATTAGATCATGATCATAAATTCACATCTAATTTTTGTAAAGATCTTTAAAAGTATTTGGGTACTAAATTAAATTTCACTAAAACTTTTCATCCTCAATATGATAGATATTCTTTGAAAAATATTTAAACCTTAGAATACATGATTTGAACTTGTTTTATGGATTACCAGGGAAGTTTTGATAAAAATATTCCTTTATTTGAGTTTTATTATAATAACTATTTCCATTCTGGTATATATATGGAACCTTTTGAGGCATTATATAGAAACTGGTGTTGGAATAATACTTTTTTTTTATGAATTAGGAGAAAGAAATATTATGGGACTAAAGTTATTAGATAAAATATCCAAGAAGGTGAATGTGATTCAGTATTACATTAGGTAAGCTTAGAGTAGTCAAAAGATTTATATGGATAACTAGAGAAAGGATGTTTTTCTTTATAAGTAGATAATCATATTTTTCTTAAGGCATCTCCATGAAAAGTGTTATTAGTTTTGGTAGAAAGGATAATTTAACTCTTTGGTTCATTAGAACATATGAAATCTAGGAGAAATTTGGATTAGTTTCTTACCAAATGGCCTTTACTTTGATTTTATCCCAAGCACACAACATATTTCATGTTTCAATGTTAAGTAAATATGTTCTAGATCCATCTCATGTTTTGAACCCCAATGTAGTTCAGTTAGAATATAACATTTATTATGGGGAATAACAAATTCAAATTTTTGACCACATAGATATTGTTTTTCAGAATAAGATTATTCATCAAGTTAAGGTTTTATGGGAAAACCATATGGTTGATGAACACATATGAGAATCTGAAAATGCTATGAGAGAAAGATATTACCACTTGTTTAATAAATGAATAAAATTAAAAGGATGAAATTTCAAAGGGGGGGGGGGATTTAAAAAACCAGGTAATGATAGGATTAATTATTTTCATATTTGTTATTATTCATGAGATAGATATTTATATTCATTATAAATATATTAAGTACTTTTTAAATAAAAAAATAAATAGTTTTATTAAACTATTTTCTTATAAGAATTTATTTAAAAGTATAAATTTAAAATTATATAATTTTAATTTTTAAAAATTAATTTCATTTTTTAATTCATAATGTTAAAATTATCTATGGTAAATTTTTGATAATTTTCTAAAAAGATTGATTTTTCAATGAATAATGAAGAATACTGATTATTATTAAAAATTGTATTTTATTTTAAAGTATTTATAAAGTAAAATTATATTTTGGATTAGTTTTAAAATTTAATTAGTTAATTTAGATTTAAAAAAATCTTTTTATTGTTTTTAAATGAATTTTATACTTAAATTTAGCATAAAAACTTTTTATACTTAAAAGGGAATTTTTCTGAAAATTAATTTTCATTTCTTTTTTCCAGTTTAAATTTTAATTAAATTCTTCCACTTATATATTTTTAATTTTAAAAAAAGGATTATATATTTGGAATTAGGAAGTCTAAATTTGATAAATTACCCCCTTTTATTTTTGTTCAATTTGAATAGTAACCTTAGTAATTTTTGTTACCATGGTAAAGGGTAAATTGGGTAATTAATATTAAAAATAATATAATAAAGACTAATTAATGATCCTAACACTTGAATTAAATTTATTGGATGATTATAAATTATAAATAATCATTAAAAGATTTAATATATGGCCTTTTGTTACCATTTGGACATGATTTTGACCTTTATAATATTTAAGTGGTTATAAAGCCAAAAAATATCATACTCTTGCTTTTGATAACTATAATATTTTTAAAATAGGGATAAATAGAGGGTATGTTTGCATATAAATTTTAATTTTAAATATAAATTATTTTTTTCATGTTAATTTTTTTTAATTTTTAGTGAAAAACAATTTCCTGAAATACTTATGAAGCACAAACATAGTGCTTGTGCAAGCCATAAAAAATCAATAAAATGACTTTGAGAACTATAAAAAATATTATTTGAGTGATTTTTTGTATTTTAATATCTTATAGATAAAAATGAAATATTTTATAGGTTTTGATTCACTTTATTTAAATTCATTGTTTTATTGTAGTTATAAAGGTCAAATTAAATGAATAGTTCCAAAACGGATGTTAATGTTATTTTATAATAAATAACATTTCATTAAATGATATTAAATTCCAAAAAATATTATACTTGGAAAATTGATTGGTATAAGGTTAAAAATATCATCCATGGTCCACTTACAGGATGTTTTGTCTTTTATAGTAACTATATTAACCCCTTAAGTGTAAAAAACATTGATATCCCCATAATTGTGAAAAGTGTTAATAAAGGGTTTAAACAAAAAGACAAGGGTACAAATGTAATCCAAACATATATAAATTTTATTTTATGAGTGTTTTTCGACCCATAATCATCTTATATTTTAATATTAACAAATTTTAGCTATTTATACATCAAAATTAATTTATATTAATTTAATATTTTAAGAAATTTCAAGAGTTTCCCTCCCCTCTCTTTTAAAGGGAACCTCTTCTTCTCATTTATTCGCACTTAAAAAAACCTTTTATTTCAGACAATTACTACCCAAATAAATTAATTAAATCTCTATAAACATCCAATAGGCCTTATTTTGGGCATAATACTAACCTTATAGGTCTTAATGTGTAAAGAAAAGGAGGTTTTCAGAAGAAGCGATATAACTCTTAACCGAGCATTTTTGTTTAATTTATTCTTCTAACACCTTAAAATCTTATTAAAACATGATGAAATAAAAAAAATAATATATTACATATACTTATGTTTTTTTATGTTAATGTAACAACCTATATCCATATCCTCTTCCATCAAATGGGAAATCAAACCATCATTCATGTGTACATCGGACTACCACCTCGAGAATCGATGTAATTCATTTTCCATCACCCTCTCTCTTAGATGGTTAAAATTATGGAATTAATATATATATTTTATATTCATAAAATATTTATCATTATTAAAATATAATATGTCATTAAATTTATTACCTTTCCATTAACTGAAAAATGATAACGTCATTCGTGCATACGTGTGGGCTACCACCTTTACAAAGCAATGCAATTCATTTTTCATCACCACATCACATGGATTATACATATAAGAATATTTAATGAAATAATATGATATTTCTTATATTATAATAATTATATAACGATAAAATAATACTTACCTTATTTCTACAATTATCTTTGAAAAATTGAAACATTACACATGGTACGTAGGACCTACCGTCTACATGATTGTAACATATATCATTTTTCATTACCATATTTCGTGGTTAGTTTTAAATTTATAATTGATTAATAAAAATTATAATTATTTAATTATTATTATTCTTGAGATGATGGAATAATGACCTCTCTGACTATATTCAACCTACCAAAGTCATTTTGGACATATGAGCTGAATATCATAAAAAATTCTCATATAAACTTAAATGATTAAGTAATTATAAAAAACATATTAATAAGTGAAATAAAATGAATAATAAACTTGAAAACGTTTCTTAATAAATTAAATAATAAAAATTAATTTATTATTCATCAAGATAAGGAATGCATGTGATGAGTTGGGCTCAAATTAAGAGACACTTTACTTTAAAAACATCGTTTTAAATGTTTTTATGTTTTATTTTATAAATATTTCAATTTCATGTCCATGTCCATATAAATGTTTTATAAAAATTTATTATTTATACTAAAATGGTTTCTAAAGGTCATTTTTTTACCATTTTTTACTTATTTACAATTTTTTTAAAAGAAATAATATTTTAAGATTTTATATAAGGGAATTTATTTATAAGATCATCTTTTAATGTTTCTGTTTCAACGCTTTTTCTTCCATGTCCATATTTTTTAAAATCATTTTACGGATTTATTTATATAGACATAAAATAATTATAAAGGAAATTTTATATCACCTTTTTATTTCATTTAAATGTTTTCAAAAGGAATATTTTTATAGAATGTGTTGCATTTCTTTACAAAAGACAAAAGAAATGTTCTATTTTAACACATACAATGTTAATATTTTTTCTCACCATTGAAACCATTATTCGAAGTTTGGATTCCTTTAAAAGATTTTATATTTTATTCAAATAAAAAACCTTGTTCCCCTTTTTGGGGTATTTTTCTATTGAAATTGAGTTTTTAAAGGAAAATGATATTTTGATATCCAAAAGTATTTTTCATATGTGTTTAAAAGAGTTTTTAAAAAGTATTATAATGAAAAGGTGAAATTAAAAAATATTTTATTCATGAATTTTTACTTGATCATTATATTTGAGAAACAAGTGAGCTTGGTCTATCTTATATTCTGAGTTTATCCCTATTATAGCTCATGAAAAAAATAGGTGTTCAGATATATCTTATACAAAGGTTGAGCCCCATTATAAGTACTTAATGCATTGGTAATGTTACTTATCAAAAAAGTAAAATAGGGGGTTATCGATTAGGTTTATTATTATTAGTGTAAAAGGTTTTATTTGAAAAAAGGATATGTTTTTCATGTGTAAATTATTTATTTTAGATGCTCAAATAACAATGTGATAAAGGTAAGTATTTAATGGTTTTTAATGTTTTTCATTGGACTAATTAGTTTATTATTTTTATGTCATTTACTAATATTTTTGTGTGTTCATACCATGTTCTAAAACATCTTTCATAGGTTTTTAAGGATGAGTAGGGACAAGGATCAGTTCAAGGTTAAAATTGTGAATATGTGTCATGAAAAGAAAACATATTTTTAAAAGTTTGTTTGTGTGAAAAAATGGATACGAATGGTAGTGTCCACTTTGTAATATATGGGTTTATTAAGTAATATTTATGAAATAACTCTCTAAAAATATAAATATAAAAGATTTTTAAGAATTTAATAATGTTAGTTATAGTTTAAAGTCACTAGAATATGTAATTTTTAAGGATGGGTCCTTATATTATGGGTTTTCAACCTGAAAAGTTTTTGTGTCTCTTTTGATTGGAAGTTATAGATCTTGAAAATTGGACTATAGAGGGATATAATTTAAGGTCATAAAAATTTTACCAAAGGGGGAGATAACTTATTTAGAAAATTCAAGATAAATGATTACGTGAATGAAGGGCCCGTTGCTAACATATACCGAATCGTAGAGAGTTCCACATATTTTTAAGGTCATGATTCTTAAACTGAGTTTGTGACTGGGCCTAGGATAAAAGATCCTAAAGTCACTAAGTATATTGATATGATAGAAATCAAGAAACATATAGTTATTATATAGATAATTCCTTTATAGATCTATCTCATATGTAAGAATGAGGGGATTTTTATATTTTATCCTGGTATGGGATCAAAACTCAGAGAAGAACATTATATTGTAACTAGGATAGTAAGTTTGGATTACCTTAGGAATAGAGGAATCTTTCCCTATCACAGATCAGATATGAACCATATTATGATATCATTTACATGGATATAGCTTTCATAATGGGAAGAAGTGTAGTTTAAGGTCATTAATAGGGGACCACATGTCATTTAGTTTTAATTAGTGTGACAAGAAATTCATGTCGTGTTGTTTAAGTTCATACAAAAAGGACCATCAGGGGATAAAGTATAAGTTCATATAGATTTTACCAAAGTGTCACATTATTTATGATCATACAAATTAGATCCTCCTTAATAGCCTCTATAATTCATGAGGGAATGAAACATAGAGATATTACTAATCTGTTTGAACATGGAAATACAGATGAGGTAAAAAATATACTCAAATATATATATCATAGATTATGGGATGATGAATGGTGGGAGTAGTTTGATAATTAGTAATGGTGGGAATAAGTTCCACACTTCAAGGGAAATAACTCATGGTATTAATGTGGAATTTTCCTTTAGGACTAACATATTACATATGGTTTACTTCACAGCTTCAAATAAGATTATTTTTTTCACAAAAAAATCAATACGGGGTCCTTTTAGATCAATAAATCCATGTTACCAATATTTTTATGAATGGATAAACCGATGGGAGTATCTCAAATCAAGGTTATAACATAAAAATGGATCATACATGAGAAGTATAAAGCAGGTTGAGTGGAAGAGGAGGGGGTGACCAAAATGGGTTTTTGAATACTATATAGATACAACATTAAGTTCAAAGTAGGTTATTTGGGTAAAAGGAATAAACCTTGAGTAATGAGGAGGGTAAAATAAACTTTATAAGATAAAGGGAGAGGAATCAATATATAATGAGGTATTTTGGTCACTTATTATTATAATATTCGACTGAAAACTCTGAGTTGTTTATGGTATTATGGGATGTACCATGCCCCACATAGTTTAAAGTCATGTGGTAAGGACCTTGTGTTATAAAGTTCAAGGTATAATGACTAGAACATCATGTTGTGATGTTTAATTTCATGTAATAAGAAAATAGGGGTTTTCAAATTAATAGTCATGAAATAATAACTTTGGTCTCCTTTATTTTGGGTATGATGTGTCTCGATCATGCAAATTGTATTGATAAAAAAACCATTAAGCACATGTGATTCATGTTTGGGTTTATAAACAAGGTGAAATTTGAATACATCTTATATCTTGTAAGAGAACATAACAAGGAGTCATTAACCATGTAGTTTATCATTATATAGTTAGTATTAAATGAGGCATAGTTTAAAGTTATACTGTAATGACTTTTGATTGGTTTTTCATGGATTTGATTCACACATGAAATATAAGAATATCATCTTAGTTCTAAGTAAAGAAATCACCTGATGTGAATTAATGAAGGGTCAAACACCAAGATATGATGGGAGATTTTCAATTTTATGGTTGGAACTAGCTTGGGAATTCTAGGCATCACTATGTATCATATAAGTATATGAATCAATACACACATAGTTTTGATGAAAAGGTCCCCACATAGATCTAGCTTATATGAGGGGAGAGGGAATTTTATTATTTGATAAAAATTGAATTAAGGAGAGGGATTCATGGTTTTGAAAACCCTAAATATAGTACCTTAGAGAAAATGGTTATTTTTTTATATTGGTACAAAATAAATAGATCACACTTTAGAGGATCCAATAATTTATTAGTCTCAAGAAAAAAGATTTATAAATGGGTTTTACATTACATAGATGCTAAAAATACATCATATGAATACAGAAAACATTATTATCTCCTTTAAATCCATTTTTAATATATATTACTCTTATTGGTTTCCTAAGAAAATGGGAAAAAATATAAGGGCTGATATTATATGCTCAGTAAGGTGTAACTTACAATATAATATTTCATGAATATAAAATAATAAATATAGAATGAATACATAATAGGAATAATTTTATAATTGAATAAAACCTTGGGAATATCATATCCATGGATATAGTAAATAAATGCATGGATAACAATAACTGATTATTTTGTGATGGGAATACATAATGTCAGACATATTAAACACACTGTCAATGACTTATTCCAAGACATCTTATATAAAAAGTAAATATGCTCTCTTTAACCTATCTTATTTTTCTCTTAAAACCAAAAAGTGAATTTTGCAGCCATATAGTTTTGTGTCCCACCCATCAACTGAAAAGACCAATGCATTCCATCACATAATAATTTATTCCATGGAAAAATTTGTAATAAATGAACAATATAAATACATAGAATAATTTATCAATGAGGAATATCTTACAAGATTTTACCATATAAAAATGGATTATATGGTATGAAAATATTTTCCTTAATTAATTAATTAATATATCTAGGATAAATACGCATAGAAAAACTAGGGATTTAGAATTTTCAAATAAATACCTTTAACAAGTGAATAATATGATGTTGAGTCAATAAGGTTTCCTTACGAATTTTTCATTCCTCTATGTTTTGAAAATCGCAAACAAATTTTATTTAGGAAAATTAACTTTCTCTAAGAATTATTTTATTAAAGAAAATTTGCGTTCTTTAAGAAAAGTTTTATCCTTACCTTGGTTTTCAATGACTTATTCAATGTCTTATCAAACCATGTCTATTTTTTTCCTAATACAAAAATTTATATCCCTATCTAAAAACCTTTTAATCTTACAATTCCTTTGATACTGAGTCTTTTTATTTTAAGACTCCAAATTCTATGAAATTCAGACTCTGAATTCTCTGAAATTCAGACTCCAAATTCTCTAAAATTTACACTCCAAATTCTATGAAATTTAGACTCTAAATTATCTATAATCCAGACTCCGAATTATCTAAAATTTAGACTCCAAATTCTCTGAAATTTAGACTTTGAATTCTCTGAAATTCAGACTCTGAATTCTATGAAATTTAGACTAAAAATTCTATTAAATTCAGAATCTGAATTCCTCATAATTCAGACTCAAAATTCTATAGAATTTAGACTCTGAATTCTTTGTAAAATAGAATCCAAATATGAATTTTTATAGATTCCATTTTTCATTACCTTAAGAATATAATTAAAAATTTTCCTTATCGTTATTTCATTTCCTTAAAGTATTTTTCCAAATTTATCAGATCCTTTTTTACTTAAGTTTCTAAAACTTAATATAGTTTTTCATACATGATAAAATTTACTTACACATGATTTTGTTTCAATAAAATGATGTCATAAAATCTATTTCTAACTAACCGTTGGTTGAGTGCCACCTATCCAGGTCCCTCTGATATTCAAGAAAAAATATGACCTTTAGAGGAGGATCTGACCGTTTAAGATTTTTTTTATAAATAGAAGATCATTTTAAGAGTTTAATATCGATCTATAGATTACATTTGATGATGCCTTGAAGTGATTTCTAGAGAGAGACTCTCGTGCCTTGTGCTATTTGTGAACATATTGTTTACCCATAAACAACTTTTTCAGCATACTTTGTGTGACTTTGATTGTTTCTATTTACAATCGAGGTCTTCTGGGGATATGAATATAGAGGTACCGACTACCTTAAAGTTTTAGGGCTTCTGGGGATAGGAAGACAGAGGTTCTAACTACCTTAAATTTTGAGGGCTTGTGGGGATAACAAGACAAATTCTAATATTCTTATCAAGGTATTACCCTAGTGTGGGTAAGAAAAACTTTCTTAAAAGTATAAATCAAGATACCTTTATCCATGGTTGTTGGCTATCCTTCTCTTTTGGTTAAAATATTTCCTTCTTTTTTACTTACTTTGTTTCAAGTTCTATTTCTACTGTATTTTGTTAAATAAAGAAAGTATAACTTTTTTATACTTTCTTATACTTGTTTAAATATGATAAAAAATATTCTATATGCTTTAAGGTAGACTATTTCCCTAAGATAAATCAGCTTTAGTTTTCTTAAGTTTAACTTAGTTTGGGTTTATTATAATTGGACTCAGGCCCTTCCAATTATTCCTTTGAGTTAAAACCAAAACACAAATAATGTGTGATAATACTAGTGACATTTATATAAGAAAAAACCCTTCACATCACTCTCGTGCAAAGCACATAGGTATCATGCATCACCTTATTAGGGATCACACACTTAAAAGAGATATCATTCTTCAATTTATCAGAATGCAAGATCAACTTGCTGACATTTTTACAAAATATTTACCCTCTAATAGATTTGAATATATTAAACAAAATTTAAGAATGATAATTGTAAGGAAATCCTACACATTAACTTTTTTTACCCTATCTTTTTACATTAAGAAACTCCTTTTAATAGGGAGAGTAAATTTGTGGTTTCTTTAAAAAAATTATTTTTTTTCCATTTATTTAATTTTTATTTCACAACCAAATTTTTATAAATAAAATTTTTCAGAACCTAAATTCCTAGAACTGTAATTTTCTAAATTCTCATAACTGGATTTTTTTTTAATTCTCATAACCAAAATTTTTGAATTCTCGAAACTTGAATTTTTAAATTTTTGGAACCTTAATTTTTAAACTCTCAGATTAAAAAAAAATCTAAGAAGAACTTTGTTCTTACTGAAATTTTTTTCTAAGAAATCCAGAAGTTATGTTTTCTTACTTAAATCTTCATAATTTTATTTCTTTAATTGTTGGTATTTCTATATTGTTTTAAGAAAAATCTATCAGATTCACTTTCTTTAAATCTGATTTTTCTTTAAAATCTCAAAAGATCAAAACCTACCAAATCCTTCTTTGTCATTCTTCTCAATTATCAAATTAGATCAAGCTTATGTCAACTATTGGATTGAATTGGAAATTTGAACCGTCACTAAGAAGCCTATATAAAGGCCCCCTTATCCGTGTTTCACATTGGTTTTTCAAGAGTTTTTGTGCTGAAGCATTTCCATCCTACAAATCACCCATTCAAATTTCTTAGTTTCCTTACATTCTGGGTGATGCTTGAAATTTCCTCTCAAAATGAGATGACCTCAAACAAGGAAATCAAATATTTGAAAATCTATAGAGAAATGTTGGTTTAACCAAATTTATTTCTAAATTATAATTCCATGATATCAAAAGTTATAAATAAGAATAGTTGGAAAATTATTTGTGTAGCCAAGACAAAAAATCAAGATCTAGTTTATCCTGATATTCTCATAGAATTTTATGATTCAATAAGTTTTTATAAAGAAGGAAGGAGGGGAAAAATTTCTTTCAAGAGATATGGAAAAAACTATTTTTTATTCTTCAATATGGATGAAAACATTCTTGGTATTCCTTATGAAGGTGAAGAAATATTTTTCTCTCAAAAGTTTCCAGATAAGGTAGGAAGTTTTGAGAAGGTAAAGGCAATTGAGTGTCTTAGAATCAAGGGAGTCATGTTTCCAAAGATCAATAATCTTACAACCAACTATTGTTTTTTATAATTGTGGATGTATGGAGTTCTTATTCCAAGAAAGTGAGACAAGGAATCTCTTAAGAAGAGTGATATATTTATGATGGACTTCTTGGTTTATATTAGAAAGGTAACATAATCAATTAAATCCTTTTGAAAATTAGTGATATAAAGAATAGAACCCTGAAGTCTTAGATAATCATGTATCCAGTGATCTTGTTGAAGATCATTGTTCTCTGTTTAAAATCATTTAAAATTACCTACAGTTTAAAACCCAAAACCTTCAAGATTATGTTGTTAAGTGATGACACTCTTAGGAGGATGAAAGTTGGTTTCAGTATCTAGTCATGATAGTTTTATGATCTTTCTAAAAGTGAGGTTCAAGCTTTAACCAAGAAAGGGGAAGTAGGAGAAAATTCTAATAAAATTCAAAAGAAGAGAAAAGAGAAAGAACCAGAATCAAAAGAAAAAACTCCCATTACAGAAACCCAGTCAGATCCACTCAAACTAAAAAAGAAAAATACTTTTTTTGATGAAGTGGTATCCAAATAGAGAGATCAGAAGAAGAATAAGAATAATGAAGGTGATGCTAGATTTGGTTTAGATACTACTGAGGAAAAGTCCTTGAAGATACAGGATGCTGAATAAATTGAAAGGAAAGAAAAAGATAAGAAGTTGAAAAAGAAAACTTCAGAAGCTGTGATTGTCCAAGACCTTCTTAAAGATACTGAGAAAGAATCTGAACATATTCAGGTAGTAGAGTCCTTACTTCAAGTGTCAGTTATAGTAGAAACACCAGTAAATAAATTTTCAATACCATAACCCATTGATAAAAAATAAGTATATCGATAAGATAATAAGTAGAAGAATAAGAAGAGGAAGAAGAAGAAAAAAGTGAATATGTGATTAAACAGGTGGAAGAATACACTGAGAAGGAAAGTACTTCAAACAAGTTATCGATAAGAACTTACCAGGTTGAATCAACCAAAATAATCTCTCAAGGGAAAGATGATGATTCATATTATGAGGTTAATAAAACTTCTAATAATGAGAGAAACAACCATGATTTCATTCATCCTCGTGATATTAAACAAGTGCTAAGAAAGAAGATAATGATAAAGATAAGATAATACACGTATTAGATATTGAACATGAATCTATAAAAGTTGGGAAGGAAATATCTAGAACTGATAAAGGAAAGAAAGTGGTTGATGATTTTCCCAATAAAGATGTGATTTTGAAAGCTAATAAAGATGTTAGTGAAACATCCAAGAGGAAAGCTAAATAGATTGAAAAATTTTCCTTGCCAACAAAGAAATTAGCTTCTAAATCTTTGTCTTTGATGGGTTATGATTTTTTTGTTCATTCTTTGAAGAAGTTAGTGGACACAATACCTTTATTTCTAGGTATCGATTCGATATGTTAATTTCTTCAGCATTCTTTCAATCAGATGTCAGATTCGATAAGCATGCTCATGGATAATTTTATCAAACTTGAAACAGAGTTCAAGACTTTTCATATTAGTTATGATGCTCATAAGATATCATGTAAGGAAATAACCAAATGGTCTAAGATAATGATTGATGATATGAAAATCATGGAAAACATCCATGATTCAGTAAAAGATGTTTTTGATAAATCAGATGACACAAAAAAAAACCTTAAAACAAGTTTTTCAGAGAAGCTAAATCTCAAGAAAGTTTCCCAGATTCAAGAAGATAAAGATCTAAATGTAAATATGAATTCAGTTTCTCTAAATTTAAAGCGAGAAAGTGAAATCAAGGAAGAGTTTAAAGAAAATTTCAAACAAAAAAGAATAGGTAGTAAAGTCCCAGGTAGAAATTCTAAAGTCTTAAGAAGAAAGAATTAAGTCTCTCAAAAAGAAGAATTAGGATCAGGTTCAGTTGCTCAAAATGTTTGAGGATGATCACAAAGAGCTGAAGAAATTAAATTATACCTTGAGAAAGATCATTTTGAAGGAAAATAAGGATAAATGATTTCCCTGAAAATGTGATATTTTGTTTTATTCTTTCCTTGTAACAAAATTTTCCCATCATAATGAAATTTTTATTCCATTATATTGTCCTATATATTTATAATCTTTCAGGTACAATTTTTTTCATTCCATCCATTCCTTTTTGAAAATCACAAAGGGGGAGAAAATAATGATCAAAAGAATATGAAGTAAAAAGAATAGAATGCCCTATGAAAGGGGGATAATGAGTAAGAGGGAGTCTACTTAAAAAGTATTTTATTAAGAAAGAAAAAGTAACTTATCGAAGAAAGACCAAAATATGATCCTTAGAGATTTAAAAACCTAAGGGGGAGTTAGTTTTATTCATCATAAGTCATAAGTAAAGGGAGATAAGTATTTATTTTAATGTTTAAAAAGAAAAAATACTTATTCCTTATATTCTTTATCAAATGGTTTTTTGTGCTTCCCAAAAAGGGGGATATTGGTGAGTCAATAAGGTTTCCTTAAGACTTTTATATTCCTATATGTTTTGAAAATCAAAAACACATTTTCTTAAGAAAAATTATATTTCTATAAGAATTATTTTCTTAATGAAAATTGTCTTTCTTTAAGAAAATTTTTATCCTTACCTTGGTTTTCAATGACTTATTTAATGTCTTCCCAAACCAAGTCTAATTTTTTTCCTAAGAAAAAAATTCAGATCCTTATCTAAAAACCTCATAATCTTATAGTTCCTTTGATAATAAGTCTTTTTGTTTTTAGACTTCGAATTCTCTGAAATTCAGACTCTAAATTATCTAAAACTCAGACTCTAAATTCTCTAAAATTTAGAATCTAAATTCTCTAAAATTCAAACTTTTAATTCCCTGAAATTTGGATTCCGAATTCTCTAAAATTCAGACTCTGAATTCTCTTAAATTCAAACTCCAAATTACTTATAATTCACACTCTAAATTCCTCATTATTTGGACTCTTAATTTCTCATAATTCAGACTCCAAATTATTTAGAATTCCGACTCTAAATTCTTTGTAAAACCGAATTTGAATATCAATTTTTCTAGATTTAATTTTTTACTTCCTTGAGAATCTGATTAAAAATTTTTCTTTTAGTTATTTCATTTTCTTAATGTATTGTTCCAAATTCATCAGATCCTATTTTACTTATGTTTCTTAAACTTAATAATGTTTTTATTAAATGATACAATTTCCTTACACATTATTTTGTTTCAATGAAATGATGTCGTACAACCTGTTTTTAACTAACTGTTGGCTGAGTGACACAAGTCTAGGTCCCTCCATGATTCAATGAAAAATATGACCGTTAGGGGAGGAGATGATCATTGAATATTTTGTCTATAAATAGGAGCTCATTTGAACAAGATCAATATCGATCTAGATATTACATGTGGTGATGTTTTGAAGTGATTTAGAGAGAGAGCTACTCTCATGACTTGTGTGATTTGTGAACATCTTGTTAAGCTCTGATCAACTTTTTCAGCTTTCTTTTTGTGACTCCGATTGTTACATTATACAATCGAGGGCTTCTGGGGATAGGAAGAAAGAGGTGTTGACTACCTTAAACTTCAAAGTATCTTGAGGATAGGAAGACATAGGTTCCAACTACCTTAAAGTTTAGGGGATTGAGGGGATAATAGGATAGATTCCGATATTTTTATCGAGGGCTTAAATTGGTGTGGGTAAGACATAATTTATCAAAAGTATAAATCAAGAGACCTTTATCCAATGTTTTTGGATACCATTCTATTTATGTTAACACATTTCCTTCTTGTTTACTTACTTTGTTTCAAGTTCTATTTCTATTGTATTTTGTTAAATAAAGAAACTATAACTTTCTTATACTTTATTTTACTTGTTTAACTTTGATAAATAAGATTCTATATGATTTAAGGTAGAATCTTTCCCTAAGATTAACATGATTAAGTTTCATTAAGTTTAACTTGTATAATTTTGGGTTTATTATAATTGGACCCAGGACCTTCCAATTATTCCTTCGAGTTAAAACCAAAGAGGGTTTATGAATTTACCTTCTTTATATTTGTTAAACATAAGTTTACTTAAGGTTAAAATCAAGAGTTTTTAAACTTAAAATTCACCCCATCTTGTAATTGAGAATCTACATATATATTTAGAGCCTACGTATGAGATTGTAGTCAGTTGGTGTTCACAAAGACTAAGATGATTAAGTTATCTAGGTATCTAGATACATGTATTTTCAATGGCAAGATACCAATAAAATGATATGTAATTACTTTATAATGGTTTTATAAGAGTGTGTAAATAATCTAAAGAATATTTTTGGAATTGTCAAACTGGGTATGTAGTAAGGAGTCATTCTCTATGCACCAAAATAATGACTAGGATATACCCAGCCAACAATTTATGGGGTCATTAACCCTAGATGCTTCTATTAAAAACCATATACACTTTTTTATATCTATATAGTGATTTATTTTTATAGAAAACCATATATACTTTACTTCACGAAAATTTTATGTTGGTTTTATGGGTACTATATAGTTTGATCCTTATAATAGCTTATGGAGGTGTTATAATGATAGGGAATGATGATATATAATTGATAATATAATAATGAATTTATAATAATGGATCTTAATAACATTCCTTATTGAAATTAAAAGGGATTGAAAGAAATTTCAAAAATTAAGGAAGTGGAAATATTAAGAACCCTTACTTAGGCATAGTAAAAACTTAGAAAAAGGCTGTAATGATAGGGAGTTATAAACATCTCATTAAAAATATTTATAATAGATGATAATAAATGAAATTAAAAGAATTTTTATATATGAAAATGATATTTAAAAGGAAATATTAGAAAGGAATTTAAGTTTAAAATGAAATAGTAGGATTGAGAACCCTTACTATGAGATATAGATTCTTAAAGCTTTATAATAGTGATCACACCACAATTCACTGTTTCATTTTCACCCTTACACTATGGTGCTAAACTAGTTTTGTATTAAAAATTATAAAAATAATAACAAATCACACTTCTTTTTTGATTCAATTATTTTGTATTTATTACTTTTAAAAGGTCAATGTTACTTTTTTTGATAATTAAATTGTAGGTGAAGGTTATTTTGAGGGCGCATGATGTTGTCCAAGAAAAATGGGCCAAGCTGCACAGGATCCAAGAATACCAGTTTACTAAAACAAAAAATTCTAATAAACCTTGCATCCAAATGGGATGAAAAATTTTTAATGGTCCAAAATTAATTGGTTTAAATTTCATTTTAAGGAACCCCAGCCCCATTCATCCATCTGGTGGCCCAACCAACCTGATCTATCCAACACACTGAATCTTCACAAAGTCAAAAGTGTTGTGCTATGATCTGTCCATATCTCGATATGTAGGTGTCCAAATGAAGCCAAAATTTTGGTGGAGATATTAAGGAGGTGGGGATACAACTTTTTAATTTTCTCCAAAGAGAGATAAGGCTTTATGGAGGTCTAAAACCATGTGAAAAGTGGTTTTAAGAAATATGTGTGCTCAAAACCACCTTCCAATTTTCCTATAAAATGGCACTTGGGCGCCCCATTTGTAAGTTCGAAAAGAGGAAAATATCTCATATTTTGAAGACCCAAAGGAGTCCTATCCTCATCCAAGAAGTTTTAGAGGGCCCTATATTCATAGGGGGATAAAGGATGAAGGTGAAGTTCCACCCGAGCCTCCTCCTCTTGATGGCGAGATAAACGGTGGATGATCATTTCAAGGGAGATACACAAAATTGGGAGGGAGTTACAATGATTGTTCTTCTACTAGTTTTCGATAATTTTTGTGATAAATATTTCACTTATGTTTTACTTTGACGCTCTTCTCCTCTGGATACATTTCTTTTGTTAAAATTAAGTGAAACACTTTTTATGTCAACACCGATTGGGTTGAGATTTCATGTGGGAATCTTGTATTGTTCCGACTAGAAAAGACAAGAATCCTATTTATCTCACACGTAAATAAGGTTTTAGTATGATTTGGTATCCTTTATTTTCTATGTTTGATACCCAAACATTGACAACATGATTTTTGTGTCAAGGGGTGATTCTTTGAGTATCGTTTTAAGAGGCAAGAGTAAGGTCGAGATTTTGACAACCCTCAACCAAAGGGTTCCATTAAACTTTAGAATAATGAACTCACCAAGATGTGTAGTGAACATGAAATTATCCCCTTATCTCATAATTCTAAAACACCACCTTTATTTATCAACTATTAAACTCTTTAAATCAATTCATTTTCTTAAAATTGTTTTCAAAACCACTCCATCTTTTGTTGCTTTTTATTAAAAATTCACACTAAAAACCACCAACTCTCCTTGAGATATGACCTAGGTCCTACTCTATACTATAAATAAACCTTAAAATAATAATCAATTTAATGTTTCACAACAATGTAGTCAAATTTTTGAGATATTTCCAGGGAGCGCTTTGGTTTTTAGTGTGTGTTTTTGATAAGATTTTTTATAAATTTTATGAATATTTATTTGTTTTATCTTATACCTTTAACTATATTTTTCTGTTCTGTTTTCTTTATTTTATTGGTTTTTTTCATGAAACTTTATACTCTGAGAGAATTACCACCGTTAAAATCCAAACAAAAAAGGATACTAAATCAGAGACACTAATATGCACAAGACTACCCTTTGAAGGAGGACACGCCACCACTTGAGAATTTTCTAAACCCCTCTTTTTATGGAACCAAATTAGAATCTAAAATTAACGTATATAACATGAATAAAAACAATCAATCACTAAAATAACTAACCTTGCCTGATGTTTATATCCAACCCACTTACATTCAAATATAAGGCGAGGCACCTAATTTTGAACTAAAATCCAGTTTAATTAACTTATTTCCAAGATTTCATGGAATCACTGGAGAAGATCCACATAACCACTTAAAAGAATTTTATACTGTGTGCTATACATTAAAACATGTAAATATTGATGAAGAACAAGTAAAGATAAGGGAATTCCATTTTTCATTAGAATACACTACAAAATACTAGCTTTAGTGTTTTAATTCACCAATTAGAGGGTGGGAGGACATGAAAAGTCTTTTTGTTGAAAAATATTTCCTAGCCTCTCAAACTGAAACTATAAAGAAAGAAATATGTGGCATAAGGCAATCACAAGTGGAAACATTACATGAATATTGGTAACACTTTAAAAGGTTATGTTCAAGATGTTCACACCACCAAATAAGTGATCAACTTTTAATTGATTATTTTTATGAATTTTTAATTCCAATTGATCATAACACGATTGATGTTGTAGTAGGTGGTGCACTAGTGGATAAAACCCCAATCGTTGCAAGGACCCTAATTGATAACATGGTGAAAAAACACTCAACAATTTGGTTCAAGGTTATGTGTACCCATTCAAGGTGTCTATGAGGTGAAAATTACTAAATTCGAGAATAAGGTGGACATGAATTTCTAAGAGGTAAGTAACCTTCTTTGAAAAATTGATCTTTCCCAAGGGAAATCCCAATCTCCTCCTCCCATCCATTGTGGAATATGTTCTTCTAACACACATTATTCTGACCAATTCCCCCAACCAAGAGAAACTTTTGAGATTTTTGAGGAAATATATCTAAGCCTCCCCTATAACCAACCCTTTAGGAAAGAACCTTACTATAAATCTAACCCTGGGTGGAAAGAAAACCAAGAATAGAGGTAAGGGGTTATTCAAACCAACCTCAACAACAATGAAACCAACCGAGGTCGAGTAGACACCCACCACTATAACCCAGAAATACGCAACCACTTGAAAGGCCTCTCCAACATTCCCCTTCAAAAGTAGAGCCTAGCCTTGAAGACATGATGAAACAAATGTCAGCCAAAAATCTTCAATTCCAACAAACTAGCCAAGACCTAAAAACCCAATTAGGCCAACTAGCTACCTCTGTAGGGGAAATCCAAAGTCATGGGTTAGGTAAACTACCCTTTCAATTAGAAGTTAACCCTAGGGATAAGTAAAATGTTAGTTCCATCACCCTTGGGAGTAGAAAAAAAATAAAAAGCAAAATGAATCCTCCATTAGATTCATCCCCTCTTGATTAAAACGCCATCCCAACTATTGAAATTAGTCTAAATGTTGAAAAACCATGTCATGAGAGAATCCATTACAAAGTAAAGAGTGTGTCTATTGATGATTCACCTAGCCCAACCATTCCTCTTCCATTCCATCAAATGTAAAACCAACCAAGAAAAAAAATAAAACTGAACTTGACAAGGAAATATTGGAAACATTCAAAAAAGTACAGGTTAACATTCCTTTGATTGATGATGTGAAGTAAATTCCAAGATACTCTAAGTTTATAAAGGATATGTGTACACACTGATGACAACTTCAAGGTGATGTGAAGGAGATATAGGGGAGGAACATATCAATATTAATATATCCATCACTTTCCACCAAATGAAATGATTCAGGAACACTCTCAATTCCATGCATCATAGGGGAGTATTCATTTTCTGATGATATTACTTATTTAGGTGCTTCTATAAATGTGATTCATCACTCTATTAATCTTCATTGTAGTCCTGGGAATTGAATCCCACAGGAATTGTTGTTCAACTAGAAAATTGGAGTGCAACACACCCCTCTAGTGTGTTAGAGCATGTTCTTGTGAGGGTGAAAATTTTAATTTTCCCTACTGTTTTTTATATGCTAAAAATGGAAGATGATATGATGAATGGACATGCCCAAATTATATTCATAATAACCTTTTTGAAAACTACTAAAACATAATAAATGTCCACAATGGTACACTATCTATGGAGTTTGGGGGTGACATTTTCTACTTCAACATCCTTGATGCCATGAATCACCCCTCAGAAGAACATTCCTCTCTCTCTGTTAACTCTATAGATGTACTCCCTTCCCCTAAAAACATCTTTCTAAGTTTTCATCATTGATTGAAATACTAGGAAATGAATCATTATTTTATTGTTGTAGTGGTTTAGAAAAATTTCATGCATGCTTATTAATTGATGATTTCTTGAACAATGAGGATCACATGACTATCTATGATATTGCTAAGCTTGTAAAAGATCATTCCACATCTGAGGAAGATACTCTTGAGTAGTTAAATGATATTAGTGACCTATCACTTTCACACACAATCCCATCAATCCAAAATTTCCTTAAAATGGAATTAAAACAACTGCATCAAGATTTAACATATTCATATTCTGAGAATGGAAACAAGATGACCGTCATCATTGCTAGTTAAATCCCTCCTGAGTATGAATTGTGACTACTTAAAATTTTGAGGGAGTATAAACAAGAACTGGGATGGACACTTGCAAAAATTCTTGGTATTATTCCATCAATTTGTAAACATCATATTTGGTTAAATGATGAGGATAAACTAGTGAGGCAGACACAACGCCGACTGAACCCAAACCTATTATATGTAGTTAAAAAGGAAGTAACAAAATTATTAGCTGCTGGAATAATTTACCCCATCTCTGAAAACCAATGGGACAATCCCATTCAAGTAGTTCCTAAAAAAACTGGTCTTATAGTAATCAAAAATTAAAATAATTAATTGGTTCCAACTCATGTACATAATAGTTGGTGTGTCTTCATAGACCATCGCCGACTAAACCAACACAATAGGAATGACCATTTACTATTTCCATTCATTGACCAAATTCTAGAGAGTCTAGCAGGGAAGTCCCATTATTATTTTCTTAATGGGTATTATTGATACTTTCAGATCCATATTGCCCCCAAGAATCAGGAAAAGACAACCTTCACTTGCCCCTTTGGAACATTTGCATATAGGAGGATTCCATTTGGTCTGTGCAATGCTCCATGTACTTTTCAGTGATACATGATTAGTGTTTTTTTGGATTACCTGGAGAATTGCATGGAAGTATTCAGGGATGATTTCATTGTTTATGGATCCTCTTTTGATGAATGTTTGATTAGTCTTAGTTCTATCCTACATTGATTTATTTAATAGAATATCATATTAAATTATGATAAATTCCATTTCATGGTGCGACAAGGTATAGTTTTGGGACATGTCATTTCTAGGGATGGTATCTAAGTAGATAAATCAAAAGTGGATGTCATTTATTCCTTACCATTCCAAAAAAATGTATGAGATGTGTGGTCATTCCTAGGTCATGCTAGATTTTAGCATCATTTCATTCGCTACTTTAGTAAAATTTCACTACCCCTATCCCGATTGCTCCAAAAGAAAAGGAATTTGTTTTTGATAAAGAGTGTGAGAAAGATTTTAATAAAAAAATAGAGTCTGACGTCACCCCCAGTAATCTAACCACCTCAGTGGGATTTACCACTTGAGCTCATGTGTGATGTCTCTAACTATGCAGTTGGGGCAGTTTTTTTACAAAGGGTTGATCAATCTCTATATGTCATTGCCTATGCCTCACGTACACTGGACCCTGCCCAAGAAAATTAAACCACAACAGAAAAATAATTTCTTTCCATTGTTTTTTCCTTGGATAAATTTAGGTCATACATTTTAGGGTCCAAAGTCATTGTGTTCTCAGACCATGTATCCCTCTAGTATCTCCTAAAGAAATTGAAATCCAAACCATGTCTCATTCACTGGATGCTCCTCCTTCAAGAATTCAATTTAAAAATTAGAGATAAAAAGGAGCATAGAATGTGGTGGATGACCATATTAGTAGGATCCATCCAACCTTGGAAATTAACTCATCCCCCTATATTTCCATAAATGATAGGTTTCCAGATGAGCAATTTTACCAAGTATAAGATGTTATTACTTGGTATGCTGAAATTGTAAATTATTTGGTAGCATCTTGAATTCCTACTGATTTAAAAAAAACCAAGCTATTTGTCTAAAACACGAGTCTCATTGGTACATTTGGGATGAACCCCACCTCTGGATACATGTAGTGATCAATTCATTAGTATTTGTGTTCTTTATAGTGAGTTTTAGTATGTCCTTAGATTCTTCCACACTATTTATTGTAGGGACCACTTTGATCCCCAACAGGCTGCTCACAAATTCCTTGATTCTAGTCTCTTTTGGCCAACAATTTTTTAGGATGCCCATGATTTTTGTAAATACTGTCCTCATTGTCAAAGAATGGGTAATTTCTCTAAAATAAATGAAATTCCATAACAACCACTGCTATTTCATGACATTTTTGATGTTTGGGGTATTGAATTTATGGGGATATTTCCCAAATCCTTTGGAAACTTTTACATTCTTCTTGAAGACTATTATGTGTCAAAATGGATAGAGGCACGAGCTACAAGGACTGATGATTCTAAGGTAATTGTAGAATTTTTAAGAATCCGAGTTTTCTCTAAGATTGGATTACCTAAGTTCATCATCAATGACCAGGGTTCTCATTTCTGCAACCGAACAATTCAATAACTTTTGTGTCGGTATGGGGTCGGTCATCGAGTGTCTACTGCATATCACCCATAAACCAATAGTCAAGATGAGGTGTCAAATAGAGAGGTAAAAAAAATTCTTGAAAAAATGGTTCAACCTAATAGAAAATATTGGAGTCTTAGACTTGATTATTCATTATGGTCTTATCGTACTTATTTTAAAACCCCAATTGGAATTTCACCTTATATGCTTGTTTTTGGAAACATTTGTCACCTCCCTATTGAGATTGAGCACCAAGCCTACAGGGCCATTAAAAAATGAAATTATAATCTTGTAGGTGTAGGTTCTCAAAGAAAGTTACAGATTCAGGAGATGAAGAAAATTAAAAGAGATGCATATGAGAACTCTAGGATTTATAAGGAGAGAACCAAGGATGACCACGACCATCTCATCCTTCATCGGCAATTCCAAATTGGAAAAAAGGTCCTTGTATAAAATTCAAGGTTGAAGTTGCATCTAGGTAAGCTTCGTTACCACTAGTTTGGACCATACACTTTTAATAATGTATCTCTATTTGGTGTTTTTTAGGTTCAAAATGAAGAAACTAAACAAACCTCACTGTCAATGGGTAACAGCTAAAGCACTTCCATGAAGCCCTTACAGAGTTCTCGATGGAGGAACTCAATGTTCAAGAAGAAACATACTAGTGATTCCCACTAGGTTTTATCCTCCCTTCCCACATTCTATTTTATTACAGTGAGAACACTACACACTCTAGGTGTAGGGGTATGGGTACATTATTAGGTTAGTTAGGAATTTTCATCATTTTTTTCTCACTTTTCTCGCTTTTTGAATAGTATTGTTACTTTCCCCACTATTTTCTCCCTCTATTTTATACTGTAATGTTAATTTTATCATGAAAAAGATGCCATCTTTAAAAGAATTCAAAATAATTTTTCATTCTTGAGTCGATTATGTGGAAAATTCCATTATTTTTGGTAAAATATTTTTCAAATGAATGTTGATATGGAATATTTTTCTAGAATTTATATTTTCACATCATTCTTAGGTGTTTAATGGATTTTTTAAACCCATGCCTCATTATGACTGACCAATATTTTAATCCCTTGCCTGAGATACATTCTAATCCCTTTATTTCATATTCTCCCTTTTTATCACTTTCTTGAGAGTCTCGGGTCATGTAGAGAAACTATAATTTTCCTTGATTCCGTTTGAATCCATAATATTCAAGTGTGATACATTCATGATAGAGGCCACCATTCATTGAAAATCCATTTGTACAATTAACCTCTATTTTTGACCACCTTGACATTTTACCCTTATTAAGCCTTAGAGACCATGAAATGTCTGTTAGGTAGCCACATTACAAGCTTATTTGTCCCTACCGACCCATCTCTTGTGTACATTTTTATTTTAAATTTAGAAAGTGTGGGGGAGAGGGTGTTTCCATGGGAATTATCAGAAATGAATCATTGTTATGGGTTGATAGAATTGGTGTCTACATTTTCCTTGGGTAGTGGGTTCACAAGACATATTGTATCATTATTTTAAAAAATTTCCCTCTTTATCTCCAATTAAAATTGTAAAAAAGAAAATAGTTATGTACATTAAAAAAATAGAAAAAAAACTAATGGAGAAAAGATGAATTTTATTCATTATTATTTATTGATCGACTATGACCCATACAAATACACAATGGGGATAGTGAGTTGGAAGTGATACAATTTGTGAAGGTATGAGTATGTACATTCATTGTGAACACTTTTTTAATTTTGAAATGTTTTGTAATTAATAGATTAAACAATCTTCTTCTACCTTAGATTTTTTATACATTAAATCCTACCAACCCTTGAACCTCAGAACAACCTGTTAGAAGTCCTCCTGAGTAACACCCTAGTTTATACTGGTAGAGAACTTAAAATCTTGGAAATCATATGGTAAGATCACATGAACTCTGGGAAAATCGAATAACACAACTTTCATATATTCCTTGAGTGAAGTGGGAAAATTTCTAAGTCAGGTAGGCTATGACATGTTTCATGGGTCAACAAATGAATTTGAACAAATTTGAATGTGAGAGAATAAAGATTATTGGAAAATTGATTTCATAAATGAGACATAATGAATTTAATTTTAGAAGAATCTTGTAAATTTTCTCACCTTTTATTTAGGAATGAGACTTATTTATGGTATAATACTTCACTTAGGAGTGCAAATGTTTAGGTGTGGGGGTGTGATCGCACAACAATTCACTGTTTCATTTTCACCCTTACAACATTGTGCTAAACTAGTTTTGTATTGAAACTTATAAAAATAACAACAAATTTTATGTCACGACCCATCCTCAGGACCCGTGTTGTGACTACCCCAAACCCAACTTCCATAGGCCAGGGGATGGCGACTAGAACCAAAGGCGTAAATCCCGATATAAGGGAAGGCATTGCCTTTATGTAAGAAATCAAACACCACATAGTAAGAAAACAGAAGTAAACACTAAGTAAACTGAGTACAATAGTAAGTGTTGGAAAGTAAATGGGACAATATACAAACCCAACTGAAAGTAATGTACAACTGAAAAGAGAGTACAGCAGCAGAAAAGTAAAGCAGCAACACCGAGCCGTCCTCTGGAAATCCCACCTGAAGGGTGGGTACAGATAGTCTCCTCAACTCCTCGGCTCCATCGTCCACCCCGTGTACGTCTCATCCAGTGATCCACCTCCAGGTACCGTCCAGCTCCACAAGCTCCCACCTCAATAAGCACTGTCCGTCGTCTGAAACTAACACAACATAGTGTGAGCATATCCCGTGCAGGGGTGAGTATACACTACTCAGTAGGGACCCCGAGACCCCTGAAGGTCTCCCAGAATCCACGAAGGATAAACCGCAAAGGAATGATACAATCACGAAGTAACAACCAACTTTACTTATTTATATTCCCATACATATACCAAAGTCATCAATTCCAGTTCAGCTCCAATCATCTGAGCCCAAGTTCGATCTAGTCCACACAAGATATAAAAACAATCATATCGAAGATAATGATTGAAATTCAAGACTCAGCTCACACAGGTATACTTCTTCGTAAGACGATAGAGATGATCATATGTAGCCACTGATTCATCTAAGCTGTCGGAACCACACATGATATAAGACCAGCTAAGCTGTCAGACCCACAAAGGCTACAAGACCAGCTACTCTGCCGAACCCACGTAGGATACAAGTACAAAGTCAAATACTACCAGACCCACATAGGATACAAGAACAGTAGTACTTATGGACCCACACATGATACAAGAATAGTAGTCATCTCCATCAAACCCGTGGAGGATTTCAGTACGGTCGTCGTCGCTACCGAACCCACGGAGGATCCCAGTACAGTCGTCGTCATCGTCGCAGTCGCAGCCAGCTCTAGGGTTCCCGCACACAGCATGCTAGATTCCGGGAGGGTCCGCTCCAAAATCCAAGGGGGTCAATACATCAACTGACACAAAGTACGGTTTTGATTTATCACAAAGTTCTGTCTCGTCAATAGGAACTCAACGTGACAGATAGCTCGTCAATCGGACGCCCCGTCTGAGAGTTATTGGCTTTTTCATCCCAGGGGCCCGGTTGGTTTTTAAGTCAAAACCAACCCGACCATACTCTAACTACGTCCAAACCTCAAGAAGAGTAATAAAAAATAACCATCTCACTAAGAGGAATCCAACAAAGTCAACGGCACGTCAATCGGACGTCCGAAGCTCAAGTTATAAGCGTTTCCTCTCCGAGGGCCAGGTTGGTTTCGTGTTCGAACCAACCCGGTCGTACCCAAAGTTCTTTTAAACCTTGAGTGTAATATACCGAAACAACCATCTCGATCCAAGGATCACATATCAACTGAAGGCATGTCGATTGGAGGTCTGTAACCCATGTTATGGGCATTTGAATGGATCTGTCCGAAAATAGGGTCTTGGGCCCGGTTCGCCCAGACCCAATACCCACTGGGTCGGCCCGAACCAGGTCGACCCAACCCGGGTCTGGCCCGGTTGGGCGCGGCCCGACTCGGATGGCACGACCCGACCCCGCCGGTGCGGCCCGGCCCGGCGCAGGGGTCCAGCCCAGTGCAGGCGGCCTGACCCGGCACGGGCGGTTCGGCCCGACCCAACATGTTTGGCCCGGTTCGGGCGCCCACGTGCTGAGCGGATGCGGAAGGGGGGGGGGGGGGGGGAGACACCGCCCCCTTCGAACCGAACAGCGGACCTGCGGGGGGTCCGCTCTACTGCGCTGGCCGGTGGTACAAACCCACGGTTTTCCTGGATCCGGCCGGCCGTATCGGCCGAACAGTTGTGCCACGCGGGACCCGTTGGTCCCGCTCCCCTATAGCACTAGAGGTCGATGGTTTCGGCCACCGCCCTCTGCATAGCCACGGATTTCGGCCACAACCCTTGTCCAACCTGCACAGCACGATGGCGCCGTGCCCCTCCGCCGCGGCCCGCCCCGGTTGTGGCCCTCCATGGTTCTTCGGCGCGGCGCAACGGTGCTGCACCCCTCTTCCGCGGCCTGAATCCAGCCGCAGCTTCTTTAAGCCTCAACGGCACGGAGCGACGGCACCACGCTCCTTCACCGCGTTTTTCCTCAATCCCGCACGGTGCCGTTGCACAGCGTTGCCTTTGTTCCAAACCCCGATGGTGAACAACAACAAAGGGGAGGAGGATCAGCCGTATTTGTGCGGTCCAACCTCCGCTCGTTAATTTGATAACAAGCGGCTAAGAAAATTAACCATGAAAACCAAAATAAGTCACGAACATAAAAAAAATCCCCTACCTCGAAGAAGTTGTCGAACGATGATCGTCGTGGGAGAACGACGTCGCAGGGGTGGTTTTGATGATGGCGTTGGCGAGCGTCAAAGAATAGGATGACGTCTCACACCGGCTGCAGAGAAAGGAAAGATCAACACGCCGTCTCTCCTTGGTGCTCCGACGTTCTTCACGTTCTTCAACATGGAAGACAATGTTCTTCAAGACTAGAGCCCTCCTCTCCAAAAATCTCCACACAACGTTACAACAATAATAAAATAAGGCTTTGCCTTATTTTATTACTCATGAAAACCTTTTAAAAAAATTCAAATTGAATTCACCAAATTAATTAACTTGTGTTGTCAAATTAATTAGGCATTTAATTGGCATGCAATTAATGTGGAAGAGTGGATGAGTTACAAAATTAATTTCTAGAGGGGGGTTTAATGGGGTGTTAGGGAAATTGAAGGAGGTGGGGGATCATGTGGGCCCCACCCCAACTTCCTCACAACTTCATTTCCCATAACACTAAAACCATCAGTAGAGTAATAAAAATATAATTGTAAAACAACTATATTTTTATTCTTCACATTTTTAACAACTCCTCCCAAGAAAACACCCCTTTGGAAAATGTGTTCCTAAGAAATTACCGGCACTGCGGTTTCATCAGTGCCTTCAGATTTTGATTTCGAGCACTGGTTCAAAATTTAGGAAAACCCGCTCGTTCGTTCACTGAACGTACCCGAGCTAAACTTCAGAAATTGATTCCGAGCACACCGGGCCTCAGAATCAGGTGCCATCAGAAACTACATACTCGTAAAAATCCCAAAGAAATTAAGAAAAAATTTCCCTTGAAATTTACGGGTCTTTACATTACTCCCACCATAGGGATTTATGTCCCCATAAAGATACATCACAAACTAGGGGAACAAATGAGTGCATCTGAGCCTCCCGCTCTCAAGTGATCTCCTGGATATTCTCGTACTTCCACTTGATGCGTACTAGAGGAATCAAACGCCCATGTAGGACCCCCCTCATGTCGATCCTAAATCTCCACCAGGACCTCCGTAAATGTCGCCCCATCATCAAGGTCCAGCTCCCCATGGTCGATGATATGCATCGGGTCGTGCACGTATCTCCTCAACTGAGTTACGTGGAAGACGTCATGCACCCGGTGCAACTGAGGTGGTAGAGCCAGGCAATAAGCCACCTCGCCTTCCTGCTGAGAACCAGGAATGGTCCGATGAAGCGCAGAGATAACTTTTCGCCCCGACCAAATCTCCTTAATCCATGCCGAGGTGAGACCCGCAAGAAAACGTGGTCGCCATCCTCAAACTCTAGTGGTCTCTGCCTCCTGTCAGCATAAGACTTCTGTCAGCTCTGAGCTGTCCTCATCCACTCCTGGATGACCTGGACCTTCTCAATTGTGGCCTGGACTATCTCTGGTCACACAAGTGCTGACTCCCTAGGGTCTGTCCAGCATAGAGGTGATGTGCAAGGTCGGCCGTAAAATGCATCGTATGGTGCCATCCTGATGGTGGAGTGGTAGATATTGTTGTACACAAACTCCACCAAGGGTAGGTGATCCTCCCAACTGCAACCAAAGTCAAGGACACATGCACGGAGCATGTCGTCAAGAGTCTGAATGGTCCTCTCTATCAGACCATCCGTCTGAGGGTGAAAGGCGGTGCTCAGACGTAGCTATGTCCCGAATGCCTCCTTCAAACCCTTCCAAAGCTGGGAAGTAAAGCGAGCATCTCGATCTGAGATGATAGATGGTGGCACACCATGAATCTGTATGATCTCCAGAATGTAGAGGCGTCCTAAGCTCTCCACTGAGACCTGCTCTTTGATAGGTAAGAAGTGAGCCAACTTGGTGAGTTGGTATACAATCACCCAAATGGAGTCATGTACTCTGGAAGTACGTGGAAGACCAGTCACTAAATCCATAGATTTCCCATCCCACTTCCACTCCGGGACCTCCAAGGGATGTACCAAGCCTGCTGGTACCTGGTGCTCCGCCTTCTCTTGGTGGCAGGTGAGGCATTAAGAAACGAACTCTGCCACAACCTTCTTCATACCTGGCCACCAGTGTTATCATATGAGATCTGGGTACATCTTCGCCACTCCTGGATGTACCACTAAAGGGGAAGTGTGAAACTCTCTCAGCACCTCCTCCTGTAAAGCAGCTGGTACCATGGTACGTCGTCTGAAAAGGATGACATGCTCTCCTCCTACAGAAAAGCCATCAGGTGCCTGTCCTGTGGAAATCTGTGCACGCCGCGTCTCACAGTCAACGTCCCCACGCTGTGCCTCTCTGACCCGCTGAAGAAGTGGAGGTGTGACTGTGAGTGACTGAAGGAAGGCTGACCCATCTCTATCCATGAAGGATATCTGCAAAGAGGCAAGCTGCTCTATCGCCTCTCCAAGTAGCTGAATTCCTGTCCTCCTCCTGAGAGAATCGGCTACTACGTTCCACTTTCCAGGAGTATAGACTATCTCAAAGTCATAGGCCTAGAGGAACTCAATCCATCGTTGCTATATCAGGTTCAGGTCCTTCTGCGAGAATATATACCTAAGACACTGGTGGTCAGAATAGACTGTAAAGCGCTCGCCCATCAGATAGTGCCGCCACATCTTCAGAGCGAAGACTACTGCTGCTAACTCCAGTTCATGGGTAGCGTAGTTCTTCTCATGCTGCCTCAACTGTCATGATCTATAGGCGATCACTGCCCGCTCCTGCATCAAGACAAAACCGAGTTCGGTCCCTGATGCATCGCAGTAGACTACATACCCTACTCCCTCCTCCAGTAGCCTCAAGATGGGTGCGTTATTCAATCTCTGTCTTAGCTACAGGAAGCTCTTCTGACATATATTTGACTACAAAAAGGGTTTCCCCTTCTTCTTCAAAGATGAAAGCGGTGCCGCAACTCTAGAGAAGTCTGGCACAAATCTCCAGTAGTACCCAGCCAAACCTAGGAAACTCCTCACCTCCCTCATGATCCTAGGTGGCTCCCAAGATAGCACTTCCTCGATCTTCACAGGATCCACCACAACTCCCGCCTCAGAGATGACGTGCCCCAAGAAGTGGATCTCACGTATCCAGAACTAACACTTCGAGAGCTTACCATAAAGATGGTGCCCTCGGAGTGTGTCCAGTACAACCCGCAAGTGGTAGGCGTGCTATTCCTCTATGGTCGAGTATATCAATATGTCGTCGATGAAGACCATGACAAATCGATCAAGGTAAGGCTGAAAGATCCTATTCATGAGACTCATGATAACTACTGGAGAATTGGTTACACTGAAAGGAATAACCAAGAAATCATAGTGGCCATACCGACACCTGAAGACTGTCTTCTGTACATCCTTGTCTTGAACTCTGAGCTGATGATAGCCTAACCCGAGGTCTATCTTTGAGAACCACCGTGCTCCGTTGAGCTGATCAAAGAGGTCCTCAATCCTCAGTAGTAGATACTTGTTCCTCATGGTCACCTGGTTTAGGCATTGATAATCGACACACAGTCGCAAGCTCCCATCCGCCTTCTTGGCGAACAATATCGGGGAAGCCCACGGTGAAACACTAGGTCAAATGAATCCACTACCCTGAAAGTCCTCCAGCTGTACCCGTAGCTCTTGAAGCTCAGCAGAAGCCATCCGATATACTGGTGTGGATATCGGGGCTGTCTTGGGGTATAAGTCAATATAAAAGTCTACCTCTCTACGAGGAGGTAGTCCTAGAACGTCGTCAGGGAAAACGTCCGCAAACTGATCCACCACTATAGGAAAACTAGGACTCTGCACGTCAACTGCTCCTAGGATGAGGCTATGCAAATGACGAGTGATCGGCTGTCCTCTACTCTATGTGAGTCTATCCTACGCTACAAAGGCTCCCTTCTCGCCGGTGAAGGTGAACCTGCTCCCATCGGTGCAGACACACCGCACATTGCACCTAATATAGTCGATCTAAGCATGGACCGTAGATAACCAATCCATGCCCAAGATGACTTCATAAGGCCTAGACGCCGCTACAAGAAGATCCCAGCCAAAGCTCTCGCCTCCTAGAGTAAGCTCACACTGCCAGCACTAGTGTGTAATCGTCGAGTCTTCTCCCATAAGAGTCTCTAGTCGTAAGGATCAAGCCAACGGCTTCGTCGTAATCTCTGAGCTCCAAACAAGGGCATTGAAAATGAAAGAATGACTTGCTCCTGTGTCTATAAGAAATGTAGCAAGGGTGGAGTAGACACAGATAGTACCTCAAATCATCTCTGATGCACCGTGGTCATAGGCATCTACTTTCTGAAGCTGAGCCTACCTATATCCGCCAGCTCCCTGTGGTCGGGGTGGACCTCCTGGTGGTGGTGGTGGTAGAGCCTCAAAGCATCGCCCACCACCTGCTACTCGGCCAGATCATCTGCCTCGTCCGCATGCTCCCTGTGGACCACCACGGTCGAACCTCTGCCTCTGCCTGGGTGGTCCCTCAACCGTCAGCTGCTCCTCTGCACGGTGGGTCGGGCAGTCACGAGCCATGTGGCCCTGCCCGATGCATGCATAGCACTGTCTTCTCCTTGAAAGGATGGATCTACTGCATGCACCCCGCACCTCCGAGCCAGTATCCTAAGGTCATCTGCCTAATGGTCTGGTCCGCCTGGACCCCTGTGACATCCGTCGACTGCCAGTTACAGAAGACTCTACTACATGCCGCCCTGCGGTAGGTCTCGCTGCTGGTGTAGGCTCAACAAGAAAGATCTCTACGAGAAGGGTTCGCTCCAGTACTCCTGCTTGTGTCGAAATGCTAAGGGAGATCATCGATGCCCTAATCTCATGCCTCATTCCCTTCTTGAAGGTCCGGGCCCGGAAGAATGGGTACCGTACCATGTCCATGGAATAGCATGAGAGATCGGTAAATCTCGCCGAGTACTGGGCTACCGTCATGCTGCCCTGCCGCAGCTGTAGTAGCTCCTGAATGCGCACCACACAGAGGATGGCTGGGACGAACTCCGAGCGAAAGAGGCTCTCAAAGTCCGAACAAAGAAGATATGCCTCATCGTACACCTGGAGCATCAGGCTCCACCATCTGCCTACTGCTGCGTGCAGGAGACTCGCTGCAAGGATCACCATGAGGTCAGCTGGTGTCCCTACTAACTTGAAAACTCAAACAACAGCCTCCAACCAATCCTCGACTTCCTGAGGGTCTGTCTCCCCATGGAACCTGGGCGTTCTCGGACGCTGAAACTCGTGCGGTGCACTATGGTGACATGCACTCTCAGCGGCTAGGGCTGGTGGCCTCGGTGGCTCGGCGGGTAGAGGTACCGCCGGTGCCCCCGCTATTAAAGGGCCCTGCACCGAGGCCTCATCGCTCGATGGGCTGTCGTCTCGCACAAAGCTCGGAACCCTAGCTAGCTGCCATCGTGGGGCCATCCTAAAAAGAGACAGGTGCACCATGGTCAAAACAGTATACCTGGTGAGCTAACACAAAGTAATCACAAAGAAAACTTTTGAAACACACATGCAATCAATGTTTTTTTTGCATTAAGTTGGAAATTAGAAGTCAGGGTCCTGGTGTAGGGATACGTCGACCACTGCACCAACATTGGACTCCCTGGAATAATAACCACACTCAATACCCTTAACATTATTGCTTCACATAGAAGTAATATCAGAGTCCTGAGTTCTGCGGTAGAACCGAACTCCTTTGATACCAATTTGTCACAACCTGTCCTCGGGACTCGTGCTGTGACTACCCCAAGCCCGCCTTTCATAATCCAGGGGCTGGTGACTGGCACCAAAGGCGTAAATCCCAATATAAGGGAAGGAATTTCCTTTATGTAAGAAATCAAACACCACAGAGTAAGAAAGAAGAAGTAAACACTAAGTAAACTGAGTAAAATCGTAAGTGCTGGAAAGTAAATGGGCCAGTATACAAACCCAACTGAAAGTAAAGTAAAACTGAAAAGAGAGTACAGCAGCAGAAAAGTAAAGTAGCAACACCGAGCTGTCCTCTAGAAATCCTACCTAAAGGGTGCGTACAGATAGTCTCCTCAGCTCCTCGGCTCCAGCCGTCCACCCTGTGTACGTCTCGTCCAGTGATCCACCTCCAGGTACCATCCAGCTCCATGAACTCCCACCTCGATCAGCGCTATTCGTCGTCTGCATCCAACACAACATAGTGCGGGTATATCCCGTGCAGGGGTGAGTATATACTACTCAGTAGGGACCCTGAGACCCATGAAGGTCTCCCAACATCCACGAAGGATAAACCATAAAGGAATGATACAATCACGAAGTAACAACCAACTTTACTTAGGTATATGCCCATACATATACCTAAGTCATCAATTCCAGTTCGACTCCAATCATCTGAGCCCAAGTTCGATCTAGACCACACAAGATAATACAATCCAATCCACACAGGATATCACAACTCAATCTACACAGGATAGCAAAACAATCATATCAAAGATAATGATTGAAAGTCAAGAATCAGCTCACACAGGTATACTTCTTCGTAAGACGATAGAGATGATCAGATGTAGCCATAGATTCATCTAAGCTATCAGACCCACACAAGATACAAGACCAACTAAGCTGTCAGACCCACAAAGGATACAAGACCAGCTACTCTGCCGGACCCACGTAGGATACAAGTACAGAGTCAAATACTTCCAGACCCACATAGGATACAAGAATAGTAGTACTACCAGACCCACACAGGATACAAGAACAGTAGTCATCACCGTCAAACCCATGGAGGATTTCAGTACGGTTGTTGTCGCTGCCGAACCCACGGAGGATCCCAATACAGTCGTCGTCATCGTCGCAGTCGCAGCCAGCTCTAGGGTTCCCGCACACAACATGCTTGATTCTAAGAGGGTCCACTCCACGATCCAAGGGGTTTGATACATCAACTGACATGAAGTCCAGATTTGATGTATCCCAAAGTTCCGTTTCGTCAATAGGAACTCAACGTGATAGACGACGCGTCAATCGGACGCCCGGTCTGAGAGTTATTGGCTTTTTATCCGAGGGGCCCGGTTGGTTTTTAAGTCAAAACCAACCCAACCGTACTACAACTATGTCCAAACCTCGAGAAGAGTAATCCAAAATAACCATCTCACTAATAGGAATCCAACAAAGTCAACGACACGTCAATCGGATGTCCGGAGCTCAAGTTATAAGTGTTTCAGCTCCGAGGGCCTGGTTGGTTTTGTGTTCGAACAAACCCGGCCGTACCCAAAGTTCTCTAAAACCTTGAGTGTAATATACCTAAACGATCGTCTCGATCCAAGTATCACATTGCAACTAAAGGTGTGTCGATCTAAGGTTCGTAGCCCAATTTATGGGCGTTTGAACTGATCTGTCTGAAAACAGGTGGTTTGGGCCCGGTCCGACCCAGCCCAATACCCCCTGGGTCGACCCGACCCAGGACCGGCCTGATTGGGCACGGCCCAGCCTGGCTGGCGGGGCCCGGCCCAGCCGGTGCTGCCCGACCCAATGCGGGGATCCGGCCCAGCGCGGGCGGCTCGACCCGGCGCGGGCGGTCCGGCCCGACCCAACCGGTTCAGAGCGGTCAGGGTGCCCACGTGCTGAGCGGACGCAGAAGGGGGTGGGGAGCCACTGCCCCCTTCGAACTGAACGGTGGACCCGCGGGGGGTCCGCCCTGCTACACTGGTCGGGGGTACAAACCCCCGGTTTTCCTGGATCCGGCCGGTTGTGCCGTGCGGGAGCCATTGGTCCCGTCCCCCTGTAGCACCGGCGGTTGGCAGTTCTGGCCGCCGCCCTCTGCACCACCGCAAACTTAGGCCACGACCCTTGTCCGACATGCGTGGCACGATAGTGCCACACCCCTCCGCCACGGCCCAAATCTGGCCGCGTCTTCTTTCAGCCCCAATGGTGCAGTGCGATGGCGCCGCGCTCCTTCGCCGTGTTTTTCCTCGATCCCGCGTGGTGCCGTTGCACCGCGCTACCTTCATTCCAAACCCTGATGGTGAACAAAAACAAAGGGGAGGAGGATCGGCCGTGTTTGTGCGGTCTAACTTCCTCCCGTTGATTTGATAACAGGCGGCTAAGAAAATTAACCATGAAGCCAAAATAAGTCACGAACATAAAAAAATCCCCTACCTTGAAGAATTTTTCAAACGATGATCATCGCGGGAGAACAGTGTTGTGGGGGTGGTTTCGATGACGGCGTTGGTGAGCGTCAAAGAAGAGGATGACGTCTCACACTAGATGCAGAGAAAGGAAAGATCGACACGCCGTCTCTCCTTGGTGCTCCGGCGTTCTTCGCGTTCTTCAATGTGGAAGACGATGTTCTTCAAGACTAGAGCCTCAAATTAATTAGGTGTTTAATTGGAATGCAATTAATGTGGAAGAGTGGATGAGTTACAAAATTAATTTCTAGAGGGGGGTTTAATGGGGTGTTAGGGAAATTGAAGGAGGTGGGGGCTCGTGTGGGCCCCACCCCAACTTCCTCACAACTTCCTTTCCCATAACACTTAAACCGTTAGTAGAGTAATAAAAATATAATTGTAAAATGACTATATTTTTATTTTTCACATTTTTAACAACTCCTCCCGAGAAAACGCACATTCGGAAAAGGTGTTCCTAAGCAATTATCGGCACTGCGGTTTCATCGGTGCCTTCGGATTTTGATTCTGAGCCCCGGTTCAAAAGTTAGGAAAACCCTCTCGTTCATTCACTGAATGTACCCGAGCAAAACTTCAGAAATTGATTCCAGGCACACTGGGCCTCGGAATCAGGTGCCGTCAGAAACTGCGTACTCGTAAAAATCCCAAAGAAATTAAGAAAAAAATTCCCTTGAAATTTACGGGTCGTTACATTTTAATTCATGTTTGATTATATGATTTTGTTTTTATTACTTCTAAAAAGGTAAATTTTACTTGTTTTGATAATTACATTGTAGGTGGAGGTGATTTGGAGGGCCCATGATGTTGTCCAAGAAAAATGGGCCAAGGTTCACAGGATCCAAACACACCAGTTTACTAAACCAAATATTAATACTTAAATGTACTTCAAAATGGCCTGGAATTTTGATTCCTAGTCCAAAATTCCTTTCTGTACATTTCATATGAAGTAACCCAAGCCTCATTCATTCATCTGGTGGCCCAACCGACCTGATCTTTCCAGCACACTGAATCTGCATGAAGTCAAAAGTGGTGTGTTGTGATCTATCCATATCTCGAGCTGTAGGTGTCCAAATGTAGGACAAATTTTGGTGGAGATAGTTAGTAGGTAGGTATACAACTTTTTAATTTTTTCAAAAGCAATATAAGTCTGTCTGGAGGTCTAAAACCATATGAAAATTGGTTTTAAGAAATATGTGTGATCAAAACCACCTTCTAATTTTCCTATAAAATGGCATCTTGGGCTCCCCATTTGTAAGTTCAGACGAGAAGAAAAGAATTGATATTTTGGATACCCAAAGGAATCCTATACTAATAAAAGAAGTTTTGGGGGGCCCTATCTTCATAGGGGGATCAAGTACGAAGGCGAAGTTCCACCTAAGCCTCCTCCTCCTCTCAATGGTGAGCTAAACAAGGGACGATCATTTTGAGGGAGCTACACAAACTTGGGAGGTGTTCCAATGCTTGTTCCTATACTGGTTTTCTTTAATTTGTGTGATAAATATGTCACTTATATCTAACCTTGATGCGCTTCTCCTCTGAATACCTTTCATTTGTTATAATTAAGTGAAACACTTTTTATCTCAACATCGATTGGGTTGAGATTTCATGTGAGAATCTTGTATTGTTCTGATTAGACAAGACAAGAATCCTATTTATCTCAAAGATACATAAGATTTCAGTATTCTTTGGTAGCCTTTATTTTCTATGGTTTATATCCAAAACTTGACAACATGATTATTGCGTCAAGGGGTGGTTCTTTGAGAATTATTATAAGAGGAAAGTGGAAAGTTCCCATATCATAACTACAAAGAAGGCGCATGAACTTATGGAGAGTTGGTAGCCATGAGGATTCCCATATTAGAACAAAAAATTAGGTTCATATATTCATGGTTAGTGTGAGTCTACATAGGAGGTAGTCTCACTCACGTGGTAAGTGTATTGTAATTTTACCTTTTCCAAATTTCCTTCATGCCTAAATGAAGATAAACTTGAAATGGTCATAAATTTTGATTTGTAAGTCCATTTGGGCTTCATGACTAGTCAAATAAAATATTATGAAGAAAATTACACCCTAATTTATTAGTATATCCCTTGTAAGAACAATTTTTAAGGCTGAAAGGTGTCTGGAAAACCCTCAAAAATGAGTTTTTCATCTTCAAAACCCTTTTTGTCATCAAATGATGAAATCCATAACCTCCTCTCATAGGTATGTTTTCACTACCACATACATTAGGATTTTTTGAGTAATATTTATCCCTTAGTGTGTTATTAGTGTTTTATAACATGGAAATCTGATTTTATTATTCTTTTGGCATATAAAAATATTTCTCTCAAACTCAACTTGTGTTGTTTGAGTGATGATTGTGTCATAGATTCCATGGAAACGTGGATGACACAAATTTATCAATTATAATAGTACCTCTACCTAAAAATATACCAAAAATTACATAGGTTCATCATAGAATAGTATTGGTTGAATATTGGTTAATTATCTCTATAGGGATAGGTTGGGATGAAAGTATTTTTGGTTAATTTTTAATGTAGATAAGTGACATATGGAGGTAAAAATGTGTGTGGTATATGTGTAGAAAGTTTGAATTTAATCTAACCTAGAATTGATGACCAGATACTCACCTTCAATTGAGTGGAAAAAATTTATAGGGAAATTTTAATTCAATCAAACTCACCATAGTCTCCCTAATATTCACACCAATGACATGAGAAACCACCACTATTCCCCTATGAATTCCCTATGAAAATAATTTATCTGTAATGAAAATAGCTTGAATCATCTAAATAGTGTCCATATCATTCCTCCACATGACTAAAAAATAACTCTATGATCCCCAGGGGATGGATACTAGTGCTACAAGTCTCTAAGTAGATTTAGGGATAAATTTACCAACTAAATACAGATAACTATAAGATAGAAAAATATTCACTAAATGAAAAGTAATGTATATCATGTGGCCAAGATGTAAAACTCAAGTAGATTCTGAAATAATGAAATATGTCTCTGACACACAGGGTTATGTTTCCAATATAACCTATTGTCTCTAGCTCTAAATCCAAGTAGAACTCAACCCATACTTATATCCATCATGCACATTAAGAACATGTAGTCCAAATATCTACTAGTACTTGTAGGTACTAGCAAGATAGACTAAGGAGATATATTCCCCCTATAGTGAACATCCATGGTGTGAGTATAAAATACTCATTAGGAAATTTAAAAGATTATAACACATATGATATAAACTTAGGTGAATGCTTTAGTTAAATTTACTCATTTAAATAAGTTGAAAAAATCATATTAGGGACTATAATTTATAAAAAAATAAAAAAAGAGAAAATATGACATGATATACAATTGGTTCTAAAATAAAACCCCTATATCAGGATGATTCATACATTCCATACCTGCTCTAATCCTTGGATCAATATTTGTGACAAGTGGGAATATGAAATATTGTAGTTGTTCCCACTAAATGAGCACAAAGTAGTCCAGGTGGAATACCAATTATATATAAAGGATATGGGTTTTTGTAGACTTGATTCAGGGAAATATTTCATCCCATACCTTCAATAATGGTGGAAGAGGTATAAAAGAGTTATGGAACTATGAGAACATCTCATATCACCAACCTATCTATAAAACCAAGGTATACCTACACACATCTTATACAAATTCATATTAAACCTTTCTTACTTACCTTTTGACAAAAATATAAAAATTATATATAAGTTATTAAGAAAAAATATGCACTTATAAATATTTATTTCAAGTAAAAAATAAAATCTTGAACATAGTGAACAATAGTCATATAAGGCTAGGATATCATCAAAATTCCATACCCATAATAGGTAACAAGATATACATGCTTATAATCCAGTCACCATGGGTATTATATACCAAGAAAGGTATGAAATAATTCATAAAAAATGAATTATAACAAAACATACATGATGCATGATTCTATTTAAAGTGTCTCCAACATCTTCAATTCATTATACATAATAGTGAATTAATACAATAATAAATAATCTAATAGCGTATCATATGACAATGTCAGGACCAGAACTTCCCTGGGCTATGAACCTGATCATCTACCCCTGGGTCTCATCACTTATTAGACTAATGACTATACCCAAAGGCCAATACATGTTCTTTAAGTTTGTTTTTCCTCACTTACACACACCTTGGTAAAATTCCCAGGAGTTCACCCATCCTAATCATTACTCTAGGACAATCACTCTTAATTTTGGATTTCTAATCAAGTAGGATCCTAAAAAAAAGTGTGCCTTATTAACATTGGTAGTAACATTTATTATTACGATGTCTCAATTTCTAAGGGTGTTATAGTCACAAACCCTTTAAAGCACAATGCCTCTTTTGTGAACTCCACATCTCAAATCCAGGTAGTACCTATGTACTTCTGGTCGGGTATTAGACCTGATATTATTTTTTCATGACTCAGACTTTACCAAACCTTGAACCTAGTCATATAACCCCATGGTTCTCCTATAATACCTTGGTTTCCTTCCCAGAACACTGTAGACTATTTCCCGTCTTGGTCACTTATCACACTAATGAATATCTTCACATGCTAACACATGTTATTTTAATTTGTTTTATCCTTACTTAAACACACACTGATAAACTTCCCTAGTGGTCACCCATATTGATCACTACTCTAGGCCAAACACAATTAACTATGGATTTTTAATCAGGTATGATCTTGAAAAGAAAGGCTCATCTTGTTAACATGGGCTGTGACATTTGGTCTTATTAAGTATTACTTTTCAGGGGTGTTAGGCTACCCAAGATCTTGAGAATGAAAATTTTATTGCGTACGACCTCAGAATGTAATGAAAAGCTAACTCATTCTTAAATAATTACAACCAAGGATATTGTAACCATCCAAAAATTTCATAAAGAGAATAGGGTGTGATGAGACCTATTACTCCCTCTGGATTCTAGCAACAACTGGGGAAGAAATTCCAATCCTGTAATTTCTCATAAATTCCATGTAATTTTTTTAATTAATTATATGGAATTATTTTTAGACCATACACTATGACATCATGTGATTCCGGGACTGGAGATCCTAGAACAGAATTTTGAAATTTCTTTATGGTGCGTTCAGTAAATGTGGAGGTGGATTTTTCTAACTTTTGAACTGATGATCGAATCAAAAATCCGAGGGAACCATTGAACTCAGAAAGCCGTGATTCTCCAAGAAATAACTTAATTTTGGCCCGAAAGGACAGAAAATAAAAGTTATTTTTTTAGACCTTTAGAGAAAAATAATAAAATAATTTAAAATAATTATTTAATTTTTTTTATCATCATTGAGTGGTGGGAGACAACGCTACGGTGAAACGATAAGGTGGAGACAAGGTGAATTAATTGAGGGTCAATAATGGCTCGTTTGAAACTGCAACACTATTATCTTAATGAATCATTAAATGTGTTTCATTTAACGAGCAACATTAATGGGCACAATGTCACTGTGCTTTTTATTTATTTTAATATTCAAAGCTGTTATAGTTTAGGAATTAAAAAATTTAGGGAATCTTTGACGAACTTACATAAGAATCCTTCTCCAACAAAGAATGGAGAATGAAGTGATGAACATTGGAGGATTGGATCCAGAGGATGGAAAGTAGCAATGAACACCAACGACTGCGGATCGACGATGACACGAATCATATCCTTCGTCATCATCGATTTTAATGACTCTAGGTAGGGGTTGTACGTTCTTTTTAATTGAAAATTATTTCCTCGTTATTGAAACTTGAAATGAACATGGAGCAACCAACTAACATTTTTATACATGATCCGTTTATTTTTGTGGGAGGTTATAATACAAGGATTTGAATCAGGGTTTTACTTGTGCTGAATGGTTAATACTTTCCCCCATGCTTAAACTCTAATGCAGAGGGTGCGAGACGACACGAACAAGGCCCAGAACCTCCTCCATAGTTTCTTATTGTGAATTCTTCATGGATAATTTCTTAAGACAGAGAAAAAGTGAGTTTCAGGTCATCGCAGCAAAAGTGATGACCTAAAAATTTCATAGACACAAGTGGTTGGAGAAACAGACCACTGGGGTTACTCCAGTGGCCCGTAGATGGTACCGTTGGTGGCTAGCAGTGGCGGCCATGTGGGGAGGGTGGTAGTGATCCCGTCAGAAAGGAGGTGTGGTGCCTGTCGGCACCGTGTGGTGGAGCGGCTCACCAGGGCTGCTCAGGCAAGCTGGCGCAGGCGGTCCATCGACCGCGTGCAGGAGTCTGGCCGACCAGCCTGTCTGGACATGTAGCACCGCCATAGTAACTTGATCACCTAATATCAATCATGAGGCTAATAGGAGGTGGGACACGGATGTTTGCCGCATCCCGACTGGGCGAACTAGGTTGGCTAGCAGGCTGGACTTACCCAGTTGGATCGGACCCAGACCCGACCGTCCCCATTTCACTAAAACAATTTTAACTTGCAGACCGGGGATCCGATTGATGCACTGTATGTACTGAGAGGACCCTTGCAATGAGGTGGTCCTTTTGAGATACTTCACTTGATTTTTTCAGAAGTTGGAGTATGATAAGGTTGGATCGAACTCGAAACCAACCAAAACCTTTTTACTAAAAAGACTATAACTTACAAACCAGACGTCCGATCGATGCACCATCTATTGCATTGGAAACCTTACAGAAAGATGGATATTTGGGTTACATCTAAGTGAATCTTTGTGGAAGTTGAAATATGACTGATGGATTGAGTAGAAGAACCTTCAGAACTCATACATACAAAGTGAGGGAATCTAGTGGCTGGCTATCAAGTGAAGAGAGACCATATGTGGATCGACAAGAGAGAGACCCTCCTTGGATCGGCAAGAGACAGACCATATGTGGATCAGATATGGTGAGAAACTATGTGGATCAACAAGATAGATACCCTTTGTGGATCGGTAATGGTGCGACCCTCTATAGATCGGCAAGAGAGAGACCCTTTGTGGATCAACAATAGCATGACTCTCCGTGGATTGACATGAGAGAAAACCTCTGTAGATCAGCAGTAGATCGACCCATCGTGGACCAGCTATAGAGTGACCCATTGTGGATTAGTGACAGAGTGAACCTTTGTGGATCAGTAGTAGAGAAACACTTCTTGGATTAATAGTCGATCCTCTCAATAGAATAAGATGATCTAGCTTCAGACTAATTATATTTATTACTATTATTTAAGTTATATACCTGGTGTGAGCTGTATTTTACTTTGTGCTATGTTTTTGAGATCTTTCTTGGTGGTATTACCTCTCTGGTATTTCCTTTGTGGTTTTTTCCTTCATGGATTACTGGGATACCTTTAGGGGTCTCAGGGTCTCTACAAATTACTGTTATACTCACCCCTACATGGGATTCACCCGCACCTGTCGTGTCTTATGTAGACGATGGACAACTTTGACTGAGACTTTGGGGAGTCAGTACTAGATAGATCTTGGAGGTGGATCGATAGACATGGTGTGCTACAGTGACATCCAACAGAGAGTTTTACCTACCCTTCAGGTAGGATCCTTGGTGTACGACCTCTGGAGCTTTTAATTTTTTTGTTGTACTTTCCTTTCAGTTGGGCTTGTATTCTGCCCCCTTTAATATTAGTTTACACACTTTACTCTCAGTGGTGGTACTTTTTGGTAGTTTTATTACTTTTCTTTCCTTCATGTTTAGCTTTACACAGTTCTCCCTGTATGTGTGTGCACATGTTTAAAGGAAATTCCTTCCCTTTATGGGATATTCAAATCTGGTGCTAGTCACCAGCCTCTGTCCTATGGAAGGTGGGCTTGGGGTAGTCATGGAACGGGCCCCAGGGGGTGGGTTGTGAAGAAGTGGTATCAAAGGGCAGTCGTTTCTATCAGAATAACTAAGAGTCTGTAATTTTTCAATGGACCAATAGTGTTTAGTGTCTTGAGTTTGGATTTCAGTTCAGGGAGTCCAGTGTTGGTGTGGTGTAAAATGTATCAATACACCAGGACCCTGAGTTCTATTTTTCGACTCGGTATATGAAACCATTGGTTAAGTGTGTTTCATAAATGTTTTTATCTTGATATATTTTGAGTCAGCTTACCAGGTATAAATTTTTGACTGTGGCACATCTTTTTTCCTTCTAGGATTCCTCCATGAAGACAACCATCTAGGATTCCAGTGATATATCATGATTATGGACCACTGAGTGATGAGGAGTCAGTACAGGGACCACTTACAATGTTATCACCTACAAATGGTGTACCAACACCACCACCAATCATAGAGAAGCAGATGCTACTAGCCCCACCAGTGGAAAATGCCTGCCAACTGAGCATGTTGCATGAGTTCTAAAGATAGAGGCCTTAAAGGTTTCAAGGAGAGATAGATCCTTAGGAATTTGAGGACTGGATGGATGTTGTGACATGAGGTTTTTTCTTGGTAGAGACACCAACAGACCAGAGGGTGATCATAGACACTAGCCTTTTTTAGGGCACGATAGGGAGATGGTGGATCTAGACACTCCAGACACACGAGGAGGTGGCCCTTTCATGGTTGGACTTCTAAAACCTCTTCAAGGTGGAGTTCATACTAGAGACACTATGATCTATGTGTATTCAGGAGATACTACACCTTCAATAGGGATGTTTGACTACAACCTAGTACTCTAGGATGTTTACCAACCTCTTCTGATACTCCACCGACATAGACCATGACCATTTATTTAGGGTCCAGACCTTGGATCAGGGACTCCAATGGGAGATTAGGGAATCAATGATTTCACTCAACATCCTAGAATAGGCTGGAGTTCTAGAGAGAGCACTACTGGTGGAGAGTTTCTTTGCCGAGAAGGAACCGACAGTTAGAGTCACCACCGGGCGATAGGTAGCTGAGTCATCTATAATAGGAAGTAGGCAAATGATGGAGAGTCCCAAATAGGATATACCTTGTAGAGGATGAACCCTGGACATATGGTCAGAGGTGTGGAGATTACATGGAAGATGAGGTCAGTAGAGGAGCAGACAATTCTATTCGTGCAGCGGGCAAGGTCACATGGCTCGCGACTGCCCAACCCACTGTACTGGTGATCAACAGACGGTCAAGGGACTGCCAAGGTAGAGGTAGTGGTTCAAGTGATGAGGTCTACATGGTGGTGGATGTGGCAGGGGAGAAGGCCAAGAAGTAGGCGGTGGCTGAAGGTTTGAGGTGTTACCGCCACCACCCCCAGGTGGTCCACCCTGACCTCAAGGATCAGGCGGACATGGGCGAGCACAACTTAAGGAAGCAGAGGCTTATGACCACGAAACTCCAAAGATGATCCAAGGTATGATATGTGCCTTATCTGCTCTAGCTGCAGTTCTTATAGACACAGGTGATAATCACTCTATCTTTGTCATGGCTCTCGCTCAGATCTCGGAGATTCTAGTGGAGACATTGACTCAATCCTTATAGCTATATAATCTTACAGGAGGGGATTAAATGATTACACACTGGTTCCAGTAGTGTGAGATTACTGTAGGTGTGGAGAGATTTGACTAGGATCTCTTAGTAGTAGCATTGAGGCCTTACGATGTTATCTTGGGTATGGACTGGTTATCCATAATCCATGCTCAAATCGACTATTTTAGGCATGCAATGTGGTGTGTCCTTAGAGATGGGACCACGTTTTCCTTCACTGACAAGAAGGAAACCCTTATAGCAAAGGATGAACTTTCTTGGAGGAGGGTGCAACCGATCACTCACCAGCTGGATAGCCTCACCCTCAGTGTAGTATATGAGAGGAGTCCTAGTTTTACTATATTGGTGGAAAAGTAGTAGGATGTTTTTTTTGAGGATGTTCCAAGACTACCTCCTTGTAGGTAGATATACTTCTGCATTGACATGTACCCCAGGATGACACTGATATGCACACTGGCATATCGGATGGCTATCGTAGAGCTTCGTGAGCTAAGGGTACAATTAGAGTACTTGTAGGGGAAGAGGTTCATACGGATCAGTGTTTCACCAAGGGAATATCCATTTCTTTTTTCCAAGAAGGCATATGAAAGATTAAGGTTGTGCGTAGACTTCCGGTGCCTAAAATAGGTGACTGTGAAGAAAAAGTATCCACTGGTGAGAATCGATGACCTCTTCAAACAGCTAAAGGAAGCGATGTGGTTCTCTAAGATAGACCTTAGATTGGGCTATCACCAACTTTGGGTACGGGGTGAGGATGTACCGAAGACAGCCTTTAGGTTCCGATATGGTCACTATGAGTTCCTGGTGATGCATTTCAACATGAAAAATTCCCCAACAGTGTTCATGGGACTCACAAATAGGATCTTCCAACCTTATCTTGATCAGTTTGTTGTGGTTTTCATTGATGAAATCGTGGTGTACTCAGTGGCAACAAGGAGCACACTACATGCCTGTAGATAGTCCTAGATACACTCAGAGAGAACCATCTTTATGGTAAGCTCTCGATGTGTCAGTTTTGGATTAGTGAAGTCCACTTTTTGGGACACATCATCTCAGAGGATGGAGTTACAGTGGATCCGTCAAAGATAGATGCGATGCATTCTTGTGAGCTACCCAAGAGCGTGATTGAGGTTCAGAAATTCTTGGGGTTGGCTGGTTAGTATTGGAGGTTCGTGCCCAACTTCTCCAGAGTAGCATCACCCTTATGAGCTTTTACATGGAAGGAAATACCCTTTGTATGCATGAAGAAATTTTAGGAGAGTTTCCATAAGATGAGGTTGAGGATGACTAGTGCCCCCATCATGAGACTACCAGAGGAGAGCATTGGGTATGTAGTTTACTACAACGCATCAGGGACCAGACTGGGTTGTTTCCTAATGTAGGAGTGAGTAGTGATCACCTATGACTCACGATAGTGGAGAAAACATGAGAAGAACTACACAACCCAAAAACTGTAGTTATTAGTAGTGGTATTTTCCTTGAAGATGTGGTGGCACTACTTGATGGGTGAATAGTTTATGGTTTACTCTAACCACAAGAGTCTTAGGTATATCTTATCCCAGAAGGAACTGAACCTAATAAAGTGACGATGGCTAGAGTTCCTATAGGACTATGACTTTGAGATAGTATATAATCTTGGAAAACAGAATGTGGTGGCAGAAAAACTCAACAGGAGGACCGCTTTGAAGTTGTTGAGTGAGGTGACAGTGTAGTTGGCCGCGATGCAAGTATCCTTCATGGATGATGGTGAGGCTTCTTACCTTTAGCCGATGACTGTTAATCCCACACTCTTACACCGAGTCTAGGAGGAACAACTTGTGGTTATTGACTGTGAGGCCCAATGTGCTCAGTTATCATCAGGACATGCTTCTGATGAATTTTTGATAGGTGTGGAGCACTTCATCCTTTTCAAAGGGTGCACCTTAGTGCTAGTGATGTTGCGGGAGGAGATGTTGATAGAGTTACATACATCCCATTTATTGGTACATCATGGAGTAAATAAGATGTAACAGGACCTTAGACGCTAGTACTGGTGGATAGAGATGAAGAAAGTGGTGGCCGAGTTCATTTCATGATTCCTCACTTGTTAGCAAGTGAAGTCTAAGCATTAGGTTCCAGTAGGCTTGACCCAACCACTCGAGGTACCAGAGTGGAAATGGGATGGTATCTCGATGGACTTTGTGATGGGTTTAACACATAAATCCAAGGTCCATGACTCTATCTGGGTAATCATTGACTAACTCACCATGTCAACTCAATTCTTACCCATTCAGAAGCAGGGACCGATAGTGCGGCTTCATGGGGTGCCTTCGAAGATCATATCAAATTGAGATTCCTGATTTACATATTGGCAATAGAGGGGATTACAGGAGGTGTTCGGGACGCAACTGCATTTGATCATAGCTTTTTATCCTCAGATGGATGGTCAGACAGAGCAGACCATACTGACCTTGTTGGACATACTACATTCTTGTGTCTTGGATTTTGATCATAGTAGGGAGGACCACCTACCACTGATGGAGTTTACATACAACAAAAACTATCACTCCACCATTGGAATGAAATCATTTTAGGCCTTGTACGGATGGCCTTGCAGATCACCCCTATGCTGGACAGACCTAAGGGAGTCGGAACTCATGGGTCTGGAGTTGGTACGAGTTACCACCAAGAAGGTGCAGATCATCTAGGTGCGGATGAGTACTACACCTAGCAGGAAGAAGTCTTATTCCGGTATGAGACATATACTCTTAGAGTTTGAGGAGGGAGATCATGTGTTCCTTCGAGTCTCACCTCGATAAGGATTTCTGAGATTTTTCTAGGGTGAAAAGCTATCCCTGAGGTTCATCGAACTTTTTTAGATCATATTTAGAGTTGGTGAGGTGGCGTACTGCCTAGCTCTTCCCCCACAGATGCACCGGGTACATGATGTTTTCCACGTGTCACAGCTGAGGAGGTACATACATGATCCATCGTAGGTCATCTAATGAGAAAAACTAGACATTGATGATGGGGTGACATTTTTCAGAGTTCCCTGTGGAGATAGAGGTTTGACAGGAGCATGTACTTCATGGAAGTTCAATTCCCATGGTTCATGTTTGGTGGAAGCATGAGAACCTCCAAGAGAGAACATGGGATCGGGAGGCTCATATTCATTCTCAGTACCCACACTTGTTTGGTTATCCCTTGTTTTGGATTTTAGGGATGTAAAACCCTAAGATGAAAAGAATGTAATATCTCAAAAATTCCCTGTAATTTTTTTAATTAATTATATGTAATTATTTTGAGACTGCTTGCTCAGACGACATGTGATTCTGAGGTCCGGAGAGCCCGGAACAGAATTTTGAACTTTCTTTAAGGTGAATTAAATAAACATGCGGGCTGATTTTTCTATCTTTTGAACTAGTGCTTAGATCGAAAATCATAGGGCATCGTTGAACATGGAATGATAGGATTCACATCAAAATGACTTAAATTCAGATGACAAGGACCGAACATAAAATTTATGTTTCGGACTTTTTGAGAAAAATAATAAAATAATTTAACATAAATATTTTATTACTTTTATCACCATTGAGTGGCGGATAGCGATCCTGTGGTGCAGCAATGAGGAAATAACAAGGCACATTAATGGAGGGTCAATAATGGATTTTTTGAAACCACAATGTTGTTATCTTAATGACTTATTAAATTAAGATCATTAAATGTGGCTCATTTAATGAGAATCATTATTGGGTGTAACCTCACTAAGCTTTTTATTTCTTTTAATATTCAAAGGTGTTGGAGTTTAGGAGTTAACAAATGCGGGGAATCTTTGACGAACCACCGTCAGAATCCCTCTCTAATGAAGAATGAAGAATGAATTGATGAACATTGGAGGATCAGATCTGGAGGTTGGCAAGCGGTGATGAACGCCAATGACCGCAGATCGACGATGAAGTGAATCACACCCTTTGTCATTATAGGATCCAACAAATCCAAGCAGGGGTTATACGTTCTTTTTAATTGATATTTATTTCTTCATTATTGAAATTTAAAACGAATGCGGATCAACCGAATAATGGGTTGATACACACTCCATTTTTTTTGCGGGAGGTTCTAATGCAGGGATTTGAATTGGGTTTTTACTTTTTCTAAGTGGTTAACACTCTCCCCCATGCTTAAAATCTAACACAGAGGGCGTGGGGTGACGTGAAAAAGGCACAAACCCTCTACCATAGTTGTTTATTATGCTTTCTTCATTGATTATTTCTCAATATGGAATAAAAGAGAGTTTGAGGCCATCACAATGAAGGTGATGGCGTAACTATTATGTAGATGCAAGCAGTTCGAGAGATGGACCACCAGAGTGACTTTGGTGGCCTGTTGAAGGTACTGCCAGTGTGGCTATTGTAGGTGGAGGGTGGCGGTAAGAGGCAAGGGCCAGCTGGTCGCGGCGGCAAGGAGGCGTGGTGCCCATCGGTGCCGCATGGAAGAACGACCCACCAAGGCCGCTCGGGTGAGCTAGCGCACACGGTCCGTCAGCCGCATGCAGGAGTCCGTCCGGCTGTGTCGCACTGCTGTGGTCGCTTGACCACAACAAGGAGACCACCCTGTGTCAACCGCGGGGTGAGTGGGAGGCCAGATGCTTCTGTTTTCTACATCCCGGGTGAGCAGACCGGTCCACTTATGGAGGAATGGGTTGGCCAGCCAGCCAGACCTATGGCTTAATGGGCCGGACCCCCCGAACAGGGTCAGGTCAGGTTGGTCTGACTGGGTTGGACCAGACCAGGACCCGACCGACCTCGTTTCACTGAATAGATTATAACTTGCAGACCGGGCGTCCAATTGACGCACCATATATGGCATGAGGACCCTTGCAACGAGACGTTCCTTTTGAGATACCTCACTTGAGTTTTGGAAGAAGTTGGAGTATGTCCGGGTTGGATTGGACTCGAATCCAACTGGACCCTTTTTACTAAAAAACCTATAAATTATAGACTGGGAATATGATCTATGCACCATCTATTGCATCGGAACCCTTATGGAAAGATGGATATTTGGGTTAACACTAGGTGATAATTCGTGTTGGTTGAAATACGACCGATGGATTGAGGCAAATAACCTTCATAACTCATATGTAAAAGGTTCAGGAATCCAATGGTTGGATTTCAAGTGAAGAGGGACCCTCCGTGGATCGACAAGAGAGCGACCCTACTTGGATCGGAAAGAGAGAAACCCTCCATGAATCATCAATAGAGAAAACCTATGTGGATCAACAATGAAGCTACCTTATATGGATCAACAATGGAGTTACCCTCCATGGATCAACAAGAGAGAGACCCTACGTGGATCAATAATCACATGACCCTCTGTGGATCAACATAAGAGTGGCCCTCCGTGGATCAGTAGTAGTGCGACCTGTCGTGGACCAGTCATAGAGAGACCCATCCTAGATCAACAGCAGAGTGACCCTTTGTGGATCACCAGTAGAGAAAAACTTCTCGGATTATCAGCCAATTCTCTCAATAGAATAAGATGATCTAGCTTATGACTAATCATCTTTATTCCTATTCATTAAGTTGTATACCTGTTGTGAGTTATTTTTTACTTTGTGATATGAGTTTGAGATCTTTCTTGGTCGTATTACCTCTGTGGCATTTCCTTTGTGGTGTTTTCCTTTGTGGATTACTAGGAGACCTTATGGGGTCTAGGGGTCTAAACGGAGTGTTTTTATACTCACAACTACATGGGATTCACCTGAAACTGTTGTGTCTTGTGCAGACGACAGAAAACTTTGATCAGGATTTTGGGGATCTAGGACTAGACGGTGCTCAGAGGTGGATCGATAGACGTGGTGTGCTACAGTGACATCTGACAGAGAGCTGTACCTACCCTTCAGGTAGGATCCTTGGCGGACAACCTCCAGAGCTTTTACTTCTTTTGTTGTACTTTCCTTTTAGTTGGTCTTGTATGTTGGCCCCTTTACTTTCAGTTTAAACACTTTACTCTCAGTGGTGGTACTTTGTGGTGGTTGTGTTACATTTATTTCCTTCATGGTTAGCTTTGTGAAGTTCTCCCTATCTATGTGTGTAGAGGTTTTAAGGCAATGCCTTCCATTTTTTGGATATGCCTTTCCAGTACTATTCACCAGCCCCTGGACTATGAAATGTGGGCTTAGGGTAGTCACGACACGGGCCCCAGGGGACAAGTCGTGAAAAATATCATCCAAGTATTGAACCTTATATTTATCAAGATGAAGGAAAATGTATTTTACAACAACTGAATGATAGGAATTATGAATTAGAAGAAAAAAATTATTTTTATAAGGCATAATAATAAGGTAGGTTTAAGAGTATGGTGTTATAATTGGGACAATTAGTTAGAAATGAAAGAGTTAGAGATAAGGGTGCAATCACACCAGCACTAATTCACCATATCCCATTAGAACTCTGTAGATAAGCATGCTTGGGTGAGAGTAGTACTATGATGGGTGACCTTTTGGGAAGTACTAGTGTCGCACCCTTTAAAAGAGAAATATAAGAAAAAAAAAGAGTCAGAGATATGGGTAAACTGTACCGCACCACTGAACTAACTCATAGGGATAATTCCATGTCAGTTATAACTAGGAGTGGTCTCCAAACTCAACATGAAGCTGTAGAAATATCCCAAATCTCTCCCAATGAAAATCAATATTAAACTAAAAACAAAACTCTATAATTTGATGAATCTGGAAATATGAAAATACATAATATAATTCTATTTAAACTTATTCCGCCCACTAAAAAACCACAAGAAAAAGACTTGAAAATAAAATAAAATAACGGGAAGAAAAATCTTGAAAATGAATTTAAGGAATGCTAAAAATTATGGAGAATATCACCCCAAAAATTTCATTCCATCAAAGGTATAAGAAGAAGAACCAAGAACCTATAATTATTAATCTTGAAAGGGTTTTTAAGAAACTTAAAATCACCATACCATTTCTTGAAGTCTCAAATCAATGTATATCATACCTTAAGTCACTGAAGAAATTTTCTTCCAACATAAAATCTTTGGAATAATTTTCAACAAATAATATCACTGAGGAGTGTGGTGTTGTTTTACAAAACCATATACCTCCTAAACATCAAGACATGGGAGCCTTTTCATTCTAGGAACCTTAGGAGAGGATAATATGTTCAAATGCTTGTGTTAACTTAGGTCCAACATCAATTTTCTTCCCTTATCATTGTTTCAAAATCTAGGATTATGAGTACCATAACCCACCACAATTTTCTTATTATTAGCTGATCAACTTATTAACAACCTGGTTAGAAGATTTTATGACCCTATATTTGGGGTTGGGAAGTTTTTTTGCCTGAAAATTTCTTGATTCTAGACATTGAGTGTGATAACAAAGTAACTATCATCATATTTAAGACTTTCTTGGATTTTGGGAGAGTTTTAATTTATGTATCAAAGGGTAAAAACTTTTTAATATGGGTGAATAGAAACCATAATTTAATGTTTAAAAAAATAAAGAACCCAGTTAGGACCAAATATTTTCTAGAGGTGATTTTTTTGTAGTTGAAGAATCTGTTTATGGGGAGGAAGATGAGATTTTGAGGATTCTAGAATAAATTAATGGCATACCTAAGATATATACTGAAACTTTCATAGAAATTAGTTCTTATGAGGATAAGTAATCTTTAGATGAGTTTGAGGGGATATTCCGAGAACACCTAGATGAGTTTACCTTAGAATGGATTTTAACCCCAATAAAGGAATTTAGATACAAGGATAATTTTTTTTACAAAAAATAATAAGAAATATTAAGTTTTTTACACCACCTTATATAATAGGAAACATGAGGACTTTGGATCCCTAGACTCAAGTGTCTTCCCTAGAGCCAAGAACCACACAATCTGAAGCTAAATCCCCTACCAACTCATTTGAAATATTCATTTTTAATAGAATGTTTAATTTTTATAGTCATTATCTCATCCAAATTATAAGGAATCTAATAGGATATCTTTTTGGGTGTATTGAGGAAGTTTAATTCTATCATTTTATATTCCATTACTGATATTAAGGGTATAATTACATCATTCTACATGCATAAAATCCCCATAAAACCTAAGTATAAAACAAGGATGGAAGTAAATAGAACACTTAAACCAAATATGAAATAATTAGTTCAAGATAAAGTGATTAGGTTTCTTGATTATGGAATAATATTTTCTATTTAAGACAGTCCTTGGGTAAGGCCTATCCTGGTAGTTCCAAAAAAGTGAAGTGATAGTGATAACTAATGAAAAGAATGGGAAAATTCAAACCGGAACTATGAACAAATGGATGGTTTGCATAAAATATAGAAAAAATCAATGATTCCACCAGGAAGTACTATTTCCAAACACCATTTTTTGACCAAATTTTATTAAGGTTGGATAAAAATGAGTTTTTTATATTCTTTATGGTTATTATAATTACAACTATATTTCCATTACTTCTAAGGATTAGGAAAATACAGCCTTAAATTGTCCATTTGGGACATTTTTTATAGGTTAATTCTATTTGGATTGTGTGGTGCTCTATACACCTTTTAGATATGCAAGATATCCATTTTATTATACATTATTGAGTGTATTATTGAAGTTTTTATGGATGATTTCTCAATAGTTGGAAGTAATTTTGAAAAAATATTGGAAAATCAAGATTATATTTTATAGATATGTCATGAAACAAGCATTTTATTAAACTAGTAAAAGTTATAATTAATGGTTAATGAGGGAATTTTCTTAGTTCATAAGGTTTCAAAGAAATTTATTGAGGTTAATAATAAAAATATTGAATTGATTCAAAATCTTCCACTGCCTAATAATGTCAAGGTAATTAGATGATTTTTAGGACACATAGGTTTTTACTATATATTTAGTAAGAATTTTACCATATTTACATTGCCTTTATATTTATTATAGGTCTAGGGTGAACCATCTGAGTTTGATGAGATTTATATATAATAATCTAACCCACTCAAGGAGAATATTGAAACTTCACCCATGATCATTTCTCCAACTAGAAGTTACCTTTAGAGGGGATGTGTGATGCTAGGGATGATATAGTAAGTGTAATATTGAGGTAGTTGAAGGATAATATGATTCATGTTATTAATTATTCAAGAAATATATTTAATGATTCTTAAAATAATTACCTTACAACTGATAAATAATTTGTTGTCATGATGTTTCCTCTATAAAAATTTATATAGTACGTCATTAGATCTAAAGATATCATTTTCACTAATCAATCTACCCTTAAATATCTTTCGGCTAAAATAGATTCTAAGCATAGACTTATGAGTTAGACTATTCACCGAAAAGAGTTTGATATAATGATCAAGGATAAAAATGGGGCTGAGAATTTGGTAAGAGACCATTTGTCTAGGATACCCAACACCCAAATTGAGGGATAAGGGATATAAATAACTCATTACCAAATAAAAAATTGTTCGTTACTTCTATAAATACATATTCTTGGTTCTAATATTATGTTAATTTCTTAGTTCTTGGTATTATTCTTAAGGAAATTTTATATAATAAAAGGAGGAGTTTTGTATTTAATTTGAAATACTATTTTTGAGAAGATCATCTATTATCTAGGACATTCTCTAATGAAATTTTAAGGATTTGTGTGCCTGAGGAAGAGATGCTTCTCATTAATGAGATTTTTCATTCATCACCTTGGGGTGGACACTGTTGAAGATAAAATACTACTTATAAGGTTGTTTAGGCTGGTTTGTATTGGCCCACACTATCCAAGTATTCTAGGAGCCTTGTTATAGGGTGTGAAAAATGTCAGAGGCTAGAAAATGTGGGCAGGAGGTAAGAGTTACCATAAGAAGAGATTATGCAGGTTGATGTTTTTGATGTGTGGAAATCGGACTTTATAAGACCATTACCATACTATAATGGGAATGAGTAAATACTAGTCGCTATTTATTATGTTTTAAAATGGGTTGAGGTAGTGTAATTACCAAATAACTAGGCTAGTAGTTTCATAAAATTTATTAAGAAGAACATTTTATCAATATTTGGGGTGCCCAATGAATTCATCACCAATAATGATACTCACTTTAAAAAACCTCAAATTTAAAGGATTGTTGTAAAGGTATGGTTTTGTACACAAAAATATCACAATATATCATCCATAGTCAAGCGGATATATTGAATTCTCTAACAGAGATTTGAAATAGATTTTAGAGGAAACTGGGAGGAGTTATAGAAAAGATTGGTCTCAAAATATGGATGAGGAATTGTGGTGTAAGAACCCGGGTTTTCATAACGGGTCAAAATCCCGACCCTGTTTAAATTTTTGACTTGTTTCTGAGGAAACTAGATTAAATGGGAAGTTTCTAGAAATTTCCAGACTACACGCCGTGTACTTTAAGTACTTGCCGTGTTTGTTTAGGTGAGTGGCCGACCGTGTACTCGCCGAGTACATGCCGTGCGGGTGACCGTGTAGAGTTTTCTTACTACACGGCGTGTAGTTTTGAACACGCCATGTAGACCGCTGGCCATGTGAAGCCATACATGGTGTGTAGGCCATTGGCCGGGTAAGAACCAGGGACACGCCGTGTTCCCTTGGGACATGCCGTGTAGTCTAGCCATGTATGAGGGATATACATGGCGTGTCGTTATGTCAGCGAGGAAGAGAAGAGGAACCCGGTACATGCCGTGTACCCAGAGGTACATGCCGTGTACTCATGTTGGAAGGTTCGGAAAGTAATTCGGCGGAATCTTTCCGTCTTATGAATAGTTAAATGAACCATACATGGCGTGTAGTCCCAAATTACACACCGTGTACTTTCTTTTTTTTTTCGCTTAAAACGGACAGTAGCCTTGTATTGAGGCAGAACCTCATATCCTCTGCCCGGATACATGAACCAGGCCGGCTGAACCTCTCTTCCCCTCCCGATCGTCCTTCCGAGACCCGTTTCGATCACTGATTAGTGCGTTGGAACCCCCTCGGTAAGGCCTCGATTCCTCTTTGGCCATTTTGTCTGATTTTCTTTCTAGAACAAGTTATAGCCCTTTGAGCGGTTTTAAATCATTTGTAGATTTACTGCGTTTTAGACCTAATTGGCGGGTGTTACCGGAGGAGTAGCATCGTGTGAGTCTCAGGTAGGTGGTGCATACCTCATTCTGTGTTTTCGTGGTTGTTTGGATGACGCGACTTTGGCGCGTTTTCGGGTATTTTTGAGCGGGACTCGTTTTATCTGCTTTTGCATACTGAATTGTCTATGGGACCTTTGGGATGCCTTTGGGTATGCCCGGTTACCAGTTTTTCATGAGCGGGGCCGGGTGAGGGGTCGTGGCTCATCGGGGCATTTTGGCCGGGGAACGCCAAAATGGTTTTAATTTCAATATTATTGTGTTAAACTATTTGTTTAAATTATTTAAGCCTGTTATAACTGTTGGAGGCTTTTAAGAGCTCTGTGCTGGTATGGGACAACACCTAGTATAGTGCAATTTGACTGTTTAGATGGTTTTTCCTGGTTATGTTTTTTGGCTAAATATGTTATATATGCAATTGCTGAATTGCATCTGCTGGACCCTTTTTGGGTTGTGTTGGGCTTAGCCCGGTTACGCTTGAGTGATGCTGATCACAGGTTGGGGCTTTTCCTAGGTTACTTTGGGTGGTTTTGACCATGGGATTGGGCGTCATAGACGTCAGATTGAGGTAGTGTGACTATCAGGTTAGGCATGACCCGGGTTACTTGGGTGGCGATGCCATCAGACTTGAGTGACATGGTCGCAAGGACACGAGGTGTCAGATGTTTTGGTGGATTAGGACTATTTTGGTGATTACCACTCACCGAGACTTGAGTAGTGTGCACACAGAGATACTCCGTGATGAGGTGGTTTTGACCACTCGTGTGGGTATAGGCCCCCGTAGTTGCGGTTAGGTATTTTTGGTTGGGGGTGCTTGCCGTAGAAAGCCACGTGGGAGGTGAGGAGCCTTCAGGAAATGCACGTGCCTTCGGGACATCGGTACTTGAGACATGAGGTGTCAGGAGGCACATGGTGCCGGGTTACTATCTGTGGGCGTGACTTCGGGACGTCGGTACTTGAGACATGAGGTGTCAAGAGGAACACGGTGCCGGGTTACTATCTGTGGGCGTGCCTTCGGGACGTCGGTACTTGAGACACATGGATTCTGGAGGCACTAGGTACCGGGTTACTATTTGGGGCGTGCCTTCGGGACGTCGGTACTTGAGACACGAGGTGTCAGGTGGAACACGGTGCTGAGTTACTATTTGGGGCGTGCCTTCGGGACGTCGGTACTTGAGACACGAGGTGTCAGGTGGCACACGGTGCCAGGTTACACGACAGAGATTCTGGCGTTGGCCGAAGCAGGTGACACTCCATGGTGGCTGTTGAGCACCAGTGGAGTTTGTATTTATTTTTTCATTTTACTGATTACTGCTTTTCTGGTAAATGCATGACTGATTAAACTTATATATTTGGTATGCACCGTTGGGTGGTATCGTACTGAGATTTGTCTCACACCCTGCACGGGCCCTTCAGGACGCATGCATACTTCATGGATTTATGTGCAAGAAAGGGTCCAGCTTCAGGAGCTAGGTTACGTTAGTTGTGTGCATGGAGATGGTATAGACCTTGAGGTCATGCCTATCTGGGGTTTAATTGTTGTGTTTACTTTTCTGTATCAGCATGCTTACTTGTTGTAGCTACTGTTGGTTAGCCATTGGTGCCTTTTTGTATGTTGACCTGCTTTGGATGCATGTTTTAATGTTCAGTAGTAGTTACATGGTATCAGCATGCTGTTGTGTTTATTTCCGCTACTGTTGTTATAATTATTGCTTCCGCTATTTGTTGATATTGGATATGCTTCCGCTCTGCGGGTCTGGTTCGAGTATGCTGAGTCTTTCTTTCCGATGCATCTTTACTGTTATACTCAGACCAGGACCCTTACTATGATCCTCTGAGAGGGTATAGCCTCCCCACTATACCTATTCAGACCCTTACTGCTAGTCAGTAGCCTTTCGCATTCAGGGTAGGTGCGCCTAAGTTAGTGACACCCGACCTGCTCGACACTGTTCAGGTGGCTAGCCGGGTCTGGGATGTTACAAATTGGTATCAGAGGAGTTCTCGACAGGGATTTAGTAGCAACATTTTACTGGCTACTAATGAGTTTGAGGATTCTCATTTCTTTCTACTGGTTTTACTATTTGGGATATGGTAGACTGGAGATAAGTTGTGGTTACAGGAACTGGGTGTCGAGCTTTTTTTGGGTGCCTGTAGCCCCATGTACGAGGGATGGACCTAGTTGCCATGGGTGGGAATTGCTGTTTGCTTTTTCTCAGATTACGGTTTATATGATTTCCACCTCGGTGGCTCACTTGGTGTGTGATGTTCTTGATTGTGATATGTGACCCTTGACCCGGTGTGGTAAGGGAGAATTGGACCTTGGCCCGGTATGGCAAGGCTTATTGCTTGGCTTTTGATAAGCACATTTTTAGGGTATTTCAATTTCATAATTGCACGTATGCTTTGTGAAGTGATAATACCATGTGAATAAAATAAATCAATTTCCATGCTTTTCCTGATAGAATTACTTGTTGTTGAAATATGTATGCCATGCTTTATATTTTGTAGAATTGCATGTTGCAGGATTTTGGGTCTGACTCTTATGAGAGCAGGAAGGTACTATGACTGAGGCAGTGTAACTGTCAGGATTGGGCAACTCGGCCATTGGTTTGAGGCAACGTGAGTTGTCAGGATGGGCATGGCCCGAGGTACTATCGATACTTGGCTCTGTTGAGCGGGTAAGGAGGCCATGAGGCCGGGATCCGGTGGGGCATGGGTTGCGGTGAGGGGGAGTAAGGGTAGTTGTTATGCATTTCCTTTTACTGCTTTCCTTATCTGCGTAGAATATATTGATATATATGTATGGGATATCTGAATATTTGTGGTATTCAGCGGGTTACTCCTTCATGACTCGATGGAGCCTCAGGCAGGAGATGATACAGTGCCACATGATCAGGGTTAGAATTCGGTACAGGCTGAGTACGAGCCGCAGGTACAGGCTCAGGGATAGGAACAGGTTCAGGATCCAGTGTAGGCAGGACAGCAGCCGGGTTTGGCATCGTTCGGGCCGTGGCTTGACGAGCAGCTCCGAGATAGCCTGGTACGTGTCTTTCAGGGGATTGACAGAGGCACGTAGGGTATAGAGCCTTCTATGGCGTATCTGACGCGGGAGTTCCAGTCGCAGCACCCGCCGCTTTTTCAGGGTGAGGGTGGTCCGCAGGCGGCTGAGAACTGGATAGAGAGTATGAAGATGATTTTTGAGTAGCTCGAGACGCCTCTAGGGTGGAGGGTCAAGCTGGCGACGTACATGCTGAGAGGACCGGCGAAGCGTTGGTGGGACGTACAGGTTCAGGCTCATAGACACGAGGGACTGGCATGGCAGGACTTCAAGGGCATGTTCTTTGAGCACTTCTACCCAGAGACACTGAGGGCAGAGAGAGCTCGGGAGTTCTTGAGTCTACAGTAGGGGGACATGTCCGTCATGGACTACGCAGCTACTTTCACAGAGTTGTCTCGCTTTGCACCTGGTATGGTGAGCGATGATGCAGCTAGGGTGAGACACTTTGAGGACGGCTTGCGACACACCATTCGGGTCCAGGTGAACATTTTTAGGCTGGGTTCTTTCTTCGAGGCGGTGAATCAGGCGCTTATAGTCGAGGGCAACGAGAGGGAGAAATATCTCTAGGGCAGGACGGCAGCTTCAGCTGACGGTTCGGACAACAGGAAGTGAGGAAAAGATGAGTTCCAGTAGGGCAGTCAGGCCAGGGATTCAGTTAGACCACCTCGTGGGAGTTCTTTGGTGATTTTCTTCCAGTGTGGACAGCCAGGACATGTTCGGGCGCAGTGCGACAGGCCTCCTAAGGAGTGCCAGGCATGTGGACAGGACGGGCATCTGGAGAGGTTTTGCAGGAAGCCTTCTCAGATAGCCGGCAGATAAGTACTAGGACAGACTGCAGCGTCTGGAGTTGGTTCAGGTTCGGTACCCGGAGAGGGTAGTCGAGGTTCAGCTGTGCGTGGAGGCCATGACAGGGACAGTAGGACCCAGCTGAGGGGTCTGTGGCCAGAGACTGGGGCAGCACTGCAGGGAGGTCAGCCGTCAGCCAGCCGTGTTTCAGGGCAGGTGCACACCGTGGAGCTGCCAGAGGCTGAGCAGGCTGGTGAGCTGGTGACAGTTAGAGGTACACCGTGGTGTGACCGTGATCTCCATGTTTCCTTTTTGGCATGAACTATAGAGGTATGTCAGTTTTGAGTGCACGAGGTGCACAAGATCTTTGTGGACTGACTAGATGCTAGTAAGTGGGTTGGCACCGTATCAGGTGCATGATATATATATATATATGTATGAGGTGTCGTGGGCATCGGGGCATCGTGAATGCAAGTTACTTGAGGTGTCGTGGGCATTGGGGCATCGTCGATGCTGGTTACTTAAGGTGTCGTGGGTATCGGGGCATCGTGGATGCGGGTTACTTGAGGTGATAGGCACCAGGACCTCATGGAGGCGGACACCGATGCGGTGTGAGATACTTTGTGTGTCGGAAGCGACACAGAAGCACCAATGAGGTGTAGGGGTGGCAATGCATCACGGGAGGACTATGCGTCCGGAAAACAGGTTAGTAAATCCTGTTTTCTTTAAGTTTTGTTGGGTTGAGATCGAGTAAGGCAATTCCGAAGGTGGGGATCCCCCTTGAGGAATTTAGCCGGAACCTTTGAGACCGGGGTAGTCCAGGTTGTTTAAATGGGGTGGGCATGTTGGGTGTCATCTCCTGGTTTTGTTTGGTTGCTCGGGGACGAGCTACGTTAAGGTGGGGAGTTTGTAAGAACCCAGGTTTTCAGAACGGGTCAAAATCCCGACCCTGTTTAAATTTTTGACTTGTTTCTGAGGAAACTGGATTAAATGGGATGTTTTTGGAAATTTCCAGACTACACACCGTGTACTTTAAGTACACGCCGTATATGTTTAGGTGAGTGGCTGACTGTGTACTCGCCGAGTACATGCCGTGCGGGTGACCGTGTAGAGTTTTCTTACTATACGGCGTGTAGTTTTGAACACGCCGTGTAGACCTACGACTGTGTGAAGCCATACATGGCGTGTAGGCCGTTGGCCGGGTAAGAACCAGGGACACGCCGTGTTCCCTTGGGACACGCCGTGTAGTCTAGCCATGTATGAGGGATATACATGGCGTGTGGGTATGTCAGGGAGGAAGAGAAGAGGAACCCGGTACACGTCGTGTACCCAGAGGTACACGCCGTGTACGCATGTCAGCAGGTTTAGAAAGTAAGTCGGCAGAATATTTCCATCTTATGAACAGTTAAATGAACCATACACGGAGTGTAGTCCCAAAGTACACGCCGTGTACTTTCTTTTTTTTCCGCTTAAAATGGGCAGTAGCCTCGTATTGAGGCAGAACCTCATATCCTCCGCCTAGATACGCAAACCAGGCTGGCCGAACCTCTCTTCCCCTCCCGATCGTCCTTCCGAGACCCGTTTCGATCGCTGAGTAGTTCATTGGAACCCCCTAGGTAAGGTCTCGATTCCTCTTTGGCCGTTTTGTCTGATTTTCTTTCTAGAACGAGTTATAGCCCTTTGAGGGGTTTTAAATATATTGTAGATTTACCGTGTTTTAGACCGAATTGGCGGGTGTTACTGGAGGAGTAGCATCGTGCGAGTCTCAGGTAGGTGGTGCATACCTCATTTTGTGTTTTCGTGGTTGTTTGGGTGATCCGACTTCGGCGTGTTTTCGGGTATTTTTGAGCGGGACCTGTTTTATCTTCTTTTTCATACTGAATTATTTATGGGACCTTTGGGATGCCTTTGGGTATGCCCGGTTACCAGTTTTTCATGAGCGGGGCGGGGTGAGGGGTCGTGGCTCATCAGGGCATTTTGGCCGGGGAACACCAAAATGGTTTTAATTGAAATATTATTGTGTTAAACTGTTAGTTTAAATTATTTAAGCCAGTTATAATTGTCGGAGGCTTTTAAGACCTCTGTGCTGGTATGGGATATCACCTGGTATAGTGCAATTTGACTGTTTAGTTGGTTTTTCCTGGTTATGTTTTCCGGTTAAATATGCAATTGCTGAATTGCATCTACTGGACCCTTTTTGGGTTGTGTTGGGCTTGGACCGATTATGCTTGAGTGATGCTGATCACAGGTTGGGGCTTTTCCCATGTTACTTTGGGTGGTTTTGACCACGGGATTGAGAGTCATGGACATCGGATTGCGGTAGTGTGACTGTTAGGTTGGGCATGGCCTGGGTTACTTGGGTGGAGATGCCATCAGACTTGAGCGACATGGTCGTAGGGACACGAGGTGTCAGATGTTTTGGTGGCTTAGGACTATTTTGGTGATTACCGCTCACCGAGACTTGAGTAGTGTGCACATAGAGATACTCCGTGATGAGGTGGTTTTGACCACTCGTGTGGGTAGAGGCCCCCGTAGTTGCGGTTAGGTATTTTTGGTTGGGGGTGCTTTCCGTAGAAATCCACGTGTGAGGTGAGGAGCCTTCAGGAAATGGGCGTGCCTTCGGGATGTTGGTACTTGAGACACGAGGTGTCAGGAGGCACATGGTGCCGGGTTACTATCTATGGGTGTGCCTTCGGGACGTCGGTACTTGAGACACGAGGTGTTAGGAGGCCCATGGTGCCGGGTTACAATCTGTTGGCGTGCCTTCAGGACGTCGGTACTTGATGCACGAGGTATCAGGAGGCACTAGGTGCCGGGTTACTATTTGGGGCGTGCCTTAGGGACATCGGTACTTGAGGCATGAGGTGTCAGGTGGCACACGGTGCCGGGTTACTATTTGGGGCATGCCTTCAGGACGTCGGTACTTGAGACACGAGGTGTGAGGTGGCACAAGGTGCCGGGTTACACGACAGAGATTCCGGCGTTGGCCGAAACAGGTGACACTCCATGGTGGATATTGAGCCCCAGTGGAGTTTGTATTTATTTTTTCATTGTACTGATTACTACTTTCCTTGTAAATGCATGACTGCTTAAACACATATATTTGGTACACACCACTGGGTGGTATCGTACTGAGATTTGTCTCACACCCTACATGGGCCCTTCGAGACGCATGCAGACTTCATGGATTTACGTGCAGGAAAGGGGCCAACTTCAGGAGTTGGGTTACGTTAGTTGTGTGCATGGAGATGGTATAGACCTTGAGGTCATGCCTAGATGGGGTTTACTTGTTGTGTTTACTTTTCTGTATCAGCATGCTTACTTGTTGTAGCTACTGTTGATTAGCCATTGGCGCCTTTTTGTATGTTGACCTTCTTTGGATGCATTTTTTACTGTTCAGTAGTAGTTACATGGTATCATCATGCTGTTGTGTTTATTTCCACTACTGTTGTTATAATTATTGCTTCCTCTGTTTGTTGATATTGGATATGCTTCCGCTCTGCGGGTCTGGTTCGAGTCTGCTGAGTCTTTCTTTCCGCTACATCGTTACTGTTATACTCGGACCAGTACCCTTACTATGATCCTCTGAGAGGGTATAGCCTCCCCACTATACCTATTCAGACCCTCGCTACTAGTCAGTAGCCTTTGGCGTTCAGGGGAGGTGCACCTAAGGTAGTGGCACCCGACCCGCTCGGTACTGTTCGGGTGGTTGGCCGGGTCTGGGATGTTACATGTGGGATTACAAATATGACTTTAAAACTCCAATAGGTATGTCAACATTTATGATTCATTATGGAAATTATTTTCATATACCCGTGGATCTACATCGAAATTTCTTTTGGAAAGTGAAGGTCTTGAGTTTTTATTTTAAGTTTAGTGGAGAAAGAATATTGTTGGAGTTAAGAGAATTGGATTAAATCAAGAGAGTGTCTTATGATAATTCATGAGTTTATAAATAAATAACAAAATGTTTTCATGATTATATAATTAAAAATATTCATTTTAAGTGGGTTATAAATTGGTTCTTTTTAACTCTAGAATTTAGTTATTTCCTAGTAAACACAAAATCAAAAGGTCAGGACCCTTCACCATTATAAGAGTTCTAATTAATGGGGATATTGAGTTGGTTGGGTAGGATAACATGTCATTTATGGTAAATTTTCAAATAATAAAAAATTACTTTGAGGGTTAACTAAAGGTCATGGTTTACATTTCCTCCCTTGAAAGCTGAGCCATTACTGAAGTCTTACTGAAGACTATAATCTCAGTGCTTTATGGGAGTGAACCCATGGTTCATTTTGTTGTTTTATTTTTCCCTTATATTTAAATAAATATGATCCTATTTATTATTTCCCTACTCCTAATTTCATCCTTCTTGGTATTTAAATAATATAAACATTCCATGAAATTCACCAAAATATAAATTCCAGTGCTTTTTTAGGACAAAGAGGAGCTACATGATGAAAACATCTAGATTAAAATCTTCTAATATCAAACTTGTGGTTATTAAACATGATAATGAAAGATATATTTTCAATGAAAAAAGGTACAGTAAATTTTATATAACTTATATGAGAAAACCTCCACATTCAGGGTTTTAGTGATTTTATTTCTGTAATTTCAATTTTGTACATTCATACTTCATGCTACTCTAAATAGGTGTGGGGTAATTGCCCTTGATTTTAGGAAATTTTTTTATTTTTTTTTCATTCCTAAAAATATTAAATTTCTTTTCATTTTTCCTTTTTATCCCAATTGTGAATAATTTTTTGTGTGTATAAAAATCAAAAGCACGAACTCAAAAAAAATGTTTTGATTGGATTTGTGGCAAGTGGGATTATTAAAATTTCATGTCACCACTTAAAAAATGAAATACTAAATTATCAACTTTTTTTGAACAAAATTAGTGTTCCACCATAGGATTTAACACTGAGGACAACAATGATTTTTTGAGTGTGGGGAAGAGGGATCATTTCTCTATTCTTTAATTTTTTTATAATTATTTACACATAAAAAACACCCTAATATTTTTTTCAAAATTTCCTCACTTTTAGAATAATTTTAGAATGTTTTTAAATAAAATATTCTTATAAATAAATAAAACTTTTTGGGTGTATCTAGGTTATGAATATTAAAAATTGATGTTCCCTACCTAGGAAAAAATCACATACTCATTTTTAGAAATTTCATTGAGTCTGAATTTGTTAGAATTGAGTGTTTGCTGAGTGATTTTCTCTACTATTTTTTATAGATATTCTATTTTATAACTAGGGTAGGAAAGTTTTATAGGGTAGATTATTGTGGAATTGTTATAACTTGAAGAAACTAGATGTTTAACTTAACCTAATAACTTATACTTGGTGAAATAGAAAAACTAAGGGAGCCAAATCAATAGAGATTATTATAAATACATTAAATATAGAGTGAAATGAGACATTAAGATCCAATTAAGAGTCACTAATATATGTTCAGTGTGTGTGTTGTGTAAATAAATCCATGTACAAACTTAATAAGTGCATTGCATAGTGCTTTGCACGAACTCATGGATGGGAAAAATTCAAATAAAGGGTCTTGTAAAAAATGATATCATTCAGGTGGGGGAATATTGAACCCAAATTAACAAAGAAAAAATTATTTTATAAGAAAATATTTTGAGTCATATCAATAAAGAAAAAAGTGTAACTTTGTTTTGATAAACCAAGGAGAAAGTGAAATCTTGTTGTTCCTCTTGTTATAGATTTAATTCCACTTGAATCTCTCTAGTATGTACTCCTAGAATTAAAACTTACACTTGTGTTGAAGTAGGTAAGTATTAATAATTCACATAGAAGCCATGAAATTATTTTCGATGCATGATTCAATGATTTTATTTGATTTGGGAATTTTTAGTTGAACCTAGGAAAGACCATAAAGTTATCTTAGGATTATATATATATATATATATTGAATATGTTTAATTGCTTGGGGGGGTACAATTGATTGAGTATGGGTGAATTTGATGTAGCTTTTATTTATTGAAATTTACCAAATCTGCTTTGGTTTTTAAATAATTATTTTTATGCTAAAGTATACTTTAATTATAAATATTTCCAAAATGATTAATTGTGAATAAATTTTACTCTTTTGGATTTTCTTTGCTAAAATGAGGATGTTTAAAGTGAAATAGTTTAATGGTTTAAGTGTCCAGTTTCAGGTATGATTTCTTTTTTAATTTTTATTTTTTAAGTGTTTTTTATTTTGTAATTTTTTGGTATTAAATGATTTAGAACATTTTATTTTCAATGATTTGTAATTATCTAATTTTTTAACTAATGCGGTGAAAATATGGAAAAGGGAAAAAGTGACTGTAAGTGAAAAAGTATCAACTGTGTGATTATCATGCACCCAAGTTTAAAAAAACGTAAATATAATAGATCAAACACATGAACAATTCAATCAATCATATAACTAATGGGATCCATCATAAGATATATTTTTATAACTATTGTTTTTACTATGAAATTTTTTGAGAAACCACTAGATCAAATGTAAAACTAGCCATTTGAAGTTTGGAAACATCATGGATAGACCACACAACCACCACCCATCGACCAATCCCTTTTGATTGACGATAAGTTTTACTATGATCTAATTTGATTAAAAACTTGTCCTCACAAAAGTTTGATAACTGGAGTGTCCATGGGAGTTATTTATTGACCATAATTAGAAATTTTAAGTGTTCATGAAATCAAATTTAAAAAAGGAAACAAAACAGTGCATCAACCATACATACAACCATATCTTCTATATGGCCATTAGGATCGACTGCGTTTTCAAAAAAAATGAAAAATTTAGAGACACCTGCCATTCAAAAAGGTGGGTGGGGGAACAACTACTCCCCTACTCATGGTCCATCATCCTGATTGACCACACTCTTGTGTTTTCCTAAAAACATCTAGAGATCGAAGCTCAACACTGAGATGATCTTGAGTAGGAAGATAATTGATGCAACTTACCTCAACCCAATTAGATCAAGAAATACCAGTAATCGAGCTCAACCATGTGGTATCCAATGGAGATGAAGAGAAAAAGATAATGTTGGATCTGTAAATGCCAAATTATCCACATGAAGATGGATGCAATCTAAATAGAGCCTCAAGAAGAAAAAACTGATGTTGAACCATGATTTTGAATTTATTGAAGCCTATGCCACATGTTGAAAAACCCATGGATTGTGGAAAGATTAACCAAAATATGAGTTGATCTTGAGTATATAATTTTTTTTATTTCTAACATCACCATAGGATATTACACCTGGCCGTCACATGAGCTGCTTCTAAACAAATAAGATCAAAGAAACTGATCCACCACTCACTTGATCTCAAAGTAATGAAGCTCACCTAGACCAATCATTGAAGACACTATGTAGACTCCCTATATTGAAGCTTGGTGTCCCACCTCCCATGAAAAATGAGCATTCTATTTATTGATCATAATTAGAACTATATAAATAACCAATCAATAAGGGTGAAAATTCAGCAGTTGAGCTAAGGACACTAACTAGATAATACAACATTCTCAAAACTATGTCACAATTGATACATGATGTTTTGAATTCTCTAATAGAGTGGTTGACACACCTATAAGGCATTTATATTTCCCTACTGGTGTAATCAAAATAAAAAATTTAAAAAGAATGAAACTATGATACTCAATTAATTAAAATTTAATAAAGTAGTTGGTTGAGGTGGAACCCACATAGACGATGAATTAGTTTTATTAGGTTTTCAAAAGATTTAATTTTATTAGATTGAAGAAATAGGTGAGAAAGCATTGGTTTTATTTATTTTGATAAACAAAAATAAAAATAAAGTATATTGATTGATTGATTTGGAAAGTGTTTTGAAAAGCATTCCTAGGTTTTTTAATTTCAGGGTTTAGCTACAATTGGGTTTTATAAAATAGGTTTAATTCATGATTGGTGTTGGAGTCAAGATGAGGAAGATCCAATGGTCATGATATCCACTCCTTGACACGATAATCCCTTATTTCCATTGGTTTGGTAATTTAGGGTTTCACATAATGAAGTTTGTCTCGATACCATATTTAAACCTGATTCCCCTAAATTTTACAATGGTCATACCTCCTTTAGGGTTGTCAGTTGTAAAATTTTAAGGTTTCTTTGAGATTCAATTATCACTGGTCATGATAAAAGTAAAATAAATGGATTGGATGTTGAAGATTGAATTGTGTAAAACCAAATACATGAATAAAATAAAAATAAACTAATCCAATGACACCTTCCACCTTCTATTACATAACCCTAGAACAAGGAAGGTTTAACCTTTCTCCTAGTGATGATAGTATTAAAGGTAAAGATAAAAGAATATTAAAGCATAATAAAAATGGAGATGAACTCGGGGAAGACCCTACACAATGAAAATTATTGCTCCATGCTTTGGCCTCCAGGGGTCTCTTTAATAGAAAAAAATAGACTTCCATTTATAATCTTTATATGGGCTCAATTATAAATGAATTTTATAAAGTAATGGTCCAAAAGTGGTTTGGGGTGGGTCCTATGTCTTATATACACTGAATCTGGGCACTTAAATCTCATCCTAATAATTTAGACCACATGTAAATTTTCATGTTTATTTTCTTCACTTTATGACATGTCTCACTTTCATGACATTCATTTGTACATGATGTGTAATGATTTAAACGATGTGTAATTCCATTTTTCTACTTCATATGCCTTATTTTTTCACATTTCTTCAGTTCTATTCCTTATAAATTCTCCATGATGATCCTCAAAAATTGGGTGTCATGTAACTTTGATTCTCTCACAGTGTGAAGTGTCTTTTTTTATCATTTTTCAATTATTTATTCCATCCTTATATATCACAAAAAATGAGTTAAACCATTCACAAATTGGAAAGAATAATCATTTAAATACAAAAATAAATATATTAAAATACCATAAAATACTTGCATGATATACATATATCACATGGGAAATAATTTTAATTTCAAATAAAATTTAGGAAATCCCAAATATGAGGCTTAATAACCAAGCCCCTGTCCATTATATAATCAAAGTATACTTACTCATCACATGAAACGCCACATGTGATGCCTACAGAGAAGAGAATAACTTCTACCCAAATTAAAGGGCTTGATCGAGGGAATAAAATTATTTTCCAAGAAATATATGAATTTTAATAACCTAAAAGAATATAGGTAATCAATTTTTCCACATGAAATAAATAAAATAAAAAGAAGTGAGCTTGGAATTTAAGGACAAAATCAGATGTATAGGGATGGTTAGAATAGAATTCATTCCTATAAGGGAGATGGTATGAAGGATATGAATTTATACTTAAAAATAAATCATAGTAAAAAGAAGAAGATAAAATGAGATGAGTATAGGAGTACTATGTAGATAAAGAGAATTGAAAATAAACCAAGGGGGTTTGGGATTAGGCAACAACACTTTTCAAGATCGAAGGAAGTTTGAAGCTCACATCAAGAACTTATTTATTCTTCATGTTCATTGTTCATTTTGTTTTTCATTGACAATTTTTAATATATTCAAATATTTTAACATCTCAAGAATGGTTTTTATTTAAATTCAAATAAGGGAATGAGGTTGTGATGGTAGGTATGTTATCCTTATTCATGTATAAATTGTAATTGGAAACTAATATTTTCTTAATATTTAATTAGTAGAAATAAATATTTTTCTAGGTATTGGTGAGAAATATTTCTAGATTTTTTGGTTTCAAATTACTTAAAATCTGGAAGTTCAAATGAGAAGATAATAGTTCATCTGGGGGTAGCACATCAGTTTCAACTAAGAATTTGTTTCTAATATGAAATTGGTTTCTTCATAATGTGGATTTTTTGTTGTTGTAGTTGAGAAACTATAAGATCCATTCACCAACAAGTTGGGTGTTTGAGATAACCACCCAAAATCTTTTCAGGATATCTAGTGACATTTATTCATGAATGAAGTCATAAAGACTTAAAAAAAAAACAAATAAATAAACAAAATAAGTACTAACCAATCAAATTATCCTACTTTATTCATAGATTATTTATAAGGCCCTGACCTTAAAGATTACTTAATCTTGAGTTATTTCAACAATACACGTTGAGGATATTTTCAGGTTTAGAGTTTTAGAGAATTAGATCATAAATCATGCATTACACTCCACATTTAAACAAAGTGGTTACAAAAAAGATAGTACTCATTTTTCCCATCATCAGAAACATATTTAAAATAAAACATAGATTATTTCTTGACACTTCCTTGAAACTATCATCACATCATGTACCTTTCCCTTGACCTGTGAAAAACATTTCAAAAACATGAGATGAGCATAAAAAGATCAGCAAGCGATATAAAAGTGCGAAATGAAAACATTAGTTCATGTATTAAATCATAATTTACTCATAAAACATAAGAATTTTAACATACCTCACCAAATCATGAATAAATCATAGAAATCATAAGACATAAAGCTAACTTGATGCATTCATAACATTCTTACGTAAAGAGTAACCCTCATGGTTACGTTTGGAATACCCATCACATTATATTCCCTAAATATCTTTGGAGAAACCTTAACGTTTAAACCCTTCGCATTACCCAATTCATTGGATAGCTATATCGGGCTCACTCTCCCTTAGTTTATCACGGAACCACCCGTATTCATAACAATGCCCAAGAACCATAACATAATCGTATCACATAAAACATGCATAAAGGAAACATAACATTTACACTTTTCAATCACAAGATATCAATACAACACATTGATATAAAAACATTATGAAAACCATTTTCAATACCAAAATAAAAGAAAATTAAAACATGGTATTTATTTTTCATTTTTTAAAAAAGTTATGGCTTTTAGAGGAAGCTAAAGCTCATATAATGGTCACGGCGGCGGAGAAGTTGTTGTCGCCGCATACGTACGACAAAAAAAACATTCCCTTTTGTTGTTTAGTAAAATCTTAGTATAAAAAAGATTCCTTTTTAATAAACATAAAATTCAAAGGGGTTTATACACCATATAAAAGGAAGTTGTGTATAAAACAAAATATGCCTCAATGAAAGGAGATTGAGACGAAGTCCCTTACCTCGTATCCTACTTGACTCGATTGTTCTTTAATCTCCTGAATAATAAACTTGAGTTAATTTATACTTTCTTAAGAACCTTTTTCAAGTTTATTATTCCTTTTATATCACTTATTACCATGTCATGAACACTATGTAATTATTTAAGTTAATAACGGTCATTTTAACGATCATTGGTACTTGAGTCAAAAATAAAATCTTTATAATTACAAGTTGTTCATGTATCCATTATATCCAGAGTTATATTCATGATGAAGATATCATATATATCATATATATCCAGTATATACATGAATTTATAATATTACATAACATTTAGAGGTAAGAAATGAAATGCACCGTTCATGGAGACGGTAAGTCGTACGTACGCATGAACGCTACTTTCATTTCTATTTCGTATTTTATGGAATGGAATCATAATGATATAAAGGTATATTATAATTCTAGTATAATATCATATATATAATATCATTAACTCCATCCTTTATACGTCCCACATATGGCATTAACGAATCAAATCACTTTGAGGGGGCAGTAGTCCGCACTTCCTAAAATGAAGATATCGTGTTTACCCATAATGGAAACCAAAAAGGTATACCAAAAATGAAAAATACAGAAACTTAAGGAAAAAATAAACATATTATATATCATATATAAATATAGTGTCATCTTAATGGCCACCTTTAAAGGTGTTAGAAGAATATTGAACAATCATCGTTTTGTGAGGCAGAAATTCGCCATCCACGGAAACAGTATGCTCTTTAACCATTAGATGAAAGTGTGTGTAAGTGTAGCTAGAATAGTTCTTATAAAAACATCCTAGTATATTTATGATACTGGTGTTTTTACAAAATAAATGAATAAAAAGAGTTTAGGGGGTTGGAGAAGCAAAATAAAACAAAAGAACATTAGAGAAGACTTTACCTTTAAATCGGGTAACTCTTCTTGGTTTGAACCAAAATGGTTTCTTGAAGAGCTTTCTGCCTAAGGTAAGGCTTCTTGGATAAAGAGAGATATGTGGAGAGATAAAATGAGCAGGGATTGGACGAGAAAAAGACTTGATAAGTGTGGGTAAGGAGGTAGAGGTGGGGGCCTTTTATAAGAGGAGAGGAGGGACACTCTTGGAAAGTTAAGAAATGTTACATTATTTTAAAAAGAGTTTCGGATTTAAAAGGTCCCACATTGATATATTTATAGGATAATATGATAAGGGTTCGAAATATAGTCATCAAATAGGTCTTTGACAAGTGTAAGTCTTAGATTTTACATTATATTTTAATTTTATTTAAATCGTTAATTAATGAGGTAATCGCTGCATCATCATGATGTCATAAATAATTTAATTTATTTAATGTCTAAAAATTATAAAAAAATATGATGATGTAGGAAATATCTTTAGATTTAAATTTACTATTTATATTCCAAGATATCATTTATTTAGACAAAATTAAAAATGTTCTACTTAGGTGATACATTCTTTAGTGATATTCTCCTTTCTTTAAAAATAAAAAGATAAAGTGTCACATTCACCCAAAAGTGATTCCATGGGGTCCCTAAGTTTGGAACAAGGCATCCCATGGTCGGACATGACACAACCAGTAGAATTAGGACACATTTTGGGGTCATTTTTTATTATTATGATATTATTTTATTATCCTTAACTACCCGATTACTAATTAATCAAGATAATTAAAGATAATTATCGTCGTTACTATTCATAATGTCCAAAAACAAAAGATTCTTAATTAGATAATTTGGACATTATGATTCCAAATATGGAATCCATTTTACCAAATTACAAACATAGAAATTTCAATAATTAATTTAAAAATAATTCCCGTTGTCAAAACAAATAGCGGGGTTTTTTTTAAAACAATATATATGAAAAGTTTGGCACTTGTTTATGCTCAATTTCAAAGTGAAATTAATTTTAATGAACACCATTGGATTAGATGGTAAAAATATATTATAATTACACTTTATGATCAATTAAAAATATAATCTAACCATATAATTAAATTAGATTAAAAAGCAGTTTTGATGTAAAATGCAGAATTTTTCACTATTCATTAAAAAAATGAACATGGTCAGAAAAATACCAAAAATTTACCCAAGGTAAATTTAAATGTCCCAATCATAAAGAATAAGTTTATTTTGACAAATAGAGCTTATAAAATTGTCAAAATATATATTTAAAAATGGTTCGCCATCAAAAGGCGGTAAAACAATCTTTTAAAAATATTAGTGTATTCCATGCTTAAGATTGGATTTATTCTCGTTTTAAGCCTCTAAAACACTATATAATTCATAAATAGACATAGATAAGAATATATATTATTCATTACTTGGGATGTTACATCCCTCCCACCTTTATAAAATTGCATCCCCGCAATTTATTTACTTATCGAATAAGTGGGGGTATTTATCCCTCATTGCATTTTCAGATTCCCATGTTGCCTCTTCAATAATGTGGTTTTTTAAAAAAACCTTTACTTGATGAATCACCTTATTCCACAACACTTTATCCCTGTGGTCAAGAATCTGGACCAGTGTTTCCTCTTAATATAGATTCTCTTCCAACTGAACTACCTTTGGACTCAAAACATGAGATGGATCTGACATGTAATTCCTTAACATTGAAACATGAAAAAAAATTTGTACCTGAGATAAACTCGAAGGTAAAGACACTTGGTATGAAACTGATCCAACTATATCTAGAATTTCATATGGTCCAATGAACCTTGGAATCTGATTTCCTTTCTTACCAAATCGCATCACACTTTTCCATGGTGAAACTTTGAGAAAAACATGATCACCTACCTCAAAAGAGAGATCCTTCCTCCTATTGTCTGCATAGCTCTTCTGCCTACTCTGAGATGTTCTCATGTGTATTTGTATCAGATGAAATTTTTCTACCAACTCTTCTACCAATTCTGGTCCCATCAACTTCCTTTCACCCACTTCATCCCAGAAAGCTGGAGTTTGACATCGCTTCCCATATAATGCCTCAAATGGTGCCATCTGTATACTAGAATGAAAAATGTTATTATAAGAAAACTCAACCAAAGAAAGATGTTGTTCCCAAATTCCCTAATAATCCATCAAACAAGCACGTAGCATATCCTCCAAAGTCTGAATTGTTTGTTCTGACTGCCCATTTGATTGAGGATGAAAAGCTGTACTAAAATTTAATTCAGTACCCAATGACTTCTGAAGGCCTTTCCAAAAGTTAGAAGTGAACCTGGGATCACGATCAGATACAATTGAGAGAGTAACTCCATGTAACCTAACTATCTCTTTAAGATACAAATGGTAAAGGTGATCTAGAGAAAAAGTATCTCGTATATCAAGGAAATGAGCAGATTTAGTCAAGCGATCAACTATAACCCAGATTGCATTATTACCTTGAGGTGTCTTCGGCAATCCCACAACGAAGTCCATGGATATATTCTCTAATTTTTACTCTGGTACTGGTAAAGGCTGAAGTATCCCTTCCAGTAACTACCACTCTACTTTAACCTGTTGACAAGTCAAACACTTCACAGTAAAATCATCAATATCTCTTTTCAGTCCATCCCACCAGTAGTACTTCCGAAGATCTCTATACATCTTAGTACTACCTGGATGAACTGAAAATTAAGAACTATGAGCTTCATATAACAACTCTCTCTTCAACTGTGAATCACACGACACACACAATCTCCTCCCAAATCTCAAAACAAAATCATTATCAATGTTGAATTTAGGCAACTTACCCTTCTGAACCAGCTCTACCTTTTTCTGCAACTCGCTATATTGCTTCTGTGCTTGCTTAATTCTGTCTGATAGAGAAGATTTCACTGATACCTAAAAAAAAACAGAAGGACATCCTGCACCAAAAACTTCTATGCCAAAGTTCATCAAATCTTTAACCAAAGGATCACGTTTCAAACGCAACATTGTTAATGAAGCATTACTTTTTCAACTCAAAGCATCAGCCACTTTATTTTCTTTTCCTAGGTGGTAATGAATTGTACAATCATAATCCTTGATTAATTCCAGTCATCTCCTCTGTCTCATGTTCAGTTATTTTTGAGAGAATATATACTTTAAACTTTTGTGATCGGTATATATTTCACACTTTACTCCATACAAATGATGCCTCCAAATTTTTAAAGTGAAAACAACAGCAGATAATTCCAAATCATGTGTAGGGTAATTTACCTCATGTGTTTCCAACTGACATGAAGCATAAGCAATTACCTAGTCATTATGAATTAGGACGCAACCAAGTCCTTTCAATGAAGCATCACTGTAGATAACAAACTCCTCATTCCTAGAAGGTAGTGCCAAAACTGGAGCATTCACCAATCTTCTTTTCAATTCCTGAAAACAATCATCACATTCTTTTTTCCAGATAAACTTAACACCCTTCTGAGTTAGCTTAGTCATTGGACTAGATAACTGTGAAAAATTTCTAACAAACCTTCGGTAGTAGCCTACCAAACCAAGGAAGCTACGAATCTTAGTTACATTTGTGGGTCTTGGCCATTCTTCAACAACCTTTGTTTTTGTAGGATCAACAGTTATCCCATCTTTAGAAACAATATGACCAAGGAAAGAAATTTGTTGCAACCAAAACTCACACTAACTGAATTTCCCATAAAATTTCTTTTCTTTTAAGGTTTGAAAAATAACCCTTAAATGGATTTCATGATCCTGTTTACTTTTAGAAAACACTAAAATATCATCAATGAAAACAACCACAAAAATATCCAAGAACTCATGGAAAATTCTATTCATAAGGTCCATGAATACAACAGGTTCATTGGTTAGCCCAAAAGGCATAACTGCAAATTCATAATGGCCATATCTTGTACGAAACGTGGTGTTCAGAATATCTGATTCCTTTACCTTCAACTAATGGTACCCCAATCTCAGGTCAATCTTTGAAAAATACTGAGCTCCCTGGAGCTGATCAAACAAATCATCGATATGAGGCAAAGGATATTTTTTCTTAATAGTGATGTTATTCAAGGATCTATAATAAATGCAAAGTCTCATTGAACCATCTTTCTTTTTAACAAATAAAACAGGAGCACCCCATGGTGATGTGCTAGGTCGAATGAAACCTTTATCTAATAAATCTTGCAATTGCTCCTTTAACTCTAAAAGTTCAATTTGAGCCATTCGATAACAGGGTTTTGAAATTGGCTTAGCATCGGGAACTAAGTCAACAGTAAATTCAACTTCTCGATCTGGTATTATTCCAGGAAACTCATCAGGAAAAACATCAGGATACTCATTTACCACTGGAACATCATTAATCTGAACAGTTCCCTTGTTTTCAACAATATGTGAAAGGTAACATTCATTTCCATCTTTTACAAGTTTCTCGGCCTCTTGATATGTTATCAACAGTAAGGGTTCATTGTTGTACATAAACTGAAAGTATTTCTGAAAAGAAACTTCTTTAGCTCTATAGTCAATCTTAGCATGGTAAATAGAGAGCTAATCCATACCCAGGATAACATCAAACTCTACTAGAGGTAAAACAATAAGGTTTTCAAGTAGGTTCTTTCCACGTATAAGGATATGAAGATTCTTATAAATTATTTTTTCCTCAACATTTCCCCCATGTGTTTTTACCACAATATCAGGAGTCATTTCTTGAGATGGTATTCCCATTTTACTATAAAAGATTTCAGAGATGAAAGAATGTGTAGACCCTGAATCAAACAACACACTGGCATAATCTAAAAAAACAAACAAAGTACCTGATACCACTTCATTTGATGGCCCAACATCTGCTAAAGTAGTTGCAAAGGATTTCACCACCCCTTTCTTCTTGTAGTATAACTGCTTCCCATCACTCGAGCTCTTTGTCGGACACTCATTTGCATAGTGACCCATCTCATTGCACTTAAAACATTTCACTAACTGTAAATCAAATTTGGTCTTATCATCACCCTGATCTTTTTCAGTGAAATCACGAGCCTTATGTCCCATCTTACCACATCAGTAGCACTTTCCATAATTTAGAAGACATTCCCCAGGATGCATTTTACCACATTTATCATAAACTAGAAACTTAGTTTTCTTACCATCAGACCTTTTTGAAGAATTCTTCCCTTTCTCCTGCCACCTCAGTCTCTTCTTCTGTTGGTTGTTATAGAACACTTGATCATTGGAAAACTTCATTTCCACCTTCTCAGCACATTGAACAAGCTTTTAATAACTTTTGAACTCACGAGAAGCCAATTCCCTTCAATATTTTGGATTTAATCCTGAGTAAAAACGATTGATTTTACTATCAAGGTCTCAGATAAAATTTGGAGCATACCTTGCCAATTGAGTGAACCTCTCTTCATAAGTAGCCACTGAGTCGTCCTCTTGCCTCAATTCCAAGAATTGTTTTTCCATCCTAAGTCGAACAGACTTAGGAAAATACTTCTCAAGAAACATACCTTTGAATTCATCCCAGTTTAGAGCATCAATCTCATCAGCGTCCCTGATATTTTTAACCATCGACCACCACTGATCAGCTTCACCCTCCAAACGGTAAATAATAAGACTAAACTTTTGATTGTCTGAACACCCCATGACATCAAAAATATTCTCCAGTGCTTTAATCCACCCTTTAGCTAGCACATGGTCTGATGATCCTCTGAATGATGGGGGATGTTGCCTCATGAAATGTTCCACCACTAACATGTTCCTCTGCGGTTGATCTGGATGATCTCGTGCATGGATACCACCATCATTTATCGCTTGAGTCAACTGCACCATCACTGCAACAAACTGTTCAGTTCCAATCCAACCATCTTAGGATGCTGATTCGGAAGGTCATTTCCTTCTGTATGACTTCCTAGCACTGCTTCCCTATTTCCTCTACAGAAAACCATTCTGAACAAACATGTCTTAGATGAAACAACATGGTAATATTCAAATGATATATCATTTCAATTTGACCATAAAAAAATATTTTTGGATAATAATTTAATAGAATTCTAACTCCTAAAGTTATCTAAACCGACCTTTGATACCAACTATAAAGCTCTGGCCTTAAACATTACTTAATCTTGAGTTATTTCAAGAATACACGTTGAGGATCTTTTCAAGTTTAGAGTTTTAGAGAATTAGATCATAAATCATGCATTACACTCCACATTTAAACAAAGTGGTTACATAAAATATAGTACTCATTTTTCCCATCATCGGAAACATATTTAAAATAAAACATAGATTATTTCTTAACACTTCCTTGACACTATAATCACATCATGTACCTTTCCCTTGACCTATGAAAAACATTTCAAAAACATTTGATGAGCATAAAAATCTCAGCAAGAGATATAAAAGTGCGAAATGAAAATATTATTCCATGTATGAAATCATACTTTACTCGTAAAACATAAGCATTTTAACATACCTCATCAAATCATGAATAAATCATAGAAATCATAAGACATAAAGGTAAATTGAGGCATTCATAACATTCTTATGTAGGGAGTAACCCTCATGGTTACATTTGGAATACCCATCATAGTATATTCCCTAAATATCTTCGGAGAAACCTTAACATTTAACCCCTTCGCATTACCCAATGCATTGGAGAGCTATATCGGGCTCACCCACTCTTATCTTATCACGAAACCATCCATATTCATAACAATTACCAAGAACCATAACATAATCGTATCACATAAAACATGTATAAAGGAAACATAACATTTCCACTTTTCAATCACAAGATATCAATACAACCCATTGATATAAAAACATTACGAAAACCATTTTCAATACCAAAAAAAAAATAAAAGTAATACATGGTATTTATTTTTCATTTTAAAAAAATTTATGGCTTGTAGAGGAAGCTGAAGCTCAAATAATGGTCACGGCGGCAGAGAAGTCGTTGTCACCGCATACGTACGACAAAAAAAAACATTACCTTTTGTTGTTTAGTAAACTCTTTATATAAAAAAGATTCATTTTGAATAAATTTAAAAGTCAAAGGGTTTTATGCACCGTATAAAATAAAGTTGTGTATAAAACAAAATATGCCTCAATGAAAGGAGATTGAGACGAAGTCCCTTACCTCATATCCGACTTGACTCGATCGTTCTTTAATCTCCTGAATAATAAACTTGAGTTAATTTATACTTGCTTAAGAACCTTTTTCAAGTTCATTATTCCCTTTATATCACTTATTACCATGTCATGAACACTATGTAATTATTTAAGTTAATAACGGTCGTTTTAACGATCATTGGTACTTGATTCAAAAATAAACTCTTTATAATTACAAGTTGTTCATGTATCCATTATATCCAGAGTTATATTCATGATTCAGATATCATATATATCATATATATCCAGTATATACGTGCATTTATAATATTACATAACATTCAGAGGTAAGAAATGAAATGCACCGTTCATGGAGACGGTAAGCTGTACGTACACACGAACGCTACTTTCATTTCTATTTCGTATTTTATGGAATGGAATCATAATAATATAAAGGTATATTATAATTACAGTATAATATCATATATAATATCATTAACTCCATCCTTTATACTTCCCACATATGACATTAACGAATCAAATCACTTTGAGGGGGTGGTAGTCCGCACTTCCTAAAAAGAAGATATCGCGTTTACCCATAATGGAAACAATAAAGGTATGCCAAAAATAAAAAATACAGAAGCTTAAGGAAAACATAAACATATTATATATCATATATAAATATAGTGTCATCTTAATGACCATATTTTAAGGTGTTAGAATAATATTGAACAACCATCGTTTCGTGAGGCAGAAATTCGCCATCCACGGAAATAGTATGCTATTTAACCATTAGATGAAGGTGTGTGTAAGTGTAGATATAATAATTCTTATAACATCATCCTAGTATATTGAATATACTATTTTTGTTACAAAAGAAATGAATAAAAATAGTTTAGGGGGTTGTAGAAGCAAAATAAAACAAAAGAACATTAGAGAAGACTTTACCTTTAAATCGGGTAACTCTTCTTGGTTTAAACCAAAATGGTTTCTTGAAGAGATTTCTGCATAAGTTAAGGCTTATAGGATAAAGAAAGGAATGTGGAGAGATAAAATGAGCAGGGATTGGCCGAGCCAAAGGCTTGAGAAGTGTGGGTAAGAAGGTAGAGGTGGGGGCCTTTTATAAGAGGAGAGGAGAGGCACTCTTGGAAAGTTAAGAAATGTTACATTATTTTAAAAAGTGTTTCGGATTTAAAAGGTCCCACATTGATATATTACTAGGATAATGTCATAAGGGTTCTAAATATACTCATCCAATAGGTCTTTGAGAAGTTTATGTCTTAGAGTTTACATTATCTTTTCATTTTATTTAAATCGTTAATTAATGAGGTAATCGCTGCATCATCATGATGTCATAAATAATTTAATTTATTTATTGTATAAAAATTATAAAAAAATACTATGATTTAGGAAATATTTTTATCTTTACAATAAATATTTATATTCCAATAGATAATTTATTTAGACAAATTTAAAAATATTTTACTCAGGTGATACATTCTTTAGTGATATTCTCCTTTCTTTAAAAATAAAAAGATAAAGTGTCACATTCACCCAAAAGTGATTTCATGGGGTCCCCAAGTTTGGTACAAGGCATACCATGGTCGGCCATGACACAACCAATAGCATTAGGACACATTTTGGGGTCATTTTGTATTATTATGATATTATTTTATTATCCTTAACTACCTGATTACTAATTAATCAAGATAATTAAAGATAATTACCGTCGTTACTATTCATAAAGTCCAAAAACAAAAGCGTATTAATTAGATAATTTGGACCTTATGATTCCAAATATGGAATCCATTTTACCAAATTCCAAACATAGAAATTGCAATAATTAATTTAAAAATAATTCCCGTTGTCAAAACAAATAGCGGGTTTTTTTGAAACAATATCTATGAAAAGTTTGGCACTTCTTTATGCCCAATTCCAAAGTGAAATTAATTATAATGACCACCATTGGATTATATGGTAAAAATATATTATAATTAAACTTTAATACCAATTAAAAATATAATCTAATCATATAATTAAATTAGATGAAAATCAGTTTTGATGTAAAATGCAGCATTTTTCACTATTCATTAAAAAAATGAACATGGTCAGAAAAATACCAAAAATTTACCCAAGGTAAATCTCAATGTCCCAATCATAAATAATAAGTTTATTTTGACAAATAGAGATTATAAAATTTCCAAAATATAGATTTAAAAATGGTTCACCATCAAAAGGCGGTAAAACAATCTTTTTAAAATATTAGTGTATTCCATGCTTAAGATTGGATTTATTCTCGTTTTAAGCCTCTAAAAAACTATATAATTCATAACTATAAATAGATAAGAATATATATTATTCATTATTTACTTGGGATGTTACATTATTACTTGCTTCCCTATGAATTTATCTCTCATTACTGTGTTGATGTAGGTTTCACTAACTTATAGTCATCATCACTCGGCCATTTTCACTACTAAATTTAAACATCCTTCAATTCAAAACATTCCTATATTGTCACTATTTTTTTTTATTTTTTCCCCTATTTTATCTATTTTCACACACACACACTCACCCTTTTTTATAAGTCCTTCTATATAAATCGACCACTAGTTTTAAATAGGTGTTATAAATATTAAATTTGAATCAAACATAGTTAATGAACTTTGATCATGACCAATGGTGCTTCATTACTTGGCCTCTATTATAGGTATATTACCAAATTTCACTTTGATCATAACCCTCTTCTAATCTTGGTTATAGTTACTGGTAAAAATTATCCCACTATATTTAAGTTTAATAATTTTTGGCTCCCATTTAAATATTATAGGGATACTTTTGAAAAAATTGGTTATCCTATGACAAGGGTTATTACTTTCATAATATGTTCAATTTGATTAATTGGGCCAAACAATATTTAATATGATTGAGTAGGTATTGATTTAGAAACATAGATAATGATATTAAACTAGTTAAATATTATTTATAGAAATTCCAAAAAATAAAATTTTCTTAGATTATAAATCATCATAAAGAAACTTAAAATGGGTGTATGTTGGATGGAATCATAAATGTTAAATAAATTATTATTCATAAACAAATAAGGATGTAATTTATTAGGTTGGGATTTATAAGTTCCATGTTCTTCCACCTGGTGTATAGGGAATGATGGGTTGGGAAATCAATTACATTTATCTTGGTTAATGATGAATTGTTTCACTATAATGAATAAATTGGTATATCCTTGGTTAATTATTTCATCCAAATCATCAACATTGATTATATTTCCCTTGAGAAGATGAATCTTTTTTATGTAATTAACTACTCCATCAAAAATATGTAGAATTATTATCTTACTATCATCTATTTGGATGAGGGGATTAAGGCTACACTTTATTAGCACAAGAATGGTAGTGCTACTAGCCCATATGAATTCTCAAATAAATGTATTATCAACTATTGGGATATCATTTATGATTATTCTTAGCAATATATCAAAGAATTCTTCTCAAGGTAATACATTCCCATTGGATCTAACTTTTATTTCATCAACCATATCGATAAGGTTGGTCATGGAATGTATGTTTGGGATTATAGTCCCATTGTGGTGATAAAAAATTTTCTAAAAAATATTTGAAATTTTTTTCTATGAGTATTTGGACCATTTATAATATAATTTTCTCAGCCAATTAGTTTGGTTTCATTCCTAGAAGGGATATCTAGGACTACCTCTACACAATAATATAGTTTCAACTTACCATATAAAAACTCTGCATATGGTAATGTTTATCCAACACATGAAACCTCAAAAACATTTTACACCCTTAGAAGGATCTTAATTTTTTATATCCAACACATGTATGTATTTTTAGTTAGGTTTGTTAGGTGTATTCAAGATATTATTACTAGCTCAATGTTATCGGTTTTTGTTAATGGTTTCTAAAGTGGATTATTCAACTATACTATAAGTTTGAGGTAGGGTGACCCATTTTCACCTATCTTCTTTGGAACTATTTAATATTACCTTAGTGGACGAATTACTAAAGATGTGGACCTTAGTTTTTTCAATCATATGAAGGATTATAAGAATCTATAGCCTCCTACCATCCTATTTTATATTGATTATTAACTTATTTTCCATGAGGTAAATGATAATACCTTGACCTCAACCAATGATACCTTCAAGAAATTTGAGAAAGTATTAGGGTAGGATAGAAGTTGGACTATTTGCTCAATTATTTTTGGAAAATGGATCTCTAAGAGTAAGAAAGTGTATATCACTAACTTATTAAAGGTGAAATTGGTGACTTTACACTTTAAATGTATTTGGGTACAAATTATTTACAGGATAGAGAAATAAATATACTTAGAAGGAATTTCTTACAAAATCACCTCTCATATGAGTAATTAGAAAATAAGGATCCATTCAAAGGTTTATAGAATATAACTTGTCAATTCAATTATCACATCCATGATTGTAAATTCATTTTACCTTTACCTCAGGAAAAGGTAATTGATCAAAAATTTTGACACTAGAATCAATAATTTTATTTTTTATAGTTATGTGCATTGAATAAATTTTATCATAGTATATTAAAATAAATGAATCATGCTATTTGACTTGGGTCATGTTGAGATAAATAATCAGAAGCTCTTTAATTCTTCTCTTGTTAGTATTTTTACTTATTATCTTTTCAGCTCTACAAGATTGTCTATAAAGTTCCCATGGTAAAGGTTTATTGATAAAATTCATAGAATCAATCATTTCAACATAGTCTCATATATTTGACCTTCCATTATGGACTCTAATAATGATATTTTATAGTACACACTATGGATACCCTCAATATCTTCAACTCTAAATTTCTAGGAAGCCAAATTGTTCAATCATTGATTGTCAGATGAACTAGAGGTTCTACATAACTTTAATACCATGTATTTTAATACTTCCCTTAATAATATGAAATAGATTGATGGTATTATTAGTATCACTAACATACAATATTTCTGGTATAATTACTTTGAAATCCCTAAAAACAACTTTGGTGGCTAGCAGGGTTAGGTACTCTGAATTCAAGAATGTATTTCTGATTTTGGGTGTGGAATGCGAGTAGCCCACATAAATGGGTCAATTTATTTATGAATAATCACATTCCCCCTTAAAATAAGAAATATATCTGGAAAATATATCTTAGTGTATTACTAGATAATAAATAATTAAGAGTTGTTGGCATTCATATTACATAAGCTTGTGTCCACTTCTATAAAAGTGAGGAATATTTTCAACAAACCTTCTTTAAGTGTGGATTTTTAAATGCATATGGGGACATATGTCATATATATTTCACTATAAACTTTCAACAAATTGTGATAATAATTCATTTATTGATTTATTCCTTATTCTTGAGCTAAGTGATTAGCTAAAGAACCTTCTTACAACATCTATTACTTTTTACCCCTACTATATTTGGATAGCGAAGAACTCCTATAGATTTTAATACTAGGGAACCAATAGGAATGATATCATCACTTGTATTTTAATGGACATTAATATGGCTATAAAAATTCAAACATATAGCATACATAACTCTATTAAGGACTTTAACACTACCAAAATTCTTGGATTCAATAGAATTCCTAGAAAACCTACCCAATCAAAGTATATTAGATGGATACCTCCTTTACCCTCATGGATTAATGTTAATATAGATGGAATAACATTTATCGATTATAGATTATTATAATATAGTGGTGTATTATGAACTTAAAGGGGATTCCTCGGGGGTTCATTCTATATATTTATTAGTAATTACCTAGCTTTTGAAGAGGAACTTTAGGTGGTTATCCATGAAATTGGGCATCCCAAACAGTTTGGATGGGATGAAATTTGGATAAAAATTTATTCCCAATATTTTTTCAAAATAATTAAAAGAATATCTAATTTAGTATCGTGGAAACTTTATAGAGATTGGGGAGAGTTTCTCCACTAACATGGAAACTTCCAATACTTGGGCTCAGACATTTACAAATAAGGAAACAAGATTACTAATGTACTTTGATGGAAATAAATAGAGGGATGTGACTCTATTTATTCATGTATTATGTATGACTCTTTTTCTTTTATATACAAGTATAATTTAAATGGTGATACCTACACCCACATCTAACTCCTCTTGTACTCTCATCTACTTTTTTTTAATAAATTTGCAGGTATGGGCCTTTATAGTTTATTACCCTATACCTCTTATATTATTAATATTAATATCAGTATTAATACTATTACTATTACCATCAGTTATAATAATGTTAATATTTGTATTAGTTTTAATATTATTAATATTAATATTAGAGTTAATATTATTATTAATAATCATATTATTAATATTAGTGTTAATATTGTCAATATTATTTTTAATATCATTACTATTGTTAATATTAGTTTTAATAGTATTAATATAAGTGTTCATATTATTAATATTTTTATTACTGTTATTCATTTTTTTTAAATTTTTTTTATGAAAGTAAATTTTAATTCACAATTTTAAATTATAGTAAATTATATTCAATAAATAAATGTTGTTATATGTGATAATGAATCATATTTAGATTATTGTATGATGAAAAAGGGATGAATATGAGGAAGGGTTTGATGCTTTTTTGAATTCTCCAAATGAAATATCTTTAACAGTGACATGTTCTTCTATCTATATATGAAAATTTTAAATATGAGAATGTTATCAAAAATATAAATTAGTGATCATTTAATTTTTAATGGTTTTAATCCGAGTTACAGTACTTGGGTATGACTTGGTTAAGTAGGGAATAATTTTAAATCTATTAATGATAAATATTTTCACGATGAAAATTTTGATCAAATTAAAGAAACTATTCATGATATTGAAGTGGAATAAATTGAAAAAAACATATGATTGAGTAACTATATGGAGATAATAAAAATTCACTATATCTAGGTTGTTATAAAATTTATGACTTTATAAGTTGTGTTAATATTGGTTAACTTGAAATCTGGAAAATGAATAGAATGATAAGAGTTTTATAGATTTTATAGAGTTGTTGAAATACATACTTCATGAGGAAAATGATCCTCCATATTCATATTAAATTTTGAAAAAATATTATTCTTGATGGGATTGGGGTGTAAGAAGATTCATTCTTACCCCCAATGACCATGTGTTATATAGGAATAAATGTGACGGTCTATCAGAGTATCCTAAATACTCGACACTAACATTGAAATAAAAATCACAAGTTGATTTATCTATTTTTAAAAGTACCAAGACTCTTACTAAGGGAATTTTCTATCTTCTAATAAATCCTCATTTGAAATAATTATTTGGAAATTCAAATAATGAAAAAAGGTTAAGATTTCATGTAGATGAGTGAATATCTTATGGAAAATTATGCTATCTAGCTGATTTTATATTGAGTCAAAAGTTTTCTTTTGAATTTTCTATTTCTTTTTGTTTTGAAAATCATAAACTCTATTTTAAAATTAATTCATATTTTGTTTTATCATGATTACTTTAAGGATTCTTGATTTACATTTTATCCTTATGATTTTCCTTATGCATACAATTATTATCATACCCATTATTATCATACCCATGATTATCATCATGATTCCATATAAAATTTACATTATACTCATTGATTATGGTTTCCTTTGGAATCACCGATTACAATTTTCATCATATACACCATTCAGTATCATACTAACAAGTTAAATTATACTCACTATCTTAACAAAAATCATTATACACATGTACTGTTCACAATTTTATTTTATTAAAAGAGATAAATTATTTTCAGTCCCACTTAATCATATCCATAAAACATTACTTTATCAAAAGAAAAATATTTTAATCAAAATAGTGTCGTATATTCTTTTTTGATATAAATTTTAAAATTATGTCATTGTTTTAGTTACAAGATGACCATTGAAGTGCTAGGTTTACAAGTACCTCCAGATTTTCTGGAGGAAATACAATTATTGGATGAAAATATGACTATTGGAACCAATGCCTATAAATATCAGGTCATTTGGATGAGCTCATGACTTTTGAAAGAACTAATACTTCGCAAGAGCTCTTCCAAAAATTACTTTGTTTGAAAGCCTTGAAGTGATCAATTTGTGAACAGATTCTTTGAAATACTTGTAATCTTTAGTAGGTTTGTTTTTCTTCATGCGACACCGATCATTGGTGATTACGATCAAGGTCTTCTAGGGATAGGAAGACAAAAGTTCCAATCATTTGCAGATCGAGGGCTTCTGAGGATAGAAAGATAGAGGCATCAATTACCTTTTAATCGAGGTTTTGTAGGGATAGCAAGATAGAAGCTGATCATCATATCTAGGGTTTATCCTGGTGTGGGTAAGATAGAATTTCTTGAAAATATAAATCAAGGTACCTTTATCCAAGGTGATTGGATACCATTCTCTTTGTGCTAAAAGAATTGCATTCTTTTACATTTCCACTACATTGTAATAGAAAGCGAATTGTTTTATATATATATTTTTTTTTATTTCTTAATTTATATCATAACCATTATGATTGAAGAATAATTATTTAATATACACTGATTAAAATATTTTTAATTAGAATCATAGTGATTATGATCTTTTTAATTACTCAACATGATTTAGTACCCTTTATGATTGAATCGTTGTATATTTTTACTCTAATCATCGTTAACATTGTGATTATGATATTTTAAATGATTACTCTATTTAAATCATTTAAAATGTGAATATGAGGAAGATAAAATTAATGGATTACATATTTTTAACCATTAATAATCTATTGTCCGGTGCAATCAAGTCCCAATTGATCATGTTTCTATAAATTCTAAGTAAGTTAATTCATGAAAGTTTGATGTTTTTCAATATTAATCTTAATTCAACACCAAGAAATATAAGAATTATTTATATTAGTCATGAGACAATAAGAATAATAAAAATTAATTTTGATTAATAATCTAAAATTTTCATTAAGGATGTTGAACATAAATCTCCAAAAGAGATAGTTAGAGGACGCCAAGCAATATCAAAACAATATGTACTGATTGTTTCAGAAAAATAAAAGAAATAAAATTTTGGTTCTATTATAAATACAAACAAGAAATGTGTTTATAGTAGAGAAACAACAAATAAGTTAAGAAAGGAGCAATCTAAAAGGAAATAAGGAGACTCACAATTTAGCCTCAATCCTGCTGAAGTTCTTTCTAAAAAATTCTAGACCGATGAGATTATAAAAGAAAGTCATAAGAAAAAGAAACTGATGAAAATAAAGGAAGATATTATTGATATCGATAAGTTTATAAGAGGAGTAGAAAAATAAAGTTTCAAAATAAGTGTCAGGAAACTAGTTCAAAAAGAATTAGTCACTCCCTATGATGAAAACAAAGGAAAGAAGAAAAAAATGGGAGAATAACCGACACCATTAGATGTATCTAAAGAACAAGTCTCATGAGAATAAGAGGACACTGTGATGTGTAAGATGGATAAATATATCAATATATAAAAAGTATAGAGTGAATAGAAAAGTAAATAAAAAGAAAAAGAAGAAAACGAGGAAGGTGAAAAAGAAGCGAGTCAGAATCAAAAGTTTGAATCTGATAGAATCCCAGTCAAATCCTCTCAAGAAACATCAAGAAAATTTACATCCCTAGGATATCGACCTTCAAATAAAGTTGGTTATGGATATCCATCTCAATAATTTATTCAAATTTTATACAACTAGTAATGTACCAAATTGATAAAGATCAGATTCAAAGATCAAATGATGATAATGCAGGAAGTCACAATATGAATCTTCCTGATTATGAGGAATAAACTGATTAAAACCAGAACATCTCTTTGAAAAGAGATCAATATGTTGTTAAATCTATTAGGATAATTGAAATGGAAATTCCATTCTTACCAATAACTGAAAGAAAGATTTATCTTATTGTTGAAATCAACAAAATAGATCAGATTCCATTATACTTCAAAGAAAAAGAGTGAAGAAACTTGATATCGATTTCAAAGTATTGGTAGAAAGCACTAAAGAGCACATGAATGCTTATAATAAAGTTGTAAAATGGTCTCATAAGTCTGATGAAAGTGTCAAAATTCATGAAGAAAAAATTTAATATCTTAGATTACTTGTGAATGAACTCTCAAATGCATTTAACAAGATATAATGTGATACTTCTCAAAAATTGAAAACTGCCAGAGGACCAGAAGAAAGCCGATAAAAATATTTCAAAGTTATTTAAAAGAGGCTAGATGTTGTTAAATAAGAGATATTTCTTTATAAATATGATTTTATTGATTTGAAAAATCAATCAGTATTGATGAATGAAATGTTTGGATTGTAAGAAAAGACAAATAAAGACCAGAAAGAAAATATTCATCCTCAGGAAGTTCAGATTCTCTCTCTGGAAGAGAAGCTAAAATACTCAAAAGAAATGATTCGTACCCTGGACCAATTATTTGAAGATCAAGAATACCAATTCTAGTCTCAATATGAGTCTCTTGATAAGCTCATGGAAGATAGAAAATATTTCAATAAAATTAAGTTTTTTGTTTTGGAACTCATAATGAAGGACAAAGAGAAAGAAAATCAAAAGAAATGAATTATTTTAACTTTTGTTGTATTATTTTAAAAAACCTTTAATGAATTTTTTTATCATTTATATACTTTTTATTTAATGTTTTGCATTTTTTGGATTAATTTTCTTCATCATTTTTATATGATCAAATACATTATCTCTTTGTATATTTTTTCTCTATAACCTTTTTTAGGTATTAGAGGAACTTCCCTATTCCTTTTTGAAAATTAAAAAGGGTGAGAATGTTTTATTAAGGGGGAGAATGTATTATATAGGGAGATAATATATTCTAAAGGATGATAAATTCTCAAAAGGAGAATAATAATAGTAAGGGGAAGCATGCTTTATAGAATATGACCCATACGGATTTTATTATCTTAAGGGGAGGTTTTTCGTATTCAAATATTATCCAGATGAGTTTCAAAACTCAAAGGAATATAAGTATAAGTGTTCAATTCTGAATAATAAATCTATTTAAAATTTTTAAATATCTATTTATTTTAACATGTGGTTTTTTGGTTTCCAAAAAGGGGGAGGTTTTTGAGTCAAAAGTATTATTTTGACTATTCTATTCCTTTTTTTATGAAATCAAAAACTCTATTTTCAAGTGAATTCACATTTTGTTTTATCATGTTTACTTTAATGATTTTTGTTTTATATTTTATCATTATGATTTTCCTTATGGATATGATTATTATCATGCCCATTATTATCGTATCCATAATTATTTTCATGACCCCATATATGATTTACATCGTACTCACAAATTATGATTTTCATTGGACTCATCAATTATGATCTTCATCATACAAACCATTCAGTATCATACTAACAAGTTAAATTGTAATCACTATCTTAACAAAAATCATCATACTCATTTACTATTCACAATTTTATTTTATCAAAAGAGATAAATTATTTTCAGTCCCACATAATCGTTTCCATAAAAAAATTTTATCAAAAGGAAAATATTTTAATCAAAATGGTGTCGTATATTCTATTTTGATATACATTATAAATCAATTTCATTGTTTCAGTTAGAAGATGAATTTTGGAGTGCTAGGTGTCTAGTTCCCAATGAATTTTCAAGAGAAAATCCAACCATTGGAGGAAAATATGGGCATTGGAACCAAATCATATAAATACCATGTCATTTGGATGAGCTCACAACTTTTTGAAGAACTGATACTCTATGAGAGCTCTTCCAAAAATTTCTTTGTGTGAAAGACTTGAAGTGATAAAGTTGTGAACAATTTTTTTGAAATACTTATAATCTTTAACATATATTCTTTCGTGTGATTCCAATCATTGGTGATTACAATTAAGGGATTCCAAGGATAGGAAGAGAGACATGCCGATCATTTTAGGATCGAGGGTTTCTAAGGCTATGAAGATAGAGGTGATGATTAACTTTTAATTGAGGGCTTGTAGGGATAGTAATATAGAAGACAATCATTATATCGAGGGATTATCCTGGGGTGGGTAAGACATAATTTCTTCAAATTACAAATCAAGGGACCTTTATCCAAGGTGATTGGATACCCTTCTCTTTGGGTTTAAAGAATTGTATTCTTTTACATTTATGTTGTATTATAATAGAAAGTGAATTGTTTTATATATTCATTTTTCTATTGCTTAATTTTTTTTTATCATAACCAATATTATTAAAATACTATTTTAATATACTCTGATTATGATCTTTTCAATTACAATCGTAGTGATTAGGATATTTTTAATTACTCAATAGAATTTAGTACTCTTTATGTTTGAATTGTTGTATTTTTTTACTCTAATTATCATAACCATTGTGATTATGATATTTTACATGATTAGTTTGTTTAATTTGTTTCAATCATGGATTTGATTAATTTTCTTTAAAACCTATGAATTACATTATCACAATCAACCAGATTATGATACTTTTATAACTGTACCTAGGGCCCTGTCCAATTAATGTTTTAATACATTAATAGGTATTGTGAATTGAATTAGTTTAAATTATTCCAAAATATATACATTTAGGGATAAAAATGGAATTTTTTAAACCTATAATTAACCCCTTCTATTGTATTGTTCCATATTCATATACACTATGATCCAAAATTTTCCACAATGTATGAAAATTGATTACTAAATTTCTATATTTTGGAATATATTCATAAATTTCATAATCGGGCTATGCACAGATAGGATAAATCAATATCAAAGCCTCAATAGAAAACATAGTTCATGGACTATTTTATTGGTAGTTTTTAACATATCTAATAATTTTTGTTTGAAGTGGAAATATATCATGTTGATTTTAATGATTTCTAGAAAAAAATAATCTGGAAATGATATTGTTGTTTATGCGTATTGGAAAAAATCCCTCAAAGTGTAATTTCACTATGTTTGGGTTATTTTATTTTTTACAAAGATAATTGAAAAAGTTGCAGTGTCTCCGTGGAAAAAGAATATTGTCAAAGTAGTTCTAGAAGATTTTGGCATGAAGATGGTGCAAAAATTTGGTAAAGGAATGTTTTTCACATATCAAAAAGATTTCATAGTAAATTATGTGGATTTATTAGTAAGTATGTGGATCATATAATAAGTATTCATGTCACTTAGTGATGTATTTGGATCTATTTGTAATTATATGGATTATGTAAAATTATGTGGAGCCACATACAATTTTAAAATGAAGGTTTTCACATGGAAAGTAAGTGAATCAATTAGTAAAGTATGTGATCACTTAGTAAGTAAGAATATTTCTTTGTAAGTACATAGTAAGGTATAAAAATTATTTAGCTACTAATTTATATATGCACCTTACTAAGAAATCGTGTACTTACTAAGTGATATTCATAATTTACTAATTTATTTTCTTAATTACCACATAAAAAACCTTTTTTTTGAATTTTATGCATCTATTCATAATTCTTGTATGATCTGCATACCCACCAAGTGATATGCATACTTTAATAAAATATTTTCATACTTAACAAGCAATCCGTATTATTACTAAGATATCTCCATACTTTACTATAGTATATTATTAATTACTATATGAAGAACAATACTTTGAAAAAAAAATCACCATCTTCATTCCAAAAGCTTCTAAAACCACTTTTTCACTCTTATGTTTCTAAAAAAATACTCAAAATTTTTCAACTATCATTGTTAAAAAATAAAACAACCCAAAAATTTTGAAACATTACCTTGGGGAATTTTTGACCAACAATATCCTGCTTTGGGTTTATTGAATAAACTTCAAAAATAGTAAAACTTTCTATTGAAAAAACTCACACAAATTCTACTACAAACATTATTCACACTCTGTATCTTTAGATAATGATTAAAGATTTACTCAACACGTACTGTAATCCAAAATGAGAAAAAAGAGTAGAAATGAAAATTTTATCAATAAATCACTTCATTATCAACACCAATTATTCAACCAAACACCATTAATCACTTACATCATAAACCCCAGAGGTCACTTTCATGATATGTCTTCAACGACCAAATAACTTTAGCATCATCGTGATTAAAAACTCCGCATATTTTATTACTACCCCTATCAACTTATCCCCCATGTTATGATCATTAAAAACTACCCATGTTTCACTACTCCCCCTATTATATTCTACCAATTTCACAATCAAGCCTTATCCCTTTTATCAACAAACCCAAAGGTCACTTATTTTTGGTCTGCAACATGGAAAAGAACAAATATCAAAATAAAGGTAAATCACACCATAATTCAGGGAGAGGGGATACGACATAATAAATATTAAATTATTAGGACTCAATTAGACTATAAGATATATCCAATTGCATTTAAAAACTTCCATAGGTAGGTCCATCATCATAATGTCAATTACATGAAGTTTAGTTGGCACATACTCCAATATCACCAATCCATTCTCCACCTTCTCTTTGATAATGTTATATTAGATTTAAATTTTCATTTTCAATGAGTGATAGACTGTATTTTTTCTATGATTTATAGAACTTGAGTTATCAGAATGGATTAAAATCCCAAGAATTACTTCAAATCCCACATCTTCAAGATGTTTCATTATCCATAATAATTGTGTGTTTCCTTAAGTGGTTGCAATATATTCAAATTTTTTTGTGCTTACAGAAATTATTTTTTTGTTGATTTCTCATCCAATAAATACACAATCCATTAAGATAAATTGAACAACCTGATGTTGAATTTATATCATCTCATGAAACAACCAAATATATTTCCATAAATACCATGAATTTATTCTATTTAATACTATCACCCTTTTTAATAATAGATATAGGGGTATTGATCTTCTCCCCTTTTTATACATGATTCATGTATTTGATAAAAAAGATAATTCTCACCATTTGATATGAAACCCTTTTACATTATCTATTTATTAATCCCACTTTTTTATCCTAGGTAATATATTTTCCCCTAGTTTCATTACAAAATCATTGTCTATATGTTTGATCATACTTGTAAGATCAATTTTTTTTTCAGATATAGCTGCATGCATAGTGATTTTCTGTAGGTGGACATTCCTCTTAGAAAAAATTCATAAACAAAACCTCTAATCCTACTAGTTTGAAACTTGGTGTAGTAACAAGAGATAAAGTTAATAACATCATAACTATCTATTTCACTCATTAACATCCATATATCTCAAGCAATCTTATAACTTTCATTTCTATCAAGGAACTCTTACAGACTTCTTATTTAAAAATCATCTCAAAACAATAAAATGATACTAATTTTTCAAATCTATACCAATTATTGTAGATACAAAATTGTTGAATGATACCATTTTTTGAATTATGGTCAACTCTTAAGATTTCTTCATAAACATAACTTGGTAGCTAATTTCTTCTCTCACCCATTAGTTGCATTTTCTTGTTGATTGGGAAAAGAATCTATCATATCTTTATTTAACTCCCTAGACATTATTATTTTCATAATAGAACACCAAATTCATATTTATCATGATAATTATCAAACCATATAATCCTTTTATATCCTGATAAAAATTAGGTAATATCACATGATAGATCAAAACAAATAAATCATGAGATCTCATTTTTACCGCTTCTCCATTTTTCATCTTCAAGGTCCAATGCTAGAATAATCAGTTTCTTTTAACATAAACATTTCAAATAGACCTTAAAATCACATATCATCAAATGAAATATCACCATTCAACTTAACTAGTTATTACTTCTCTGATGATTCTCTTGTTCTACTCTAGTACATGTCAAAATGTCACTACACATCTTTTGAGGAAACATCCACGTGGATCATATCTATATAAAATCTTGTAATAATTCAACAAAAATTAATATAACTTAAAAACAAGGGGATATGGGACCACTAAATTATTCAATTTGGGGAATGATTTTGGTAGTGATATATCTATCCTTAACTAACATACTTTCTTTTTCCCATTTTTGGATCTGAGTAAAGGAATGTTACCATATTATCAACCTCCTCTTCTTCCTAATTTTTATTTGTGGTAATATTATTCAGTGCCTTGATGGTGTCTCTCCATTGAGTGACACCACCTGTGAAAAAATTATTTTATTGGTTTTATTTGGGCTTGTTATTTTCTAGATCGTAAATTTTATTTTCTTTATTGTATAAATAATATGATTTTCTTCCCCTAATAATTTTATTGAAAATGATTTCTTAACATGTAACTTATTATACCCTTCCTCTCCATGTATTCTTACTTCTATGTTTATCCCTATATGATTCATCAAGCTTCATAACCCATTCCATGCATTGGGACTCTTCTTTCACATAAGTGTCTTTTTAAACCCTTTCATTTTTCCAAATCTTCCTCTTATCTTTTCAATAACCCTTCCATTCAATGGTATATTTATAACTTATATTCATGCCATGATTTTCTCTTTTATGGGGAAGTCCCATATTTATCTTCATCTCTTTACTTGTGGTATATTTTGTGAAACCAATTAGGTATGCTTTGTGACCATTATCATTGTTGTCGAATAGAGACAACTTAGAAGTTTTCATCCTCATTGAATCTTTCTTTATATGATCAACTTTTTTCTTATAACTAGAGTAAATTTAGTAGTGAGTAAACTCTATTTATTCTTCAAAATAATATTTTAATCTTTTATATATTTGGAAATATTCTTGGAATTTCAATCATCTTAGAGATCTAATTCATTCCTTCACCAAATTATATTTCACATAGGAAATGATTTATTCTTGAATGCATATTGGTTTCCACTATCAACTAAAGGTGAAATTCTCTAGAAATATCCACTTGATACAAAATTAATATGGTAATTGTTATTCGAATAATGCCCATATCTTCTTTTTTATGCTTGAGATCTCAGTTTTTCATATGTTATTCCAATTTCATAGCGGTTAATGTATTCTAATGCTTGAAAGAATAAATTTTAAATATGAACATGCATTACAAAGTAGAATCACATGTCTCCAAACATTCTATGACTTCTTATCTAACTATCGTTAAAAAAATTGGGAATTTATTGGTGTTTTTTCCATTATATTCACTATATTCCCTTCTCTTGGGAATACTCATAGCCATTATTTTTTCATGTTTTGGAGAGTACCCATCATAGGGGATGTTAGGTTTTTCCATTAACTATGGACACTACTACATGATAATAATTTCATTTCTCCCCTTTGAGATAACATATTTATTATTCATTTGACCATTATCACATTCCAAAGGAAAATAAATAAATGTATATTTTAGTTTTGGATTACCCTTATCATCAGATTGTTCTAACTATTTTTTAGCTTATAATCTAACTTCTATGATATGTGGAAAGCTTACACATTTGTATATCTTATTATTTCATCATCTTTAGTAGACCCAACATCACTTGAAATATATGACTATTCAAATAGTAATGATGTATCATTATTTTCAAAAATAGATAAATTATCATATTCATTCATACCTTTATTTTGACTATTGTTGGGGTCCTTTATATAAATATCTCTTTTATCAATCACTATTCTGTAGAATGAAATTTATTTGGAGTTATGCTTCTTCTTAATATCATTTATATTTCCTATTTCATATGAGCATAATATAATTCAACTCTAAAATCATGATTAGATCAATTTAGGAAAAACAATTTTAACAAGATAAACCTACCGCTAATACCATTTTTCATCCCCAAAATGATCTTTAGTGAGAGATACCCCGAGGAGGTGTGAATTGGGGTATGAAACTTGTTTCACATTTCTCCACTTAACCTAAAACTCTCACAACTATAAATAATATAGACCTTACTATTAATAGGTTCACTCATTTGTTCTTCCTTTAATGATAATTTGATTAATGATGTGCTTATATTATAATTAAATATTTAATATTGATGATTGTTTAATGAATATACACAAATTATCATCTACTAGAATATAAGTAAATCATGCATACAATATAAAAAAAATTAATTGGTTCACCCACACTTGGATACATCTGAGGAATAATCATCAATGTTGTATTGATGTACCAAAATATACTAATTTAAACTATCACTATGGATATAATTGTTTGATCATGATCAATATGTGTTAAGATCACTATCTTTACACTATTTGGAGGATACTAACTATCCCTTCATGTCTACTACCATTAAAACTTGAGAACTCAATATAATCTCAACTAAAATTTGTGAAATGATTCGCTAGGATATTCTTCTATTGTTCTTAATCATGTTAGGTTTAATTAACAAATTTTTTAGTATGTCATGAAGCTCTGTTTTCACCTAAGATATGAAATCCACTTTATTAAGTACTTTATTTCATGGAAACATATTTACTTAATATTCCAAATTTTTATATAATGCTCATTGTGAACTCCCATTCTCTTCTATGAACTCCCTTACTCTTTCATAAACTAAACCTCATTGAATATTTCTCACCACAAATTAAATTCATGGACTAAAATACCTGATCCACCCCCATATAATCCTACTTCATGAACCTATCTTTTGTGACTTTATGATCCTACTTTTAAACTCCCACTTTCCTCCATGAACTTAAACTTTACGGGATGACTTCACAAACCCAATCCACACTTTATAAAATGACTTGATGAATACTTGTAAAAACTCCTCTATACTTAGTCTAATTCTTTTAGTCTACATATCTTTGTGAACTTCACTTAATCTACTTAACTTAGTTACCTTTACTTAGCTGTCTTTAAGAACTCATTTCAGACTCTCCAATGATCTTCAGGGTTAATATTTATGATATTTATCAAATAAACTGATCAATTGGTCCATTTTTATGTAAAAACTCCATCACTAAATGTAATCCAATATAATTAACTCTTCTTCTTTAATCCTTGGTTATTTGTTATATTATCTTAGTTATCAACACTTACTTATCTTCACTTAGTCAGCTTCTCTGAGTCCTCTATACTTACTTCTCTACTCTTAGGGAAAATAACTTGTAAAAATTATTTAATTATTTGAAACTGAAATGGGGGGAAGGTATGAAAGTGTTTGATTCTTATAAAAAGGAATATTTTAGTTCATATGAAATGATTATATTAATTTTAATAAACTACTCAATATATGGAAATATTTCTATATACAATGTTAAGGGGCATAAATATTATCTGATTTGTAAAGAAGGGACTTAATGTTTTCACTAAGACATGAGACTAAAGTAGTGTATGTGGGTCATAAATTTTTTATCAATTTATCACCCTTATAAAAGATTAGAAAAGGAATTAAATAACTCATTATGATTTTATCTTACACTAAACCCTTTTTCAATCGATCAATATTTTGACAGGATGAAAGACATTAACATGCCATTTCAAAAAATGTCTGGTAATAACATAAATATATGGAAGAAATGATTAATATTTTTTGAGATTTTATATTTGAGATATCATGAAGATAAACATAACATTAATTAAATGTATATTGATAATAATATATATAATATTCTTGTTGGAACATTGTTAGATATTTAAGGAAATACTAACGATGGTTTGAATGAAAGACTGGACTTACTATTAATGGGAATAATTTTGGAGTTATCTCTCACTCCTAAAAAAATTAACATACATGGATCTGAATTTTCATAAATTATAAAAGAGGGATAAAATTACATTTTTTAGTACTTACATGGTATTGAGGTTTCTAAAGGTTATCCTTCAAATATAAAAATTTCTACGCCACTAAAGGATTTGATGTTAATAGGCATGGAATCTCATGACTATCATGTTATGATGCAACCAATATTACAAATTTTATTATGTGGAATATTACTCAACCATGTTAGATTGAGTATCATAAATCTATGTTATTTTTTCAATTAAAATTATAAAAATTGATGGATTTTAATGGATTGAACAATTTGGAGAACAAAGGATTTGATATAAATTTTCAACTATAAATTTACTTTTTATCATCTTTTTTTGATATCATGTTACATTAAATGATATATTTAGTGGAATAAATAAAGCTATGTGGACCAATTTACTGATGTTGGATGTATCATTTTGAAAGTTATATAAATATATTTAAGGGATGTGTTACAAATACACATTAACTATAAGATTCCATTATTGAGAATTATATTTCTTTGTAGGTGACATAGTTTTAAATGAACTACCTTTCTATAGTGGATCATATCAGTTTTCCTGTATCCCTATATAAAAGATACAGTTTTGGGGGAAAGGATATCCATGGATTAAAAATAAATTCATTAACATGAGATAAAATATTATAGGCATATTTATAAATCTTGAATGACATAGATGATGCTCTGTTATATATAACATCACATATCAAAGTTGGTGATATGCCATAAATCCTAGTATGGATGTGATACATATTACCCTATATCATAGTGCATGATATAAGGATATCATATGATATGATAGCCTTATTTCATGGAAATTAAAAATGGAGTGATGGGTGATGGTAGGGATTTTTAATGAATACTAACTCAATATTTTTTTTATTTATCTAGGTGTGAATTATAGTTCACACCCATAGTCGATCTCTCAAGGAGGCAACTTAAAAACATCTAATATAAAATAAACTATACATGCTAACTAAAATACCAGGGAATTTATAAAATGTATGATATATATATATATATGAATGTATACAAAATAAAAAGAAAGATGTAAAACACAAATAATTTAGTGATAATAAATTGGTGTTCTTAGGAGTTCACAGGGAACCTAACATTTCTTATTAAAAATATTATCATTATCAAATTAAATTTGAGACCAATAACTATCACTAGACACCCTATTTTTTAATGGTAATTACCCTATATTGAGACCTCTATATGTAGAATAAAACTCTTATTTAATTCAGATAGGAGACATATTCACTAGATGAAACTATATAATTCTAACTCCACCATATGGATGACTTAAATAGTGAAGGAAAAAATAAATATAAATAAATAAAAATGAGACAATAGTAGAAAATAAATAGTTAAATAAAACCATATTTTTTTTAAATATTACTGAAATATAAGAATAAAATAACAAGCATAAATTGAAGCACAAAAAATTAAAAACATCATTGCTCCCCCAAATGATAGTGAGAGTTAGTTCTCCATAATCATAAAGATGAGAGAAGCATGATGGGGAAAAAAGATACAAAAGAAATAGATAATGAGAAAACTAATATATATTAAAAATATTGAAAACTATTTAAAAAGAGTACTATTTCTGAAAAAACTAACTCTTTGAATGGAAGTGAAGGTATAAATTTATAATCTAGGGAAGTGGATGAATTTTTCTTCAATTATATACTTCAAATGTTCATGCATGTTTATCTGACTAAATGGATAAATATTGAAAGCGATATTCTAGGAAGTTGTTTGTATATATATTTTCTATTATCCAAAACAATATCAACTCCATTGGAGACATTTTTGAAAACATTCGGGTCATTTTACTAAAGAATAATTTTTTAACCTATTAAACTCTTAAAATTCTCATGTTCCAGTTTCCCATGAATTTATAGACTTGAAAATGGTAAAATCCAAATAATAAATAGTTAATGAAAATTTTCCCAAACATTTTATATATCACTATAAAAAATTTGAGCACTTTTCGACAATAAAATTTTTCAGATATGGTCCCAACATTAAAAGTCATGAAAACTAGGCACATATTTCTTTTACTAACTGATATACTTTATTTCGGCCTCCTATGGTTGGATTCAACAATTTTTATAGTTTAATGAAAGGGATACTTACAACCATCTAATCCTAAAAAACTATTTTTTTGTAATTTTTATTAGTATAGATAATGTTTTGATAAAAATGTGAAACTGGGGTTTTTTTCTTGAAAATATAATAAATAGTAAAATTTCCCTTTTTAATGTATTTTTATATAATGGATGAAAAATAAGGGTTGAATGAAAAATGATCAAACATTGTGACACTAGACACAAAAAAACTTTATAAAACACATTTTTCAAGTGTTAAAGTATATAATAATTCAATGTGTGATTAATGGATATATCATTTAGTATGAAATAGAGATATCATACCCTATGATATGCATGAAACATGAACATTAAAATCTATTATTCAATAATATTAAAATTTTTAATATCATTATATAAAAATTTTATATGATGGGATGGTGAGGATATTAATGTATTCCTGAAATAGTTGAATGAATAGGAAAATTTGAATTTACTAATATGTTATAACACATGATTAAATTCATGAACACTAAAGGAGTGTCCTATAGGGATATTTAAAGGTCCCACTACCATATTATATTATTTAGGTGAGATTTAATATGATTTGAATGATACTATCCCTCAATATCAATGCTATATTCCCCTCCACCCATGGACTTCATGAGGCACTATCATGTTGTGGGTGATTAAAGGATTCCACTTGAGCATAGATTGATTTATAATAGATTACAAAAAACTTTAGAGGAAGTATGTCATTCAGATACCTCTCATGTGATCTTCATCAACCATAAATGATGAATATGGATGCCAAAATACAATTGTGTAAGGTAAACATCAATGTTTATTCATTTTACAGTAGCATGATTCAGTTTATTATATGGTTTTTCTTGGATTTTGGTTTCCTATTTATTTCTATTATGTTACACAAGTGTTATAAAATCACATGAAACCTATTGGTGGAATCATATATTTATATGGATTTTGATTATTAAAATATTTTTTTTAAATGAATGACCATGAACAAAATTAAATTATGGGATAACGTAATCTTAACTAAGATCATAACATTATATCATGGGATAATGTAATCTATGTTGCTGTTATTAGAAATTAAATTATAAGATAATGAAATTTTCCTTAGTCATAGGGTATGATTGGTGTGTATCATAGAGTGTGATACATAAAAAGCTATAGTTTTATTCTTTATTGTAAGCTATGATATAAGTGATATTGTAGGATATGGATAAAATATAGGTTACCTGAAAATAGAATACCATTTCATAATAAGGATATAGATTATATCTCCAAATATGATAGGGGCATATGTAATGGTCTGAAGATGATGCATAAGGGTTGCATCACTGGCGACCTTTACATATGCATGTGTGTGACCTGGTAACCTTTACAAATGCCTTTGTCATATAAGTGTAAATTATGATACGTGAGGGTTTCCTAGAAATTCCCCATGAAATATAAGGGTACTCATGGTTTCCAATCGTGAATTTTGATTGATAATTCCTCTATCAATCATAAAATATGATTCAAACCAAAAATAAATAAATTTAATATTTTAGCTAGAAATGATTATTATTTATAAATTATTTATAAAATATAAACATTTGGAATTATAAATAAGATATTTTCATGTATAAATTAAATATAAAATATTTATATTTATATCTCATGTTTGGAAAATAAAAATAAATATTTCTTTATTTGTTTGTTCCTTTTAAATATTCACATATATATAAATTGTTTATATATTTTGAATATTATTTGTGGATTAATTTAATATATAAGATGATATTTATTGATTTTTAAGCATGTATAGTGAAAAAAACATGAGATAATAAAATTTCATGGGATGTACTAGTTATTGATTTAATATACATATGATTTATATTAAATCAGTGAAAATTATATATAATGACTTATATTTTTGATATAAAGTGTTTATATTGAAATTATAAGTGTGATTTATAAAGTGTTTATAAATTAAAAATATTGTTAAATATAAAAAAAATATTTAAAATAATGAATTGTTCATAATTATTAATTTTAAGTTTTTAAATAAAAGGCCTTACACAACTAGAAAATATATTATTTACAATGGGGTCCTGTTGCAAATAACCAGTCACTGAAAATGGTGTTGAAAAAGATAGTTTTTATGAAGGGTCATCGCAAAACTATCCTTTTGTGATGGGGATCTTTCCCATCACAAATTGGTTTTTAAACAGGTAATTATTTGTGATGAGTCACTTGTACCTTCACACATGATTATTTTCAATGAGTGACAAACCCATCTCAAATTAGTTTTAAAAAATAAAAAATAATAATTTTAAAAATTATAATAAATAAAATTATAAACATCTTAAATAATAAAAATATTACATAAATTTTTTTCATTTAAATTTTAACATAACAAATATTTCCATAATGTATCCATCATTGTGGCGGGGGGGGGGGGGGGCTATTTGGAAGTGGAGGGGGAGGGAACTCCATCCCTAGTCCCTAAAAAGGATGCCACAAATACTCGTTTTGTTGCTCCTTCCATCGTCACATCTCCTACTGCTACTGCTGGTGCTGTAGATGAAGCTCATCATTCTCCCTACACATGACCTCAATAATCTCACTTTGATCTCATAGCTTCTCCTAATATTTTGAGGCCAATGACGATGACTCTTCATAAACTCCCCTAGACCTGGACGTCGAACATGTAGCAATACCATAAAAACTATCAGGAATCAGTTGAGAACTGATAGAAATGACTCAACCCTTATTGAAAGCATACTGCATTGCCTGTATCCATGTTGCATCATAAAATCTTGCAACAGATATGGTATGACACTCAGTCTCAGCTTGACTTTCATTCTGTGTTTGAAAAGTCATGCCCTCATATTGAAATTCGAATAGTTAAAATATTATTTTTAATTAATTTTTAAACTTAAAAAAATTATACTAACCAAAATCTGATGCTGGTGACCACCTGTAATCTCTCTAATGATAGGATCACTGTAAATCCTCTTATAAACATTGATATCCATAATTTCAAGATGTTCAAAAACCTATATGATTATAAAATAAATAGTTTTCATTTAAAGTTATATAAATTATTAAAAAAGTACCTACCATATATCATCGATGCGTACTAAATTCATGACTACTAGTGTGATGTGAAACCTCCTGCTTCCCCCAGTTCTGCCGACCAAATGATGCTCTCCTATGAAAAATATCTCCCATTTAGTATAAACACAATCCATCCCAAACCTTAGATTATTTTTAATCAGGTTGATGGGTGCAGCAAGATTGATCAAAATCTATGACTCCCACCTTATTCATGGTCATGCTCCTCAAATTATAAAAAATAATGATGATAAAGCTCACATATACACATCTCTCAGGCCTCCCCGATACAACTCATCATGATATCATCAATGAGAAACCATAAAACCTACATTTTTTAATAATAAAAATGATAATAATTAAAAAAATTCAAAATAACTACTATTAATTTACATACCATCTGGTGATCAAACATGCACTATTGAATGCCAATGGGGACTGGATCTCAGGTCACCCATGACTCAAAATTTTTTTTCTGAAAAATAGCACTCCCCTTCCCAACATATATATGTAAAAATATATTAAAATAATAATAAAAAAAATTCATACATAAATAAATTAATGAAAAGTAATGAAAACTAAATAAAATACACAACTGAACATACCTCTGTATGCATGGATCAAAGTCAATATGTAGACATCGCTCGAGAATAGGTTTGAGAATCATCAATCTCATAAGATCCCAACCCCTCTAAGTTAATAAGGAAATTATAAGAACCTGAGGGTCTAATTAAATATCACGAGGCTCATCACTAGGTAGTACAACATCCTAGAGGTCCTGAGTGATGCCATCATAAGTCTCGCTGACTATCTGAAACATGAAAACGAATTTGTCAGTAAAAAATTTAAGATGATTATACATATATATATATTTACTATAACCAATAAGTAATTGTTTCATTCGTCATATTCATCCCCATCTTCATATTTGATGATTTCAATACCTTCAAATTCCTCATCAGTATCATCAATTTCAATAAGAGTTTCATCTTCTTCATCTCTTTCTATTTAAAATTCATTTTTGTTGGGCAAAAATCCCTCAAGGAATCATTGAAGCATTTTTGAGGTGATTGTGTTTGTTGACAAAGTGGAAATCTGAGTGGTGATTGTTGACAAAGCAAAACAATGACATAAAAATTAGTTGACAAAGAGGATTTCATGATGGAATGTCGAGTTCAAGAGATGAGGTCAATGATCCATGTTTGATTCAAGAACATCGATAAAAGGAATGTATGATCTGGAGGCGGTAGAAAAGAACAGATACAAGGTGACGCCGCTTTCCAGTGTTTTCCAAATTTTTGGGCCTGAAAGTCGACAAATAAAGAAAAGTGGGTTTTGACAAAGGGACTTGCGTGCCATTTACATTAAGGCTTGGAAACTTGCATGCCATATGTTTTTCAAGATCAGATCATCAAAATATGGCAAAGGGATAAGGTTCGCACAAGTTTTGGTGAGGTCGCGCAGGTGACTTGTGCGCTGAGAAAGATACTTGCATGCCAAGGCCTTGGAAGCTTGATAACTTGCGCGCCAATTGTTTTTTAGGATCATAAGATCAAAATATGGCAAAGGAAAGAGGTTCACGCAAGTTTGGTATTGGGTCACGCAAGTGACTTGCAGGGGAAGAGACCTACGTGCCGGGGAGAGACTTGTGCGCCATCGCGCAGGGGTGACCAAATGCCTATAAATACTGAACCACCCCTCTTCATTCTTTACCATAGTTCAACACTTTGAGAAATCAGAGCTCCCATTGCGCAGGTGTGGTGGTCGCACAAGTTGTGGTGTGTTGCGCAAGTGGGACTTGTGCACCAGATTTGAAGAAGGGCGATTGTTGGTAGTTGTGCGCCAATGTTGGTTTGGGAGTAAAGGGAAGTAAGTCGCACAAGTTTGGAGTTGGAGAATCTTGTGTCACGCAAGTGTCTGAGGAGGACTTGCACGCCAGTTGTGACTTGTGCGCCGATACTTGCGTGCCGATGTAGACTTGCGCACCAGGTAAGGTTGATTCGCCGGTCTTATTTTGGGGCCGTGTGGAAGCTGGAAGATTTCCCGATACCTTTGGTGCAAAGTGAAATTCATCTATGGGTGAAAGTTGGGCTTCAACAGAGCATCTAAATATATAGGAAGATACATTTATTCATGCAAGTGAAGAGACCTACAGGTCTATAAACTATGAGTTGATCCTTTCCAGAGCAGTGAGCTTAGGAAGAGGAAGAAGGTGATCCTCTTCACCGGCAGTGAGCCAGAGAGAGAGAGAAACAGGGAGTGACCCTTGGGAAAGCACTGATCTTACCTTAAACTTTGTAAAGGTAGTGATCCTGGTCATAGAAGTGATCTAGCCCGAACTTTGTATCCACATCTAGTGAAGAATAGCGGAATTTGGTATGACCGACAACTTGTCAGCGTATGCTCCTTGGATGTAGCCCAGTGAGGGTGAACCAAGTAAAAATCTCTGTGTCTTCTTGTTTACTTCCCTACATTGTATTCAAAGTATCATCATTAGATAAATAAGTAAAGAAGTGATCATAGTTTACACACAAGAGAAAACAAAGTGACTCTTGTAATAAAGAGGTCAAGATCCTGTGGGGCAGGAAGAATTATTAAGAAAATATTATCCATACCCTGATTCAGCCCCCTCTCTCAGGGTATATAGGCCCCTATTGGTCCTAACAATTGGTATCAGAGGGAGGGTTTCTTTTATCTGACTTGTTTTCTCTGACTTGGTGTAATTGATTTGTGTAGTTAAATATCCAGTCTACTCTTATCTTGGTGTGCCATGGCGAAGGAAAAAACATCAAAGAAGAATTAGAAGTCAGGTGGAATTCCGAAGTGTGTAAGTATGTATGGAAAAAGTGTGATTCAAGTAAAATAATCAAACAGCTTACTGAAAGAAGGATTGGATGAATCATATAAGAAAAATCTAGATTCACTCAATAATGATGTTGGAACGAGTGAAGCACTTAAAATTGAAAGTGATGCTGAAACCAATGATGAAGAAGAAATTTCTAGGATTCGAAAAATGGAAGTTATATACAAGGAGAAGGAATTGGATCAGAAATTAACTGATGAAGTTAAATATAAGGGTATCCAGATCCAGGTACTATAAATTGAGGTCAACAAGCTAAGATGCTTAAATCAAAGACTTATTGATATAGTTACTGACCTAATAGATAAGAATGATTCACATTCCAAAGAACTACAGAAGATGGATAAAATGAAAGGAAAACAAAAGGATGATGATTATGAAGAGAATCAAAAGTCAGATGAAGTTAAGAATATGAATGCTAGAAATGATGATCTAGCAACACAGTTGTCCAAAGAAGTTCAGAAGGATCAAAGGTTGCAACAAGAGAATGTATCCGTCTCTTAATTCTTTGCTCAAGAAAAGTTGAAAGTAAAAGAGCAATGTGACATGGTAGAAAATCTCACACTAGAACTGGAAGATGAGTTGAGTAGCAGGGAGAATCTCAGAAAAGAACTCAATGCTCAACTTGAATCAAGAGATAATAAGATTCAAAAAACTGGAGGAAGATATGGAATCAGATAGGAAAGAAATAGAGAAATGAAATTCTAAAGGAAAGCCCAAAATGAAGGATGCCTTGCACTTGCTATTTGATTATCCTTCGGTAGGTGATGATGAAATGAAAAGAAAATTTTCAATTTATGAAGAGAAACAACAGAATATTTTCCAATCTCAAAGACCATTTAGTTTGGGAAAATCTGGCATTGGATTTGATGAATCCCCTCCCATGCATGGTAGAATGCAATCCATGAATATTTCCTGGAGTGGAGAAAAACATGTAGGTGCTGGAGATAGGCCTAAGAACACATTTACAAAAAGAAGTGATGACATGTGATTTTTCTACAAGATTCATGGCCACATGTCAAGCTTCTGTTCAGAGGCTCTGGAATACATTTCATGATGTGAAAACAGAGACAATACTAAATCTAAGAATAAGAAGAAGAATCATGATAAATCAGAGAGAAGAGTTTCTTAGAGGAGAACATTAATCAGATGTTATTACTGTGGAAGGATGGGGCACACCCTGAGTATGTGTCAGGAAGCTCAGGAGATCGATGCCAGAAGAAGAAAACAAGTTGCATCAACATCTCAGCAGAGAAGTGATGAAATGAGGTATGCCTTTAATAGAAAATGTTTTATATGTTCTGATCATGGGAATTTAGCCAGAGAGTGCAGCAAGAAGAAAGTAGGGAAGGAAAAGGAACCCAGAAGGAGATTACCAACTCCAGTGATGCATAATGATAAATTATACACTAGGAGACAAAGTGGAAAGGTAAAAAATAGGCCTAGAGCCTCAGGGGAATCACAAGGAGCTGTGCAAAAGGTGTATCAGTCACCTCCACTGTCACACTCGTAACATATCTCTCAGAGGGAACATGATCAAATCTGGAAGAAAAAGGGTGGAGATGATAAAGTTGTGAGAAAGAATAATGAACATTCAATGGAAGAATCACCACTGGTGAAAAAGAGTGTGGTGACTCAGATATCTGATAAAAGAAAGATGAACAAAGAATTTATTGAAAAATTTGCATGTCTTGTTTCTCAGCGAGAAGTGGAGGAAAGAGAAAGACACCTAAAATGGGAGTAGAAGAAAGGGAAGATGCCAAACAAAGATATTCCTGCTCCGAGAAATAATCAAGGAAAATGGAATTTTGGTAGAACCTCAAAGAAGGAAATGTGTACTAGTGGGTTTATACCCCAAGCTGTGAGAAAGGCTGAGCCTACCAAATCTACATATCAGAAAAAGGCTCAGAATGTGGGCAATGAATGCCTAGTCATATGGCCAGAACAATTGAAGTTGGCTAAGTAGCTGGAGGAAGCAAGAAATGAGTGTGATTCCCTCCAAGAAAGAATCAAAGGGTTGACCCATCAGGATCAACCACTATCCTCGTCTTGAGGATTCGATAAATAGCCCCTCTCCCTATGTATATAAATGCAATTAACTAATGATTCATGTGTTTCAGGTTTTAGGGAGATACGATTCAAGGGGAAGTGGTATATAAAGATGCAAAGTAGAGAAGTGATGTGCCCCATATTTTTAATTGGCTCAAATTAGGTACAAAAGTTGAAGAAGAAAGGGAGAAACAGAGTACACTAGGAAGTGATTGTGTTATTAACTTTATCTCTTGTTTCCTACACCGAGTTTCAATTCAGTAGGCTTAGAGATTTTGTTAATGGCTAAACTCTAAGTGGAAGATGAGAAAAAATGATTCAGGAGGAAAAGAATAGTTATGGGTCTAAACTATTGGGCCTAACAACTGGAAGAGTTGAATAACACAGCGGGAGCATTCTATATCCTAATCAGATGCATGATCTCAATATGATATGAAGGATGAATGTTTATGCTCATAAAGAATGATTGGTGGAAAAGTAGCAACACACAGGTTTTCATGATTATCTATTTTGTTCTAACAATGTGCTATCAGCTGACTACTTTCAGGATACCAAGAAGCTGCGAGAGAAAATCAAAGGTGTGTCAAAAAAAATCTGAGAGAATATGTTCAAATAAATGACATCATTAAACAATGACACAGAGAAAAGTAGCTGAAAGAAATGAAGCCACTAAGAAATGAGTCAGTGAACAATTTCCTAACGAAGGTGTTGAGGAAGAAAGGAACAGAGGGGGAAAAGAAGTGGCTGATGCTGATTCAGAAGAAGACACTAATGATGAAAAAGAAAGTGTCAAGTATGTGTCTACAATGAAGTCAAAGAGTTGAGATGAAACTGATAGACATAATAACATTGTTGATCAGGCAGCTCCAGTTCAGACAAGGGAAATGAAATCACTGCAACATGCATCTTATCTATCTTAGGATGAGATGAAATGCATTGCTGATGTAGTTGATGATGAAAACTGGGTTCATCCATGAATGAAGAAATAGATCATATTGAGAAGAATCAGAAGTGGGAGATTGTTTCGAGGCTAGTAGATAAGAACATCATTGGGACTAAATGGGTCTTTCGCAACAAGGTGAATGAATATGGCACAATGATTCAAAACAAAGCATGACTGGTGTGAAAAGAATACTCCCAGATAGAGGGGATAGATGTTGATGAAACATTTTCACTAGTTGCAAGGCTGAAGACAATCAGATTATTCCCAGCCATTGCAGTGCAACGGAAGTTCAAGGTATTACAGATAGAAGTCAAATCTGTATTCATGAATGAGATTCTGGAGGAAGAAGTGAATATAGAGAATCCATATGGTTTTCTCATTCATGTGGATGAGAATAAGGCTTTTTAGCTGAAGAAGGTATTTTATGGGCTGAAACAAGCACCAGGAGCATGGTATTCAAGGCTATATCAGTATTTGAAGAAGCTTGGTGTTCAGCGTGGTGGATTTGATTACAATATATTTTTCAACCACAATAGTAATTAGAGGATGTCGGTACTGATTTATGCCGAGGACATAATCTTGGGAGAATCTGATGAAGTACAGTGCAGAAATTTTTTGGAATTCATGAAACATGAGTTCGAAATGTCTATAATTGGTGAGCTGATGTTTTTCCTTGGTCTACAGGTGATGCAGGGAAGGAGTGGAACATTCATTTCGAAATCCAAATATGTTAAGAAGGTTTTGGAATGATTTTGAATGGAATATTCATAGGATATGAAGACTCCGGTTGCTACCCGGATGAAATTATCAAAAGATGAGGATGACAAGGTAGTGAATATCACAGAATACATGCACATTATTGGAAGTTTTCTATACTTGACTGCAACAAGGCCTGACATTGTATTCTCCACATGCCAAGTAGAGAGATATATGAGTAATCCCAAGGAAAGCCACATGCTTGCAATGAAAGGAATACTTTGGTATATCAAGGGCAAGATGGATTTCAGCTTGACATATAAAGACAGATCTCAGACAGAGTTATTGGGATATACTGATGCCGATTGGGCCGGTTTAGCGGATGATAGAAAATCAACATCAGGTGGTGCATTCTATCTTGGTGGATTGTGTATTTCTTGTCTTAGAAAGAAGCAAGATTTCATTTCATTGATCACTGCGGAAGATGAATATATTGTGGCCACTCAAGAATGCACATAGTTATTGTGGATGAAACAGCAACTTGAAGATAAGGGAGTTGAAGTGATGTCTCCGATCAGAATCCAGTATGATAACTCAAGTGCTATCAATCTTATAAAAAATCTAGTTCATCACTCAATGATAAAGCACATTGAGATCAAATATCACTTCATCAAGGAGACGATGGAGCAAGGCATTGTGAAGTTGGATTATGTGCCTACAGAGCTATAGGTTGTAGAAATTATGACAAAGGCCTTACCCAATAAAGTTTTTGAGAGACATCTACCGGCTCTGGGAGTTCAGTCGACTCCCCACACTTGAAATAGTGTGGATGCAGAACACCCCCCTCTCCCCGAGGTATGATGTGTTTTTCCCTAATGTGCTGATATGTGTTCTCTACTCTGCTACAGACTACATATGAGTGACCTTTGGGTTCATTGACAAAGGGAGAGAAAATATTAATTGTTCAAGGGGGAGATAGTGTGGAAATTTGACAAATCATGATTGATATGGGGAGAAGCTGGCCAGTGGAGCATCCAGATAGGGGGAGAAATGAGAAAGGGGGATATTTTTAAATCTAACGATGCTAGAAGTGATCGATCAAATAATAGATATCACGACAGCTGCGAATCGTGATAAAAGCATAAGAGTAGTGTTGGAATGTGGTAAAAATATTTCCAAACAAAAATTGGTCTTCCAACAAGTCCTTCAACAATTGGTATCAGTTTAGTACAAATTGGTATCAGTTTGGTGTCAACAGTGGATGTCAGAGATGGATTGATTCATTGATGAACTTTTCATTTACTCTTGTTTCTCACACCGAGCATTGCTCATGTGGGCTTAGAGTATGTGTTAAGTAAATAATTTATCGCTATTAGAATTGCAAAAGGAAAATGGTGGCTGATGAATCAACGATGTATCTTTTTATGGAAGAGTTTTCAACAAACCCAAAGGGGGAGATTGTTGGGAAAAAATCCCTCAAGGCATCATTGAAGCATTTTTGAGGTGATTGTGTTTGTTGACAAAGTGTACATCTGAGTGGTGATTGTTGACAAATCAAAACAATGACATAATTTTTTTTTGACAGAGAGCATTTCATGATTGAATGTTGAGTTCAAGAGCTGAGTTCAATGATCCATGTTTGATTCAGGAACATCAAAAAAAGGAATGGATGATCTGGAGGCGATAAAAAATAACAGATACAAGGTGGCGCCGCTTTCCAGTGTTTGCCAAATTTTTGGGCCTGAAAGTTGACAAATAAAGAAAAGTGGTTTTTGGCAAAGGGACTTGCGCACTGTGTACATGAAGGCTTGGAAACTTGCATGACATTTGTTTTTCAAGATTAGATCCTCAAAATATGGGAAAGGGATAAGGTTCGCGCAAGTTTTGGTGAGGTCACGAAGGTGAATTGCGCGTTGAGAAAGATACTTGCATGCCGAGGCCTTGGAAGCTTGAGAACTTGCATGCCTGTTGTTTTTCAGGATCAAAAGATCAAAATATGGCAAAGTAAAGAGGTTCACGCAAGTTTGGTACTGGGTCGCACAATTGACTTGCAGGGGAAGAGACCTGCACGCTGAGGAGAGACTTGCGCGCCATCGCGCAGGGGTGACCAAATGCCTATAAATACTGGACCACCCATCTTCATTCTTCACCGAAGTTCAACACTTTGAGAAATCAGAGCTCCCGTCGCGCAGGTGTGGTGGTCGCGCAAGTTGTGGTGTGTCACTTAAGTGGGAATTGTGCGCCAGATTTGAAGAAGAGCGATTGTTGGTAGTTGCGTGCCAATGTTGGTTTGGGCGTAAAGGGAAGTGAGTCGCGCAAGTTTGGAGTTGGAGAATCTTGTGTCGCGTAAGTGTCTGAGGAGGACTTGAACGCCAATTGTGACTTGCGCGCCGATACTTGCACGCCGAGGTAAACTTGTGCGCCAAGTAAGGTTGATTCCCCGACCTTTTTTTGGGGCCGCGTAAAAGCTGGAAGATTGCCCGATACCTTCGGTGCAAAGTGAAATTCATCTATGGGTGAAAGTTGGGCTCCAACAGAGCATCTACATATAGAAGAAGATGCATTTCTTCATGCAAGTGAAGAGACCTACAGGTCTATAAACTGTGAGTTGATCCTTTTCAGAGTAGTGAGCTTAGGAAGAGGAATAAGGTGATCCTCTCCACCGGCAGTGATCCAGAGAGAGAGAAACTGGGAGTGACCCTTGGGAAAGCAGTGAACTGACTTGAAAATTTGTAAAGGCAGTGAGCCTGGGCATAGAAGTGATCTAGCCCGAACTTTGTATCCACATCTAGTGAAGAATAGTGGAATTTGGTACGACCGGAAACTTGTCGGCGTATGCTCCTTGGATGTAGCCCAGTGATGGTGAACTAAGTAAAAATCTCCATGTCTTCTTGTTTACTTCCCTGCATTGCATTTAAAGTATCATCATTAGATAAAGAAGTAAAGAAGTGATCATAGTTTACACACAAGAGAAAACAAAGTGACCCTTGTAATAAAGAGGTCAAGATCTAGTGGGGCAGGAAGAATTATTAAGAAAAGAATATCCATACCCTGATTCACCCCCCCCCCCTCTCAGGGTATATAGGCCCCTATTGGTCCTAACAATTTTTTATATCAATAACATAATTTTTACCATAGATCCATAATTGTTGGGTGTTATCATCGATATTTATTCCTCTTCATGGAAAAGATTTATTTTAATTTTTATATTGAAAAATTTCAATTACTTTTACTTAAATGGATCCATATTCACTTTGTATAAAATACTTTTCATGAGATTTCATTTTTATTATTCTCCACCAATCACTTAACTCTATTGAAGCATCAAAATAATTTTCTTAATAAAATTTACATGCCTCATTAGCTAATAAAAATGGTTTATTTACTCCACGAAGGATCATATATTTAATATCAATGATTCTATGGGGAAGATGAACATACAAGCCTCTATCAGTATCCAACCAATGACATTTAAACATTGATATGTAATTCTTTATGAGAAAAAACAGTTCAATTATTTCATTTAGTAAGCCATAAAATTAAATTTCAATTTCTATATGATGAGATACTCACAATAAAGCACCACTATTTATTATTTTTTATTCACCATATGCACGTGTATGAAATTAAAAACCATTCACATTATATGTATTATAAATTTTAACCATTTTGGATAGTGGGTTACTCAATACACACAACCTATTATCAATTTTATCATCATGTTGAGATACCTAAATTTTTTAAAAGAAATTATAAATATAAAAATTAATAAATTTATTTTATAAGTTAAACCATAAACAATTTAGTTTACCAATTTTTGAAACCAGTAGGAAAAATTATTTTTCCGATGTTCTTTAAGATAAACTACTATAATTTGTTGAAATTATTTCTTGATATGATTATTATATAACCTACAAATAAAATAATATTAATTTACTTAAAAAAATATAGAATTATTGACAGTAGAACTCACTGTACAAATGGTTTCATTTCTTCCCAGTTGATAAGAACATATGTATGAGACCTATGACGTTCATCATCTGAAATCCATCATTCATGAACTCCACTAAATCCAAGTTATGGATAATTACAAACTGATAATTGATTTTTCAATTCATTATCAACATTTCCCTCGTTATTTCCCATTCAGTTATCTTTTGAGTGATATTCAGATTGAAAATAATGTGAGAAAAAAAAAAGAAATTTCCTCCTACAAATAAGCTTCTACAACTGATACTTTATTACGTACCTTTTTCTTCAATTTCTACATGCATCACTCGTATGGGTATATCCATCATAACTATACTATCCCTCTATATTTTTCTTCAAGTAGAAAAATTAATATCAAATATTCTATTGAATCAAATATTTTATTGAATCAAATAAAGATTATGGAATTTCCACCCTAATTTACATAAAATAAAAAAATATATATTCTTGTAGTTTACATATTGAATCATAGTTTTTTTTCACTGTAAAAATGTCTTAGAAAAATTTTATTTTTTTGTTAGTGCATCTCAAATAATAGAATTCAACAAACCTCTAAATCCAATCAATAAAAGTCTTTACATTATAAAATGAAAATCATGATTTTTTAATCCATTAATATGACCATTTCTAACACATCTATCCAAATTAGAAACATAACTATCTTGAAACCTCAAATCTATAATACAACGACAAAATAATAAATGATTTTCTTTAGAAACCATATAAGTCACTTTTGGATTCATTTACTTCTTTAATATATCATTTTCAAATAGTTCAAGTTTTTGTTACTTGTAAATTTTTACAAGATCTAATCATGCCTTTACATTATTTTTAGTCTTACTAGGTCTATCCAAAACTATATAAAATATATTATCAAAACAGTTTTTCTCAATATACATGACATCTAATATGTGACAGACCAACAAATCATACCAATATGGAAGAACCCAAAAAATTATCCATTTTATCCAATTTTATTTTTTCCCAAATCCATATATGTTTTATTGGTTTATAGTTAGTCCAAATGTAATGGTAGGTAATGAAGAGACAATAGATTTTAACACAATACCTAAGATCATTGTTGGAAGTTCATCTCTTTCAATTGTGCCTTTTCTAAAATGATATATGTTCATTTGAAAAGGATGATCGTTAGGAATAAATCTTCAATGATGGTAAAAAAACAAGGTTTTATTCCATTGATGAGTACAACTTCTTTGTTGTCACTCATACAGTACATACATGATTTTGGATCATTTATACTCTATTAAGATATCATGCCATATGCTAGGAAGTCACAGATTTTCCACATTAATATAGCTTTCATTAGGATATTTTATTTTTCAACAACATCATATATACTGACACCATTAATCTACATAAATTTAACTCATCAATCAATGGATTCAAATAAACATTGATATTCTTTATTGGATTTCCAAGAATTAATAATGTCAAAAAGATATATGGATCATCCATCAATTTATAAGTTGGTAAATTGTACATAGTGATAAAGATATTACAACAAGAATATTGACTAAAGTAAGATCCAAATGAAAAGAAACTGTCAGTAGAAAGACCCAATCACAAATTTTAGGATTCTAAAGCAAAATACAGATGTAATTGGTTAGAAGTTTTCCATTAATCACCATCACAAGGATGATTTGATATTTTACAGGTTGAAGTATTTTTTTGTGCCATGACATAAATGATTTTGTGTTCTAAGACATAAATTAACACTGTAATATGGGTGTAAGGAAGAAATACCTCAACCGTTTTATATTAATCAATCCAGAATTCCCTATTTGAGACTCTTTGTACCTCAATTTTCCACATGTAGGATAACTAACCAAAGAATTATTTTCAACATAATATAAGATGAAATCATTTGAACACGCACGAATCTTCTGATAACCAAGAACCAAATTATGAACCAAATTATGAACCAATCTCTTTCTCTTATAGAAATTTGTAGGGAACACATTTTGTTCAGGTAATCTTGCTTTAACCAAAGAGAATATTTGATCAAAAAAGCTATATGACATTCCATTATCTAATTTAATAGCCATAAATTTGTCAACCACTTAAAAATTTCTTATCTTGCAACATGGATATAATTCATCTTCAGAAGAATTGAAAAAATCATAAAATTTCAATGGTTACAACTCAAGAGTTAAATCAATTTCATCACGAGTTCCAGTTTATTGTAAATATGGACTAGCCACATCATGTACTAAATTTTGAAACCATGTTGGATCTGTAACCAAATTATTAGTATCTTATCTGGAACCATGTTCACCATGTTGATACTAAAAAACATAATTTGTTTGAAAAACAAAGCACAATATATGACCCCCAATGTTTTCAAATGTATCAAACCTCTTAGGATCACATTTCTTACATAGACACTTAATTTTCCCTTCTGAAAAAAATTTATGATTTTTATGATACAAATGATAAAAATGCTTCAAAAACCAAAATATATACATGATTTATACCAGAACAATTTGGATTACATTGATAATTTATCTAATAGTGACTATCTAATAAAGACTATTATTAACCTCCTAATTCTATATTTTCCAAAAAAAATCAAATAAATAAATTTTTTATGAATAATTTTATTTAAGAAAAAGACGATCCAAAAAAGTTTATAAAATTATAAAATTATAATTTATGTGTAAATATTGTCAATTTTATCAATTTACCACTTATTTTTAGTAATTACCACTAATTTTTACTAATTTCTATTACTTTTTACTAATTATAGTGATTTAATGTTATTTTTTACTAATCTTTACTAATTACCAAAATTTTTTACTTATTTTTTTTGTAATTACCACAAATTTTTAATAATTATAGTGATTTGTCATTAATTTTTAATAATTTATTTCTAATATTTACTAATTTATCACTAATTTTTACTAATTATAATTAAATATTTCTAATTTATAATAACTATTGCATGTAATCCATCATCTACTCTTGTTGTTGATCCCACTATAAACTCATCTCCTCCTCCTGCCATCAACACATCACATCCTATCTGCCTCAGTTCTGGTGACCTAATGACAAATTTGGACATGGGTGGAACAAATTGGTCATTTATAATCACCTAAAGATTAGAAATTATATGATTGACTAAAAAGGTGAAAATCATAGATTTTAAAATATTCAGGTGATGAACCCAATTTATGCCAACCATATCCAATTTTTTTGTTGCACCAATTTATGCCTAATATGTCCTATCATCGACGCATCTCCCCATCTTATTATTTCTACTACCATCAACGTGTCACAAACTACCTGGCCCACAATTTTTTTTAAAAATAATCAATAATATTTTGTAATTATCACTAATTTTTTTTGTAATTGATTCTACTTTTATGTATAATTTACTATAATGTAATAAAATATATTATAAATTACTAAAAAGGTGTAAATAATTGAATTATAAACTTTCAAGTCATGATAAATGACCAATTTGAGTCAACCATATCCAAATTTGTCATTACTCATGAACTGAATGTTGATGACCTATTTTATTTTTACTTTTCTAGTAATTTATAAAAGTTTATATTATTTAATAGTAATTTATAATAAATTATACAAATTTATATCAATTTAATATAAATTATATCAAATCACAAATGTAAACGATTTTATATCAATTTATTATTAATTATATCAATTTATTAGTTTTTATTAATTTATAAGTATTTTTAATTATTATTTTTTAATTATTACTAATAATTATAAATTATCACAGATAATTACTAATTTTTAAGATTTTTTCTAAACTATTTCTAATTTTGGAAAGGTGTTACTAATTACCACTAATTTTACTAGTTTATAACAATTTATTGCTATTTTTTTTACAATTTATCACTAATTATTACTAATTATCGTTAATTATTACTAATTACAACTAATTATTTCTAATTACCACTCATTATTACTAATTACCACTAATTATTAATAATTACCGCTAATTATTACATTTTTTTTCCTAATTACCACTAATTTTTACTAATTATTACTAATTTTTAATAATTATTGCTTATTATTACTAATTATCACAAATTATTACTATTTATTACTAATATTTAATCATTATTACTAATTTTTACTAATTATTACTAATTTTAACTAACTATTACTAATTTTTATTAGTTTATAACTGTTTATTACTAATTTTTTCAATTTATTACTAATTATTACTAATTAACCCTAATTATTTCTAATTACCACTGATTATTACTAACTACCACTAACGACCACTAATTTTTATTAGTTACCACAAATTCTTTCTAATTATTACAAATAATAACTAATTATTACTACTTATTACTAATTATAATATTTTTTTTAATTTATTATTTTTTTATTAATTTATAATAATTTGTAATAATTTAAAATATTTTATAATATTTTATACCATTTTATACCAATTTATTTTGAATTATACCAAATAATAAATTTATACTAATTTATATTAACTTTCTATAAATTATATCAAATTAAAAATGTGTACTATTTTATATTAATTTATTATTAATTCTATCAATTTATTATTTTTTACTATTTATAACAATTCTTTACTAATTATTACTTATTATTACTAATTATTATTAATATTTACTAATTTTTAGAAATTATTACTAGTTTTTACTAATTTTTAATTATTATTACTAATTACCACTAATTTTTAACATGTTTTATTAGTTTATAAAAATTTATCAATAAATTTTACAATTTATTACTAATTATTACTAATTACCACTAATTATTACCAATTAACACTAATTATTACAAATTTTTACTAATTACCACTAATTTTTACTAATTTTTAGGAATTATTACTAATTATTATTAATTAATAATAATTATCCAATTTTTTAATTTATATTTTTTTTATTAATTTATAATAATTTATAATAATTTATAATAACTTATATCAATTTATTATAAATTATATCAAATTACAAATCTATACCAATTTATATCAATTTATACAAATTATGTCTAATTACAAATTTATACCATTTTTATCAATTTATTGTTAATTCTATCAATTTATTAGTTTTCATTAATTTATATCAATGTTTTACTAATTATTACTAATTATTACGAATTATTACTAATTTTTACTAATTTTTACTTATTATTACAATTTTTTACTAATTATTATTAATTACCACTTATTTTTACTAATTTTTTTTTAGTTTATAAAAATTTGTTACTAATTAGTACTAATTACCACTAATTATTACTAATTACCACTAATTATTAATTTTTTTACTAATTATTTAATTATTACTAATTATTAAAAATTATTAAAAATTATATTATTTTTTAATTTATACACATATATATATAATTTATAATATTTTTTTATTAATTTATAGTAATTTATAATAATTTATACTATTTTATATCAATTTATTATAAATTATATCAAATTAAAAATTTATACTATTTTATATCAATTTGTTGTAAGTAATATCAATTTACTATTTTTGTAGTTTATAACAATTTATTACTAATGTAATATTTTTATTAATTTATAAAAAAATTATATGTTTAATTTTTTTATAAATTTACAACAAATGTTATTAATTTATATCAATTTATAATTTTTTTAGCTTATAACAGTTTATTATTAATTTTTACTAAGTTATTACTAATTATTACTAATTACCACTAATTATTACTAACTACTGCTAATTATTACTAATTACTACTAATTGTTACTAATTATCACTAATTATGACTAATTTTCAATAATTATTACTAATTACAGCTAATTATTAGTAATTACAACTAATTATTACTAATTATTGACAATTAAAACAAATTATTTCAAATTAAAACTATTTACTTTTAATTAAAAACATTACTACGAATTAAAACTAATTATTTATAAAAATAATTAATGCAAAATAAAACTAACTAATTTTAATTAAATCTAATTAATGCTAATTAGTAATAATTATTAATAATATAAAATAAAATAAAAAATAAAAACATTAAATAAATACCTTAAAACATGATCTTTAAGTAGAAGAAAAGCTTCAAAGTTACTCCCCAATAAGTTTAAAACTCTAAAAAGTTTAAACAGAATAATATAAGAGAAGAGAAAGAGAGAGGAGTTCAGAGAAGAATTGAATGAAAAAAAATTTGTTGGGGGGAGTATTTATAGGATAGATCATTAACGACAAGAGTATTTGCGATGGGACCCATCGCAAATATTACCACAATTATTAATTACAACGGTGGTGAAAGTATTTATGATGGGCCCCATCGCAAATACCCTATACAGATAGATTATTTGCGAAGGGAGAAAAATCCCATCACTAATAACTTTAAATGACAGAAAGTATTTGCGATGAGTCCCATCTCAAATACTTTCCTATCGATAGTTTATTTGTGATGGGAGTAAAGTCCTGTAGCAAATAACAAAAAAGACGAGATTCGTATTTGTGATTGAGATATATCCCCTTCGCAAATAGTCTTCCTACGGTTTGGCGTGCACCAATGGTTTTTGCGATGGGAAGACATTCCCATTGAAAATACCATTTTTTATCAACTATTTGTGACGGGATATGATTCCCATCACAAATCGTATCTCTTGATGGGTTATTTTCCATGGGTCAACCACCCGTTACAAAAAGTCATTTTCCCATAGTGTTATTTGAGAAAATTATTGAAACCAATTCAAAAGTAGTTTGGATTATTGATTTGTTCATGGTTTAATTTATATGCGATATTGGATTAGTTTAATTGTTAGAAATTAAAATATTAATTTTTATATTACATGTAATATCATATATTTAAAGTAAATTCCACATAATGTGATACGAAAGACCTCATATTAGGAAATGAATATAAAGTGTTTATATTCAAAATTACGGAATGTAAATAAGGTTAGTTAAATTATAAAGTGTTTAGTTTAGATTTATTCATGAATTGTTCATAAATGGTTTATCTCATGTTTAAAAAATGAATTGATCATTTATTTATTTTCCCCTTATTTTATTATTCATAAATATAATTTTTTAATTATAAATGGTTTCATGATTTAGTTTAAATTATTTAAATTCTTTCTAACTAATCATCCATGAATTTAAGTAGTTTCATACTGGGTATGATAAATGGATTTAGTCTTTATAATGCCTCGACCCAAACCACCAAATCTGAGATGAATATCCACAAGACCTCATGCGTACCGCCCCATATGCAATAGGATGGAAACTTGTAGTGATCATCTAAAAATCATCAATGGGGAGACTATACCCTCAGTATCATGTCCATTCACAAATAATATAAATATAAATAATAATATATCGAATAGAACATCAAGTAGATGATTAAATATCAAATTTTTTAACGAATGGAACACATGTTATACAAATAAATAAATGATCTTCCAAATTAGAAATCCAAACTAGAATATAAGTGTAAGAATATAATACAAATAAAGTATGGTATTCTACAGAGTAAATACCAATACCTCTCCTAGATCTATGCTCCTCAGCTCCACCATTTTTTATGGCCCCCGTGCCCTTTCCTAGATCCCTATACATGAAGTCTGCATGTGTATCATGATGCCCATCTAGGGTGTGAGTAATAAAATCTATTAGGAAACCACCAATAAATCCTTAACAAGTGTGAACATGTATAATAGGTGTATTACATGATAACAATAAATGCACAAACAAGCGTAAAAAAACATATGTTGAGAAGCCATGATCTAACTAAACACCCATGAGCCCTGATCGTACCTGCTTAGACTACATGCCAGAAGGATAATCAAGGATGTCATAAGTGATCATGAACTAACTACAAGTATGGTGGCATGTTACTCGGTATCCTCACAAAATCAAGTCTTGAGTCAGGCCATAAGACTGAAGAATGAGAATGTACTCGGTATCCTCAAGGCACATAGTTCTTGCATGTCTTCTCGGTATTTGAAAGGAATTGAGTTTTAGGATGTCTACTCAATATCTAAAAGGCATAGAGTTATGGGTCATCCACAAATATATCATTATCCTACCCTATGTATGAGACTACCACCATCATCATCACACATCATGCACACTCCCCATCTAAGGGGTAATCATACCACAATAATAAACCTATTACGAGTACCAAGACAATACCTGCATGACATGGTAATACACACAATAGGGCAGATCATAATAATAAATCATAACATGTTATCATGAGAATAATGTAGAAACATATAACAACATGTGATCAACATCAAGAATGGTAAAAATATACACTAACAATACTCATGGAATCAATGATCATATATGAGTATCACATGCTACACACACACCAATAAGAAAACACCATCATCATGGGAAACAAGATATTCGAACACAATATGTAATCAAGGATACAAGATTACAAAGAAACCTAAATTTGAAAGTAACTTCCTACAAAAAGGCTTTTTAAAAATAAATCCAAGGTTCTTCAAATGAACAAAGACCAAACCACATCTCACACCCACGGAGAACAAGCTCACACATCAAGGATACTGAACTCAAGTTCTGATTTATTAAGAAAGTGGTTTAGAATGTAGGCTCAATAGGATTATAAGTTAAGAAGGGTTGTTCTAGAATCACATACCTTATAGAGTTTACTACTGGAACCAATTTTGTGGTATATCAAGGGAGAGGTCACCAATTCACTAGATCCCTTTTCAATTTAGGAACAAATCATGAATTAATCACCGATTCTAGAAGGAAACCCTAGGTCTAGAAAATGTACATCATTCCATCACCAATCTATAAATTTAAAATATATGCAAGGTGAGAATCAAGAATAATATATTTTCAATATGATTGATCTATAATGAATTTCCCATAAATGTCCACCGTTCTTAATAATTTTATATCTGATCAAGTGGGGTTGTCATTGAAACATCGATACCTCTACCAATCTACCAAAGAATCATCAACAGATTAAGGTTATTTCATAAATCTAACATTAAGAAGTTTTCTATGAATTTTATCCATAAAAACTTACCTATAGAACATATGTATTCGATGGTATATCTTGATTTAATCAAGTATGGTCATCAACTCACTAGATCCCTCACTATTTTATTAAGAGGGGAAGAAAAAATCATTGGATCTTCATGTAATACATATATATGACATATATTCATTCATATCTATCAAGGAGGAAGGGTAAAATGTGTATATTTATAAGAATATTACCATTATATAATTTTGAGATCACTTTAATGTTGAAGGATCAAAGAGATATGAATGGGATAGCTCTATGGATTTAGGGGAGGTCTCAAAATCAGAATAGGTGCATTGAGTTCAGATTTGGGTGTTAAGGTGGGTTAAAGTTTCATGGTATTAAAATCTAATGGGGCGTATTAAATGAACCCTTAGACTATGTGTAGCTAGCCAGTGGAACCACCAGATGGTGAGTGACTGGCCACTGATAGGTTGGTGTGCTTGGAAGTACCACCTAGGTTCTTCTAGCACCATCAGATGGCTGGTGGAACCCTACTTACCAGCTGATGGGGTCTCCAAACACTTAAATAGTTTTAGGAATTCCACTTGTGAACTAGTGAAGTCTACCAGATGTCCAATAGTAGTTTACCACCACATTTTTGTTATGCCTCCTCTCTTTATTTTAACAAAAAATTCCCAGACCATTTATATCTAAAAATCAACCTTTTTAACTCCCTTATCATATATAAAACAATAGATATAGTAGAAATTTATAAACATAGAATATATCATACATCAAAATAAAGTGAGGATGTAATGATTATCCCCTTCTAATGACTTCTCATACCTGATAATAACCTTTAATTGTTTTTCTCATAAAAATAATTCCTTTGAGACCAAACTTTATCTTTTCACCCCCCAGTATCCTCTGGGATCCATCCTTGACACCATAGAATCTAGAAAAGTTGTATTATCTTCACTTGTAGGACTTTCAATTTCAAGTCTGCAACCTGCACTAGGTTCTCCATATACAATGTGTCAAACTCTATCTCAACATCTTTTAAATCGATTAACTAAAATGGATCAGGCATGTACCTATAGATATGAGACACACGAAACACATCATGCATACCACGGTAGCGATAAGGAAGATCTAGATAGTATGCCACTATTCTAACCAACTCAGTGATCTCGAAGGGCCCAACATAGCTTGATGTTAGCTTCCCTAGCTTCCTTAAATATTGATGACCTAACTAGGGAGTCACTCTTATAAAAACCCTATCTCTTATATAAATCTTCAAAGGAATCCTCCTATGGTTGGAATAATACTTCTACTTGATCTGAGATGTGATCAACCTCTTCTGAATTATATACGCTCTCTTGGAGGTCTCCTATAGCAAGTAGGGACCTACAACCACTACCTCACCAGCCTCATGTCCATAGGGAAGTTAATGAAATAGACTACCATAAAGAGCCTCATAAGGTTCCATATGAATCTAATCTTGGTAAAAGTTTTTTTATATGAACTCAACTAGGGATAGGTGATCATCCTAAGCTCCGACGAAGTCTAGAACATAATCTCGAAGCATATCCTCTAAAATATGAATCTTCTACTATAATTTTACATCTATCTAAGGATGGTACAATTTTCTCAATATCATCTAAGTCCCTATGTACTTCTATAATTCCTACCAAAACTACAGCATAAAATATGGTCTTTATCAGATACAATGCTCAAGGGAACTCTATGAAAGTTTTCTATCTCATAGAGATACAAATTTTCCAGTTCATCCACGGAATGAATCTCATGGATTGGTAAGAAATGATAAAAATTCATTGCATGATCAATAATCTCCCAAACATAATCACAAATATTAATTTTCCTAGGTAACCCCATCATAAATTCCATCATGTCATCATCCAAATTCCACATGGGCATAGTAAGGGTCTAAATAAAACCACCAAGATGTTGGTGCTCAACCTTTATCCTCTAGAAGGTAAGGCATGAGGAAAGAAATACAACAATTTCCCTATTTATCCCTAGCCACCATAACATTCTCCTAAATTCATGTTACATATTTTTCACTCTAGGATGTACTACCCACTTAGAAGTATCAAATTCCCTTATCAAGTATTCCCTGATGTAAGTATGGAATTAAACTCTCCCAAGAACTAGGATCACAACATTATTATCTAATGATGACCCATGTATTAGGTCACCACGAACTAGATTTTCACACATCACAACGAACTCTCAGTTAGTCTCTTGTGTAGCCCTTACCTAGTCTACTAAATAATATTTTCACACAAATGGGACACATTTGATTGATCCATGGTCCTCAGATGCATCCATCCTCCAATCATCCAATAAGCTCATCAGGCACCACTGCTCCTATGAAGGTTGTTCAATAAGTTACTGAGCTACCTACATATTATAGATAATATAATATATAATGAAGTTATCCTTACTTGGTGAATAGGCCATCTCAAAGTTGAACAAACATAGGAAATATACCTAGTGACTCTACCTCATTTTCAGGTCTCACTGTGTGAAGATATTGAAAATTAAATTAGGGTCCATCTAGACAAAAACCTCTCAGAAAAAGAGATAATGTCTCTAAACCTTCAAAACATAGACCATACATGCTATCTCCAAGTCATGGGCATGATAACTCCACTCATGGGGTCAGATTTGATGTGACCCGTAAGCTACTTACCTTATATTTTACATCAAAAATACTTCCAAACCAACACCCAATGCATCATAGTATATAGAATTAGCAATTCCTAGCTCGAGACATATTAACATAGGAGTTTCAGTCAACCTCCACTTTATCTTAAGAGAATATTCTTCAGAATGGTCTAACAACTGAAACTTTTCTCCCTTATTCTTTTAGTATAGTCATGGGGTTTGATAAATGGGAAAATTCATGGATATTACATCAAAAATATCCCACTAAAACAATAAATATCCTAATCTCAAAAACCTTTTGATGACATTTTGAGGACATCACTACCTCATCATTCTCTACATCCACAAATATACATATCTCAGACACTACATGCCCCCAAAATTTTACCTCTTGAATACAAATGTTATCATTCGATATCTTGGTATAAATATGATGTACTCGAAGTGTGTTGAGAACTATATCAAGATTTATAACATTTTACTCTAGTTATTTTGGGTAGATGATGATATATTCAATTAAAACCATGAAAACGAGTCAAGGTATGGGTGGATGTTATTTTAAATGACATCTATGATTTTTTTTTCACATTTTCAATCCAAAAAACATCACCAGATATCGATATTTCCCATACCTCCTATCAATAACATCTTTAGGTTGTCCTACTCTCTAACTCATAACTAGTGAGAGCCCAAAAAAAATCATGGAGAAACATTGAGATCTCTACAACTGACTAAAGAGATCATTAATCCTAGGTAAGAGATGTTTTCTCTAAACTCTCACCTAATTCAGCTTATGATAATCTAAGAAGAGTAAAATACTAGTATCTTCTTTCTTTATGAACAAGTGCATCCCATGGTGAAGTACTCAGCCTGATAAATGCCTTATGTTCCAAGTCCTCAAGATTTTCCTTAAGCTACATCAACTAAGTCAGCATCATACAATAAGGGGATATTTAAATGGGATACTCACTTGGTATGAGTTCTATTTTGGATTCAACTTCTCTATCTGGGGGAAGGCATGTTAAGTTATCCAAAAAAAATCCTGATAGAGAACCAAAACTGGAGGAAAAGATCAATGGGTTACCACTAATTCTACTAAAATAGACATGCCCACATCCTATTCCATGATTATCTCAATTTGATTCAAGTATATACCCATTATACTTGTTCTAAACTCCCATTCTCCAGTCATCACATAATTATCTTCCTTGGGAAACACAAATGATACTTGTCTCTGATAGTAATGAATGTGGGCTCAAAACTAGTAAGTCATCCCATGTTAGGAATCACATCAAAGATCATCATTTCCAAAATCATGATGTCCTATAGATGTCGATAATTGAAAATGAATATAGGACACTCCAAGAATCACTGAATATGGTCTATGTTGGTTCCCAATAGTGTATCAAGGGAATTAAACTTAGAAGATAACTTGACCAGTTAGTCAAGTATAGTAATAACTTGTACATGTATAAAGGAATGAGAAACACTCATATCAAAAAATATAGTAGACAAAATAGAAGTGATCAGGACCATAATTGGAACAAAATATGGTCCATAAGCACTATTTTATGGAGTCTGATCCATTGTATAAAATCAACCTACCTTAGCTCCATGACCCTTCCCTCAAGACACTTGGCCCATCCGAGTCATCGTCATCTGAGTTTTCTTCTCCCCAAATGAATCCCTGGGTTGTAGATCATGTATTCCTTATGCCCATAAAGAACATAATCCTAAAATCCATAGATAATAATAAAATAAGATTCGTAGTATTGTCTCACTATTGACACGTGATTTGAGGAGTTTTCAGAACATACGATAATATCTAACCCAAGAATAGTTGAATCAGTATAGAACTCATCCTGAGGGGGTTGAAGAATCCATAATTTACTCCAATGGTATACCAATTACTTACTATACATTCTTGGTCTTCCACTTCCTACTACTAGAAGAGGCACTCATCATAGTAGTAGGAGGTTCAATCGCTTGATCACTGAAGGGTATAAGAAGACCAACTGCTCGATCATTATATAGAACATTATTAATAGTCAAGAAATTATATAGAAACTCAGGGTGTCACTAGTTTTATGTTCCTAACCTATCATTATATGCTATGATGAAGACCGATCTTGAACTCACTAACCTTTTATACATCATTTTAGGCTAAGAGAGGAGAAAATATAAGTATCTTAATGAAACAAGTATAATATACATATACTGTCATAAACCCTTGCTATATCTCCATGATCTCTTATTATCAATACAATGTTAGAGTATTATGAAAAAAATTCCCAAAGAATAGGTCCTTGAAGCCCTACCATGTGATATCCTAACATATTCTAGCCTGTACCATGATTCCCACCACCTCCTGGAGTGTCCTTATAGAATGAATTCTTCCAGTATCACTTTCCTATTCTCAAGTGTCTCAATGAGGCTGAATATACCCTTTATGATATCTATATAATAACTTATATATTGTGGCTCTATAATTACCTAAAAGGCTAGTGGATGATGGAGATGGTGTCTCTAGTGTAGTTTATCATGGACTTTGGAACCCCTCCACCTTGGGTAAAAAAAAAGTGGAAGGAATCCTGGCCGAGGTTGTCCCACTACCTGAACCATTGGAGCTGGTGTGAGAGCATACTCTATTGCACCCTCTACACAATAGGTAATAGAAAAGGGGAAACCTCTCAAGTTTGAGCATCCTGAACTATGTCAATTTGTGGTCCCATCAATATCCCTCATGAAAACACCTTCTAAAATGAAAAAGAAACACTTATATTAAAACCAATGTCGTTAGGATAAATCTTAATAATTCTTTGGGATCACACAAATGTTCTCAAATGATTCTACCCATAACCCAAGGTATACCCCTCCTACCACTTAAAATTATCCCCATCCCTACATGCTAGTCATAGTCACACACTCACATGCATGCACGCATGCACGCACGCACACAAACAAACAAACACACACATATATGAAAACATAACAACATGTTTTGGTTTAACTAATTAATGTCAATAGATATATCATAGAAACATAGAAATCAAATATATCACTCAATAAAAAATATAGGACTATACAAATAAGATAACACATGTCAAGGAATTAAATTAAATAACTAGTATACATCACTAAACATGTATATATATGGAATGTGATCCTATATGCCTACTCATGATGCATGAACACACCCAAATAAATAAAATAGTGATATAAATAATGTTACTGGTAACGAAGTGTTACATTACTCATGAGATGGAAAGGAACAAAGAAATTCCCCAACTTGAGTCCAAAAAAACCTATTTCATTTCTATTGTGTCCTAGGTTGGTTAAAATTAAAGAAGAAAACTGTGTTGTGATACCATTTTGTAACACATAAACCTGAACCACTAGGTTTGAGTTGGAGAGCCCCAAGACCTTATACAAACCTCCCCATATTCAGGAGGCTTCTAACTAGGAGTGATGGTATAAAAATTGTCAATTGAGATACGATACCCTCAATATCATGTACTTTCACATATAATAAAATTAAAAATAAAAATATATCAAAAAAATGTCAACCAGAAGACTAAATATAAAATGTAGTAATGAATGGAACATATTTCATAAAAACAAATAAATGGGATTCTAAAGTGGCAAGACAAACTAGAGTATATTTTCAAGTATATGATATAAATAAATTGTGGTATCCACTAGATTACATATCAATACTATTCCAATATCCATATTCCTCCAATCAATCATATTACCTAACCCCCTTTAGTTTTCCTAGATCCCTATACATGAAGTCTATATACACATCAAGTTTCCCATGTAGGTTTTGAGTAATAAAACCCAGTAGGACACCAAAAATTCCTCCTTATAAAGTATTAACAAATACAATAGGTGTATTATATGATTATAATTAATGCAAAAGTAAGATTAAAAATTGATATGTCGAGAACATGTGTTCTAACCAAGCCACCATAGCCCCAGTCGTACCTGCTTTGGATCTATGCTAGAAAGATGATCAAGGTTTTTAGAAGTGATAAAAAACTATCCACAAGGCAAGTGACATGTTACTTGGTATCCTCAAGGAATCAAATCTCAAGTGAGGTCACAAGGATGAATAATTATCATGTACTTAGTATCCTCAAGGCATCGAGTTATTGCATATATATTCTGTATTTTCAAGTAATCTAGTTCCAAGATCTCTACTTGGTATCTGAAAGGCATCAAGTTCTAGGATATCATGTTCTTACCCTATTTATAGGCCCAACATTGTCATCACTACACATCATGTGCACTCCCCCTATAATGGGTAATCACACCATGACGATCCATCTATTTTGTGTACCAAGACAATACCTCCAAGGGATAGTGATCTTCACAATAAGGTAGATAATAATAAGCAAGCATAACACATCATCACGAGCATAAACTAGAAACATATAACAACATATAATCAATATCAATCATGGTAACAAGATACACAAAAAATACTCATAGAACCAATGATCATAAATGGTTATCATGGGATACAAATGAACCTACAAGAAAACAACATCATCCTAAACAATAATCTATGCCAAAAAAATATGTAATTAAGAAGATAGTAGTACACAAAGACCCAAAATGGCAATTAACTTCCTACATCAATGTTGCTGACAAATAAATCCATGGTTTTTCAAAGGAATGAATACTGATCCATGTCACACACCTATGGAGAATGAGATCACACATAAAAGATGCCTCACATGGGTTCCAATTTGTCAAGAGGGAGGTTTATAATGGAAGCTCAAGAGGATTACAAGTCAAGAAGGGTGGTTCTAAAATCACATACCTTAACGGGTTCACTAACACAACCAATTATTGAGGTATGTTTAAGGAGAGGTCACTAATTCACTAAATTCATTGTCATTTGAGGAAAATATCATGAATTCCTCATATATTTGAATAGAACATCGAGTATTGACTATAAACATCAATCTATCACCAATACATCTATGGAAAAGAGATTTAAGATGATAATCATGGAGAAGAGAGTCTCAATACGATTGATCTATGATGACTTACCCTAAAATGTCCACCACTATTGATAAATCTATCTTCGATCAAGGGGTTTTTCATTGACACATAGATACCTCCACAAATATACCAAATAATTATCAATAGATTAAGGTCATATCATCAATTTTCCATCAAGAATAGGTCTTATAATATGATCTATAAATACTTATCCATAGAACATTCATATTAAATGGTATTTATTGATTTGATCAATGAACTATGTTATCTAGCTAGATCTACCACCATTGTATAAATAGAGGGAGAAAAAAAATCATTTTATCAGCATTTAATAAATATATTCAACATAGATTCATGCACATATCTCAAGGAGGAAGGGTAAATGAGTATATATCTAGGGGAATCTTACCATTCTAGAATTTCCAAATCGCTCCAACATTAAAGGATCTAGGGGAGATGAATGGGTGAGCTCTAGGGACCATAAGAGATGTATCAAAATAAAAATAGTTTCATCATTTTCAGATTAGGGTGTTAAAGAGGTTTAAAACCAAATAGGTTAAAAATCCAATGGGTTATATTAAATGCACCCTCAGTTTGGGTACACCGTCTATCCAATAGACCTTGCTGGTTAGCTGATGAAACCACCAACTAGAAAGGGATTTTCCACAGGCTATATAGTGTTCCCGACAGAACCACATGGGTTATTCCATCATCACTGACCAACCTATGAGGTATAAAGACAAATGTATACCTATGGAAACTCCATCAGATTTCCAGTGGAGTCTATTGGTTGGCTGGTGGTAGTTTACAACCACTTTTATTTCATTCCACCTAAATTCACTCTAATCACCAATTATTTGACCCTTTATCACTAAAATGTTACCTCTTTAACTCCCATATTAGATATGAAATAAAATATAAATTATAATTTTATAAACTTGAGATATCATGTAAATTGAAATAAAGTGAGGATGTTACAGTCCGCTTCTATCGCGACTTTATCTTGTATTAAGTTATAAGAATAAATTAAGACATTAATTATATTTTTTTAACAAATTAAGAGTTAAATTAAGGATTTAATTGAGATCCCTCTTGAGTACAATATCTCTGGATGAATGGATTTTGGGTTAAACTTCCCACTTGACTGGAGGCTTATGTTTTGTTCCAAAAAAGTGGGGGATGACTATCTATGGATCTAGGATTAATCATGAGGATTTTTTTGATTTATTAAATTTTATTCCTTAACATGAAAAGATTTCATATACCTTATATATAGGATTTATTTTGATATGTATAGATGTTTTTGATTTTTAATTTGGGTTAGTAAGATAATATATGAGTTGTTTAAAGAGTTACTCATCAATATGATTTTTACATATTGATTTGTTGGAAGGAATAATATTTCAGACTAAATCATTAGAATCATGCATGCACAAAAGAAATAACAAGAGATAACACGGTGATATTAGTTTCTATTTAAAATTTTAAGTGTAAAATTCATTCTAAAACGAATCATCTCAAGACCTATTTCATCCAATTGGTTAGGTCAGTAAAAAGATGGGTGCCTATGGATTATATTTTATAAGAAAAGAAAGTAATGGGTAACCCTAATAATATTAATTTCTTGTTATTTGAATTTTCTTTGGGATACACTTAACCATGATACCTTAATGGGATTAGGTTACTAGAGGGCTAGAGTTGATTTTATCCATATAAAGGATTGGACGAAGAGTTGTCCTATAAACTATCTAAGATTCATATATGATATGAATGTAATGATTCCCTACCCAAATAACTAAATATTGAGACAAATTACAAAGAGAAATCATTACATAGTAAAATATAGATCCTGTCCCACTAAAAGATGTAAAATATTTAAAAGGGTTCATCATTTTTGTTTGATCACAATTAATAAAAGTCCTTATTAAATGTATGTAAAACATGATACTCATATGATAAAATATACTTTTACAGATATAATTTCATCATCGTTAGAAAAATTTACTTTTAGATTAATCTATATAAAGTACAAGATTAATAAAAGAAACTCCTAATATTGGTAACTTAAGAAAAGTTCTTAAGTAAGAGAAATTATGTGTGTTATAGAAACACCTTCTTGAGTAACTTAAGGTTGAATTTTTTCAACAAATGAATCTAAATACTTATTTTAAGCACAAAATTATTCACTTAAGGTTTTAAAATTATTATATGTAAGATGAATAAAATAATTTTTTGTCTCTACTCATATGCTCAATATAATTGACTCTGTGAATGACTTGGTGATACTAGAGATTTATTATATGGCTCATTTTGGTTGATAAATTAATTATATTATAATAAATGTAAATTTTATGACAATGTGAATGAGTTCAAGGAATTTTACACTATTGTATTAAAGTGTTGAGAATATATAGACTAATAATATGATGTCTAGGTTCTAGTGTTGTGTTGATAGTACAAGAGGTTAAATGTTCAAACTTGAAGAAGAAAATTTTGATAGAAAGTCAAAAAATGTTTCTCTAAGAATCCAATCAAGGTCATTAAAAGCTAAAGTTATTAGGAATGAGGGTTTATGACTTCATAGGTTGTAATTATCTAGAATATCTAATGGGGTTTGAAAAATACCATAGAATATCCATGTTAGGTATTAGTATTATAGAAATTAGTTATATGATTTCAAAGAGTATGTCATACTAGGTGTATAATTTACAAGTGTTATAAATATACACAAGTTTAATATGAAAATATGAATTGATAGATCATATATTTTTCATTTAAGTGATGAGCTAAAGAATTTCTATACCAAATATTTTAGTAAAAATTATTTTATCAAGATCAGATTTATCTAAGAAAATGACGTGTATAGTTATCTCATTTATATTTTATTATAAGGGGAGTTGTCGATTAACACAGAGTTGTATGAGGAACATGGGATGATTAATTAAATACACATGGTTTACGATTCCTCTAATTATATAACATGTTTTTATAAGAGGATAAGGATAGTTTTTATCCTAGATAGAGGTATTTATCTAACTATTTTTTAAAATATGAGGAATTAATATTCCAACACTTTAAGTGGAATATTTTAAATAATCATATTATTTTAAATGAAATGATCTAAGAACATAGAATACCATATATGATATGAAAACAATATTTTATTTTTTAAATGTTCCCACTGAAAGGAAATAATATTTATTTCCTAATTTTTTTTCTTAGCATGATATTATGAAGAGAATATAGCATCTAGGACTATAGTGGGTGTATGTTTGAACTTAGAGAAGTTCAAAGTGAACAAATACAATATTATTCCATTAAAAATTCAAAGAGAATATAAATTAATATCCTAGAAGAGTTTATGTTATGTGGGTAAATATAAATTTAAAGATTTATATTCCATTACCATAACAAAGTGAATGTCTCTTTATCCTAAAAGAGTTTAGGATGTGTTGGTAAGTTATAATGAAAATAGTAACATTAGATAACAAAAAACTTCAAGGAAAAAAATATTGATGGAATGGGTTACAATAATTATGATGATATACTTAGAATTATTTTTAAGTAGAAAATTTAATATTATATTGTAACATTTGATTTCATGGAGTAAAGAAGATTGAATTTTTTGATGGAGTTAAAAATTAGGAATATGATTCCTAAGTATCATTATTATTCAATATGGATTAATTTATATATTTTACTCATTAATAATTTCTATGGGAGGATTTTACTAGATAGTCATATCAATATGTGGTAGGCAATATATATAGATGTAATGAGTTTACAAAACTTCAAAAAGTGCAATAAATATAAAGCTGAGTTGGTAGTTTATCATATGTGATATGTTAGACATGTTTTTATATGTGTTTTTGTTAAATTATTCTTAAATCAGTATATAAATATAAAATGTATCATGTTATACAAAATAAAATATCCACTAAATCATTCTTCCACATTTAATGTATATATATATAAACTAATATATGTATTTTGAAGTTAAATGAAAACTAACCTCTCAAAATACTATTTTGAGTTATCCCAAACTAATGTTCATCATTGAGTATTATAGGTTATGATGAAATGTTAAGGTTAGAATAAGTATGATTCTTGCATCAAAATACATAATATTCTCATGAGGCACAAAATTGGTTTTGTGCACTAGATGTCCCACTAAGTATACCACATATAGTTTCATACACTATGTTTTTGTATACTATGTATGCATATATCAAATTTGGAGTCCCTTTTGCTTGAGGTTAAAGAGATACGTAACATGAGAACCTTCATACTTCGATACCTTTCTTATATAATCTTTGAGGATTAGTTAATTAGTGGGTTGTTGGGTATGTTGTTGATCGTGTCTCCATTTGAAGCTCATCTAAGATGAGACTTTTCCTCTCATATGACAAGTTTGACATCTGGGTCCTCAATTGAGATAGAATGAGGAAGTGTATGACCACACCAAGATAGTACAAATGATGTTCATATCTATTTGAGTGAGAGGAATTTAATGTGCTCACCTGTAAAGGCGAATGACATGAGATGTATTCATCAACTTTAAAATTTTATACTTAGAAAATAAAAAACATATGAGTTGGTTAAATGGGATTGAAACACATTGTGTCCAATGGTCACTTGATGTCTTAGACTAAGGGATCTCATGAGAATGAACACTTGCATATGATGCAGTTGATGGACATAGTTATAGTGATACATGTATTTAACAAAGATCATACTAAATCCCTTTTTAGATTGAGCATCATTGATGCTTTTCTAGAGGATACTCATTGATTAAATTTATATATCCAATGATTTTCTTTTGTTTAAAATGCTACAAAGGATCCTGGGGTCACTCTTTGTGGTCAAATAAATGAGAATTGATTTTGACTTAGATAGATACCACTACGGGAAAATGGATATTTGAGACGGGTTATTTGCAATGGGTCAAGGGCCCATCGCAAATAACCCATCGAAAGAGGTTATTTTGCAACAGGGTCTTACAGGCCGTCGCAAAAGGGTTGGTGCCCAATACACGCCAAACTGCAGGTAAGTCTATTTGCGATAGGTCACTATTCCCATCGCAAATATTCGGCGGCTGTATTTAGTATTTGTGACGAGTCAGTTGCCATGTCGCAAATAATCTAACCTATATATACCCCGATTTGTTTTTCCTCTCATTTCACTCTTTACTCAACTTCTCTTTTTATCTCTATAGAAACAATTTCTTCTAAACTTTTAATAGTTTAAACTTTCAAATAAGAGCATTATTTGCGACTTTAATACTCCGAAAGTTTCAGTTTTAAGGTATTTATCAATTTTTTTATCGTTTAGTCAATTTATTTTATTTTAAGTTATTTATAATATTTGTTAATTAGATGTAAATTAATTAAATTAGAATTACATATTTGTTTTTTAGTATTTATTTTTATTAATAGTTATATCTAATTGTTAATTAGTAATAAATTGTAATAATTAGTAATAAATAGTAATAAATAGTAATAAATAGTAATAAATAGTATTAAATAGAAATAAATAGTAATAAATAGTAATAAATAGTAATAATTAGTTATAAATTTTAATAATTAGATATAAATTATAATAAATAGTAATAAATTATAATAATTACTAATAAATTGTAACAAATTGTAACCATTACTAATAAATTGTAATAAATTATAATAATTACTAATAAATTTTAATAAATTAGTAACAATTCATAATAAATTATAATAATTAGAAATAAATTATAATAATTAGTAATAAATTATAATAATTACTAATAAATTGTAATAAATTGTAATCATTACTAATAAATTGTAATAAATTATAATAATTACTAATAAATTTTAATAAATTGTAATAATTACTAATAAATTGTAATAATTACTAATAAATTGTAATAATTAGTAATAATGAGTAATAAATTCTAAAAATTTGAAATAAATTTTAATAATTAGAAATAAATTATAATAATTACAAACAAAATTTAATAAATAATAATAATTACTAATAAATTGTAAAAATTGTAGTAATTACTAATAAATTTTAATAATTAGTAATAAATTGTAATAAATTGTAATAATTACTTATAAATTGTAATAAATCGTAATAATTACTAATAAATTGAAATAATTAGTAATAATAAGTAATAAATTTTAATAATTAGAATTAAATTGTAATAATTAGTAATAATTAGTAATAAATTTTAATAATTAGAAATAAATTGTAATAATTAGTAATAAATTGTAATAAATTGTAATAAATTGCAATAAATTGTAATAATTAGTTATATCTAATAATAATTAGTAACAGTTAGTAATAATTAGTAATAATTAGTAATAATTTGTAATAATTAGTAATAATTAGTAATAAGTAGTTATAAATAGGAATAAATATGAATAAAGAGTAAAAAATAGTAAAAAATAATAAGAATTATTAATAAATAGTAATAAATAGTAATAATTAGTAATAAATAGTAATAATTAGTAATAATTAGTAATAATTAGTAATAACTAGTAATAATTAGAAATAATTAGCAATAATTAGCTATAATTTGCAATATTTTGCAATAATTAGGAATAAATAGGAATAAATAGGAATAAATAATAATAAATAGTAATAAATAGTAATAAATAGTAATAAATAGTAATAATTGGTAATAAATAGTAATAATTAGTAATAAATTCTAATAAATAGTAATAAATAGAAGTAATTAGCAATAATTAGTAATAATTTTCAATAATTAGTAGTAATTAGAAGTAGTTAGTAGTAATTAACAATAAATATGAATAAATAGAAATAAATTAGAATAAATAAAAATAAATTGTAACAAATTGTAATAAATTTCCATAAATTATAATAAATTGTATTAAATTGTAATAATTAGTCATAATTAGTAATAATTACTAATAATTAGTAATAATTAGTAATAAATAGGAATAAATAGAAAAAAATAAGAATAAATAGTAATAAACAGTAATAAATAGTAATAAATAAAAAATAAATAGCAATAAATAGTATAAATTGTAATAAATAGGAGCAATTAGCAATAATTAGAAATAATTAACAATAATTAAAATTAAATAGAAATAAATATAAATAAATAGAAATAAATAAGAATAAATAGTAATAAATAGTAATAATTAGTAATAAATAGAAAGAAATAGGAATAAATAGTAATAAATAGGAATCAATAGTAATAAATTAGTAATAATTTTAATAAATAGTAATAAATAGTAATACTTGGTAATTGTTTTTAATAATTAGTAATAATTAGCAACAATTAGCAATAATTAGAAATAATTAGAAATAATTATCAATAATTAGCAATAATTAGAAATAATTAGTAATAAATATGAATAAATCATAATAAATTAGAGTACATTGATAAATTGACACAATTTCCAATGAATTGGAGACATTCCTTTTGATCAATGCCTCATCTCCTTGCAACTTTCTTTCACTAAAATTAATAGGAAAAATCTGCTCATACATACGTCAGAGCATATTTTTCATAAGGATTTAACTCAGAGAAAGTTACAAGGAGGTGATCCATCGAACCAAAGTAGCTCTTTTACCTAAAAACTCATCCCCTTGAAAATTTCTGTGACTGAAATCACTATGAATAGTCTGTTTCGATGTACACATATTCATTTTAATATGCATGAGAGAATGGATAGCAGTGCAGTGAGAACTGCCTGCTCTCTATCCTCATGTATATGAAAATTGATATTCGTACGTCGGAGCAGGCTTTTCATAGTTCCTTTAGTCATAGAAAGTTGCAAGGGGATGAGTCATCGGGCAAAAGAGCTGCCTCCAATCCGTTGGAAATTCTGCCAATGAAAATTAACAATAATTAGTACAAAATACCTGAAATTAATAATAATTAGTGGTAATTAGTATAATTTTTTATAAATTAGTATAAAATAGTACAACATCTTAAAAATAGTATAAATAACTATAAAATAATAGAAATTATTATAAATTTCTAGAAAAGATAATTTAATTGTCTTCTCTTTTTTGGATAGTGTTTATCTTATATCTAATTATACAAAATAACTAATTACTTCATATTTTTTAGAAAAATATGGAGTGAGGAAGTCGAAAACAATCATTATTAGATGATCATGCTTGGATAACTCAGTGTTGGAATCCAAACAGTTCTGGTTTAAATCTTATATATATTGAGGGTGTTCAAGCTTTCTTATCATTTGCATCATCGAAACCAAATATTTTAGAAGGGAAAATTAAGTGACCTTGTAAAAAAATTTATCTGAGGATGTATGACACATTTGACAATGTTGGAAGTCATTTATTATGTTTTGGTTTTCAACCAAATTATATTTTTTGGTATCAATATGGTGATCGCAGTTTCAGAGAAGATATTAATAATTTGGTTTCAGATCTGTCACAGTTTCAAAATTTAGTATATGATGTGGTAGGTCCGTCTATTCAACAAACTGAAACTCAGGATGATATTGATTTAACTCTTGAGTTAGAGCCATCTCATTTATATGAGTTGTTAAGGTCTATTGAGGATTACTTATATCCTAGTTGCAAGATATAAATGTTTGATGAAGTTTCTCAATTTATGATCATTAAATCAGATAATAGAATGTCAAATAGTTGTTTTGATCAGATATTATCTTTTTTAAAAACACTGCTACCAGAAGGAAATGTTTTGACTTTAAATTTCTATGGGAGCAAGAGGCTGGTTCTTAATCTGGGTCTTGGTTATCAAAAGATTCATGCATTTTCAAATGAATGCATCTTATATTATGGTGAAAATGATTTGTTTCATCGTTTTTATACATGTGGAAAATCAAGGTATAAAAAATCTCACCCAAGGAAGTCTGGATTTGTTCCTGTAAAAAAATTGAGATATTTCCTGCTCACACCCAGATTGTAACGATTATTTATGTCTCAAAACACAGCATCAATGATGTCATGGTACAAAACCAAAGTTTTTACCCGTAAAAGCTTAAATAATCCATCTAATAGTGATTCATGGAAACATTTTGACCAAGTACATTTGTTATTTTCTTTAGAAACCTGAAATGTTAAATTGAGTCTTTCTACTGATGGTTTCTATCCATTTGGTTCATACAATATTTAGTATTCATGTTGGCATATATTTATCACTCTGTATATTTTACCTCCATGGATGTTGATGAAGATCCATATATCTTTTTGACCTTATTAATTCCAGGTCATCAAAAAAAGAATTTCGATGTTTATTTGAAGCCATTGATTGATGAGTTAAATTCAATATGGATTAATGGTGTCAGCACATATGATGTTAATGAGAAATAGAACTTTCTATTAAACGATGCATTGATGTGGACAATTAGTGACTTCCCAGAATATGGCATGTTATCTAGCTGTAGTACACATGGTCCAAAATCATGTCCATATTGTATAATAGAAAACAAAGAATTTGTTCTCATGAATGGAAAAAACATTGTTTTTTGGACTGTCATTATAGATTTCTTCCAGCCGATCATCCTTTTCAAAGAAACAAATATCATTTCAGAAAAGGAACAATTTAAAAATATGAGCCTCAAAAAATGATCTCAGGTATTGAGTTAAAATCAATTGTGTCTTCATTATCTCCCATCACATTTGGACCAACAATAAACCAATAGAAAGTTTATGGGTTTAGAAAAGAGCACAATTGGATAAAAGGGATCATTTTTTGGGATTTTATATATAGGTCTGATTTTTTGGTATATCACATGTTGGATGTGATGTATAATGAGAAGAACTATTTTGATAATTTTTTTCATACAGTTTTGGATACACCAGGTAAGACCAAAGACAATGTGAAGGCATAATTAGATTTTTCCCAAATTTGTAAGCGACCAGAACTTGAACTGTTTGAAAATGTCGGATCAAAGAAATTAATGAATCTAAAAGAAGCTTATACACTGTATAAATAGAGTTATTTATTATTTTGTCAGTAGATTGAATATTTTAGACTTCCATATGGTTATGCTTTCAATTTGGGAAGATGTGTCATAAGTGTTCATATTACCGGATTGAAAATTCATGATTGTCATGTTTTAATGGAAAGAATTCTGCTAATTGAATTAAGAGGTTTGTTAAATACAATGATTTGGAATGCGATAACAGAAATATCATATAGTTTTGAGACATTTGTATATTGAAAACAGACTACAATGCCGTACGAAAACTGCAAGAAGATATCATTTTAATTTTATGTAACCTGGAATAAATCTTCTCTTCAGGTTTGTTTGATTCAATGGAACATTTGATATTACATTTGCTGCATGAAAAAAAATGTGGAGGTCTGATGTAGTTTTGATGGATGTACCCTTTTAGAAATGCATGAAAAAATTGAAAAAAAGCATGTAAAAAAACATCAGTTGAAGTCTCAATTTCAGAAGCCTATTTTCAAGAGGAATTTTTTTTCCTGCTCTCATTACTTTCAATCTAAATATCCCTCAAAACACAACCTAATGAGCCGTAACGAGGAAAATTTTGACGATGACATAAGAAATCAATTATCAGTTTCAATCAACTCGAACTTGGATTTGGTGGAGTTCATAAACGATGGCTTTCAGATGATGAATATCACATAGCTTATACATATATTCTGATTAACTGTGAAGAAATGAAATCACTCATAATGTGAGTGATCCTATCACTTATTCTATAATTTTTATAATAGTGAATTAATATTATTTTATTTATGTTTTATATGATAATCATATCTAGAAACAGTTTCCATAAATTATAGTATCTTCTCTTGAATAATGTGTTCTAAAAAAATTTCTTACTGTTTTAAAAAACTGGTAACGTAAATTATTTTTTATTTCATATAAAAAATCAATTTAATACTTGTTATAGCGATAATTGTTTTATAACTTTTTAGTTATCTCAACATGGTAATAAAATTGATAATTGATTGCCTTTATTGAGTAACTCACCATCCACAATGGTTAAATATTATAATGCATATGTAGTGAATGGTTATCAATTTCATACACGTCCATATAGAGAATAAAAAAACAATTAATAGTTGTGTTTTCTTGAGAGGCTCTCATCATAGAGAAACTAAAGTTTACTTTTACAACATAATGAAATAAATCATTGAATTTTTTTATTGGGGACAATATTACGTATAAATTTTTATATTTCGGTAGTTGGATATTGAGAGAGGATTACGTGTTCATATGATCCATGTAATCATTAATAATAAATATAAAAGTCTTCTTATAGTAAATGAACGATTTTTGTTTCCTTATTAGGCACATCAGATTTATTATGAAAATTACTATGCTACATCATGGGAGTTGGGTGATTGGTGGATCATAATAAAAATTAAATCTAGCAAGAATCAATTTACTTAGATAGAATGTGGTTCTGTTGAAGTGAAAGGAATTGAATTTTTTCAAGAAACTAATCTGAATCCATATTTTACATTAAGAGACACAAATATCATTGATGGAACCCCATAGTTAAGGGTTGATGGTGACAATGATGTTAATGATGTCATAACTAAATTTGGAATGACAATAGATGATGAAACTAAAACTAATATGGTAATTGATGATGTTGAGGTGGAAGATGAAGACATTTACATCAACAACTTTGAAGATGAGAATGAAGATGAACATTGACATAGTTAAATGCTGGTTATAATAATATGTAATATATATCTATATATAATAGTTATTTTCAATTGTTTTCTAACAACAATGATTTCATGTTTCAGATGGATGATGATCTATTTCTTATGTTGTAGGAGGGGGATCTACCTTTGGATGACTAGGAAGTTAGATTAGTTGACCCTCAGACTGTTGGAAGTTTAGGGGGCACCCGAAGGGGGCATGGTCTTGCCCGACTGATGATTCCCAACCCTATACCCGAGCGATGTACACATATTAGGTTCGATCCATGCACGCATTGGTATGTTTACCTGTGAATTTTAGTTAGTTTTCATTATTTTATTTATATTCTAATTATTTGATTAATTATTATTATTTTCAAATATTTACACATATAGAGGTTGTAAAGGGAATCTCTATATTGCATAATTATTTTTATGATGTATGGGTGTCATGGGTTCATATTCCCATCGATGTTCAACAGCGAATGTTCGAGAATTGGATGGTACATAAATTAATAATATTTATTTTGAAATTAATTTAATAAATAACTTGATATAATAAATTATTTGTAGGGTTTATGGTATCCCATTGAGGAGAGCATGCATGAGCCTATTAGTAAGACATAGAAGAGAGATATGTGTATACGTTGCACTCAGTTTTTTGCATAATTTAAAAAGTAAAGTAATGGAGAAAACAGAAGTGTAGGAGTTTGATGAGACACGTCACATCCACCGGCCTAATTATATTTCATCTCAGGTTTACGGTTGATTATGTACACACTGGTTGAGTAGGAAATTTCAGAGTATATCATCAGTAGGTCGTCAAAATTTGGGGAGATAGGTGGTGACACATCGAGATGGCAGTCATACGTTTAGTACACATAGGGAGCATATGGTAAGTAATTTTTTAAAATATTATATATAACTTTAAATGTAAACAGTTCATTTTATATTTATATATGTAGTCACACAACCCGATATTATGGAGTATGATGTTTATAGGAGGATTTACAATGATCCACCCACTGGGGAGATTATAGGTGCTCTGCAATGTCAGATTGTGGTCAGTATAAGTTTTTTTAGTATTAAATTTTACTACAAATAATATTTTAACTATTTTAATTTTAAATTGCAATTGAAGGAGTCATATGAGGCCATGAAGTCTCAGAAAGATGTCGAGAGTCAGGCCGAGACTGATGGTCGAACTAGTGACCCCCAATTTGATGAGGCATCATGGATGCATGCAACCCAGTATGGCTTTGAGAAAGGCCGAGTTGTTGGTATCATCTCTCGAGTGACCCCTATAGGTTTTTATGGCACCTCTGCGATGTTGGTGTCCAGCTTGAGAGGAGCTCATGGAGAGTTATCATCATCTCATGCATAGTATCAGGAGCAACTGTGAGCTTAGAGTGAGCTTAGAGAGACTGTGTAGGTAGCAGGAAGAGATGCATTAGTGGAAGCAACAACAACAGGAAGAGTTACTCTAGCAGCAGCAGATGCAGGATAAGATGTGTCGATGACACCAGGAGTAGGAGCATGAGGAGATGGAGTACATGTGACATCTGAATCGCAGTTTAGGGATGAAGTTCTCTCTACCATCTCCTCCAACTCCTCCAGACGACCCTCCCCCTAATCAGTGATGTATTTTTATTTTATTATGAAACATTTTAATGTTTTTTTGTAATATTAACTATTTACAATTTTAAATAGTGTGTGTTTTATATTGTCTAAAAAATTACAATTTTTTTATTAATTTAAAATTTTATTATATTTATTATTTTATTGACTAATACATTTTTATATTTTTGTGAATACTTAGGTTTTTATTATATTAACAATATTAAAATTTCATTAATATTCAAAATAATAATATTATATTAATTAATTATTTTATAATTAATTTAATTTGATTTTATGAATATTATTATTTTATTTATAATAATATAATATAATATTTATTATTTTATAAATAATTTTATTCTATTAATAATAATATTATTATTTTATTTATATTTATATTATATTATTTTTATATTATTTTTTAATTTTTTTTCGAAATATATTCACTATTTGTGGAGGACCGTCGCAAATACTAATTGCGACGGTCCGTCGCAAAAGGGTTTTTTTTAATATTTCGAGGACTTATTGCGATGGACTGTTGCGATTACTAATTGTGATGGACCGTTGTAAGAGAGTAAAAAACATGGAGGCTATTTGTGATGGGTCACTAGCCCATCATAAATAGTTTCTTAAAAAATGACGAATGTTTTTTTTGAGATGGGCCAACAATCCATCGAAAAAAATTATTTTTTGTGATGGACCATCATAAAAAAAATTATTTATAATGCCATTTACCACAACAGTTCATTTGTGACAAGACCCCATCGCAAATAACCCATCGTAATAATCCATTTTTCTACTCGTGTACTCTAAATGTGTTTTAGAGTTAAACCAAAATAGTTTTGGATGGAGATTTTACAAGTTATTTTATATGATTTAATATAAAGTGAATTTAAATATAACATTCCAAAAAGTGTTTTGGAATATATCTAAAAGAGTTTTTGATATGGTTTTAGAAGTTATTTTATATGATATAGTATAAAGTGAAATGTCACAAAGTCTATAAGGCTTTAGTATAAGTGGTATATTTTTGAAGATATACCGTAAATCCATGTTTTTATATGATATATATTAGTCTCTATCATAATGTACTTTATAGTTATATTATATGAGATGATGTCCTTATTTCATATAAATTCAAAATTCCTTGAAGGGTATATCATTTAATATAATATAGAGATATCATACGATATAATTTTCATGGAACCTGAACATTAAAAGTTAACATTTTAGAATATTCAACTTATTAATATTATTATATATATATATATTGATGATAAAACTATGAGATTAATGCATCCATACAACTGTTTCATGGAAAGGTTGATTAGAATTTACTCATGTGTTATAACACATGATTAAATGCATGAAAACTCAAGGAGTGCCCTCTGGGGATATTTAAAGGTCCTTCTTCCATGTGATGGTGTATAGGTATGATTTCCCATTCTTCAGATGATACTATCCCTCTATATTTTATCTCTCTAACTCTCCACCAATAGCCTTCATGAGGCACTATCATGTTGTAGGTGACAATTGGATCTCTCTTGAGCATCGCCCAATTTAGAACAACCTATGGATACCTTTAGAGGAGATATTTCATTCAGAAACTTGTCTTATGATCTTAATTAACCAAAAATTATGAATATGGATACAACATTGTTACATTTTAAGGTACACATCAATCTTTCTTTATTTTATAGTATTAGGATTTTTGGTTTCTTTTGTGTTCATTGTTGGATTTGAGTTTCTTATTTGTTTATGTTGAATTGTATAAATGTTATATAATCCTATAAAAACCTATAATTAATTCATCAAAATAAAGTTATCTAATTAAGAAATATATGTGGGTATTTAATGAGTATAAGAATAATACTTTTCTATGGTTTAAATAAACTGCATGTAGTAAAAATGATGTATCATAAACGCTGAAATGGTTACCGGGTGACACAATTTTAAATGTGATAACATAGTCCAGGTATGAAATTAATGTATAAATATTGTATACCAATGAGAAGGAAAACCAAAACTAAGTTCATAATATCATTGTATTGGTGTTCATTGAAGTAATGCATTTTTTGAGTACAAAAGATAAAAACAAGATCTCTACAGTAAGTGCATATTATTAAGTTATTGAAGATATATGGGAGATTTATTAAAATAAATTTTGAGTCCCTATGTTTAATTTTAAATAGGTTGTTAGTAATATTAGTGCTATACATGATGAATTCAGAATGAAATTTATAAATATGAATAGATCGAGATACACTGATAACACTTTTATCATGGAAACACATGAATTTTTTTTCTATGTTCTTGATCCATAAAATGTACATTTGTATATCATTTTTCAAGGAAAAAAATAGTATTTTAGTGATTATAAAGTTTATGATGATGAAAACTTATATAAGATATATACTTCAATGGAAATATTATTAGATGAGATTGATGACTATGGTGTAGACATGATCTATGCCAAATAAATAAATCATTATGAAAGAATATAGTAAAAAAATCCTTTAGTAATAATACAATACTATAATTACTCTATATTTATTTATTGTTTAAATTTTAAAAATTTAAAAATTGTGAGAAATATATTATTTCTTATTGTATTATTTATTTTAGTCATATATTTTAAAAAATATGATAAATTGTTTGTTTAGTACTCAAAAAAGTAACTTATGTTTTGTTTTCCTCTATATATATCATTTTATGTCTCATAAATATTGTATGATTTTTTTACATTTTATTTAAATAATTTAAAAAATATGACAAAAAGTACCTTTTTATATAATTTTCCAAAATTTATTCAATTTTATATGTTAATAATATATTTTTATCATATTTTAGTAATTTTTATTAATTTTATTTTTCAGAACATGTTAATTCAAATATCTAAGTCATCTTAATCTTATAGAGAGAAACCACGGAATAATTTTATTGGGAAGCTCTATAATTCTTATATACATAATCATCCTACTTCTATAGGGAAATGGAAGTATTTCAGGGTTTTTAAACCAAGTAACATGCATTTAAAGTTTTTTTACTTTTTTGTAAAAAGGTAGAGAGGATGCTTATCAATTTTGATGGTAATGGTAATCTTACAGGATCCAATTTGATAAATTTAAATGTTTTGTGGCTATGAAAGCCTCATAAAAAATAATTTTTTTTATTTTTGATTAGATAAGTGTTTACTAGATGACATGATTTTAACTATGGGAGACCATATTGGTAATCTCATTTATTACTCTATTATTTATTATCACTTGTTTTTAGTAATATATATCAATTTTTTCTCCTTACTTTAAGATGACATATAACTTACCTAGCACTAAATAAGTGAGGAAGATATGTTTATCTTTTTCTTAAAGGAGGTGGAGGAATTTTAATTCCACACTAACATTTGATTTCATTTTTAATGATTAAAAAATAATTATCCATGTCAACTATATACTTTTTAGATAAATATACAATGAGTAAGTTTGTTGAATGTGGACATACGGAATCATTTTTATAATTTTAATGCTAACTATTTATAATTAATTTTTATATAATTATGAAAGATAATCATATTAATGATTTTTTCTTGAATTAGTAAGAATTAAGGAGATCCGATCAAGATATCTAGGTGAAGAATGTATACCCTAAAAATTTATCTCACAAAGGGTATCTTTTACTCAAGGAATAAATAAGGCTAGGAAGTTTGGGAAAGTGAGAGATGAGCTGTCTACCTCCATAAATATTTTCCACATTTCCCCTAGCTCATAATGAAAAATGGAAAAGTGGATAAATGAAGAAAATGGAAAATACATTATAGAATAGTCAAACGTTATATCTGACAAGATTATTTGACTAAATTTATATTATTTCTTAACTATTAATATTTTAAAACATGAAAAAATTATTCTATTACTTTAAAAAATCCTCTGAGTAGTATATCAAATATGATACCATCATACTTAAGGGTAGGAAGGATATTTTGGATACTACTTCAGGAATTAAATAATGATTGGGTCTCATATGAGGATACAAGGTGGGTGTATCTATTAAAAAAAATATTTATTAATCCAAGTAATTCTTTGAGGAAGGAAGTATATAAGGGTAAAATAGAATCTTTATAATAAAATTTTGATTTATGGGATACATGATGTAAGATAGTATTGGATTATTGGTGTTTTTATTGTTCTTTGAAATGTAAAGATAGTTTCAGCCTTTATATACCACTCCTCCACCTCCCTATCCATAGTTTACCATCTAGTGTGAGTTTTATATTAAGGATCCCCAATATCGTATTATATTATATAGGAGTATAAATTATATTTGGTTTACCTTACATCATTAATTGATAGAGACATATCAACTTAGGATAATGATACAAGATATTATTGATGCATCAACTAGAGTATTGTTCCCTATTGATGAGGTTACTATAGATGGTTAGAGTGAGAACAATTTCTTACATGGGCCATATAGACTAGAAAGAAAATATAGTACTAAGGTATGGATTGATTATATAATTTATTTAATATTTTTAGAGTTATTTTAATATTTTAATTTATATATATATTAGGAATACCTTAAAGGTAAATACACATTGTATAGAAAGAAAAAACAATTTGAGACCCCTTTGACTTTCAACAATAATTTTTTTGAATCAATCTATAAATTACCATCTTATAAATTTATGTTTCTGGGTGTCTATGAGTTTCTAATAACTTTTGATGTTTTTGGGAACAACTATATACTGATGATTTATAAGAAATATAAATTTAATTTTATAGTTGAATATATGTTAGTTCTTGTAATGATACAATTATATTCCATGTAATATGATTATAATATTTATTTCAATTATATAAATTTTATATAACATAAAACCTATGTTTTTTATGATATTTTAATGAACTTTTTATTTAGTATAATCTGATTTTAGTGCATGGATTCATGGACCCACAATTTATTTCTCTAATTATGAGGACAATTTGTAATAAATAAATAACCAAATATGTTTCTAAAAGATATAAAAAATAAATCAATAAATTATTTTATGGTTATTTATATTTAGAGATATTAAACATATATTTCATTATAATTTAAAATTTCTCTTAAATAAATTAATAACTTGGAATAAATTTTTATATATCAGAAGTTATTGGATATTGAACATTTTTTCCCACAAGAAAACACAACTTACTAATGTGAATTCCATGAAGGCCTTATTTTTATTTATTTTTTGGATAATACCCCTTTTAAGGGATGAATGGGAACCCTTACATGACTCATAGGACTAAGGAACAAGTCTCGTACAAGACCCAAAACATGACCTTAAATGACAAAGACTTGACACACTTGAAATAACCCCTCCCCAACACCTGCATCTTGAAGGCACCTAGATCTCCATCTCACATGGCTGATCAGCTAGCATTGACCTGTGTAGAGATACACAGTTCATGGTCCTGATGACAGTTTCCATACCCTCTCATTATTCAAATTTGGATAGCTCTCCTTCTGGTGGTTGCTATTTTTTCTTTAAATCCTCATTTGGTCTTGTTCGTGTGTGGTTTTCCTAGTGATTCTTGGTCTTTTCTATGGCCCAAAATCCATGTGGCCTGAAGTCATGTACAACCCAAAGGCCTTTCGACCTAAAGGCCTTTGGTGGCCTGAAGGCCCTGAGATCCATAGGCCCAAACCAGTGGCCCAAAGACCCAAATCATATGAATAGTGCTGGCTGTTATAGTGCCGAACAATACCTACTACAGTAACTTATAAATTCATCCCCACCTAGATTTGAAACTGGGTCTCTTGGATGCTAATAAGATGCCTCTACCACTTGGGTACAAGCTCGTTATAAAAAACCACTTACTATTTTTTCTTTATAGATGGTGATAAGAGAGAAAACTTTAATGACGTGTTATAGAAGTAAGCTTGATTATATTAATTATTATATATTATAATATTTTTTTATTTATTAATTTTTATCATTTTCAAATAGGGGATAAAATCATTATCACGGGTGGGTAAGAATAAGGGAGGAAAATATTTATTATTTGTGTGCAAGGGTAGATGAATTTATAAGTACTATAGTTTAGTAGATTCTTAAAATGTTATTTTCAATTAAAAATTATTTTAAAAAAGAAGTTTTATCATCAATACAAGGATTCGAATATGGTTATAATATTTTTTTATTTATAGATGAAATTATTAAAATTGGGATAATTACATATTTCAATAATTTAAGGTTTTATTATCACTTTTCCTTTTTTTATTGTATCATTATATTGAAAATAAATAAAAAATAGTTTATTTTTAATTTTTAGTTTTCTTATGATCCTCAATCATATAATAAGAGTGATTTAAATGATCAAAAGAGAGTATAGGATGATTATTTCATAAATATGATTCATTTTTAGTGTATCTCTTTATAGCTGCATCGTATATTTTGCAATTTAAAAATGAAATTTTAAAATTGTTTTAGTTATAATAAAGTTTTTATATAAATAATTATTAAATAATTTTACTTCATGTTAAACTAATAGAATTTTCTATTGTGTTGTTGTGGCTTTATTATATTACAAGTTTGGGTATAGTAATTTTGATTAACTTTACTTTTAAAAAATATAATTTTTTATTTTTTTTATGACCAATGGAAATATAAGATTCAGCATTAGTTATTCTATAACTAACATGTTAAATTGTTTTTTTATGATTGTTATTTTAAATAATCTATGTAAAAACCATATTTCATGTCAATTATAATATAACTCATGTGATATGCATATGAATTTTTCATTTTAGGGTAGTTCTTGAAATTGGTTTTATGAATAACAAATAATAAAAATGGGGTTTTATGTTGGTTAAAATAACCGGTGTAAAAACTATATTTATAACATCTCTTACATTAATGTCACATTATAACTATTGTTAAAAATAAAAAAAACTAACATTAAAAACCCTTTTATGAACTAGTGGTCATACAATTTACATCCATCTATTTTTTATCCATATTAATCCTATTTGGTAAAATATTATACATATTTCACTGAAAAATATATACATAAGGTGTATAAAAATATTGTATCATTTTAAAAAAATGTAAACTATATAATGTATAAATTTAAAAATTATACTTATAGAATATAAAATATACATACATAAAGTATATAAAAGAATACATATAAAGTCTAAATTTTATATATATATGATTTATAAACAAATTAAAACTTAATATAAATAATACTCATTAAGTATAATTTTTAATATCATGTACATGATGTGTAAACAATACATATAAGGTATGTTTTAACATAATATTTATACAATTAAAATGTGTGTGTGTGAATGATTTTTCTCATAATATAATAACATATTAGGATAATATATGTAAAAATATCTATTTATGTATATATATGTCCATGAATTGAAACACACACATAAAAATTCATATGTATATATATATATATATATTTGTGTGTGTATAAATTTAAATATTATATAAATATGTATATTTATAAATATATATCAACTAACTTAATATTTTTATGTGTAAAATTGTATGAGTGTGTGTGTGTGTAAATATATATGCAATATATATATATATAGTTCACACATTCACACATAAATATATTATACATACACACACAAACACATACATGTGTGTGTGTGAGAAGACACACACACAGAAATACATAGATATACACATACATACATGCATATTAATAATTATATATTTTGAATATATATGAATAAATAACACTCACACACACATTTTGGTGAAAATAAAACAATTTATTAAGCATAATTCCTTTTAGTTGAGGGAAGACCTTGGTATGTAGATGAAAATACATGAAAGGGAGAGAAAAAAGTGACACCCCAAACAAACCACCTCTAAAACCAAAACATCATAAAAATTAATACAAATAAGGATCAATTATTATTTACATGATAATATATAATATCAATATTGGGATTAAGATATATATGGTGCTGAATATAAGAGACTGAGAATCCCATAACACCTAAATAGTAATTAGTGGTGAAATATTAGGCTTAACCATAGAAAAAATAATTTTCACTTGTGAGAAATGTCAGAAAAATAACCACTTCTGATTCTTTGGAAAAAGATTTAGGCAAAGACTTTCTAATGTCCTCAACAACTTTTTCCATTAGTAGAGAAATTTTTTATGGGTAAATAGAATAATCATTTAAGTTACCCACCCATGGTTACTTATTGTTCTTGTCTACATTTCTTATCACTTTCAAATACTTTTATATCCAATTTGTGTTAACGGTCCTTTAATGTCCTGAATAATCATTGTACAAAAAAACTTTTTTTTCCTAGAATAAGATAGAACCATTCCATGTAAATAAAAGGTTTTTTATCTTTCTTATCCACCAAATAAAGCTAATTTATAATGATGTATAATAGGAATGAACCTTATTTTAGGTCACCACCAAAGAAATATATACATAATGAGGCCCATGCTTTCTCAAATGTCCTAATAAAATCTTTTCATAGATAATAATTTTATATATAGGATCATAAAAAAGAGATACACTCCTTGCTTCCACATTATCATTATATGACATTTAGTAGTAAAAAACTATGACAGTTATACATCATTTTTAGTATAATTTGTGTGATTTCATGAAAAAACCCATATGTTATAATGAGTTCACACATTTTTGGGTTTTCAATGACAATTGTGAGTATTTACTTTATTGATAATGTTGACCTATTTTAGAACCTAATTGATTAAATCCTTGAATAAATTGATTTATTTAATATTTTTTTAACATATAAATTATATTTTTACTAATTATTTTATAAATATACTACATTCCTTAATCATGTAAATAATTTAAATAAATTATTATTTATTTATTTTAATATTTTTTTAGTATCTATTAACTTGATTATTTAATTTATATATGGAAGGAAATAAAGTTGATCAATGGAATCACTAGGAATTCAAATGAAGTTTGATCTAAATAAGAGTAACTTTATTTTTAAGTTGTCCAGGTAAGAATAAAACCTTATTAATATTTTTTTTTTATAATTTTATTATAAGAATTAAAGTTTAGGTCCAATATCTGTAAGATTAAATGGATAATGTTTAAGTCTATATAAGAGTAATATGTACTAACATAAGAATAATTGAGAGATATGTAAGAATAAATAGGTATAATGTAAGAGTAACTAGAACCAATGTAAGAATAAAACCAATCACTAATTATCCAAAAAATGATTTCTTCTATGAAAAAAATTGTTTAACATAGATGTGAAGGAGGAATTGTGGTTAGATAAAAATTACATTCCATATGAATTTTATGGAAACACCTGAGGGGATGATAAATCATTTCGTTACTTAACTACATAACTATATCGATGAAAGAACCTATAAGGAATCCACATAAAGGTATGTACTAGAGAGTGAGATGGGAACCAAATTTAAAGTTTAAATAAGAGGGAATAAGTCCCGATCTATGTGGATAAATTACCCAAATGAACTATTTTCACATATAGAAGATCCATACAACTCAATAAAGGAGGATAAGAGAGTTAACTATTTTTAGGGGAAGAATAAATGAATAAGGAATATCTAAAACATTTGTCCAAGTAAATGAAAAAAACATATAGGCATAAGATGATTTTTTTAAAATGAAGAATATATTTCTAGGGGAGGATCTTAAACTGGAGAATCACTTAAATAGCTAGGAAGAGGAGCGGATAGAGTATTCATAAGATCATTGATCCATATTTTCACTTATTCTTTATTTTTTTATTTGATTATGATGTTCCTTAGATTAATATTTATATATAATATAGTAATTTATATTAATTTAATACACTTCTTATAAACTATTGTGAGTGTGAAGTGTATTATTTTTTATCTTATATAGAAATTTTTTCATGTTGGTTAATGAATAGGTAAAAGGTTAATATAGGTGATTTAGTGAGTGCAGAAGATTATATAAAAAATTGAAAACTTGGTTATTATCACTTGATAGTAAAAAATGATAGAGAGTTAAATATTATAATTGAACTTATAAAAATCACATAAGGTAAATCATTTCTATCTTGGTAAGAATAGTATGGATAGTGACACCCCACACAAGTGTAATTGGGAACCACACTATATAGGGAATGAAAAACCTAAAATAAAAACCCAATCTAAGAGAGGAAATTAAAGATTAAACATTATTTAATATCTTTAATTAATACTCTAAAATTAGGTTTAATAGGAAACCATAAGGGGACCTATAATAAAATTAATATTTCCATTATGTAATGAACATGACCTTAGTCATTATATTTTTGGGAAAAATTAGTTAAAAATCATGGGATAATTTATATTTTTAAATTTTGGTGAGGTATTGTTTCGATTTTTGGAATTATATTATTAAATTTTATATATCAAGATGAATTTGTGACTATTAGTGGATGTGGTTTGGGGTTAGATTAGGCATTCATAAGTATAGGTGTGGTTGAGGATTGGTTTCACATATGGTTTTGAACTACAGGTGTCATCAGGTACGTAGTGGTATATTTTCAGGTAATCATTAGGATATAATGTTGGTTTAGTGACCTAGGGGTTCCACCAGGTACCTAATGGACATAAACCATACCTGATAGCATTTACCTGATTTTTTATGAGAAAAAATTACTAGTTTTCCCCAAATCCTTATTTCCTCCTCTCCCCTCTCATTTAACCCTCATTCCCTCTAGCATACAAAGAGATCTGCTAAGGGATCCTTTTCTATCCTTCTTGTAATCATATTGAATAGTTGAATCAAAATGAATCATGAGGATTTTCCATGTATAGTCTAAGGCAACACTTCATTTTTTCCTCTTCTTATATCTTTTTCCCTTCTACTCTCATTATTTTACTATCAAAGGGTTCCCTGACTTGGGTTTTCTAAATTCCCATAAGAATCCATTTGATTGGATAATTTTATTCTTATCTTTATAAAAATATTCACAAGAGAGTTTACTAAAGAAATATTGTCACTACTTAAATTTCTTTTTGATATATAGTGATTAATTTTTGGATTCCATGATTTTAGGCCTTAATTTAGAGCTCCTTAGGTTAATCTTAACATGAGATTATCCTTTTTAGTATCATAATTAAAATTAATGATGATTGAATATTAATTTATTGATTTTATGCGATTCTTGATTTCCTTTGGAGTATCTAGGAGTTTTTCTCAAGGATAAGGTAATGGTAGGTAGTTCCAACCAGTATGAAACACCTTGGTATTTTCATTGATATTTTTCCACCGCTAGTTTTTTCAAAATTGATAAATATGTTCTTACTTATTTTAAAACTTATAAATCAATGGGTTTCTAATACTACTTTGATATCTCAATTTTTGAGTTTTTTATGATGTAACTCATGCATGCTTAGTTCAAATTGATTATCTATCCACATTAAATTATGAATTATTTCTCAATTTAATTGGTGATGATTGTATAATTTTTTCAAACACTTGGATTTAATTATCACTTGATATTCTAGTTAGAATATAATTTCAAATATGCTTTAGGCACCCTTATTTTGGATCTATACCCCTTACTCACATAGATTTACCTACAAATTATAACTGAAATCACATTTAAATAACTTTACGAACTAAAAATTAAACATAAAAAAGTTTCATTGGTCCTTAATCATCTGATTTGAGTGTTGAGTTAGAACCTGGACTCTAAAAGACCTTTCTAGTAAAATATAGACGTATAATTAAACTAAACTTGTATAATGTAGTTTTGTTAATTTTTATAGATAGGAATATAATTTAATTATTTTATATAATAGATTAAACTTTATAAAGGGTGGTAAACCACCTGTATAACTTAAAAGTTTCCCTCAAAGATATGAATTAACTGATAATAATTATGGAAGTTTTCTACGTTTTTGGAATATGAAATTACGAGATTTTTTACTTATAATATAGAGCATGTTAGTGTATTCATCTTTTGTAGTTAGTTTAAAGAAACATTGGAATGTAGTGATACCTTACACATGGATGGTAATGAATAAAATGATGATAAAGAATGTAATTTAATGTGTATATATGTATTTGTGTCTCTAATAAATAAAACCAACACTTTAATATGTATCTTACAGGGCCACTCTAAAGAGTTAATAAATGAAATCATGATTATAATATAAATTTTTGGTCACTTTAATGTCACTTATTTTCATTAAAGAATGATTTGAACCTACTTGAAACCAATTGTGAATATTATTTCCATTATTTTTTAGTGTCACGATTTCTAAACCATTATATTATGCATATAACTAAATAGGTTTTAATTTAAATAACTACACTTAACCTCTAATTAATAAACCGCTTTAGTGAAAAAACATCTATTAGGAAAATAGATTTGGAGGGAAATGGTTTACTCATGAACCTTGTCAATTCATAATTATTGTGTTATTCCCATTTGATCATGTAGACACACCTTAGATGAGGTATAAATAGGTGTTGTCAAATTATTTTAACAAAAACTAATTATTCATTAAAACTATAAAACCCCTTTGGATTTCAAAAAAAAAACACCTATTATGAAGTTAACTGATCACTTATAGTTTACCATTCAAAAAAACTATATTCAATACTGATATTAATATTAAAGTTAGTATATACATTTTTATAAAGTTTTGCCACATTGTGAGAAAACTAATCTTTATCACATTCATCTCCCATTGAGGCAATAATTCTCTACTAATAATGTTATTATCAATTACAATGGGTGGCTGAGGATTATCCTAAAACCTTTTTCACTATATTACACATGTCAGTTCAAAATATAACACATGTGAACAAATACTCCACAAAATTACACAAGTTAATGGATATTTATACTATATGTTATAGTATTTAAATTGGAATCACACAATCTGGTAATATATTCTTTCTTTTCATCATTGAATTTTATTAGAAACCTATTTGAGGTGGTCACTACACCCATAAATGATGATATGATTCATCAAAATAGAGTGTATTAAACTATTAGAATATCATCAAGAACTCATTCTTGCAACTCATCCTCTATTCTATCCAAAAAACTCAGTTCTTTATATAATATGTTTTTGGAAACTCATAAATCAATATTTTAATGAACTCGATGGCTAATGAGTATTCCGGATATCCTATTGTTTGTAATCCTTAGTCACTCTTGTCTTATTATTCTTCATTGACTATATATGTTAAGTAGAAAAGGTAACCACACTCATCATCATCATAATCTTCATCGTCATCATTGACATTATCATGATCATGATCATGATCATCAAAAGCAGCATCACCATCATCACCACCATCACCATCATCATCATCATTACCACCATCATCGTCCTCATCCTCATAATAATAATAACAATAATAATCATCATCATCATCATCATCATCATCATCTTCTTCTTCTTCTTTGAAACCCATATTATCTTTCCTGGTTCATACAGTATCAAATTCTCCTTCAAGTGGATTCTTGGTCTCTCATCTTACTTTTTTCACCTTCTTTGAGAGTTATAGTTCTCCCATCTAACTAGACAAATTTTCTTTCTTTTTTTGATAGGTCTCTATTTCTTCTTCTTCTTCTTCACAATCTCTTAGATCACTCTTTAACATAAACAACCAGATAATGACTCATTATTTTCTTCCTATTTATTCCTCCTTGATTTTCTCATATTATCACATGCATTAGTGGCTACATTAAAGGTTTTATTTCATTTTAAATATCCAAAAATTTAATACTAAGGGCAATTTCTCACTACTAGAAAAAATTTCTATTATAAAATACACACTTTAGATTCCCATGTTTTTTAGGAACCCTATTTTTCAAATCAAAGGATATTTTAAGAATACCCTTAATTAATTCATATCACAGGAAAAAATACATTTTTTTATTATACCTCATCCATGGATTCATATTTCTTAACAAGATTCCATAAAGTATCATACTTCAATCCCCCCAAATAGTATAAAATTCATACTTAAAATCAGTTTTAGGTGTGGAAGTCTCTCTTTTAACATGATAGATTCAAATGAAATTCTCTATATGAACATTGCTTGTTTATGTACACAACAACAACAACTCATCACTTTTAATTCTTTTATTATTCTCAAACATATCAATTCATAACTAAATCAAGCTCTAATTAATGGGTCAAAATTCAATGTATTCATATAAATTATTATTGAAAATATAATAAATTCATTTCATCTCATTTAAATATAAAAAAATTATTTCATATGTTTTGATATTATTCTCCTAAAACTGAATATTATCTCCTTAATCACTCATAAATGATATAAAATCTCTTTTTTTATGTATTCATCTGTGAGTATCATCCCAAGAATCATCCCATTTTATATTCTTCTTAGTTTTATAATTCTAAAAATCTTAATTTTTCAGCTTGTATGATTCACATAATTTTTCTAAATATTAATATCATATATATTATAAATATTTTACAAGGCTTATAAATATAATATGAATCTTAGAAATATCGTACAATTTTATAAAGTCTTCAATCACTTCAAATAATTTGATTTAAATGTCATGTGTATAACTTCATCCATGTATATCAATTCACGTACACGTGTCATAACTCTCATATGTAGTGGCCTACACTCCTTCAAATAGATTAATTAGCTTTTAATTTTTCTCAAAACGTCTTACATGTATGTAAATTCACTTAAATGTTGGAAATAATCTCCTATATCATTTAAATTTATCCTATATCAAATTTTACCACGCTCAAAATATCATATAGCTAGATCATGTAGCATAATTATCTAATACATAGGATAATTTAATTTAACATTATACAAAAAATTTCTTCAAGTGTAAAATTTCATTCATGCTGGCCAAAATATCCTACGCATGGCTCAATTCACTTAACATTGGATAGTATGTCTTATAGACTTCTAAAATATTCTATGTATCCAAATATCTTATATGATGGAAAATTTAATTAATTTTACTTACATGTAATACAAATCTCCTATGAGTAGGATAATTTCATTTCCCCATTTTCAGCTCTCCATCTCAAAAATAGAAACTCCAAAATATATTTAAAAAACTTCTGGACTTATTTAAATGTTATTTAGTCCTTCTTAGTCATCTCAAATGACTTTAGAACAACTCAAAATAATAAAATTAATTATTATAACAATTCAAAACCACATTAATCTTTTTCTAATGACTTTAAACATAATAAATATTGTAGATAAATTATTCTAAGAACTATTCTAACTATTCAAGTCACTCCTTACTTTGGCCTTTAAAAACCATCATTCAGGAGTGTTGAAACATGTCACATAGTTTCTGATATATTATAAACTTCATGGATGTATTATCAAATTTATAGTTGATCCCAAAAATACTTTTAACTTATTTAACACTTATTAAGTATATATTATACTGGCTATCCAATTTATATTAAGTAGCTGGAGCATCATTTAGCTTTTCACTTCCAATTTTACTGTTGTAGATGGTGCCGGAACACTTACTTAAACACTTGTCACATTATTCCATAAAGACCATCTAACCAATCATATAATTTTTGGGATACACTTATAATTTGTCCAACTAAGTTCTTCAAGGGTAGCTTTACTTCTGATGACCTTTTTGGGGTGTATATTACTCTATCCATCACCCAAAACATCACCTTAGAATTAATTATCTGTTAGGATTCATTACAACAACCCTAATTTAAAAAAATATAACAAAAAACCTTTAAGAACTTCATATTGGTCACTTATGGTTGTTCCTATGTAATCATATGATTCTTTTATTATTGATGATGTTATTAGACCCTTAGTTGGATATATGTTTTATAATATTGATATTGAATATGATATGATTTGTACCTTTTTTATTAGTTTGTATAATGATGATATATAGATATTTTATAACTTAATTTAAAAAGGTACCAAGTTTCTCTGTTAGTTTATGATTATATTTTCCATATTAACATGATCTTTTGATATTCCATTATCATGTTTATTTTTGGGTTAATTATTTAGCATTTAAAATGAATTGAAAATGTTAGATACACTTGAAATGGAAGTATTAATCATGTATTTATTTTAGCCATTCATTTTTAATAAATTATTTAATCCCTTGATTGATATAATATTATATTGATGATTAATTTATAATGATGATTATATTATTACCTATGATGAGTATGGGGTTATCATGATATCCTAGTATTATATAATTATCATTCATGATGTGATAAATTCTATTACGGCTTGACAGAAATGTTTTGTAAATAAGGATCTATGCTTAATATATTTCTTATATGTAATTTTAATAACCCATGTGGATGGTTGATGAGTATAGTTATATTTTTTTGTCAATATATAAGAAGGAATCAAAATTCAATGTATGATGAAGTCGTCAGTGATTAGTGATTAATCATGGTAAGAGAGAGATGGAAAGAGTTTGAGAAATATTCAAGAAAGATGGTGATGATTCTTGGAGACTTGTTATAGATTCATTGGATCTCATTTACAAATAAAAATTTCCTTGTTTGATATTATTATTCTTGGAGAACTGTTATGGACTCATTAGTTGTCACTTGGTAAGACAATTATCCATGATTAGTGATGATTCTTGGAGAATTGTTATGGATTCATTTAAGGGAATTGGATTTCATGCTAGAAAAATTATCCATATTAACTATGATGATTATTGAATAGATCTTCTGTGATTAAAGAATTCTGAAAAAGGATTTTTATGAATGGAACATAGCTACAACAAGTCAAAGAATTCAATGTAATGTCCTTTATTATTTTATGAGGATTTTTGTTGAAGACCATGCAATATAAATATTATTTCATGAAGATTATTTTGAAGAAAAATTTAAGAAGATTCCATGAAAACATGTAATGAAAATTATATTTTGTGTGAGGTATATTTGAATAAGAATCATTAATAAGTCTTGGAATTATATATTCAAGACTTATAATATCATTTATGTTTTATCAAGGACTTATATAGAAAAATGGGGATAACCATGAAATCTAGATGACCCAAATTGATCCCACAGATGTGGGAGGAGGAAAAAAATCATGTGGGAGAGTTGTTCCATGCATCCTGTACAGTTAAAGATGAAAATTTTCATATGTATAAGGCCCTTTGGATCAAGCATAGTTTAGGGATAGGTTTATGGTGGGATAGACCAGGTGAGCACAGATCGTGTGGATTGGGTGAGGTGTATGTGGGTTACAATCCCTTGAAACCATACCACATATGATCACTAGAACATAATGATTTATTATAGAGATATTAACAAACTTTTAGATAGATGTAGGATGTGGAGTAGTGACACACTGTTCATTCACTAAAAACTTGTGGACATAATGTAACCTGCACGATCGAATAAATCCTAGATGACTAATGTATCACATCACGCATATTTAAATAATTCAATCATCTTCAACATCAGACACCCGAGTGTTCTCTGTTACATTGTTGAGCTCGAGACAAGTGAAGATTGAGATAAACTGTCCATGTATACTTATCTAACTAAAGTACAAAATACATGATCAACATACTGAATTCCATGCATTAAACTATGTCTTGCATGCATGGTGACCATTTCATGAAGTGGTAGTCATGAGAGGGGATCACATGAAGTCATCATGAGATGATCTAAGGATCACATGATCACATGAATAGATTCCAAAATTCATCTCAACATCATGTGAAATTGTTATGATAATTAATTAAAATCAATAGCAATAATTCATGATCACCAATCCATCACATGATGTTATTGCCTGATAAAGTGAATAACTCTTATTTCATGAAGCTTCCAACTTAGATAGATTCTATCACGTGAATATTTTAGTGGTTGTCTAGTGATTTTACAAAACAACATCACTTGAATGATATGTTGATCATGTAAAGAACTGAGGTGCCACATGATCAAGTGAAGTGATCTTGTGATCACATGATCACCTCAGTGTCATATGATGAGGCCAAAACTTTTGGCCATTAAAAATGATTTATATATGCTGATATCTTTAGGAATTTAATGATTTATGACTTGACTTAAAATTCAATAGAGGGGTGGTGATATGTACACTATAAATATGGAGGTAGGGGTGATGAAGGAAGTTACTGTCATTCAAATTATCAAGGGAGAGATCTCATTTCAATAAATATATCATACCCATGAAGGTAATGATCATCTATGTGAACTATCCCCATGAATTAGAAGAAGGATTTAGTGTGATATATTCTTGTGAAAGAGAACCTTGATACTACTCTAGTCTTATGAATAAGAATAAGAACACTTTCACATGATTTATTTACATGAAGGTATTAATCTCATGTGAAACTCTTTATGTGAAGCTCAACTTGAGAGGATCCTTTGTTAATTTAAATAATGGAGGATATACTAAGAACAATCCCTTATCATGTGAATGACGTCTTGTGAAGCACCTCTTGCTTACATGAAGTATTTTGAGCATAACCCATGGAAAAACACTTGTTCAAGTGAAGGAGGTAGAAGGTTCACATGATCATTCATGTGAAGCCATTATGGGATGATCCTTGAGAATATTATAATCACATTACTAGGTTGTTTAACGAATAATAATGAAAACACCTGAATCTTACTAGATTTAATTAAATAAGAAAAAAAATCATTCCAATCCCTTATACAAAGATACAATGAATAGTGCATGCAATACAAGCATGTGGTAGAGATTCAAGAAGAAGTGGATTGAATTATGAAAGGTTATTTATTGCCTAAAATACTATTTAATAACATATATACACTGATTGAAAATATTAATTCAGGTTGGAAACTTCATTTATAATAAGGAGTATCTTCCCAAGAATTTGATAAAGAGAGGAATAAGATAACTTGCAATGTGTTGAAATTTTATTCAATTGATCATTATGAGAAATCAGTGAGTTTAAGTAGAATTTGTGTATTCCAATAATTGAAGAGTACTAGGCTGACATGCATAATTGTTTTTTGATATTTTGGTAGTATAAAACCTATAGTTAAGGAGTTTGATTATTTAGTTGATGAAAAGACATGAATTGAAGTAGAGAGATCATGTTCAGAAGATTATTGAATATATTTAAATAACCAATGGTTATAGTATTAAAAAATCCATTGAATAACTAGGGGTGCTAGAATAAAGAACCCCATTGACTTGAGAAGATTAATTATTTACTTCTCAGACATTATAAACCAATTTTAGGCATTACTAATCACTAAAAATTTATAATTATAAGAGAATTCATGAAACAACCAAATATTGATCAAGGAATAGATTAGGTATTTGTACTTAACCTTATAAAAATATTTGTTCACTAATGTTTCTTTTATTATCATTATTTAATGTGTATGTGAATGTTGAGTATGTACAACAGATCTATTCCTCTTAACCATGGAAGATGTTTGAGAGTAAGAGGGGATAATTTAAAATAAAGTATAAAATCAGTAAAAAGGTTGGTACACTGATTCAATCCCCTCTCAGTGTCCTTACATGATCTATTAGGGCTCTATAAGTGGTATCTTAGCGTAGGTCAACCTATTATTGGATAAAAGTTTTTACAAACCTCGCTAAATCAAATAAAGAGTCTATAAATCATTGAAATGAAAATATTTCAATAATTAAAGAAGAATTACAATGGAATATTTATAAGCTCATTATGAGTAAACATGTTTCTGGTGAAGCAATCTATGAATAGGAAACATTGTTCAATGTTTCCATGAATTTCATAGATGATTAACAGGAATAAAAATATTTTAAGGTCAATAAGATTTATTTTTTAGTGCATGAAAAGAACAATTTTCATGAAAATTATATTCATAAGATTCATTCTCTAGAATAATCACATAAATATACTATTAGTTTAAAGGAATATCAATTGGAATTTAAATCTATAAGAATAAAAGACCTTGGAAACTATTTGATTGAAGGTAGTAGATAAAAAAAAGATCATATCAATAAAATAACATGTGAATGGGAAGGTATAATGACATTATTTAAAAATTATATGTTTTACCACTATATTAAATACCTTTAAATAGATATAAAATTGACAAATTTAAAGAAGAAACATGTTGGAACTTATCAGGTTATTGAGAATAAGAATTATTACACTCAAACTTATGAAGAGATTCAGGCCTAAAAATAGATATTTATATACAAACTATTGATAATAATCATGTCTCTAAAGAGACTCATAATGGTGGTAAGAATAACTTAAGATTATATCTTGATCAACCTTGTACAATATCATGTAATAAGGTATCCTATAACCAAGTTAATTATATTTCTTTTAATGTAGTCTTATCTTATCTAGTAGGTTCAAAGACAAAATAAAAAACTATGTGGATAGATAAAAATGTGGAAAATTCACCAAAACACAAAGGGTGGATACTGAAAATATAAAATAAAAATAAATTCCAAAATGATGCTCCAATTAATGAAATGAAAATACAAAAAATAACATGGCACTAAATCAAGTTAGACTGGTGTTAAAATTAAAAGAATAATATTTGTTAGTTAATTTTGGTGTTGTTAGAAATTTGGGAATTAGAACTTTGATTATTGGAATAATGTTTCATCATATGAAAACTAAAGAAGACTGGTTTTATGGGAGAGTATATCTGATGTGATGAGAGATCCTACAAAACTGGAGAAAAGCCTATATAAAGAATAATATTTCTATCAAGAATATATTTGAGTGTCTTGAAGACTCTTGTGATTATTACTAAAGAAGTGGTCATAGTTATAATGAATTATGATATATAACAACCCTGAACTATGAATATATTGAAGATAATAGAAGACCATAAAAAATTAAAAAGTAAATAAAAATTCTTAATAGGATTCCATGGGAGATAAACAAGAGATGAAATATTTTCAATAGACAAAAATACCTAAATAAACCAATCCTAACAAGTATTAGAAGATAGATTTCAAGAATTTCATATCAACCAAGAAAGGACGATTCTACTATAGAAAGAGAGGTCATATTATGGACCAATACAAATGGGACATGGAGATTAATAGTATAAACCTAAAATCAATAAGAGAATCAATCTAAGAGAGAAATAGTAAGATATGATTAATTTTTGACATTTCTGAATAAGATTTTGATAAGTTACCTAAGAAGGGTAACTCAAAAATATTGAAGAAGCCATGTGGAAACTATAAAATAGAATATGTTAAGAAGAAATACCTAATTATTTTTCTTCATCAATTATAAGATTCTAGATAAATGAAAAAAATGTGAAGTTGATTTACAATCTAGAGAAAAGGGAAAAAGTAAAATATTTTGTTCTATGTGAAGAAGAATTCAAATTTTATGAGAGTTTTTCTAAAAATGAAAAATAATATTTTTTAAAACAATTTTGTGGAAGGTGAAAGCATACTAGACATAATGGAATAAATTTTATAACTATTCTACTTACTCAAAAGGGGATAGTGAAGATATGAAAAAAAAGCATCAGGTGAATCTATTGCACTACTAGAAAATGTAAAGATAATAATCCACACAAGTTGAAGGATAATGAAAGTAATGAGTATATTATTTCAAAAAATATCATAAAGTTAAATTTAGAATAGAAAAAAGTATGAAGAGTACCAACCAATTTATAGATAAAAGGAAAAGATTATATTAGTTGAGATAAAAATCTTAACCATGTTACACTTATTAAGAACCTCTCAAGTGTTCCACCTTATTCCCTTACATATTTTGTTGTATTTGAGTTATTACATTTCATGGAATTGAAGGAAAAGTTCATTCTCAAGATGATAAATAAGTGATTAAAGTGGAAGATAACAAGTTTTTATGATTATACAAGATATGATATAAACATGAATTGTTCTACATTAGCAGATCATTAATATGATTATCTTGAAGACCATCTAATAAAAATATCCACCATGTAAAATGAAGGGAGTGAACCTATTGAGGGGGATAAAAAAATGTACATGATATCAAGGTTTGTTCTATGAATATCTATAAGATCGCATCATCTATACAGTAATTGAAAATATAGGTATTCCAATTACACTTCTGTACCTTGTCGTGATTATTTAAAATATATGCATAAAAGGGGGTGTGTTGATTGATTAGTAAGCTCATAGAAATGGGAAGTAAAATATTCTTTCGCCTAAAATTTATGATGTGTTTGTGTAATTGTGTAGGAGAATATTTTTCTTGATAAATATATTTTACACAACACCCTAATTGATAAATAATCTTGTTCTAAGCATGATATCACATGCATGGATTCTAATGGATAACTTAAAGAACCTTGGATGTATCTTATTTTTCTACACTAGGTTAGCCCACATAGACTTTGAGTATACCAACTAAAGGATATTTTCTAAGAGAACCTTATGGTAAAAATCCATAGTAGATGATTAAAAAGACCATGTCGATGGTTGATGAGTATGGTTGTATTTTTTGTCAATATATAAGAAGGAATGAAGAGTAAATGTATGATTAAGTCCTCTATGATTAGTGATTAATCATAGAAGGAGAAATATGGAAATAGTTTTATAAATATTCAATAAGGATGATTATGATACTTAAAGAATTGTTTATGGATTCCTTGGATCTTATTTACTAATACAATTATCAATGTTTGATGTGATGATGCTTTGAGAATTTTTATGGAGTAATTAGTTTTCACTTAGTAAAAAAATTTCAATGACTCAGGATGATTCTTGGAGAATTGTTATGGATTCATTTAATGGAATTGGATGTGATTTTTTAATAATTCTCCATATTAACTTTGAATATTTTTGAAATGATATTTAATGACTTAATACCTATGAAAAATAATTTTTATGAAGTGCACATAGTTACAACAAGTTGAAAAAGTAATTTCAATATCTTTTATTATCTCATGATGAGTTTTTTTAAGACCATAGAATGTAAATATTATTACATGAAGGTTATTTTAAATAATAACTGAAAAAATTCTATGAAAAAATGTAAATTCATATTATATTTTGAATGAGGTATATTTAAATAATAATATTAAATAAGGCTTGGAATTATATATTCTATACTTAGAATATCTTCTAACTATTATGTGAGCCTTATATAAAAAATTGTTTCAAACATGAAATCCCCATGGCCCATATCTATCCCACATATGTAAGAGGAGGACCGAAAACATGTGGGAAAGTTGATCCATGTAGCTCACATAGAGGAAGATGAAATTTGGCCCAGGTATAAGTCCCACATGATGAAAAAAAATTTGGGCTAAGTTGCCAATGGTCCAGTGCAGGTGAGCATAACCAGTGTGGAATGGGTGAGGTGTATGCATGTGTCGATCCCCCGTATCCATGGAACATCCGATCTCTAACACAGAATGATTTTTCAAGGATCGCTTAACAAAATTTTGGATTGACATAAGATGCGGAGTAGTATCACACTGTTCTTATACTAAAAATCATATATAAATAATGATTACTGCATGATGTAATCATTTATGGCCATAAAATCTCCCACTACACTTGTATTCAAATAAATTGATCATCTTCAACATTTTCCACTAGAGTGTTTACTATTTTTACTGTCAAGTTTGAGATAAGAAAATGTCAAGATAAACCGACCATGTCCACTTATCAAATCGAAGAGAAGAATAAATGCTCAATATATCAATTCCATGCATGAAATTATGTATTACATGCATAATGAGACTTTGTATGAAGAGGAGAGCACATAAATTCATCACGTGATGGTAAAAGGATCACATAAATGCATGAAGACACACTAACAGTCATCTCGAAATCATGCAAAGTCGTCAGGATAACAAATGATAATCATGCGGGACATTTCATGATAACCAAGACATTGTGTGTTGCTATCACATGATAAAGAACATAACTCTTTTCACATGAATCTTTCTCCTTGGATAGATTCTATCATGTGAATATTTTGATGGTTTTCCATTGATTTTCCACAATGAAATCACATGAAGAATATGATGATCACATGAATCAACAAGGTTCCACATGACCAAGAAAAGTGATGATGAAATTAGATGATAACCTCAACATGTTATGATGAGTCAAATACTTTCTTACATTTAAAATGGCCATGATAGACTGAGATATCTTAGAGTTTAACAAGTATTTAATCACCTTAAAATTACAAGGAGAGGCAGTGAGATGCTCTCAACAAATACCGAGGTAGTGGAAATGAAGGAAGTTGTTTCCATTTCAATTATTAAGATAGATATATCCTTATAGAAAAGAGATCATCCACAAGAAGGAAATGAGAATATTCATAAACCCTTTACATGAATAAGAATAATGCTTTTGTATGATCTTTTCATGTGAAACAAAACTCATGGACAACTCTAGTCTCATGAAGAATAAGAAGAATCCTTTCGTATGGTTCATTCATACGAAGGATGAAAGATCACATAGACATATTCTTTCCAAAGTTCCCTCATGATCCTCATTGGTTACATGAAATAAAGGATTAGACACCTCAAAAAATCCTTTTTCATGTGAATTACATCATGCAAAGAACCTATTTCATACATGAAGGCATTTGAGTAGAACCCATGAACAAACACATGTGCAAGATTAGGAGGCATAAGGTTCACATGATCATTCACATGAAGCCCTTATTCTAAGATCCTTTATAATATATGAGTCACATTACTAGGTTATGAGAATAAAATAATACAATCATGTGAACCTCCATGGATTTCTCAAAATAAGAAACATGTCATGTTAAATCCTTATTTGAAGACATTGTAAATAGTTTATGCAATATATGCCAACCATGAACCCCACATGAAAATATTGAATTAATTCAATAACTTGGGAAGAAAATCCAAAGATAAAATAAAAGGGTGATTAAGTCATTTTGAGGATTTCATGAAACACATGTGATCAGTTTCAGACAAAGAAAATAAAGTAAGAAAGAATTATATTTTATATGTTCTAGGTATTTGTGAAGAAATGGAAAAAGTTATGCAAGGTTATTTACTATATAAAATAATATTTAAGAACTTCTGTACACTAATTAAACATATTAATTGAGGACATGAACTTCATTGATAATAAGATGTATTTTCCTGAGCATTTGATAAAGTGAGTAAGACTAAAACATGAAGTGCATTGAAATATTAATCAACTGATTAATATAAGAAATCAGTGAGTTGTAGTGGAAGTTTCATCTTCCACTTATTGAAGAGTACTAGCCTTACGTGCATAAAATATTATTGATATAGTAGCACTTAAAGAGCCAAAGTTTAAGAATAATATTATTCAGTTGATGAAAATACATCTAGTTTATTATAAAGATATTATTCAAAATCTTATTAAATATATTTGAAGAACTAGTGGCACTAATATAAATAATACCATTGAAGAACTAGAGGTACTAGTATAAATAACTCCATTGAATCAAGAAGTATGATTGTTTCATACTTGAACATTTTATACCAATTCTAGGCATTCATAATTACTTCAATTTTATTATGATAAGAAAATCTATGAAACAACCACATGCTAGTCATAAAAAGGAGTAGGACATTGTTTTGAACCTTTTAAAAATATTTGTGTGACTATGTTTTTTTATTACCTACATTTCATGTTTATGTGATTGTTGACAGAACAAAAAATATCCATTCATCTTAACTATAGCATAGGTTTGAGATTAAGTGGGGATAATTGAAAAGAAAGTATAAACTTGGTAAAAAGTTGGTCACACTAATTCACCCCCTCTTAGTGTCTCTGTATGATCGATACAGGATCTATATAATTGATATCAATTGGTTGGAAAGTAAGTAAGAAAGGGTTAAAATGCATTGAGATAAAAGGTACATAGATACACCTTGGTTTGATAAAAATATTTGTTATATAGGATGTTCTCTTAATTCTCTCTCTCTTTTATACCCCTTTCCCCATTCCTAAAGGGATGGGTTGTATGATTTCACACACTCTAGTATACACAAACCTTTATCCCTTACATTGAATGGGTATTATAACCTGAATTTTTAATGTTCACTTAGTGGGAATGAATACAATATTTCCTAGCCCCACTTATCTTATACACAAATTTGGTGCTCAAAGTAGGTATGGGATGTATGGATGCTCTCATTATAGGGGTTACATTTTATAAACAATTATATACAGTGTTATGTTTTCCCTCTATTTATTATTATTTAAATTTTTGTTCATAATATTATTTTGTATACTTATATAAATTATATGATTTATTTAATGAATTCAATTAAGTTTTTATTCTTTGTGTTGGAATTTTGGTGGTTACCTTCTGAGTATTATATTCTCACAACATGCATGTGAACTCAGATGGAAATATAACTCCTTGGTCTATCTTAAAATTACTTTCAGGTACTATTATATATTTAACTATCTGTTATATGGTTATCAGCTTCCCAAATTGACTGGTTGGATGGATTTGTTTGGTGATTCTTCTATAATGATGATGGTGGATTCCTAGAATTCATTGGTTGGTGGTTGTTCTAAATGCAGATTTTGGTAGTCACAATGATGGTTGTGGCTCGATGTTGAGGCATTTTCCTACTCTATACTCTTCTATGACTCCTAGATTCTACCACTCTTCTCCCAATCATACTTGATTGGTTGTTTTATGGTGTTTTCAAATGTTTAGTTCGAGTAGTTGATGGTGTTCTAGGTGGCGTCGCTCGTGATGGATTTGTATCTATCTATGGGCCCCTAGTGGTCTTGATCTTCATTGTAATTATAGACCTCATTCAACTAGTTATCTTTGTGATCTATCATGGTGTATTTTCATCGATGATATTGGATTCTGATAGGTGGTATCACTAGAAAGTTGGTGTCGATGATGGTTTCATTTTGTTTCAAGGTGCTGGATGTGAGATAGTTCATGGATAGATGCTGTGATGATGAAATCTATTCAAATTTTGAAATTTTAAATATGAAATGTGATATTTTTATAGTGGTATGTCTAAATATGGTGTTAATGTTTATGTAAGGTTCTCACTAAACCAAAAGTGGAATTTGAAAATACAAAAAAAATGCATTGAGGAGTTCTTACCATGCATGATCGATGTGAGTATGGATTGAGTTACACTTGGTACCAGAGTTGGAGGCTAGAGGTTGTGTTGGGAACATAACCATGTATATGATAGAATTATTTTTTGCTTGTATCATTTTCTTAATTTATACATCCTTGTCACATGACATAAATTATTTTTCATTTTGAACATGTACTTTTTTCTCATGATTTTCTTTCTTCAATGTGTATATTTATCCCCAAATCTACTTCGAAAACTGTATTATTTTTTTACTAGACATTGGGGATTTGAGAGTGCTCTTAAGGTCATGTGGTGTTATAATCTAGGCACTATTTGAGTGATTCAGGTTATGGTCCCTAAAAAGTGTTATCATAGATATAAAATTATATCAATTCTTATTGAAAGTAATATGTATGGTCAAGATAGAGGGTATACAAGAGATAATACAATCAAAACATGAGAAGTTACTCGTAAAAAGTCATTAAGAACCTCTTTATGGTGGAAGCTCAAGTTATATGGTATTTCAAGTTTGTTAGCTAGGAATCACCAATATGGATGCATCATTGGTTTAAGAACCTCAATTTTGGGTGAGGATTGACAAAGTGTTGTAGAGCTCAATTGGGAGATACTTTATCTGGTGTTTCATATTTCATAAGTTTATATCATCTGGTAAGAAATGTGAGGAAACACGACATACCGTATGTTTTTATATTTGTTTAAGAAATAATTAGTATCAATTGTGGGTTTTTATTAATTAAAACATCATATATATATAGTGTTAATATATATATATATATATATTACTGTTTATTTTGTTAATATAAAAAAACAATTGATTCCATTAACTATGATGGTTATGCTTATTATTATTTTAAACTTGTTCTATTTTATTCAATTTTAATGCTAATAATTTTTATGTTATTCCATACACGTTAAAAATTATTAATACATGTTTTTTATTATTTCCTAGACATATTAGTTTTCTTGGTTTTTTGAAATCATGCCTACATTACTTCCTTAACATTGTTACTACATCAGTAGTCACTATTAATTTAAGCATATATTTATTCAATACTTTTCACTTATTTCCATGTTTGTTTTCATTGTTATATGTCCATATTTTGAGAATACCTATTGTTTAACATATATTTTTATTCTTCCTTGTTAGTAGTAAAGGTTTATTCTATATAGTACCACTTACATGTCATGATATTTTATGAAGAAATGGAATTATACAAACTAGAAAGTGTATTTTTGAGTTGAATATACTGATTTTAACTAATAAATTATTTTTGGAAATAAAATTAACATAGGGTTTTGAAGTAAAGTTTTGGATGTTTTTAAATAAAATATAAACATGTTTTTTCATTAGTTATTTTACGATGATCAATGTTTTATTATTTGAGTTTCCTGTAAAGTAAATTGTGAAATGAAATTCTAAATTAGAACTTAAAACTAGTTTTCATAAATAAATAGTTTTTATAAACTAAGAATAAGTGGAAGATAATTATAGAAGAAACCTATATTGATAATATGGATAGGATAAACATAGGTCATATTAAAATAGTTGGGGCTATTATAATAATTTTTTAGGGAAAGGGACATCATAGAGTTGTTACCCTAGGATAGTGTATATATTTCATGGCTTTTAGAAGACATGTAGCAGAAGTGTGGTGGGTTTTCCTATTGGTCTTAGAGATTTGGGGAGTCAATATATGTCTAATGGGTTGCTTTTTATTATTTTCCATAGACAAAAATGATAGTGTGGGGAGTTTTTAATGACCCAGACCTTGTTCATTAGGTTTTTTAGAGAAATTTAGTTATGGAAGCATGGGGGAATTTAATTTTTTTTTAATTTAGGTGAGGGGTTGATTATCTTTTAGGAATTTGGTTATTAAATTTAAACTCACTAGTTAAAATTATAAATATTTATGGATGTGTTTTAGGACTTAGTTGGGAGTTAAAAAGTCTTAGTTTGGTTTGAAATTAGTTTCACATATAGTTTAGAGTTTTAGGTATTACTATGAACTTGTTGGGAGGCCATCAGATATCCTTTAGGATGGGTAGTAAACCTGGTGGTATGAGGGTCAATCGGGTACCTAGAAGTCCAAAACCAAGTATCCAGTATCCTTTAAATGATTTTATGGGGATTTTTTCATTTCCCCCTTATTTCATATTTTATTTTCTCCTATCACCCTCAAACCTCATTCCCATTATTCTATTGAGAACTTTGCCAAGGGTTCCTCTTTCCCCATTCATATCTTCTACTTTGATCCTTTAATCAATTTAAATCATTAGATTTTTGTACGAATAATCCAAGCTAACAATTATTTTCCTTACACTTATTTTATATTCTTACCTCATCCTCTCATTACTTTACTATCAAAGGGTTCTATGATCTGGGGTTTCAAAAAAGTCTTGGAGGAATCCTTTTGATTGCTTTCATTTATTCTTGTCTTAGTTAAAAGAGTCCCAAGTGAGTGTTTTAATGACCTTTTCTCACTAATTTTATATTTTTATTTTATAAAAAAATAAATTTAAGTAGTTCATGATTTTAGAACTTAATTTTTGTTTCCTTACATCTATCACAATCAGGGATTCTTCATTTTTAGTGATTAGTATAATTATTAGGGTATTTCACCTAAGCTTTGGTGAGGGTTTGGTTGAGTTATTTACATTATGATTTTTATTACATATGTAGTTGAAATTAATAATGATATAATACTTGTTTGGTGACTTCAGGGGCTACTTGGTTTTCATTGGAGTATGTGGGATTTCACCTCATGTCTTAGATAATGGAATTTTCTTCCAACCCATATGAAACTTATTTATATTTTCATTGATATTCATTAGAAACTATTTTTTTCTTCAAAATTTATAAATCCATTCTTAATTACTTTCAAAATTATGAATCAAAGGGTTTCCTATTCTATTTGATTCTCAAATTGTGATTTTTTTATAATGTGATCCATGAATTCTTAGTTCAAATTTTTTATATCTTCACATTAATTTTTAAATTCTTGTTTAATTTAATTATTGATGATTGTTTATAATTTCATGCACACTAGAATTTGATTAACACTTATTGTAATATCTATAATTAGTTTTTAGTTATTCATTAAACACATTTCCATGGTATCTATAACTCTTACTCACATAATTTTACTTACAAAGTTAGATGAAAATCATGTTTTGATGACTTTACCAAATGAAGATGAAACATAGAGAAGTTTTATCGATTCTTAATCACTTGAGTGTATTGTTGTGTTTGAGCTGAAGATATAAATTAATTTTCTAGGTCAACTGTATCTTATAATTAGACTAATATTGGATAAGGTAGTGTGGTTATTATACCTATATAGTATGAAAATTTAATTCTTCAATATAATAGTTAAAACTTTATAAAGGGTTTTAAACCAACCCTATGACATCAAAGTTTCCCTTAATAATATAAATGAACCTATAATAATTATGAAATATTCTTAATTGGTTTGAATAATAAATTAAGGGATATTTTATTTAAAATAAATAACATGTCAATGTATTCATGTAATGTGATTAATATAAGGAAACCTTGGAATTTAATGATAACTTACACATGGTTTGTAATGTTTAATATAATGATTAATAATGTAATTTTTGGTTTATATTAATAGTTGTGTACCTAATTAAGAAAACTAAAAAAATCTTTAATATGGATCTAAAAGGGACACCCTAAAGTGGTGATTAATGAAAGTGTGATTATTGTATAATGTTTTTGGTCATCTTAATGTTAGTTCCTATTTTTTATATAATGAATAGTAAATTATTGAAACTTTATGTGCATATTGTTTTAATTATTCATTAGTGACATGATTTCTAAAACATTACCTTATTTCATTTCTTTAAGGAGTTTTAATTCAAAAAACCACACTTTTCCTTTATTTAAGAAAATACTTTAGTGGAAATGAAACACTTGGGTAAAGTAGGGTGGAGTGAAATGGTTTGTTGATGAACCTTATCATTCATAATGATGGTCTATATAATGAAATAGACCAAAAACATTGGTACGCTGATATACAAGATGTCTCTAACATGGTCTGAAGATAATTCTCGATCCCCATGGGTTAGCGACTAGCACCTGGAATCATAAAAAGATCACAAGATAATGTGTTTTTCCAAAAAATAGTATATTAAAAAAGATACATGTAAGTATTATCAACTCATAAAATGGATAAAGTACTAGAATTAAATAGGTAAAATAAAAATAAATAGTACATCATCAAAAGATATAACATCAACTAAGGTAAAGGCTCTGACATATCCCATAAAATAGGTGGATAACATCTCTACCATTAACATATATTACTCACAATCACAAGGATAAAAAAATACACCACCTCCAAGTGGTTATTTCCCTTTTCTTGTCCTTAAAAAAGATAATCTATAAATTCTTGAAGGAAAAGGTAGGTGTGAGCTATAAATCCCAATAGGGTCTCACTAAGTGTTCCATAATCAATTCCTTAATAATTGAACCAAATATTATTTCAATTTAAATAAAAAAAGTCATGACATGGAATTTAAATATTTTCAACAAAACATTATCTAATAAATTAATGATAGAATATATATCAAAATCAGCTAAAATGAAAATTTTATATAAATCATTTATATAAAGTAGTGGAATGAATAAAACAATTCAATAATAAGTGGAATTTAATTTTGAAATAAAAAATATCATAGAAACATGTAATAATCTATGTGGTATGTTAATTTCTAGTAATATTATCCTCACACTACTCAATTAGTGATCTCGGGTTAATGTGTGCACACCTCCCACTGCTCAGGCCATCAGGACCCAACTTCCCATCAGAGAAAATTATACAACAGTATGTCTAAGTAAAATTTTTCATCATCAATCCATTTCTAGTGGGCCATATCCAAGATTTATTGTTATAATTACCCAATAACTACCTAGTATCACATGTTCATTAGTAAATATATCAATAAATCATGAGAAAATAAATCATTTAAAATTTATCCAAAATGAAATATCCCAATTTGTTTTCAACGTGCCTTTTTCATTTCAAAACCAAATCATTTGTTTTAATCAATTAATTACTTTTAAAATAATCTTTCAATTTAAGCCATTCACATCAATTTTCAAATCTAGTAATCAATTTTATCAAATCCACACAACAATTTCAAATCCATTGTAATTTTAAATTTTTCACAATTTATTTCCATTTTCAAAATAAAAATCAGTCATTAAAAATATAGGTTTTTAAATCATTAAAAAACTCATTTTAATCAAATCAATAAATTTAATGTTTTAATCGATGGGAAAAATAATATGGAAGCACCTTCCTTTAAAAATGAAATAAAATAATAAACACCCTCAACATGGAATGAAAATAAAGAAAGAAGTTGTAAGAGACCAATAAAGAAATCCTATATCACAAATCATAAAGATCATACTCTGATTCAATCTGTAACACAACATCACACCATTGTAAAATAGTTATATTAGAAAGAAATAGAAAACCATTATAGGGAAATGAACATATATCAAATTCTAAATCTTGATGTCCAGAAGAGAAGAAATCTCCCAAAAATAACATAGTGTGGCCCTAGGGGTTTGAGAGAAGAGGATTTTAAAAATAATGAAATAATTTTTAGGTTTAGTTCAAAAAACCCACTGGTCATGGGGAATTCATAATGTGAATACGATATTCATGATATGAATATTCTTATTGGAATATATACCAAAAAAGGAATCACCTTGGGTTAAAAATATCAATGTCAACCATATAATTCCATGAAAAGAATTTAGGTCTTGTATATTTTTTACATCATAAAACTATTTCATGGATTCTACTGAGGGATGGATTAATGTCATGAATTACGTTCATGATGTGAATCTATCCTATAGACAACATACATTCTTGTTCCTATAGAAAATTCTTAAAAGTCTAATGAACTCCAAAATCAAGGAAACACACCCTTCAAAACCTTGGACACACTATACCAAAAATCCATTAACTAAAAAAATATACGTCACTAAGATTTATTTCATTTCCCCCGAAAAAATCCCTCTATCATATAAAGGATTGAAACAAAACCAAATAAAAAGGGAATCAAAACAAGAGTCAAGAATTAACTGAAATAAAGTAACATGATGTTACAACCTCCCCACCATAAACACATTTGGTCCATAGAAACTCTGTCATGAAAAATCCATATCAAATAGATGTGGCCATTTCTCTCTCACCAGTGGCTCATGCTCCTATGTCTCATACGAAATAGAACCACCCTACCATATCACATGGACTAAAGGTATCATCTTCACACAAATAACCTTTGTCTTAGAATCCATATTACTTAATGTATGCTCAGTCATGGATAAATTAGGATCAACATAAAGTTCTTCCAAGATGATAACATGATAATGAAAGAATGATACTTTTGATGTTATGACACATGAAACATGTTGTGGATCAAAGTCAACTATGGTGGAAGTTCTAAATGGTATTCCACTTTAACAACTCGCTCAATAATCACAAAAGGACCCAAAAACCTCAGTGAAAATTTTACCTATTTTCCAAGATGTTAGTGATCCAACCGAGGTGAAAATCTCAATAACACCTGATTTCCAATAGAAAAATCCAATGATTATCGATGAAAATCATCAAATAATTTACTCCATCACTTTTCCATTAACATTCTCTGATAAATCAACTAAATATTTATCATAATATCTTGGGATAAACTTGGTCTAACCAAGTAAATTTCAACAATATCCAACCAAAAGAACAAATTTCTAGAAGGCCAACCATACAAGGCCTCAACATGATCCATTTTGATAGTGTATTGGTAATTGTTGTTGAAGGTAAATTAAACCAATCCCAAATGGTCATCCCAAGATCCTCTAAAGTCAAGAACGCAAGAACATAGCATGTATCCATGAATCTATATATCTCTCTCTATCTGGCCATACGTTTTCAGATAATTTTTTTTGCTCAAATGTACCAATTATCCCATTTCCTTTGAGAGGCCTCACTAGAAGCAAGTAGTGAAACAAGATCCCTATTAGATATAATAATAGATTTTAATAAATTCAATCTGATGACCTCTTGCATATAGTGAATTCCTAGGTCCTCAAAAATTGGTTGTGTCTAAAATGGGTATAAAGTGTGACTATTTGGTTATCCTATTGATCACAACCCATATCACATTCCTCCCTCAAGGGGTACCTGGCTACCAAACCAAAAATATCATAGAGATATCATTCCACTTCCATGTTTTCACTAGAAGTAGCCCAAGTGAACCCAAATGTCTCTGGTTCTTATCTTTGACTTGTTGGTGGGAATAATAATGGGAAAAAAATTAGAGATGTCTCATCTCATACCTATCCACTAGAATCATAGCCTCGTATCATATAACATCTTCGCGATTATAGGGTGCACTACCCATAGGGAATCATAGAAGTCACCAATCACTACCTTCCTCACCTGAAATGGGACAACACACTGGTTTCATAAACATATAATACCCTACGAAGAGAACTTCTACTTACTGATGGTCTCCCCACCATAAAGAGAGTCCCTAATTCCATATAATTCATTATCTAACTACTACTCTATAAGGATCATATCAATAAGAGAGAACGTTAACTACACACTCATCAAAACAACCTCAAACTCATCCTCTTGGACTCCCAAATGAAACTTAGAAAATAGAGTCATAAAATTCCACTATTTTGATGATTCTTTCACGTCTTGGGTTATAATTTTCTTGATCAAATAATTAGAAATGAAATTACACTTTACATAGGTATAGGAAATGTTGAAATCAAAAGAATATAGACACACCACTTAATGCATCTTTTATAGATTCTTATATTTTTTAGAGAATATATAACTCAATCTATTTTTATCATAACAAATGATTAACCTTTCACTGAAAATTTATTGCCACCAACTCTTAAAATTTTGATTCACAATTATGAGTATGAGTTCATGATTCAAATAATTATTCTAGTTTGGAAAATAAAGCCATCAAGCAAAGAATTTATAAGGAAAAATGAAGGGTATAATGGAAGGAAATAAATATCATACTAGGGATCAATTTATAGTTTGTTGGATTAAATGTGCATAACCTAGAGATTATCTGAGTCAATTACCTCTTCTAAAGGATAAACCACAGACCAAGGAAGGACCTATGTGTAAATAAAACAAAATAAGTATTTATGTATTGGTATTAAAAAAATTAAATTTTACAAGTACTTTTACCAATGGTTTTTTGGTTATAAGAATCATTAAAATCCTTTAATTGTGTTAAAATCATATATCCCATCATTAACTTAAGAGGTATGGATACCATCATGGGTTTTGAGTTTAAGTTTGATTATAATTTTAAATTCTTAAACATATTTTTTAGATTTTATGTGGTGGTACTCTAAAAATATTAAGGATATTTTAGGAGAAATTTATGGCAATCATATGTTTTAGTGGAAAATTTATTTAAGGAATAATTTATTTACATTTTATAGACATAATTTTAAAGGTATTGAAAACATTTTGGGTTAATATGATCATTAATTACATTGCAATAATAATAAAATAAGTTTATTTTACTTTTTTAAAAAAGGTAGTATTTAAAACCTTTGTAAGAATTTTATTTAATCAATAATTTTATTTCAAGGATGTCTGTTATATTTTTTTGGGAACATTATATGAATTATATTAATTTTTTCTTGAAAAAAGACAACTTGCATGCAGGGGAGAACCCTTTGTATCTGTAAAGTATATGGGGAATGAACCCATGATTGAAGAATGATAAGGGTTTAGTTCTTACCATTTGCCTACGCGATGTCTTGATTAATTTTTCATTAGTTAAAAAATTTGAAAAATAAATATTAATGATGAACAAGTGGTGTTAATTTTTAGGTTTAAAGATTAAATTATTATATTGGATTACTTTGTCTAACCATATTTGTTTTAAAAAATATTTAGAGATAGAAGGAAATAATTTTCTCTCTTTTATGGATATTATAATCCGTTAAAAGTGAATTTTAGTGCTTCAGGATTTAAAAATTCATTTTTTAATATTCATTTCTTAGAGTAACAGGTTAAATTAGAAGTTTATAAAAGGAAAACTATAGGATGAAATTGTGATTATGAAATAAAAATATATCAAGTAAGTATATTTACTTACATTAATAGCTATTAAAATAATTCCTCAACTTGAGGGAAATGATCTTGAAATAAAAATGTTATCATAATAACCTCGTTTATGTTGAACTGGTGGTCTCTTAAGTCATCATAGATTTATGGATTTGAGAAAATTAACATTGCATTTATCACTAAATTTATTGTGATAAATGAAATATATTACTATATATAATTATTTACACATTTTCCATGTTTATATCTTTACTTTCCCCCAACTTTATTATACTTAGAAATCTAGTTATTTGTTATTCCATATGACCTTTTTACATTAATTTTTCTCTTATCAGGAAGATGTTTTATAAACCCTTCTTAAGATTTGGGACTTCAATAAAGTTATTATAAAATATCAAACCCTTGATTACCTATATAAATTTTAAATTTTTAGGATAAAATTTATTTATGGTGGGAATAATGGAAGACCCCAAAATTCTAACAGAATGGCATTTTATTCAATAGTGTATGCGACACAAAATACCATGATTAGAAGAAAATATAACAACCAAAGAATTTTTTATATATTTGTTAAATAGATTAAATATCTTAAATATATTTAATTACATGAAAAATTGAGTTTATCTTGCATTACATTCAATAAAAATTTTCTTCGATAGCTTCCTTTACATGCAAAACTGATTTTTTACCGAACAACAACATAATATTAATATTTTTTTAATATGATAGTTATCGCCTAAATGTTTGAATGGTGGGTATGAATAAAATTATCTATTTTAAAAAAATATATAGTTTCAACACGTTTATTATATATCTATTAGCAATAAATAAAATAATAATCATTTAAAATGAAAATAAATGTTTTCTGAAAAACAATATTTTTTCTAAAAGACGGTTTAATCATGATCTATGCACTTAATTTTAAATTAGTTTTTAACTATTTTAGAAACTTTATTTAAAAAACTAAACTTAATTTTTGAAATTTAAATACCAAAATTATCCTAGGGTGAATTTTTGGGATTTTTCAAATAAGTTTCATTTTTTTGATGAATAGCGAAAAATACTAAATTTTAACTGAAAGCTATATTTTAATTTAAATAAATTGTAATGTTAAATTATATTTTTAATTGTTCTTAAATTAAAATTAGTTGAATTTTATATCAATTAATCTAATTTGGGTCACTGTAGTCATTTTTATATTGAATTTTGATATAAAAAAATTGTAAACTTTTGAACATTTTTACTTTAAAAACTCGTTTTTTCATTGCGACTGCGGGATTGATTTTAAATTATATGATACCACTTATGAAAATGTAATTTGAAAAAATGGATTATATATTTTTAATGATAATAATTTTTAGTAATTTCAACTAAATATTTTACCACAATGATTAGTGAAAACAGTTAAAATAAATTATCGTTATTAAGGTTAGAATGAGGTTTTGCACATTACATGTCGTTGTATTAAAATTAATTTTACACAAACAAATTATTTTTATTTAATAAATTATATTTCATATTTATAACAATTATTACTCAATTATATAGTACAAATAAATTTAATTTTAGTATTAAAGGAAAAATTACATAGGTAAATAAAAAGATACAAGTTACCGTGGAAATAACTAAAAGGGTATAATTTAGTAAAATTAAAGACTGAGGAATAACATGATAAAAATGTGTTTATTTTTGTGTGTTTATAACACCTAGGTATATATAAAATATATATTTTTCATTATGTAATTAAATAGATAAATTAATTATAAATGTATAATGAAATAAGTGGTATTTATAAAAATTAAGGAATATATACTAATAGATTTGTAACCTCACCTATGAGAGTATAAATAAAATTTATGTATATTATAAGTGAAAATATTATATATTTATATCATGGAATAGGTAAATAATTTTTTTGAAAATGATAAATTAAGTGTTGGTATTTTTTTGAAACATAAATGTTTATTTACAATTTTATAATTAATATATTTATTTAAAATAATATTCATCTACATAAAATTGATTTATAAGGTAATATTTTGTTGTCTTATGATTATATTTTAATTTTATTATACCTTAATTATTTTTTCAAAGTGTCATAAAATCAGTTATAATATTAAAATCATTATTTTTTGAATAAATGATGATTTTAATAAAAAAATTAAATTTATCATGTTTAGAAAATAATTTTCAAAAGAAGGTGTCCATTTTAGAATACTAAATGTTGAAAAATGGTCAGAGTTAATTTTTAGGATTTTTCTAAAATAGTTGGTGTTTTGTGAATAGTGAAATATGATAATTTAAGGTATAAGATAAATATAGGAATTATTGAGTCATGGATGATTTATGCCTGATGTATGAATGATTGGCTCAAAATCACAAGAACTAGTTACTATATATAGTCACAATAATCAACACTATTCATAGTCTTGATCCAAAATAATAAACTATTCAATAAAATAATCAAAAAACACCGCTCTCCTCCACAATAAATACCAGACCTATTGAAGATTTTCCAAATTCTTCCCAATAATATTCCCAATTCTCTTCCCCATGTCTATGATCATTTTTTCTCCACAAAATACTAAATCCAATTTCTCGATGGAGGTTCTCAAGGAGAAGAATTCAAGAGGTAAAATCCTCTTTAATTTTCTTTTCAATTTCTTTTAGTTTATTATTCTATACTCACCAAACCTAATCCAAGTGACATGATAACTCCATTATATTACATATACTATAATCTTATTGTGTTAATGTAATATCCATCATCAAACCACTCCTTTTATCTTCTTATTATAGAAGATGAAAACATTATATGTGACGTGTCGATTCACTGCCTTCATAGAAGATGAGTTTTCATTTTCCTTTAACACCTTAAAGTCTGGTCATAAAACCATTATTATGGCTAAAAAATATTTTAATATTTATTTTATATCTTTTTTAATGTTTTGGAACTAATTTATATACATAACATTAAACAAAATGAAACTATTTTTTGATAGTTGGAAAAACAAGCAAAAAATAAACTAAAATTTTATCATTAATATTTTATCTAATGATTCATAATCATATCATAAAATATTATATATTTAATAATTTAAAATTATGGAATCATACTAATACCATTTCATTGTACTTATGGTGTCTTTATTCCATTTGACATGAAAATTCAGAATGAACCAACCATGGAAACCATGACATAAACAAACCTAAAACAATGAAAATAAAAAAAATATTATTAAAAAATGGTTGTAAGGATTTCATAAAAGGATCATATAAGGTATTATAAATATTAATAAATTTTTTTTATAAATTAATAACACTCTTTGAACCATTATATAGAAGGTTTGAACATGTTCGAAGAAGACAAACCTAAGGTAAGATACTTTTCATTTAAAAATCCTCTTTTAATTTATATTCTTACAAAATTAAAAAGGAATGTTTTTTAAAACATATATGGAATGAATTTATTTACCACTTTTAGGACACATTAATGTTTTGATGTTTTCTTTTTAATATTACATGGTTATTTTTAAAGAAAATTTTTTCCTTTGTATATGCATAGTATTCCTTTAATATGTGCTTTTTTCTCAAGGAATGATTTTTATGATGAAAGCATTCTTGTTTAATGATTATGTTATGGATATTGGAAATTTTTTGTGATTAAGGATGGGTTTTTTATATCCCTTCAATTCATTGGGTATGGTTATGTTGGAAGTTGACTTCAATGGTAATTTCAAGCGTAACTCCGATGGTTACATTATAAGGTAGTTGTGAGTGTTACATCGTAAGGTAGTTGTGGCGGTTATAAATTATATAGTAGCTATCGGGGTTACAATAATAAGTATTTATGGTAATAAAATTATTCCTTGAATTACCTAAATTATTTATTTGTGTTTTGTATGTTTTAAGGTAACCTCATGTCTTCACAAAGTAAGTATTTGTTACTTCTAAGTGTGAAAAGATTATATTTAATGTGTTTTTAAGTATTTATAGACTAATGGTCTTGTTTCCTTATTTTTATGTCCCTTACTGAGATTTTTATAATCACCATAAGTTTTAAAAAAAAATCATAGGGTTTATGGATAGTTAAATGAAAGAAATATTTCAATTTTAGGTCATGAAGTTTGTTATGGAAATAAAGAATGTTTTGTTTTAAAAAGTTTCATATTTTGAAAAACTGGATATTGAGTAAAAGTGTCTAATTTGTAATATATGAGTTCATATATATATTTTATTAAATAATTATCTAAAAATATAAACCAAAATGATTTATGGTAATGTTAAAAGTGATTTTCATGTTAAAGTTTCTATATTATGTAATGTTTAATGCTGGGTCCTTATAGTTGGTATCAAAACACAATTAAGATAACATTAGTGGTTAATATGATGTTAATATAATATCATAAATGATTTTTACCTTATTTTTAAGTTGAAATGATATAAAATTTAAACATTTACATATTTATTCATCTAAGATATGTCTTTTCAGAATGGTTTTCCGTAGAAGAAATAGGGAAGCTAAAGTAGGAAGGGATGGAGAGGATGATAGATTTCCAAATCTGCAACTTGGACTAGTTAGAATTAGTATCGAGTAGTTTTTGATAGTAATGGATCAGTTGAATCAGTACATAAATGGAGGTGGTATCCATGAAAGAGAACAACCATAGATACCACAAAGGAACATAATGATAGTAGAAAATTTTATGAGGCAATACTCTCTTGCTTTCAGTAGATCTTCTGAACTTGTGGTAGATTAAGGGTGGATTAATTCTCTAGAAAATATATTTGATATCATGTGGTGTTTAGATAATAAAAGGTTATTCTTTCATTTTATTATTTTAAAGGTGAAGCTGACCAGTGGTGGTCAATAGTCAAGAATATCAGGGAAAGAGAAGAGATATATTACTTGGAATGGAATGAATTTAAGAATCTTTTCCTTGAAAAATATTTTCCTAAGGTGGTTCAACTTAGGATAGAAAATCAATTCCTCGAATTCAAACAAAAGAAGGAAGATTTGGTGGTCATGTATAAAGAAAACATAACTTGATTGGAAATGTACTCTCTAAATCATACTCAGGATCTTGATAGTAAAATCAATCATTTTTACTAAAGATTGAATACAAGATATTTAAGGGAATTAGCTTACTATGAATTCAAAAGTTATGAGAACATTTTTTGATGTGATGAGAGAATTGAAATAGAGTTTATTGATAATCAAGTGTACTTTGAAAAAAAGTATAAAAAAGGTCGAAATGTAAATCAATGTGTAAGAATCAATCAATTAAATATGAAGGTAAGAAATTGTAGTTTCTAGTTTGTGTAAAGTATAGTAAAAATAACCTTGGGGAATGCCTTAAATAATATAGGAAGTTTTTCCAATGTGGTAATTTTAGATACATGTACTCAGATTTCCATGAAAATGATCTTAGTATTGATATGTTTAATTATAATAAGAAAAGTGTAAAGTCTTTTAAAAGTTGTGTGATAGGTAATTATGCACATATGTTCCCAAATAAGGATCTGAATGATGGGAAGCAGTTAGAATTTATGAACAAAGATGTAGTGAAATTATTTATGACTACTTCTGTAAATATTGGGTCATCCAATGAAGTGGTATTAGGTATATTGTCTATTTAATCATATTTTCTAATATCTTTTTTGATATGGGGTCTACACATTCATTTTTTTCTAAGTAATTTTCTAGTAAATTGGAAATTTTACCTCAAGAAATGAAACCATAACTTATAGTAAAAACACTAGGGAGAATATTAAGGAAAAAATATTTATAAGAATCTTCCTATTGTTGTATGTAGTAATACATTACCTACAAATTTTTTGTTTTCCCTTATTATTTTTTTAATGTTATTCTAGGTATAGATTGGATTTATATTTATCATTTTAAGATTGATATTAGAGATAAAGATGTTGTTTTTAAAAATATGTTTCGGTTTGTATACAATAATGAACACATACCATTTATAACATACCAGGAATATGAGAAACTATTAAAATTTGGAAATGAATGTTATCTTGAAAATACTATTAAAAATAAGGGAATTTTTCAAAATAATGATGTGCCAATGGTAAATGAATAGTTGGATAATTTTTCTGATGAGTTTCCTAGTGTAATACCAGATTGGGAAGTTAAATTTACTATTGACTTAGTTCCTGATTCTAAGGTAATTTCAAAACCCCCTTATTGAATGGATCAAGTGGAACTTTTATAATTGAAAAAGTAGTTGCAAGAGTATCTTGATAAAGGGTTCATTTATCTAGGAACTTAACAATGGGGTGCTTCTATTTTTTTTGTTAAAAATAAAGATAGTTCCATGATAATTTTCATTGATTATAGAGCATTGAATAACATTACTGTTAATAATAAGTATCCATTGACTCATATCGATGACTTGTTTGATAAACTCTAGGGAGATTTGTATTTTTCATGATTGACTTGAAATCCAGGTACCATCAGCTAAAGATGAAGGAGGATGACATTCTGAAAACGTGATTATGTACTAGATATTGGAATTATGAGTTAGTTTTTATTCCATTTATATTGACAAATTCTCATGATGCATTTATGGATCTTATGAATATAATCTTACATTAATATTTGGATAAGTTTTTTTATTATTTTTATTAATTATATTTTAGTTTATTCAAAAATTTACAAGGATCAGGAAAAACATCCAAGGATTTTTATGAAAACCCTTAATAAAAATAATTTATATAGGAAATTTAGAAATTGTGATTTTTGGTTGAAACTATTTTCTTTTATTGGGAACATTGTAAATAAGGATGGAACAATAGTTTATCCTACCAAAAAATTAGGTTATAAATGGAAAATACCTAAAATGTTACTGATATTTATAGCATTCTTGTATTAGTAGGTTATTACTGATGTTTTGTTAAAATGTTTGTATGGTTGTCTATCTCGCTAAATTTGTTAACACGAAAAGGGGTAAAATTTATTTGGATAGAAGATTGTGATGTTTTTTTTTCAAGAACTGAAAATAGGATTGTTGAATGATCCAATTTTGGATCTACCTTCCAAAAATGGAGTTTTTTATCTATAGTGATGCTTCATTGAAGGGATTTGGTTGCATTCTGATTCAGAATAATATGGTAATTTCTTATTCTTCAATACAACTGAAACCTCATGAGTTAAATTATCTCACACATGATATATAATTAGCATCTTTAGTTTTATCTTTAAAAATTTGGAGATATAATTTATATGGAGACAAATGTTAAATATATACCTTCCATAAAATTTTGAAGTATATATTAACTTATAAGGAATTTAACATGAGGAAGAGAATATGACTTGAACTAATAAAGGATTTTAATTCCATGATCAATGACCATCCTGAAAAAAATGTTTCAAATTCCTTGAGTTGAAAAAATCATGTTATATTAATCATGTTATGTTTGGAACATAACGCATTGATTAATGATTTATTGAATTTTGGCTTGGAAGTTGTTGGTACAGGAAATTACTTTGTTTTGATTTAGGTGTCAGTGAAATCATCTCTATCAGATATAATTAAGAAAGCATAGAAGGAATACCATGAGCCACAGAAAAATGTATAATTTCTTAAAAATGGTAAGTTTCCATAATTTAACATTGATAAAGATTTCATTTTGAGATTCGGGAAGATATTTTGTGTGCCTTGTGATTTACAATTGAAGAAATACTTATTAAGTTAATCATATTGTTCTCTGTTTTCAATTCATCCTCGCAACAATAAGATGTACAGTGACCTTTAGGAGTATTACTGGAGGGGTGGAATAAAAAGAGATATTTTTTATTTTACCATGAAATTTATAACTTGTCAATAGGTTAAAGAAGTGTGAAAACTACCAAAGTGTATGCTTTAACATTTTTTAGTTCTAGAGTGGAAATAGGAAAATATATCGACAGATTTCATGGTGGGACTACCAACAAATTATCAAGGTAACAATGTGATCTAGGTTATTGTTGACTGATTGACTAAATATACATATTTGTTTCCTATTCATACTATGTAATTGGATTATCTTTCACAGATGTACCTCAGAGAAATATCTAGGTTACATGGAGTTTCTCTCTCCATTGTATCTGACTATAATCCCATGTTTAATTATAACTTTTTTAAAGGCCTTCAAAAGTCATTGGGCACAAAATTAAATTTCATCATAACCTTCTATCCCCAATATGATGGATAGAATGAGTGAAAAATTTATTCCTTGGAATGCATTCTATATTCTTGTTAAATGGATTACCAGGGAATTTGGGATCAATGTCTTTATTTAGTTGAGTTTTCTTATAATAACAGTTTTCATTCTAGCATAAAGATAGCACAATTTGAGGCATTATATGGAAATCATTGTAAAAATACAGTATTTAGGGATGAATTTAGGGAAAGGAAGTTGATGGGACTAGAATTAGTAGAGTAAGTGGATAAGAAAGTAAAGATGATCTAGCAACATATGAGGACAAGTTAAAGCCGGAAGAAAAGTTATTCTGATAACTCAAGGAAGAATATTTCTTTTGAGGTAGAAGATTATGTATTTCTCAAAGTTTCTCCATGAAAAAGTTTGAATTGATTTGGTAAAAAGGGGAAGCTGAGTCCATGGATCATTGGACCCTATACATCCTATAGAAAGTTGGGTCAGTTTCCTACTGAGTGTCTTTGTCCTCGATTTTGTTCTAGATATATAATTTTTTTTCATGTTTCGATGTTAAGAAAATATGTTCCAGATTCATATCATTTTTTAGAAATGATATTTTTATGTAGGAATATAACCTTTCATATGAGGAAAATACTCTTCATATTCTTGACCATATAGGGAAAATATTATGGAATAAGGTAATTCATCGGGTAACAGTTTTGTGAAAGAAACCACATGGTTGAAGAATAAACATGGGAATATGGAAATTCTATATGGGAAAGGTATAATCACTTATTTAATAAGTAATTAAAAATTGCGAGGACATAATTTCTAGAAGGGTGAAGAATGTAACAACCCACGTACTTTTAAAAAAATTTATTTTCATTTTGGAATTAAATATTTAAATTCATTATAAATGTATAATGAAATAAGTGGTATTTATAAAAATTAATGAATCTATATTAATAGAATAGTAACCTCAACTATGAGAGTATAAATAAAATTTATTTATATTATAAGTGAAAATATGATATATTGTATCATAGAATAAGTAAATCAATTTTTTGAAAATGATAAATTAAGCATTGGTATTTTTGTGTAACAAAAATGTTTATTTATAATTTTATAATTAATATAATTATTTAAAAGAAAATTTATCTTCATAACATATATTTATAAATTAATATTTTTTCTCCTTATGATTATATTATAATTTTATGTGACATTAATTAATTTTTCAAAGTGTTATAAAATCAGTTATAATATTAAAATCGATATTTTTCGAATAAATGATGATTTTAATTTAAAATATAATCTATCATATTTAGATTTGTTTTCAAAAAAATAGAGTCCATTTTTTAATTCTACACATCAAAAAATGGTTTTAGTGTTTTTTTGATATTTTTATGAAAAAGCTGATTTTTTTTGTGAATAGTGAAATATGATAGTTTTTTGTACAAGCTAAATACACGAATTATTGAGTCATGTATGATTTATGGATGAAGTAATCATCATTAGTTGTAAATAACATGAACTAGTTACTTTATTTAGTCATATTAATCTATTATATTTATAGTCTTGAGCCAAAATAACAAACCAATGAAAAAAATAAACAAATAACACCCCTCCCTTCCACTATAAATACTATACCTCACCACCTCTTTCTCTTACACCTCTAAATCCTTGAAACTTTTCAAAATTATTCTCAATACTCTTCCTAATCCTAAACCCCACTTTCAAGAGCCTTTTTTTCAATAAAATACCAAATCCAATTTCCCTAAGGAGGTTCTCAAGGAGAAGAGTTCAGGAGGTAAAATCCTCTTTCATTTTATTTTATTTCCTTTTAAATTTCTTTTATTTTATTATTATATATTAATATCCCCTCATCCAAGTGACAAGATAACTCTAGTATCTTACATATACTAGAATTTTATTATGTTAATGGAATATACATCATAAAAAATCTTCTCTTATCTTCTTATTCTAAAAACAAAAATGTCATCCGTGACTTGTTGATTCACCGCCTTCATGGATGGTGAGTTTTCATTTTCCTTTAACACCTTAAAATCTGGTCATAAATCCATTATTATGGTTAAAAAATATTTTAATATGTATATTATAACTTTTTTAATATTCTGGAACTAATTTATAGGAATAACGTTACATAAAATGAAACTAGTTTATGATGGTTGAAAAAACCCGACAAAAATAAACCAAACTTTTATGATTAATATTTTATCTAATGAATCATCATAATTTCAGAAAAAAAATTATATATGGTATAATTTAAAATTATGGAAACATATTAATACCACTTCATTCCACTTATAGAGTTTTTTCCATTTGAAAAGAAAAATCATAATGAACCAACCATGGAAACCAAGAAATAAACGCAACTCAAACAATGAAAAATACAAAATACTATTAATAAATGGGTGGAAAGGTGTTTTAAAAGGATCATATAAGGTTATATAAACAATAATATAGTTATATAATAAATTAATAACACTTTTTAAAACATTATACTTGATGTTTGATCATGTTTGAAGGAAATAAAACTGGAGGTAAGGAATATTTTACTTAAAAATCGTCTTTTAATTTATATTCTTACAAAATTCAAAAAGAAATATTTTTTAAACATATAAAACATGAATGTATTTCCTTCTTTCATAAAACATTAATATTTTCCTTTTTATGTGCGCAATATTCATTTAATATGGGATTTTTCTCAATGAATTATTTTTATGATGCAAGTATTCTTGTTTAATGATTATGTTATGGTTCATGGAATTATTTTATGATGACAGGTGGATCCTTGATATCCCTATAATGAATTGGGTATGTTTATGTTATAAGTTTAATATAATGGTTATTCCAAGTGTAACTACAATGGTTACATCATAAGGTAGTTGTTAGGGTTACATCATATGGTAACTATGAGGGATACAAATTATATAGTATCCTTGAGGGTCATAATCATATGTAAGTAAAGTAATAAAATGATTCCCCAAGTTACCTAAATGGTTTATTTACTCTTTCTATGTTTTATGAAAACCTCATGTTTTTAGAAATTAATTATATGTTACTTTTAAGGGTGAGGAGTTTATATTTCTTGTGTTTCTAAGTATTCATGGACTAATGATTTTATTTCCTTTTTTTTATATACCTTGATAAATTTTTTATGCTCATCAAAATTTGTAAAATGTTATTCATAAGATTTATAGATTGGTAAAGGAAAGGAATATTTCAAGTTTAAAGTCATGAAGTTTGTTTTTTAAAGAAAGCATGTTTTGTTTTTAAAAGTTTAATATTGTAAAAAAATGGATATTGAGTTGAAGTGTATAATTTGTACTATATGAGGTCTTATGTATATGTTATGAGCTAATTCTCGAAAACTTTAAACTAAAAAAATATTTGGGAATGTAAAAAGTGATTTTATAGTTAAATTTACTATATTATGTAATGTTTAAGGTTGATTCCTTATAGTTATAGAGTTTTTTGTAGACCAAAAAAACCCTACCCTCTATTATTAATAAATTTTTGAGACACATGAGGTAAGGGTGACCTACAAATACTGAATACTTTTGAGTATTTACAAGAATAACCCTCCTCATCCACTATAAAAGGGAACTCACTCCCCCTTCTTCACACTTTCAAACATATTTTATCATAAAATACCTACCTAAATTAATAAAAAACTTCCATACTCTTGTCCTGTAAGCCTTATTTTTTATATTCCAAACTCTGAATGCATTTGTGAAAACTTTACAAGGATACCTAAAGAAGAGGTAATGTTCTTCAACAAGTGTCTTTATTTTACTTCTTTATCTACCTAATTAATTTTTTATTTAACCATTAAACTATAATAACATAATTATAATAAATATATTGTAATTTTTTTATAATAAGGGCATGGCCTAAAAGCATATCCACTTCCATAAAATGGGTTATGAAATCATCATTCGTGTGCACAACGGACTACCGCCTCGCAAACCAATGTCATTTTTTTCCATTTACACCTCTCAAGGTTGGGTATGATGATGAATATAAAGTATATATATGATATTTATAACATATTTATACCTATGGAGTCATTATATCATATAAATATTTTTACCTTCCATTTTGTAGGATATATGATAACATCTCTCATGTGTACGATGGACTACCACCTCACGAAGTGATGTGATTTTTATTTCAGTAACGCTTCACATGGATAGTGATAAAGATATATTTAATGATTATATTTGTTATAAATGAATTAAATATGATATTAACGATATATTTATCATTATTTAAAGATAATGTATTTCATTTTATTTCTTTTTTTACTCTTGTAAAAATGATATCATCATTCATGTACGTGTGGACTACTGCCTTCACGAAGTGATGTAATTCTATTTTCATCAAAAAACAACATGGATTATATAAATAAGTATATAATGTGGTATTACTGATATTATGATAATTATTTAAAGGTAAATATCACCTACCTTCTTTCCATAATGATTGTTTAAAAAATGGAAACGTTACTCATGTGTGTGTACGACCTATGGTCTCCATGATCGTATCACACTTCAATTTTTATAAATGTATTTTATGATTGGTTTTAAAAGTAAAATTGATATATAAATATGATAATAATTTAGTTATTATTATTTGGATATGATATAACTATATAATATGTACAAGAATCAGATCTTTCATGATGAAACTTGTATGAGAAAACCAGACAATTAACACATGAAATAATGAAAATAATGAAATATTATTAACAAATGGGTGATAATATGTTATAAAAGGATCATATATGATATTAAAAATATTAATATGGTAATTTAATAATTTAATAACATGTTTAAAACTAATATAAAAGAGATTAAATCACGTTCAACAAAAAGAAAGTGTAAGGTAAGGGATTTTATCTCAGTTTCTTTTCACTGAGGGATATTGTAATGTTATTCACATAATTTATTTTATTTGGTTTATATACTATACCTTTGAAATTTAATATCATGAATAATTAATTATTAATGGTATTTTATGTTTCAATTTAAATTATTTCATCTATGAGGTTTTTAATTAAAAATTACCAAGTAGTAAATAATTTCTTTACTCAATTTACTTTCATTAGGTGAAACTTCTAATTCACTAATTATATCACTATAATATTATTTGTATAATTAATTTTAATTATTTTATGTTTTATTTACAATTTTCTTATATGCATTTATAGTTGATACACATAATCTATTCATCAGTTTATTCTCACTTCAACATTATGATCTTTGTAAGGGTTAACTTCAAAATCTCATTCTAATCGAGATTATTTACTCTTGAATTTCAGTTGAAGGAAATTGTTTTACTATTTAATAATAAAACCATTTAATTTTCTTCTAATAGGTTTATTAATTATATTTTCAAGTAATAGTAACTTTTTTACAATCTTTGGTACTTAAAAGTTTTTGGAAAAACTTTTATGAAAATACAACTTCATTTCTCTTTTCAACCAAAAATATGTTTTCTTCTAAAATCATGTTTTCTGAAAAAAAAAATTCAAAAATGTTTTTAATAATTTTAAAAAGATTTATTAAATAAATTTCACCCATTATAATTCTTTAAAAAATGTTTTTAATGGAATATTATTTCGTTTTCAAAATAATTCCCATTTGGCTTTTACTGAAAATTTGAAAGGAGTCATATTTTTATTTTCTAAACAACGAACCTTAATAACCTTTTATAGTTAAAAGGGAATGTTATTTTTAACTTTTATGGAATGTATGGAATCAAATTATATCATGAACATTATTTTTTTTTGAATATTCATTTTCAATTTTATGATTATCTTTTTAAATAATTTTTTTAGATGTTGTTTTTAAAGAAAAGTATTTTCAAAATGTTTTTTAAAATGAAAAGGGTATTTTCCTCAATAACATTTTTAAATATGGTTTAATGGTATTTATATTTATTAATGAAAGCAACCCTTTATTATTAATCCTATGGGTATATGTTAATACAATCCTCATTCATCCTATCGATGGTTTAAGATTATTTAGACTAAGGAAAGTTTTGATATTCACTTCCTCAACTCATTCTTATAGTCATTAACCTTCTCTTGAAATATTAAATTTCCTATGATCATTGGACATTATATTTCCCCTAAATATTTATATTATATTTCATGGATATGCTTATTGTTTAAAATATATTTCATTTCTACACAAAAATTTATTTTTTTAAATGGGAAAATATTAATAAATTAGTTTCTTTACTAAATATATATATTTTATGATAAGGGGAATTTTTTGAGAATTAAATATATTATTTGATATATGAGGAATTCTTTGGAACTGTAGTGATGGGTGGGGTATGGTATAATATAACCCTTCTATCCATCGCTAGGTATCATGAGACAATCAATTTAAGATATCATTAAACAAGTTTTTACCCTTATATTAGTCCATCTAGTTAATGATATTGATAGTAGAGGTATCATGATTACTAAGATTACATTTTCTAATAATTAAGAATTTCCCACATTAATATTTTTTTTATTATCTATGATATTTTCACAATGATATTATCTCTGGATGCATTTCATTCTTAGTTTATTGATTAAATGTCATGTATTTTTTGTTATTTACCTTTCCATATTGATCATGCATTATCTAGTTATTTAAATGGAATATGTTCTCAATTATTTAACATTCCATATTTATTATTCTTATTGATTTATGATAACTTTAGTTGTACTTAACCTTTAATGATCATTTGATCTCACCCTTATTTTTTTTCTTTTCTTAGGAATCCATGAAGTGTACTATGTTTGATATACAAGGATATTCCATGTGGAATAATGTTATTCTAAAAAAAAATTATGTTAAAATTTTTGTATTCAAATATAATTCAAGATCCATGTATGTATCTAGTTTACCAAGACTACAAAACTATTCAGTCCTTCAGGATGAAATTTCCTTTTATCTCATACCAATGTAAATAATGTAGTCATCAACTATGAGAAACTGGGTTTAGTGTCTTTACTATTGGTATCATATGAAGTTTAGTAGAAACCTTCAGAACTAGATTGAGGAAAACATAGATTAGGAAACAAACCCTATGATATAATTTGTGGATCAGTATATCAGAACATCATAAAGTTTTAGTGTGGTAGATATTATGTGATTTTTCCTATAAATACATCTCTTTTTGGATACTACAAGTGGATGTGGTTTTGGAGAAGATGTTATGAGGGGTAATAAATCTAAAAAGGTCACATTGGTCTTGACCATATCATCACCATGTGCATGAAAATGGACCATAGTGCACACCTGGTTTGACACTCTAATAGGTTATGATAAAGATAATTTAATTTTTATTTACAAACCATTATGAAGGATATAAATAAATGATAAATATAAATAGACTAAGTTAAACCTAATATGTCTTATATTCAAAATATGGTGTCTCAATGGAATTATTTTTTTATGTGTGGAAAATATAGGAATAAAGCAATGAATTGCCGAGAAAAATCAAGGTTATAATGGAAGGAAATAAATCTGATCATAAGGATCCATATATAATTCATTGTCTTAAATGTGGAGAACCTGGTTATTATACTATTCAATTATCTCTTCTAAAGGATTAACCCTAGACCAATTGAAAACTTGTGTGGAAATAAAATGGAAGAAGTATTTATGTATTGGGGTTCAAAAAATTAAATTTTAGAAGTATTTTTACCAATGGTATTTTGGTTGTAAGAATAATGAAATATCTATGGATTGTTTTATAATCATATATTTTATCATTAACTAAAGAGTTATGGATTCCATCATGGGTTATGAGTTTAAGGTTTATTATAAGTTCACAGTCTTAAACACATATTTTTTAGGTTTTATGTGACGAGATTATACCAATATTAAGGATATTTTGGGAAAAATTTATGGAAAGCTTATATTTTAGTAGAAAAATTATTTAAGGAATAATGTCTTTACATTTTATAGATATATGTTTTAAGGTATTGATATCCTTTAGGGTTAATATGATCATTAATGACATAGTAATAATTGTCAAATAATATTATTAGACTTTGTAAAAAAGGGGTAGTATTTAAAACCTTAATAAAATAATTATTTAATGAATAATTTTATTTCAAGGATGTCCATCATTTGTTTTGGGAACATTATATGAATTATATTAATATAGTTTATAAAAATGACAACCCATATTCAGGGTAAAAACCTGTTATATCCAAAAGTTCTATAGGGCTTGAACCGATGATTGAAGGATAATAAGGGTTTAGAGCATACCACAGGCCTACGTGATGTCCTAGTTAATATTTAATTCATTAAAAAGATTTAAAAATAAATACTAATGATGAACTAATATTGTTAATTTTGAGGATTGTAGATTAATTTATTATATTGGATAAATTGTGATAACCATATAGGTTTTAAAAAGTATTTAGAGACATATAAAAATAATTTTCACTCTTTTATGGATATTATGATATGATAAAAGTGAATTTTAGTGGTTTGGGCATTAGGAATTTATTTTTGGATATTCATTTCTTGCAGTAAAGGGATAAATTGGGAATTTGTAGAAGAAAAACCAAAGTATGGAATTATAATTATGAAATAAAAAAAATATCAAGTATATTTCTTTAAATTAATAGATAATAAAATAATTCCTCAACTTTAAGGAATATATCTTGATATAAAAATATTATCATAATACCATCATTTATATTTAACCAATGGTCTCTTAAATCATCATAGATTTATGGTTTTTATGCACTTAAAATTCTATTGATCAATCAATTTATTATGATAAATGAACTCTATAACTATCTATCATCATTTGAGATTTTCTTCCATGTTTATATATTCAATTTACACCAATGTTCTACGAATTAGATTTCTAGTTATGTGTTATTCCATATGACCATTTTACTTCCATTTCTCTCTTATCAAGAGGTTCTTTTATCAACCCCTCTCCTGATATGGGAATTCAATAAATTTATCTTCCAATATCAAAACCTTGATTACTAAGGCAGAGTTTAAATTTCAAGGACATAATTTATTTAAGGTGGGTATAATGAAACACCTCAAAATTCTAAAAGAATAACATTTTATTCAATAGCACATGTTACACACAACACCATGCTTAAAAGAAAATATAAACCCTAATTATTTATGATATATATATATATATATATATTAAAACACTTTAATAGAATACATTATAAGAAATACTGAGATTATATTTCATTACATGATATAATGAGTTTCTTTGATAGCCTTAGTTAAAGGAAAGATTGAGTTTTAACAAACAATAATATACTATTATTATTATTATTTAATATGATAGTTATATTCTAGCCATTGGAATGAAATATATGAATAAAATTTAATAAATTATGAAAATATATATTTTACACACTTTTATTAGCAATCTATTTATTATAAATAAAATAAGAATCATTTAAAAGAAAAAGAAATGTTTTCTAAAAAACAATTTTTTTTATGAAATATGGTTTTATCATTCTTTGTGAAATTAATTTAACATTACCTTTTAACAATTTTAGAAAAAAAATTACAAAAAAAAATTATTTTTAAAATTGGAATACAAAAAGTTTATTATAGTAATGTTTTTGGTTTTTTCTGAGAAGTTTTATTTTTTGATGAATAGTAAAAATACAGAACTTGAATTGAAAACAATCATTTTGTTTAAATAATTTGGATGTTAAATTATATTTTTAATTAGTATTAATGTAGAATTATTTAAATTTTATATAAATTAATCCAATTTAAGTCATTAGAATCATTTTCATATTGAATTTTGATATAAAAATTATAAAATTTTGAACATTTTCACTTTAAAAACCTAATTTCTCATCACTTCTGTAGAATTAGTTTAAAAATTAAAATCCTCCACTTATATGAATGGAATTTATAAAATCATATTTCATATTTTGAATCACACTAATTTATTATAAGTTAAAAATAATTTTGTTTCCATAACTATTAGTAAAAATAGTTAACATTAATTACCGTGATTTAGGTTAAAATGAGATTTTTCTCATTACATGCAATTGTATTAAAATTAATTTTAAACAAACATAGTTTTTTTATTTAATAAATTATATTTTATATTTATAATAAATAGGTTTAAATTATACAATAAAACTCATTTTAATTGTAGTATTAAAGGTAAAATTACCAAGGTAAATAAAAACATATAAGTTACTGTGGAAAAACTAAAATGGTAAAATTGAGTAAACTTAATGTCTAAGGAATAATATAATAAAAATGTGTTTCTTTTAGTGTGTTGGAGGTGTGTCTTGACCAAATAAACCCAAAAAACCATTATTAATCAGTTTTTTAGGCATATAAGGTAAGAGATACCTCTCTATAGTGAATAGTTTTTAATATTTATAAGAATGTCGCTCCTTCTAAAATATAAAATTACACTCACTATCCGCCCTTATTTAAACTTTAAAACCTCTTTGGTATATCTAATACCTACCCAAATCACTTAAAAAATTCCCTAACATCATCACAGAATCCTTATTTTGGGCATAAATTATACTTTTTAAGGGTTTAGTGCAAACCTAAAGAGGATACCTGAAGAATAGGTTATGTTATTAAATTAGAACATTTATTTTACTTATTTCTACACCTCCTTACATTTTTATTGAACCATACTGATATAATCAACTTAGTATCTTCCATTTACCTGGATGTTTTATAATAAGGGAATGACCTAAAAACATATCCACTTCATCAAATGGGTTAATAAATCAAAATTCGTATGTATAGAGAACTACTTCCTCAAAAATCTATTTCGTTCATTTTTCCATCATCATTAATTTTTCAATTTTTTTTTGAAGGAGATATGATAACATCGCTCATGTGTACGGTGGGCTACCTCCTTGAGAAGCGATGTTATTTTTCTTTCACTAATGCTTCACATAGATGGTGATTAAGATAAATTTAATGATTATATGTGATATAAATTATATAATTATGATATTAATAAAATATTTATCATTCTAGAAATATAATTTATATCATTTTGTTTATTTCTTTTTCACTCATGTAAAGATGATATCATCATTTGTGTTTGAGTGGACTACTACCTTCATGAAGCAATGTGATTCTATTTTCATCACCACACCAAATGGATGCTATATATAAGTATATAATATGGTATTAATGATATTATTATCATTAAATAATGGTAAAATATTACTTACCTTTTTTCCATAAAGATCATTGAAAAATGGAAATGTTACTCATGTGTATGTATGACCTACTGTCTCCATGATCATAACATACTTCTTTTTCCATAACTATATTTATTGATTGGTTTTAAAATTAAAATTTAAGTTAAATATTATAATAATTTCATGATTATTATTCTAGTGATGATAAAACAACATAATATGTGCAAGAACCTAATCTTTGATGATAAAACACACATGAGAAAACAAGGTAATTAACACCCTAAATGATGAAAATAAAAAACTATTATTAAAAAATGAGTGATAATATGTTATAAAAGGATCATATATGTTTTTTAAATATTAATAAAGTTTTTAATAAGTTAATAACACATTTAAAACCACTATACGGAAGCTTAAATCACATTCCACTGAAATGAAGTGAAAGGTAAGGGATTTTGGTTCAATTTCATTTCATTGAGACATATTAAAATGTTATTCACATAATTTCATTTATATGTTGTATATATTTTTCATTTGACATGTAATATCATTTATAATTAATTATTCATGGTATTTTACGTTTCAATTTTAATTATTTCATTTATGGGGATTTGAATTAAAAGTTACCAAGTGGTAAAGAATTTATTGACTCAATTTTTGTTCATTTGGTTAAACGTATACTTCATTGTTTATAACACTCTAAGATTATGTGTATAATTATTTTTTATTATTATATGTTTTATTTAAACTTATTTATGTGTATTTATAGTTGATACATATATTTGAGTCATTAGTTGATTCTCACTTCAATGTTAGGATCTTTTCAAGGGTTAACTTCATAATCCCATTCTAATCGAGATTGTTTATTCTAGAATTTTAGTTGAAGGAAATTATTTGACCTATTCATAATAAAAATATATATTTTATTATCCTCTGTTTATTCATTAATTTTCATGTAATAGTACCATCTTCCAATTTTTGGTACTTAACATGTTTTAGAAAATGTTTTAAAGAAAATCTGACTTCATTTCTCTCTTTGGTCAGAAAAATGTTTTCATCCAATACCATATTTTTTAAAAATGTTTTTAAAAATTTCTTTAGGATTTTAAAAATTATTTCTTAAATAAAATTTCTCCCCATTTTTCTCTTTAAATTTTCTTTTAAAATTAATCTTATGTCATTTTTAAAACAATACCCTTTTAGATTTTACAAAAAATTTGAAAGGAATTCTCTTGTCATTTTTTAAACAAAACATTTTCTATCCTTTTGGAAATGAAAAAGGAATGTTGTTTTAAAATTTTATGGAAGGTATATAATTCCCCATTATAACAATATTCATTTCTTTGATGATTCCTTTCCAAGTCTATGAGAGTCCTTTTAAATAATTTTTTTTAAAATGTGATTTTCAAAGGAAATTGTTTTCAAAATATTTTTCAAACTGAAAAGAATATTTTCTTAAAGAATATTTTTAAAGACATTTTATGCTATTTATATTCATCAAGTAAAAAAATAATTTATTCTTACTCCTATGGTTATATGTTAATACCATCCTTATTATTTATCTAGTTGGTTTATGATCATTTTGACTAAGTAAATTATTGGCATTTGCTTCATTGATTCATTCTTGTAGTCATTAACATTACATTAAAATATTCACTTTCATATGATCATTGGAAATTAAATTTCCCCCAAATATTTGTATTATATATTATGGATATGTTTATTTTTTAAAATGAATATCATTTCTACAAATGGTGTTCTACATTTAAAGTCATTTTTTTATATGGGAAAATATTTATAAATATATTTTCTTTACTCAATATAAATATCTGATGATAAAGAAATTTTTTTATGAATTAAATCAATTATTTGATATATGTGGAATGATTTGGACCTATAGTTATGGGTTGGGATCAATATAATATATCCCCTTAGTGTATCATTAGGTATCATGAGATAATCAAGTTAAGCTATCATTAAATGATTTTTTACCTATAGACCAAATCGTCACATGAAAGGTCATGACAGTAGAGGTATAATGATGCATGAGATAATGGATTTAAATAATTAAACATTGAATGCATTAAGATTTCAGTTATTATTATCCATGATCTTTCACAATTATATTATATCTGGGCGCATTTCATTCTCAGTTTATTGATTAAATTGAATTTGTTTTCAGTTATTTACCTTTCCATATTGATTATGCTTTATCTATTTATTTAAATGAAATATGTTATTAGTTATTTAAATTTCATATTGATTATGATTATTGATTAATGATAGATTACATTTCACTTAACCCTTATTGGGAATTTGATCTCAACCTTATATTTTTTTCCTATATTAGAAATCCATGAAGTGTATTGTGTGTGATATACAAGGATATTCTAGAGGGAATAATGTTATTCTCAAAAAAATTTATCTTGTAATTTGTGTATTAAAATGTAATTAAATTCTCAAGTATGTATGTACTTAACCAAGAATAGTTAACTATTCAGTCCTTCAGGATGCTATTTTCTTATATCTAATGGAAATGTATAAAAAGAAGGCACTGACTCTGAGCTATTGGGGTTGGAGTTACTACATGTTACACCCCATTGGAAGTAGTATAAGAGACTTATTGAAGAAAATAGCATATCTATGACTTATGATATTTATCCAATGAATCCAAAATATAATGTCAAGAGGATTCATATTGAGAACCATAAAATTCTAGGTAATATCAAACTCTAATAAAGATAAAACACAAGTAGGACGTCGAAGATGCTACTCTCTATTTATTCCAAGAGGCATGGTAATTTCCATCACATAAGACAAAATATTCATAGAAAGATTTATCATATTCACCATATGAGTCAATATAAATGAGTGAGATACACCAGTATCAAATAAAGTTGTCACTGAAGATGAATATATAGTGATGATACCTCTAAAATTCACTGGACCTACATAAACATCCTCTAGATACTCTTTCATTGCATGAATAATCCTTATTTCAGATACCTATAGATGGAACTCCTTAGTCCTCGAAGCATAATATTTCACTATAGTAACTTTTGGTGATGATGAGTTTTTGCCAATATGTGGAGTAGAAAAGAAATGGAGAAACTTTTGATGGTGTCATAAGTAACCATAAGAACTGCATATATTTGGTGCCTCAATACAAGACCGTCTAGAATTCCCCACCTTTCCACACTGAAACCAAGTCAAAGGGCCTATTATAGATACTACATGAGGCATAGAAGATTATTTCTCTCTATAACCACCACAAAACTCATCATGATTTCTCTTTCCTTTAAAGGAACTAATAGAACATCTACTGAGAGAAAAAAAGAATACTTGTCAACCCTAAATTTCTATCCATGTTAATCTAAACCTTCAATAATCTATACAAAACTTTATAAAAAGAAGTGATCTTCTATAATAAACATATGATTGGATATCATGTCGAAGATCTATCTCGAACCATCGAGACCTCATCTTCTCAATAGATAAAAACTCAAGTGAAAACTAAACAAGCTCCTCAAAATAGTTATCATATTATGTCGTAGACGTATCACCTTTCTAGAGGTTGAGAAAATACATATCCTTTTACAAAACCATAGATTCTATATATAACTAATTACTAAAAATAGACCCTAGAGGATGTTTTCAGAGCTCCCTTTTCATATTTGCAGTGCTTTACTGATTTTGATGTTTGAGAGTGTATGGAATTTGCCATCGGATCGGGCCCGTGCTTTAACATAGGACACTTGATAGTCATTCAACTATGTAACGATGGATAGTTTTATCACGTTTTTATGCTGGGGAGGGGTGCTCCATGTTGTCTATTTGGTTTTTCTCTCTTGACCTTCGAGTAATGATTTGTTTTACGTCCATGATGTCTATTTGGGTTCTTCCCCTTCTTCCCTTAAAAGAGGGATTTATTATAATAAAAAAATTGAAGGTCTTCGAGCTGTTGGATAGATGGAACTAATTGCTAAAAATAAATCTAAAGTATTTCCACTCCATGCCCTTATTATTCTTTACCATAACCATCCAATCCCACCATATCTTGTTAGGACCCTCAATCTTGAAGGTAGCACATTTCACCATTATAGATTTTGGTATTTTCAAGAACTAGAAAAGAAGTTTTATCTTTTTCAGAAAATTCTCAACATCTTGAGGATCATTATAACCTTTGAAAGTTAATAGTTTCTGAAAAATATATTCTAGAAAATAATCTCTAGATTCATCCCTTATAGTTCCACAATTAGATCCAAAATAAGGATGGGTTCATGTACCGTTCCCAAATATTGGACATCATGCACCACTATATCAACAAGATTCAAGTACACTTGAGTATTTTCCAACTATGGTTCACCAATATCTTTTTCATATGGAATATTGAAGCATTTTATTAGATTCATGACGCTATAAAACATCAAAAGATAAAACTAAAAAAAATCAACAAGGATACACAGATCAATAAATCAAAAAAGGGATATCATAATATAAATTACATCTATTAGAATTAAATATTTTGGTTTTAACATATTCAGATCAAAATTAGGGTAAAGTATCAGAATTAAATCAAATTATTCCTCAAATAAAATTTTCTCAATCACCCATGGTTACTTAAGTCTTTTTATGGTGAGAGTTGTCCATACACTCATGAAAAAATTCCTCCCATATACCATTAATCCCACTTCCTACCTACCATGATAACCCACTACATATCAACTTAAATTAATGATGCACAACTACGATCATTGATATCACATTATTATAAACCAACTTGGATAACCTAGTTCATTGACACCTGATCCAACTCTAACATGGAATGAAGGGGGTTCTCAATCCCCATGGGTTGATGACTAGCACCTGAATTCATACAAGGATCATGAGGGAATTATTTTTTGTATAAAATAGTGAAATATAAAAGATACAAGTTAGTATGCTCAAAACTCCAATGATAGAAAGTTCCAAAAGGAAACTGGTAAAACAAAACCTAAATAGTACATTATCATAATACAAAATATCTTCCAAGGTAAAAGCTCAAAAATATCCCATAAAATAGGTAGATGAAATCTTTATCGGTCACCTATACCACACCAGGTCCCAAGGATCAAGAACATCCACCACCTCCAAGTGAAAAATTCCCCTTGTTTGGAACTAGAAAAGGATAATCTACAAATGCATGATGGTAAAGGTAGGGTGTGAGCTATAAACCCTATCAGGTTCTCACCATGTGTTCCATAATCAATTCCGTAAAAATTAAACCATGCATGCTTTCAATTTAAATAAAACATGGCATGGAATGAAATTTACATATTTTCAACAAATCATGCTTTCATAAACAAAATATGGAAGATGTTTTAAAACTGGATTAAATAATCATTTTATTTAAAGAATTTATATAAAGAAGTTGCCATGGGTAAAATAGTACAATAATCAAAAGAATGTAATAATCAAATCATAAATTTCATAAAAACATGTAATAATATATGTGATATGTTAGTTTCTAGTAATAGGATCCTCACACTACTCAATCAGTAATCTTAGCCCAATTTGTGCATATGACCCACAGATTATGCCATCGAGACTCAACTCTACATCAGGTAAAATCATTCCATAGTAAGTTTAAGTTAGTATTTTCATAGTTAATACATTTATAGGGGTAATATCCTAGCATTCTTGTCCTAATTATCTAATAACTTCATAGAGTCGCATGTGCTTTACCCAATAAATCAATCAATCATGATAAAATTAATAATTTCAAATCAGTTCAAAATAAAATTTCCCAATTTCAATTTTTCAACTTGTCTTTCTCATTTCAAATCCAAATAATAGGTTTTCATCAATTCATTCCTTTTCAAATCACATTTCAATTTAATCCATTTATCTCAATGTTTGAAATCAAATTATTTCATAAAATCAATTTCTAAATCAAGCCATCAATTTTATAATATCTACAAAATAATTTCAATTATATAGAAGTTGGGGGTTTTCCAATTCTCATTCCATTTTCAAAATCAAACATTAATCATCTCAAATATAGATTTTTAAATCATTTTAGTCTAATTATTCAATTTAAGGTTTTAATTTTAGGGGAAATCATATGGACCCATCTACCTTTAATCATATAATCAAATAATCAACACCTGCAATAGGGAACACCAATAAAGAATGAAGGTAAAATAGACCAATAAGGAAATTCAAGATCACAAATCATCAATATTAAAATCTAATACAATTGGTTACACAATATCCTATAATTTTCAAATAGAGATTTTGGATATAAGGAGAACACTATTAAAAGGAAACTCTTTGGAGATCAAATGATACACCGAGACATCTGAGAGGGAATAAATAACCCAAAAATATATCGGTGTATCGCTAGGGGTTCTAGATAAGAGGCTTCTAAAATAATGAAATAATTTTTAGGATTTAGTGAAAAATATCCCATTAGAAATTATGATTTCACAACTTCAATACTATATTCATGAAGTGAATATCCGTAGTTGTGTAAACATCAAAAGAGCATTTCCACAAGTAAAAAAACCTACTCTGGACCATTTCACATCATTAAAAAAATTCACAGCTTGTATATTTTTTACATTATGAAACAATTTGATGGATTCTTCCAAGTAAAATATTCACTTCAAGAATTATGTTCAAAACATGAATCTATCATTCATAAAATACGTGACTTGGTTCCTAATCAAAATTCCCAAAATTCTATGAAGTCCTATGAACTTGAAGAAATACACCCTTTAAAACCTTATAAACACTATACCCAGACTTTATTAAATTAAAAAAACATGCATCCCTGAGTTTTAGTTCATTTTACCTAATAAAATATCTTCATATTCAAAAGTCTCTAAACACACCTAAATAATAAATAAATAAAAAAAAATTCCATGAAGTACTTGAAATAAGGTAATGAGATGTTATAGGTTGGCATATTGATGTTTTAACAATAAGATTGTAAATTTCCAAACATGCCACATTGGAAAACTTTCTCTCTAAGAGTGTTTTTTGTATTTTTAGTGTTAACTATAGAAGAGTATGCACCATAATGTGTAATAAAATTTGTTTATTTTCTATCAATGGTTCTCCTTTTTGAATAATTGTTCTATGAGTTTTATGTCAAAGTTCTGAAAATTTATTCCAATTCATCAGTAGTTTTATCAGAAAAGTCTCCTCCAGAGGACTGATCAACCAATGTTTGGTGGTATGGAGTGTCACTATTATAAAATGTATCTATAATTTTTTTTGTCTAAACTAGTTTTTTGGGTATATCCCAATTATCCCCTTGAATCTATCTCATGCTTCATGGAATAGTTCCCCCTCATCTTATAAAAATCTAGTGATTTTTCACTTAATCTCAAAATTCATCCTCCCTGGGTAACATTTCATGATAAAGGCATTGAAAAATTGGTCCCATGAATCTAATACTTCCTTATCCATATTTTGGAACCAAAATTTTTAATTTCCTTTCAAGAAAAATGAGAATACTCCTAGATTTAAATCCTCCTCACTCAACCCCCTAAGTGGAAGTTGCTTCACTGTACTATAAAAGTCTATAATGAAGTCTAATGAGTCTTCATTAGGCAATCCATGGTATGATGGTAGAATAGAAAAGTGGGATATATTAATATCATAGTTTCAAGGCTTGTGATATTTCCTAATGAATGATGGGTTGTTTGATATTATAGGCACCAAAACTCCCTAATCAGGACTCTATCTATCAACTCATTCCTAGGTTGTGGAATATTAACATGTCCATCTTTCTTGAGGTTTTCATTTTGTTGATTATTCTGATCATCTTGAAGATCTTCCATTTTGATATTCTTTTTGATTTTTAAATCACTTGAGTTTTTTATATTTCATGTATAAATTCCTTTAGGTTTAAATATGATGACATATTTTTCATTAAAAATAGGTTCAACATATATGTTTTGTTATTTTTTTTTATATTTTTTTATATTTTTTAATTGAGTCACACATTCCATCCCCAAAAAATGTTCCAAAATTTATCTAATATCATATATCATTTAATAGGTTTGAGAAAAAATTAATATTCTTAAAAACTTTTTAAAAATAGTGTACTGGTTAATAGGGATTGATCCATATGGAAGGATTTCTAAAAAAGGGTGTGTGTATGGCCTGGTAAAAAGGGAAAACAAAACCCAAAAAAATAGTTACAAGCTAGAAAAGTGGTGAATTGGTGGATGTTTAATTATAGTGGTGAAAATGGTCGATTGAGTATAACTATAATTCAAGTAAACAAAAAGCACAATAATTAGATATGAATTCATTTGGAATTAAAGAATAATCCAAGAATTAATTAGGGGAATATGATGGGTTGGTTTTTATTTTGTTTATTTATTTGTTTTTCTATTATGTTTTCTGCCTTCATTCATGTATAAATGTCAATAGATATAGTGAAATGATGTTTGATAGTTGTCTATAACACCCAAACTATGGGTGAATGGATCTTACAATTTCTCAACTTCAACATCCACTAATCCACACAATGAGGAAACTATTTTCATATTTGAAACAACTTCTTAGTTGAAACTAGTGTTCTACAATTAGATAAACTTTCATGTTCATAGATAGAATTCCAGATATCAAGTAATTGGATACCAATAGAACTTGAAACATTTATCACAAAAACTCAACAAAAGGAGGATTTCTACTACTAAAAGATTTAGTAAAGGTTAATTTCTAGTTACAATTTATACTTGAATAAAGTTAATGTACCTACAAGAACAACCAAATTCCCCTATTTAAATTTATCTAACAACCAAGATTGAGATGTTGAGAGATTTAAATATATTCAAAATAGTAATTTAACAACAAATAAAAAAATAACAAGAAGAATTAAGAAATTATTGATTAGAACTTCAAGCTTCCTTCGATCTTCACTAGTGTCGCTACCTACTTCCCAAACCCTTTAATATATAGTTCATTATCTTCCTATGGTTCTTACTCCTCTCCTCATCATTTCCAATATTCATATTTTTTACTATTATTTATTTTTAAATATATATAAACCTCTTTCATAGTTTATCCCTATGACACATGAGTTATTTTCTAACTGAACTTATATGCCCAATTAAGCACTTTAATTCTAGGAATAATTGTTTTTATTTGATTAATACTATGTGAACAAATTTATGTAATGGATTATTTTGGGTTATAAAACTTAAATTAATTATTTAAAATAATTTTACTTCCTCATTTTAGCTCTATAATTTGGGGAGAAATTATTATCCACTCCACCAACATCACATGTAGAGTTTCATTGGATGTGTTAATATAATCAAATTATTTCATGTAATTCAGCATTGTTGTTGGGAATGATATTTTTTTTTGACTCAAAGGTTTCTATAATTTAAATTATTTCCTAAGTCATCCTACAAATGAATTCAAAATTTCACATTTCATTGGCACTGTAGTGTTGAGAATTATGTCTTCTCCAGCGAGCTTTCATAGCTCAAGATTAGAATTTTCACCCATTATGGTTAACTATTTAAAAAATTATAGTTTAGATTTATAAATGGAATTCTTTTTGATTATGGGGGGTTTGACATCGAGCTTCAATAGAGGGTTTTGATGCGGTGTCTTCAGCGATTGGTCTTTGTGAGCTTCGGTTATTCCGAATCAAGTAATAACTAGATTGGTTTCTCTAGTATTCTTTGTTCATGAATTGATCATGTGGAGACTAGTACTAATCTCCTATGGTGATGTCATCAATTAATGAAATTTCCTATTCTCAAGATCAAATCATATTTTTGTGAATATTTTCACAACCTTTGGGGTTTTCAACAAGTGGAACCAACTTAGATCAGTTAAAATGTGTAGTTTGTTATCGAATTCATCTTCTTGGGGTTTTATTCAGCTCGTGGGCATATCCAAGTGGTAAATCCAGTGTCCAAAAAGTGACTTAAACTTGATTTTATTCAACACATATGGAACCTACATTGTCATTATTAGTTTTTGGCATTTTGAGATTTGATTGGGTGGAGGATTATAACATCATTTATCTTCTATTGAAAGCTCATCTCAATATAGAGATTCATTTTCTAGATGTTCTTGGGAAAGCACCATTGCATAGTTGATCAGGATGATTGACCATGAGAAGGGGTGCAGGAGATTCCTCCCTCTTGTTTTTTAATGGAAGGTTTCTCTACCTTTGTTGGGTTTTCTACAAATGTGGTCAATCCTGATGGCCATGTGGTTGGTTGGGGTGTATTCCGGGTTAATTCCCTATTTTATTTCAATTTGAAAATTTGATATCTTGGTCACTTTAGTTTTGTACTTTTGGTCTATATTCAACTGTCATGGTTACTCCAGTTATCAAAATCTTATGGTGAAACTTTTACAGGAATGCTTGATCATAGTAAAACTTTTGGTTGATCAAAAGGGCATTGCTGATGTGTGGTGTCCAAGTGGTTGATCCATGAGATTGCCAATTTTTTCATTGATAGTTTGAAATTTAATCTTGAGGTTTTTATGGATGGTTCATGTTCAATCCAATGGCCATAAAAATATGAATTTTGGAGGATCCCATTGGTCATATAGTCGATTGAAATAACTATGTGGTTGATCCATCATATTTACATTTTTTTTAATTTGAGTGTACGACAGTTGCGTGGTCAATTTTTTCACTTGTGATAACTTCATTCCATCATCATATTTTCACCATAAATGATAAAATAATAATAGAATTTATGATTAGTGAATGTAAAATTTTAAAAATCATTCAAACACTAAAAACTTGTGAAATCAAAAACACTTCATAACTCAAAAATCACGAAATGAAATACTTAAAAGTGATAAAATAACCATTGAACTATTTCACTCAAAATATCATTATTTTAATAAAGAAAATCCAGAAGAGTAAATTTTATTCCAAATTAATCATTTTTCAAAAAATATTAAATTAAATATAATTTTACCATTAAAGTCATTATTAAAATTTCAAATCAGATGTGGAAAAGTGTAATAAATAAAAGCCTCATCTACTACCCACCAAAGTGATGAATGCTCAATCAATTATGCTAGATTTAAATCCATTAATAGTAGTCCAAGACCAGGTAAATTAATTACCCACCATTCTAATATAATTTAATAATCACATATTAGGGAATATTTGAAATTTAAAAGAAGCAAACCTAAGGAATTTTCTCCCATGATTTTCATTAAGATTCAAGATCGAGATAAATCCACTTATTTGAATCCAATTATATCCAAAATCAGATGATATATAGAAAAAGTATTTCTAAATTTCCATTCTTCTGATGTAGCAAGAGTGTTTATACATAAAAGATACCATGAATGTAGTCTCACTAAGAAAAATTTTAAGGGTGATTTTTTGTTTTCCAACTTAAATAATAGCATAAGTGACCTACTTTTTTTCTAAGTACCTAAAGAGTGTACACCATAGTAGTTTTAATGTTATAATACATCAAGTAATAAACAATATTAAACATGTTTAAGAGTTTTAATATTTTAAATTGTACCATGGTTTCAACAATTCCAATAAGAATAAGCCTATTCTACTTGGATAAATACAAAATGGCTAAGGGGGTTTCCTTATTTTTGAGCCCTTGAAATTATAAAAGAGAACTCAATTAGATGAGGTATTTCTCTTGTTCTATAGAATATTATTCTTATCAACATAAAATTTAAACCTATTTCTATTAGAATGACATTTCTTAAGGGTATGTATTATTCTCCCTATCAACCTCACTAGAAAAACTATTTCCCTTTATGATATCATTATTATTCAGAAGGACAAACTGATTCCTGGATTGATAATTCGAGTCAAAATTATTATAAAATTTTTGCTCTATAACCTTGTTAAATGGTTACTTAGTAATGGTAACACCCTATTTATCTATAATACGAGTTTCAAGATCATTAGAGGTTCTATCTTCTGTAGTCAAAGATGGAGACCCATAATCTTCATTAGGTGTAACCATTAAGCCTTAAAAATCACCACTCATAGTATAATGTTAATGTTAATTACAAAATATAGGGTATTCCTCTAGTCTATGGGATTCCCTAATAGAATAGGTTAATTTTTGACCCTCTTATGCACATGAGTCTCCTCACCAACTACCTATACTTCTTATAGAGGGGTAAAATTATTTTCTTTTCTTACACCATTATGAGGAATCTCCAAGCTCATATGGTATTGATCAACGATATGCAATAAGGTATCCTAAACAACTTATTTGTTAAGTTTAGTTGGGTTTTTACTCCCATTGAATTGTTCATGATTAAAATTGGGGGATGATACCATCTCAGTATTGGGGTTCTCTAATACATTCTCCATAGATTTACCCTTAATTGTGGATAGTACAAAGACCTTATCTTTCCATTTTATATTTTTATTCTTGAAATTGATCTCATTAGTTGCCTTAATATTTTTAATATTTATGGTTTTTTATATTTTATAGCCAGTGAATACATGTCTAATAATATTAAAATCCTTATAGAAATTAGGCAGATTCTTATATTGGATTTTCAAATTCATACTAACTTCCATTATTTTCAAATAAACCTCCTCCACAAGTTTTGTAGTGTGGTAAATATTGAAAAGGATCCTAGAATAATGAGTAAACACATCCTTTTCAATTTTTTTATCCATATTTATGGGAACTCCTATAGAGGAGGAAATGTTCCAAAGGATTCTTGATTGCCAATAGATCTAATTTAGACCATAGATCTGCATGCAGAATTGGTCATGATAATTCATAACATTAAAGAGATCAAAATTATTATACAAGTTATATATCTTAATAATACTATGTTTATGAACTATATAACTAAATCCCCAGTCCCACTTCTTTGTATCATAATATGGTAAGATAATGTTGAAATCAAATTTTCCAATCATAGTGATTTTCTAGTTCAAAAGACCCTAGATCTTCGAAATGTGCTTGATGAGATCATTATTTTTTAATCAAGTTTATCAAAATGGAAGAATAAGTTGTTCCATAATTGAGAACATGAATATATTAAAACTTTCTTGGATCACATATTTATTTGTTGAAACATGGGCAATGCTTACTTTCATGATAAGGTACAATGTTGATCAAGGAAGGATTCCAAAAAACCCTTCTTAATAACATCCAAGAAGGGGTTATTTTTTACCATATCCTTTGTAACTTCCCTAGTTTGAAATTTTATTCCTTAAAAGGAGTTAAAGAGTTTTAAAAACTATTTATTCCAATATATATCTAATTCATGAGAATATCTCAATCCCTTGATGCCATTTTTTCACTTGGAGCCCTAATCTCCACAATAGTTATTATCTTCCTCCCCCTGACTCACCATCTTTATCAATCATTAGTAATTTTAACACCAATATTAATAATATTAACTCTAATATAAATAATATTAATATTAATATTAATATTAATATCAATATTAATAATATTAGTTCTGATAATAATAATAATAATAATAATAATAATAATAATAGTATTAACACTATTTTTTATATTACTAATGACAACACTAATATTATTAATATTAATAATACTAGCACTAATAATATTTATATTAATACTAATACTAATATTAATAATAGTAACAAAAATATTAATATTAATAATATTAAAATTTATGGAAATAATTTTAACATTACTATTAACAATATTAATAATATTCACTATAATATTAATATTATTAATAATAACACCAATAATAATTATATTAACAGTAATATTAATAATATTATCTGTATTATTAACAATATTAATAGTAATTTTATAATAACTAGACTAATTTATTATTAATATATATATTCACTAAAAGGTAAGTATACTAATTTAGTGTTCATATATTTATATATAATTATATAGTCATATTATGAAAGATATATAAATTGAAACTTAAAATATAATTTATAAAAGTATAAAAATATATATTTTTGTATATATGATATAATATATATATATATATATGTTATAAGAAACATAATATATTTTATCATAAATATAACAAAAATATTACTTGTAATATTAGTAAAAAATTATTCATATATATTAACTAAAACATAAATAAATTATAACATTTAGAATTTTAAAAAAGTATTCAAAATATAAATGATAAATGAATTCAAAAATACATATAGAAATAAAATGATATTTTCAATAAAATATACAAGTCTATAAAAAAAATACTAAGTTACTCATAAATAAACAATATAAATCTAAAATTTCAAAAAATAGTAAACAATGTGACATAAATATTCTATCAGACCAGTTAAAAATAATAAAAAAAATAATTCTTGAATTTAGTATCATAATATCAATTATATAAACTAATTTTATAAGTAATCTACATATAATTAAAGAATCCTATGTCAAAATAAGAAAAAAATTACTTTCAATGGAAATTAGAAAAACATGTGTTTGATTTAGATTTAATGAATTGAAAATGGAACAAAACACTAGAAGATGGAAGTAGAGAGTGGCAGAAGACAAATGAAGACAACTGAAGGAGGTTAAGGAGAAAGTAAAAGGAAGATGAACGACTATAGAGGATGAAGAACAGAGAAGGGTCACTGGAGGGTATGATCACATAAAGAGAGAGTTAAGGTATAAGTTAGGAAAAATGTTAGAAGTATATCCTGGATCAAGGGAATAAATAGATATACTAGACAAGTGAATTATTTTAAAAAATTTATGTATTTTTTAACATCAGTTGTAGAGATAATTGAAAAAAATTAATGTCATTTATTTTATAACCAATGTTAAAAAAAATCAACTAAATATTTTCAACATCAGTTATAAAATATCTGATATAGACAACCATTTTTAACATCAGTCACAAATATCCAATATTAAAAATTAATTGTTTTAGTTTTTTACAATAGTGGACAAAATAGTATAAATATGGAGTTAAAGAGTTCACATTGTTTCAAATAGAGAAAGAAAATAAACCTTATTAGATATTTTTTATATGTTTAAATTATTGTTATTTATTATGAATTTCTCCAGAAGAGTTAGAATAATACTTGATCTTTCATGGAATATATCAATGTTATAAATGTTAGATTAAACACAAGGAAGCATTGGATGTAACTATTGATTGAAATTATAATAGGGGTCATGGATCATCTGAAATCAATATAACTATATATGATGTCAAAGATCATATTGAGGAAATGATAATGGTGGTTGAATATTTCCTTCATGATTGTACAAATATATTTGAGAAGTTAAAGAACTATTTAAAGATGTCATTGTATTTTAGTTAAACTAAATATAAAACATTATCAACAATACTAAAACTATATAATTTGAAATCTGATAAAGGATAGAGAGGCACCGGATTTATAAAACTACTTTATCTCTTGAAGGATACGTTACAAGATGATAATGAGATTACTTGATGAGTATATGATGGTAATTTAATGTCATGTTCAATGTATATTACCTATAAAAATACATGTCTGTCTGAATAAATGTATATTGTTTCATATGGAAAATTATCCATTTAAAAAATTCCCTAATTATAGTGTAGATATATATATAAAAAAGATGAACCGTGTTTGGAAAATTTCATATGGAACATTCTAATAATGATAAGGTTTATACGTATTTATGGAAGTGAGGAGACTACAAGTCAATTGAAATGACCAAAAATAAAATAATTAAATATGGGAAACTTTTTCACCCACTAAATTCTCCTTAGTGGAATAAAATGGTTCATGAGTATCCTGAATTTGGAAATGATATTAGGATCCTCCATATTGTGTTACATGAAGATATCATGAACCCTTTTAGTATATAAAGTATCACTCATTGTAATTTTATTGTTATATTAGTAAATTATAACTATCCACCATGTTTTTTCATAAATCCCAGGTATATTTTATCATCTCTACTTATTTTAGGACCAAAATAACATGGTAATTGAATTGATGTTTATTTGGATCTATTCATTAAAAATATGAATTTAATTTTGGATATGAGTGTTCTGATACACAATGCTCATAGAAATAAACAGTTCATATTAAGAGTGATTTTATTTGGGATAATAAGTGACTTTCTTATTTATAATGATTTTAAGGGAAAAATATTTTAGGAATGTTATGGTGTACAATTTTTGAAGAAGGTGTACACTCAATTTAGTTGAAATATTCTATAAGTATAAAGATTGTGTTTCTTATAAATCATAAATTTTTACCCTGATAACAAAAATATTGTTCAATAATAAGAATAAACAATGAGGATTAAAAATAAGGTACAACCCCTTCTCCATTAATATCTGATGAAAAACTTAAGAATGTAAAGGATATTATCACCATTTTTTGTAAAAATTTCTTCAAAATCATTATAAAAATTATTTATAAAAAAAGATCAGTTTTATTCAAATTATCATATTGGAAGTATATGTGTGTTAGAAATTGTCTTGATATCATTCATAGTGTAATTTTCACATTATTAAATGTACAAGGAAAAATTAAAGATGACATCATGTCCATGTTAGACATGATTGATATAAGGATCAAGAAAGAGTTGGCACCAATGAAGGAGGGGACACAAAATTTTCTTCTTCAAAACTCTCACACAATAGGAAAAATAATTATTTTTAATGGTTGAAATATCCTTCACAAATAATACTTTTGATGACACATTATAGAGATTGAATAAAATTAATCACTAATAACGGTAATAATAGAAAATCTATATGAGGAATAATCAGTATATTACGAGTAGTTTTGGGTCTCATTCACACATTATGGGGAACTAATACTATTTTAAATGGAATAAGAATTTTTAATAATAATAAATATGAAATTTTTATAGATTATACTATCCATATTAATTACTTACTGAATTATATAAATAAATAATGTGGTGGGTTCATTTAGGATGTATTACATCCATTGAAAATACTTTTTAAAAAAACAAGATTATTTAAAAATAATATAATTTACTTTTGATGGATACCATATCCTTCAAAAATAATTTAAAAATGATGTTGATTATTTATGTTAGATATTGAATCTGTTGAAAATACCATTCTTAAAAAAATACTTCTTCCATAAATTCCCAATGAAAAAATATTCGGTTGATAAAACACCTTAAATGTGGGGGACTAATAGAAATACAATTCCATCTGTCTCTATTTTTTTTTGATAAAATATTTGTAATATATAGAGTGGATTATAATAGCAGAAACCAACTTCTAAAAAAATATATTTCTTTAGAAGATAAACAATGTGAAACCTAGATCTAACATTAAGGATCCTATTTTACTCAGTTTTTAATCATTCATGGGGTATTTTTTAAAATATTTATTTTAAAAAATTATTTTTCACAACCTATCTCAATGGGGTCCATGCCATGACTCCCCAGACCGACTTCAACAGGCCATGGGCTAGAGACTAGCGCCGAGTAGACATATCACTTACATAGGAGGCCTTAGCCTAAGTACATGTACAAACACACACATCTCCAAGACCATACAATGCTAAAATGTAAAAAAACAAAACATCCATGCTTGAATACAACTAAATCACATAATCAAAGAATTAAAAGAAGTAATATATAGTAAAAAGTTCCAAATAAAAAACCACCACAAAGTTTCTAAAAACTATTCTAACATGAAAGTAAATATGGGGACTACTGTCAAGGTACCACAGGAACAAACCTTAGTTTTTCCATCTCACTAAGCACCGTCTAGTTCTAGTCCCTCTAAGACTCTGTCAAAAGGTCGATTGCCACTATAGGACATGACGCGTGTGGGAAAATCCCATGTAAAGGTGAGTATAACAATACCCAGGAGGATACTCTAAAACCAAAAAACATATAATAAATAATAACAGTCATCTCTAAATAGTTATATTTCTACAACACATACAACAATAATATCCATATATACTTAATAAAGAAACACATTCTAAAGGTAAAGTCACAATTGTAAAGCCATAATCATATTCCTACACAAAGTTTCCACATATCACTCATTTGGTAGAACACACTCCATGACCCAGATAACACTGATCATGTCTGTCTGATAGGTCATGCTCTGCAGTTTGTACAATTAGATGTATATGTTGGAAGTTTAAAGGGAACAATACACAATTGAGGATCACACCCAAGGCCATGGGTCCTACCAAAAACTCAATCTATAATAACCCACTAAGTAGATGATCAACAATCATGTAGTGTTGGTCATGAAGATACCAATAACTACACCTATGGAAAGAATATGATAGAGGATCTCACTTTGGGCCTTATGGAAGGATTCTAACAAATATATCCAAGAATTCATTATAAAGGGTTCATTGTCCATTGTGTAAGAGACTATTCCAAACTAACCCCCAATGAAAGGATATATTCAATTCACCTTAACAAAACTTCTCTAAGATACAAAGGACAATGGCTCCAATCTAAGTTTCAATGAGTATACAGTGTGTCCCTTTGGCACTGAGTCCATGTAAAATTTCCCATGAATATGTTAGTTTAGAAGTATAGATCAAGATGTAAATACCTGGAAATTTCAAGGAAATTTTTTTCTTAATTTATTTGGAATTTTATGAGTCCACAGTTTCTGACGGCACATGATTCTGAGACCCGGTGTGCTCGGAATCAATTTCTGAAGTTTTGTTCGGCTACGTTCAGTAAACGTACATGCAGGTTTTTCTATCTTTTGAACCGGCACTTGGAATTGAAATCTGACGACATCGAGGAACTCGCAGCGCCAGTATTCTTTAAAGGGGACCTTTATCGTGGTTGCGTTTTATAGAGGATGGAAGTTATAATTTTGTGTTCCAATTAAAATTGGATGTTTAAATAAAAATGTGTGTACAACACATTTTTATTTTGAAAGGTGGTTTAAGTCTCTTGGTGGAGGTTAGGGGTGGGGACCACTACACCTTAACCTCCCTTGGGAGGATATAACTTGGGGTTGGGCCCACATGAGCTCTAACTGTTCAACTATTCTTTAAACCCCCCATTAACTCCCCTTATTTAATTTGACACCTCCTTTCATTAATTGTGAACTCTCCACCTCCCTTTCCTCTTTTTGTGCCAATGCATCTAATTAATATCTTCATTAATTAAATGGAAAGGATTTGCATCCTTTTGAAATGCATGTAAATATTATAATTTAGAGGAGCCTATTATTATTTAATTTGCCTTGGAAAATTTTCAGTGGAAAGGCTTTGGGAGAATTCACCCTCTCCAGTGAAGAACACGAAGAACATGATCGTCTTCCTCCACTTCTTCAACCGGGGAAAGAAAGAAGGCGATGCCACAAATAATGATACCTAACCACCTCTTCCTCTGACTTTGACGGAATGACACCATCATCCGCAACGCCAATTTCCACAACAACGACAACGCACCTTTAATCGAGGTAGGGGTTATGATCAATTTTGATTGTATAAATTGTTCCTCGTTCTTCGTTGATTACCCTGGAATGTCTTCGGCCATTTTGTTCACCTAATGTAGAGGGCGCGAGCCGAAGGAACCCAGCCCGATGACCCTCCATTGGTTCTTGAATATTTTAGCGGCTACGATCAGAGGAGAAAATGACCGAAGGTGGTGGAAACAGGAGGCGGCGAAGGCAGCCGGAGGCGGTGGCCGCGCACCGGCCACGTGGAGGAAACTGCGGACCGCAGTGCAGGCCGCTTGGGTGAAGCAAACCGGCTGGCCGAAGCCGGCCGGTCTAGAGGAACACGGCGCCTCCTAGGCGCCATGCTGTGGGAAGACCGCGGCGCACTATGCAGGCCCCTTTGCGGGGCGAACCGACAGGCCGCCTACCGGCTGACCAGATAATCGCGGTGCCTCTTGGCGCCGCACTGTGGAGGAACCGTGGCCCACGCTGGGCGGGCCTCTTCAGCGGGAGAACCGGCCGGCCGCCTACCGGTGGGATTGAAGGAAGTCGTGGCACCCGAAGGTGCTGCATGGGAGGGCAACGGCCCGATGTGCGGGCCGCTCACACTGGAGAAAACCGGCCGGCTTCGACCGTCCTGGCAGGAGAGGCGGTGCTGCTCGGCACTGCTGTTATAGGAAACTGGGGCGTTGTGCCCCCCCCCCCACTCCGCTCGGCCAGCTGGCCGAACCGCTGGTCGGGCCGCCCTCGCACGGCCCAGGCCACATCATTGGGTTGGACCGTGCCCCACCAGTCCGGGCCGACCCCCCAACTGGGTCAGACCTGCCGAGCCCGAACGGGCCGCCCGCCAGCCCTCTGGGCTTGACGGGCCAGGCCCGTTTTACTTAAGCGTGGATATCTTCAAGATCGCGCATCTGAACGACGCTTCGTCTACTGCACTGGAATCCTCGTGACGAGAAAATCCTTTTGCGATAATCTAAGTGAGTTTTGGACAACTTTGGAAAATATCCGGGTTTGGAATGAGCCTAATTCCAACTGGGCCCCTGGAACGGAAAAGCCAATAACTCTCAGACCAGGCGTCTGAATGACGCGCCGCCTGTTGTATTGGGTTCCTTTTGATGAGACGGAACTTTGGGATACATCAACTCTGAACTTCGTTATTTTTTATGTATCTAACCCTTGGATCGAGGAGCGGACCCTCCCGGAATCAAGTGTGCTGTGTGCGGGAACCCTAGAGCGGATTGCGACTTCGACGACTACTATACTGGGATCCTACGTGGGTTCGGCAGCGACGACTTCTGTACCTAGATCCTACGTGGGTTTAGAATTGACTACTTCTATACTTGGATCCTATATGAGTTCACAACGACGAATTCTATACTTGGATCCTATGTGGGTTCGACAGCGACGACTACTGTACATGGATCCTAAGTGGGTTCGACAGTGACGACTTTTGTACTTGGATCCTACGTGGGTTCGGCATCTTAGATGAATCAGTGGATACAACTGATCATCTCTATCATTATACGAAATATGTATACATGTGTAAGAAGAGTCTTGACTTTCAATCATTATCATTGATGTGATTGACTTTACTTCCTGTGTGGACTGGGTTGTTCTTGGGCTCGAGAGTTGGAGCCGATATGAGATTGATAGCTTAGGTATATGTATGGGAATATACCTAAGTAGGGTTGGTTGATACTTCGTGGTTGTATATTTCTTATGTGGTTTATCCTATGTGGATTCTGGGAGACCTTCGTGGGTCTCGGGGTCCCTACTGAGTATCATTATACTCACCCCTGCACGGTCTATGCCCGAATCTCATTGTGTTGGATGCAGATGACAGACAGTGTTGACGGAGGCGGAGAGCGAGCCAGGACCAGACGGTACCCGGAGGTGGACCACAAGGTGAGATGGTACACAGAGTGGACTGATAGACATGGAGTGCTGATGTGGACATATTTACCTACCCTTCAGGTAGGATACTCAGTAAATGTTCCAGGATCTACCCTTTTTAGCTATTGTCCCTTTTTCTATTGTACTTTCTTTCCGTTGTACTTGTACTTTACTTTTGGGCTTGTATTTCCAGCCCCTTTACTTTCAACACTACTTTTTGTATACAGTATTCACTTAGTGTTTACTTCTTGTTGCATACTCTATTGTGTTTTTTTTACTTTTATAAAGATAATGTCTTCTTAGGTTAGGGATTTATGCATTTGGTGTAGGTCTCCAGCCCCTGGCCTATGGAAGGCGGTCTTGGGGTAGTCACGGCATGGGCCTCGAGGACGGGTCATGACAAATTGGTATCAGAGGAGTCAGTTCTACCACAGAACTCAGGACATTGATCATTATTTTCTATGAAGCAATATTGTTAAGTGTTTTGGGTGTGGTTATCAGTTTAGAAAAACCGGTGTTGGTGCGGCGGCCGATATATCCATACACTAGGACTCTGACTTCTGATCTTCAACTCAGTGCACAAAAACACTGATTGTGTGTGTGTTTCCTTTAAAAACATATTTTTTTGTGATTACATTGTGTCATCTCACCAGGTATACTATTTTAACCATGGAACACCTGTTTATTTTCAGGATGGCCCCACGAAGGCAGCCTGCTAGGGTTCCGAGTTACGTATGAAATGGTAGCCCACCGAGCAACGAGGCCTCGGTACAGGGCCCCATCACAACGGAGGCACCAGCGGTACCACTACCCGTTGGGCCACCGATACCACCAGCCCTAGCAGTAGAGAGTGAATGCCATCTGAGTGCGTTGTACAAGTTCCAGAGACAGAGTCTGCCCAGGTTCTGTGGAGAGATGGACCCACAGGCAGTTGAGGATTGGCTGGAGGCTGTCGTGAGAGTCTTCATATTGGTAGGGACACCATCCAACCTTATAGTGATCCTTGTCGCGAGTCTCATGCACGCAGTAGTAGGTAGATGGTGGAGCCTGATTCTCTAGGTGCATGACGATGAATCTTTACTTTGGACAAACTTCAACAGTCTCTTCCGCTCGGAGTTTGTTTCAGCCACCCTTCATGCTGTGTAGATTCAGGAGTTACTTCATCTATAGAAGGGAAGCATGACAGTAGCTCAGTACTCAGCGAGGTTTACCGATCTATCACGCTACTCCACATATATGGTACATGACCCATTCTTTACGGCCCAGATCTTCGAGCAAGGAGTCAGGCATGAGATCAGGGCTTCGATGATTCACCTTAGCATCCCGATGCAGGCGGGGGTTCTGGAGTGATCCCTTCTAGTGGAGAGTTTTCTTACTGAGCAGTCACCAGCGGCGAGACCCACTACAGAACGACACATGGCGGAGTCTTCTACAGCCGGTAGTAGATAGTTGACACTGAAGTCCAAGCAGACCAGGCCATCAGGTGGGGGAAAACAGGATAGAGGTTCGGTGTTTAGGGGCACACGAAATAGATCCATCCATACGAGGGTCAGGCAGTGCTATACATGCGGTGGGCAGGGTCACATGGCTCGAGACTGCCTGACCCGCCATGCAGACGAGCAACAGAAAGTAGAACGACCTCCAAGGCAGATGCAGAGGTTTTATCGCGGTGGTCCGTCGGGATCAGGCGGACGTGGCAGAGGAGCCGACCGAGCAGCGGGTGGTGGACGGCGTTTTGAGGCACCACCACCACCACTATAAGGAGGTCCACCCAGACCACAAGGAGCTGGAGGACAGAGGCAGGATTAGCTCTAGGCAGTCGAGGCCTACGACCATGGTGCACCTAAGATGATTCGAGGTACTATCTGTGTCTACTCAACCCTTGCTGCAGTACTTATAGACACAGGTACGAGTCATTCTTTTATTGATGCTACCCTTGTTTGGAGCTCAGAGATTCCGATGGAGCCATTGGCTTGATCCTTACGACTAGAGACTCTTACAGAAGCAGACTCGACGATTACACACTGGTTCCGGCAGTGTGAGCTTACTCTTGGAGGCGAGAGTTTCAGCTGGGATCTTCTTGAAGCGGCGTCAAGGCCTTACAACGTCATCCTGGGTATGGATTGGTTATCCACAGTTCCTGCTCAGATTGACTGTATTAGGCACAAATTAGGATGTATCTGGATGGATGGGACCAGGTTCACCTTCATCGGCGATAAGGGATCCTTTTTTGTGTAGGATGGACTTATGTAGAGGAGGGGGAAACCGATCACACATCAGTTTGATAGCCTCATTCTTGGAGCGGTTGATGTGAGGAGTCCATGTTTTCTAGTTTTGGTGGATCAGTATGCAGATGTTTTCCCTGATGAGGTCCCAGGATTACCTCCTCACAGAGAGGTATACTTCTACATTGACCTGTACCCCAGAACAACACCGATATCTACTCCAGTATATCAGATGGCTCCCTCAAAGATTTGTGAGGTGCGGGTACAGCTGGAGGACTTGCAGAGAAAGGGATTTATCTGACCCAGTGTTTCACCCTGGGCATCTCTGATTTTGTTCTCTAAGAAGGCGGATGGGAGCTTGCGATTGTCTGTCAACTACTATCGCCTGAATCAGGTGACTGTGAAGAACAAGTACCCACTCCATAGGATTGATGACCTATTTGATCAACTCAAGGGAGCATGATGGTTCTCAAAGATAGACCTCAGGTCAGGCTTTCACCAACTCAGAGTTTGAGATGAGGATATGCAGAAGACGACCTTCAGGTTTCGGTATGGCCACTATGAGTTTTTGGTTATGACCTTCCGTGTAACCAACGCACCAGCAGTGTTCATGAGTCTCATGAACAGGATCTTCCAGCCTTAGCTCGATCGATTTTTCGTATTATTCATTGAAAAAATACTAATTAACTTGACTACTGAGGACGAGCATGCCTACCATTTGCAGGTAGTACTGGATACACTCCGAGAGCACCAGATTTATGGTAATCTCTCGAAGTACCAGTTCTGGATTCCAGAGGTTCACTTATTGGGACACGACATCTCGGAGGTTGGAGTAGCAGTGGATCCAGCGAAGATCGAGGAAGTACTTTCTTGGGAGCCACCAAGGAGTGTGATGGAGGTACGGAGTTTCCTGGGTCTGTCTTGAAACTATCGGAGATTTGTGCCAGACTTATTTAGAGTTGCAGCACCACTTTCGTCTTTGAAAAAGAAGGGAAAACCCTTCGTATGGGAAGAGAGATGCTAACAGAGCTTTCAGGAGCAGAGGTATAGATTGACCAGTGTGCCCATCTTGAGGCTACGAGAAGAGGTAATTGGGTACATAGTTTACTGTGACGCATCAGGGACCGGACTTGGGTGTGTCCTGATGCAGGAGAAAGCAGTGATCACGAATGGTTCATGATAGTTGAGATAGTACGAGCAGAAATATGCTACCCATGACCTGGAGTTAGTAGCAGTGGTCTTCACCTTGAAGATGTGGCGGAACTATCTGATGGGCGAGTTCTTTATAGTATACTCTGACCACCAGAGTCTCAGGTACATATTCTCATAGAAGGACATGAACCTAAGACATTGGTGATGGCTTGAGTTCCTCTAAGACTATGACTTTGAGATATTCAATACTCCTAGGAAGGGGAACGTTGTAGTAGATGCTCTCAGCAGAAGATCGGGCATTCAGCTGCTAGGAGAGGCAAAAGAGTAGCTGGCCGCATTGCAGGTATCCTTTGTAGATAGAGATGGGGAAGCCTTTTTGCAGTCTCTCATAGTCACTCCTCCACTTATTCAGTGAGTCAGAGAGGCACATCGTGGGGATGTTGACTATGAGATGTAACGTGCTCAGATATCCTCAGGACAGGCACCTGATGGGTTTTCTAAAGATGGGGAGCATGTCATCCTTTTCAGGGGACGTACCATGGTACCAGTTTCATTACAGGAGGAGGTGTTGAGGGAGTTCCACACTTTCCCCTCTAGCGGTACATATAGGAGTGGTGAAGATGTATTAGGACCTCAGACAACAGCACTGGTGGCCGGGTATGAAGAAAGTAGTAGCGGATTTTGTCTCGTGATGCCTCACTTTTCAGCAAGTGAAGAGAGAGCACTAGGTACCAGCAAGCTTGGTACATCCCTTAGAGGACCTAGAGTGGAAGTGAGACGGGATATACATGTATTTCATGATGGGAATTCCACGTACGTCCAGAGGGAAAGACTCTATCTGGGTGATCGTTGACCGACTCACCAAGTCAGCCCACTTCCTACTAATCAGAGAGCAGGGCTCAATGGAGAGCTTGGGAGGCCTCTACGTTTAGGAGATCGTACGGCTTCATGGTGTTCCATCGACTATCGTATCTAATCGAGATTCCCTTTTCACTTCCCGGCTATGGAAGGGGTTACAAGAGGCTTTTGGGACGCAACTTCGTTTTAGCACCACCTTCCATCCTCAGACGGACGGTCATACTGAGAGGACCATTCAGACTCTCAAGGACATGCTCCGTGCATGTGTCCTCAACTTTGGTCACAGTTGGGAGGATCAACTACCCTTGGTGGATTTTGCGTACAACAACATCTACCACTCCACCATCGGGATGGAACCATATGAGGCATTGTACGACTAACCATGCAAATCACCTCTATGCTGGACTGACCTAGGGGAGTCAGCACTTATAGGACCAGAGGTGGTTCAGGCTACGATGGAGAAGGTGCAGATCATCCAAGAGCGGATGAAGACTACACAAAGTAGACAGAAGTCCTATATTGATAGGAGACAGAGACCAATGGAGTTCGAGGATGGAGACTGTGTCTTCTTACAGGTCTCACCTCAACGAGGGCTATAGATATTTGGCCGAGGAGGAAAGGTATCTCTACATTTCAGCGGACCTATTCAGGTCCTCAACAGAGTAGGCAAGGTGGCTTACCACCTGGCCCTTCCACCTTAGTTGCATTGGGTTCACGACGTCTTCCACATATCTCAGCTAAGGAGATACATGCACGACCCGTCCCACATCATCAACCACGGGGAGCTGGACATCGATGATAGGGTGACATTCGCGGAGGTTCCAATAAAGATAGAGGATCGACAAGAGCGAGTTAGGCATGGACGGTCGATTCCTCTGGTGCACATTTTCTGTCAGCATGGGAACCTCTAGGAAAGCACATGGGAGTGGGAGGCTCAGATGCATGCTCAGTACTCCCATTTTTTTCCCTAGTGTGTGTTGTAGCTTTACAGGGATGTAAATACCTGATGTGGGGTTAATTTAAACACCCGGAAATTTCATGGAATTTTTTTTAATTTCATTGGAATTTTACGAGTCTTCAGTTTCTGACGGTGCCTGATTCTGAGACCTGGTGTGCCCTGAATCAATTTCTGATGTTTTGTTCGGGTACGTTCAGTAAACTTATGTGCGGGTTTTTCTATCTTTTGAACCGGCACTCAGAATTGAAATATGAGGACACCGATGAACTCACAACGCCGTTATTCGATTAAGGGAACCTTTACCGCGGTTTCGTTTTATACAGGATGGAAGTTATAATTTGGGGTTCTAATTAAAATTGTAAGTTTAAATAAAAATGTGTGTACACCACATTTATATTTTGAAAGGTTGTTTAAGTCTCTTGGTGGAGGTTAGGGGTGGGTCTCACTACACCCTAACCTCCCTTGGGAGGATATAACTTGGGGTGGGGCCCACACGAGCTCTAACACTTCAACTTCCCCTTAAAATCCCAATTAACTCCCCTTATTTAATTTGACACCTCCCCTCATTAATTGTGAATTCTCTACCTCCCTTTCCTATGTTTGTGCCAATGAATCTAATTAATATATTCATTAATTAAATTGAAAGGATTTGAATCCTTTTGAAATGCATGACAATATTATAATTTAGAGGAGCCTATTATTATTTCATTTTCCTTGGAAAATTTTCAGTGGAAAGGCTTTGGGAGAATTCACCCTCTCTAGTGAAGAACATGAGGAACTCGATCGTCTTCCTCCACTTCTTCAATCGGGGCAAGAAAAAAGGAAACGCCACAAAGAACACTACCTACCTTCCTCTTCCTCCGACATTGATGGAACGACACTGTCATCCGCAACGCTGATTTCCGTGACAATGGAAATGCACCTTGAATCGATGTGGGGGGTTATGATAAATTTTGATTGTTTAAATTGTTCTTCGTTATTCATTGATTACCATGGAATGTCTTCGGCCATTTGTTTTCACCTAACGTGGAGGCCGCAGGCCGAACGAACATGGCCCGAAGACCCTCCATTGGTTCTTGAATATTTTTCCCGTGGTGATCGGAGGTGACGACGACCGAAGGCGATGGCGACCAGAGGTGGTGGCATCCGGATGCGGTGGCCACGCACAGGCCGTGTAGAGGAAACTGTGGCCTGCGGTGCGGGCCGCTCGGGAAAAGAAAACCGGCCGGTCGAAGCCGCCTGGGCTGGAGGACCGCGGCAAATACTTGGCGCCGTGCTACGGGAAGATCGCAGCCCGCTATGCGGGATGATTTGCAGGGCGAACCGTCTGGCCAGAGGATCGCAACGCCACGCTGCGGAGGAACCGCAACTCTCGCTGGGCGGGCTGCTTCGGCGGGTGAACCGGTCGGGTTAAAGGAAACCGCAGCACCCGAAGGTGCCGTGTGGGAGGACAGAAGCCCGCTGTGCGGGCCGCTCATGCTGGAGAAAACTGGCCGGCTTCGGTCGACCGGGCAGGAGAGGTGGCGCCGCCGTTACAGGAAACCGGAAGCCCCCCCCCCCCCCCCCGCTCCGCTCGGCTAGCTGGATGAGCTGCGGCTAGTCGTGGGTCAGGCTGCCCTTCCGTGGGCCGGGACGCCTGCTGCATGGGCTGGGCCGTGCCCCACCGGGCCGGGCCGACCCCCCAGCTGGGTCAGAACCACCGAGCCAGAGCGGGCCGACTCTCCAGCCCACTCAGCTTGACAGGCCGGGACCATTTCTCTTAAACATGGATATCTTCAAGACCGCACATTTGAATGATGATCCATCTATGGCACTATGATCCTCATGACGAGACGATCCTTTTTTGATACTCTAAGTGATTTTTGGTCGACTTTGTAAAATGGACAGGTTTGGAACGAGCGTAATTCCAACCGGGCCCCTGGAACGAAAAATCCAATAACTCTTAGACCGGGCATCCGATTGACGTGTCGTCTGTCGCATTGGGTTCCTTTTGATGAGACATAACTTCGAGATACATCAACTCTAGACTTAGTATTACTTGAAGTATCGAACCCTTGGCTTGAGGAGCGGACCCACCTAGAATCGAGTGTGCTTTGTGCGAGAACCCTAGAGTTTCCTGTGACTTTGACGACTACTGTATTGGGATCCTATGTGGGTTCGACAGCGAAAAATTCTGTACTTGGATCTTATGTGGGTTCGACAGCAACGACTTCTGTACTTGGATCCTACGTGGGTTCGGCAGTGACGACTTCTGTACTTGGATCCTACGTGGGTTCGGTAGTGACGACTTCTATACTTGGATCTTATGTGGGTTCGACAACGACGACTTCTGTACTTGGATCCTACGTGGGTTCGACATCGATGACTACTGTACTTAGACCCTAGGTGGGTTCGACAGCGATGAATTCTGTACTTGGATCCTACGTGGTTTCGATAGCTTAGATGAATAAGTGACTTCAACTGATCATCTCTATCGTTATACGAAAGATGTATACTTGTGTGAGCTAAGTCTTGACTTTCAATCATTATCATCGATGTGATTGACTTACTTCCTGTGTGGACTGGGATGTGCTTGGGATCGAGAGTTGGAGCCGATCTGAGATTGATAACTTAGGTATATGTAAAGGCATATACCTAAATAGGTTTGGTTGATACTTCGTGGTTGTATCTTTCTTATGTGGTTTATCCTTTGTGGATTCTGGGAGACCTTCAGGGGTTTCAGGGTCCCTACTAAGTATCGTTATACTCACTCCTGCACGGGCTATGCCTGCATCTTGTTGTGTTGGATACAGATGACGGACATCATTGATGGAGGAAGAGAGTGGGCCAGGACCGGATGGTACCCGGAGGTGGACCACACAGCGCGACGGTACACTGAGCGGACTGATAGACGTGGAGTGTTGAGGTGGACATATGTACCTACCCATCAGGTAGGATACTCAGAGGACATTCCAGGAGCTTCCCTTCTTAGCTATTGCCTTTTTTTTAATTGTACTTTCTTTTCATTTTACCTGTACTTTACTGTTGGTCTTGTATTTTTGGCCCCTTTACTTTCAGCACTAATTTTTGTATACAATATTCACTTAGTGTTTACTTCCTTTTGTGTACTCTTTTGTGTTTGTTTACTTTTATAAAGGTAATGCCTTCCTAGCTTAGGGATTTATGCCTTCGGTGCTAGTCGCCAGCCTCTGGCCTATGGAAGGCGGGCTTGGGGTAGTCAAGGCATGGGCCTCGAGGAAGGGTCGTGATGCAAGCCCATTCCCATGTAATTTTTCCTATATACAAGTACTTGGTTATGCCCATGTAGCCCTAGCTTGACCGTGTTTGTGTAGAATTGCAGAAAGTAATCTTGGTCGTGTACTCTCTGGAAATGTTCATGTACACTCTATGGTACATTCCAATCCAACCAAGAAGGGTCACATGACGTGTGGCAGGGGTCACATGTTGTGTGATCCTTAACTTCATACTAAATCCCTATCCACCATTATGGTAGGTCCCACAAAGTGTGTTGCTCGCAAACACGCCCAAAATTACATATTTGGAATTTCACGTCTCCTTTGCTTCTCCATCCATCAATTCGGCCATGACCCATGTTAGAATCAAGGTGTTTCATCATTAGGTATTTATTATCATTGAATAATTGAAATATATCCATTAAATCAGTTTGGAAAATTCCTTTGAACATCATTTATCACCATGTGTCAAAGAAAAAAAAATCAGGTATCAACACCATCTGATCCATTGTTGGTTCTATCACCACATGATCACAACATCTTACTGAGCCTAAATCTATGATATTGAATTGTTGTGCCATGAAATGTGTTCACAACATTCAATTTTCTAAGTATTCTTTAAACCACCAACCAAAGGATCTTCTGTGATGAATGAAGAAATAGGGAAGAAATGAACAACGCAAACACAAGTAATGAATCTCATCCAATGTTTTTTTGGACTCTATTCTTTTTTGTTATAATGATTAATGAAGAGATAAATAACTAATCACAAAGAAATTCCTCCAAAAATATCCCCTAGATAACCCATCATGAAAAATGACTAATTTTTTAATCAATCCATTGGTCGATTGATTCATGTTCATCATAGAAATAGAAAATGTGGAAATAATCCAATCAAACTAACATATTACCTATATTTTGGATCAATTATTGATGAAGAATGAGGATGCCTCGTCATCGTTGGTGAGATCCTCTGATTCCATTGCACATCGATCATGGAACCTAGATCTGGTTGTCATTTGCAAATATATCTTCCTCTATTATCTCTAACAACTCTACTTGGTTTGAAAGGTTATATATATAACAATTAAAATCTACCATGAGCACTTTTAAAAATAAAAATAATTAGGACTCCATGTAAACATATTAAATAAAATAATTTAATTAATTATTTTATTCATTTTAACCCCATGATGTTTTTTTTCAAAAAAACATTGTACCATATGAGGTTATGTTGTGCCTAGGGTAAAACCCACATTATGAACTCAAAAATTCCCTCATATTTTTTATCCAGCCTCCATTAAGATTTTTTTTCACTTTTTTAGAAAAAATACACGTGCATGTTATTTAATATATTTAATATATTTTAAAAAAATTATTTCGGGATCACCAGGCCTTTGAATCACACACCATCTTAGCACCTAGACTCGAAAATAATCAATACAATATTCAAAAATAATACTTGGAAAATAAAAGTCACTAAATTCTCCCTACCTTGGTTCTTTACATCACAAAAATCCAAAATAAGTAACTATACCAAAATATGTGGGTATTGAGCATGCATATATGCCTCGCACGACCAAGTGATCTCCTAAATATTCCCATGCTGGAAATAGAAACACGCTAATGGAATATCCTTCCAAAAATGATCCTCTCTTGATGATACTTGATCTCCACTATGTACTCAGAAAAGGTAGTTACATCTTCGATGTATAGTTCTCCATAACTGATAACATGTGATGGGTCATGCACATACCTCCTCAACTGCAACACATAGAGGACATCGTGTACCTAGTCTAACTGTAGAGGTAGAGCTAAGTGATATGACACATTTTCAACTCTATGAAATATTTGTAAAGGGCATATGAATCTTAGAGATAACATTCAACCCCATCCAAATCTATATAGTCTACACTAAGGAGAAACCCGAAGAAATACATGGTCTGCCTCCTCAATCTCCAAAGACCTCTTTAGTCTATCTGAAAAGTAAATTTAACAGCTCTGTGAAATTATCATCCTCTCTTTGATGATCTTCACCTTCTCTAAAGTGTCTCACACTTAATTTGGGCCCTTGATTGTTGAATCTCTTGGGTTGGTCCAATAAATCGGTTAAATGAAAAGTTTCTCGTACAAGGCCTCGAATGGTGCCATACCGATGGTGGAATGGTAGATGCTATTCTATGAAAACCCCACCAAGGGTTGATGACCCCCTAGTTATGGACAAATTCCAACAATCAATCTCATTACATATCCTCCAGAACCTAAATGGTTCACTTAGTATGGTTGTCATTCTGGGGGTGAAACATTGTGCTCAAGTATAACTGAGTCCCAAAATCCTCCTATAATCCCTTACATAAGTAAGATTTGAAGTGATCATCATGGTCAGAGATGATTGATGAGGGAAATCCTTGTAGTCAAAATATATTCTTCACATAGAGGCATCCCAATATCTTTATTGAAATATGCTCTTGGATATATAGGAACTGGGTCGGCCTGGTGAATCAGTTTATGATCACCCAAATGGCATCATGTCCCCTAGAAATACATGGTAATAAAATCATGATGTCCATGTATATCTCATCAAATTTACACTATGTCACATCAAGGTGTTGAGCTAAACCCATTGAATCTTGGTGATCAGCCTTCACTTGCTGAAAAGTAAGGCATCAACAGACAAACTCAGTAACTCCCTTCTTTATACCTAGCCACCAAAACTGGCTTCAGAGTCCAAGTACACCATTTATACACTTTTATGTACCACCAAATGATAAGTATTAAACTGTACCACAAAATCCTCCCACAACATCCCTGGAACTATAGTGAATTATATAAAAAGATCTACATGCTCCTTGTCTTCATAAAATCCATCAGGAGCATGTCTAGTGGATATCTAAGTATGTTAGGTCTCACAGTTGGTATCCCCATGCTAAGCATACCAAAATTTATATATAAGTAGAGGGTTAACAACCATCGACTGGAGGTAAGTTTGTTCCATCACCCGAAGAAAAGGAAAACTACAATGAGTCCAAATGCTCTAACACCTCATTCAGTAGTTATAAATAAGATATCCCATAGAGAGAATCTATTACCATGTTCCCCTTCATAGGATTATATAAAATCTTGAAGTCGTAATCCTAGAGGAAATCTAACCATCTCCAATGTATCATGTTGAGATCATTATAATAGAATATATACTTAAGGCTCATGTGGTCAGAATATATGATAAACTTCTTGCCCATCAGGTAGTGTCACCACATATTTAGTGAAAATACTACCACTGCTAACTCAATATCATGGGTCACATAGTTCTTCTCATGTGGTCACAACTATTGTGAACCATAGACAATCACCACCTACCCTTTCATTAGAAAAAACCAATCCCAGATTCTAATAGATCACAGAACACTATGTACTCGATACCTTCCTTTGAAAATCTCAATATGGGAGAACTCATCAATCTCTATCTCAAATCTTAAAAATCCTGCTGAAACCTCTCTGTCCACATGAAAGGATGCCACTTTAAACTCAAAGATATCATGGGTTATAATATCTTGGAGAATTTGGGTATGAATCTCTGATTGTAGACTGCCAACCCAAGGAATCGATGCACATCCATCATGTTCTTGGGTGCCTCTCAAGCTAACACTACCTCAAACTTCATTGGGTCCACTACTACACCATCTGCTAAGATAATGTGTCCTTGAAAGTGTACCTCCTATATCAAGAAATAACACTTCAATAACTTCTTGTAAATATGGTTCTCTCAAAGTTCGTCCAGAACTATCCTCAAGTGTCCCGAATGCTCCTCCTCAGACATCGAGTACACAAGGATATCATTGATGAAGGCTACCATGAACCATATAATAAAGGAAAAAAGATATGGTTTATGAGTCTCATGAAAACTATTGAGGAGTTCTTCACACCAAATGGAATCACCAAGTACTCATAGTGACCATAACTACATATGAAATTCATCTTCGATATATCCAAATCTTGTACTCGTAACTGGTGATAACCTGATATATGGTCAACCTTCAAGAACCATCATGACCCACTTAACTTATCAAATATGTCATCGATACTTTTTAGTTGATACTTTTTCTTCATGGCCACCTAGTTTAAGATTCGGTAGTCTACACATAACCTCATGATCCCATTTTCCTTATCGGCAAACAAAACTAGTGTTGACCAGGGTGAAACACTAGGTCTAACAAAGCCCTTCTTATGAAAGTCCTCTAACTGAAAATACATCCTAATAATTCACCACCACTATAGGGAACTAGAAACTCATAACATCCCCTATAATAAGGGCTATGTTATCCAACTGATGAGTGGTTGGATGGACCCTCCTATGTATGAGTCCCTCCAACACTTCATGTGTTTCCTTTCACCCATAAAGGAAAACCTAGTCCCATCACCGTAGACACACCACATCCACCGCCTAAAACATTATATTTGGGCATGAACTATAGATAATTGACCCATATATAAGATTAAATCATAATTCCTCATTTTTTCTATAATGATATCCCAACTGAAAATCTCACCTCTGAGAGTTTTGTCACATTTTTGGCACAAGTATGTGATCATTGAGTCCTCTCTAGTATGAGTCTATAATGAAACGGTTGATCCAGGAACTCAATCAGAATCTATAAATCTCAAACTAGATATGTGGAAATAATATAATGACTAGAAATTTTGTCTATTAGTATTGCATCTATTGTAGAAAAGACACAGACTGTACCTTTTGTAATTCTCAGAGCCTTTGGTTCTTAAGACTTGACCACCTATAGCTTCCCGAACTATATCCTCCATCTCTTTGAGCCTGGAATGGACCACTTTAGGGTGGTGGTGGTATCAAGTAAAAGTGCCTATAACCCTCAAATACTATCCCAAATCCTCTACCGCATCTACCACCCTAAAGACTTGTCTTCTCCTACCACTACCTCTACCTCAATGGCCCATCAACTATCTCCCTATCAGTCATATAGTGGGTCATAAAATCTTATGCAGGATTTCCCCTTCCATTACATGAATAGAACCACCTCTCTATAGGATGATTGGACCCATCATATATTCCCTCAACCATATACCATCTATCATGGGACCTCCTCCAAATACATCTCACACTTCCATGTCCATGAGGCTGACATAGGATCCCAGCTGCAAAAGTATTTGCTCCCATGTGCCCACTATCATCAACTACTATATTCATCTTCTCATCCAGGAAACTATTAACCACAAAAACTCTCTCCAGCACTCTAACATAAGTATTAATGCATAGAGTTATAAATCTAGCAAGTATGTATCTACGCAGTCTTCAATTTAAGGTCCTATCCTAAAATAATTGATCCTGAAAAATATATATCGAGTACCTAGAGAGGTTGGAAAAGCTTGATGAATACTCATCTATTGTTATACTTCCCTTCTAAAGCTTTAGATGCTCATGGATGGGTAAACCCCTCAGTGTAACTAGAGATAACTCCTCTATGAGAAGTACCTCAAACTCTGACCATTCTAGAGTCACCTCATCGTAAGACTGGGTTACGAAACCCCATCATCATCTAGATAATCCACGAAGATGTTTTGTCACCATGAAAACCATCTAATTTTTTAATTTTCTGACCAAATAGAAAACTCATGTCACCTCCTCAAGCAAGTCTACAACTGCCTATGGGTTGGTCTCAACTTGGAACCTGAGGTGTTTCTACTGCTGAAACTCGTGAAGTGTTCTTAGCTTGTAAACCTCATATACTAGTACAATGAGTACCATCTTCTTCTCAATAGGTGGTGGTATATCTTGTTCACCACCTAGAGGTTGCATCTTTGGAATTGGTCCCTGTATTGATTCCTCATCGCTAAGGGGATTATCATTGTGATATTAACACTAGATTCTAGATAGAATCATAACAGAGGCATCTTGAAATAAATAATATATACTAGGGTCAATATGTATATCTAGAGAGATGAACCAATAAGGAAATGGAAACCAAAACCCATTCATATACTATGCATGTACCTTTTTTCTCTTCAAACAGTGTTATCATGTACCAATTTGAAAGGCGGGTGATCAGAGTCCTGGAGTATGGATAAATCGTTCACTGCACCAACACTGGAGCCCCTACCTAAAATCCAAACATGAAACACATAAAATTGTTTCCCCAAACAAATATCAAAAACTCCAATCCTAAGGTAGAACCAAGTACTTTGATACCACTATTTTATGACCCATTCCAATGGGACCCATGTTGTAACTTCCCAAGCCCACCACCAATAGTCCAGGCACTGGAAACTAGTGTTGAGTAAGCATATCACTTATATGGGAGGCCTTATCCAAAGTACCTTCACACACACACACACACACACACACATCTCTAAGACCATACAATGATAAAATATAAAAAAACTGAATAACCATATATGCATACATATAAATCCCTCAACCAGTGTATGATAAGAAGTAATGGAAAGTAAATATGGAAAAATAAAATCCCACCAAAAAGAGTCTGAAAACAAGTCAACCTAGAAGCAAAGATGGGTAATGATTTTAATGTTCTGTAGGAACACACCTCAGTCTGTCTGGATCACTGAGAACCATGTGGTCATGGTCCCTCTAGGACATTTTCAAAAGGTTGTTCGTATGAAAAAGAAACTACATGTACAGGAAAATCCCATACATGGGTGAGTATAACAATACCCAATAGGACACCCTTAAACCGCAAAGAATATAACAATGAATAATAGTCATCTCTATACAGTTATATTTCTACATCACATACAATATGAATATCCAGATATACTAAAAAACAAATTCTCAAGGTAAATTCACAATCATAAATCCATCCTAGTATTCCTGCTCAAATGTTCCACATATCACTCATCTGAGAGAACACACTCTATGAGTCAGATAGAATTTATGACGTTCATCTGATATATAGTTCTAATTGGGTCTTTCCATTAAAAGTATATGCTATAATTCTAAAGATAATGATACACAGATGAGGATCACACCCAAGGCCATGGGGTATACCATAAACTCAATAAAATATAAACGCCTAGTAGAGGATCAGTTCCCACATAGTGTTGGTCACGATGATAAAAAGAACTTCACCTAGGGAAAGAATATGATAAATGATCTCAATCTGGGCCTCACGTAAGGATTCAAAAAATTCCATCCAAGAAGCCCTACTGAAGGGATCACTGTCGTATGTGTATGAGGTAATTCCATACTAACCCTCAGGGAAAGGATATAGTGAACACACTATACCAAAACATTTCCAAGATTTAGAGGATAAGGGCCACAAGATAATTTTTTAGGAGTAAATGACATTCACTAGGAGTACACAACACCCCTTCAGTATCGGGTCAAGCCCATGTAAAACAGCCCATGCCCATATCTATGTATAAATACACAATGTTTCCATTCCCATGTACTTATGACTGTGTCCAAGTACATGGATATGACCATGTAGCCCTAGCCTAGCTGTGTCTACATAGGAGTACATGACATGATCGTGGTTGTGTACTCTCAAGCATTTTCCATGTACCCATCAAGGTACACACCATTCCAACTAAGAAGGGTTACATACCATGTGAGATGGGTCACACACTGTGTGATCCTTAACATAATCCTAAAACCCTAGACACTACTATGGGGGTCCCACACAGCGTGTAACTCTACATTACATGTCATGTAGATTAGAAACTTCTAGAATTACAGATCTAAAATCATGCATATCCTTCGCTTATCCAACCATCAATTTGGACTCACCCCATTATAGAATCAAAAATTGTCATCGGTTAGGCCTTTCCATCATTGAATCATTGAAATCTAGCCATAAAATCCATTTAGAAAACACCTTAGAATGTTTTTCATCATCATGAAATGAAGAAAAAAAAGGATATCCACACAGTATGATCCACTATTAGTTCCATTGTCACACAATCACCATTTCATACTGAGCTCAAAACTATGATGTTGAATTTTTGTGCCAAGGAACGAGTGCACAATGTTTGATTTCCATCGTATTTTTCAAACCATGGACCAAAGGATCACCTGTGATGAACGAGGAAATGGGGAATAAAAACACAATGAAAACACAAGGAACAAACCTCATCTAATGTTAATGTCAATCTCGATTAATTGCTATAAAAACAATGAATAAAGAGATAAATAACTAATCATAAATAAATTCCCTCAAAATATCCTCGAAGATAACCCATCCCACAAAATTATCGATCCATTAATCAATTTGTCGGTCAATTTATTCACAATAGTCATAGAAATAGAAAGTGGGAAAATAATTCAATAAAATAAACATCCTACCTCAATTTTTGATTGATTGTTGGTGAAGAATGAGGATACATCATCGTCATTGGTGAGATCCTCTGATTATGTTCCACATCGATCATCGAACCTCAATCTAGTTCTCATTCGTCAATGGATATTCCTCTACACTCTCCAACTACTCTATTTGGTCTGAAGGGTAATACAAAAAACCCTGAAAACCTACCATAAGTGTGTTTAAAAAGAAAAATAATTAGGATTTTTGTGCCAATGGATTAAATAAAATAAAATAACTTATTATTTTATTCATTTTATATCCGCGACGACTTGTTCACATGTGCTCCACACTAACAAAAGTAATGTAACGACTAGGGTAAAACCCATGTTCTAACTCAATGGTGCCCCCATATTTCTCTTCTGATCCCCTATTTATATTTTATTCCACTATTTTTTGGGAAATCGTGCATGCATACTATTTAATATATTTAACAAATTTCAAACATTTATTCTCGGTACATCGGACCACAGAATCACATGTCATCTTAGCGTCTGGTCTCAAAAATAATCCATACAATATCCAAAAATAATACATGGAAAAGTCGAGTCACTACATTATTGGTTGGTTATTTTATTTTATTGTATTATGAAATAATCTGTGTAATAGTTTATTTATTTTAACAGTTTAAATTTAATATATTTATTAATTTTTATATTTTCCATTTTCTAATTTAATTAGTTTTTTAACCTAATATTTAAAAAATAAAAAATATTATAAATTAATAAATTCATTTTTTTAAAAATAGGTGTGATTATAAAAATTTATAAAACAATAAATTATTAAAAAGTATTCAAACAAATTTCGACAATTATATATTATTATTAAAATAAATAACATTTTTAAAGTTACATTCAATAAATATAATGAAATAAAAAAATTATTATGATTATAATAATAATAACAATTAAAAAATAATAAATAATATAACAAATCATTTAAATTTTTTTACAGAATATAATTATAATAAAAAATAAAACAATAAGTTATAACAAAACAAGTAAAAGTTATTAGAGTGAAATAATTATATTAAATTATAATAATAACAATAAATTATTAAAAAAATTAAAAATTAAAAATATTAATAATTATTAGAAAAATATTTAATTTTTGGAATCATTAATTTATTTAGAATATTTTTATATTAATTATTTAAAATTTACTATATGGTGGATGAAAAGAATTTAAAAAAATCTATATTTATAAAAAATAAAAAGTTTATTATAACATGATACATATGAAATTGAGAAAATAACTATAATTAATTTTTTTTTAAAATAATAACTTATTAAAAATGATAAATTAAATAAAATATTAAATATTATTTTTAAAAAATATAAATATAATAATTTTATATGATTCTGATAATTAAAATAAAGATATTTATTGATTTTTTTATTATAAACTAATAATTATTTTTTAGAAAATAACTGATAAATAAAAAAGATAAGAATTTTTATTATGAGATCATTAATTGATGAGTTATATAGAAAATTCACATGGTTCTATTATAACATCTATCTTTATTAAGGGCGTTTAAGTGTTTATTAAATTTTCATCGCCACATAGAAATATTTCTTTGAAAGGGATTATTATGTGTCTATGTAAGAAATTTGATCTCAAAAGATATGAAACATTTGATATCAATTGAGTTCAATAAATATGTTTATTTAAATAGATTATGTCTTTTGGTATCGACATGGTGAATTTAATTCAAAATAAAATTCAAATTATTGGTTCTTGATCCTTTAATATTTTAAAATTTAATGCACAATACTATTACTCTATCTTTTTAACAATCATAAAATCATAATAAAGATTTTAATTTTTAATTGGAACTATCTCAATTTTTTTAATTTTTAAAATCTATCATGGAATCCTTATATTCTGAATGAAAGAAAAGATATGAAAATTAGAATTTATAAGGAAATTTATGACTATTAAATTAGATTTTACAATTTCTAATAGTAGTTCCAATCAAATATTTTTGTGGTAAAATCTTTTTTTCCTGAGTGAAATATGCTTATAGTAAAATTTTATATTAAGTAAATAAGATGGTCCATAATTGAGGTAATATTTATCAGAAGATTCATGCATGTTCAAATGATTTTATCTTATATTATGGTAAAATTTAGTTAATTTTCCATCATGTTGGAAATCAAGGTACAAATACATGCAACAAGGAAAATATAGGCTTCTTTTTGTAAAGCAGTGGAGGTATATTCTAATTAGAACCTGATTACAACATCTATTTTTTCTAAAAAAAAATCATTAATGACATGGAATCAACCCAATATTTCTATAAATAGAATGATTAAAATATCTTTATGATGACTATTCATAGAAATAATTTTATCAGTTACATTCATATTTCTCCATATAACCTCATAATGTCTAGTTTGGACTTTCTATTGATGGTTTTTGATGTTTTGGTGGTCAGAGAAGTTAATATTCTCATCATAATGTTTTCATAATACAAAGAAACTTACCTCCTTGGATATTGATGAAGGAACCATATATCAATTTGGAATTATTAATTAAAAATCATCCCATTAAGAATATAAATTTTTATTTGAAACCATTTATTGATGAGCTTAATTTATTATGAAGTGATGGAATAACTCTATATGATATAGATGCATATAAAAATTTTACATTGAGAGTAGTGTCATCATAGAAAATCAATGACATTCCAATGTTTTGTGTATTATCTAGATAGAGTATACATGGTCCCAAATCATGTTGATATTTCATGGATCATAATAAATCATTAATGCTTTTAATTATAAGAATTTTTTTTATCACTCATCATAAATTTATTCTTGTCGATCATTATTTTAAAATCCATAAAAATAATTCTATAAATGTTTCAACGATATAAAACTCTAATAATGATCTTAATTATTCAGGTAAAAACTATCATCAATTTATTAGTTCATATTACTTTTATACTAACTATAAACCAAAAAAAATTAGTTGTTTTGGGAGAGATAGCAATTAGATAAAATAAATCATTTTTTATATTTTACTATATTTGTATGATTTTTTTGTCTATCACATGTTAGATGTAATAGTAATTTATAAGAGTTTTTTTTCATAACATATTTTATTTTATGTTAGACACACTAAGAAAGACTAAAAATAACTTAAATGCATAATTATATATTGTCTAAATTTATAGGCATCCTGAACTTGAGTTATTTAAAAATGATAGATCAAAAAAATTAATGAATCCAAATGTAAATTAAACACTTTCAAAAAAATCATATAATATTCTATCAATGGAATATGTCTTCAAGTTTACTAGATGCGTATGCTTTTAATATATTAGGTATTTTTATGATTAATCATATTATTGGGTTAAAAATCATGATTATCATGTCATAACTGAAATACCACTTGTAACTTCCAGGTTCCGGGAGCCACTCAACGGGTGCCCCAAACCCGGTTCGCCACATGACCTCATGTGCATTTCCCCAAACTCCAGAGGCTACCAACTAGCAGTGAGGGCCCAGGTCTGATAGTGGGGAAACTATGCCCTCATTTGTCAAAGTGTAGCGCAACGAAATATAATATAAACATACAACAACATCAAAAGCAATAAACCATACACATTTAATATAACAACTACAGTAAAGGATAACCAGAAAGATATATATATATGATGAAACATGCCTCAAGTTCTAAGAAAACAGCCAGAACATGTTACAAAACAGTGCCATACAATACAGAGTACACCAAAAGAGAACAAAGCAACCGGTAGCATCGTGAGCCTAAACCCGGTCCCATGCTCCCCTACTCCTCAACATCAATCAAGTACCTGTATAAGGACCCTTTCCCTTATCTACACATGCAGAAACATAATCTGTTTGGGCCAAAAAGCATGACTCAAATAGGGTGTGAGAAACATATCTCAGTAGGCACCCACCAAAGGCTCGTGCCCAACTGTGTGAAAATATACAACAACAGTGTGCAGTGGTAACATTCAATAAACTAAGCAGTACTCAAAAATAACTAACTTACTAGTTATATTTCTATTTTATTATTCTTTTAATCCATTTCATATAAGAAAACACCACAATGAATTTCTAAGTAAACATTCAGTGTCCACAGACACTCAACCCTTACCCTCAGGTAATCAGGAACGTAACCCGCAGGTACTTGCCCACAGGTAGAAGAGATTTTCCCCTCAGGCATGCATAGTGTCGCCCTAAGGCACAGAGTCTATTGCCCACAGGCATGGAAGAAGTTTCCCTCAGGCTAAGATAACAACTGCCCTCAGGCTAAGTAAACAATGCCCTCGAGCTAAAGTAACCGGGCCATGCCCCTCATCTCACAAGCAATTTAAAATACAATTCCTCTCAAGGAAAAAGTAATGTAGAATATAAACAAGTCATACCCTTGGGTATCCTGGCCAAATGGCTAGACAGTGGAACAAACCCCCCGGGGTGGTCCTGGATCCAAGAAGCGATCTCAAACATCATATTAATATCAAATTTAATTACCTATAAAATTCTATGTATTTAAAATATCCACGGCCTCAGCCACACGACACCCCAAATATGGGTTTGTAGCTCAAAAAAACACAAAAACACACGACAGTTGGAAAATAAACACCAAGCCACCCACCTTAAATGCCCCCGAATGATATACGTGAACGTCGATTCCAGAAACACCCAAGAACGATGTAGATCGGAGGTGAAATGAAACCTTGTTCAAACTTAAATAACTTCCATTAGAGGAAGAATTGGAAAGAGACACACCAGGAGAAGGAATCTCTTACCTAAGCGGTTCCGAGGAGATTGACGGTACAGAAAATAGATTCTCGACATGCGCTCGGTAGATCTCCAAAGCTCTGGCCATCCTCTACCGAGCCCTCTACCCTTTCTAAGCCTTCCCTATGAACAGGGGAGGCTACTGCCCATTTTAATAGAAAAAACAAAGTACATAGTGTGTACTTCCAAGTACACGGCGTGTACTTCCCATTTTTTAACTGTTCCTCTGGCGGTTTCCCGCCAGCGTGGAACTGTTCATCTGTCGACATGACGACACGACGTGTCTCCTTGAGTACCCGGTGTTTTCGGTCACACAGCTGGTGAGCACCTTACTATTATCCTACTGACTGACTACACAGTGTGTAAGGGACCACTACATGGCGTGTAGTCGGTCTTTACACCCTTTATTGCCGACATGGCTACACGCCCTGTGTACTCATCCCACACGGCCAAAAGTACATGGCGTGTGGAAAAGTACACGGTGTGTACTTCTAAATTTTTGGATTTTTCCCCATTTTCCATATTTTCTCAAAAACACTTATGGAAAAGAGAAAAGAAGAAACTCGTACCTCAAAAGTAAGAACTGGGTTCTTACAAACATTCCCCCATAAAGAAATTCATCCTCGAATTGCCCTTCCAAGGGTGGTGAAGATAAATCCATGAACAACTCTGGCCACTGAGCATGTACATCGGTCTCCCGCTCCCAGGTTTCATCCTGCACTCGGCCATGTTGCCATAGCACCCATACGAGAGGAACTGACCAGCCTCGGAGAACCTTCGTGGTCCTATCAAAGATACGAATCGGATGCTCCTCAAAGGATGAATATTCCTCCAGCTCAACCTCTTCTGGCTGAAAGATGTGAGACGGGTCTGAATGATAGTGGCACAACTGAGATTCATGGAAGACGTCGTGCATGGCTTGGTACCTCTGCGGTAATTGCAACAGATAGGAAACTGGCATTACTCTCTCTAGAATCTCAAATGGCCCCACATACCTCAGTGAAATTTTACCCTGTCTCTTGATCCACCTGTGTCCCAGCCTCGGCGAAACACGCATGAAAACCTGATCCCTGACCACGAACTCCAAGGGTCGTCTGCGGTGATCAGCATAAGATTTCTGATGAGACTGCGCGGTAGCCATCCGCTTCTGAATCAACTAGACCTACTTAGAAGTCTCCTGCATGAGACATGGTCCTAGTAAAGCTGCCTCACCTGCCTCCATCTAGCACAAGGGTGATCGACATGGCCTCCATATAAAGCCTTGTTTGGTGACATCTCAATAGTTTCCAGAAAGTTGTTATTATAGGCAAACTCAACTATGGGTATATGCTTCTCCCAAGATCCCCCAAAGTCTAGGATGCATGCACACTGCATGTACTCAAGCACCTGTATCGTACGCTCTGATTGGCCATCTATCTGAGGGTGGTATGATGTGCTCAGAAGCACATGTGTACCCATTTCCCTCTGAAAACTCTACCAGAAATGAGATGTAAAACGGGAGTCCCTATCTAAAATGATAGAATGAGGGACCCCATGAAGACGTACGATCTCTCGGATATACAACCTTATGAGCTCGTCAATACCGAAGGTCTCCTTTATCGGAAAAATGTGAGCTACCTTCGTTAGTCTTTCCACAACAACCCACACGGAATCATTACCTCTAGGTGACCTCAGCAACCCCATCACTAAATCCATCGCGACATCATCCCATTTCCAATTCGGGATGGGTAACTGCTGTAACAATCCGGCTGATCTCTGATGCTCTGCCTTCACCTGATAACAGGTGGACACCTCGTAAAAAAACCAACTACCTCTCTCTTCATACCCGGCCACCAGTACTAATGTCTCAAGTCACGGTACATCTTGGTAACCCCAGGATGAACTTCCCAAGCTGAAGCATGAAACTACCGCATCAGCTCCTCACGTATATCCCCTAGAACCCATACTCATCCATGGAAATGCATTACCTCATCATCGCCTATCGTCCACCTAGGAGGAGGGTCCTCACTTTCCACCGACTCCAATAGAACTAGGCCTTCTGGATCAGATAGTTGTCTCATGCTCACTCTATCCAGGAGGGTAGAAGTCACAACTAAAGATGAAAGATAATTTTCCCCTTACTATCATGAACCTCCAAATGCATCTCAAAGAACAAATCCATGAGTAGCCACTCATCACCGGCCTCTTGCACAGCCTGTATCTGAGTCTTCCTGCTTAGTGCATTAGCTACTGCATTACCTTTACCAGGTGTATAGGAAAGCTCAAATTCAAAGGACTGAATGTATTCAACCCACCTTCGTTGTCTCACATTCAAGTCACGCTGAGTAAAGATATACTTGAGACTTTTCTGGTCTGTGAAAACTACAAAATGTTCTCCCAACAGATAGTGTCTCCAACAGCGCAATGCATGCACAACTGTAGCCAACTCGAGATCATGCGTCGGGTAATTCCTCTCATGTGGCCTCAACTTCCGAGACCCATACACAACAACTCGACCGCCCTATATCAACACTGATCCCATCCCAATACCTGATGCATCACAGTAAACTGTATAGCTCTTCCCCTGATCTGGGAGTATCAAGATCGATGTTGATGTCAACCTTCCTCTCAGGTCCTCAAAGGCTTTCTTGAAATCTTCCGACAATATGAACTTCAAACCATTCTTAGTCAAACCCGTCAACGGAGCTACTAAGTGGGAGAAGTCCTGTATGAAGCGTCTTTAGTAACCATCCAGCCCCAAGAAACTCTGTATCTCAAACACTTTCTTAGGATGCTCCTAAGAAACCAATGCTCTCACCTTATCTGGGTCTACTGCAACTTCTGCCTCTGAGATGATATGACCCAGGAAGTGAATCTGGTCCATCCAAAAGTGGCACTTTGAGAGCTTAGCACATAGTCGATGCTCTATCAGTGTACTCAATACGAACTCAAGATGGGTGGCATGGTTGTTTCGAGTGTGAGAGTACACCAAGATGTCATCCAAGAATACTACCACGAAAGAGTCCAGATAAGGATGGAACATATGATTCATTAGTGCCATGAAAATTGCTGGCACATTCATGAGTCCAAACGGCATAACCGTATACTCGTATAGACCATACCTTCTCCTAAAAGCTGTGAGAGGTATATCGGATTGTCTAAAGTACAAATGATGATATCCTGATCTCAACTCAATTTTTGAACACTCGTGATACATGAAGTTGATCAAAGAGATCATCAATCCTCAGTAAAGGATATCGGTTCTTGACCGTCAACTAGTTCAACTTCCGATAATCCACACAGAGTATGAGGGTACTGTCCTCCTTGACAAAGAGGACCGGTGAACCCCAAGGAGAAGTACTGGTTCAGATAAAACCCTTTGCCTGTAACTCCTCTAACTGCCACTTGAGCTCCTGCAACTCGGGCGTGGCCATCCTATAAGGAGGAATGGACACTGTTGATGCTCCTGGTACAAGCTCAATAGAGAAATACACCTCACGCTCCGGAGGTATACCTGAAAAGTCATCCGGGAAGACATCTCTGAAATGATCAACCACTGGAGGGAAATCCATCTGACAAGTCCCCTGGTCGTCTAGATATAAACTCGCAATCTGGGCTGTGACTCCACCTCGGCCATGATGCTCTGGTCCAGCTCGACTCACCTGAACATCCCATTCACCCTTGTATAGAAACTATCCGCCCTCTGGTGACATGAAACTCAACCTGAGATGATAACAATATACAAAGGCTCAAAAGGTAACTGACCAGTCCATCCCAAGAATGACGTCATAAGCTTTCATTTCTAAGACATATAGGTCCCAAAGGAAGTGACACCCACCAACCTCAAGGGGCACTCCTTGCACTGATGCACACCAGCCGTCCTAGTCCCCAACGGAGTTTCTATCATCATGATACCATAATAATTAGAAACACAGAGCCTAAGGCTCTCCACAACGGGCACAGATATAAAACTATGTGTAGCACCTATATCGAAAAGTACTGAAGATAAAACAGAAGCTACTAGAATAGTACCTCTGACTGTAGAAGGTCCGGGATCCTACTCCTACTGGGTCTGTTGCACTGCATATGCTTGCCCAGTGCTATAGCCCCGCGACATAGCCTGACTACCCTAAGCTGCCCCACCCTGCTGCCTCTGAGATCCTGGTGTTTGGCTACCACGGAGACAACCACCATCCCTGCCTGCACGCCCTGACGTATTTCAGTTCCTCGAATGGTAAGAAGCCACTGGTCCGGCTCCCGCATGCGGAGTCTACACAGAACCCCTCTCACTAGCCATCGGTGGAAACTCCCTACAAAAGCACTGCAGATGACCCATCTTGCCACAATCTTGGAACTCCACTGGATCATGTGGACACTTCGGTCTCTTATTCCCCTCTTTACCACACTGGTAGCACATGACTTGGCTACCTAAATCATTCCTCTGGCTAGTACTTCCACCCTGAGAGAAGTATATCTTTATCTTCCTCTTACCAGTCAAAATAGTACCAGAAACTAGTGCTGAACTGCCCCGGCCCACACCAATATCTTCCCTCAGGTTCCTCTCTATAATCAGCACCTGATTCACAATAGCATGTACTAAAGGCAACCTGAAAACATTCACCAGCACTCAGATGTCATATCGGAGACCATCCTCAAAACGTCTAGCTCTCATCATCTCATCACCCACTAGAACGGGTGAAAAATGCTGAAGCTCGGTAAAGCAAGAAGAGTAATCCATCACCGACATAGTGCCTTGCTGCAGATTCATGAACTCTCGAGCTCTAACTACCCTCAGTGTCTCTGGAAAAAATAAGTCATAGAATATTGCCTAAAAATCTTCCCACGCCATGTCTCTGTGATGCTCTGACTGGGTGGTAACATCCCACCACCACTTGGCGGAATCACGCAGCATGTATGTCGCGAGATTGACCCTCCGCCCTGGAGGCATCTCAAGATGCTCGAATGTAGTCTGCATCGACCCCAGCCAAGACTCCGCATCCTGTGGTCCGCCATCCCCTAAAAATGTAGGCGGATGCTACTACTGGAAGATAAAAGTCAGCTCGGCCATAGATGTGGAAGCCGGCGGTGCTCCCTGAAAGGTCTGCATGAACCGCATAAAGCCTTCATGGAACTGTGCATCTGCGCCTGTGTCCAGTATAACAGCCGGCGCCGCATCTGGATCTGCTGGAGGATCCACTGGTAGCCCATGGCCCACCATCTCTAGAGTATACTCATTGCCGCTCTCCTGGCGAACAACGTGCGGTCGTCTCGGTGGCATGACTCTACAAGGTCAAAAACACGACTTAGATTCAAGATTATCAAGACTGAAAATGAAGGAACCATAAAGGGAACAAGAGGAAGAAAGCATTCAAACTTTTAAAAAGAAGACAACACGATGTGTATACTATCTACACGGTGTGTACTTGACTTCCCTTCCCTGCCTGGGTCCTTCTACACGGCTAAGCCACACAGCTCCCATTGAACAAAACTACACGGCGTGTGTCTTAACTACACGACATGTATGGTGTAATTTTCCAACTTCCCGTGTCATTTGTGACACGGCCGACTACTCGGCTTGACACTACATGGCATGTTACACCCGTACACAGCGTGTACACTACCCGTTTTCCCAGCCACATGGCTAAGTCCACGTGGTCTATCCTCGGACAAGACTACACGGTGTGTCCCACAGGTACACGATGTGTACTAGACGAGCTCCACTGACCCGTGTTGTTAGTCACATGGACGAATACATGGCTCACACTACACGACGTGTTCCATATACACACGGCGTGTACACGAAAGGATTACACCGACCCGTATTGTTAGTTACACGGTCGGGTCCCCAAGTCAGACTACACGGCGTGTTCCATAGTGGACACGGTGTGTATGTCCTAAGGTACCATTCGTCCGTGTTTGTTAGTTACATGGGCGGACTCCAGGTCAACACCACACACCGTGTATATCATCTATACGGAGTGTTCGCCCCAAGCTCTTCCCTTCCCCGTGTCGTCGCCCACACAGTTTGTGACACGAGAAGAGACTACACGGTGTGTACTCGAGGTACACGGCGTGTACTCGAGGTACACGACGTGTACTCGAGGTACACGACGTGTAATCAAAAATTTTATTTTTCTTCCTGAACAGAAGAACATACACGGCGTGTCTAGAGTACTACACGGCGTTTATACTGGGTTTTCCAGACAGCATACCTCAGAAACTTCCCCAGAACCCAGAAAATACCAAAAACAACACCTAATTGCCAAATTCTGATCTGTGAGGGCCCATACTCCCCGCGAATCAAAGTTTGGCATCTCATCTGTGTTATAATAAAATAAACCATCAATGATCCTCCAAATTCCGGTCAATGGGGGCCCATACTCCCCATAAACCAAAGTTTGGCATCCATTCTATAAACCGGCTCACACAAAAATACTCTATAAAATAGAAGGCATTTATCAAAGCAGCTATCACAACATCATGCTTTCCCAGCACAAAAAATATCACAACAACATGAAATTTTTAATTCACCTACATGGCATGTAACTATGCATGGAATGTGCTTTCTAGTATGTGCATAAATGATGCATGAGACGGCATACCCTCATCTCATCGGGTTGCAACTAAATAGAACCCATTAATAAAATATAAATAGCACAATCACAAGTGAGTCACCCAATGGTGAAATCATATCAACTGTAAATTGCAAAATTAGAAAAATTTTAACATGAGGTAAATTGGCTTTTCCATGTACATGGGTTAGCTATGCCCGGGCACAGCTCATTACCAACCACCGGTCCGTCCTATCCCTGACTAAAGCTCTAAATAGTAAGTCAAAGAAAAGAACTCCTTTGATACCACTTTGTAATATCCCGGTTCCGGGAGCCACTCAACGGGTTCCCCGAACCCGATTTTCCACATGACCTCAAGCGCATTTCCCCAAATGCCAGAGGCTACTGACTAGCAGCGAGGACCCAGGTCTGATAGTGGGGAAACTATTCCCTTATTCTTCAAAGTGTAGCGTAGTGGAATATAATATAAACATACAACAACAATAGAAGCAATAAACCATACACATTTAATATAACAACTGTAGTAAAGGATAACCATCCATATATATATATATATGATGCCACATGCCTCAAGTTCTAAGAAAACAGCCAGAACATGTTACACAGCAGTGCCATACAATATAGTGTATAACAAAAGAGAACAAATCAACCTGTAGCATCGCGAGCCTAAGCCCGGTCTCATGCTCCCCTACTAATCAGCAGCAATCAAGTACCTGTATAAGGACCCTTTCCCTTATCTACACCTACAGAAACATAATCTGTTTGGGCCGAAAAGCATGACCCAAACAGGGTGTGAGAAACATATCTCAGTAGGCACCCACCAAAGGCTCGTGCCCAACTGTGTGAAAATATGCAACAACAGTGTGCAGTAGTAAAATGAAATAAACTAAGCAGTACTCAAAAATAACTAACTTACCAGTTATATTTCCATTTTATTATTCTTTTAATCCATTTCATATAAGAAAACACCACAGTGAATTTCTAAGTAAACAGTCAGTGTCCACATACACTCAACCCTTACCCTCAGGTAATCAGGAACGTAACCTGTAGGTACTTGCCCACAGGCAGAACAGATTTTGCCTTGAGGCGTACATAGTGTCTCCCTCAGGAACAGAGTCTATTGCCCACAGGCACGAAAGAAGTTTCCCTCAGGCTAAGATAACAACTGCCCTTGGGCTAAGTAAACAACACCCTCGGGCTGAAGTAACTGGGACATTCCCCTCATCTCACAAGAAATTTAAAATACAATTCCTATCAAGACAAAAGTAATGCAAAATATAAACAAGGCATACCTTCAGGTATCCTGGCCAAACAGCTAAACAGAGGAACACACCCCCCGGGGTGGTCCTCGATCAAAGCAGTGATCCCAAACAACATTTTAATATCACATTTAATTACCTATACAATTATATGTATTTAAAATATCCATGACCTCAACCACACGACACCCCAAATATGGGTTCGTAGCTCAAAAACACACAAAAACGCACGACAGTTGGAAAATAAACACCAAGCAACCTACCTTAAATGCCCCTGAACGATATACATGAACATCGATTCCAGAAACTCCTAATAACGACATAGATTTGAGGTGAAAGTAAACCTCATTCAAACTTAAATAACTTCCATTATAGGATGAATTGGCAAGAGACGCAACAGGATAAGGAATCTCTTACCTGTGCGGTTCCGAGGAGATCGATGGTGCATAAGACAGATTCCCGACGTGCACTCGGTGGATCTCCAAAGCTCTGACCATCCTATCCCAATCCCTCTTCCCGTTCTAAGACTTCCCTATGAACAGGGGAGGCTACTTCCCATTTTAAGAAAAAAAAAGTACACGGCGTGTACTTCCAAGTACACCGCGTGTACTTCCCATTTTTTAACTATTCCTCTGGAGGTTTCCCGCCAACGTGGCACTGTTCATTTTCCAACATGACGATACATCGTGTGTCCTTGAGTACCCAGCGTGTTCGGTCACACAGCTGGCCAGCGCTTACTATTCGCATGCCGACTGACTACACAACATGTAACGGACCACTACACGACATGTAGTCCGTCTTTACACCCTTCGTTTCCGACATGGATACATGCCCTGTGTACTCATCCCACACTGCCAAAAGTACATGGCGTGTGGAAAAGTACACAACGTGTACTTCTAAATTTTGGGATTTTTTCCCATTTTCCATATTTTCTCAAAAACACTTAAGGAAAAGAGAAAAGAAGAAACTCGTACCTCAAAAGTAAGAACCGGGTTCTTACACCACTACCTATTTTCTTAGAGGGTTTCTGAATTCATCAATTTGGGAAGTTTTTACAAAAATATCATAATTTTTCTTATACATTTTTGTTGAAACATCAAACTATGATACATTGAGTAAATTAGTATGTTCTTATAAATTCATGTAAATTAGAAAAAAAATTCCCATAAACCTTGTTTTATTCAATGAAAAGTTTAATATTATATTTTTTATATAAAGGAAAATATAAAGGTCCAATATATTTTTGATAAGTGTACCCATTTTAGAGTTATATATAAAAATTGAAGAAACAAATATGTAATAAAGGATCAATTAAAGGATCAATTGTAGAGGTGTACTTGTAGGATAAAAGTGTAAATATCTATAATTATTATTTTAATCAAAATATTCATTAAATAATAATAGAATAGATCATAATGAAAAAAAGACAGATAAAAAAAAATATAATCAATTACCAGTATTTTATTAACCCATATATGGCTTTGGTGGTGACCATGGATGATGAATTTTAGATTAAAAACACCACACAGATCACATATATGTTCAAATTAATTGTGAATAAATGGCATGATTCATATAATAAGTTATAATTTTAATTATTTATTTTTTTTAAAGGTCAATTTTTTTATTTTTATTATGTATATTATATGATGATCATATAAAAAATCACACAAATTAACCTGATTTTCCTTAAATAATATTAACAATGTTATTTTTTTGTTCTAGATTAAAAAATAAATAAGTTAATTTTTTATGACCATACATGTGAAATAAATATGTTGTTTATAATAATAATAATTAATTTAAAAAAATTCATGTATATCATCATGAAAATATAATTTATAGTTGATTATGTGGATTAAGCATGTCGCTATCTAAATTAGTAAAATATTATAATCATTATGTGGTTAATGGATTATTATTTCATACGAGGATATATTGTGATTTAATAAAATCAATAAAAAAGGTGTTTTATTCAAAGTAACTCACCATAGATAAATTGAAATTAAATTTTATGGTATGTTGGATGAAATACATTAGTAATATTTTTTGAAATTTTTTAACGATGTTTAAATTTCATTGGTTTGATATTAATTGAGGGTTATGTGTTAATTCCCAACATAGTGTCATTTACATTGTGTATATAAGCAATATTGTAATAAATGAATAATTTATATTAGGAAATCAAGCATATCAAGTTTATTATAAAAATTATTATACATCAATGGGAGATTTAAATGATTAGTGTACTGTAAAAAATGAAATCTTGTGAAAATAATTTTATAAAAAATGAAAATGGTTATATAAAATTGTGAAATATTTAAAATATTCAAGATAAATAACTTAATAAATAAATTACTTGAATATATATATATATATATATATATATTGATGATGATAAAATAAAATTAAGGGTTTTTTATATTTATAATGTTAAATATATAACTATTAATGAATTTGAAACAATGAGAGATATCAGAATTGTGGATTTTATGAAAATTGATGATGTTGAGGAAGAAGATAAAGATGAAGATAGTTATAATATGTATATGATGATTAATAATGAGGTGTTACATTATACCATGATGAGTATATATATTAATTGTTTTTAATAAATATTTATTAGTTTTCAATATTTTAATATTGAATTAACATTTATTTATAGTTAATTTTATTTTATATTTTAGCTATTTCAAGATGATTTTATTTATTTGATGCACTGTTTGTTTAGGGACGAGCTCCCAATGATGATCTAATGGTTTAATCTTTTGAGCCACATTGCAGTGATGTCATTGCTACACCATCGACTAACAGGGGTTGAGGCCCTACGATATTGATAATTACAAACCCTAGTCCTGAGAAATTCATATCTCTTGATTTTGATCCTCATTTGATGGATTGAGTTAAAATATGTATTTTATTTATTTACCATTAATTTATTCCATCTATTATTTGTTTGACTATGATTTCTTATTTTCATAGTTTTTCAAATCTAGTCTATGGATAAGCAAATTCTATTCTGATGAATTATTTTTTTTCTCTATGGGATTCATGGGATCTGGTTCCCATTGATATGAATTATCACATGTTAAATTACTTGATGGTACATAAATAAATATTTTAATTTATTTTAAATTTATTTAATTTCTAATTTAATATTACAAAATAATTGAAGGATTTATGGTCTCTTATTGAGGATGGCATGAGACACTCTATCTGGGAGGCATACAAGGTTTTCAAGTGTGATTATTTCCATTAATTTTTATACAAAATTCTAAATATATATATATATATATATGTGTGTGTGTGTGTGTGTATTACATGTAATGAATCATACATGTCTAATCCATTCCTTTGTGAAAATCTTGTGTTTGTGGTGTTATGAGAGGTCAAGGTGACTTATTTCTAACACTTTATAGAATTTTCAATTCTTTTAATAGTGTTTTTAGGATGGTAGGTCATCTATAGGTAGGTCATCTATTGGTAGGATAAAATTATTTCTAGGATGGTAGTTTATCTATTGGTAGGTCATCTATCGGTAGGTTGAACAGTGTTTCTAGGATAACAGGTCATCTATCGGTAGGTTGAATAGTGTTTCCATGATGGTAGGTCATTTATCAGTAGGTCATCTATTGGTAGGCCATCTATCGGTAGGTCTTCTATCAATTGGTCATCTATAGGTAGGTCATCTATTGGTAGGTTTACAATGATTCCATATCAGTAGGTGTACAATGTTTCTAGCTTCCTACAGTTTCAACCCTTTGATGTTATCTTTGATGTAAAATAAATTCAAAGATTTATTTAAGTGATTTATGGCCGATTCAAAGCCCATAACCCCTATTTAAATTTTCCTAAGGGTCCGGGTACCTTTACTCAGTTAAAATGTGTATTATTGACTAGATCATACTTTAATGGAAAATCCAAACCGTTAATCTGTTTATATTTTCAAAAGGGCATATATACCTTCCACCCTTATTCTTACTTCTCCTTTATCTTAGTGTGAGGTGATTCAAACCTTTGTTCCTGAGGAGTTGTGTTATTATGCTATACTTATATCATTACCCTTTGTAAATTTTCATGCTACATGTTCACCACCTGTTTTGGTGGAACCAACAAGTGTCTATTCTTCTTCTATATAAGGCATGTTCTACCTCCGTTATTTTGTTTCATCAATTTGTTGTAGGTTTCAGGCACAACGGAAGCACATTGGTGAGTGTACCCAACATTAATTTTAGCTTTAACAATGATCAATCTGAGATCGGTCAGGATAATAAAATGATGGATCTTTGGAATAGAACGAAGAATGAAAAAGAAAGAGGGGAGTCCCAGAACCACAGATAGGATCATCATATGTTTAATTCTTTCCTTGTTGATGTTTCCGGTAACAATCCGATGTAATCCATCATTGCATCATATAATCCAAGTGTAGTATTCCTCTAGAGGTGATCCGCACCTGCTCCACATATCTCTGGACATCATCAAAGGGATCTCCAAGTTCTAGCATGGAAGAGCCTTCGCTTGTGATGTCTGTCTTTGATCGCCTTGATCCAGTGGAGGTGGATCTCTCTCTTGTAGCTTGAGAGCATTCTTGGTGGAAAAATAATCCTCTCTTGGCTTGAGAGCTTTTCCAAATCACTTTTTCACAACCCCACAAAAAATGGCTAGGCTAATGAGAAATATATAATTGGAATTTTTAATTACATAGAATAATAAAATGAATTAATTACATGAAAGAATTTATTCATTTCATTTAATTCTTAGTAATACCCCATGTCTAATAATAATAGTTGACTATTATTATTACCTGACATGAACCCAAAAAATTACACTTAATATTATTTAATTGAATAAATAATATTATTTCTCATAAATTCCAAGGAAAAAAATACATGACGTGTACTTTGGTTTTTCGATTTTTCTTTATTTCCTCCACTACATTTATTAGACCTTGAATAATGGATATTTATTTCCAAAATAAATATCATTGCATTACTCAATAATAAATATGTTATTTCTCCCACAATATATTCTCTTGAATAACTAGTGTCGAAATAAATGCGATCATCCATCCTTAAATAATTATTAAACAACAATCAAGAATAATGTTTATTTAGCTTGTTAAATTAATATTTAACTGATATACTTGGACACACTTATTGTGTGACCCTATAGGCCTCTTTCTTAGTAGAGTTAGATGGAGCCTGCCGAAAGTCTGAGGTTAGTGTCTAGAAACACGCCAAGGCACCCATAGAGAAAGAAGTTAACGCCACAATGATGTGTCACCTCTTATGAACGCTTACCGGGTAATATAATCTCTTTGTCACGATGTCTCCAATCAAGCAGGTTTCATGATAGTTCCATCAACCCATGTGTTCGATTATTCTTTCTTTGAATTTTTGAAATTGAACTTTCCCAATCGTCACCATGGCCATGGATTTATTTAGGCTATATCAATTCCATAAATGGGCCTGAGATATCTACTTTCATTATGGAACAAAAGGGACAAATCCTTTCTCGCATTATCTATTAATGTAGTATCACTCGTGATGCACCCAATGTATCCTACCTCACTATGAATAGGGTTTCATCTGAGTTTTCGTAAATACATACAAGTGTGTGAGTTATAATACCCATTAATAATAATATTAAAGTCTAGGTACCTATACACACATCCGCAAATAGAAACATCCAATGACACTATAAAATATTGATTTCTTACTGGGGGGGGGGTCTCGTTCTCATAATATTCTCCTGGATATTACAAAGGGAGCACACTATGAGAAGGTGCCTCAAAGTTTTATGAGTCCTCACCCCTAATGGCCTATATTGTTTGTGTCCCTCAAATAACATCATCCGTCCATAGAACATATATTCAAGAATAGTGTTATGGAACTTCTGGGTTTTTATCATAGCAGGGATCCACTATGACCCTTTAATGCAACGGCTATCCTTAGGAAATTATCACAAGCATTGTCACATAGAAGAACAATCAAGATGTGATAAGGTATCTATTAATGAATAAAGTACAAAGTAGTAGGTTCTAGGACACCAAATCCAATAGACTCTGGACTAGAGACAACTGCTAACAACCTTTAACCTGCTAGCTCTCACGTGATATTCATGCTTCTGTTAAGATAGGACTTTAGTCATGGGTTCTTCCACGTTCTCTTTCGTGGACACTCTACTCATTGCAACTTTACCCCTTTATAGAAATTACATAATAGGTGATACATTCGGAGTATGTGATTTGTCCATTGATGTGACCTTGGTTCTTTTGCAAGATCCACTACTGCAGTATTATCACAAAATAATGTGATATGATTTTTACTACTAGGCACCACATCAAGCTCCTGGATAAAGTTACAAATCTAGACGGATTCCTTGGATACATCAAAAGCCACTATATATTCGAACTTTGCTATAGAATCGGTGACAAATGGATACTTTGACCTCTTCCAGCTCACAACTCCTCCATTGAGATAGAAAACATATCCAGATTGCGACTCTATATCACTTTGATCTTTATGAAAACCTGCATCAGCATATCCTCTAATGAAAAGCTCCTTGTCTCCTCCATACAACAAGAACATATCATTAGTTCTTATCAGATACTTAAGGATAGTCTTGATAGCACTCCAATGTTGTTCTCCTAGATCTTCTTGATATCTTCCTACCATGATCACTGCATTGGAAACTTCAAGCCTAGTACATAACATGACATACATGATGGATCCTATAGTCGAAGCATATGGGATCTTACTCATTCTATCTTTCTCTTTTTGTGTATGAGGACACATTTTCTTATAAATATGTTTTCCATGTGACACAAGAACCAATCCCCTCTTGGATTGTTCCATACTAAATTTCTTTAGTATCTGGTCAATGTATGCACCCTGACTTAGTCCAAACAGCCTCTGGGATCTATCACGAATGATCTTGATCCCTAGAATATAAGATGCTTCACCTAAGTCCTTCATGGAGAAACACTTTTTCAACCAGTACTTAACTAACAGTAAGACTGGTACATCATTTCCAATAAGAAATATGTTGTCAACATATACTACTATGATAACAATCGCATTCCTATTAAACTTCTTATAAACACATGGCTCACATTTGTTCTTAATGAAACCAAATTCATTTATAGCTTTATCAAATCAAATGTTCCATGACCTGGATGCTTGATTTAATCCATAAATGGATTTGTGAAACTTGCAAACCCGTTTGGATTCACCTGGTGTCACAAACCCTTTTGGTTGTGTCATATAGACATTTTTCTGAAGGTTCCCATTAAGTAATTTTGTTTTGACATCCATTTTCCAAATCTTGTAGTCACGGTAAGATTCTATGTCAAGTATGATTCTTATGAATTTAACCAAGGAAACTATAAAGAAGGTTTCATCATAGTCAGTTCCTTGACATTGTCTAAATCCTTTAACCACTAGCCTTGCTTTATAGGTTCAAACTTGACCTTCCATGTCCAGTTTTCTCTTGAATACCCATTTTCATCCAATAGGATTTACATCAACTGGCTCATCAACCAAAACCAAGACTTGGTTCTGATACATGGAATCCATCTCAGAATTCATAGCATCTTGCCATCTTGCATCTTCTGAGCTTTCTACTGCTTCCTTGTAGGAGAGAGGTTCATCATTGTACAACAATAATGATTTACCATCCTCGTTGACTAGGAAACCAAATCATTCAGGTTCCCTTACCTATCTTGATCTCCTACGTAGTACTTGTGTTTCTGGAACCTCTTCCACAAGGACCTGTGGAACTTGTTCCTGTACCAACTCCTATGTATCTTGAGCATCAACTTCGTCAAAGTCAATCTTGATCCCATTATCCATTTTGAGGATGTGATCCCTCTCAAGAAAGACTTCTTGTCTAGTGAGAGTCACTTTCTTGTCTAAAGGGTTATATAGGTAATATCCTTTTGCGACCTTTGGATATCTTATAAAGATACACTTCATGCCCCGGGGTTCTAGTTTGTTGCCTGAGAAGGCCTTAACAAATTCCTCTCATCCCCATACACATGTGTGTGACAAAATGGGTTTCTTTCCATTATATAACTCTAAGGGAATTCCATTTTCTGCCTTGGTTGGTACTCGGTTTAATGTGTATGCTACGGTCTATAATGCATATCCCCAAAATGATAATAGAAGATATGCATGACTCATCATCGACCTCACCATGTCCAACAAGGTGGAGTTCCTCCTTTCACTAACACCATTCCACTATGGTGTATACGGATGAGTGAGATGAGACAGAATCTCAAACTCTTGTAGAAGATCGATGAACTCTTGATTCAGATATTCTCCACCTCAATCTAATTAACGCTTTTTTATCTTCTTACCAAGCTTATTCTCTACTTCATTCTTGAATTCCTTAAATTTCTCTAAGGCTTCCTACTTATACATCATTATGTATACATAGCCATATCTACTCAAATCATCAGTAAAAGTAATGAAGTAAGAATATCCACCTATAGCTTCTACTAGAAATGGTCCACACACATCCGTGTGCACCAATCCTAGAAGCTATGTGGCCCTTTCACCCTATCCACAGAAAGGTGGCTTGGTCATTTCTCCTTGTAAACAAGCATAACATATATCAAGTGGTTTTATCTTAGTAGAGTCTAAATAGCCATCTAGTAATATCCTTTTCAAGTTCTTCTCATTTACATGACCGAGACGGTGATGCCACAACTGGGTGATGTATGAGTCATGTGAGTTTGTTTCATTATCAATTTCCAACACTTTGTTTTTGTAATTTAATACATACAAACCATTATTTAAATGTGCCATACCATAACATACAGTGTTCTTATAAAAGAGACAAACATTATTTCAATACTTGAAAATAAATCCATCCATATCCAAAAAAGATACAAAAATTATGTTCTTGGTAACACTAGGCACATAAAAACAGTTATGTGAAACCAAAATCATCCCATTTGGAAATGAGAGGTGGTAATCAACAATGGATAACACAACCAGCCTCATTCCATTAGCAGCTAAAAGATCCACCTCTCCTCTGGAAATATTTCTAAATCTACTTGGTTCCTGCATTTGAATACAGATGTGATCCCCATAAGCTATATCTAATACCCAATGTGTATAAATGGAAAGATTACACTCAATAACGAATTCACCTTTACTGTCACTATGATTTTGGGTGTGGTTCCTCTTCCAGCGGCCTTTATTTCCACATACAAAACATACCGCATCCCATTCCTTTCCTTGCCTCAGAATCTTCCCCTTCTTGGAGGGACAACTCTCAGGGGCTTCTGATCATTTATAAGTCTTTGGACCCTTTTCCTTGTCATTCCGTTTCTTATTTACCATAAGGACTGTGGGTTTTTCACGCCCCTTGTCCTTATCTACCTGTAGAATTAAGTTCAGAAGTTCTGATAGATTCTTCTCATTGTTGTTCATGTTGTAGTTGATAATAAATCTAGAGAAGGTCTTGGGTAGTGATGATAGGATGATATCTGTACGCAAAAAATCTGGGAACATAATCCCTAATATGTTTAGTAATTCAATGTAGCCAATGATCTTTACTACATGAGGCCCATCTAGCATAGACTATCCAAGATTATTTGTTAAAAAATCATTGGAGATCTCATATATTTCCTCTATTTCCTTCTCTTGATAGAGATCCTTAAGGTGAGACCTCATGTTATACGTGTCCATGTTTTCATGTTGCTTCAAGATCTCATTAGACATGGCCGAAAACATGAAAAACTGGACATATGTGGCATCATCCGTGTGTTTTATATATATAGATAGTTCCTCATCACTGGCCTTTTTTCCAGGCGCAACTAGAATAGGATCTTCCAGCATATACAATTTCCTCTCGTGGTGAAGGATGATGTGTAAACTCCTCTGCCACTCTTGGAAATTGGTTCCAATGAGAAGGTTTTCCTTCTCGAGTATGGTTCTCAATGATATGTTTGAATTAATTTTTCTGGTCATTTCTAAAAATTAATATTAGCAAAGGTTTAGTACTTTATTATGATAAAACAGAGAGAAATAAATAGATTAATACTTATTTGTCTCCCACTATTTTATCGAAATCCAATAGCCCACACCATTGACTTTAGAATATTCTATTTCCTAAATATTCTAGTGGAAATGATCCATATTTCCCATCGCATTACCCAAACTATGTTTGGTCAAGCAACTTAAACGGTTTTATATAGGAATTTGAAATTCCAACAGCATTAACTCGCAGCTCATTGATCCGTTGAGTGGACTCCCCAATCCTGAAAATGTTTTTATTTTTAGATTTCCTCAAACTTTGCCTCTTGGTCACACTAAGTACTAATTTGGTAGTCAAACCATGATTTGAATCAAGTCAAGTCAACCGAAAACCTTGAATTATAATTCCTCAATAATTGAAAGCACCCCAACTAGGGTTGGTCAAGAACTTTGAACTATGGTTCGATTCTAACCAAGATTATGGAAGGATATGCTGACTTAATATTTCTTTGAGGGATTTTATCTTTATACATAAATTTCCATTTTATTATCTTTGATTACATGCTTGTTAATATTAAGTGGGATATACTTAAGTGATTAACCATGTCTAGGATAATATTTTATGCATAATCTGGTCTTGTTTTAGTTCCATATTTCATGTTTGTTTAATTCATTAATTGTGTGATCGTGACAAAACACCCACAATAAATAAACCATGAAACCAAGAGAAATAAAATAAATGGTATGATCATGATCTTTTTCTATTAGTTATTTTATCTATTGATTGATAAAATAACCCAATACTTAGGGGATAAACACATTGAACCTTTTGGGTTTGTGTTTACAACTTTCCAACTGTCCACCTTTGTATCTCCTTGGATTGGTTTCACCTTGGATCCTAACTTGAGCCGACTCCACCAGCTTGGGAGATCCATCCATTACATATGCTTTTATCTCACACACAATTGAGGGGTAAAATGGGGTTTTATATAAAAGAAACCTTGGGCGCGCATTCCCTACATATTAATGAGGAGAAGGCTCGTAGGCCAAAAATTTTATTTAAATAAATAAATTAAAAGAAACCATTCACATACAAAGGTAATGATCTAGCTCATGATCATCCATACATGCAAAAATATTTATTTATAAATAAAACTATCATTCAATTCTTTAATTGTTCTTATTTAAGATAAATCATTCTTGAATCAATTAATCATCTTTAATTAATCAATCCTTTTATCTTATACCATTTTCTAAATTTCCTTGAGATTCTCATCCATCATAATTTTAAATAAATAAATTCATTTAAAATTATCTTTTTATGTAACTTGTACCTTGAAGGAAACCCGAAGAATTACCATTTATAACTACCCAATGAGTAGAAATGAACATTATGCAGATGTGAAATTAAACACATATAAATAAAACACATATCACATGTTGTGCCTCAGTTTTACATCTGCACTATGGTACACGTCTCAAGGATTTTTATAATATAATAATAAATTTTAATAAATATGAGTAATTTGGATGAGTACATGACGTGTAGTTCTGACTACACGGTGTATACTTTTGTTCACTGTCCATCCGAAGTACATGCCTAGGGATATGGCGTGTAGATGTAATTTGGAAGTTTTCAGAGTACACAGCATGTTCAGTAGTACACACGCCATTTAGTATCCATGTTACATGGTTTCTAGCTGGGCAAGCCATCTACGGGGTACACGGTCCAACCCTAGCCTGAAGGGACTACATGCCATATTCAATGGACCACATGGTGTGTAATCCAGAAATTGCGTACCACCTGTTCCTGGTCAACACATGGTGTCCTTTATGACTTAGGAATACTCCAACACACTACCTGATTTGGAGGAACAGTCCAATGCATTGAACCTAGACTACACAGTGTGTACTTCCAAATACACACCATGTATTCTGGTGTTGTACGACCAGGAACTTTTGGCACCTCCGGATGAGATCCTATATTTTATTTTAATCAAAATTAAAAGAAAAAAACATTTCTGTAAGGTGAACAAGAAACGTGAGAGGTGGAACAGATCTCAAGATTCAGATTTTAAAGAATGATTAACTTGAATTGAAACAACTAAATTATTAAATGCATAAATCACCATTGAAAAATTTAAATAATTATAACCAATGATATTAACCCTTCGATGTCACTTTTAGGTTCCGGGCATTCCAGAAGTGTGTTGGTGAGTGTACCCAACTTTAATTTTAGCATTAACAATGATAAATCTAAGATCTATCATGATAATAAAATTCCAGATCTACGGAATATAATGAAGAATGAAAACTAAATAGTGGATCCCTGGAACCATAGACAGGATCATCATATGTTTGTTATATTTAATTTAATTAATTGACAAGAATTACATTGATATAATTCCTTCTTCATTAATGTTTTTGGTCACAATCCGATGTGATCCATTATTGTGTCATAGAATCAATGTGTAGGATTCCTCTAGTGGTGATCCACACATGCTCCACGTATCCCTGGACATTGCCAAAGGGATCTCCGGGTGCTATCATGGAAGAGACTTCACTTGCGATGTCCGCCTTCGATCGCCTTGATCTGGTGGAGGTGGATCTCTATCTCTTGTAGATTGAGAGCGTTCTTGGTGGAAAAATAATTCTCTCTTGGATTTAGAGCTTTTCCAAATGTGTTGTGCACAACCACACAAAAAATGTCTAGGCTAATGAGAAACATATAATTGGGATTGTTAATTACATATAATAATAAAATGAATTAATTACCCGAAAGAATTTATTCATTTCATTTAATTCTTAGTAATACCCCATGTCTAATAATAACAGTTGACTATTATTATTACCTGACATGCGTCCAATGAATTACACCTAATATTATTTAATTAAATAAATAATATTATTTCACATAAATTCCCAGAAAAAAATACATAGCGTGTATATTTAATACACACGACATGTAATTTTGTTTTTCCATTTTTCTTTATTTCCTCCACCACATTTATTATACCTTGAATAATGGCTATTTACTTCTTAAATAAATATCACTGCATTACTCGATAATAAATATATTATTTTTTCCACAATATATTCTCTCAAATAACTAGTGTAGAAATAAATGTGATCAGTCATCCTTAAATAATTATTAAACCAAAATCAGGAATAATCTTTATTTAACTTGTTAAATTAATATTTAACTAAGATACTTGGAAAAACTTAGTGAGTGACCCTCTAGGCCTCTTTCTCAGTGGAATTAGATGAATCCTGCCTAATTTACAAGGTTAGTGTATATAAACATGCCAAGGCACCCATAGAGAAAGAATTTAATGTCACAATGGCGTTTCACCTCCTACGAATGCTTACCGTGTAATGTAATCCCTTTGTATTGATACCTCGAATCAAGCGGGTTGTATGCTAGTGCCATCAACCCATGTGCTCGATTATTCTTTCTTTGACATTATGGAATTGAACTTTCCCATTCATCACTATTTCCATGGATTTATTAAGGCTATATCAAGTCCATCAAAGAACCTGATATATCTACTTCCATTATGGAATAGAAAGGACAAATCCTTTCTCACATTATCTATTAATGTAGTATCACTCGTGACACACCCAAAGTATCCTACCTCACTGCGAACAACGTTTCATCACAGTTTTCATTAATATATCTAAGTGTGTGACTTGTAATACCTATTAATAATAATCTTAAAGTATGATGACCAATACACATGTCTGCAGATAGGAACATCTAATGACACTATGAAATGTGGATTTCCTACTGGTGGGTCTTGTTCTCAAAATATCCTCCTAGATATTAACAAGGGTGCACACCATGATAAGGTGCCTCAAATTTTGATGAGTCCTCACCCCTAATGGCCTATATTATTTGTGTCCCTCAAATAACATCATTCGGCCATAGAACATATATTAAAGAACAATGTTATGGAACTTCCAGGTTCTCATCAAAACTGGGATCCACTATCACCCTTTAATGCAACAACTATCATTAGGAAATTATCACATGCATTGTTACGCAGAAGAACAATCAAGATGTGATAAGGTATTTATTAATGAATAAAGTACAAAGTAGTTGGTTCTAGGCAACCAACTACAACATCTGTATCCTCCTTTTTCTCCTTGTCATGTGATGGAATGTGATCTCCATGTTTTTAATGGAGCTTTCATGGGAGTTGGTTGATGCAGTTGTGTCGTGGTATCCTTGAGTGGTTGCAGTCATTGTGGGAGAGGTGATATTGATCTGTTGTGTTGGAATGTTCTCGTGAAAAGAATGTAGTAAACCTTTTGAGTTAGGGGATTAATTTATTCTCTATTTATTTATGTGTAATCCTAGAGTTATCATGATTCAACCCCTATATGACAATGAATTTTGTAAAATAAATATTTAACTAGATTAATAAATAGGTATCGATTGTATGTTTTTTTTTGTTTAAATAAATAGTGTTATATCTTCACCTTGCTATTTATAATTTTGTTCTTGATGTAAATTGGTAAATAACGTAAATATGGGATTAATTGTAAATTAATTTTCTAAAGATAAAGATTCATGGTTAACGAATCCAGTTTTTGTTGTTGTGATTCAACGATAATCAAATGGATGTATTTATGCCTTTTTAATTGAAGTGTTTAATTAAACATGGATTAAAGAACAGATTGTGTGTTAAAATATAATTCCTTGTAGGTTTATGAGTTGCCCTATTTATTGTAAAGTATAAGCACCTTATTCTTTGGAGTTATGAGTTCTCATGGTGTGTGAAGGAATAATTCCTTGTTTAGTGCCAAGATCCTAGTTGTTATGTTTTTTGTTTCCTTATGTTTGTGATGTGATGTGACCCTAGGATGGATGATCTTGGAGGGCTATTGCGGTATGTGGGGGAAGGGAGGCCCAGTGGTGGTGGTTGAAGTAGTTGACACCTAGAGTGGAGAGATGCATCAGGTTATTCATGTAGGTGTCATGGAGGACACTAGGGATAATGGAATGGGATGAAGCTAGTCTTACTATTTGATATTAAAGTTATATTAATATTTAATTTGTTGCTTTTTTATCTACTTTACTTTCCCCACTCCTTGATGTAGATGGTCTTTATTACCCTCCTTCCAAAAGATTCTAAGATGTGTGGGGTATTCCATGTGATTTATGTGATTCTCTTCTTGAGGATGGATGAGTCTACCCTCCTTCTATAGCTGATAAAGACATGACGAGTAGTTCATATACTCACCATGTTGAGCCCCTTGTGTTTGGTAGCTCATAATAATTTATTAGAATACCCGGATTATAGAAATTGAATATGTTATTAATAAATGGCTGAATGAATTAATGTTTAAACCATGGGGTTGGAGCTTACTGGGATGCAATGCTAAGGTTATAATTCTGAGAAGTTGTGGACTCAGGTAGGTTATGCCTGGAGGGTATGGATCTTGGTTATAATGGTAATGGGATGTAATGTAGTAAATTTTAATGGTAAATTAATGTTTAAATAATTAATTAACTTAAATTGAAACTGATAAAAAGGGATAAGCAACTTAATGTATCTCTTTAAATGATTATGTGATTACAAGATATCTAGTCTTAACAGTAGCAACTGGGAGTCTGAGGGATGTTAGCTATAGTTGAGTATGATATTAGGTTTTTCCCATAGTTTAGTTTTGATCTATATTATATCATGTATTTTTTTTGGTTCTATACACTACTCCACCCTTTTGGTTAGGGTAATTGATACCCCGAGGATTATGAGCCCTAGGGGTGTTTTCCCCAACATCTTGGTGGGAGGATGGATTGTTGACTACCCCCTTTAGCCCCACTATCTTCTATTGGTTGTTACTTTTGATGGTATCCAAAATAGTTAGTTTTTCCCATATATGTGTGTAGAGGGCTATAATGGATTATGGTCATTCACAAACTTATATTCTGGATATAGTTTCTTATGGACTGCTATATGTGTAACATGTATAGATTGTGATGGCTTGAGGATCATTACTCAATGTATGGTCTATAGTGGATTGAGTTATAATACCAAACACTTGATACACATTATGTGGGATATGGAGGATCTTAGAAACTATATGGTTGCTTTTGGTTGTGTGGTTGTGTTGGTGAGTTGCACGAGGTGCATGTTGTGGTGTTATACCTAGGTGTATTTGGGAAATCCTTTTGGAGAGAGATGCTCATAATGTGTGATGTTGGGGAAAATTGGAAAACTAATGGGGAAGTGTTAAAGGGGTACCCTTGAAATTATTTATTATATTATATACTCTTGTATGTGATACTTGGTGAGAGTATCCATGGTGAGGCTGGGAACTTAGTATACCTATTTTTGTGATGAGTTAGTTTCACTTATTGTTCATTGTTCTTTATCATGTTTCTTTACTTTTTCACGAGAGCCTCTGAGGAGGATCCTACTAAGTATATCATTATAATCACCCTATGTTATATAAAATGTTTTTAGGTCAATTGGAGCATGTTAGAGATCAGGCTGGTTACTACTAGCTTTCATGTTTTTTCGGAGCTTTTCGGGCTTTTTTGTCACTTTTGTTTTGATTTCTTTTGGTATTTTCAGTTTTCCATTTTTATTTTTAGTAGTTTTTCATTACATTACATATGTGTATTAGGGTTTTATTTTATATTTTATTCTAATCATAATTTGGTTGGTGTCTATCTTATATCTCTCTTTCACAAGTGTCCTCTTAGAGGGTAATGCCTTCCATTTGTGTTTTTTCTATACCCTTGGTGCTAGTCTCCAACCTGGGGTCTACTGGATGTGGGACTCGGGGGGGGGGGGTCATTATCTCTCTTCTCACATTGCAAACCTAATAATGATATTCTTTCCTGGGGAGGGGGTTGTGACATTACATGAACATCTTTTATGAATCTGGCGTGTATCATCAATTATACTACATACCCTCCTAGTCTTGAGAGAAATTTCACATCTAATGGGTAGGTGGGACTTTCAAAAGTAGATCTATTGTTGGTTGGTAGAATTGTGGAAACAAAATGGAACACACAAATCTAGGAGTCATACTTTTTGACTACATCATCAAGATATGGTAAGTAAGAGTGATTATTACTTTATATAAAATTTTAATAATAAACATAATTGATAAATATTTAAAAGTTTTGGTTTATTTTGGAATTATTATGTGTGATGTGCATAATAGGATATTCATAGTTTGTACTATTGGGAGGATTTATGGTGAGAGATCACAATGAATCATGGTTATTTTTTATTTTCTAAATTAATTTAATATATTTTTTTTACTTCTTAAATTTCTAAATTCACATTCACAGGAGATGTATGAGGAAAATACTTCATGTATGAGAGAGATTCAGAATGAGATGGAAGGTGTGGATGATGTGGGCTCATCCCATTCACAATTTAATAAAGAATAATATAGAAAATTGTGAGTGGTATTGAGAAAGGTTTGGTGATCGATATTGGTTTGTGTTCAACACCATTTAGTTACTATGACATTACAACAATTTAATTAGTGATCTTGAAGGGAGATCATCCGAGATCAAAATTTGTAGATATTTGATCATATGCGATGATTTTCATAGAATTAGGGATAGAGTTCCCTCCACATATTAAAGGTCCTCCTACATATTATCACCCTCCTCCATGGTGATTTATTTAATATTTTTTTGACTAATAAACTCATTATGTATTCATTTTTTTTAAAAAAATACGTATAAATGATTTTTTAATATTTTTTCATTTTAAATGTGTTTTTTTTTCATTTTTTTGTAAAGTATAAATATTTAAAAAAATTTATAGAAAAAAAATTTTCTATAATGGATATAGAATTTGCATCAATATTTTTGAAGCTACATGGCTTATATTTTATGGAAATATATTCCATTACTAATAGTGCATGGTCATATATTTTATGCAATGGATTTGAGGTTCTGATGCAAAAAATATCCCACTACACCCTATTAGTGATAATTCATTGCTAATAAAGATAATTTTGACTAAGTGTTGAGTGAAAAATTATATGGGATTGAATTCCACTATGAATAAGTTTTAGCGATGAAAAAAACTATTTTCAATGAAATCATTCTTTTGAAAATAACCTAAAATTCTATTATGCCACACTCTTACTAGGAAATAGAAAATTTAGTTTTGAAACTACCAAAATGGTGTAATAATTATAGAGGGGTATTCATCAAATATCAAAAATACCATTTTGATAAATGAATTAATTTTAAAGGTATTAAAATCACATGATTGTGATTTCATGATGAATAATTTAATTCTTATAGATATATATTTAATTTTTCCAAAACAAATCACATAAAATAACCAATATTTTTTTCTTTTTTAAAGAGATGTATAATAAAGTTATTATTATGAAGTGGTTACTAAAAATGGGAGAATAAAATTTTGTAATGTTAGGTGAATTTGAGATGTTGTCCACACTATAATTCTTTGATATAATGGTTCACTTAATGGTTTAGTTGGTGAGATATATATGATTATGCTGTCCTATACATTACAAATGGATTTAACCCCTTTATAAAATATATGAATATTTTGAAATAATACATAAAAATATATAGTTTCCTAGAAGGTTATACTGTGGAGAGGTATATTGTTTAAAAAGTCCTTGAATTATATACTGAATAACTTTCTGATGTGTGTAAAATTGGACACCTAAAATTTTGTCACAAAAGGTGTCTTAAAGGAGAAGGAATTTTAGGATAATAGGTTGTCACAATTACTACTTGCGGTATTTTTATAGTACAAGCTACACAATTCCCCTCTCGCTCAACAAGGTCATCAAAACACACATACTATTGATAAAATAGGTCATATCCATAGGGATATGCCATGTATTAAAACTATGATCACATGTGAGTGATAAATGAAAATGAGATGTATATCATAGAATTTATGTAACATGATAGGTATGAAATTAAATATGAAATTTTTATAATGAATGTATAAGTGTGTATTCTAGGACAAAATGAAGAGTAATTTGAGTAAAAAAAATAAATGAAATAATTGGATAATTCCATGTATAAATCATAAAGTATAACACATGATTTTTACTTATAATAAAATAATGATAACAACATCACTAACTCTACAGATGATCCTCCCAGACTCACTGTAAACATTTTCTAAAGATTAATAGTCTGTTTGAGGTTTATAGTGCTTCTTATAAACATTGATTCAATTATTGTTCTATGATTATGTTTATACTATGATCCTTGGAACTCTTTTCCATGAGAAATCAATGCCCAATACTCTAGTTATTGGTTTAGGCTTACACATTATCTCCATCACCCTAACCATAAGTTCAATTTATTTTTGATTATTTAAATAAACCATTACGTTAAATAAATTAAATAAAATTTATCTAGGTATAAAAAATATAAATTAAACAATAAGTCATATCCTCTTCATCCTAACTTAAAAAAATTGTTTTTCATGCTAAATAAAAATCATAAAAAGGATAAAGAAAATATATTCAGTCTAGATTTGTCTCTAACTCCACCTACAGTCACCACTCATTTACAACCAATGTATATCCTCCTATATCTATGTGTAAATATCTTATCCTTTAGTTCCTCATTATTTTAAAAATCCTTCCCCAATATGATCATACCATGTGTATTTTAATACACATATTCCTTTACATATACATTGGTTCTCAAATTCATTTTTTTCTTTTATGTTTCCATTGGATAAAATTCCAATAATCCATCCATAGCTACCTCTCTACTTAAATAACTTCCCCATGGGTATTTATTTGAATTACTTATTTATTGGATAAATAGATCATATGAGTTTTTTCATCCAATATACATGTTATCCACATGACATCCCATATTAATCAATGGTTTTTCAACTTAATTCAAGTTTCTCATACTTATATATTTTTCTTTCAGGTAATTTTTATATATTGAAAACCTATACAACATACTTGGATTGATTTAAACCAAGTGAAAAACCTTACATAGCCTTTTTTATTCCAAATTAATCCTACAATGGTTATAGTTACTAACACATAACCTATTAAGAGTTTGAGTTAATCTTACTTGATTGTGTGTTACTCTTATTAAACCCTTGAAATTTTCAACTTTATGTTTTGTAGCTAGATTGAGGTAGATTTTTATATTATGTTTCATGCCCGAGACTAGTGTTATTCATATTAAAACTAAATAAATCCACATTTAATCAAATTTAGGTGTCCATAAAACATTTTGGAAAACGAAAAAAATCATATAAGGCTACCCAAAATCCTTATGTATCACCTTATACTTTTTAATTATTAATACATTAGAATGGGTTTACTCATAAGTAACCAGTGGTTATTCAAATGTGGCCCATATTTCAATTTAATCTTCCACAACTTTACTAAATTCCCATTTAATCATCCCCTATTATCCTTCCTATACTATTACACATGAAATGATTCAGAATTAAAGTTAGATCATTCAAATAAATTCCAAAAAAATTAACAAAATAATTAAATTAGACTTTAGGATGAATATTCCACCAAACATAATTTCCACTTGTGTTTCCTTCCTTAATGAACATAATCATCATTCCCCAACTTTTTCTCAATTGTATTCGTGCAATTCACATAAGGCTAAGGTGGGAAGGGATTTTAGGATTTTAATATAGTTTCTTTTAATATTTTTCATTATTGTATTGTGAATAAAATGTTACAAATATAGGTTGGTATCAATAGAGTTAAAATAAGTGTATTACTAATCAAAAACTACCTATACCATTTTGACATAAGCATAAATCTCACAAATTTAATGAGCGGTGCAAAGAAAATATAATTTTTAAATTCATGGATGAATATCTCAAGAAGAATATTATTATTGAAATATAAAAAAAGGTTTATAATCCTCTTATAAGTTTTATTTTAGAATGAGTGTGTATTTAATGAAATGTGTTTTCACAATATCAATCAAAACCTTTCAATAATTCAAAAATGGGTTATGTTCACATACTTTTTTTCTAAACTTGGATATTTAGACCAGATCAGTCCCTCACAATTGGTCAATAAATCAAATGGGCCCAAATAGCATCCACATTTCATCCCAAAATTAGATCATAAGTTTATCCAACAGTTGAATATTACCGTCCCCACTCAAAACTCGATAATATATTATGAAATATTTAAAAAAATAATAATTTATTAATAGAAATTAAAAATTTAAAGGAAATATACAACCCAATTAATATCCCATATAGTCACATGGAAACTTCTATCCAACATTAAGTTCCTTCTTGAACATCCTAAGAAATTTAATGAGACTAAGTGAAGAGTGAATTTGAAGATTATTATTTTATAAAAGAAACATATGGGAAAAATAAAAATCTTAAAACCGGATTCCCTCCCAAAATTTCTTACTTTAGATTATTTAACTAGATTCCCATTCATCTCATTATTCAATGATTAATTTTTTTGGCTTATCTACAAAGAATCTATCAAAGTAATTATTCATCCTTTCTACATTAATGGCGAATGGGTCTCCCTCAGTTCCTAAAATATAAACATTTCTTTAGTTAAAACATTTATAACATAAAATGGTCTTGACCACCTATAACTCAAATTATTAAAAAATAATTTCATTCTTGAATTGATGAAAAAAAAATTAATCCTTACCCAAATTAATTGATTTTAATTTGAGAACCATGAAATAACTTGGTTCACTCATTGTTTTTCCTAGTATTCTCATAGAATTTTTTTCTCACATTTTTAATCTCATTCAATTACAATAACCACTTTTTTACATCTTTATTTTTATTTCAATTCAATGCATTTATAGTCTAAAAGGACTTATGCACTATTTCCATAGGTAAGTGAAATTATCTTCAAAATATAATCATATATGGTGATATAACTATAAGGGTTTTATAGGTTATTCTATAGGCCTATAAGAAACCATTCAACTTACATGACCAATATATCCTTTAACAAATCATTATTCTCAACAACATTTTTTTTATAATATTATTGGTTTCTTACACTTTTATATTATTTTTATTATGGTTTTTGGTTCCTATATTATAATTGAAACCATACATATCCATTAATATCTTGAACAAATGGTTTTGAAAATGAACTCTATTATCAGTTATTATGTATTTTACCACTCTAAATCCATTTAAAATGTTTCTCCTTATATAATTTACCACATAAGATCCCATGTTTTTTTGTAAGAAAATTCCATCAAGTTACTTAGATAAATAATTAACAACCTCCAAAATATACTCATTCCATTGTGACCTTACTAGTGGATCCATAAAATTAATACCCCAGACATCAAACATTACCACTTCTAAAATTAAATATTATGGAATTTTCTATTTTATCAAAATTATAACTATAATTTTACAATAATCACATAATAACACATATTCTCTTGAATACTTAAATAATTTAGTTTGAAAAATCCCCATTAAATAACTTGATCAGTTATCTTTTTACTCTCATGGTTTCCTATTATAGGTAAATTATGATAGTGTTTCAGAATTGAAGTAAACTCTTACTTTGGAACGCACATTCATATTATTATATTTCATATCCTACATAAAAAAATTAAACCTCCCAATAATAGTGATTCAAATCTATTATAAAATTTTCTTTTTATTTTATGCAGAATGCTTTGGAATAATTATACATCCAAGCAATTAACTAAGTCAGAAAACCATGGAAGTTGGTGCTTCATCATGGCAGAAAAGTTCTCATTAAGAATTTTTTCCCTAATAGACTCATAATAATATTACTTTATTCCTTAAATCCTTGAAAAATTAACTACCATAATGTTCTAAGATACTTTATTCTCCTTAATTTTCAAATAAAAATTCTAGATATGTAACACACACTTAAAGAGTAAGGGCTTTACAACCTTTTTATCATCATGTATTTTTAGTGTCGACTATTTAGAGAATATGAAAATATTTAAAGGAATAAAATAAGGTCTACACTTATCCTTGGTATCAATAAACATAATAATTTCCTTATTATTAGTGTAATAATTTAGTAATGGTCTATTTAGTAGTTTTCTTGAGTAATAAATCACATGTTGTCACTTTTCTTTTCTTTTTCCAAGCAAAACACCAATAGAAAAATCCCTAACATCACATATTACATCAACATTTAATATATAAACTAGTTATTTTATGTTAGGTTATGTAACTAACTTCTCCTTTAGTAAATGAAATTCCTCAAAACATTTTTGACTAAAATAAAATTGATTTCTTTCAATAAATGGTAACACATGTATTTAAATCTTAGAAAATTCATTAATAAAACCTATGTAGAAACCAACATGACTCAATAAACTCCAAACCTATTTTACTAATGTTGGTGGTGGAATATTATATACCACTTACACCTTAGATTTATCAACCTTGATCACTTATTTAGAAATACGATGACATACCCAATTCTTTGTTACACCATAAAATATCATTTTTATGAGCTCTTGACCAATTTGTTTCCTCACATATCTTAAAAATCATCAAAAATTTACCCAAACACTCTTGAAAGGTTGTTCCAAAAATAGAAATATCATAAATGAATATCTCATTACCTTCTTCAACCAAATAATATAGGATTTCAATCATACATCTCTAAAAAGTTTTAGGGGATCCAAACAATCCAAACTAAATTCTCTTATAGGAAAATACATTATATGGGTAGGTAAAAATAATATTATTTTGATCCTAAAGAGATATAACAACTTGGTTTTAACCTGAATAAACATCCAAGAAGCAGTAAAAATAATTCATTACCAGCCTCTTAGAATATAATTAATGAATTAAAGAGGGAAATGATCTTTTCTATATACAACATTCAATATAATTTAGTCTATAAATACTCTGCATATTATCACATTCCTTGTATAAAAAAGTTCATTCTTATCATTGGTTAAAATTTTGACCGCCCCCCTTTCTTGGGTACAACATAAATTAGATTAACCGATGAACTAATAGAAATGAGGTATGAAATTATACCATCAAGTGACTCAATTACCTGAACCTTCACTAATTTCTTTATGTGATGATTCAATTTTATTTATAACTCCACTCGTGGTTTAACATCAATTTCTATGAGTATTCTTTGTATAAACACTAATAAAATATTTCCCTTGATTTTTACAATAGACCATGGTAAATATATTTTATATCCAAGAGTTATAATTTAACACTATTTTCTTATTACTCATAAAGATTTTATTAAAATTTTACTGATATTTTATTGTCTATACCCCAAAATAGAAACCTTAGTCTTTAAGGAAGAATATTAATTTTTTTACTTCAGTTTTTTCCTCCACATATGGTTTCATTAGTGTTCTTACTAGTCCCAATTCTTCAACCATTCTCTTAAAATTATCAACCTATTTACAATCCTCAACCTAGTAGTATTTCTATTCATAGGACATCACTTCCTCTTGGTTCCAAACATTCTCATATCTTTTGTGAGGCATTAACTCGGTCTTTTATTCCTTAGAAACTTCGTCCAACATGATAATCTTAATTAAACATTATAGAGGTAGGTTTATTAGTTTCATTGAAAACATTTAGATCTTCCTTATTTTCTCCCACTCTAAAAATAAGTCTTCTATTGGGAACATTGATAAAGGATCCTCTAATGGAAAAAATTGTCTTCCCAAAATGATGGGGACCTCTCTATCTATATCCATATCCATAACCTATAAATATTCCAGTAAGATTTACTTCCCAACCCTTATTATAATATCTTCAGTGATTCTTAATGGATGTGATTATTCTTTCAACCAAATACAATTCCAAATTTGTGTTCCTCAACTCACCAATTTCTAATTACTTGAACATAGTAAAAATAATAAGGTTTATACTTTATACCAATTTAATGAGACATGTGTAAGACTTATTCCCCTCAAAGGAATAAATAATTTTGAGGCTTATATGATCCCATAACATCTTGGGGATCTTTCAATAAAGAGGCGCATTATATTCTTTAGTGAGTTTAATAGTGTCATGATCCTTAATATTATTACTATTTAAGATTATGTTTTTAGGTAATTTTTGTATGAGGTAATTTTTTAATGAACCGCTATAAATGGAACGATGATATTAATCCTTTAGAAAAAAATTATTAAAATTTCCATCCTCATTCTTATCCATCATTGGATATATTAGGGAAAGAAAAATATTGTATTGAACATATCTAATTCTACTTCTGTGAATTTTACCTTTTTTATTCACCCATTTCCCTTGTATTTGGTCTATTATTCTTCAACAAATCCCTCCCCCCCACACACACAAAGAGTAGTTATTCTTTTGGAGATCATTCTATTTTTTATGGATAGTGATTCTTTTCTACCTCTCTATCTTCTTTATTCCTCTATATAATTTATTCATATTTTTCCTTCATAGTTTTTCCTCCTCTACTATTCATAAATATACAAAATTATTTTGGGTTAATTTAATTTATATTAAAAATATTTCAATTTACCCTTGAGGTATTTTCATACCAAGATTCCCCAATTGAATTTCTATGTTATGGATACTAGTATGAGTCCCTTGAATAAATTAATAAATACATAAAAAGTTTAAGTTAGTACTTTGCACAAAGTCATTCATCCATATCTAATGATTTTTAGTATCTCTAGATACCTATAGAATCATATTAGTTCCTTGGTCAAGTTTTTTAATTAATGTTTGTTTTCTAAAAATATTTTTTTGTTTCTTCCCTGAAAACTATATTGGGTCTACTGTTAAAACACATATCAGCCTCCTTGTTTGAATCTCCCATGATCTTTACAAGATAGGAAGGGGTGGTTCTTATTACATAGGATATAGTTGTTATAAAATGGTACATTCTTGATAGTTTTCCTCCCACAATTCCCCATATAATTCATCTCTTCAATCTGTGATGAAAATATTGGTGACATGTCAAAGATCATGAATTGAATTAAACTCTAAATAAACATACCACAATAGTTTAATTATTCCTAAAATACTTGAGATTTTGACATAATAAATTTTATCTACCTTTAAGGTTATACAATCTATATCCTTATATCATATGTGGTGTAAATATTATTCATAGAGAATCTTATTCCTATAATGGTATTTTTTTGAATTAATGGAATGAAATCTATAAATATATAAGAGATCATTGGTTTTTTTATCACTATAATGGATTCCTACAACTGAATCAAAAAAATCAACATTTAATTGAGTCCTTTATAAAATATTTTCATGATAAATGACTATATAAATTGATGATGTGGAAACGACTGATAGAAATACTTGAATCATTCTTATAATTTATGGAATTTATCTAAAAAAATTTATATGATGGTCGAGATATTTTCCCTCATATCCATAGATCATTGTATAGGAAAGAACCTCACAATGAAATTATTATAAATATCATCCCATGAACCCAAATGAATTTGACTCATATTATAAGATCTAGTTCTTAGCTTGGTCTTTCATTAAATATAGGAAACATCGCATACTCAACTCATCATAAGATATTATATTCAATAGAGAATAATGAAAAATTATAAGGAAATATTGGAATAAATATAAATAATACTATAATGGAAACCTATTAAATGTTAAAATATATTGAAAATGGTTGTGTTTCAACTCATTATTCATAAAATTTAGTGTTAATATTATATAGTATGGGTTTTCAAGAACCCTTGGGACTTGAAAATCTCTCATTATCGATGGTTATTATTCATGTTTCACTAAATCATAAGAAAACTATGATTATCTATTATTAGGATAAAACCTCATTAAAATATTACCCTATATATACTCTATAGTTTCAGCCAAAATTTTATGAAAGAGCCACCTTATTTTTGGAATTTTTGGAAATAGATCAACACCAAGTGACTTTATAGTTTACATTCACTGATCCTAAGATTACAAGTGAAAATAATATAAATACAAAATATATATAATATTTTATGGGAACATATATAACTTAAATTCCCATAAAAAACCTAGTTCACATCATCACAACACCTTAGGAACACCTTCTAATCATCTGAGGCTAGTGTAAATGTCAAGGATTGAGTAATGTATGGGTGGGATAGAGTTTTCCCCCTTAAAATGTTGATTCGAACTAGTTGTGGAACATAACTATGTGAGATATTATCTATCTAGGAATTTATTATAATATTTTTGTATCTATTTGTAAAAAAATATATTTGAAACATAAATTGGTGAAAAAATGCATAACATGACATAAACATGAATCTCTATACATGGAAGTCTCAAAAGAATCCAAATAATAAACAATGTGTGTGAGAAAAACAAAAAAAACTATATGTACATAAGTGGTATGATAAAAACATGTCCCTATTATCTAAAATGAGGCTATCATACTTGAAACCTATACCAAGGATTACAATTTACAACCCTCGTGTCAAAGATAAATGAATCCATCAAAACCCTAAAAGAGATCACCTACGATTCATACTCTATGTGTATTAGTTCTCATGCTTGAGGGAATTTTCTTTACCTGGTTCATACACAAAAGTGTCTACATTGATATTTTAGAGACATGTATAGGGAATGAGTATGAAAAAACTCAGTATATGGTCACCAACCCACCCTTAAAAACTTGTTTAAAACTTGAGTGTATCCCAATAATAGTATAATTATTTAGGAATAATTAGTTTATACACTTATATAATCTAGAAATGAATCAAACAAAAAACATAAGAAATTTCAAGTAACTTCTTGTATGGGAGGGTTCACACAATTACTACTTTCATTGAGCCTTAACTTATTATCTGAGATAATGTGTATGTTCCATCCCTTATAAGATGAAGCACATACACATGTAAATCCTATACACATGTACATATAAAACTTTATGTGTATTTATTTTTGTGTGTGTGTATGTGTGTAATAAATTTGGGGCCCAAGAGACTTTTCATATTAGGGGAAAGGGGATTGGGTATACTAATTTATGGAAATCCCGAATCCCATCCCTTTAGGAATATGGGAATGGTTATAACCAGTCGAATTATTGTGATATTATCCCATTCCACCCACTTTATAATAAACACATGGTACCTTCTCAACTTTATAGACATAATACATATATCCAGATATGTAAAATGAAAAAAATAATAAGTAAAAAAGGAAAAATATCATGGGAAACATTAAAGTAATGTGGTATAAAATAAAAATTTAGTTAATAAAAAGTTTATATTAGATTACAAGGTAAATATACCCCCTTTGATGATTTCTTAACATAAGAAAAATAGTATACATGCCAATAAAATTTACATAGATTATAATAATTTTAATTAATTTATATATCATGTTATATATATAAACATATTTTCAAATAAGGTAAACAACCCACTATACATAGTAAAAATATACAAAAACTATTATTAGTTTTAAAACATTGGTTTTAATTAGGTTCACCTAATCACATTCCATAACCAGGTTAACTCTCAATGAGTTAGAGTAGATAAAGGGGTGCAAATAATAATTTATTTTCATAAAATAATTTTAAGGTTCTAAGAAGTGGATATATACCACTACTAGAAATAATAGAGCACTGAAGATAATAGATTTATTGATGTAAGTTTCTTCAATTTATAGAGATTTAATAAGGAAAGTAATACCATGATTTTACCTTAGATTAATAATGTTTAAAATCTCACAACAACTATATCCAATGGTATCCAATATATTTTATGAATTCTGGAAATACTAGATTAAGAATACATTGTTTTACACCTGCTTCCATGAAGAAATAAAAATGAGGGAAGATTAGTGGGATCCATAGACTTATCATATCAATGAAAAACCTCATGAACAATTGGAACATTCTAGATTAAGGATGGAAGGAGGACCCTATTAGAGAGTATCAGAGGAAATAGAAATCTTAGGTGGGAATTTCCTATGAGTGATGAATAGAAAAATCTCAAGAAAGGGTTTGAAGAGGATATTTAAAGTTTTAAAATTTAATTTATATAATTTATCCATTTAAAAAAACAAAAAGTAACCCATCATAACATTAATGGAACCCCATAAGAACTCTAGTGTTCTATAATGGTCCTCATATACCCCCACTGGATCCTCATTGATAGGCGAATACACATATTGTTTTCCCACCAAAATCTGAATGTCCTCCCACCAGAATTTTGGTGAAAATTCAGCTCCAAATAAAAAATCCACACTAAACCCAATTCTATAAAAATGTGGTCTATAACCTTCCCCTACTCCTTAAACCACCAAAATTACCCAAAATACACTATAAATGAAATAAAACGGCCAGAAATTCAAGATAAATATCACCAAATAGAATCAGGATCATTACAACCTTCCTACGATTGAGCTTCTTGTCCCATGAAGCATTAATTGGCTTCTTGATGGAAAAATTCTGGAAATTGTGTATTCACCATGGCCTCTTATTCCTAACTCCCATCTTGAATATTTCAATTATACCACTTAAAATGAAAAAGTGGAATTAATTTACCTAATAAAATCTTTTGACCTCGATCAATGATACTGATAAGATTCTCCACATTGGATACATCAGATCCATTCTCAATGTCATCATATTATATCACATGAGTAAGTTTACAAACACACTTCCTCAACTAGGAAACATGGAAAGTGTTATACATTGAATTTAAGAGTTTATCAAGTTGATATTATTTTTCTCTAACTCATCCTAAGGTTTTTAATTTCCTGAAAAATCATTGATCTAGCTTCCCTTTCTTACCCATCCATTAATGATCAAAGATTAGTGAAACCTAGAGAAATAAATCATCACCGACTTCAAATTAAAAGGTTTTTATTCAATGTTAAAAATAATTTTTTTTTGGATTTGAGCCTTTGTGATTCTATTTTAAATCATCTTCACCTATTATCTCATCCCTTGGATGATGTTACGTCCAATCATATAAGACTCTCTTATCATGTTCTAACATAGAGTGTAATGATATAGTCTCCCATACAAGGCTTCATATAGATCAATATGAATTAATTTGTCACAACCCCTCCCCCCAAGTTATACCCCTCTTGGGCCGGAAATGTGAGAAGGGAGATAGGGACCTCCAAGTCTCGCCTTCAGTAGGCCCTGGGTTGACGACTAGCACTGAGGGTATAGTAAACACACAAATGGGAAACATTTCCCTCTAAGAGAACACATGTGAAAGAGGGAGATAAGATAGACACTAACCAACTCTAACTTAGACTACAATATAAAAGAAATCCCAATTACACATATGTAATTTCATGAAAAATACTACAACTGAAAGGAAAAAATGCAAGTAACAAAGGAAAGTAAAAACAACAGCAACCATGAATCCCAAAGAGCTCCTATAACCCCAATCTAGTAGTAACCATCCTGATCTCCAACCTGCTCCAAGTGACCGGAAAAATAGTTTATATATACATAGGGTGAGTATGAAATTATACTCAATAGGATCCTCCCCAGAGCCTCTCACGCAAAAGTAAAGAAAGCATTCTAAAACACAGTGAACATAAAGTGAAACTAACTCGTCACCTAAATAGCTATACTAAGTTCCCAGACTCACCATGGCTACTCTCACCAAGTATCGAATACAATAGTATATAATATAATAAATAATATCAAGGGTACCCTGCTACCACTTCCCCACTGGTTTGCCGCTTTTCCCTAGAGTCGCACTTCCTAAGCATCTCTCTCCAAAAAGGCTTGACCACAAACACCTAGGTGTAGCTCCAAAACATGAACCTCATGCAACAAAACTACCACTTCCATGTAACCAAAGTTACCAGGTAGTTTCCAACAGCCACCACAGCTCGCATAACGTGTATTGTACATCAGGTATTAAACCTCAAGCCATTATATCTCATACACCGAATAAGGATCCTCAAGCTATTACAACCTATACACATTACACCTATAGTATTGTATAGAAAACTATATCCAAAATATATTTGGGTGAATAATAACAAGCAATTATATCCCTCTACACACATATATGTGGAAAACTAACCATTGAGCCTATCAGTTCAAGTAACTACAAATAGAAGAGAGCAGGGACAAAGGGGGTAGTCAGCCATCAATCCACGCCACTGAAATGTTAATGAAAACACCCCTAGGGCTCAAAATCCCTTGGGTGTTAGTTTCTGTAACTGAAGATGTGGAGTAGCATATAGAAACGTGAAAAATATAGAATATAATATATCCCACAACCACACTATGGGCATAACCTAGTCTTAGAGTCAACTACAGCTAACGTCTCTCAGACTCTTGGCTGCCACTTCTAAGACTAGGTATCCTATAATCACACAACCATTTAAAGAGATTTATTACATTACTGCATTCCCTTTTTATCAGTTTCACTTTATGTTAATTAATTCTTTACACATTAATTAACAATTAACAATTCCACATTATATTTCATTAGCATCACACCCAAAGTCCATTGTTCCTTTAAATTGCAACCTCAACATTGCGTCCCATCAAGCTCTAACCCCATGGGTTAACATCATTTATTCAATCATTTATTAACATCATTATTACTATCCATATTCCCAGGAATTCAAGAAAAACATTATAATCTACTAAACACAAGGGTCTCAACACGGTGAGTAGATGAACAACACGTAAAGTCTTTTCCACCTATAGCAAGAGCGTATACCCATCCTCCATCAAGAATCTAAACACATAAATCACATGGCATACCCCACACATATTCGCCTCCTTTGGAAGGATGGTAAGAAAATCCAACTAGCTTGGGAAGTGGGGAAAGTAAATAAGATAACAACCAACAAGATTCAGCAAGAATACAACATTCACATCCAACCCATTTCATCATCTTTAGTGTCCTCCCTGACACCGGCATGCATAAACCGATTCATATCGCCACTCTAGGCGTCAACTGCTACCATAACCAATGGGCCTCCCTACCCCAACATGTCACAACATCCACCCAGGATCACAACACATCACAAGAGGTAGTAAAACAAAGAACATATCAATTGGGCTCTTATCCCTTAAATAAGGCATCCAAACTTCAAACATAATGAGCATTCTGGGCTCTAATTCACAAGGCACTTGGACATAAAAGAAAGAGGGTAACTCAGAACCCTACCATGAATTATATTTTTATAAAATAGATTATTATTTAATCCATATATAATTAACTGATTTATTATTTATAGGTTCCAACTATGAGAAACCTAAACAGTAAGCTATCACAAATAATTATGATTGCTTACTACATCAGTTTTATTATCATCAAATAACAACAACAACAATCACATTCATTTACATGCCTCTTTATCTTTCACAAATAATTAAAACTAATCCTAGTTTACGTTCTTTTCCAATTTCTATTAAAAATGACATGATAAACAAGGAAATCATAGATATCACACTATCTAGCAAAATAAGAGACAATAACATATGATCGATACCAATTTATTTATCTAGTTAAAATATTTATTATTTCAATTCCATTGTTATATAGTGGGATAAAACATGATAACTATATATTTTCACATAGAATAATAGAGAATCAAAGAATCCCCTACCTCAAATGGTTTTTGATGCTCTTTGAATAGACTAAAAAAACAGATCACGATCACTTCTCTTAGAGGACTGCATCCCCCAGAGGATGCAGAGACACCACCACATCGGCCAACACCCAAGAAAAGTCCATTAAGAACATGGATATAGAATTCAATAATAGGTAAAGGAGAAATAGAAGGAGATGAAACCAGAATAACAATGATATATTCTACCTTAAATCGAAGATTGATCGATGCTGCTTGGTTGCACCAAAACAGGGTGTGTGCATGGAGCAGAAGAAAATTCATGGGGAAATGGTCTAAGGATTAAAGTTTTGATCACACTACTCATATGGGAATGAGTAAAGGTTAAATCATATCACACTAGAGAAAAAGGAGGAAGAAAAAGGGAGAAAGATATCTCATCCCTTTAGAAGATTTAATGGAACAGTGGTTTAAGATACGCTAGATTTTCCATTAAAATAGGATCACATTAAACCACACGGTTTGACCAAGTAAAGGAATCCTAAGCCTTAGGAAGATTAATATAGTATTTATGGGATTTTAATTGGCCTTAAATCCCTTAAAACAAGGCCTTGAATGCATTTAAAGTCAAATAAAACATTAAAATGGTGAAACTAGATAAATTTGAAATTTTGGAAAAGGAAATATAAAACAGTTCTGTAATCACTGTTCATGAGACAGTTTCTGTGACACTATTTCTACGACACCATTTTTGTGAAACCATTTCTGTGACACCGTTTCTATGACACCATTTCTATGGCACACTTTCCATGACACTATTTCTGTGACACCGTTTCTGTGACACCGTTTCTGTGACACTGTTTCTGTGAAACCATTTTTGTGACATCGTTTATGTGACATTGTTTCTGTGACACCATTTCTATGACACCTTTACTATGACAATGTTTCATGATACAGTTCCATGAAACATTTTAGAATTTTGTAAAAGTCTTAGGGATAAGTCACCTTGACCTCCCAAAACACCTCAAACACCAAATTTCAGCAAAGGAATGGACCAGAGAGGTCTGGGCCATTACATCAGATACTTCTCAAAACATTCTCATCCTCAAGAATCCAAAACCAACCTAGATAGAAATGCTTTCGAACAAAAACCCATAAAGATACCTCTCAAAGAGAGAAATCCACAAAAATCCACAAAATAAATCCATCTCATAAACACAAAAGGTCACCTATAACGAACGAACATTTTTACATGAAAAGAGATAAAAATCAAGCAACTCTAGGTACTGGGAATGTATCTGTGACTCAAATTCCAAGGTAATATCCTCTACACCATCATTTTGATAGAAGACAAGAACCAAGGGGATAGAATGCCCACGTAACACCTTCTCTTTGTGGTATTGGATCTCTACAGGATGCTACTCAAAGGTCGCATCATAATCAACATCGATCTCTCCCCAATCGATGACATGAGAGTCATCATGAAGATAACTATAGAGCAGTGACACACGAAAAGAATCGTGTATCTGGATCATCTTCGGGGGACGTGATACTTGATATGCCACAGCTCCAACATGATCCAACACCTTGAAAGTCCCAACTCACCAGGGAGATAACTTACTACCACCACCAAACCTTCACTTCCCATGATGGGGAGTCACCTTCAGAAACACATGATCTCCAACATCAAACTCCAAAGGTATCCTTCTTTGATTGGCATATGATTTCTAATGATCATGCACAATATTCATCATACCACGAATCAACTGAAATATCTCTATCGTATTCTGCACTAGTTCTGATCTGAGAATTTCTGAATCTCTGACCCCAGTCCATCACAACGGAGAACAAAAAGGATGTCCATATAAGGATTCAAATGGCTCCATACTGATGGTGGAGTGAAAAATATTATTATAAGAAAACTCCCCCAAGGGTAAGTTCCTCATCCATGAACCTCCAAAATCCAGGACACAAGAGCGCAACATGTCTTCAATAGTCTGGATTATCCACTCTGTCTGATCGTCCATCTATAGATGAAAAGCAGTGTTAAGGCAAAGTTGGGAACCAAAAGCATGTTGGATACCTCTTCATACCCTAGAGGTAAAACGAGTATCTCAATAATAAATTTCATCATCAGGACTCTGTGGAGTCTCACCACCTCTTCTAGATACTACCTCGACAAAACATCCACTGATCTCGATTCCTTAATCACTATAAAGTGGGATGATTTTTTAAACGATCCACTACCACTCAAATAGTGTCATGTCTTCCTTGATCTTGAGTTAAACTAGTAAAAAATTCCATTGAGATGTCCTCCCACTTTCATTGAGGAATATCTAATGGCTGGAGAAAATCACCAGGGACACAGTGCTCGACCTTCACCTTATGGAAGACCAAACATCGAGAAACAAACTCCACAACTACATGCTTCATCCTAGGCCACCAAAACTGACAACTCAAGCCTCGGTACATCTTTGTTACACCAGTATGTGCCGCTAAAGTTTAACTATGGAACTCTATTAGAACTATATCATGCATCTCAAAAGGAACAAATAGCATTCCATGATAAAATAATAGGTGTTGTTCATCCTCAGACCAACCATCAGGGGCCTCGCCACAAAAAACATGGTCTCTCTAGACCTCCACCTTCGGATCCCCCAATTGGGACTCTTCCACCTGTTGCACCAGAGATGATTGCATTGTCATCTGAAAAAGACAACATTTTCCCCCAAATTCTCCCATATCGAGATGTAATGTTGAAATTTCTTCCATCACTCTCTAGGAATCACCATATTCATGCACTGCAGCACTACATGACTTCTGGATCAGTGCATCAGCTACGACATTCCCCTTTATAGGGGTATATGATATTTCAAAGTCGTATTATTGTAAGAACTCCATCCACCGATGCTGCCCCAAGTTCAAGTCACGCTGGGAGAAAACATACCTTAGGCTTTTATGATCGGTGAAAACCACAAATCATTATCCAATGAGGTAATGTCTCCATGAATTCAGAGAAAACGTCATTACTACCAACTCAAGATCATGGGTGGAATAGTTACTTTCATGGGGACACAACTATTGAGACCCATAAGAAACAACCAATCTTTGCTTCATCAGAACACATCCTAACCCCAGATGCGAAGCATCGTAGAAAACATCATATTTAACTCCCTCTACTAGAAGACAGATAACTGGAGAACTTACCAACTTATCCTTCAGTTACTTGAAATATTTTTGACACTGATCAGTCCACACAAGTTCCTGATCCTTCCTAGTTAAAACTGTCAGAGGAGTCGCAACTCGAGAGAAATAGGCAATGAACCACCTGAAGTAACATGCAAGACCAAGGAAAATATTCACTTCTACCACTATCTTAGGGGATTCCCAAGACACAACTACTTCTATATTTTATGTATCCACAAATAATATTAGCTGGGACATAACATGCACCATGAAACAGACTTCTCGAGCCCAAAACTCACACTTCAACAACTTCCCAAAGAGATGATGTTGATGAAGAATTCCCAAAATGGCGTATAGATGATCTGCATTCTCCTCCTCATATGTGGAGTACACAATGATGTCATCAATTAAAACCACCAAAAACTTATCTAAGAACTCATGGAATACAGACTTCATTAATACCATGAGCACATCTAGAGTATTTTTCACACTGACAAACATTACAACGAACTCTTAATGCCCATGATGACAATAGAAAGCAGTCTTTAGGATATCCTCATCCTTCACACGCATCTGATTATATCCTGACTATAAGTCTATCTTTGAGAACCAAATTTCACACTTTAGTTGATTGAATAAATCATCAATATGTGGAATAGGATAATGATTCTTCACTGTCACTTTGTTTAAGCGATGATAATTGATGCACAACTGTAAACTGCCTTCAGCCTTCTTTATAAAAAAAACTGGTTCACCCCATGGTGACACACTTGGACGAACAAAACCACACTGTAACATACCATAAATATGTATACATAACACTCATAACTCTGTAGGATCCATCCTATATGGATAAATAGAGATAAGAGACACTCTTGGATATAGCTCGATCCCAAAATCGATCTCTCGTTGAGGGGGTAATGCTACAACCTCTTCTGGAAAGACATCAGGGTACTCTTCTATGACCCTGGGAAACACCAACTATTGAACCTCTAAAGAACTTAGCATCATATCATACATCAAGGATGATAATTATGGAACATGCCTCTGACCCATCTGAGGGTCTTGCATGCCAACAAACACCGCTAGCTCTCTATAAACATTGAAGAACATCACCTTCCTCCTGAATCAATCCATGATATCCTACACCAAATAAAACCAATCTATGACAAGGATAAAATCATATGGTTGTATCCATAAACATAGGAAATATTCCCAAGAGCAGTTATTCCCAAGCACTAGCTCACAGTCTCTATATACTTCAAACAAGTCAACTTGACCTCCAATTGGCGTAGTAAACGCCAAGGGAACTAGAATCCTATGTACATAAATCCCAAGTAATGGAAAAGGGAAAGCGATATGAAGAATTGTGTCACTCTTGAATCAAACAAAGAATACAACCAAGTAGAAAATTTGAAAAGGGTACCTCGAATGATGTCCGGCTCACCTGGTGCTGGCAAAGCTAAAGCATGAAGTTGACCACGACCTCCTTCATGACCTCTCTGACCCTTATGAATACCACCACCATGGTCACGCTCTGATCTTTGAGGATGGGGAGAATTATGGGGATGTCCTATGCTTTCCCCATCTTCCCTCTGCTGATCCAAAGCTGGTGCACCCTGTTACTGTTGTCTCGGCTGGAACTGCCTCAATAGATGAACCTAGAGCGAAACACCTGGTTCATAATGACTGCTCTGAAAGGTCAGGCACTCTTACTACTGATGAATTCCACCACCACAAGAAAAACAAGCACCTGATCCCATGACATAGGATTGAGAGCCACTAACCCCATAAAAATGATATGCTGAGGGCTGGGACCTATCCCCGGTCGAACGGAAACTCTTATGCCCTGAAAATTGGGAACCCCAGATCGCAACTCTACTTCATGAAGAATCATGATGACTCCCCTCTCGTGATGATCTAGTTCTATCCAATGTCCTCTAAATGGCATCTTCCCTCTCCAACACCTCAAGATATTTCTTCAGCATAAACAGGGTGACCTGGTGCTAGATCTCTGGATGCAAAGCCTCCTAAAAATGCCTCGCCCTAGCCTCCTCATCTGGGAATAGGTCAGAAGTATATCATAAAAGGTTCCTGAAATGGATTACAACTCTCACACACTAGAGATCCCCTATCAAAGGGTAAGAAGCTATTGGTGACTGGATTCCTTCTCAGTCGAAGAAATAAACTCGACTCTGAACTTGTCTCGGAACTCCTCCCATGAGATTGCTGACTCCTTGTGAGCCCTGAGGAACAAGAACCACCACTGCCTTGCTTCTCCACATAAAATCATCATAACAAAAGACATCCAATGCTATTTCCAAGCATGGATCAAACTAAAGGCTATATCAACCTCCTGCAATAAGTCTTATGTGACTGCATCTAAAATTGATTTCTCATAATTCTACAGACTCTAACACTGAAACTCTCATAGTTTCCTCCTCCAAGTGTCTTCATTGTCAAAATCTACCATGCGGTGATCTATTGGAACAACTTGCTGGACATATTCTGTGCGAACTGGACAAGGACGTCGACCCAGAACCATGACTTCAAAATAACAAACAGTTAGAGCTCCTAAAAATGGAATATGGGAGACTCAACATTAATTAATTAATTGTTTTCTTTTATTCATGTTTGGTTAACCTATCCCGAGGTCTACCCATTCAAACTCATGCACAAATAAGAATGATGTATGATCCTTTCCTAGGTCTCTAACATGAAACTAGTATCACCTCACTTAGTATCCATTAAAAACTTAAAGGTATGTGCATCAGATCATAGGGGGGGAATAAACTCCTATGTCTCAACCGGTATCCAGTGTTTACATAACTTACTATACTTAACTGACACTATTTCCCTGCTAACTCATGCAACCTCACATGTTCCTAACACCAAAATCCATCCTATCCCTTGACCAGATCCTCTGATACAAGTCTATCACGACCCCCTCCCCACAAGGTGTACCCATCCTGGGTCGGAAATGTGATAAGGGAGATAGTGACCCTCGAGTCTTGCCTCTAGTAGGCCCTGAGTTGACGACTAGCACCGAGGGCATAGTAAACACACAAATGGGAGGTATTACCCTCTAAGAGAACACATATGAAAGATAGAGGCATGATAGACACCAACCAACTCCAACTCAGACTAAAATATAAAATAAATAGCAAGTACACATATGTAATGTCATGGAAAACTAGTACAACTGAAAGGAAAAACTGCAAGTACCAAGGGAAAGTAAAAAATAGCAGCAACCACGAAGCCCAAATAGCTCCTGCAACCCCAACCTAGTAATAACCAGCCCGATATCTAACCTCCTCCAAGTTAACTGAAAAAGTGATTATATATACGTAGGGTGAGTATAAAAATATACTCAGTAGGATCCTCCCTGGAGCCTCTTGTGAAAAAGTAAAAAAAAATCTTTCTAAATCACAGTGAACAACAAGTGAAATTAACTCATCACCTAAACTGGTATTCTAATTTCCCAACCTCACCATGGATACTATCACCAAGTATCAAATACAAGAGTATATAATATAATAAATAATATCAATGGTACCTCACTACCACTTCCCCACTATTTTACCACTTTTCCCCAACATCGCACGTCCTAAGCATATCTCTCCAAAAAGGATTGCCCACATACATCTGGGCGTAGCACCACAACATGAACCTCCTGAAAAAAAACATCACATCCACATAACCAAAGTAACTAGGTAGTTTCTATGAGTCACCACATCTCACATAATGTGTATCAAACGTTGGGTATTAAACCTCAAGCCATTATAGCCCATACACCGAGTAAGGATCCTCAAGCCATTACAATCTATACACGTTACACCTATAGTAGTCCATAAAAAACTATATCCAAAATATATGTGTGTGAATAACCAAAATCCATTACAACCCTCTACACACATATATGGGGAAAACTAACCATTGTCTCTACCCTCACAAGTAACTACCAAGAGAAGAGAGCAGGGCCAAAGGGGGTAGTCATACATCCATCCTCCCACTGGAATGTTGGGGAAAACACCCCCCGAGGGATTATAATCCCCAGGGTGTCAGCTTCCCTAACTGACAGGGTGGAGTAGCGTATAGAAACACAAAAATTATAGAATATACTATAGCTCACAACCACACTATGGGAATAACCTCGTCTTAGACTTAACTATAGCTAACATCTCTTGGACTCCTGACTTTCACTTCTAAGACTAGGTATCCTATAAGCACAAAACCATTTAAATAGATTTATTACATTACTTTATTCCCTTTTTATAGATTTCACTTTATGTTAGTTAATTATTTAAAAATTAATTAACCATTAACAAGTCCACGTTATATTTCATTATCATCACACCGAAATTCCACTATTCCTTTAAATTACAACCTCAGCATTGCATCCCATCAAGCTCCAACCCCATGGGTTAACATCATTTATTCACTCATTTATTAATGGAATTATTACTTTCCATATTCCTGGTCATTATAGAAAAACATTCTAAGCTATTACACACACGGGGATCAACACAGTGAGTAGATGAAATACTCGTCGAGTCTTTTCCATGTATAGCAAGAGCGTAGACCCATCCCCCCTCAGGAAGCTAAACATAGAAAGCATGAGGCATACCCCACATGTCTTCGACCCTTTTGGAAAAAGGGTAAGCAAAACCAGCTGCCTTGAGCAGAGGGTAAAGTAAATAAGATAACGACCAATAAGATTCAGCTGGCATCCAACATTCACATCCATCATGTTTCATTATCTTCAGTATCCTCCTCGACATGCACTTGCATAAACCGATGCATCTCGGCACTCTAGGCATCAGTTGATGCCACAACCAATGGTCCTCCCTACCCCCACATATCACAACATCGACCCAAGATCAAAACCCATCATAAGAATTAGGAAAACAAACAACATATCAACTGGGCTCTTGGACCTTAAACAAGGCATCCAACCTTCAAACATAATGAGAACTCAGGGCTCTAATTCACAAGGCACTTGGCCTTACAAGAAATAGGGTAACTCAAAACCCTACTAGGCATTATATTTTTATCAAACAATGGATTATTTAATCCATTTGGAATTAACTGTTTTATTATTTGTAGGTTCCAACTATGGGAAACCTAAACAGTAAGCTATCAAAAATAATTATACATTCTTATTGCATAAGTTTGATCAAAAAAACAACCAGATTCATTTACATGCCTCTTTATCTTTTTAAAATAATTATAATTAATCCCAGTTTGTGTTCTTCACCAATTTCTATCAAGAACGACATGTTAAACAAGGAAATCATATATATCGCACTATCTAACAAAACAAGAGGCAATAACATATGATTGATACCAATTTATTTATCTAGTTCAAATATTTATTATTTTAATTACATTGTGATACAGTGGGATAAAACATGCTAAATCTATAGTTTCATGTAAAAGAATATAGAATAAATGAATATCCTACCTCAAAAGGTTTCTTATGCTCTTTGAACAGACAAAAAAATAGATCAAAGTCACCTCTCTTGGAGGACTGCATCCACCTAAGGATGCAGAGACACCACCATACCGACCGACACCCAAGAAAATTCCATTAGTAACATCGAGATAGCATGCCATAATTGGGAAAGGAGAAACAGAATGATATGAAACCAAAATAACAATGATAGATCATACCATATATCGAAGATTGATCGATGTGGCTTGGTTGCACCAAAATTGGGGGTGTGCATGCAATAGGAAGAAAATTCACAGGGAAATGATCCAAGGATTAATGTTTTGATCACACCACTCCTATGGGAAGGAGGAAAGGTTCAATCATCTCACACCAGAGAACAAAGAGGAATAACAAGGGAGAAAGATATCTCATCCTTTTAGAAGATTTAATGGAGAATCGGTTTAAGATATGCTGGATTTTCCATTAAAATAGGATCACATTAAACCACATGGTTTGACCAAGTAAAGGTGTCATGATCCGTAGGAAAATTAATATAGAATTTATGGGCTTTGAATTGGCCTTAAATCCCTTAAAACAAGGACTTGAATGCATTTAAAGTCAAAGAAAATTTTAAATCATCAAAACTGGAAAAATATAGAAATTTGGAAAAGGAAATATGAAATAGTTTTGGAAATAATGTTCGTGAGATAGTCTTTGTGACACCGTTTCTGTGACATTGTTTTGTGACCCCATTTCTCTAACATTGTTTCTGTTACATTGTTTCTATGAAACCATTTTTGTGACACCGTTTCTGTGACACCATTTTAGTGACATCGTTTCTGTGACACTGTTTCTATGACATCATTGTTGTGACACCGTTTCACAAGACAATTTCATGAAACTGTTTGGAATTTTGGAAAAGTGTTAGGGATAAGTTACCTTGACCTCCTATTACACCTCAAACACTAGAATTCAGAAAACGAAAAGACCAGAGAGGTCCAGGCCATTACATAATGAATGAATATTTTTATTATTAGATAATTTTACCCATGAGAGGCGATCCGAACATGAGACACCAAAGTCAAGGATGCACTACAATAATATATCCTATAGAATTAGAATAGTCTACTTGAAATGAACCTCAATTTAAGGGTAAATATAGTACTTATCTTGCCTTGAGAAGATAAATCCCGCTATAACCGTTGCTAAAATTGGGAGATGAATTCATATCCCTATCATGAATTGGTTTTATGGTACACCATGAATCTTATAATCTCTTTTATATAAAATATTCTAAGATAATTGATTGAAAATGTTTCTTTAATTAGGATAAAGTGATATTTCAAGGTTAGATTATCCATAATCCCCCATGTTGTGTCCCATCCATTAGAAGATCTATGATGACCAATTATCAAATCCATTGTGATTCCTACATATTTCCCTATTAGTAGAGAAAGATTTTTGAGAGTACCTAAAGGTCTCTAGTGCTCTTTCTTTACATGTTGATAGGTAAGGAATCTAATAATGAACCATATGATATCCTTCTTTAGACTAGGTCTATAGAATTGGTGTTAAATATAATAATATATCTTTATGATTCTAGGGTTAAAATGTTATTTATAATCTTGTTATTCTTTCATCACACATTATTTTATACTAGTTGGGATGACTCTATTTCCATGGATGTATAAGAAGGATAAATAATGTTGAAACCAATTGTCGAGGATCTCCTCACCATCAAGCTTCTCTCAAAAAATGATATAATATAGATTAGATATAGTCATTAACCTACTACATAAGTGAGTATATAATATCAATATGGTTTAAATGTGTCCCACTATAGTATTTTAGAATATTTTAGTGGAGTTCATCCATAAGAGATACCAATTATCATTCATCCTTGGCTTCATACACCCTTTGAGGGTTAAATTTCCTGATATGTGTGTTGATAAAGAAATTTACTTTACCAGGAGAATATTGGATATCATAATTTAAATACTACAGGTATTACACCAAATGAAATTTCATGAGATTTAATTCTCAATGATAAATGATGTATTCTAGGATCTTGTAGTTTATGAACACCATAAAATGGTCACTATATATGTAGTTCCTATAATATTTAAATGCATGAAAAAAATGACTAATTAGAAATAATGGGTAGGGTATTTCATTTCATGAAATTTAAAATGCATGGATTCATATTCTACCACCTGATGATCTTTCATAAGTACATAATTAAGGCCAATTTATGATCAATCACAAGCACTTTTCATCCCTCGTCTGGTTGAGGTAGAATGAGAACTAGATTTATTTTCAACCAATCCTTTATCTCTAGGAAATCCAATTCATACCAATATTATTAGATAAATTTTACACCTTAATTGGTTAAGGTAGTCACAGGAGTTTCAATCTTACAAAAATCCTAAAAAAGAAGTGGTAATACCTAACAATCCTAAGAAAACTTCTAATCTCAAAGGGATTCATTGGAACTATTGGTCCCTTATCAAGTAGATTAATCTAAGAGTGGGGAGGGGTAGATAAGGGTAATGAGTATTTTAAAACTTAAATACATTAATTATGATAATGTTCTCTTGATTTGAGAAACACTCTTTTCTAAGTCATAAATTCTATGACGAAGACACAAGTGGGGGTGAATTGTGTCCTTTTAAAATTTTCAAAAAAAATTCTCTTAAAGGTAAGAGAAGATAGAGCAATGTTTGTGTTATTAAAGAATAAGAAATGTATAAAAATAGAGAAACAGAACACAACTGTTTATAGTGGTTCGGAGCACAAAGATCCCCTAGTCCACTCCACCAATCACCCTCTCTACAGGCTTGGTGAATTTCACTAGTCAAGTCCTCTTCTCAAAATTCTGATCCAAAACTGAGTGCAAATAGTTGTCACCCTTAAAAACAAGGCTAAAAATAGATCATTCTGGTTCTTTTACAAGGAAATGAAATATCCACAACTTAGCACAAGAATATGACACTCCATAATGACTGAAACTAATTATCCAATACTCAAAATAATAAATAAAGATTGATTTGATAAAACAATTTAAACTTCATAGTTGTAGCATCACACAATAGATAGAAGATAGATCTTCACCTTCAGAAGAATAAAGATCTTTGAAATATGTATGATGAGATCTGTTTTCACAAGATATCTTCGATTTTATGAACAACAACAAAAACAGAGTAATGTGATTCCAGGATTAAACATGTATATCTTAAAAATATAGTTTTCATTTATGATATTCTCGATCGTTGTAGCACTGTAAAATAATTTTCACAAGAAATATCAAAGAAATAAAAACAATAACACAACTGAGAGATAGATAGATATCTAAAACATCTGATGTAGAAAGATATATATAATGATATATCTTGTAGCAATATTTCATATCCACAAAATATTCCTAATAAATATAGAGAATTGAAATTCAAAAATATAGCTTAGAGTAGTCGTAACTTTCCTTATGAATAAGAGAGAAAATATCTATTGTAAACAGCTCTTTAAATCATTTATGATGAGATTTTAATTAGTTGAAATCAATATTTAAATCACCCTGATATTCTAAAAATACTATTATAGAAAACTCCAATAAAGTTGTAAATTTAAATCTCCATTGTTTAAAAGTCAAATTTAGTGTTCCTTCACATAATGGAAAAAAACCAAACGTAGGGTTCAACTACATAGCATTAATTCTCTAAACATAGGGTTAACAATGTGAAGTTGATCACAAAATTAAGGTTTATGATCCATCTGTTTTCTTCTCAAACCTAGGTTTATGTACTTTGTAACACCCTGAGCTTCCACGATATGCTTCTCTTTCAATAATGCAATAGCTTGCATTGTACGCAAGTTCGAGATTCTAACACACCGCGACCAATCAAAATAGCCATTATAAATATTAGTACCCAATTTTTAAAATTATATATATTTTATATTTCAAAATGGACTTCATTTTTGGATTCGGAATATCGAAATTAGCCTATGTTGAATTTTTGGTATTTTTCTGAGAACTTCCAATTTTTTTATGAATAGTGAAAAATACTTAAAAACAACTTTTTTAATAAAAATAATTTATAGTGATAAATTATACTATTTAGTCGTTTTAAAGTATAATTAGAATATATTTTTACCATTTTATCCAATGGTGGTCATTAGAATTAATTTCACTTTGAAATTGGACATAAACAATTGCCAATCTTTTGATATATATTGTTTCTTAAAAACATGTTATTTGTTGTGACAGCGGGAATTAATTATAAAATTAATTAATACAACTTATATGATTTTAATTTTTTAAAATAAACATCATTTTTGAATACGGAATATCAATTATAGCATAGGGTTAAATTTTGGCATTGTTATGAAAAACTTCAATTTTTGATGAATAGTGAAACCACTAAGTGGTAGTTAAAAAACTGATTTTTTGTTTAAATGAAACATTACCACTTCTGTGATTTGATTTTTGAAAATCTGACATACATGGTTGTAATTAGGAAGTAAAATGTGGTTCAATGGGATTAAAATAATTTTTGGTGAATAGTAACTTTTAAGTTTAATTAATCGTGATTAAAGGTAATTAGTGAAATTTAAGGTAAAAATGATATTATAAAAATATGAAAATACCTTTACACTTGTCCTACCCCTATTTGATGAGTCATGTCCGACCAATACAATCCATGGGTCAACTTGGATACCCCATGGAGCCACTTTGGTAGGAAAATGACATTAAAAACTTTTTATTTAATGTTAAAATAAAAATGTCACAAACATGAGTTGTTTTACTAAAACAATTTTTAAATGGGGTTATACAAGTCATATTTTTGACTATAAATATTAATTAGAAATTTAAAAAGATATCCTACATCAATATTTTTTTTTATAATTTTTATACATTAAATAAATTAAATTATTTATGACACCATGATGATGCAGCGATTACCTCATTAATTAACGATTTAAATAAAATAAAAAGATAATGTAAAATCTAAGACTTAAACTTGTCAAAAACCTATTGGATGAGTATATTTCTAAACCTTATCACCTTATACTTTAAATATATAAGTGTGGGACCTTTAAAATCCGAAACTCATTATATAATAAAGTAACATTTCATGACTTTCCAAGAGTGCCCCTCCTCTCCTCTTATAAAAGGCCCCCACCACTACCACCTTACTCACACCTTCAAAGCCTTTTGGCTCAGCCAACCTCTGCCCAAATACTCTCTCAACTTCCCTATCTTACTCCTATAAGCCTCACTTTGGTCAGAATTCTTCCCAAGGAAGCCTTGAGCTCAAATCAAAAAGAGTTACCTGTTTTAAAGGTGGTGTTTTCTCTTGTGTTCTTATGTGTTATTTTGCATCTCCAACCCCCTAAACTCTTTTTATTCATTTCTTTTGTAACAAAACCAGTATCCTCAATATACTAGAATATTTTTATAAGAAGGATTCGAGATACACTTACACACACCTACATCTAATGGTTAAAGAACATACTATTTCTATGGATGGTGAATTTCTGCCTCACGAAACGATGATTGTTCAACACTCATATAACACCTTCAAATGTGGCCATTAAGATGTAACTATATTTATATATGATATATAATATGTTTATTTTTTACTTAGGCTTCTTTATTTTTCATTTATGTCATACCTTTATGGTTTCCATTATGGGTAAACGCAATATCTTCATTTTAGGAAGTGCAGACTACCGCCCCATCAAAGTGATTTGAATTGTTAATGCCATATGTGGGATGTATAAAGGATGGAGTAAATGATATTATATATGATATTATACTGGAATTATAATATACCTTTATATCATTATGATTTTATTCCATTAAATATGAAATAGAAATGAAAGTAGCGTTCATGCGTACGTACGGCTCACCGTCTCCATGAACGGTGCATTTCATTTCTTACCTCTAAATGTTATGTAATATTATGAATTAATGTATATACTGGATATATATGATATATATGATATCTAAATCATGAATATAATTCTGGATATAATGGATATTTTACCAAATGAAAAACTTGTAATTATAAGAAGTTTATTATTGACTCAAGTACCAAAGATCGACCAAATGACCGTTATTAACATAAATAATTACATAATGTTCAAAACATGGTAATAAGTGATATAAAAGGAATAATGAACATGTAAAAGTTTCTTAAAAAATATAAATTAACTCTAGTTTGTTATTCAGGAGGTTAAAGAACGATCGAGTCAAGTCGGACACGAGGTAAGGGAACTTCTTAACCCAATTTCCATTCTTTGGGTTAATCTCCTACATTCAAATTATGTCATGATATTATTATGTCCTATATTGTATTTGAACTTTATTTATGTGTACTTATAGTGAATACACATAATAGATCTATTTTATTTAAAAAATGATCTTTGTAAGGGACTTTGTCTCAATCTCCATTCATTGAGGCATATTTGGTTTTATACACAACTTTCCTTTATACGGTGTATAAACCCCTTTGACTTTTACTTTTATTCAAAAGGAATTTTTTTATATGAAGCATTTTTACTAAATGACAAAAAGAAATTTTTTTTCTTGCGTATGTGGCGACAACGACTTCTCTGCCGCCATGACTATTATTTGAGTTTTGGCTTCCTCTATAAGCCATAACTTTTTTTAAATGAAAAATAAATACCAAGATTTAATTTTCTTTTATTTTGGAATTGAAAATGGTTTTGAAAGTGTTTTTTATTATATCAATGTGTTGTATTAATATCTAGTGATTGAAATGTGGAAATTTTATGTTTCCTTTATGCATGTTTTATGTTATATGATTATGTTATGGTTTATGATATGTTTAAACCTGTTCATATGAGGAATGCATTGGACTTAATAAGTGACGGGTGGAGCCTGCTATAGCTCCTCAATGAATCGGCAGGCCTCATGAGACAAACTAGTGTCTTGGCACGAGGACTTGACAAAATCTTATTTGTAGTCTTGGCACGAGGCCTTGGCTACGTGGTTATGATAGTTTGGCATTATGCATTCCATCTTTATGAAAGTGGTTATTGATATTGCATGTTATTATTCGACCAGTAGAATATCCATGTGAATAAGTAAATGGCATTATCTCATTTTACTTTCTCCATATTATGTTGAAGTTCCTGTTTAAAAGGATTTTGTTTTAGTCAGACATTTCCTTAAATGTTTATGTTTGTTTATGAAAGCTTCCGCTATATTTTTATCTTTACTGAGCATCTGAGCTCACCCCTTTCAATGTTTTAATTTTTCCAGGATGTGAAGAAGTATTTTATGAATGACCTGCAGGGATATTTGGAAGGGGATATGAGTGTGGACTGTGGAGACCATTTTATTTTAGTTTTTCACTTTATGATATAATGTAACATTTATGAATGTTTCTATTGTTTCCAAGGCTACTAAACTAATCGGTCTTTCGAGACTTGATCTTTTGTGATCATGCCAATGTTACGCAATAATGCACCGACTCTGGGTAACTGGGCTTGGGGCGTTACAGTTGGTATCAGAGGCAGTTTAGTACTAACCTTGGAAGCTAGATTTATATAAACTTTGATTAGAGCACATATCCCTAAGATAGACATTGAGGATTAGTATTGAAGAACTTCCTATAATTTTGGTATTATAGAGATTTTGTGAGTTTTCCGAGAAATACATCCCTGTTTGGATACGAGCAGGTAGAGGCGACTCTGGCATAGATGTACCTAGGGGTAAAACCCAAAAACACCGCTTTGAGCTAGACACGAACGGAAACTGGTGCACGACAATGGGCCTTGCTGCACTCTTGGTTATGACACTCCCAGGGGATATGCTTAGGATAATTATCATTTTTTTACAAACCATTATGAAGGGTTTATGAGTATATACTTCCTCAAAGAAAACATTTTTTATGATTATGGATTATATCTATAAACCATTCAATTTATATTAAGTATTTTACAAGTTTGGAATTATTCATTGCAATTCATAAACTAACCTAGTTTATGCCATTGTATAGAAATGGTGCCCAGTGGAAGGAATGTGAACCCCAGTAATACGTATGATCCAAAGCGTAAGAAGGATCATATATTTCACGGTATTAATCCAACATTTAGAAGGGAAATAATCTCCCATGTGTTCTCAACATATGAAGAAATAGTATCATGTGTTAATAAGATAAGTAAATAATTGTCTGAGTCTTATGGCTTTGAAGGGATGCAAGAGAAGAAAAGGATGGAAGTGAGAATGAGGGATAAAGGGACGAGGGAAAAGAAGAATTTTCCAATATGTGGTAACTGTGGGAAGAAACACCTTGGAACTTGCCTGAAGGGAATGGGAGTTTGTTATAATTGTGGAGAAAAGGGACACCAAGTGCGTGACTGCAAGGGTAAGAAAAACGTTTCAAATATACAATGCTTCATCTGCAAAGAGTAGGGACACTACGCAAACTAATGTCCAAATCATCAGAGTATGCCCAAATGATATTATTGGATAATAATCAAGTTATGATACTAGCACAGATGAGGAGGAATTATTAGAGTTCTTATGTTGTTATTAAATAATTTTGTCATTTGATTATTGTATCAATGATGTACTGGTTATAATAATTATGGAGTATATAAATATTGTACTGCAGTACTATTTCATCAAGGACTTGAGATTGTGTGGAACCAAGAAAAGTGACTCCAGAATAGGTTAAACTTTTGGAAAATATATGGTTGAGAGAAAGATAAACCATAATATGCTTCTGATACCGAGATAGTGATTTTGGAATAAGACATGATTGATTTGGATAAATTATATTGGATATTCTTAACTTCCTTGAAACTAATTAATGATTTGTATAAATTTTTGGATAGAAGGAGTATATCTAGTATTCTATAAGGAATAAGGAATCATGAATGTAATCAATAAGGATTTATGGTAATTCAGGATGTTGCAGTGTTTTAAAAGAATACATGATGAAGGTGTTCACATGTTGTTACGCGGAAAAAAGGATCTTCATTATGTTTACCTTCCTTATAAAATGTGGACTGTGAGTTGGACAGAAGTATTTTGGATAACTATAAAGGTTGGAATGGATTAAGTTTAACCTTGGATAGTATTGTTTAAGGTTAAAACATTTCTGAATATTATTTTTAGAATATTATAATACTATAGTTTTAGGAAAAGGATAACCTCTAGGTCGGGGAATAACCCGTCATGTCGGACAAAGCTGTAGGAATGGAACCCACAACCATAGTGCGACAGGCCTTTATTACCTACCACTAGCCTACAGAAAGTCCCTGGTTATTACAAAATATTTTTCCTAATCTAAATGGTATGTGTTAATATTTGGAACCTTATACAATTATGATAAATAGAATATTTTTGAGTTATATTACCTTTTAGAGTGAAAGATGGGTTTGTGGTAAAAAATTATTAAATAATGAAAGTCTACATGAAAAGTATGTATATTCCCTTACGTTCTTAGTAAATCTCCTAAATAAATGCCTCAACTTTATAAAAGGTAACTTAAAACAAAAACGTTGCCGGTTAACTTTTCCAACTGGGGATTCAATGACCGTTTAACCAATCACAAGTTTATGATTTTCTTATGGTTAACTTTCTCCTAATCCAGTTTTTTACAACTCTCCATCAGACCTTGATGGTTTGTTTTTCTTCCATATCCATATTTTCATAGAATTCTAGTATGGGCTATCTTGGGTGACCTTTGTACTTATCTTTCTTTCTTTTAAAGTTATATTTTTATTAACCTTATTTCTGATGTGGGTTTTCCACAAAGGTATTTTCTATTTTCAACCTTTTATTTTCAAAGAAAAATTTCAAATTGCGAGGATGCAATTTATTGAAGGAGGTGATAATTTAACACCCCAAGCTTCCATGATACGCTTCTCTTTCAATAAAGCAATAGCCTACATTGTACGCAAGTTCGAGATTCTAACACACCATGACCAATCAAAATAGCCATTATGAATAGTAATACACACTTTTTGAAATTATATATATTTTATATTTCAAAATGGACTTCATTTTTGGATTCGGAATATCGAAATTAGCCTATGTTGAATTTTTGGTATTTTTCTGAGAACTTTCAATTTTTTATGAATAGTGAAAAATACTTAAAAACAACTTTTTTAATCAAAATAATTTATAGTGATAAATTATACTATTTAGTGGTTTTAAAGTATAATTAGAATATATTTTTACCATTTTATCCAATGGTGGTCATTAGAATTAATTTCACTTTGAAATTGGACATAAACAATTGTCAATCTTTTGATATATATTGTTTCTTAAAAACACGCTATTTGTTGTGACAGTGGGAATTAATTATAAAATTAATTAATGCAACTTATATGATTGGAATTTTATAAAATAGACAACATTTTTGAATTCAGAATATCAATTATAGCATAGGGTGAAATTTTGGCATTGTTCTGAAAAACTTTAATTTTTGATGAATAGTGAAACCACTAAGTGGTAGTTAAAAAACTAATTTTTTGTTTAAATGAAACATTACCACTTCTGTGATTTGATTTTCAAAAATCCGACATACATGGTTGTCATTAATAAGTAAAATGTGGTTCAATGGGATTAAAATAATTTTTGGTGAATAGTAACTTTTAAGTTTAATTAATCGCGATTAAAGGTAATTAGTGAAATTTAAGGTAAAAATGATATTATAAAAATATGAAAATACCTTTACACTTATCCTACCACAATTGGATGAGTCATGTCCGACCAAGACAATCCATGGGTCAACTTGGGGACCCCATGGAGCCACTTTGGTAGGAAAACGACATTAAAAACGTTTTATTTAATGTTAAAATAAAAATGTCACAAACATGAGTTGTTTTACTAAAACAATTTTTAAATGGGGTTACACAAGTCATAGTTTTGAATATAAATATTCATTAGAAAGATAAAAGAATTTCCTACGTCATGATTTTTTTTATAATTTTTATACATTAAATAAATTAAATTATTTATGACACCATGATGAGGCAGTGATTACCTCATTAATTAACGATTTAAATAAAATAAAAAGATAATGTAAAATATAAGACTTAAACTTGTCAAAAACCTATTATATGAGTATATTTCGAACCCTTATCACCTTATCCTAGAAATATATAAGTGTGGGACCTTTAAAATCTGAAACTCATTATATAATAAAGTAACATTTCATGACTTTCCAAGAGTGCCCCTCCTCTCCTCTTATAAAAGGCCCCCACCACTACCACCTTACTCACACCTTCAAAGCCTTTTGGCTCAGCCAACCTCGGCCCAAATACTCTCTCATTTTCCCTCTCTTACTCCTAGAAGCCTCACTTTGGGCATAATTCTTCCCAAGGAATCCTTGAGCTCAAATCAAAAAGAGTTACCCGTTTTAAAGGTAGTGTTTTCTCTTGTGTTCTTATGTGTTATTTTGCTTCTCCAACCCCCTAAAATCTTTTTATTCATTTCTTTTGTAACAACACCAGTATCCTCAATATACTAGGATGTTTTTATAAGAAGTATTTGAGCTAAACTTACACACACCTACATCTAATGGTTAAAGAACATATTGTTTCTGTGGATGGTGAATTTCTGCCTCACGAAACGATGATTGTTCAACACTCATATAACACCTTCAAAGGTGGACATTAAGATGTCACTATATTTATATATGATATATAATATGTTTATTTTTTACTTAAGCTTCTGTATTTTTCATTTATGGCATACCTTTATGGTTTCCATTATGGGTAAACGTGATATCTTCATTTTAGGAAGTGCGGACTACCGCCCCCTCAAAGTGATTTGAATCGTTAATACCATATGTGGGATGTATAAAGGATGGATTGAATGATATTATATATGATATTATACTGGAATTATAATATACCTTTATATCATTTTTATTTCATTCCATTAAATACGAAATAGAAATGAAAGTAGCGTTCATGCGTACGTACGGCTTACCGTCTCCATGAACGGTACATTTCATTTATTACCTCTAAATGTTACATAATATTATGAATGAATGTATTTACTGGATATATATGATATATATGATATCTAAATCATGAATATAATGCTGGATATAATGGATATTTAACCACATGAATGACTTGTAATTATAAGAAGTTTATTTTTGACTCAAGTACCAAAGATCGACCAAATGACCGTTATTAACTTAAATAATTACATAATGTTAAAAACATGGTAATAAGTGATATAAAAGGAATAATGAACATGTAAAAGGTTCTTAAGAAAATAGAAATTAACTCTAGTTTATTATTCAGTAGGTTAAAGAACGATCGAGTCAAGTCAGACACGAGGTAAGGGAACTTCTTAACCCAATTTCCATTCTTTGGGTTAATCTCCTACTTTCAAATTATGTCATGATATTATTATGTCCTATCTTGTATTTGTACTTTCTTTATGTGTACATATAGTTAATACACATAATAGATCTATTTTATTTAAAAAAATGATCTTTGTAAGGGACTTCATCTCAATCTCTATTCATTGAGGCATATTTGGTTTTATACCCAACTTTCCTTTATACGGTGTATAAACCCCTTTGACTTTTACTTTTATTCAAAAGGAATCTTTTTATACGAAACGTTTTTACTAAATGACAAAAGGAGTGTTTTTTCTTACGTATGCGGCGACAATGACTTCTCCGCTGCCGTGACTATTATTTGAGTTTTAGCTTCCTCTATAAGCCATAACCTTTTTTAAATGAAAAATAAATACCAAGATTTAATTTTCTTTTAATTTGGAATTTAAAATGGTTTTTAAAGTGTTTTTTTATTATATCCATGTGTTGTATTGATATCTTGTGATTGAAATGTGGAAATTTTATGTTTCCTTTATGCATGTTTTATGTTATACGATTATGTTATGGTTTATGATACGTTTAAACCTGTTCATATGAGGAATGCATTGGACTTAATAAGTGACGGGTGGAGCCCGCTGTAGCTCTCTGATGCATCCGCAGGTCTCATGAGACAAACTATTGTCTTCGCACGAGTCCTTGACAAAATCTTATTTGTAGTCTTGGCACGAGGCCTTGGCTACATGGTTATGATAGTCTGGCATTATGCATTCCATCATTATGAAAGTGGTTATTGATATTGCATATGATTATTCGACGAGTAGAATATCCATGTGAATAAGTAAATGGCATTATCTCATTTTACTTTTTCCATATTATGTTGAAGTTCATGTTTAAAATGCTTTTGTTTTAGTCAAACATTTCCTTAAATGTTTATTATTGTTTATGAAAGCTTCCACTATATTGTTATCCTTACTGAGCATCTGAGCTCACCCCTTTCAATGTTTTAATTTTTCCAGGATGTGAAGAAGTATTTTATGAATGATGTACAGGGATAGTTGGAAGGGGATATGAGTGTGGACTATGGAGACCATGTTATTTTAGTTTTTCACTTTATGATATAATGTAACATTTATGAATGTATCTAGTGTTTCCAAGGCTATTAAACTAATCGGCCTTTCGAGACTTGATCTTTTGTGATCATGCCAATGTTACGCAATAATGCATTGACTCTGGGTAACTGGGGTCAGGGCGTTACATACTTACATAGGGTTCTTTAACCATGCTTTTTCTCTTTGAAAAATGTAAGGTTTCATTCAAACAAAATGTTATTTAACCATACGTTTCTTTCAACGTAGGGTTGATTAACCATATGTGTTGATCCTTTATGATAAGATTTGATAAAAATGTAGGGTATTATCCTTCCGTTATGTTCTTCAGTGTAGGGAATGAACAGTGATTCCAGAAAATGAAAAAAAGTGAACAGTGTTTCCAGAATACACTTAAGAGAATTACGAACACTTTAAAAAATATTTCTCATGAATAAATAGTTAAATATTATTCCAAAATAAGAATTATAAATACTATAAACTTCCTGAAATACAGTTAAAATAAGAACATTAGTAAAACAAACAAGGGTATTTGTGAGCATTAAAATCAATAATATTTATAGAGTATTGTTGAGACAATAATGCCCAACAATCTTCCCATTTTTGATGATCACAAAACCCATAAATTAAAACTATAAATTTAGTAACATAATTTAAAATTTTATAAACATAGACTGAAATAAATTTTATTGGAAAGAATTATTTCGATAAAAATAAATGTTTTTGTTTATCCATATTTCTCCCCAAATATTTCAAAATTTAAAAATAAATGTTGAAATATTGTGTTTAAATTTCTCCCCATTTTCATGAGATCAAAAATAAAGTAAATAAGTAGATTAAAACAGATATTTAATGTTGAAAAAATTAGTAAGCAAATTTTATAATTAACTGATAAAGATAATTAATACTGGATATCTGGATATTAGACAAAAATATAAAAGAATATAAAAATAGAGTACATAATATAGAAATGAATATAATTTCATTGATAAGAAAATAGAAAAATACAATTAGGATGTGACTAAGAAATATAATAGTCACAGTCATAATAAGGATAAAAGTTTGGTTAGGGATTGGTTTCTGATAAGGTAGAAAAAGGTTAGGGATTTGCAAGGTTGGAATTATGAATGTCTTGAAACATTTCCTTCAACTCAGCCATTTGAAGCTGCAAATTCTTCATCAAACTATCACCCAACTGCATTATAAAAAGTTTATAATCATGATTAACATGAAAATCCTCCACAATATTTACTTTCAAAAAGTAATGTAGGCTCTCCTCTTGCTTCATAATTTTTTCCAACTTTTCTATAAAATGATTCTGAAAAAAAAATTGATACTAGGTCCTCTCTAAGTCATTTGATCAACAAGAAATTTATGATTTTCCAATAAAACTGATAGAGAATCATTATTTCATTGATGGTCCTGAATACAGGCATTCATGTCTTCTATAACATATATAATGTCCTGAAATATTATAATTAATCTAAACTAGTAGCATGAGTAGAAGTTGATGTACTGGTCTAATTTACTGAACTTTTCACTAATTCAAACTGACTTCCCAAGTAACACTTCAAATATGAAAAATATTCCTTCAAAACAGATTTATATTTGATCCTCCGAATCTCATTTAACATGTCTCTATTGAAGGCATAAAAATCCCTTCTAGAAACATTATTCTCATGAAGTTCCTGAATATTTTTCTTTTCAATTTTAAGATCCTACCACAGAGTGGAATTCTCTCCCCAAGACATGTTAAATTTAATCATAATTTATTCAACTTGAAGAGAAAATGAATCATATCTATCTTTCTATTCATTAATTTTCTGGTCTAAAACATTAGGAAAAGTATTTTCCACTGATCTCTCACAAATTGTTTAGTTGAAAGTGACTGATTATCATGTACTTTAGTCTGTTATCTAGAAACATGACCCATCTGTTCCATAGTTTAATTCACAATGACATATGTAACTTTAGTTACTAGTTTCTATATAATTTGTTTTTATTGAGTATCTTGTTTCTGAATATTTTATTCTTGAATATTCACTTGCACTTGATCACTGATCAGATATACAATAGGAATCTCTCTATTCTGACTATCCACTTGTATTTCATTTTCAAGAATTGGTTCATCTAAATTAATTGAGAAGTTTTCTTCTCTAAAAGCCAACACTTTATCTTAAACCTATTGAACATCTCTGTTTCTAGGTTTCACAACAAGTCCCTCTTGACTTTTTTTCTTCCTCAACTTCCTCTAATTTGGTATTAAACATAATCCTTCTCTTATATTGTTGAGAAACTGCATTAGTCTGAGATTCTGAAACACCTTCCTTTCGAACATCTTCTTGCTCCCCCTGAGAAAAAGATCCTGATCTCTTTTCTTCTTCAGCACCAATGGGTAAAATCTTTCCTTTCACTATAATCCAGAAAAATCCTAATTTTTATATACTTTTAGCATTTAAAACATTTCTATGATAAGACTTCATCCTCGAATCTACTAATAGAATCATATCTTTTTTAAACATAATTTTAGAGATTATCTATGCATATAGATAGAAATTCATCCTAACATTCATTTGATAGCATTAATACAAATACATAAACATATAACTCAAAAAAATCATCTTAATGTCATTTATAAATAAAAACATGATGTATATATCAAGGTATAAAATTTTCTCCATATCTTCAATCCTTATAGAAATACCAGTCCGAATGAACTTAACCAAGATCTTATGATCTTCCTTAAGATCCTTAACAATAATTTTTTTTAATTTTTGTCAAGTTAAATAGAAAAGACATAATTTCCTTGGAAGAGTGATTCTTGTCTCTAATCGATCAAAGAACAAAGTGAAAACTCCTTCATGAGGGTAGTCTAAGATTTGTGAAACTATAGTTCAAGAAATCGAAAAATCCTTATCTTCAATACTTGCAAGCATAATTACCTCAGAATAACCAAAAATTAATTGTACACTCTTATAAAAATTGTTCAGTTCTACCTCATAAAGAAATTCTAAATTGATGTCATTGAAATCAGTCTTCATCCCTTGAAATGCTAATGCCTATTTCAGGAGCAGATTTGTCTGATATAACCAATCAAAATCAATAACTTTTCCTTGAAGTATTTTTATGCCTGTAACATGCTGTCGCTTTGGATCACTTATGTCTCCTTCTTCAACTTGCTTGGTTTTTTTTATTTCAACAAAAAAATAAAAATTTTAGAGTTTTTCATCTTCTAGGGTTTGGAAGGAAAAACGAGGGTTTCAGGTTAGATGAAATCGTTTTAGTAAACGAAGGGTATGGAAGATAAAGGGTCTCTAACAGGTGACACATATCTTAATTTCCTAAGTCATGGAGTAATTATGAAAAAAAATTAATAATTATGTGGTGTAAATAAATTTACGATTAAATAAGATAACTATAATATAGTAAAAAATATGAAAAATAAATTATATTTACAGTAATAAACATAAAATAAGATAAGATAAAATAAAATAAAATAAAATAAAATAAAATAAAATAAAATAAAATAAAATATTTAAAAATTATATAAACCTATATTCCCCTTTATAAAATCAAAACTTGTAGTGGGAAGTGGTTTAGTGAAAATATCATCTAAATGATATTTTGTGTTAACAAATTCTAAAGAGATATCCTTTTATGAACATGATCTCTTAGAAAATGATGTGTAATATCAATATGTTTAGTTCTAGAAAGACTTATTAGATTTTTTGAAATATTTATAGCACTCATATTATCACATAAGATAAGTGTACTATTAAAATTAAGTCAAAAGTCCATTAGTGTGTTTTTCATCCACAACACTTGTGCATAGAAACTACCAACATACACATATTCTATTTCAGCTATTGATAGTGCAATGGAGTGTTTCTTCTTACTTTACCATGAAACTAATGATTTTCCAAAGAAGTGATAGGTTCCTGAGGTTATTTTTTCATCTAATCTACAACATCCAAAATCTTTATCTAAATTTGATATTAAATTAAAATTAGATGTTTTTGGATAAAGAAGCGATTGAAAAAAAAATCCTTTTAAATACCTAAAAATACTTTTGATAGAAATAATATGTAATTATTTATGATTTTTTTGAAATATAGAACATAAACATACTTAAAACATAATATCTGGACTTCTAGAAGTAAGATATAATAAACTCCCAATCATAAAACTATAAAAATTGTTATCCACTAGTTTTCCAGCTTCATCCAAATCAAGTTTTACATTAGTACACATGGGAGTTGAATATGTCTTGCTCTTCTCAAGACCAAATTTTTTCAATAAATTAGTAATATATTTTCTTTGGTTTAATACATTTCCACAATCTTTTTGAAGTCTTAAAAAGAAATTTTATTCTTCCATCATGATCATCTCAAATTATTTTTTCATGAGTTCAGAAAAATCATTACAATGTTTTTTATTTTTTGTTCCAAAAATAACATCATCAACATAAATTTGAACTAATAATAAATTAGAACAAACTATCTTCTTAAAAAATTTTGGATCTGCCAAACCAATTGTAAAACCATTTTTCAAGAGGAAAGAACTTAATATTTCATTCCAATCTATGGGTGCTTGTTTAAGTCCATAGATAACTTTAGTAAGTTTAAAAACAAAATCTAGTTTTTGAGAATTTTCAAAACCAGGAGGCTTCTGAACATAAACTTCCTCCATTAAATAACCATTTAAAAAGGAATATTTAACATCCATATGATATAATTTAAAATTAATATGACATACATAAGATAAAAGTATTATAATAGCTTATAATCTAGCAATGGGGGAAAATGATTCATCATAATCTATTCCTTATTCCTTATTATATCCTTTATCTACTAATATAGCTTTATTTCTAGTTATCGTCCCTTGATCATCTTGTTTATTTATAAAGACCCATTTTGTTCACATTATTAGATAATTTTATGATCTTTCAACTAATTCTCAAACTTTATTTCTTTTAAACTGGTTCAATTATTCTTGCATTGCTAATATCTAAATTTCATCTTCTAAGGATTATTCAAAAGATTTAGGTTCAAGTTGTGGTAGAAATGCAGAGAATTAAACTAGGTTTCTTGTATTTATTCTAGTCCTTATTCCTATGTCTAGGTCTCCTATTAAAGTTTCTAAAGGGTGATTCTTTAGGGTTCTATACTGTCTAGGTAGAACACTTTTTGGTTCATTAGTATCATGTTCTTCTGAACTAGACTGAATTTAATTTTCAAAATCAATTATCAGGTTTTCAAGTCTCATGTTGTCAGAAGAGTCCACAATTTCATCAGTTCGATCTTTCTCTTTATTAAAAGGGTCGGTTTCATAAAACATCACATGACCTAATTCTTCAACAATCCTTAAATATTTAGTAAATACTATATAAGCTTTAGAATTTGAAAAATATCCTATGAATATTCCTTTATCAGCTTTTGAATCGAACTTACCAAGATTATCCTTGGTGTTCTGGATATACACCTTTCATCTAAAAACATTAAAGTACTTTGCCTTAAGCTTTCTGTTATTCCAAAGTTCATAAGGTGTATTTTTTTAAAATAGGCTTAATTAAAACTCTATTTATTATATAACAAGATGTTCTTATATCATCTACTCATAGATAGGTAGGATGATTGTATTCATTTAGCATAGTCCTAGCCATTTCTTGAACAGTTCTATTTCTTTATTCAGAAATTCTATTTTGTTGAGGTTTTCTTGGTTTAGAGAAGGTGTGTATAATACCCATATTTGAGAAAAATGAATTGAATTTTTTATTCTCAAACTCTCCACCATTATCACTTCTTAATGAAATTATTTTAAAACCTTTTTTCATTTTGAACACTTTTACAATAATTTTCCAAAACAGTAAAAGATTCATTTTCCAGTTTTAGAAAATAGACCCAGGTAAATCTTGAATAATCATCAATTAAAACATATACATATATTTTTCCAGACAAACTTACTACTCTAGATGGTCTAAACAGACCCATGTGGATAAGTTCTATGGGATTTTATGTAGCAATTTTTTTAACAGATTTGAAGGAATATTTGTGTTTCTTTCCAATCTGACATGCATCATAGAATCTTTCAATATAAAACATGAGACTATGTAAATATGAAACTAATTGTTTCTTAGACGATTTATGTAAATAATAAATATTTCAATGACCAATTCTTCTATGCCAAATCCATGATTCATTTACCTTAGCAGTTAAATAACTCACTTTCTGTTTACATAATTAATTTAAGTCCAAGGTGTATGCATTTTCTATTCTGGGTGCTCTAAATTTAAGAAAATTATCTTTAAATATAGAACAAGAATTGTTAGAAAAATCAACACAGTATCCATCATCATAGAGTTGAGATATACTTATCATGTTATGCTTCAATCCTTGTACATAAAGTAATTTATTGATTGAGACAGACTTTGGATCTCTAACTATTCTAAGTACAATTATCTTCCCTTTGGAATTTCCACTAAAGGTGACTATACGTCCATCAATCTATGTCAATGTATTGAAGTTGTTTGGATTTACACTCATGTGTTTGGAGAAGAAACTGTCTATATAACATATATATTTTCCTTTTCTATGACTTTTTACCTACAATTATAGTTTAAAAAAAATTGTTTTGGTACCCATATGTTTTTGGGTCCAATAGTGTTAGCTAACAAGGATTTAGGAATCCAAATCTACTTTATTTTTCCATGATTTATGTCATTTACTTCAGATGAACTACTTGAAATAAAATCTCTATTAATAACACTTATTTGAAGATTTCTCAAATAACATTCTTTTTATTATATGACCTTCTGTTCCACAAAAATGGCAAATAAAAGATTCTGTATTTGGAAAAAAAATAATTCTTATATAGTTTGGATTTTTCACCCTTACTTCCTATAACAAATATTTTCTTTTTAATTACATTATTAAAAAAAATTCATTTAGTATATTTTCTACTTTTGTAAAAATAATAGCATAAATTTTATAAATTTATACTTCATCCTGTAGTATTTTAATTTTATTTTCATTGTTAATACAGTCTGTAGTTGATGAGAAAAATTTCGTTGCTAAATATTGATGTTGTTTAAGAAAAGTATCTCTTTATCCTAAAATTTCATTATGAATATTCTTTAGAGATTTTTTTTCTTTAATAGGGAGTCATATATTTCTTATAGAATAGTACATTAGGTATCCATTTTATCATTTGAGTAACTAGAATCAGAATTATATGAATAGTAGGGTTGTACCTTATCTTATTTAGCCAAAAAGAACATATTATCTTTTAGATTTGATTATTTTTTCTCTGAATCAGAGATTGATGAGATGATAGAGTCTTCAGAAATACTCCAAGTAGCCTTCATAGCTCTTTTGCCTTTGTTTTCATAGTTAGTATTTTTATGAAACTTATTTTATGTCTTTATCTTTTCACTTTTTAATTGAGGATAGTCTAGTATTATATAACACTACTTTTTTCATTCATAGCATCTAACTTCCCTTTAATCTTTATCATCATTTTTAAGGATTTTTTAAATCCACTCTTCTTACTATAAAACTTTCTAAACTTTCTGGCTAATTGAGCCAACTCGATTACAGAATCAAATGAGTTTGAATTTTTTCTTCTTTGACTTCTCGTTCCATTTTTCTGTTATGCTTTTGAGATGTAACATTTAAATTATTATTATCCTTTTTCACTTGTACTTTGTGATCTTAAAATTCATCTTTCATTTCAGATTTATACATAAATTGATTTCCAATCAATTTTCAATTTTTCAGATTCTTGATAGGTTCTTATTGACGAATTGCAGCTGAAATTCCATTCCACGGATTAGGTAGTACTCTCAGTACTTTCAACACTTGATCACCTTGTTTGATAGGTTCACCTAAGGTTATAATATTTTTTATAATTTTTTTGATCCTTCCATTCATTTGAGTGATGATTTCTCTATCAACCATTTGGAATGTAATTAATTTAAATTTTGATGTTGAATACCTCATCTGCCTTACATTATCTGTACCTTCATAAGAAACTGCAATTGTCGGCCACATTTCATAAGTTGTAGGGAATTGTGAGACATAGTTTAATTTGTCTTGTCCAATACCACAAATGATAGCGTTCATCACTTTAGAATTCATTTCATACTCAGCCTCTATTGCAACAGTCTAGACATCGGGTTTTTCAGGGATTTTGTAATGAGTAACGATCTTTGAGTATACTTTAAATCCAAGATTTTTCAAATATATTATCATATGAGATTTCCAGTAACCATAGTTTTCACCATTGAAATATGGAGTGTGAACCATTGACATTCCTTCTTTGATATTCTCCATTGATCTTCGTCTAAATATTTAACTCTAGTTTGTTAGAACCAAAGAAAATCTATAGAGCCCAGCCTTTGATACCAAATGTTAAGTCAAAAAATTTATGACGAAGACACAATAGAGTTTAATTGTGTCCTTTTAAAATTTTCAAAATTCTATCGCTTATAGGTAAGAGACGATTGAGTGGTATTTCTATTATGAAATAATAAGTAGTAGATAAAAAAAGAGAAACATAACATGGTTGTTTATAGTTGTTTGGGGTACAAAGATCCCCTAGTCCACTCCACCAATCACCCTCTCTACTGGCTTAGTGAATTTCACTAGTCAAGTCCTCTTCTCATAAGAACGACCCACAACTGAGTGTAGGTAGTCATCACCCTTACAAACAAGGATAAAAATGGATCCCTATGGTTCTTTTATAGGGAACCAAAATATCCACAACTTAGAATCAGAAACTAACACTGCACCATGTCTGAAACTGAGTAATAGATACTCCAAATGATCAATAGAGATTGATTGGATAAAACAATTTAAACCTCACAGTTTTAGCAGCATGCAACTGACATAAGATGGATCTTCGTCTTCAGAAGAATAAAGATATTTGAAATATGTATGAAGAGATCCAAATGCACAAGAGATCTTCAATTTTAATAACAATAACAAAAACTTATCATCACGCTACCAGGATTGAACATGTATATCTCCATAATGTAGTCCTCATTTCTAAGAAGCTTGATCGATGTAGCATTGTAAATTAATTTTTACAAGAAATATCGAAGTAATAAAAATTATTAACACAACTAAGAGATAGATATATATCCAAAACATCTGACAAAAAAAAGATATATATAACAATATATCTTGTAGAGAGATTTCATATCCACAAAATATGCTTGATAAATCGAGAGAATTCCAATTAAAAAATACAGCTCAGAGCAGTCGTAAATTTCTTTAAAAATAGGATAGAAAATATCTACTGTAAAAGGATCTTTAAATCATTTATGATGATATTTGAATTAGTCAAAATAAATTTTTCAATCACCCTGATATTCCACAAATAATGTTACAGAAAACTCCAATAAATTCATAAATTCAAATGTATGGTTCCTTCACATAACAACAAGAAACCAAATGTAGTGTTCATTCTTTGAATTTAAGGTTGAAAACATGAGTTTGATTACAAAATTAAGTTTTATTATCCATACATTTTCTTCTCAAATTTAGGGTTCCATACTTATGTAGGGTTCTTTAACCATACTTTTTCTCTTTGAAAAATACAAGGTTTCATTCAAATGTAATGTTATTTAACCATATATTTCTTTCAATGTAAGTTTGATTAACCATATTTTATGATCCTTTATCAAAATATTTAATAAAAATGTAGGATATGATCCCTATGTTATGTTCTTCAGCATAGGGAATGAACAGTGATTTCAGAAAACAACAAACCATGAACAGTGTTTTCATAATATACTAAAGAGAATTCCGAACACTTTAACTAATATTTATCATGAATAAATACTTGAATATTATTCCGAAATAAGAATTATAATGAATATAAACTTCCTAAAATACACTTAAAATAATATCATTAGTAAAACAAACAAGGTTATTTATGATCATTAAAATCAATAATATTTATAGAGTATTGTTGAGACAATACATTCCCAACACTCCTTTAACTTATTTTCCATTTATAAGTGAATAGAATCAATAAAGAACACATATAATTAGACTTATTACACCTTATCTAGGATATTATAAGTATGATACAAGGATAATGTCCTTATGAAACAAAAACACTAGATTGCACTGTTGTTATTTGGTTTACACAATAGAGCGGTCTCACAGACCTTTTGGACTCACTATTCACAAAAATTGTAAAGATAAATGCCTCTTTTTATATAGAGGAACCCCCATACTCCTATGAAAACCATAATTTTCTCTCTGAAACGAGAATATATATATATATATACACATGAATGGATTATAAATTATAAAAAAATATGATGACATTCCAGTGAGATCAAGTTACTTGAATTTTCTCCTCCTCCTTCACTTACAATTTCCTGCCATTTGTGGGGAAAAAACTTCTCTGTTATTCTTATAAGAATCCCTGAATGTCACGTGATAATTCTATCTCTCCAAATCTATTAAAAAGTTGTGTGAATTTGTGAACAATATAACCTATATTATTTGATTCAAGGGTTGGAATCAATCAATTCTTCCTCTATTATCATAGGATCATTCCATGTTCCCTTCCAACTTGAATGTGGTGATTAAGGATCATTAACTTTTCATTTAATTACTAAAAACTAGAGAATAACTTCCATACAAAAAAGTATAGTTTTTACTGTAACTACTCAACTACAGTGTGACTTCACCATCTATGGTGTAGCCCTGTCCTTATATAGATTCAAAATGGTGTATCCTCTCACAAAATACATTTAAGATGGATTCAATCAATGTCTATAGATATGGTTTTCAGTTCTACATAATGTAATCCTATATTTTAATAGATCCACAAAATCTAGTTTAAATTCAATACACACATGATCTATTTATGACCTCCTCATGATCTCTTTAACTCTTCTTCGAACACACATGGCTTCCTATAATGTGATCCTCTCTACTATAGTGTAGGATCATGTAGGACTTGAGATCACAAAAATCTATATTTCTATTGAATTTATAACCACCATGAAATAAGTGATAATGGTGGAATTTATATTTATTCCTCAAGTGAGCTATGATGTAGCCTACTCCACATGGGGAAAGAACCATGAATATTCTAGGGGAGTTGAAATTCATAAAAAACTACCTTTCAAAAAAAACTATGGTGTAATCAATTTATTATAATGTATCCCATGAATACCGAATCCCAAATAGGGTTTTCCTTCATAAATTTCATTCTTAATAAGTTTTAATGCCTCTTAATAGCTCATTTTAGTCTAAATGGAACTGGTTATTTCTTACAACCACCTGTGTTGACCCACATGCGAGAGGCTAATCACCCATACTTTTGTTTCTAGTTGTTTCATATCCTTCCTTCACACACATTTATGCCTACATGCAGAACCTCTATCATGAACTCCCTTATTGTTAGTTCATCTACGTGGTTCGTAAAATCAACCCCAAGTTTTTATGGAGGCTACTTGGGTCCTAGACTTGGTTATATTTTTCACATACTCCACCCTTTATCATGTCACAAAAATACCTCTCTAGTTTGGACGTCAGAATATTTCCAATGGATATTTCTTTATGTATCCTTCAATGATCACTTCTATGTTTTTTCCAATTTTCATATTGTGTATAATTATCTTTCCAAAAACATGTATGTTGAAAGATAGGGTTTTTAGTTTGGATTATGTTTTCTAGATAAAGGTCTATTTCTGACAAAACTAAGTCTTATTGATTTATTGAATCCATAAGAATTGTCTAAGAATTATCACTTCTTCAAAAATCCAACACTAAGTTAATTAAAAACAAACCCAAGTATGAAATTTTTCCAAAGGTATTTTTCTAACCCCTTGTGTTTTTAGTAATTCAATAGTGATCACATATCTTTCAGTATTTATAATGAATTTTAGAAACAAAAACACCTGAACCACCTGCTTCTAATATTTCTATCAAATATTGCATCTTTGATTCATAAGTAATAAACTATAATCTCATGTGATTCATGTATCCATAAGATAAATAAGAGTTAAATGAAAGAATTATCATATGATAACACATCATTGTTCTATATTCATTAAACCTTCAAACCTTCAACCCTTAAATTTTAAAAAAATACTATCCCCTTTTGTGGATGCTCAATTATCTAATGTATCCATGAGTAATTTATATCTTTCTCCCCTAAATAGACCTATCAAACTTCTTCAATAAACCAAATTATAACTTCCTTGAAGATTTATAAGATATAGTTTGATAGATTATAATGGGATTGAGGAAAAAAACATACCATGATCAAACAGAAATATCCATGGGGAGTGGGGGAACCATCTCCAAGTTCATCAAAATAGATATATTTTGTTGGATTCTAAGATCCGATAAATGACATTACAAGTACAAATTTGATAAATCTTTTTTCCATGGTATCAAGGACTTTATTATGAGTATTTATATACTGTAACTTCACCACATGTTTTTTTACCTTCTCCTAAAATAAATTGTACTTTATCTAAATGTACTTGAATCTCAAGTATTGAATGTAATTTTTAATAATTTTTATAACTCTAGAGTTATCTCACATGATTAGAATGAGTGAAACCTATTTAATTACAATATCATAAAGATGTTTTTTCATCCATATCAACTGAGTAAAAGCTTGAGTCTCTATAAAATATTAACACTCTATGGTGATTAATGAAATTTAGTCATTATTTTTTACTTTTCCTAGAAATACAAAATCTATCAATATAGAACACACCCCAAAAAGTTCATTTTCAATCATCAATTAAAACTTCCAAATCAACATCCATATACTTTACTAATCACTACTATGATGTTATATAATAATAATGCCCAAAATCCACTGTTTGGATGATATAACACAGTATCCACCTCACATCATTCTTTTAAATTTCCTTTAAAAAACTATAATATTGATAATCTTGAATTGTGGTGAAAAAAATATTTCGTAAAGTGGATTTAAATTACATAAAACTACCAATAATTCTCCTATAGAGAGTCACATAAACATTCATACATTCACCTTCCTTTGATAATTTCATTCAAGTCACTTCCAGAGCTTCATTATTATGGAATCATCAATAGGAAACCTCATCAAAACTTTCATGGAATACTTGTTTTGGGAGATAAATTTCCCATCATTTCTTTGAATCACCTACAAACTAAATAAAGAAAAGGATAATTCAAAAATTAATTGAATATTAAATTCACACCTAATTAGGTTTCAAAACATCTTGAATTAGATGTTATTTGAGCCTCTAAGGATGATTTCATCAACATAAATGATAACTATCATCCATTGCATGTGATACTTATTGATGTAGAGGTTGTGATAAATTCCCTCCTCCATGGTAACTGAGCTTCCTTAAGTACTTATCTAGATATAAGTAGTCGGATTTTATTGATTTATTTAGTATATACAAATATGTATTTATCCAGCATACTTTTATCTTATCATCGTGAATAAAAAATATATCAACATTTTCAATGTATACTTAATCTTCAAGGACACCATTCGAGAACTCTGATTTGGTATCCATATAATAAACATTAAAAACATTTTGAATGGTCATAGATTTAAAAAAAATAGTTTGAAGCTAGGAAACTAGTGAGAATGTTTTATCAAAGTCAATTCCATCAATATGGGAATATTTTTTGCATGTTATACATTCTTTGTTCTTTATCATAATGTTATCTTCATTGAGTTTTTTTACAGAAAATACACTTGGTTCTGATTACATTCTTATTTTTAGGCCCCAATAAAAATTTCCAAGTCATGTTTTTCTCAATTGAGTCAATATTCTCATTCATAATTTTGACCTAATTTTCATCAAGGGTAGAGTCATCAAAAGATTTTAGTTCTAATTTAGATAACAATGATGTTTTATACAGTTCCTTCATATTTATTATCTGAAATAGAGCTATCCATTCACCCATGATGTTGTTATTAGTGGGTTCCTCTCTAATGAACCATATTATTGAAACTTTTTATCATGTTGGGTTTCCATCCTCATTAGAGCTATCATTAGAGTTCATTTTATAATTTTTAACTCCACATGATCTGGAATCATCTCCATCACATTACACCTAAAAAACATAACTATTTTTTTTGTGAATTATTCTCATTTAAAGCAACATTATATTCAATTTTAGTCATGATCACATCTTGAATTTAAACTATTTTAAATAGTTTTTTATATCATTGATATTATTTTCTGCTAGATTCATATTCAATAAATATCCCTTCATATCTACAAACTTTGAACTTTCTATTCTTCTCTTTATTCAGAATGAAACACTTACATCCTAATGAACGAAATCATTTCCCTATGTGTTTCTTTCCATACCAAATTTTATATGGAGTCTTATCTTAATTTGAACAAAACAATGACTTATTGGATATATATATATATATATATACAATTTTTAGAACCATTTTATTCCAATACTTATCCAATATGGACTTTTCAATAAGAATAGTCCTAGACAAGTTGTTGATGATATTATTTCCCCTATCTACGAATCTATTTTCTTAAGAGTTCTCATTTCTGAAACTTAGTTCATAATAACATTATTTTTTTTTGATATTTCTACACATGGTTATTTTTTCATTCTTTTCCATTTTCAGAAATAATATTTTTAATTTTCACACTAATAACTTGTTTATCTTCTCTTATGTATCAAGTGATGCACTTTAACTCTTAATTTTTATGTGTAGTCACCATCAAAAAATGCATCCTACTAAAATAATTAACCAAAAACAAATAATAAATTTCGTTGTCATATGATTTTAGAGTTATTATCCCAAAAAATTCTATATCAACAAGATCCAATACACTTGATGAATTTAATTTCCTTTTCTTGTAAATATTCCTAATAGTCTTTCCTTTTTTACGAGAATCAAATGTATGTGTCTTCTCACATGTGATCTTGGGGAAACCACATGCTCCATCATTCTTTACCATATTTTCTAATGATCTTAGGCTCAAATTCCTGAGATTATTATGTCATATACTATTTTCATCTTCCTTGGAAAACATGAACCAATTATAATCACCAAAAAAATAAATACTCCCCTGGGTCTATCTTTATTATAAAACAAGTGAACAACCTCTAGATTTAATGTTTGACCCCTTATTACAAAATTATATAGCATGTATCAAGTCACATAACTAGATCAAACATATCAAATTAAGTCCTTCCACTAAGATCACATTTGTATTTGTGAGATCCTTTCCACTAACCTTGGACTTCATAGAGACAATAATTTTTGTCCTTCATCATTTCCAAATTGAACTAATCCACCTTTTTTTATTTTATGTTTTTAATATAATATTTATTCCTGATCATGTGTAAGGTACACCCATTATTCAAAACCCATAAACCTGAAATTTTTTTGATCTCAAAGAAATATAAGAAAAGTTTTCCTTCTCATACCATTTTTTATTATTATATGATCATTAAGAAACTTCTATAGATATTGGTTCATATATTTCACCCCTAGTTAAAAAAATTCCTCTTGATCTTATAAAAATGAGAATATTTTTTCATTTTTAGTGGTTTAACAGAGTTCCCAACTTCTATTTTCTTTCTTTTTGAGTTTCATGAGACACTTATCAATAAACCATTGAGGAATAATAGGTTTCTTTATACCCAAAAACATTACACCAAAATAAATAATTATTGAAAGCATAATAATATAATAAATAACTAATTTCTTGTTTTAAAAGTTGATTCCTTTGAAAACCCTTTATGTAATGGAGAATACATAGTGAATATGTTCTATTTTTCATATTAATAACACCTAAATTTTATTTCATTTTTTCATCGGTTTACACTCAATCGATATTATTTTTAGATTCTCCTAAGTCTACTTTCCTCCAAGGGGATATTGCTTGAAGCATAGCATGAGGCATGGACATATTCTCCTTATAATCATAATTCACTATATATTTCCCTATTTTTTAAATTTTTATAGTTTTGGGATGGTATTGTGTACTTCAGTAGTCACTCTAGTATCTTTTATATCTTTAAATAATGTTGGTGCATTGGATAAACTTGATACCATGCTAAGGTGTGTGGAGTCTTTCTTGATCCTAACAATTTCATCACCAAACCATGAGTTTTTCTTCAACTTATTCAATTATTTTAACCATTTATTTCACATTATTGATCAATATATATATGATCATTAACCATTATTACACTTATATATTTATCTCTACATTCTTTTTTGAGTTTCTATAAATTTTGGGATTTTATTTTTTCAATATCTTCTTTTAGTTTTTCCTTTACTTCCTCCTGTTGTTTCATATAAAACTTTGATTAATGTAGAAATTAATTTTCATTCATTGTTTTAGACCTATATTTTTCAATATATTCAAGTAAATTCTCAAGATCAACCTAAAGATAAAATCTTCTCTTCACATCATAATTTTCACCAACACTATCATCATCTTAAATATTTTTGATAATAACTAATAAATCATCTATTTATAGGACCCTACAATAATTTAATTCTTTCACTTATGAATCATCTAAGCTATCATATTCTTGAGATAAATTATTTTTCATATTGAATTTTTTATATATTTTTCTCTTTATTTTATTGAAATTTTAAATATTTATTCTTATAATATTAATATTCATCATATTTAAATTTTTTAAAACACTTAGTAGTGAGATAATATACCTTAACTCGCTAAAATAAAGAGATTATATCCATAACTTATAATTTACCTTCCCCCATTTAAGGTTTGAGGAAAATAAAGTTATCACTTAATTGAATTTATCTACATCTAGGCCCTTTTTATTAGAAAGTTTCCACATTTATTTGAATATAACCTCCTGTAGGATCCCCTTTTCCCTATCTTCATTGTCACCATTTTCATTTATTACACAAAAAGTATATTTTAAAGGTTGAAAAGAAATATATCCTTCATTTCCTTATATTAAAGAAAAAACTCATTTTCATTTAATCATAGAGGAAGTAACCTTAATATTTTTTTAAATCTTGAGATATTCAATATTTACTCCAAGACTATGCATTTACTTTAAAAGAGCATTTAGATTATTAAGGAACACATATGTGTCTTTGTTTGTGCACACCCTAAAGTGATAAAATTTATTTCATATAACTCTCATCTTTTCCTCTTAATATTTGGAATTACATTCATTGATATTCAAGAATTTTCCCATATATTATGAGTGGTTTTATAGTAAATTACCTTGGTAGAGATAGGGTTTCCAAGACTCCAACTAATGCATTAATTTCCTTCGAATCTACATCAACTTTCTTATTCTCTATTTTTGATAAGGATCTAATTTCTATTATCACTATAATACCAAATATAAATGTTGTGTACACTTCTATTCTTAATGATTAGAAATAATACTTCATCCTATTCTTCCATAATTGGAAATTGCTTCCCTTAAAAATTGGTATGCCTTTGTGATTAACCAATATTGATGCTATGATGATTCTAAGAGAAAAAACTTCACCCCAAAACCTTACCTTTAATACAAATTTTTGGCCCTTTATCAATGAGATTACCTAGAGAGGGAGGAGAATTATGATAATATATATTTGAAAACTAAGATCCCTTAATAATGATCATTTTATCTTGATTTTAGAAACACTCATTTCTCTCACTTATTTTCTATTTATAATAGACTGAAGGAAGTAAATCAAAAAAATTATTTTACTTGGTTGACCCTAATTGGGCTAGTCTAAGGAGAATGCAAAGGTAATGTAACTATGCACCAAAAACACCAGAGTGCACTGTTTATCTTTGGTTTATGCCATATAGTTATTTCAGTGACCCTATAAACTCATTGTTCTTAAAAATTAAAGACACCACTACCTCTCATGATAAAAAGGAACTCACTACTCCTTATATTAAAACATTCATATTCTTCATGTGATTATAATGTGTATATTCACCTAGAATTTTGTGTCTCTTTTTTCCCAATATGATGATATTATAGTGATATCGAGATCCTATAATTTCCTTCTACTTATTCACTTTTAATTTCCAAATATGTGTGGTAAAAAACCATTTTTTTTCTAACTGTGATATTCTTTGAAATTCAATCTGGAATCCTATCTCTCAAATTTTATCAAACTATTTTGTGTAGTTTTTGACAATAAAACCCCATTAATTTTATCCAAGCATTGGAATCAGTCAATTTTTCCTCTCCCATAATAGGATCATGAAATGTATCATTACCACTTAAATATGGTGATCAAGGACCATTAAATTTACATTATATTTATCAAAAACTAAGAATGAGTTTCCTAACAAAATTCTAGTCTTTGACTATAATCTATCAACTATGGTGTGATTATACCATATATTCCACAACCTTATCCATCTAGAGATTCACCATGGTGTATCCTCTTATGCTAAATATCATAAGAGGGATTTAATAAATTTTTGCAGTTGTGGCCTCCTATTAATTATGTGGACCCATGTAATTGACTAGATCTACAAAATAAGGTTTTAATTCAAGGAACTAATTATCTTCTCCTGATCTCCCTATGATCTCCTTAACTCTCTTTCAAACATGCCTGAATTCTTATAGAATGATCCTATTTGATATGGTGTAGTAACTTATAGGGTTTCAGATAACCAAAATCTTGATTTCTATTGAATTCATACCCTATACAATGAAAGTATTTTCTATGACATGGAAATTTATTCCTCATTAGAGTTATTGAATATCCTTCTCTTCCTAGGCAAACAACCTCAAATTTTCTAGGGGAACTTAAATTAATCAAAACTCCCTTTTCAAAAACACTACATCCCATGAAATTTATTATTATGTATCCCATAAGGGCCTAATACCACATTGTAATTTCCTTCATAAATTCCAAGATAAATAATTTGAGATTCATCTCAATAGCTTATTTTATTCTAACTGGTGTTAGTGATCACCTACAACCTCTCATGATGACCCACATATGATAGACTAAGAACTACAACTCATGGTTCCCATTTTTTGTGTTCCTCCTTCACACACACCTATTCATGCATGCATGGATTCTCATATACATACCCACATCGGTCCTCTTGGGTATGTTGTTCCTTAGATTAACCATTTTCTTATTTGGTTCTTTCTTAGGTGCCATCCTTAAGTCATCTTGGCCATATTTCTCACATAATCCAATCATTACTATGGCACAAAAAGTCCCTCTATATCATGTAAACCTATATATTTCCAATATAAACACCATTACATATCCTTCCATGGTCATTTATATAGTGTGGATAGTTATGCTACAATGTAGGCTTCCTTTAAACTAAAAATTCACATCACAAGATAGGGTATACAACATGGAGTTTGTCTCCTAGGTAGAATTTTGATACATGAAATACCATGTTTTTTGATTTATTTAATCCATAACAATCCTACAAGTGTCATAATTTCTTTCCAACTACAACACTTAGTTAATTTTCTACAAATATAGTCATGATAACCTTCCAAAGGTATTTTTTATAATAGGGATATTCTAGAATTTAACTCAATCTACTATCTCTGGATCCACTAAGATATTGTATGTAGAAATTAAATATCCATTAAAATTTAATTTTCAAAACCATAAAGAATATTTAGATAGATTCGTATCGAAATGATATTCCTAGAAGGTGTCTAGAATGATGAGAAGATATAAGCCATGCTTTATAGGAGACATCAAATATGCAAGGATATGATCCATGAAGACCACTATGAAAGTGTATAATAATTTATGTAAGACCCTATTCATTAAAGGTGTGAATATATCTTTAGTATTAGTCATTTTTAAAAGGAATTACTACATATTCATAATGACCACATCATATTTTAAAAGTTGAATTTAGAACATGATGTAGAATGATTTAAGGTTGATGATAACCTGATCATAGGTCAATTTTAGAGAACCACTTCACACCTTTTAGTTTATAAAAAATATCATTATTTATGGGAAATTAATAATGATTATTAATTGTTTCTAAATTCAATATTTGATATTACACATATGAAAATATACTTCTATCATACTTCTTGGAAAATAAGAACATATCCCTCGAAGGAGAAGTGCTTGGCCTAATAAACTATCATGAACAAACACAGATTATGAAATTGTATGGTACCCAAGATGGTATGAAATATGACCTAAATGGAATTTTGGATCCACATGGGTATGTGACAAGTGCCTTGGTATCATGAAATACATTTGGGAACAATTTTTATATGATGGTACATAAATAAGATAACAACAACCAAGGAAATAATGGTATTCTAATACAATCCCATGATGGAAAAGTGACAAGAGTAAAACAAAAAAGTCATTAAAACAACAATGAAAAAACAAAGTACACAAATAATAAAACCAAAACTGCATGTGACATGTAATCACCTATTAAACCACACACCCTAGTAATGAAAAAATCTTCCATCATCATGTGGTGCCTTTCCTTTACCTGCATTATACTAGACAATATCTACAAGTTGTATGCAATGTGTGAGAAAAAAATCCTTAATAGGATCCCACCAAGTGTTTAATAATAATACTTTATAAAAAACCAATAATTATCAAGTAGAAAAAAATAATTCATGTTATACATTTTTAAAAAGTTCAATATAAAAAATAAAAAATCACATGTTTTTGTAGTTTATAAATCATACCCATAACCCAATTCTATTAGAATTTACACAGAAAAAAAAACTTGTGGTTCAAAGATAACAAGAGTTAAAACTTTTCCTTTGGTTAATTTCAATTCCAGGTTAATGAAGACCACCTTACAATATTATGTGATTGGTAGGCTACTTGGTGTGAACATTACCCTAGAAAAACATGTTTATAGGGTAATATTTCACTCATGGTATTGGATTCTTTAAACAACTTAGGTAACTTAGTGCACACATTACCCTTAATGAATAAGTCTTGGGAGAAAGAGTTCATTCCATAGGATATATCACTTATTTATTATTACTCACAATCAGGTTCACCATATCAAAATAGTTCAAGTGTAATTTCATCTTTGAAACTATATATATCATTATTTTAAACCATTATGTCAATAACACCAAAGGATAAGTCCATTTTCATAAAACGTTACTAAAAACAAAGAATTTTACAAGTCATGACTTTAAAACCATTTCAAAATCCATTTTCAAGATAAATCCATAAACTATGTTTTTAATATATTTTGAAACCAATATCAAAGAGAAAGAAATCATGGTTCATATGATAAATCCAATTCCTGAAAACACTAACCTTAAAATACATGGGATATCAGCACTCATATAGAGCCACATGCCAATATGAACCAAGGATCTAAATAATTGAGTAAGTATCCATTATAATTCCCAAACAATGCACTATGGGAATTAGAGATCAGGAAAATAACCCACAATTACATAATGGATCAAAAATAAATACATTTAGAAACCCGGATCCAAAAAATTCCCATCACTATTATGGACAATCCATAAGAATAAAACAATGGGGATACAATTAAGAAGGAGATATGAGACCATAATGTAGATCAACATACCAAGATTGAACCACAACTTTGATTGGAAGATCAATCAACCAAGGAATTGGGTTTGGAGTATCAAAGATATCCCAAGATAGTATATAAGTTTGAGTGAGTCAATTAAGGATCAAGGTAGGAGGATTAAGAAAATAAAAAATGGTTTAAATGGAATAAAAAGAAGTTACTACCCTTAGTTTCCCATCCTAGATCAATGCTTTTGGTATGTTGTTGGCCCTATATGAGCTAACCAGTGGGCCCACAGCTAGTTATTGGCGACTAGTCGGATAGAGGGTGGGTGTAGGTTGAATGTTTTCATTTTTTCTCTCCCACCAACTAGATGGTGTCTACTGCAGGATGTTGTAGCTAGCACCAACCTCTATAGGCTAGTTGGTGGCCCTCACCAGCCATCCAATGGGCCTCCTGTAGGCTTACTTCCAATAGGTTTGAGTCTACACTACACCAAAACCTCAAGAACATATCCAAACCCTCTTAGAAATGTAAAATAACAAAAATTAATTATGGATAAATAAAAATGAAGATAAAAAATGATAATATGGTAGTATCTGAAAATAATGATGGGATGTTACAATTCACCCCTCAATATTAGTTTCTGCCTCTAGAAAACTAAGATAATGAAGTTTAGTCCATAAATATATGATGCTACTTATCCTTTATTATAGAAACCCTCTCCTATATCTAACATGATTCTAATACATGCTTCCATATAACTCATACCAAAATTATAGTTTTTAAATTTTAAACCATCACTTATAATTCAAAAAACTCAAAAATATTACTCAGTCACATATATATCATCTTTTATGTAAAGGTATTCCCATTTCAAAACATGTGATGATTCATGCTAAAACTTTTTAATTTAATACCCATGGAATACATTATGTATTAAATACAACTAAGGTGATAAATCCAAGTGATATGGAACCTTTCCAAGCCATTAAAAAATTGCAAATGGTCACACATATCTAGGAGAAATATTTCCTTATCTTCTGATTTATTGGTGACCTAATCAAGGAAAGGATTTCAAGAAAACTTGGTCATAAACTAAAAACTCCAAAGGTTGATGTTTTTTATTTTTATAAGGACTATATAGGATTTGAAATATCACCAAATACTGATGAATTATATGGACCTTTTTCGTTGTCTCCTAAACCAATATTGGTATTATCAAGGAAAATTTTCCAACCTCATACCAATAAATAGGATAGTTGTTGGGTATATCATATAAAGATTCAAAATTCTCCATATTTATAGATGATTTGTTACTTTTATTTTAAGAAAACTCAACCAGCCTTAAGTGGTTATCCCAAAAAACTAAAAATACTAAAACAAAGGCACAAATCAGATCTTATAAAATTTGATTAGATCTTTCTATTTGGCTATATGTTTAAAGATGGAATTCTATACTTAAATTGACTTTATTTTTTCCATTACCTCATAGAGTCCCTTCCAAAACCATTAGGTAATGTGAAGGTGAAATTCTGAGAAAATGGCTATAGGAATTCCATGAAATATCATGATATCTTTTACATACAATTTCTACAATTATTCCACTTTAGTGGTATTACAAATAGGTATACAATGTATTTAATTGGTATACTAATAGATCACCGCCTAAATAGAGTTATTTAAATGGTTATTTTGAGGTAATCCAATAATGAAATCCATTTAAATCTCATTCCATTTATATATTGGCTTGAGGATAGGCTTAAGAAACCCAAAAAGATTTTGGTTATCAAAATTTATCTACCAAGACATAAAACATTCATAAAAAATTATTCTATATCCTATTTCATACCAATCAACTAGAACTAGAACCTCAAGTCATAAAACATATTTGCAGTGTTAGGGTAAAAAATACACAATGAATGATGATAATCTCCCCACATGAAATTCCTTGTGGCTAATGAAACAAAACTCTTTATTTGGAGAGAGACCACACATAGATTGTCTCCATACAATATAAATAATCAATATAATTTTGGAAATTTTTATCTTATCCCTGTTCTTGTATAAAAAATCAATGAAAGAGAATATCATATAACACTTTAACATAACATTCCTAGACCCTTCCTCCTTGAATCCCAAGTGTAGATGAGAAAAGAGTCCCATAAAATTCCATTCATCCTTTTCTTCCTTCATAAACTGAGAATAAAACATCATAATTTGAGTATATTTAACCACATTAACTTTTCCTAGAGTATTATAAATTTAAATTTGAATGACTACATTAACTCCACCCATTATCTCCACTGAAGGTTTAAATACTTTTTTATAAAATGTAAAACATAAATTCTTATAGTTAGAGTAAATGATAAACCATTCATCGAAAAGATAGTGACACAAAATTTTAATGGTATTTAAAACTACAAAAAGTTCCAGATCAGGGTTTTTATAATTACTCTTGTGATTTTGAAGATAATGTTATCCATAAACCACCACATGATCTCCTTTCATAAGGATGCAGCCCAAACCTGCACATGAAGCATCATAATAAGCTATGTAACCCTACTTATCCAATGGTAGAGTCAAAATAAATGTTGTGGTCAAATGTAACTTTAGTTCATCAAATCATTCCTAATACTTTATGTCCCATAATAAATTCATCTACTTTTGGGTGAGAGTATTAAAATTTGAGGATTTCTATAAATCATTTATAAACTTATGATAATACTCTTCCAAACCCAGGAAGTAATGAATCATGAAAAAAATTATGTGGTTCTTCCCATTACATGAAATAAATAAACATTTCAGGATCAACTATGATACCAAGTCATGAGATCATATGGAATAAGAATTTAACATCTAAAATCTTAAACTATTATATTGAAAGTTTTACAAACATGTGGTGATACTTTAGGATTCTCGAAAAAAGTATTAAGTTAATCACATTATCTTATTCAATATTATAGTATACTGAAATTTCATCCATTAATACCATGAAACAATTGTCATAAGACTGGTGTAAAATTTAGTTCATCAAAGAAATGAAGATATTATAAGCATTAGTTGGGTAGAAAGGCATCATGAGGTACTTGAAAAAGAGTTTCCAACTTCTAAAGGCAGTATTTGAGATATCCAAATAATTTATTCTAAGATGATGATAACTATACTAAATTTAATTTTTGAAAAATAATTTTCCCCTTTCATCTAATGGAACAAATCATTACTACGAGGAAAAGGGATACATATTCTTAACTATTACTCTATTTATCTTCCTATAGTCAATGAAAAAAATGGAGTCTCATCAGCCTTATTTAAAAAGAGTACATCAGATTCCCAAGGTGACATAATCATGTGTATAAATCCCTTGTAATTTAGATTATCCAACTATATTTTTAAATTTTTCAATTAAATTGGAGTCATATGGTAAGATTTCATTGATATAGGTTGAGTTCCCAACATCTGGTCAATCAAGAACCCCGCCTCCATCTATAGAGGAAAACCTGAAAATTCATATGGAAATACTCCATGAAACTCATTAACTATGGTATAAAGTTCACCATTTAAATATATATGACCATTATCAGCCACATACAAAGACAATAGTATAAAAGTATATGGGAGGGTAGGTCTCACCTGACTAGACCTTAGGTACCATTCTCCATGAAACATATTGGATTTCCCATCAAGAATAATATAAGACACCCACTGATGATAATAATTTATCTAAGCCTTATGATAAATTAGCCAATCTATCCCAATAATAAAATCTAATAGATCTAAGTTAATAACCATAAAATCCTATACTATCTATATTTAACACATAAATAAAGGGCATAAGAAACATTAAAAGTCTCGATCCTTCATCTTTCCTAGAGGCATCACTAATTCTATAATGAATGAAAATAATTTCATTTGAATTTTTATAAGATCCACCATATGAGTTGATATGAAAGATTTATAGTCACCTATATTAAATTAAGTAGTTTCTAAGGTGGAAGTAATATATATGGAACCTCTCATAGTAGCAAGACCCACGTCAAGTTCCATTGGAAACTCCTCCACTATGTGTATTTTCTTTTTTATGGGATCCTATAGTTGGAACCCTATTTTACATAAAGAATTTGGAAATGAGAAAAATACTCTACATGATAAATATTTTTTACTAAATAATGGAGAATAAAAATAATAATATAACCTCTATAAATAATCTTGATTTCCAAATTAGTTGAAAGTTTTTAGAGGCATGAGACAAAATTGGATCATGTGACCTATATGGACACACTGATAATAAGTCAAGACACTAACCATTTATTGATGGTGTTGGAGAAGGATTTTTAGAATTATCATGACTTATTTATCTATAAAACTCACTCTATTTTCACCTACCTATAAAAGAGACACTAGAGCCACTGCTAAAAGTATAATCAACTATGGTCAACCCTGACTTACCAGCCATGTAAATATTTTTCATTAATTCCCTATCCACCAACACAAAATAGGTGTAAATATTTACCATTAATACTTATAATTGGATATTAGGTCAAAGGAAAAATTATAATCCATCATATTCTCATTAGAGACATCCCCAGGTGATAATAAGACAATATTAAAAAAACTTGTGTACTCCATCAAAGTTAGATTCCCTTGCTCAAGTTTCAGAAATTCAATGGATTTCACCATGTTCATAAACTCTAGTTATAATTTATTGGTGAAATTTACTTGAATACTTTCTAACCCAATCCCTCAAGATTTTATTAAAGAAAACAGAGTCTATCCATCTTTTACTTAGGACTTCAAGCTTAAAAACTATACACCCCACCTTGATTGAATTCAGGGTATCAAAGAATAAAAAAATTAATTTAATCTTTCCTAATGAATCATCAACATCCTAGGGGTTATTAATTCCTTATAAAGATGGTGGTATTTGAATAAGAAACTATTTGTTCCAATTCCTATCCTCAACCCTTTTAGTATTGGACTCTCTGTCCTAAATAGTGGTAGGGACCACACCATGTCCCAAAGATTAAACCATTCACACAACCACTTCAATCAAATTTTGATCCACTGGAGGGTTTCCCTACTAAGTTTAGTTAGCATCACTCTCTTGGGGAAGCACTATAAGTATTATAGGGGTCGTGGTACTACTAATCAATAAGTAAAGAGACAAAAAATAGAGTTTTAAAATAATATAATTTAACCAGTATTAAATAGTCAAGGGAAAAATAAATACTAAGATTAAAACACTATAAATCCAAAAAGTTACATTTCCCAACCTCCCATGGTAACTTAAGTCTCATTAAGATGAGAGATAGTTGTACACTCACTTGATACATACCCATTAAGTCCCCACATTCCAATCTCTTATCTACAAAGACTTCCTAATATTAATACCGAAAACAAAAATAGATAAACCACCTTTTATGCCAATTTTTTTACAAACCAAATTGTATTACAAAATATCCTAAAACCTAAATCAGTTCTAAATAAATATAGAATGTTGATCTTGATCCCCATGAGTTGGAAACAAGAACCTGGGCATCAAGAACTACCTTTGGGAACAAATTTTTCATGACATAACATAAAAATGATAATAAGAACCAAGGAAATTTTAGTATGTCAATAATGGCCCACAATAGAAAGATACAAGAGTAAAAAAATAGATTTCAAAAAAAACAATGAAAAAAAATTACAAGTAAAACAAAACCAAAACTCTAAGTGAAATACCGTCACCTCTAGGCTCCCACACCCTATTAATGAGAAAACTCAACACTGCCCTGTGGAAATTTTCCTTTAACTATATCAGAATAAACAATATCTATATACATCCAAAGGTGTATGTGGGTGTGATAAAAATAATCCCCATATGATCCCTCCAAGTATTTCATAAGTATTCTTTATAAGATAAACTAATAATGCTCAACTAGAAAAATATATGGAATGAGAAACAATTTTACATAGTTCATTATAAAACATGGAAAATAACCCTTTTTCTTAGTTTATAAAATATAACAATAACCCATTTCTCAATTCATTTCCATAAACAACTCAAACACACATTTCAAATATAAAAAACGGTAAAACATTTCCTTAGGTTAACATTAATTCTAGGTTAGTGAGGATCCATGTACTATTTTATGTGATTTCTAGGCCACTTGGTGTGAACATTACCTTCAAATAATAGGTTTATAGGGTAATAGTTCACTCCTAAAAGTGAATCCTTGACACAAATTAGGAATACTGGGGAACACATTACCCTAGATGAAAAATTATAAGGGGAAAGAGTTCATCATTGAGGATGGGTCCCTACCTCATTTTTTATCGAAATTTGGTTTACCATATCAAAATTATTCAAGTAAATTTTTAAAATTAAAACCTTATAAATCATTATTTTAAACCATTTATATAAAAAATACCAAGGGAGAAGTCCATTTTCATAAAGTGTTACCAAAACCACCAAATTTCACAACTCATTCCTTTAAAACCATTTCAAAATCCATTTTCATGATAAATCTATAAACCATGTTTTAAAAACACTTAGAAACCAATTTAAAAGAGAAACCAATTCAACACTTGTATAATGCCCCAAGATAATAAAAAACAAGGATCCTAAGAAAGGATCCACCATAATTCTTAAGCAATGAACTAAGGGAATTGAAGATTCATAAAATAACCCTCAATTCCCTAATAGATCTAAAAGGAAGAAAATTAGAAACCTAAATCCATCAATTTCCCTTTATTGGAATGGTCTATCCATAGGAAAGAATAATAGAGATCTGAAGACTAAGATGATATGAGAACAAAACGAAGATCAAATTACGAATAGAGGAAAACATCCTTGATCGACACTTCGATTAACCAAGGAATTTGGTTGGGAGATCCAAAGTTATCCCAAAAGAGGCTCTAAGTTCAAGTGTTTTAGTTAAGGATCAAGGGAGGGGTATTATGAAAATAAATAGGGGTTTTGGTGGTATAAAAAGATGTTTATACCCTTAGTTTCCTGGACCAGATCAGCACCATCGGCTAGCCACTAGCCCTCCACTGGATAGCTTGTGGGCCTCCAACTAGTTGATGGGGACTATCCTACTAGCTAGTAGGTGTAGTCATAATTCATTAACTTTTCCTATCAAACCTTCTTTCCAATAGCTATAAAATAATTTTGTGGTCACTTCCAGCCTCCAATGGATGGTCGATATCCCTCATTGCTAGTTCAGTAGACCTATTTGAATGTTATTGGCTATAGGTTCGAGTCCACACCCCACCAACACATTAAAGAACACCTCCAACCCCTTTTGGAAAACTAAAAACATCAAGAAAAGGTAGAGATAAAAATAAAAAAAGAGAAAAAATGAGAATATGTTAGTACCTTCAAATAGTGTTGGGATACTACAATCACCCTATTATATTGTTCTCTTCCTTTTGAATGCTAATCTGAAGAAGGTTGGTCCACAAAGAGATGAGTCTATTGGTCACTCATTATAAAATACAATTCCCATGTATTATGTGAGTTTGAACCATGATTCCAAATAACTAAAAATAATGTAATATAATTCCCATGTAAAACCTTCACTTGAGAGTCAACAACTCACAACAGTTTCCCGGTCACAGACATATCAAGTTATATGTCATGTTATTCCCAATTTAGAACATGTGATAGGTCAGTATGATACATTTTAAGTTGAGACTTAGAGAAGTTGTTGTGGATTTAATATAACTGAGGTGTTAAATCCAAGAAATATGGAGCCTTTCCATATTGTTCAATGATTCCATATGGTCCTATATACCTAGAGAAAGCTTTCCTTATCTTCTAAGCCATCAGTGACCTAACCAGGGAGTGAATTTTAAGAACACCTGGTCACCAACTGAAAACTAAAATGGGTGATTATGAATATATTCATAAGGCTTATATCATCTTTAATCCATCACCAAATGATAATGAATCATCTATACCATTACCTTTGTCTCTTGAACCAAGATCAATCCTATCAAGGAAGCTTATCTAAACGCAGTATAACAAAGGGGAGAGTTATTAGATTGGCCATATAAATCATAAAAAATGCACCATCTTGTGTGATGATTGGTAAATATTATTGTATGAACCCTCAACCTTCCCCAAGTGGATATTCCAAGAAACTCTAAAGATTGAAACAAGCATAAATCATGTCTTCCAAAATTTTATTACCCCTTTATGTATTCCCTACTATTTAGGGATGATATATTATGTTTTACTTTACATGAGTACCCATTTCCTCCTAGAGGACCTTCCAAAACGTTTAGGTAAAATTAGGTTCCTTTTATGATACAATTTCTACAGTAATTCCATGCTACCTCATGATCTATTATACATACAACTTCCCTAAGTCTTCCACTTTGGTGGTATCATGAATTAGTATAAAATGTTCTAACTTGTTTAAGAAATAAATTAGAATAGAAATAAAGTTCTTTATATGAGGATTTTTATGTAAACTAATAATTAAATATATTCAAATATCATTACATTTTCATGTTTTCATAGGGAGAGGATAAAGCAGATCAAACATCTTTTGATGTTCAACCTTTATTTACTAGCACATGTTATATTGAGATAAAAAATCAACTATATATCATTTTTTATTAGGACACCATAATTGGTTACTAATTTAATTAAATATATTTTTGGTTCTAGGGTGGAAAACCCACAAAAAATGATGACAATATCCCTACACGACCTTCTTTATGGTCGATTAAATGACATACCAGTTTCTAAAACAAAGGATACCTTATTTAGAGAGAGACTTATCATAGATGGTATCCCCAACATATAAAGAATATATGAAATTTTAAAAAAAATTATATTTACCCTGTTATTGGATAATCATCTCAAGGATAATTTATATTAGATAAACACTTTCCATAAAATTACCAGATCCTTCCTCCCTGACACCCAAGTGCATCTGACCAAAGATTCCCATCAAATTCCATTCATCCTTTTCGTTATTCACAACCTGAGAAGGAAAATTCCTATTAATATCATCTAAAACCACATTAACCTTTACCATAATATATGTAATTTCAAATTCGAATGACTAAAGTCACTCCACACATCATATCTACTAAATGTTCAAATATTTTTTAGAAAAGGTATAACCCAAACTCGTGTGGTTAGAGTAAAAGATAAACCTTTCCCTAAAAATGTTGTGACATAAAATTTTAATTGAATTAAAAATAACTATATGTTTTAGATCATGGGTAGGATAATTTCTCTCTTGATTTCAAATATCACATGATCTATAAGTAATCACATGATCTCCTTGCATAAGTACATAGCCAAAATTTTTACTTAAATCATCACAACAAACCATGTAGCCATACCCGGTATCTAGTAGAGTCAAAATTGGTGCTAAGGTTAAATTCCACTTTAGTTCATCAAAGGTTTATTAACACTTAGAGTACTTCAATAACTTCACCCACTTTTAGGTGGGATCAGTCAATAGTGAGGCAAGTTTATATAAATCTTTTATAAACCACTAATAATACCCTACCAACCCTAGGAAGCTTTGAATATATATGATTTTTCTCAGTTCTTCCCAATACATGAAAAAAATAACCTTTTAAATATCAACCAAGATAACATGTTTAGAGATCACATGTCCTGATAATTTAAATTCACAAATCTAGAATTGGTATTTTTATAATGTTTTATACAAGCAGGGATCTTTTAGGATTCCTAGAACATGTCTCAAGTGAAACACGTTATCTTATTAAGTATTAGAATATACCATGATTTCATCCATGAATACCATAATAATAATGTCAATATACTAGTGTAAAATTTATTTCATCAATTCCATGAAGACAACATGAGTGTTAGTCAGGCCGAATGATGTCCCATGGTACTCAAAATGGACACACCTACTCTTGAAGTCTGTATTAGGAATATATGACCCCTTGATTCTAAGTTGGTGATAACAAAACAAGAGATCAATTTTAGAGAACCACTTTTCCCCTTGAAACTAATAAAAAAATCATTAATTCCAGGAAAGGTATATTTATTATTAACCATTACTCGATTAAGATTTTGATCATCAATGCAAAAATAGAGAGTCCCATCACCATTCTTAGTAAAGAGATCATGGGATACCCAAGGTGACACACTCGAGTGTATAAATAAATTTTATTTAATATCATCTAACTAAATTTTCAAATCTTTCAATTATTCTAGAGTCATATGTTGAGATAGAATCAATAATGGTTGAGTTCCTCACACCAGTTCAATCGAGAAATCTACCACCCTCTCGGGAGGAAAACCTAAAAATTCATTTGGAAACACTTTAAGAAACTAATTGAATATAAAAAAATGCTCACTAATGAAAGATTTTATAACCATATAAACCAAAAACAAATAAAATGGTCTACTAAGATTTTTGGAGGGTATTTCCTGCCTGACTGGACCTCGGGTCCCATTCTCCTTGAAGCATATGATAGTTTCTATGAATAGAAACAAAATATACCCACTGATGATAAAAATAAATCTGAGAACAATGAGAAATTAACTAGTCCATATCAATAATAAAATAAAATAGGTAAAATTCAAGAACCACAAAATCCCATACCAGCTCTATGTCACACATAATGGAAGATCATGAGGAATATCAAGAACCATACCCCTTATTCTTTCCTAGATGCATCGCAAATTCAAGAAAAATGGAATGATCTCCACTGTATGTTTTATAATATCTACCATATGAGATGGTATGAAATATTGAGAGGGAACTATATTAAATAAAGTGAGTTATAAGGTAAAATAAATAAAAATGGTTTCTATCATAGTAGCAAGATCCATATCAACTTCCATTGGAGACACCTTAACTGTATGTAACTACTTCGTTATGGGGACCTATGACTATAACCCTATTGTACATGGAGAATATGGTTGTTTCTTAGATTCTATAGGTTTTTAATATCTTTTACAAGATTATTACATGACATCCACATGATTTTAAAGTCTTTTGAAGAATGAGACAAAAGTGCTTTATGATCCCCATCTGACCACACTAATAATAGGTCAATCCACTTGCTGCTAATGATGGTATGGGAAGTGTATTATAAGAATCACCAAAGATGTTTATTTTATGAAACTCACCCCCTTATTCTTCTCTTTAAAATATCCACAATATCTACCTCATAGTGTAGGTGGAACTTTTGTCATCCCAAAATTATTTTCTAAGTCAATCACTGCCATCAATGACTTATCCACCAAGGAATAAGTCAAAAGCTTTAACATGAAGACTAGTGATTGGATATCAAATTTATGTTTCATATGAAACATATGAGACTTTATCTTCACATTATATATAACCTTATGTGAGAATAAATTGATCTTGCTGAGGAAATTATTACTCCATCACTATATGATTCACATTCTCATATTTGATAAATTTCATGGATTTTTTCAAGGCCATGGAATTAAGGTAGAATTTCTTAGTGAAAGTGGATTTAAATTCCTTCCAATCCAATCCCTTATAGTTCAGTCCTAAAATAATATAGTTCCACCATATTATTCTCTAACATTCAATCTTGAAATCAATATACCTAAACTTGATAGAATTAGGGGTCTTTATGAATTCAAATGGCCTTTTAATCTTTCTTATCCAATCCTCCACCTCCTATGGGTTGTTTGTTCCTTATAAAGATGGTGGTTTCTAACGAAGAAACTATTAATCTTGATTCATATCCTCATAAATTCAAGTTTATGCCTCTATATACTGAAAAAGTTATGGTGCCTTACCGTGGTCTATAGCTCGGACTATGCACACAACTGCTTTAATCAAATTTTGATCAACTAGAAGGTTTGATTACTGAATTTAAATGAAATCACCCTCCTAAGGAACAACTAAAAGTCTTATATATAGTATGGTACTAGAAAAAAATAAACAAATAGACATCATAACATGAGATCCAAGAATAAATTTTAATTTAAAATTATATAATTTTACCAGAATTAATGATTATAAGAAAACATAAAGAATGGGATTAAAATAATGTGAATATAACGAGACACATTTCACAACCACCCATGCTAACTTAAAGCTCATTGAAATGAGAGGTAGATCAAAAATAACTCACAACCTATCCATTAAGTCTATGTTTTCCAATATAATATCTACTAAGACATCCCAAATTGCATACCGACAAGAAAAATAGATAAACCACCCATTGATAAAAAAAATCATGAACCAAATTATATTTCCCAACTGTACGGAACCCAAGTTGGTCCACAACATGAACCAAAGGTAATTCTTGATCCCCATGAGATAGAGAAAAGTTATTATGCATAAATAACTAACTTTGGGAATGATTTAACATGATAGAACAAAAAAAGGATAAAAAACAAGGAAATGTTAGTATTCCAATACTATCCACCAATATAAAAGAGACAAGAGTAAAACAAAAAAGGTGTCCAAAAAACACAATGACAAACCAAAGTACAAGTATAATAAAACCAAAAACTAATTTTGATATATATTCATCTCCATAATTCAATACACTAATAATGAGAAAATTCACTATCACCTTACGATTCCTTGACATTATCTGCATTATACTAAACAAGATCTAAAAACACCAAAATTTTTATATAGGGTGTGATAAAAATATGACTAGTGTGATCCCACAAAGTGTTTTATAAGAATATTTTATAAAATAAACCAATAATTCTCAAGTAGACAAAGATAATTCATGAAATACAATTTATATAGTTCAATATAAAACATAGAAAATAACCCTTTTTCAGAGTTTATAAACATACCAATAACTTATTTCTCAAAAAATTACCATAAACAACCTAAAACACGCATTTAAGAGTTAATAACAAGTTGAAATTGGCTATAATAAATTCTCTACCAATGAGGACCCTTAGATAATTTTATGTTATCTGTAGATCACCTGGTATAGTGATCCATTCATAAATATTATATCTTTTTATATGAATATTCAATAAATATTAAAAATACACACCTGAGGACCATAAATGTTTAGTGTATTTAGAGAATAGATGTACAATATTCTTATTTCATGAATATCATACCACATAGAACTCTTTATAGAAATACCCTACATAATCCTTTATTCATAACCTAGGGAATGGAAATATAATAAAGGGTGAGCTCATATTTTTAGTATGTTTAAACATGGAATATATTAATTTATGATCATATAAAATCGTAATATAAGAATAATGGTATGAAATCATAAACATGGATTAAATGTTTTATACTTAATCTATAATGTATAATAAACATGTGTCATATCATCAAACATTACAATTTCAAAATACATGAATCATAAGAGTGATAAATCATTATAAATAAATCATGAACCATAAGCTTAGGTCAAACAATTCTAGAACCATCATAGGTATATAATATTTTTCATTTGTAAAAGTTAACTATTGGGACCATTAAAACATAGTGGATCAGGAATCTACACCAGTTTCCCATATCTTAATGGATCATGCATCATCACCTATTTCCTATAGTGGATTAAGCACATTGACTTGTTTCCCATAGTATATCAAGAACATTAACTTGTTTCCTATAATTATATCATGAGATATAAAACTTTATCCAATTCATTTGAGGGATGTATAATTATGGGCCACCCATCACATAATAAAAACAATATTTATATGTTCCATAAGATCATAAAATTTTTACCATATCATCATACCCTAACAAGTGAAAAGAAAATAGATTTCACAAACATTACATAAATTCACCATAACATAACCCATAGAAAATAAATAGGTTTCATAAACATCCCATCATCATAATCATAAATCATACCAAGAAATAATAAGTATGGTATCATTGGATCATATACCAAGGAAAACATAATTAACATCAAAGTATTTTTTTCATAGATGGAAATTCTTTTAAAAGAATAATGGGAATATTTCAGTAGGAAAATAATATTTTCATTTGAATTCACTTATTTAAAATCCAAATATTTCCAAAATATCAAGGAAATTTTTTTCTTTAAAAATAACCATGGACAATTTTAAAGGATTTTTTAAAATATTGATTTATCATCATGATAGTAAATTCATTTCATGATTAGTACATTAAAATAAAGATTCTTTACATATTTTTTATAAAAAGTCAAAAGTACATCGTTTGTAAAACTAATAGAAGATTAATTTGAAGAATTTTTGTAAAATTAAAATATGATAAAAAAAATAAATTTAATTAATAATAGTATAATAGTAAAAATTTGATAAAATTTTATAGAAATAATGTACATGGAAGAAAAATGATTTTTGATTGGATAGTAAAATGTAGTTGATTTTACTTAAAAGCATTATTTCAATATCTTGAGTAATTAAATTAAAAAAAAAGGAAAAATGTATTCTATAGAAATAAATAGAGGATATGAAAAATTAAAGGGATTTATCAGATAATGATCATATAATTTTCTCAATGGAAATTCAAGCATAAATAATCTCGATTAAAACAGGATTGAAACATAAATACCTTATCTCATGTTTTTTCTTGCTTCATATGTGTTCGAACCTCATATATAATAAATATATATTTATTATAAATATATTAGAGAACCATAATAAGATATGTTATACCATATATGATTCACTTATAACATCTTATCACCCATTTATTAGATATTTGTTATTAAAATTAGTGATCCGGGTGAAATTGCTTTGTTTTTTATGCATGTTTTGGTTCAAAAGTCCTAGTTCTTATAATTTGATAATGTTTACATAATATATATTATTTTAATAATTTTATTATAATAATATGTAATCCGTATCTACTTTTATAAATATTCATATAATTTTGTGGTGAAAAATTAATTACATCACTTCATGGAGATGTTAGTTTGTACGTACAAATGAATGATGTTTCTATTTTTTGATAGATGGAAAGACAGAAACGTAAATAATAATTCACCAATAAAAAATAATTATTATATCATATATATAATATATATTTATTAAATTTATCATTTTTACTATCTCTTTACAATATAAGTTAAAAAATCACATCTCTACGTGGAGGTAGTAGTCCCACGTACACGTAATCAATTTTATCATTTTCCAAAGGATGATAAGAAGGTTAATAATGTTTCTTCCATAATCATAATAAAATTTTAAGTATATTTAATATAATTAATTAATTTTTTTATAATGGTTACCATATATATATATAATAGTTATAAAAAGAAACAAATAGAAATAGGTTGGGTAAGATGATTACCTATTCTTCGGCAGGCCTCTCTTAGATCATTTCATAAAGACCCTTGAAATGGTATTTTAAGAATACCATCACCTATAATTCAGTTATAGAGATGTCTATAAGATAATTGTTCAGGTTTTGTTTAATATAGATGGATCAATGAGTGTAAGGAATATAGGATAATATGTTATAATCAAGGAGAGTGGCACTCTTGGAATTTCATAAAGTATTAAATTAATATAAATTTATTTTCATGGAAAAAATGGAACAAAATTGATATAATTTGAATATAACATGAGTATGAGTCTAAATAATCTTATAAAATTAAATTTGGAAATTTTTTTGTTATTTGGTCACCCTCATCGCTTATTTTAACCCCCCCCCCCCCCCATTGACCCTTTTGACAATTACCATAAAATCAATGTTTTCTACTCATTATTGGTTAAGAATATTACCATAAAAGGAAAAGTTACTGATAAATAGAAAATGGTTGATATTTTAAACTAAAATAAATTTAATTGGTCTAATATATATTTTTTATGAATTCTAAATCATTTAATAAAATATTATTTATTATAAAATATCATTAATGTCATTTTTTGAAATACATGAAATATTAAAATATAATATGTTCTAACTCTTATTAGATAGTTAAAAAGATATTGGATTAAAATATAAGGAATATATCATCTTAATATAATAATCCAATCAAATTTTTATTGGGTTAGATATCATTTTAAACCTTATATTTTGGTTTATCCCCTTGGTTAACAAATTTTTACCATAACTACATTATTGAGTTTTTCAATATTAAAGGGTTATCATCTTACTTATAAGGTTAAAATTATCTCATAAATGGAAATTTATGAAATTATATACCCTTTATAATACTAATTTCCCACTTAAATTATTTTTATGGTTATCAAATAATTTGATAAACAATTATTTAACATAAAATACAATTGAAGTCATTTTAAGAATTCTTCACATAATTTTACTATGAAAACAACATGACTAAAAATTAATTTAATTATAAAACTTTATAAAATATATAATATGTTATATTTATCAATAGAATTTGTGGGTCACTATAAATCAGTTAAAAAATATTACCTTTAGATTTTTTAAATTCATTTACATGATTTTTGTACTACTTGCACAAACACTATGTTTGTGTTGCATAAACATTTAAGATAATTATTTCATCAATAAAATTTTAAAATAAATTCACATAATAAATAAAATTAATCAAACTATAAAATAACCATTAATAACTTAACTTAAGTTTTTTTATCCCTATCAAAAAATATTATAGATATGAAAAGCAATAAAGTGACATTTTTTACTTTATCTTTCACTTAAACATTATAATAGTAGAAATCAAATCTAAAAAGAAAAAAGATCATATTTTATAATTTTGGATGATAATTGAAGAAATAGACCCATAAAATGAGATAAAGTTAAGTTGTTTAATGAATTTTAAGCCTTATCACGTTATTTTTTTGTCTAATTAACTAATTTTACATTTATAGTGGTAACACAAATTTATTATGGTTACGATTAATATTAAAAAAATAAAAGGAAACTATTTACCAAATTTAGAATACTGATTCATAATATGGAATAAATATTTCAAGATTCAAATTCTATAAGTGTCATAAATTAATTTAAGATAAAAGTGTAAAATGAATAAAAAAATATTTTTTTAGAAAAATTTCTTTTTATGTATAAAAATGTTTTTTTAAAAAAATTAAATAAAAATTTGATTAAAATGAAATTATTTAGATTAAAAATAATATAATAGAACTAATTTTAATTTGAAACTATTTTAAAACAAAATTTACCTTTTTAACTGGTCTAAACAAAAATACAATTTTCATAAAAATTAGTATTTTTCACTATTCACAAGGAAATCAATCTTTTCAAAAAAGACCCAAAAATCATCCTTAAGATATTTTTATATTATTTTTTCAAAAATGATATAATTTTTATCAAATATAAATTCTAAAATTTTCATAAATTAATTATAATATTTTCTCACAAAAATAAATAAAAATTACTTATGAAAAAACATATTTTCGAATCCTAAAGTGATTTTACTAAAAATTGAGTGATTATTTCCTAATAATTAATAAATAAAATTATATTAAATAGAAAATTTATATACATTTTATATATTTTTTAGTACTATTAATACACATAAATTAATCAGCTATGTTATAATGATTATAATATTATTTTGTGGTTCATTTAAGTTCGGTGTTGCGTATAAAGAAAGATATTAAAGAAATCAAATTTATTTATTGAGGACTGTATCATAAAATATAAGGGTGTTAAACATGGTGTGAAAATTAACCTACAATAACTGGTCTTCGTGGTAATGTTTCACTCCTAGTAGTGTCTCCTAGCCACAACTTAGGTAGCCTAGTGCACACATTACCCTAACAGAAGAAGTCTAAGGGGAAAGAGTTCATCCTTGAGAATTGATCCCTACCTTGTCATCGATCACAATAAGGTTACCATATAAAAATAATTCAAGGGTAATTTTATATTTTAAACCATATAAATCATGATTTTAAACAATTGCTATCAATAATACCATGTGATAAGTCCATTTTACTAAAGCATTACCAAAATTTCCATATTTCACAAGTCTTTCCTTTAAAACCATTTCAAAACACATTTTCATTATAAATCCATAAACAATGATTTCTAACCATTTAAAAACCAATTTAAAAGATAAATAAATCATGTTTTATATAATAAATCCAATTCATGGAACCACTTACCTTAAAACACTTGGGATATCAACACTAGTATAGGGGCACAAGCCAAGACAAACTGAGGATCCTTGGAATCAAGGAAGGTTCCAATAAATTATCAAAAAACACACCTAGGGAATTGTAAATATATACAAGAACCCTTATTTCCATGTTGAATCAAAAAATCATATAATTATAAACTCGAATCCAATAAATTTCACTCGTTATCATGGCCGATCCATTGGAAGATAATAAGAGGGATTCGAAGAGGAAGACGATCTGAGACCAAAACAAAGATCAACTTACAAAGAGAAGACCATGGATTTGATTGGTACTTTTATCCACCAAGGAATTGGATTGGGAGATTCAAGTATGTATTAATATATAATCCAAGTTTTATTATTTAAATTAAGGATTATGGGAGGGGGATTAAGAAAATAAATGAGGGGTTTTGGTGGCACAGAAAGATGTTATTACACTTACTTTCCCAACCTAGATTAACATCATCAGCTGACCAGTAGAACTTTTTCTAGATGGTGGTGACCTATTTATGATACATTGGGTATAGGAATAATTGATTCACCCTGACTCTCACATCGGTTGTCCAATGGATATAATAGAATATTGTATATATTTCTAACCTCCACTAGCTAGCCAGTGGCCCTAACTGAAGTTCTAGCGGACTTATAGTATCCTTATTAGCTTCAGTGACACGTATACACCCTAAAAACACCTCAAGGAACACATCAAAACCCACTTGAAAAACTAAAACCCCCATAAAAACTAGGGATTTATAAAAATAATAAGATAAAAAATGAGTTGATGGTATTACTTGAAAAAAATGATAATATGTTACATAAACCCATTGGATTTGAGCTCTATTAACTAAGTATTTAATTAACTTCACTATATTAGTTCCATTTGATATTTTGGAATAAAAATTATTTCAGTTCTAGGTTAAACATAAATATTCAATTCAACTTCCAACTTAAGTGGAAATCCCAAAATGTATTTAGGTAATATATCAGGTTATAGATCCACCATGAGGGGTAAGACCTTCCACTCCTTAGAATCAATTATTTAATGATGATACTATCCATATTTATCATGATTGATCATAATTTCTCAATACCATGACTTTTTTGACTGACTTCGAACTCCCACTATACATTTAGAATTTATTAAATTCAAATAGGAGATGAAAAATATAATATCCTACATTAACAATAAATACAAGCCTCGAACTAGGTTAAACAGTCCATTCCTAAAATTATATCGAAGGAGTATATATTAAGAACAATAAAATATTATATATTCCCAATTGATTTCATAACAAAATCACATGTTGAACACTTTCAGGTCTATTTTATCTTTTTCCTTAATGTTTTATCATGACTCATATGTGAGGGAAATTATTCCACCTTAAGATCAAAAAGTGACACAAATTGATTGAAAATTAAATAATAAGAGTTCCAATATTGAATAAAGAATATGATAAAGTAAATGATACCAGAATAGTACCAATACTAGAATAATTTCATACTCCATTATAGGTTATTGTTCACTCCATAGAATACATACTAAATTCTTCCTCATACTATCCTTGAGGTATAGATCACTACATATAATATTTTACAGTAGCTAATTAACCTTTAATTAAATGCGATATTTAATGAATATATCATCCAAATAGTGGTCAAAATATTATAAAATATTGAAAATATATTTTTTTTTGGGTTTACCCTATATGTTGAGGATGTTTCATATAACTTTGTAAACTGACTCATTGGATGAACCATTGAGGATGTCCATTATGACCATAAGAGTGACACTGCTTTACCTCAAAGTTAAATTCAGGTTTGATGTGGCCTAATTTTCCACATCAATGGAATTTTATGATGGGTTTTATTGAGTTAGGGGATGAATTTATACCACAACCCTAGATTCTTTAGTGAGATCCACCTATACACACCTCCTTTATCTACTGCTTTGAATCGCTAGAAGAGTTATACCTTGTGGTATATCCAGGTAGTGGAACACTAGCTTCAAAAAATCTTGTATACCTTATCTTGGAAAGGATGACTTTATTAGAAACTTCTGAGAATGTTTTCATATTAAAGAGAATAACTTAAGTCTACAAAGTATTTTTTTAGGATCATTTAAAAAAAATCACCTTGGATTTCTTATCCTCTCTCAGATTATGGGTGATTCAAAGTAGATCCATCAACATGGAAGAATACTCCTTCATGAAAATTAATCCCAATTGGATATTAATGAACTCATAATCCTTTAATCAATACTGGTTGTCTTGGTTAAAAATTTCAAAAATATTATCTTGAAATTTTCCCTAGGTGAGGCCCTAGTTCTTGTTACCCTCAAGCATTACATGCCAACATCGATGATCTTCCCTTTCGAATATAAAGGTGACTAATTAGACACAATATTTTTTAAGGGTTTTAATAATATTAAAAATATTTTGTAGGTTATTTATTCACTTTTCTACCTCCTAAGGAGATACATTGCCTTGAAATGTTGGGGGTGGTGGAATTAAAAGGCCCTCATAATATCATATGTCGAAGTATCTCTTTGAAGAGACCCTGGATGATTACTTGAATTATGTGGAAGATTACTTCTATTACCTAAGGATTAACTACATGCCAAAATGGTGATACATTCTCATTCTCCCCTTCCATCTTGGTAGATGGTGGTCATCTAGGTGGAATCCTATACAATAAAGTATAGATAAATATTATAATTCACTTCCACATATTAGATAACCTCATTTTTAAACTATACTATATGTAATATATGACCCAATTCCTCATTACCTTACTTCCATTTTCAATTATTAAAATAACTTTACATTTAATTTTTCAAAAAAAATTAAAAGAATAGTTCAAAATGCATAAAAAAATTAGTTTAAATAAAACATATAATTTCTTTATAAAAAACATAAAAAAGAATCACTATCATCAGTTTAATGACCCAAACCTTAAATATTATTTATTAAATGATTATTAACATTATCGTCTAACAAATACATTCCAAGAACCAATAGTTCTAGTGTCTTTAGAATATTAGATACATATATATAAAATCTCAAACATAAGATCATCGTATTTATTTAAATCTATAAATGATGATCCTTCTCCCATAAGTCCTCCAAAAATTAATGGGATATCTTGGGGGAAATCCAAACAAGAAAGCGTGATCTAAAAAACCTAGTAATAGAATAAACATAATAAAGGAGTATAACATGGGAGGCATAACATGATACCATAAAGAGAATGACCATAATCATGTAATCATGACATAAGAAAATGATAACATAAGAGAACATTGTAAACATGATCATATCTTAAGATAATGACATTATAGAAATTTGTAAACAATATAAACATGACATCATAAGCATAATTAATGGATCACTACCTCATTAACATGACATAGTTGGTTAGGATAACTTCCTACTCCCATAGTTGGCTTAGATCACTGCCCATTCCCCATTATATCTCATAAGATAGAAACATTACTAAATGCATTGGAGGGCTATACAATTTTGAGACCAACCATAAAATAATTAAAATCATATATGTGTGTGTGACACATGGTTTCAGTAAACATATAATAAAAACTCAAGGAAATAAAATTGATTTTATATCATTTTCAATTGATTCCCTAAGGAATAATTCATGATTTCAATGATAAACATGACATGTTAAACCTAAGGAAAAAATATGCATTCAATGAACTTAATAATCCTTATAGGTAAATAACACTAAAAAACGATGATTATTTATATGATATTCACACTGTATAGGAAATGGAAATATAACTCAAAATACAATTTCTTCAATTAATAGATATATTAGGAATCAAGTTGAACACACTTAAATAATTTAATGGAACATAGGGAATTCACATAGGAAAGGTGTTAGAAGTATATAATGTCTATAAAAGTTATTGATTAGGAAAGAATAAAATGGTGTTAGATCACCTCATATATTTAAAAGATAACTTCATAGTCCATCTAGATAAAGAAGTCAGATTTTATCATTTAAACAATACCCATGATCAAGAATAAAATATAAATGGAGAACACTCTTAAATGTACCAGGGAAATTTCTTGGAAAATAGAAATTTACCTTGTCCTTTGAAAACATTAAAGGAATATTTTATTAAACTATGAGAATAATAATTTCTTTTCTTGGGAACTTAAAATCATAGAGAGTAAGTCTCTTAGAAAACGATAAAGGTGATATAAATATATAATCAAAAAGAAATGTGTAAAAAATATTCATTTTTATTGAAAATGATCTAAATAGATACATTTAAAATATTTCCATTTAAAAACCATTTTTTTATGAAATTCATGGTAGTTGAAAATTATCTTTTTAAAACAATTTATAAATAAGTAATTTTGAAACATTTTAAAATGTTACTTAAAAATAAAACATTTTTTGAAAAATAATCATGTGGAAAATGGTTAAAATACAGAAAAATCATTTAGTGAAACCCAAATCATAAAAAGGATGATAAAAAAATTAATTTACAAGAGGTGAAGAGAAGTATTGAGGTTACTTACAACATTATAGGTAATAATTTTGATAGTTAAAACATGGATATATAAGGAAAATATCCATTACAAGGTATATGAGTTATTCTTGTCAATATCATGATTTTATTTGAGAAAGAATTTAAAAAAGGGGATGATATTAATAAATAGATATAATAAAAATATATAAAAATTAAATCCATGATTTTAAAATCTAATGGTAGGAAAAATATACTTGGAAGATCAAAGTCAGGAAGAGATTTCAAGACACATGGGAAAAAGGACATGAGTTGAGAAAAACATTATTACTTGAGTAAAATTTTAATTCAAAACCCTTGGAGGGGGAAGAGCTATAAAATGAAACCAAAATATCATTAATAAAATAAATTTCATGCTAATATAACAATTTTATATCATATACATCATATAAAAATAAATTGGTGCAAAAAGTAAAATTTTCCTCAATGAAGGGAGTTTGAGTCAAAAATCCATTGCGGTTTGAGAATATTCTAATAAAAATCCATTTAAATAATGATATATTTAATTTTAAGTTCAAATTCCATTAATAATTATAATACATGATATTAAATATCCAATTGGTATTATATACACCATTTAAAAGAAATTATATACATAAAAGTATATGTGTCTCAAAGAATAAAGTTTTGATATGAAACCATAACTTATGTCTGAAACAATTTTTCACTTTAAATTAACTACCTGAATAATAAAATTAAATTTATTAATTTACCAAGGTCTATTTTTCATCATAATTCTTTCATTTATTTAATCATTTACACTCATTTTAGTTACTCGATGTGGTTTTCTTGATTTTTATATGAATATCTTAGAATGTTGACCAGGTTTTGTTTATTTTTTAAATAAACTCACATCCTCTAGAATATAAATAGTGTTATGAATATGATTTTTATACATTAAAATAATTTTTAATGTCATCCAAGGTTGTAATTAATGGAAAAAAAGTGTCACTACGTGCAAGGAATGATGTGTATGTACTCACGGTCAACAATTGTATTTTACATAAAACAGGAGGGAGGTATAAAGTAAAATGATTTATCATTTTAGAATAATAATAAAGTTAAAAATATAATATTTATTAAATAAAATCTATTTTTAACTATCCATTCAATGTGTTGGTTAGAGATTGGAATGCATGGAGGTGGTAGTCTGCATATACGCATGATGATGTTTTTATTTTTTGAATAGTTTTGGAGGAAGGCATAAAAGGGATATAACATTATCATAATAAAATAAAATAATATAATTAATATTTATTTTATCATACCCTCATGGATATAATATATTATAGGTGTTATAATAAATAATTAATAATAAGAAAATGTTAAGAAAGATGTGGTACTTTTATCGAAACTTTGGAATTTCTCTTGAAAGTCTTGTTGAAAATAGAGGATTTAGGATATATTATGGTAACTAGAGGCTTGCGGTAATTTAAGGGTATTATTGTAGAGGTGATTATGAAATAATTTAAATATTAATTGTATTGGTAGGTGAATCATGGAATGGGTATAAGTGGTTTCCTTTTAAAATAAAATAAAATGGCACATTCCTTGGAAAAACATTAAGTGGTAAGAATAGAAGTGAGAGAAAGTTATCTGAGTATTTATGGTGTGGTTATTAATAAATTTGGGAATGAATTTAAAACCTAACAAAGGTTTTTGGTAACTAATTCAGGTAAAATAAACATATAATAAATTGAGGCATTTTAGATGGGTCATTTAAACACTTATTACTCTTAACTAAATATTAATCATGTTAATTATTTTATTAATCATAATGTATGTAAAACATTGTTAAAAAAAATAAGTTATGAATCTTAATTTTGGATCCATTTAACAAAATTCAATTTCTAAATAAAATAAATTAACTTTTAAATCCAAAACATATAATTCATTGAACAACTATTTTTTTTAAATGTCATTTTAATCTTTGAGTGTTCTTAATCTTAGTTAAAATTGAATACCCATTAAATGAGTGTAAAATCATATTTATATATGTTTAAAAAACATATTAGTGTTTTAATTTAAAATTAATTCATTTAATTTTAAATATAGAAAATATTTTAAAAATAATACTTCCTTGAAGAATAATTGTTTTACTAGGGTAACTAATATTTACCCAATATAAACTAATATTTATGCCTAAAAATAAAGAAGCACTTATTAAATAATTTTGACCCATTGATTTTAAATTTAATACCCATTTCATTTTATTCTATTTATAAAAACTAATTTTAAAATACGAGTATATAATGTATTTAAAACATTTTTTTAGAAAATATTACTTATGTTCTAAAATACCAAATATAGGCTTGTAATTCAAAAATGTTATTTTAAAATATATAGTGTTACATAAACGAAATATATTTTTTCAATAAAAAATTTTATTAATTTTTAGGCTATGATTATATCCAATTAGTGTATTAAAAGCCGCAATAATTTCAAAAAACGGTATTTTTTACTATTCGCCTAAAAAATTATTTTGTAAAAAAATCCAAAGATTCATATTAAGATAATATGACCATGATAAATCCAAAAATGATGTTAAATTTTCGAAATTCACATGATAATATTTATAAATTTAACATTAAAATAAAATCATAAAATATCATAAAAAAACTTTGTATAAGAAATCATTTTTTCATATATTAAGTTTTATTTTAAAAATAGTGTTAAAAATAAATATATCAAACATGAAATGTATATATTTTATAGAATAATTTTTTTTTAAAATGAAATCTTATTGTTTTATTAGTTTTACTAATTGAGTTCAATGTTTAAGGTGAATTTTATTTTGTTTTTTTATTATATATATATATATATATATATATATATATATTTTGTTTATATTTAATAATTCTATTACCATTGTACATATTTACTAATTTTACAGATACTTTATGATGGTATATTTTTTTGGTTATTATTGTAGATAAGACCATAGAATATAGTATTTATTTATGTAAAAAAACATGGGTCATTACATTCTACACCCCTTAAGAAAACTTCATCCTCAAAATTCAATTATCATTTACTTACAGAAATTTATAAAGATGGAAAAAAGATTGGCATACCTATAGATATTATCTCTAATGAGATATAATCCTCAATATCATAGGTAATACTAGAAAGTATTTATTTCCCCTAACCATTTTAATGAAATGTATCTCATTACAAGGCATTAATGTCCATGTGAAGGATTCTATTTTATTCATAGATAATTCATAGTTTTACTTCCAATTATAAATGGTTATAGTTGATTTAAAATGTTTTTCCTTATTAATGTGAAGTGAAATTGAATATTTAATTTCTATTTTAAAAAATGACTAAACCTTTTTAGAGGAATATATTATTATTTACAAAAAAAATATTCCTACAAGCTTAATAATCATGCCACTAAATGTTTTCCTTTAAATAAGAATCATTAAGGGTGGTAACTTTATGTTCCTATAAAACACCCAAGATAAAATAGTGTTTATATAACTAGAATACATCCATGAATTTGTGGTGGAGGGTATGTCTATCCATATTACCACTATTTTCTTCATCAATAGTAATTTCATAGTTTCTTCTTTTCTCCCTTATTCTAGGAGGTTATGCATTCATATCATCCTCAGTAATCCTTATTTTAGGGAATTGACTTGTATAATTCCCTAGTTCTATGCATAAAATAAATTTAATTGTTATTGGTACCCTTATATGAGTTCTATATTCTTTCCTCATGTTTAATAAATGTTTCATTTTCCCTTAAAATTTTTATTCCTTATAGACTCCTTTATCACAAGTAAATCATCTTATAGTCCCCTTAAATCAATTATATTTTTTCTTATTTCCACATTTTTAACATATAGGAAATTGTATATTTTTCCTTCAACATCATCATCACTTTAACTTTCATAATACTCCACCCTTCTTTTCTTTGGTGTGTTTTGGACTTAGACTATGTTCACATTATTAACCACATTTCATGATAGTTGATTTGGAATAATAATAATATTTTTCATCCTAGACCCCATTCTTCTTGGTTGTTTGTTGAGGTAATATCTTCATTGTCCCTAAAACCCATGGTTCCTTATAGTTCTAGAAATTACTAAAACAAAAATGGGTGACATGAGTGATGAAAAATTTAAAAAACAAGGATATTATCATAATTATAAAATGGAATTAAACCTTAAATAATAATGTTCTTTTACATTTTTTACATTGTCCATTTATTCTTTTAGTTCAACCTATATCAATTTTAGTTTAACCTAGGTTACCTTATATTGGGATATATTAATCTTGTAAACCTAACCCCTAAAAGTAACTAGGAAATAAATCCTTTATAATAGTTCACAAAGATCATATGATCAACCATATCATATCCCATGAGAGTGTCAAACCAGGTGTTTGGTTAGGGTCCATTAACCTTGAATTGTAATGATTGCCAATATATACTTGACCAACTCTTTTTGGGGTTATTACCACTAGATTAATAAATTCCAAAAAATTATACAATTATATTATCTAGATATAGATGTATTTTTAGAAAAATACAATAATCTCTACCTTACCAAAACTTTATATTCTTATACTATTTTTAGGTTTATCTTTAGGTATTTTACTAATGTTCTCTAATACTAAAATCTAAAAATAACTAGTACTTCCTATGATACAACCTATAATGACTCAAACATTAAAAATAATTTATTACATGATTCTTAACATATGATTACAATAAATATGCACTAAGGATCAAGAGGTACAATGTGTTTAGAAGATTATATAGATAAATACAAAATATTAACAATAAGCTCAAAATCTTTATTTAAAACTCAAAATGGTTCTTCAACTCCCATAAGTCCTCTAAAGATTCATGGGATATCTAAGTAAAAAATACATAAAATAATGGTTGATCTAAAAATCTTATTAATTTAATAAACAAGATAAATTACTATAACATGGGGGGAATTACATTGTAATGTAAATGGAATGATCATAATCATGGAATCACGACATAATAAAATGATAACATAAGAGAATACAGTAAACATGATAATATTATAAGAGCATGGAATCATAAGAATGTGGAAACAACATAAATATAGAATAATAATCATGATTTAAGGATCCCTACTTCATTAACATAATATAGTTAGCTAGGCTCATTATCAACTCGCTGTGATATATCATGAGATACAAAAAATTCCCAATGTATTAGAGGAAAAAATAATCATGGTCCCAACCATCACATAATAAAAATCATACATATGTGTGCCTCATGGTTTCAATCAACATATCCTAAAAATAAAAGAAAATAAAATGAGTTTTATATCATTTTTAATTAGTTCCCCAACGAATCACTCATGATTTCATTAATAAAGAAGGTATGATAAACCCAAGTAAAATAAATGGGTATGCAATGACTAAAAAACATTATTCCAGGTAAATAACACTCAATAAAGATGATTATACAGTATTTAAACTGCATAATAAATAGATATATAGTTTTGATAAAAATTTCCCCAATCAATCTATGTATTGGTTATCTAGGTGAGAACCCTTCAATAAAGTAATAGAACATGGGGCAGTCATATAGGAGAGTAATTGGAAGTAAATTAAGCCTGTAAAAATGTATTATTAGGAAAGGAAAAATAATTTATGGATAATACCATAGATTTGAAAAATAATTTCATAAGATATCTATATAAATAAGGTGGATGGAATCATTTTAACAATACCCTTGATCAAGAATATGACATGTATGAAGAGCTCTCTTAGAAGAATTAAGAAAATTTATTTGAAAATAACAATTTCCCTTATCCTTTGAAAACATTTAAAAAGTAATATTTTATTGAACCATGAGATTAATAATTTTCTTTCTTGATAACTTGAAATCATATTGAGGAAGTCTCTTAGAAAATTAAAAAGGTGGTGGAGATATACGTTTACATATAAATGTGTAAAAGATATTCCTTTTTGTCAAAAATGACACATATAAAAACATTTAAATTATTTAATTTTAATTTTTATTAATGAATTAAATGAAACTAAAAATTATATTTTAAAATTATTTTGTAATGAATAAATTTTTTAATATTTTCAAACATTACTTTATTAGAAAAAATTTTTGTTAAACTAATCATGTAGAAAACATTTAATTTCCATTAGAACCATTTAGTGAAACCCACGTCATAAAAAGGATGATCAAAACATTCACTGATAAGAGGTGAAGATAATTATAAAGGCCACTTTCAACATTATAGAAAATAAATTTTATAACTAAAACATGGATATGGATGAAAAACATCCATTTAAAAGTATAGTATTTATTCTTATCAAAATGATTCTTTTATTTGAGGAATTGTTTCATCAAAGGGGTATATTTTAATGAAGATGTGTAAAATCTCTAGAGAAAAATAAAGTCTAAATTTTTAAGAGGTAATGTTAGGAAAAAGATACTTGGAAGATCTAAATCAAGAAGAGATTTCATGACTCATGGGAAAAAGGAATTGAGTTGGGAAAGAATTATGACTTGAATAAAATTTTAAATCATAACCATTAAATGAGTAAGATCTTGAAAATGAGCATAAAATAAAATTAATAAAATATATTTCATTATAACATCACAATTATAAAGCATATACACCACATAAAAGTAAATTAGTATATAATGTAAAGCATATCTCAATGAAGGGAGTTTGAGACAAAAATCCCTTACAACTTAAGAACATTATAATACAAACCCATTTAAAGAAAAATTTCTTGAATTTACAATTAAAATACCATGAATAAGGATAATAAATGATATTAAATATACAATTATAATTATATACACCATTTAAATGAAATTGGGTGTGTAAATTAATCCATTATTTTTAGTAAGGGAAATTAAAACATGTTTCTATGTGGAGGTGGTGATCCTCACATACACACGTTCAAAATTTTAATTTTCCTTAAAATAAGAGGGAGGTAGATAGTAAAATTATTTATCATTTTAGAGTCATAAAAATGTTATAAATATAATATTTATTCATTAAAACACCATTTTATAGCCAACCACCAAGGAGTTGATGAAAAACAGGACACGTTGTGCATTGAGGTGGTAGTCCACACTTATGTGTGTTGTCATTTTTATTTTTTGAATGGTTTTTGAGGAAGGAATAAAAGGGATATTAAATTAGGATAATAAAATAAAATCATATCATTAATATTTATGTTATTATACTCTCATGTATATAATATATTAATGGTGGTAGAATAAAAAAATAAGGAAAGGTTAAGAAAGATGTGACACCTTCATCAAGAATTTTAACTTTCTCTTGAAAGTATTGTTGAAAATATAGTAACTAGGATATATTATGGTGACCAGAGTATTAAGGTCATGTAAGTGAATTATGTTAGGTTAGAATAATACAAATTAAAATAATATGGGGTTGAATTTTGTATTTTTCAATAATCTTCACTGATTATTACTTTGAAATCCCTTTATGATTTATGTAGATATGTAGTTTTTTCTTCTGTAAAATTATAAGTAGTGGATAAATATAAAGAAATTACAAATACAATTTATAGTGGTTCAGGTCACAAAGGTCCCCTAGTCCACTCCACAAATTCTCTCTCTCTGAGCTTGGTGAATTTCACTAGAATGGTCTTCTTATCATAAAACTAAAAAACTACAACTGAGTGTAGGATGTTGGAACCTTTATAGACAAGGATAAACACAGAGCCTTCTAGTTATTTTACAATAAACTAATTATCCATATCTTTTATCTAGAATCTTAAACTCCACCACAATTGAGTACGAGTAGTTGATTCTACAATAAATCAAAAGAGCCTAATTTGAAGGTATGGGTTTAAATTCACAGTTGCAGCAAAAGAAACAGACAATAGATGGATATTCATATTCAAAAATGAAAGTCTTCAATAATAAATAGTTTTGAAGTGATTCGGGTTGCAAATGATATTTAGTAAATGACAACAACAAACAATAGTAAAAGATTTAACATGTATGCATCCAAAGTGTATCCTCTTCTTTGAATGACAGAGTAGATCAATTATTGTAGTAGATCTATAAAATATATTCACTAAAATAGGGCCAAATATGTGAAAATATGATTTCAAAAGAAAATATTTGTATCATATATATTTTCATAAGAACTACCGATAGAATATATAGAAAGAAGTAGCTTATTTTGGTATTCCAGATCAAAGAAAAATTCCTAAAAGGTCACAGATATTCAAATTCAAAAATGTCCAAGTGAGTCTTAACATCCCTTAGAAATAAGAGTGAATTTTTCCATTGAATATGATATTTTGAATCATTCATATTGGTATTTGAATTAGTCATAAAAAATCTTTGAAATAGCCTATAATTCTATCCAGACCATTTCATAAATCTCAAAAAAAATTGTGAATTTAAACCTCTAGCATTGAAAAGTATAACATGGGGTCAAATCACAAAACAATAAAAATTCCAAACATATGGTTAAACTGTGTAGAGATCATTTTCCAAATGTAAGGTTGATAACCTAAGGTTGAAAATGTAAGGTTTATCATAAAAGTAAGGTTGATGATTCATACATTTGTCTCTCAAACATACAGTTCCTTACTTATGTAGGGTTTTTTAACTATACCTTATTCTCTTGTAAAACTTAAGGTTGCATCACAATGTAAGGTTATTTAACCATACTTTCTTGATAATATAGGTTTTATGATCTATATGTACTTTTCTGAATATAGGGTTCATTCCTTATGTGTTGTTCTAAGCATAGAGTCTATTCTTTACGTTTCATTTATCAATGTAGAGTATGAATAGTGATTCTAGAATATATTAAAATTCATTTGAAACACATTAACGAATATTACTTTAGAATTAAAATCTTGAATATAATTCTAGAATAAATATTGTAGAGAATATAAATTTCTTGAAATACATTTAAATTAATATAATTATTAAAACAAACATGGTTATTTGTGATCATCAAAATCAATTAAGATTCATAGAGTATTGTTGAGACAATATATACCCAATAGTCTCCCCCATTTTTATGATCCCAAAACCCATAAAATATCTAACAGAAAATATAAAATTTTTCATTTTGTAAAAACTTTTAAAAAAATTGTTATCTTTATTTCACAGTACTATTTTGATAAAAAAAATATTAAAAATGAAATGTTGTGTTTACCCAATTTTCTCCTCTTTTTTCTGATATCAAAAAGAATATATAAGAAAAAGGGTTATAACACTTTCAGTTTTTCACATAATAATAAATTAATGTTTATAATGAACTATTTTGATAAATAAGACATTGATTCTGTTAGTAGAGACAAATAAATAATAAATAAATGATAAAGAAAAACCAAAAATAAAAATAACAAAGGAATTTTGTAATTAAAAACTATACAACTATAGTATAATGTTTTCTAGGGAAAAAGGTTTAAACATATGTTCTAGTTTAAATGGAAAGGGTTTGGTCATGATAAGGTTCGAGTTGATCCTGAGCTGCTTGAAAAGCTTCTTTCAATTATACCATCTGAGCTTATAGCTTGTCTGCAAGATTTTCATCTATCTTTCTGATCAAAATCTTCAAATCATGATTGAATTTCATATTTTCATCCAAATTTTCTTTCAAAAATTCCTGAAAATTATCCTCTATTTGTAGAAACTTAAATAATTTTACATTGAATTGATCAAGAATCGGTAAGATGTTGGGTTCACTTGAAGTGAGCTTCTCAAAAAGATATCTCTGATTATCTAACAGTACTAATAAGGGTTCAATATTTCACTAAAGATTCTAAATCATGCCATTCATATGTACCATAATTGTGATGATATCTTGAAACATTTTGATCAGATCTGGTGAGGTTTTAAGTGCATAGATAGAAGTGCTATATTGGCTAATACTTCCCTTGACTGATTCAAATTAGCCAATGAGCTCGTACCTGAGTGGTAAGGGCTCCTACTTGGCATCCAAGAGACCCGGGTTCAAAACTGGGTGGAGGTGAATTTTTGGGGGGTATTGTAGCAGTACTATAGTAGTTACTGTAGTAGTTACTATTCGATACTATAGCAGCCAAAACTATTCACCCAATTTGGGCCTTCGGGCCACCAGTTTGGGCCTACGGGACCCCAGGGCCTTCGGTTCATCAAAGTCCTTCGGGCCGCAGGGCCTTTAGGACACATAGACCATGAAGTAGCCCAGTTCACACAGAACATGCCCCAGAAGAGGATCAAAGAAACAAGAGTAGCAGCCACCAGAAGCTTAGCTAAACCGGATTAGAAGAATGAGAGTGTATGGCAGCCGCCATCGGGACCAGACACCGTACAGCTTTGTACAAGGCAATGTTATCCAATCAGTAATGCAAGGTGGGGAGCTATGGGATCAATGACTTAGAAGCTGGGGAGGGGCAGTTCAAGTGGGCTGGGCTTATGGGTCACTTATTGGGAATGGTATGCCTCTAGGCCTTCGGGTCATGTATTGTGGGTCAGTCGGGCCTTGTGCCTTGGGACTACAGGTCATGTATGGGATCCCCTTCAACCCCTAAAAAGGGGGATTATCCATAATAAAAATAAAAATAAAGAAAGTCCTTCGGGCAATTCGGGTGGGGGATTCAAATTGGCTTCCCACATTTAAAATTAGTAAAATTTGTCTTAGAAATAGATTCTGATTTGATCTTCCCAATATGATCAACGATTTTACTTTTAAATGCATCAAAATCTCTGTTTAAAGCAGAATGCTCTTTCATTTCTTGAAGATAAGTCATAACATACTCTAATGATATTCTCTAAGCAGATGAATTCCTTAAATCATTAAAATATTTCCTTGAATTTTCCATCTCGTATTAAAGACTTGAAATATATTTCAGATCTTTGTTATGCTTTATAGCCATCTCTTCAATCTAATTTGAAATAGAGTTAGATTTTTGTTCATATAGATTCTTTTACTGAGCAGAAACCTCCATAATAGATAATTTATTATTTTTATACTTATCTTCATACTTCTCACTTGAATAGGATAAACTATCAATAATATCTATTCTTTCTCCAGAAATCAATAAAATTATTTCAATGGAAGGACCAATGACAGATATTTCTTGATTTTCAATGATCTCAGTAATTTGAGTGAATGATTTTTGAACTTGTTGTCTCCTTGAGAAAATTTTCCCAATTGATCTGGTTGAGGATCATCTTGAATCTCTTAAGCTTGAATTTCTACTTGATGATCCTCACCAGGATATGTTTCTTCCAAATGAACTAAATGATTTTCATCTCAAGATCCTAACACTGAATCCTCAAATTGTGGTTCTTCTCTGACCCCTATTTTTAAAAAAAGTTCTTCATGAACTTCTTCTTATTCATCATCTAAAAAATTTGTATTATCAAATCTTATCTTTCAATTAGAAGTTTTGGAAACACTGGATTCTCCAACTTTTTCATTTCTGAAATTTATTTTCTCCCCTAATCAAAATATCTAGACTTCTATTAATCATCACCCCAACAGGCATCAGTTTTTCTTTCACTGTACTCCAGTAAAAACCAAATTTCCTAAGAGTCCTGGAATTTAACACATTTTTAAGATTAAATTTGAATTTAGATTCAAAAAGTCTAATCATGTTATTTCTAAAAAAATAAGAGATAGGAACCTTACATAAGAATAAAATAAAATTATTTATTTTTAACTGCAACGATGGCTTAAATATCTCAGCATAAATTTAGGAAAGTTCAATTTGATATCACTGATAAACAAAAACATAATATACATGTTCGGGTATAAAATATTCTCCATTTTAGATACTCTTGGAGAAATAGAAGTTTGAATAAATTTGGCCAAAACCTTCTGATCCACCCCAAGATCATTTATGAACATTTTCCTAATGTTTGATGAACGAAATAGAAATGACATTATATCTGTAGACTTATGATCTTTATTTTCAACAGATCGAAGATAAAAGTAGAATACACCTTCATACAGGCATTTTAAAATTTGATAAATTTAAATTTAATTAATTAAAAATTCCTAATATAATATTCGAGAGGATATTGTATCTTTTGATTCTATAAAATTAAACTAAACACTGCTAAAAAGTGCTTCCGTTCTACCTTATAAATAAAATATTTATTTTATTCATTGAACAAAAGTCTAAACCTTGAAATATAAGGGATTTCTTGAGAAAAAATTTCTTTTCCTACAACTTTTAAAAATCATCAACATTTCCTTGAAGAATCTTTCTATATAGAACACATTGATGTTTCATATCACTTGGTTCAACTTCATCGATTCTCTTATTATTCACCATTTCTTATAATCTGAATGTTGAAGGTTTTTATGTTCTAGGGTTTAGAATAAAGATGAGGGTTCTGGAAGGCAAAACGGTTCGAAAATAAAAAGGTAAGATAAGTCGAAGGGTTTTCTAATGGTTGATGACATTGTTTTACTTCTCATGGAGATTACATAGGGTAATTATTATTTTTTAGTTTTTGAAAACACGGTATTTGAAACAAAAAACGAGCAAAAAATTATTTAAGAATATAAATGAAATAATAACATTGAAAATAAAAATAAAATAAATGAAAAGAAATAAATTTGAAAAAAATAAATTAAAATTAAATTAAAACTACATAAAATTATAAATATACTAAAATGAATTAAACTGATAAATAATTATTTAAAAATAAATAAAACAAAATCCCCCTTAATAAAATTAAAACTTGTAGTAGGAGATCGTTTAGTGAAAATATAAGCTAATTGATATTCATTATTAAAAAATTATAAAGATATATCCTTTTTAAGAACATATTGTTTTAAAAATGATGCCTTATATGAATATTATTAGTCTTATAATGACTTATAGGATTTTTTTTGAAATATTTATAACACTAGTATAATCACATAAAATAGGTATACTATTAAAATTTAATCCAAAGTCCAATAGATTTTTTTCATCCACAATACTTGTGGACAACAACTGTTAGCAGACACATATTCTAATTCAGCTGTTGATAGGGAAATTGAGTGTTGTTTCTTACTTTATCATGATACTAAATATTTTTTTTAAAAGTGATAGATTCCAGAGGTTCTTTTTCTATCCAGTCTAAAACCTCCAGAATCAGCAACTGAATATAAAATTAAATTAAAATCAAAAGTTTTTTGCTAAATAAGAGATTGAAAAATATTTTATTTTAAATATATAAAAATTTATTTAATAGTAGTATGCTGGGATTCTTTAGGATTTTACTAAAATCTAATACATAAACATATATAAAACATAATGTCTGGTCTACTCACAATAATATAAAACAAACTTCCAATCATTCCTCTATATAAATTATTTTCAATTGGTTTTCCAACTTTATCCAAATAAAGTTTTACATTGGTACACATGGGAGTTGTATATGTCTTGTTGTTCTCAAGTGAAAAAATTTTCAATAAATCAATAAAATATTTACTTTAATTAAATATATTTCCATAACATTTTTGATTAATCTAAAATCCTAAAAAAAATTATTTTTCTCATCATATTCATTTTAAATTCGTTTTGCCTTAATTTTAATAATTCATTACCAAGATTTTTATTTGTTGAGCTAAAAATAATATAATCAAAATAAATTTGTACTAATAAAATATTAGAACACACATTATAATTAAAAAGTGTTGGTTCTTCCAAACCAATAGTAAATCAAATTTTCAAAAGAAAAGAACTTAATATTTCATACATGGATCTGGGTTCTTGTTTAAGGTCATAGAGAGCTTTAGTAGGTTTGGAAATAGAATTTAGTTTTTAGGGATTTTCAAAACCATGAGGTTGATCAACATAAACTTACTCCATTAAATATCCATTTAGAAAGGTATATTTAACATCTATCTGATATAATTTAAAATTAATTAGAGATGTATAATCTAAAAGGATTCTAATGGATTCTAATCTATCTAAAGGGGAAAATTTTCATCATAATCTATTCCTTCTTCTTAATTATATCTTTTATCTACCAATATATATTTATTTCTTGTTATTATTCCTTGATCATCCTGTTTATTTCTAAAGACCCACATAGTTCTTATCACTAGATAGTTGGTTGGTCTTTCTACTAATTCCCAAACTTCATTCCTTTAGAATTGGTTTAGTTATTCTTGAATTGGTAGCATTTAACTCTCATATTATAAGGCTTCTTAAACAGACTTAGGTTCTAACTGAGATAGAAAGGCAGAAAATTCAGCTAGGTTTCCATATTTCTTCTAGTTTTAATTCATGTGTCTAGGTCTCATATAACAGTTTCTAAAGGATGGTTATTTAAAGTTATGGACTATCTTGGAAAGACACTTTCAGGTTCTATATTTTCATATTATTTTGAAATATAATGGATTTTATTAGCATCATTTTCCAAATCATCTTTAGTATTTTCAAGTCCCATGTTATCAAATGAATCAGTAAGTTCATCTTTTTGATATTTATCTTTACAAAAAAGTTCAGTTTAGTCAAACTTCACATGAACTGATTCTTAAACAATTCTCAAATTTTTATTAAACACTCTATAGTATTTCTAATTAGTATAATATCTTAAAAATATTCTTTCATAAACGTTTTGATCGAGCATACCAAGGTTTTCCTTAGTATTCAAGATATAAACCTTGCATCCAAAAACATTAAAGTACTTTACTTTAGGTTTTCTTTTATTTCAAATTTCATATGGTGTCATTTTAAAAATAGATATTATTAAAACTCTATTCATGATGTAACATGTTGTTCTTACAGCTTCTATGAAAAAATAGGTAGTAATATTGTATTCATTTAGTATGGTCCTTTCTATTTATTAAATAGTTCTATTTCTTCTTTCAACAATTCCATTATTTTAAGGTGTTATTTGTGAAAATAATGTGTGTTTAATACCCATATTTGATCCAAAAGAATCAAATTATTGATTCTCATATTCTCCACCATGATCACTTCTCAATGAAATTATTCTAAAACCTTTTTCATTTTAAACAATTTTACAAAAACTTTCAAAAAATAGTGAATAATTCACTTTTGAGTTTTAGAAAATATACCCAATTTAATTGAGAATAGTCATCAACTAAAACCAAGATATATAATTTACCAGCCAAACTTTCTACTCTAGATGGTCCAATTAAATCCATATGAATCATTTCTAGAGGTTTAGAAATAGCGGTTTTATTAATATATTTGAAAAATGACTTATGATGTATTCTAATTTTCCATGCATCATAGAATCTATCATTATCAAATGTAAGACAAGGAAAATCAGAAACTAATTGTTTCTTAGATAATTTATATAATTTATATATATTATAAAGACCAAGTCTCCTATTCTAGAACCATGACTCATTTTTCTTAGCAGTTAAATAATTCACTTTCTATTTACAGAAGAAACTTAAATCCAAAGTATAAACATCATTAGTTCTAGGTGATCTAAATTTAAAAAATTTATCTTTAAACATATAGCAGTAATTTTTCAAAAAATAAACATACAATCCATCATCAAAAAGTTGAGAAATACTTCTCAGATTGTGCTTTAGACCCTGCACATATGGTGCTTGGTTGATTGATATAGACTTTAGATCACCAATAATCCAAACACTAATTATCTTTCCTTTTGCATTTTCACCAAAAGTGACTATACCTCCACTCATTTGAATCAGTGTATGAAAATTTGATGAGTCTACAATCATGTTACTAGAACAACCAAAGTATATGTACCATATATATTTTCTATTAATGTGGCATTTTTCCTAAAAAATAAATTAAACATGTGTTTGTTTTGGTACCCATATTTTTTTAGGTCCTGTAGCATTTGCAAATAGTGATCTGGGAATCCAAATTTGCTTAATTTTACCATAATTGACTTCACTTGATTCAAACATATTTCTAGATATAAAATCTTTTTTAATACCACTAATTTGAGGATTTATCAAATAACAATTATTATTATAATGACATTTTGTTCCACAATAATAAAAGGTAGTGTTTTTCAAATTGGTCAAAAAATAATTTTTATACAATTTTGATTTCCCAACCTTGCTTCCTATTCCAAATATTTTTCTTTTAATGCCATTATTTCTATGAATTTAATTTAATACTTCTCCTCCTTCGGTAAAAGTAATTGTAGTACTCATATAATATTATACTTTATCCTGCAACTATTTTATTCCTTTTTCATGATCAATGTAATTTGTTGTAGATGAGTTAAATTTATAAACTAGTTACTTATGTTGTTTTAGAAGAGTGTATCTTTTTCCTAAAACAACATTGTGAATAGTTTTCAATGATTTTTTATTTTTTAATAAAGAATGAACTTTCTCTTCTAAAATTGAACAATAGGTAGCTATTTTATCATTTGAGAAACTATAAGTACCAAAATTAGAAGAGTAATAAGTTTTTACCTTTTTTTTCTTCATCCATAAAGCATATTATGGCCTTGAGATTCGATAGATCATTTTTTGAATAAAATTTTAAGGAGCTACTAGAGTCTTCAGATACACTCCACATAGCTTTCATAACTCTTTTTTTATGCTCATAATCAGCATTTTTGTGATATTTCTTTTTTGACTTCTTTATTTCATGTTTTAGTTGAGGGAAATCGTGTGTTATGTGACCCAATTTTTTTCATTCATAGTATCAAAATTCTCTAGGTTATTTCTCATCTTTTATGAAGGATTTTGTAAAGCCTATTTTCTTTTTGTAAAATGTGAGGACCTCTCTAGATAGCTGATCCAGTTCCACTTCAGAATATGAGGAGTCTGAATTTTTGTCTGTTTTGACTTATTGTTTTATTTTTCGGCTATGTTTCTAAGATGTTACTTTGAGAGTAGTTTTTTAATTTTTCACTATAATTTTATGATCTTTAACTAAATCATTCATTTATATTTATTACATTGTAAGTGTTCCAAACAATTATTTTATTGTAAAATTCATGATAGGTGATGATTTCTGAATAGCAGTAGCTATTCAATTCTATTTTGAGGGTATTACTCTGAGTACTTTTAGCACCTGATCATATTAAATGATAGGATCTCCCAAGGATATAATATTATTGATGATTTTTGTTAACCTTCCATTAATATGTGTGATTCTTTCACCATTAAACATTCTAAAGGTGTCAAAATTTAATTTTTCGGTATCATACCTCATCTGTCTAATGGTATTTGTTCCTTCATAAGAAACTGCAATGGTTTTCCACATCTCATAGGTAGTAGGACATTTTGATGCATAATTAAACTCATTAAGACCAACTCTATAGATAATATCATTTATTTATTTAAAATTGATTCCATATTCAATTTTTGTTTCAACAGTCCAAGTCTTTGATTTTTTAGAAATCACATAAGGAGTAATGACTTTAGAATAGACTTTGAATCCAAGAATCTTTAGATAGATAATCATTCAAGATTTCTAGCATCCATAATTTTCAACATTAAAGTATGGATCAAGAACCATATACATTTATTCTTTTGGTTAATTTATTTAAATCTAATTTTTATTGGACCTTATTCTCTTCAGGATCCTATAGATTTAATCTAAAAGATCTCCTCTTATACAAATTGTTAGGTTGGAATAATACAAAGTAACACAAGAGGGGGTGAATTGTGTATTTTTTAAAAATCTTCTTTGATTATACCTTTAAAATACGATTGTGATTTATGCAGATATGTAGTGTCTTCTTCTATAAAAGTAAAATCATTGGATAAAAAGAAAGATAGGATACAACCAATTTATAGTGGTTCGGGAACAAAGGTCCCCTAGTACACTCTATCATCACTCTCTCTGTGATCTTGGTAAATTTCACTAGAATGGTCCTCTTATCATAAGAAAACAAAATCAAAACTGAGTTTTGGCAGTTGAAACCTTTATAAATAAGGCTAAACACAGAGCCTTCTGGATCTTTTACAAGGAACCAGTTATCCACATCTTAGATTGAGAACCCGAAACTCCACCACAACAGAGTATGAGAAGTTGATACTACAATAAATCAAAATAGTTTGTTTTTAAGGTATGGGTTGAACTTCACAGTTGTATAAATAGTAAATAACATTATATGGATCATCTTCTTCAGAAATGAAAGTATTAAAGAATGAATAGTTTTGGAAGAAATCTCAGTTTCAAATGATCTTCAATAAAATGTTGCAACAAACATCCTTAAAATATTTAACATGTATGTCTCCAAAGTGTATCCTCTTCTACAAATGATAGAGTCGACTGATTTTTATAGAATATCTATAAAACATATTCACTATAATATGTTCAAATATCTGAAAATATAATTTCAGAATAAAATATATGTATTGTATCTATTTTTAGAAGAACCCCTGCTAAAATATATAGAAAGAAGAAACTTGTTTTGATATTACAGATCCAATAAAAATGTCTAAAAGATAATATATATTAAAATTTAAAATCATCTAAGAGATTCATAAATTCCATTAGAAATAGGAGTGAATTTATCTGTTGAATATTATATTTTGAATCCTTCGTATAGAGAATTGAATCAGTCATAAATGATCTTTAAAACAGCCTGTAATTCTGTCAAGAGTGTTGCCAAAATCTCTGATAAATTTGAAAATTAAAATATCTGACGTTGAAATGTCAAACATAGGGTTCAGTTGCAAAATAAAATAAATACCAAACATAGGGTTCAAATACATAGAGATCATTTTCTAAACATAAGTTTGACAACTTAAGGTTGACATCATAATCTTGATCATAAAAGTAAGTTTAATGATCCATATGTTTGTCTCTAAAATGTAGGGTTCCTTACTTATGTAGGGTTTATTAAACATAATTTATTTTATTAAAAAATGTATGGTTCTATTCAAAAATAAGTTTCTTTAACCATAATTTTCTGATAATTTAGGGTTGTTGATCTATATGTATTGTTCCGAATGTAGGGTTCATTCTTTACACATTGTTACAAGTGTAGGGTTTATCCCTTAGATTCTGTTTATCAATGTAGGGTATGGAAAGTGATTCTATAATAAATTAAAATGTTTTCCAAACACTTTAATTTATATTCCTATGAATTAACAGTTTGAATATAATTCTAGAATAAATATTATAAAGAATATTAATTTCATGAAATGCATTTAAAGTTATATCATTAATAAAACCATCAGGGGTATTTGTGAGAATCAAAATAAATTAAGATTTATAGATTATTGTTGATAAAATAAATGAAAAAAAATTATAGTATAGGTAATTAGGGAATATTTACAAGAGGAATTCTAATGGTAGGTGAATAATGCAAATGGTGGAAGTGTTGTCCTTTTATTAATGAAGGTAAGGGAACTTTCCATGAAAATGAATGTTATGTATGGGGTAACAATGGAAGTGCATAAAAATTATGTGAGTTAGGTGTGGTATAGATGGTAAGACATGTGGGTAGGAATTTTAAACCTTAAATGGTTTCTAGAATGTCTAAAGGTCATGTAAACTTAAGAAAATTTGAGCCACTTTATATTATTCTTTTAAACACTAATTACTCTTAATTAAATATTAATCATGACAATTATTCTATTAAAAAAATATAATTAAACCCTTATTATCAAATTTCAATATGATGAATCTGAATTTTTGAACCATTTAAACTAATTCAATTTATAAATATAATAAAATTAAATTTTAAATCCAAAACATATAATTCATTGAAAAACTATTTTTTAAAATTTTGTTTTAATAACTAAATGTTCTTAATATTATTTAATATTTATAACCAATGAAATGAGTGTTAATTATTGTTTATATATGTTTAAAAATCATATTATATTTTTTATTTAAAGTTTATTCATTAAATTTTTATAATATATAATATTTAGAAAATTATTATTCCTTGTAAAATAATCGGTTTACTAGTGTAACTAATATTACCCAAGGTTACTCAATATTTATGCCTAAAAATAAATAGGCCCTTATTAGATAAATTGGAACTATTGATTTTATACTTAAATTACAATTAATTTTATTTAATTAGAATAAAAAAATTAAATGCAAATGTATAATGCATTTAAAAAAATTATTGAGAAATTATTACTTCTGTTCTAAAATATGAAATATAGGTTTATAATTCAAACATAATGTTTTAAAATATATATTGTTACATAAAATACATATATTTGGTGAATAAATAAGATTTAGAAGTTTTAGGTTATACTTATATCCAATTTATGTATTAAAAGCCACAATATTTTCAAAAAAACATAATTTTTCACTATTCACCTTCAAATTAATTATTTTAGAAAAAATACAAAACTTTATTTTAAGTGAATATGACCATAATAAATCCATAAATTATGTTAATTTTTTCAAATTCACATGCAAAATTATATAAAATAAAAAAATATCATGAAAAATAGCTTTTTATAAGAAATCATTTTTTCATGTATTAACTTTTTTAACTAGTGGTAATCATAAATAAATCAAAATTGAAAACTATCCATTTTATAAAATATATTTTAATCATAAAAATATATTTTATTAGTTTCTTAGTTATATTAATTGAATTTGATGTTTAAGGAGAATATATATATGTGTATATGTATATGTGTGTATGTGTGTTCATATATGTTTATATATTTCATAATTTTGTTACCACTATTTATACTTGCTAATTCTATATCTAACTTACAACAGTCTATATTGGTTTGGTTTTTTGTGAGGATAAAACCATATAACACAATATTTATTTAAGGAAGAAAACTTCGATCATTACAATCAATATTTAGGAAGGCTATCAACCTAAGGGAATCAACTATTAATCCTTATCAAAATAATAATTAGTAATAAATATAAAATAAAGAAATATTTATTTATTAAAAAAAATTAATTGATATAAGTCGTCAACTAGTCCTAGTAAGAGTATATTAAAACAATACAGGCAAGAACACAACATATAATGATACCATATATTTTTCTACCTTTCAACACCTAGTATGATGCATAAAACTCAACGTAATAGGGTAGACTCATGTGGGGAAGAAAACGAGATATTATATTATCCCTTGGAACTCAATATCCCACCATAATTATGTCGAATATGCATATTTATGGATTACTTTCTGGGTTTCAATATTAATATCTTCTGACTAATCTCAATTCCTATAACTAATATCCCTTAGTGTGTGATATGACCCCATTTTTTAATGTTCATAACCCTAACATGTGTATAAAAACCAGATCACATCATCTCAACACCTCATCTTAACCTCCTAATCACAAAAGGTTCAAGTAAATGATGGGGTTGAGTAATTTATGGGTGGTTGATGGTTTCCTCCCATAACATTTTGAGTCAAATTAGTCAAGGTACTTATGTGTGATATTCCATATCCAAGAATTGTTTATAAAAATTGTGCAACCAATTGTAAATAAAATTGGGTGAAAACATAAGTTAATGAAAAAGAGCATAACATGGCATAAACATGAATCACATAACAAGATAAAAATCTTAAAAACATTAAATAAAGTGTGTGAGACAAATAAAAAACTATATATACATAAGTGTTAGATTCTAAACATATACCTAAGACCCAAAATGATACTCCAATACATGAAACATCTCTCAAAGAGTACAACAAGCAACCCTTATGTCAATTACCAGTATTTCTATAAAATTTCCAAAAGATATCACTCATGATAGACACTTAGTGCATGCTATTTCCTATACTCAAGGTCCTTTCCATTACCCAGTTCAATCATAAAAGGTTTTTCTTGGGTTCCATAGGGGTATGTGTAGAGATTAAGTATGAAAATACCTCATAGAAAGTTTCCACTCCACCCCTAACAACCTATAAAAAACTAGAGTGTACACTGATAATAGTATAAAGCTATAGAAATAGGCAGTTTAAATATATATATATATATTATCTAACAAATAATTAAAAAAAATATATAATCAATTACAAATTACTCCATACATGAGAGGTTTCTTATTAGAACTATCTACTTTGATCCTCAAATCAGGATATGAGATGATGTATTGATGGAATCCCTTGTGAGAGGTAGTTTCCACAATTATAAATCTTCCACACACATACATATGTATATTACTTCATATATATATATGTGTGTGTGTGTGTATGTGTAATAAATTTTGGGCCCTAACGGTCTACCCCATCGGTAGAAATGGAATCATGTATACTATGTCATATAAATCATATATCTCTTCCCCTTAAAAGAATCAATATAACCATCCAAGGATTTTGTAGTTAGTACCATAAAACAAACTTAATTTTTAATTTTTTCTACCAAAATATTAGTAAAAATATTATCACTTGATGAGTGTTCCTCTATGTTACATTAATGTGATAATGTCCTTAAAGTATTTTTCATATATAATTGTTATATTAATTCTAAACAATAATGAGAACCTATAAATAATATGATAATATTCATAAAAATATATCATATGTTCTAGATAACATATATTTTTCAGGACAAAAATGATGTTTTGAATATAAGGTCCTTAATTCTTGAAAGTGGATAAGGATTCTTCTCATGAAGCTTCACATATGGTGATCTATAAGAAGGGAGATTATAAGGACAAATCCACTGATTGTAATTATACCTGATATATGTGTCATTTGATATATCTCTTTGTATACATGTATATCTATAACACTGAAATATAAACATATCATTATTTTATATTATTTCTATAATTAAAACATTAAATATCACAATAATCTCACAATACCAATAATTCAAGGTTTAGTGTTTTTAGGACAAGTTACATATAAAGTTTATTTTACAAAACATGTGAACATTTCTCCATAAATAAGCCATAATAGAGCCCCTTATAGAATCCTCATAATTTATACTTAGCTTCATAACCTATGGAATAGAAACATAATAAGCAGTGATCTCAAACACTCAGTAAGGTGAAAACGCATCAACATTAAATCAAGGGTTATATTATAAGAGTATGATAAAACTTGATAAGGGTGGAAATTTATTTTTAAAAAGAACATAGAACAATAATATTTTCCCATAAGTCATGATACATTAACATGTAATCTTAATAGAAAAAAACATAAACCATAGAGAGTGTAAGATAATCATGTAAACATGGAATATGAGGATGATATCATAATTTCATAGAATCATAAATATGAGGAAAAAACATAGAAAATAACATCATAAGCAAAAGTCAAGGATCACTACCATGAACATTATATCAGGTCAGATAGAGTCCCATGGTGGATTAATTTCACTCACCATTCTCATAAACATAGTTGATAGAGTCCCATTTTGGATTGGGTTTAATCCTAATTCCTATAAAAATAGTGGACTTAGTCACATAGTATATTGGGTTCACTCCCCAATCCTTTTCATATTGTATCCTGAGATGTAAATTTTTACCCAATATATTTGAGGGATATATAATATTGGGCCCTCCCATCACATAATTAAAATAATAATATATACATGAATACATGATCCACATGAAAAAAAGAAACCATACTTAAAGTATCATCATGATAAAACATATGGGAGGAAATTTGGTTTTATAATCTCGTATAAAAGTATAACCATAGGTTATATCATAGGGATTCCCAAGATAAGAAGGAATTAAATCTTTTTGTTTTTTCATATTCAGATATAGAATAAATTTAATTGATTATTAAATTCCAATGTTTCATTTTACGGATTAAAAAGGTAATAATAAAAAGGAATAAACCACGTAGTGATGCTTTAAACAATGAGTAAAGGATATTTTAAAGAAGGAATGAGTTAATTATTGTTATTTTTAATAGAATTGAACCATGAGAGTTTTCTAAAAAATAAAGTGGGTTTTCAAAAGATATTAAGTTCTAAAAATATTTGATGGGGGTGGTACTTGACATGAAATAAGGAATTGGGAAGTTCCCTTAAACCAAGTTTACTTAAAAGAGAGAATCATGAAGGGAAATTAAAACATGTTTTATCCTCAATAAAGGAAGGAAAATTAATCTGGTTATATATTAAAGGATTATATATATATATATAATAAGGATGAAATACATAAGAATAATATAGTGTAAAATTAAGGGAAATTGTGAGAAATTGTTATCCAAAAATAACGAGTGTGTATCAGAAGATTACTTTTATGTTTTAAAATACCATTTTTAAAATTTCACATTGTAAAAATGTATAATAAAACATTATTTTGAAAATAGTATAAGGTAAATATGAAATAATTATGAGATAAAACCATTGATTCCTACGAAATGATCATAAAGTATTTTAGGATTGAATAAATACCTGAATCATAGGTATTATTTCCTCCGCAAAAGGAAAGAAGGAGAAATATTCTCATAATGGATATCAGGTGGTTTTGTTACAAATATTGTGTAAAACCAAATAGTACATGTGATTATATAACCATAAGAATTTCATGAATATTGATAATGCACTCTTCATGATCTAATAATTATCATTCTAATCCCCTTGGTGAGTTCTTAGGATCATACAAATCCCCTCTAACAAGCTCCCATGATTATACAAAGGTTATCAGGAGAGTCCCTCAGATCATGTGTAATCTATCCCAAATATCACCTTCATCATGAAAAGGAACTTGTATATGTCCATTTGATCATGAGATGCACCATAGATGATTCAGGAAACCACCTGTGACAATGCTCGTATGCTACCATACGATCCATCATTGATCATGCAACGCCCCTATGGATCCAAAAATAAGATAAATAAATTTACATGATAATGCATGCCTGCTATCACTTGATACTTTATTGATCATGTGATTACATGACATAAAATCAATGGTAAAAGGTCAAAATTCATGTAAAATAAAGAATAGAATATAGAAAAGGTGGAATCCTCTCATGAAGGGAAAATATGGAGATTTTTATAAAAAGGGGTTATGTGCCTCATGTGATCACCATTGATCAAGTGAAAGCCTTTCTCTAAGCCAACTTGATCTTGTGAAGGGCCTGTGATAAGCTAAGTTTATCTCATGAAGGCCCCCAAATAATTCTCCTCAATCACACAAAATAATTTTCAACAGACGACCTGATCTCACAAATACTCCCAAACATACCGTCCTGATCATTTGAAGGCTCTTTGGCATGTCAACTTGATCATATGAAATACCTTTTAAAATTTTTGATCCGAATAAATATGGTGATGATGGAGTGTTCTCATGATCAATTTTATCATGAAATTCCAGGGAAAACCTATGGTAGGATCATGTGAAGCGCTTGATGCAATAATCCCTCCACCAACTCAAGACCATATTTGCAATACACACACCATGAAAGGGAGTATAGAACTAGGGAAGAGAGGCCTACAAATTCTGCCCCAGAAAATAAAAAAAAAGACACACATACAAATGACACATGTGATACAAGGCACACCCGCATGAGTTCAAAAGAAAGATTGAACTTATCAAAGTGAAAAGACACACAATCACAAAGTTATTCCACTAGGTAAACCTAGGTAACAACCTAAGGGATTATTAAACTTGTATACGAACTTATAATGATCATAATATTGATCATGAAAAGGACTTTTAGTGCACTTATAGGATTATACAATGGAATTTTTTCATGTCTACTTGGTCATACAAAGCCTCAATAAGATAATTATTGAAAAAAATTAAATTATCTATGAAATAAAGGATGAAAATATAAGAACCTTATGAAAATATGGATGTATTAATTTTTAAAAAAATCATCATGTTATGCAGATCATGTGACAACACCCAGACATGTCATCTAGATCATATGGAAACACTCAGAAATGTCAGCCATATCATGTGATAGTACCCAAACATGTCATCCAGATCATGAAATAGAGACCATACATGTTAGTCAAGTCATGTGAATTCCTCCATAAATTTCATCAAAATCATGTGAATTCCTATGAACAAGTCATCCAATTCTTGAAAAGTCCTCCTGGTATGTCAACCAAGTCATGAGAGGTCCTCTAAACAAATTGGTCAAGTCTTGTGAAGTCCTTTAGCCATGTTAGTTGTGATCATGTGACACTCATTGATGTGTCTGAATTGATCATGAGATGATGACCATGCATGTTAGCTGATTCACATGAATTCCACCAAAACTTCCATCCATGTCATGATACAGACGTTCAACATATTTTCTTCAATCATGCAAGGCACTCTGAGACATGTTGGAATTTTCTGATAGACACTTAGGACATGTTAGACAGACAATTAGGACATGTTGGGAAGGCACTCAAGACATGCTGGGCATAAAACCTTAAAAAAGTCAAGCATGTCAGGTAGAAACCCTAGGACATGATAATCTTTTCTAGTAGACACATTCGGACATACACTAATTAAACTGTGATAATCTTTATTCCTTCCATAAACATGATTCGTTGGATGCCTTAATAAGGAATGATCTTTAATTGGGAATCCACCTTGGTGAAAGTACCTAAGAGAATCTTTGTCATGGGCATGGTCAAAGCTACAATTATATTACCCAATATATAGTACAGTGGCTAACCTTAGGGTCACTCTCAAGGAAGAAGTGTTGAGAGCCCTAGTGATGTTTTTAAAAATCTTTTGGTGTTTTTATATTTTGAAATCACCCAAAAAAACAAAGTGCTCAAAATATCATAAGGGAAAAATGATGTGATGAATAAAAATTGAAAATCTAAAACAACATAAAGAAAAAAACACAAAAAATAAGAAAAATGATAGAAATACAAAGACAAAGGTCAGAAAGAACAAGGCCTCATCCAGGTGAATCCACCCTAAACTCCCTATCATATATCTATAAAATAATTAAATCAAAAATTACTAAATTACTCAATGTATGACCAAAGTCTCGGACCACACACCTCTCTCACATAAACAATGAACAATAAAACACCAAAGTTCTTCAGTGCTCAACCATTCCTCCAAATTGAAAAATGAATCCCTTATTTCACTCATTCTGACAAGGATGTCACAAGCTAGAATGGACCATCCAAGCTTGTTAGATCGTAAAATTGAAATCAATTAATTAGTTCAAGAAATTGATAAAGGAAGGTAAAAATAAATGAGACAAGAAAGTAACAAACCACTTCAGTGAAATTTTTCACTCTCGCTCACCTGAATTCATAGTCGTAATCTGTTAAGTTGAAGAAGAAGATGATGATCAAAATAAAGATCTGATATCCAGGAACCATCAGACTTCACTATATTAATTAATCCCCATGAATTATCTCTCTATTACTAGAGAGTTCATATCACAACACAAAACAAAGAGAAGAAAAAAACAATGAAATTCAAAAACCAACACATAGTAGTATTCATGAAACATAAAACAAAAACGATCGTATTTTAAAAAATAGAAATCAAGAAAACGAAAATTGAAAAAAAAAATTACTAAGAAGGAGTGGGGTGACCATCTCTAATTTCAAAGATGGTTCCCATGTCTAGGGGGTTTTGGTAGTTTCCAGGAAAATATATAGGAGATTTCCCCTCTTATTCACAAAAACTAAAGGTAGAAAATGTGCAAAACTAAAACTCTATGCAGAAAAATCTAATCCACGTGGCATGATTTAGCGTGCTCGCCACCCACTTCCAGGGAATACCCAATGAGAGTAGAAAACTGCTCACAATGACCTGCACTTCCCCTTTATAATGGAGTAACCATGATCCCATTATCCTACAAGAAAGAAAATGAAAAAAGAGACCTGATAAAGAATTAAAAAAGTAACTTAATTAAATTATAAATATAATTACTATATTAGAATTTATATTATGTTGATTATTAAATATAAAAAACTATTTTCAGACAAAATCAGACTTATTAATAAATTTATAAAAACCTAGTAATATTATTAATACTATTGTAAATATATTTATATATAAAAAAATTACAATTATATTTATACTTTTATGAAAATATTAATTAGTTTAATTATATATAAACAAATGTATTTATAAATTTAAGTATACTTAATATTATTAATATTTATTTTATTATTATTATTATATTTATTATTGTTATTATACATATATTATATATTATATATTATATATTATATACAACAAAATAATGATTAAAAGGGGTTGGGGGTTTGGGTAGTTGAAAAGTCTGGGGGAGGGGATCGACTTAAATAAATGGAAGGGGAATTACAGCAATGTCATTTAGATAGGAGATCGGCTTGGGTGCCTTCAAAAATAGGTGGTGGTATTGGCGGTCTCGGTTGATCTTTGGTTTGTAAGGGAGATCAGCTAGTGGATGGGGGTCTTCGATGACATAGTAGCGGTGTCGAATCTTCAGCAATGGTTGTGGCCTGGTTCTTTAGTTAAGTAGTCGATGATGCTACATTCTCTAATGGCTCTTATAGAGGAGGGTGAGATTCGGCTTCTAGCATCGATGGTATGGATCTGTAGCAGTGGATGGGTTTTTTTATTTTTTTATTTTTACCTCTATTTTTGTTTAGATCAGGTTTGAATATGGAGATATGTATTTTTTCAATTCTTCATCTAATCTGTTATGGTGGATCAATGGACTATTTCTATGATTTTCATTTTTTTTCTTCTATCGATTCTAGTTCTACTTCTATTATTGGGGTGGCAGTGGTTTGAATGAGTGGCGGTGATTAAGGAATTCAACATTGGTGGATGGACATCCTAGTGGTAACACTGTAGAATGGTGAGTTAAGAGGTCTAGCGGTGGGTTGAGTAAGTGATGGTGGGTGAGGAGTGATGGTGACTCAGGAGAATCACCATTAAGGATGAGGTTGGCGGGGATTCAGGGAGTCATCACTGGATGCGGGGTATAATGGTGGGTAGGGGGTATATTGGTAGTGGGTGGAGTGGAAAGATGACTCAGGGAGTCATCATTGGGATATATTGACGGTGACACAGAAGAGTCACTACCAGCTTGTCTATTGGTGAGTCATTGACTCACCAGTGGGTGAATGACATGGCGATAGCTGCACCTAAGAAACAAAAACAAAAAATAAATTACAAAAAAATTAAATAATTAATTAAACTAAAAAAACAAATTAACTAAATTAAAAAATGAAATTAAAATTATAATACACATTTAAACATTTTTTAAAAAAACAATTTTAATTACTAAATATTCAACAAAGAAACAATACATATTAAAATTCCTTAATTTAAAAAATAATTTTAAAAAATATATATATTTTATGTCTGATTTCTTAAATTAGTTAACTAATTATTTAATTAAAATAATTAATAAAATAAAAGAATTAAATTAAATTAAATTATTTATAAATATTAAAAAAATGAATTAAATTGTTATACTTGGTTTAATAATTTAAAGTTTCAAAAACAAAATTTTAATTTATTTATTTAAAAATAAAAATAATGAATTAAATAAATTGATTAAAAAATATGAAAGTAATAAAAATAGAAGAAAGGAAAAAAACTAAATACATAAATAATAAAATAATTAAAATAATGAAAAACAAAAAATTATTATTTAAAAAAACAAAAAAAATGAAAAGTAAAAATAGAATTATGAATTGAATTTAAAATAATTAAAAAAATGATAAAACAAACATTAAAATTCATATTTTTGACAACAAAAGACAATTTTTCCAATTTAATATAAAAAACAACAATTTTCAATTGTTAACTAAGAAACATTATTTTAATAATAAAAAAGTTAATAAAAGTGAAAAGTGATGTGGCAAAGTGCATTGAAAAACAGCCACATCAAACTCCCCCACACTTAAATGTTTGTTTGTCCTAAAAAATCATCATTTTGTATTCGTAAAATATAAAGTATGATTTATTACATTTAGTTTAAATGAAGCATGTCTAAACTATTAAAAAACATAGGAACAAAATAAGTCAGACTTTTCAAAAGTGCTCAAAAGTGGTCTTGCCTAAATTCAAATACCCACTCAAAATCAAGGTAACACAAATTCATTCACTATGAAGGATGTTATATCTCCTATTTATAATCACTTACTACCCTAATTCAATTCCAATTCAAGTTTTGACTCTAAACTTGAATACAGGTTAGATAAAGTGAAATTAAAACCTTAACAAAAGGCACCTTCAATTTTCACTTTCTCCTAGGCTCCAAAAATCGAAGTTCAAATTTTCTAATCACTTAATTGATACAATGAAAATGATATTAATAGAATTAAATTATCTAATTCTTCATATAGGTTTAAAATTCACTTTACTTTAATGAACTCGTTTTTTACCATTATGCACTTTATTTATTTATTTATTTTGAATTTTATCCAACCATGTGTGTGTGTAGATCTTTGTCAAAAGACACTTATTAATATGTACATAGGGATAACACACACACCCAGTGCATAGAGTCTCAGATATTCATCATGAGATCCCATTTTCCTATTTTACTCTAGTTTCAAAGGGCTTATAAGATTATCATTTGAGTTGGCTCCATAAATTGATTATTTTTTATAATAAAAAATAGATGATTCCCCTAGGTTCGAGTTCAAATATACATTTTTCTAAAGTTATGATCACAATTCCACAAAATTATCCTATCTCACTCTCTTCGTCAGTTCCTAAACTAAAAATGCATAGAAACAGTATGTTACTCCACTCAAAAACCATATATCCTCAATATTTTTAGACTTAGTGCAACTCTCAATAACCATAAAATTGTTATCCTCTAGGAAAGAAAGAAGTGATGTGAAAAAATAATCTAAATAACCCCCAAGTTATGAAATAATTTGAATTTTTTTTAATAAGTTGAAGTTTCTTGAAACAAATTGACCTTTTTTTTAAAAAAATAAGGGGAATTTGAAGTGAGAGAAATACCACTCTCCCCCCACACTTAAAAACTCAACATTATCTTCAATGTTTACTCTCAAGGTGGGAGACAAATTAGTTCAAAATAGATGAGTAATTTATCTGGAAAATAATTGTAAAGGAGTAGTAGTGAAGTTCAAAATTTTACCTTTCCAAACACAAAAAGAAAAAGGGAAAAAAACAAAAACACAAGAAACCCCACCATCCATCACCAGCAAACATGTGAATTTTTTCTGAAAAATTCATGATTTAGGATGTTATAAAGAGAAATAATATTTCTTAAATCATCTCAAGTATTATCATTATGATCAATGTTTTTTATCAATAGTTGAATGAAAATGAAAACAATGGGTGCAAGAAGATATAAAAACGGAGTTTAGAATAATTTTCAACCCACTAGATTACAGAAAACTAAGCACACATACAAGAAAAAAAGAAAACAAATTAATAATAAATCAAGGGGACTCCCCACACTTATTTACTAATAGAATGTAGTTAATATTTATATTAAAATTTCTCAAAACTAAAAATATTACTCTGCTGAATTTGGAAGATTATCATTTTTTAGCTCAACCTCACCATGTTTTCTTTATGTAGGAACCCTGGATACTCTATTAAATTACCTACAATATTTAAACAACTAACATTAGTCTTTAGAAGGTAGAAATTATGGGAGGAATGAATAAGAAAAATGAAATAAATACATAGAAAAGGGTCAGTAAGAACAAAGCCTGGTCTATGTGGATCCACCCTCAACTCCCTATCATAGATCTACAAAATAATTAAATCAAAAATTCATGACTCACTCATTGCATGACTGATGGAACAAATCACACACCTATCTCACCTAAATAATGAACAATCAAACAATAATGTTCTTTAGTGCTCGACCATTCCCCCAAATTGAAAAATGAATCCCTCAACTAACTCATTATAACATGAATTTCACAAGACAAAAACAGACCAGCTGAGTTCACCATATCACACAACCTAAATCAATTGATTATTTTGAGAAATTGTGAAAGGAAGGGGAAAATAAATGTGGCAAGAAAGTAGCATACTGCTTTTATGCAAAGGTGCACTCTTTCTCGATTGAATTCATAGTCACAATCTACTAAGGTAAAGAAGAAGATGATGGTCACAATGAAGATCTAATATCAGGATACTATTGGGATCCACTACCTGAATCTAGCCCTACGAATTAGCAATCCATTACTAAAGATTATAGACCATATAATGAAATGAATAGATGAAAAATGAACAACATAATTCAAAACCAATCTAGATTAGTATTCAAAAAACCTAAAATAGATATGATCATATTTATAGAATGGAAAATAGAAAAATAAAAATAGTAAAAATTTACTAAGAAAGAGTGGGGTTCCCAACTCCAATGTCAAAGATAGTTCCTATGTCTAGGGGTTGGGGTAGGTTCCAGTAAAATGGTGAATAGATGTCCCCTCTTATTCTCAAAAACTAAAAATATAAAAAGTAAAAAAAATCAAACTCCAGGCATCAGACTTCAATCCACAGGGCATTCTTTTACTTTCTCGCCACTTGCTTATGGTGAAGATGCGATGAGAGTAGAAAATCACTCACAATGACCCGCACTTCCATTTTGTAATGGAGTGACCATGATTCATCGATCTTGAAAGATAAAAAAGAAAAAAGAGATGTGAGAAAGAATTAAAAAATCAACTTAATTAAATTATAAATATAATTACTATATTATAAATTATATTATATTTAATATAAAACATAAAAAACTACTTTCAAAAAAATATAATACTTATTCATATATTTACAAAAACCTATTAATATCATTAATACTATTAGAAATATATTTATATATATATATATAATTACAATTATATATATACTTTTATGAAAATATTAATAATTTTAATTATATATAAACAAATGTATTTATAAATTTAAATATACCTAATATTATTATTATTTATTTTATTATTATTATTATATTTATTATTATCATATATATTATTATTATATATATATTATATAAATTAAAAAAATAAGTAAAATGGGTTTGGGGGTTTAGGTATTGGAAAAGTGATGGGGAGGGGATCGGCTTGAAGAAATGGGAGGAGTGGGATTGTAGTGGGGTCGATTGGAGAGGGGCTCGGTTGGGGTGGATTCGATAGTAGGTATCAGTACTAGTGGTGGTCTCGGCTGGTCTTTGGTTCAAAAGGGTGCTTGGTCGGTGAACGATGGGTATTCAACAGCATAGAGGCAGTGGAAAATATTCATCAACAGTCATGGATTGGTTATTTGGTTCAACAGTAGCAGATGTAGCCTTCTTCAGTGTCTCTTGTGGAGGATGGAAAGATTTAGCTTTTAGCCTCAATGGTATGGATCTACAATAGTGGCTGGTTATTCTGATTTTTTAATTTTTAACTCTCAGTTTGTTCAGATCTAGTTCGAATTTAGAGAATCTATATTTTTTTAATCCTTCATCTTCTCTCATGTGGTGTTTTTGTGGAATACTACTTTGATTTTCATTTTTTCTATTGTTCATTCTAGTTCTACTACCGTTGTTGGGGTGGCGGTGGTTTGAATGAGTGTTGGTGACTAAGGAAGTCGCTATTAGTGGATGGAGATCTTGGCGGTGACATAGTAGAACGATGAGTCAAGAGGTCTAGTGATGGGTTGAGTAATTGATGGTGCGTGAGGAGTGATGGTGACTCAAGAGAGTCACCATTGAGGATGAGGTTGGAGGTGACTAAGTCACCGCTAGAGGTAGGGTGTAGCGGTGGGTTGGGAGCATGATGGTAGTGGATGGAGTGAAATTATGACTCAGAGAGTCACTGTTGGGAGATGTTGGTGGTGACTCAAAGGAGTCACCACCAGCTGGTATGGTAGTGAGTCCTTTAATCACCTATGGTTGAATGGTATAGCAGCAAATCTACACACAAAAAACAAACAAAAATAGAGAATAAATTACAAAAAATCAAATAATTAATTAAAATAAAAAATCCATTAACTAAATTAACAAATGAAATTAAAATTATAATTAACATTTAAACATTGTTAAAAACAAAATAAATTTAATTACAAAATATTCAAAAAATAAATAATACATATTAAAATTATTTAAAAAAAATTAATTTAAAAAATATATTTCATGTCAGGTTTCTTAAATTAATTAATTAAAAGAATTAATAAAATTAAATAATCAAATTAAAATAAAATATTACTAAGTATTAAAGAAAATAATTGAATTTTAAAAATTGAATTAATTATTTAATGTTTCAAAAACAAAAGTATAATTTATTTATTTAAAAATAAAAATAATAAATTAAATAAATTTATGAATAAATCCTAAAGCAATGAAAATAAAAGAAATAAAAAAACTAAATACATAATTAATAAAATAATTAAAATAAAGGAAAATAAAAAAATTATTATTTAAATAAAAACAAAAGAATAAAAACTAAAATTTAAAATGGAATTATGAATTGAATTTTAAAATTATTAAAAAATGACAAAAATGACATTAAAATACATATTTTAATTTAAAAAAAAGACATTTTTTTGCAATTTAATATAAAAAAAAGACAATAATTGTTAATTGTTTACTAAAATACATTATTTTAATAATAAAAAAAGAATAAAAAGTCAAAATTGATGTGGTAGAGTGCATTGAAAAAAAACCACATCATTCCCCCCATATCTCATACACTCTAACCCATGGGACCCAAACTATCTTATGGGTTTATCCTTTTTCCTCCTCCATTAGTGAATTGAGAAACAATTTAACTACAAGAAATATGATTTCTATCATAAACATGATACATAGGACACATTCATAATCCTAAATCTCCAATTGGGCATCTACCTCAGAGTAGTCCCCCCCATATCTTAGACACTATAACTGATGGGACCCAAAATCTCTTAATGGTTTATCATTATTCCTCCTCTATCAGTAGATTGGGAATCTATGGAACTATGAAGACTCTGATTTTGACTAAAAGAATTATATCTATGATGCCTTCCTAAGGCCTAATATCTATGTCAAATACCCCATTAGAGATTCCCCAATGCATAAGTCTTATATACATATGTCGTGAGTTTGTTTTCTTTATATCCCTTATTTCTCAGATATATAATGACTCATGTGGGCTTATAGATCTACTATGATAATATCACTAGTATCATTAATTTCCCCCAACTAGGGAAACCTCAGTGTAATCCCAATTTAGTGGCATGATATGATTTCCTCGTATAAAGAAATCCAACTTGAGGTGAGTCCTAAAATAATTTCCATATTGGTAAACCTTAGGGAAACAACCATTATGAAAATTAATTATTTTTCACCACCTATCAGTGGGTTGAACACATGTCAAACTATGATGAATCTAATTCGTTCTATAAGTAGGATATATAGGATTCCTTCTTAAGGCTCAATATCTATTTCTTATGTCTAAGAGCCCTCATATATGTCATTTTCATATGATGTTAAACTACATGACCTGGACTTAAAAGAACTATGTTGGTTTTTATTCATGCTATATATAGGATATGTAGGACACCTAATGAAGGTTAAATCCCATCCTCATGACACCAATTTTCTTCCTAGGTGGATTTAAACCCTATAATCCTCATTTATATGGCTTTAGAATATAAACAGATACCCATTTATATTAAATAATGGAAAAGATATGGAAAACCGTGAATACTTGTAGATGTCCTCATTAATATACCCCCCCCCCCCACCCACCCATATGAAAAAGGATTCAACACCCAGTCATTTTTTAGGGTAATTGGTCCCATGTCAAGATTTGAAAGAGATTATTTACCATTTCTTAAATTTATAAGAGATTCCCATAATATTTTATAGTTCCCCCAAAAAGGGTGTTATGATCCCAACCTCTTGTTCTCTTGACCAATATTAGTTCTTAAGTTCCATTGGGCATGAAATAATAAATGAATGTATGCATTTGGAAAGAAGTTCTATACTTAGCTATGGATATAGGAGCTATTAGCAGTTTCTAAGATATGAAAATAGTGAAACTTGTGTGAATTATTGAGAAACCATACTTGAATCCCCCACAATCAAGCCTTAAATATGAAATAAAAATAGTGAATCCAATGTGTAGGCATATAATTATAGAATAACTGATTAATTATAGGTTTCAGGAACCTTATCTCCTAAACCCAGGAAACCATGCCTTTCTAAGAAAAACAAAAATGGTGAACCCATCATGAATCTCTCAAATAATAAAAATTATTGGTTAACTATGAAATGGGACACTTTTTTTTAATTCCCTACATAAACAAAAAAAAAAGGTATGCCTAACGTGAAATCCTACGTAACCGGGGTTTCCATGAAATAATCCATTTTCACTGTGAAAATTTCATGTGTGAAAAATGGTCGAACTAGGAAAAATAAAGGAAAATTGTGTTACCTAGGCTATGATGTCCCGGTCTGGGTGCTACTAAATAGTTTTCTGAGCATGTGGGCCCCATGGACTCAAGCGCATCTCCTCATATGCTAGAGGCTTCGGACTAGTAGTGAGGGCCTAAGGTGTGACCATGGGGAGACTATTCCCTCATGTTAGAGTGAATTAAAATGGATATAATATAACAAATGAGTAAATAAATAAATAAGATAAATATAGAAAGCACAATGATAATGAATAAATCATAGTAATCATACATAAACAACCACCCGAGTACCATTAGCAGTATAGATATCAATATCCATCATAAAGAAAACAATCAAGATCTAGTTTTCAAAAATAGGTCACTTCCCCTTATCAACACATGCATACATATAATCCACACTAGTACCATTAGCATCATAGATAGAGTGTGAGATGAATCTCAGTAGGACCCCACTAATGGCTCACATACCATTCAGTTTGTTAAAATAAACTAAAATAGTGTGTAGGTATATATAAAAGTAAATAATACAAAAAAAATAACTCATACCTATTTTCGCCTCAGCTGGTGTCCAAATATGTAATCAATTTAATTAATTATTTACTATTTTAAAATAAGTTTCAATAATACTTTATATAATGCAGGTAATGTAAGAGGATCCAAGGTACAACCAAATCATACTATAATGATGATGATAATTAAGAGGTTCCAAGGTAATAACAAAGTAATCCTTAACCTTATGGGTCAATCTAACTCAGTAATAACATGAAGTCTTATAATATAGGTTCTGAGTGTTATCCAAGGGTAAATTCTCAAGGAATTCCACTATAAATAATTCTAATTGAGTCCAAGGATATTGTCCAAGTTAACCATGGGTTAAGCATGACTGAGCCCAATGGGGTGAATCCATGGCGCCATGTGTCTGAAGATTTCAAGATGTATTCAAGGAGTGTATCCAAGTCATCCTAATATCCAGAAGATAGTGAATGGATCCTATGGAATCATGTTGGTAATCTAATAGTAAACAAAGACCATGTTCCATGGTGGGTATCTCCCTTAGAAACTGGATCCTTGATTTGGAATGGAAATCTTTGAGTGCTCACGGAATTCCCTCAGGAGTCCAAGGCTGGCTCAATTCTGACCACACCTATAATGATAAAAAGGTCCATATACAATAGGCATATTATACATAATTAATTATTTAATTCAGACTATGTAATTCCCCTAGGGTCTAGCTCGGTTGGTAGTATCTTTGTGGGGTCTCAAAGAGGTCTCAGGATCGAGTCTTGCTGAGTTATTTCCTATTTAAGTCGATTGGGATTTTCTTGGCATTTCTCCCCCTCCCCAAAACTATTGTAATAATTCAAGACATGTAATACTCATTCCATTTGATAATTTAGTAGGTTCATTCCATTTTCTTTCATACTAGGGTATAATTATAAAAATTATATGAAGTTGTTTGTTGCTTTCATTCATATTAAATTATTAGGTTCATTCCTTTACCTTTTATAAACATGGAAAGGATGGATATGGACATGAAACCATATAAAATTTAATTATAACATTTAATAAGGAAAAGTGATATCTATAATATACTTTCCATATAACAATTTAAATATTCAATGACCAATTTAGAACACTTACCTTAGAAATGTCAATGGATTCTATAAAAGTTCTATCCATTAACAATTCATTTATTTGATTAAAACACTTGCCTTTATTATAGAAAATTATAGCTCACCTAAATGGTAGAATATGTAATCTCATCATAGGTTAAAAAGGAATAAAAGAGGTCACACCCTACTTCGGGTGGTTAGTGTCTAGTTCATAACCTCCATCGATGTGATCGTCATATATAGAAGGGGGTCTAGAACATGAGTTCAATGATTATAATCATGAAATATGATTTTAATCAGCAATGCCTAGTGAAACTGACATGCACACTATGATAATAGTTTATAAAATGGAGATACATTGAGGTATGAGTCATAGATCATATTCCTTAAGCACACAGTACTCTCCTTATCTAGTATCAGACCTTAGTTTGTCTTAGATTGGAATAAAATAGAAGAACGGAAGAACACCCTAAAAATAGGGCATATGAGCCCGCATCAATATATCAACATCAAGAGGAAGACAAACAATTAACTAAGCCTAAGGATTGAAGAGATTACCTACATGCTTCCAACATGGTATATGGATCTAGAATCTGATTCCAAACAAAGGAATGACACCAAATCCTAGAGTTAAGCATTAGGAGAGCTTAAGGAAGAGCTTTTGTTGTGTGGAAAAAGAAAATAAAGAAAAGCGTGAGGAAAAATAATAGGAGTTCGCCCCTTTAAATCATTTACCAACATTTACACTACATGAAAATGATTTACACATCATGTAATTCTCGGGATTTCCATTCCAAGGAAAGTATATTACATGATGTGAATTGGCCTTAACATTCCATTAAACATCATGTATTGAATACACTCCATTTATTCTTAATACACTCTATTTATTTGGCCTATATCCAACTTACAAACCCTGTAATATTTATTCAAAAAACAAAAAGACTCGCCTTAAGGCACAGTTTGTGGGTTTAATCCAAAATAGAACTACAACATGGGTTTAACCAAATATTAAAAAAGGATACATACCTAAAGGAAAACCCAAGTTCTTATAGTCTTACCATCTTAAAAAAACTCATCCATGAGTTTCCCTTCCAAGGGTGGTAAAATGATGCCTGTGAACAATTATAACCACTGAGAATGTACTTTGGATTCCCACTCCAAAGTCTCATCTTGTACATAGTCCTACTTCCATAACACCTACACTAAATAGACACACCATCCTCGGAGATCCTTTGTTCTATGGTCAATGATGCATATGGGATACTCCTCAAATGAATAATTAGATTATAACTCAACCTCCTAGGTATCAAAATTATGAGATTGGTTGGCATGATAATGGTGAAGCTATGAAATGTGGAATATTTTATGCATGGCATGATACCTATGTGGTAGTATAAACTGATAGGATACCAAACTGAATCTATCCAAGATCTCAAATGTCCTGAAAAAAAAGTGACAATTGTCCTTGCCTCTATATCTATCTGTGCCCAATATTGGGAGATGCTCATAGGAAAACATGATCCCCAACCTCAAACTCCAGAGGTCATCGATGGCGATCATAATAAGATTTATTCCTCGACTAAAAATTATACAAATGCTTCATGGTCAAATGAACCTACTCTGAAGTCTCCTCCATGAGACAAGGACCCAGTAGAACTGCCTCTCCTACCTCTAACAAGCATAGGGGTAAACATAATGACCTATCGTATAGGGACTCATAAGGGTAAATCTAAATTGTCTCTTTAAAGTTATTTTTATAGTCAAAATTGTAAAAAGGTATATGATTCTCCCAAGAATCTTTGAAATCAAGGATGCATGCTTAAAGAATTTCCTCTAACACATGTATCATTCGTTCTGACTGGCCATCGATGTGAGGGTGAAAAAATATTCTTAGAAGAACCTATGTACCCATTTTTCTCTATAAAACCTTCTAGAACCTTGATGTAAAACAAGTATCCCTATCTAAAATGATAGTACGAGGGACCCTGTGTAGTCATATAATCTCATGGACATACAGTATTCCAAGATCATCAACTGCGAAAGTCTCCCATATAGAAATAAAGTGGGATACTTTTTTTAGTTGATCCATGACTACCCAAACTATGTATCTACCTTGAGGTGACCTTGGTAATAATACTAAGAAATCCGTCCCCATACCTACCTATTTCCATTATAAAACCGATAATAGCTATAACAATATAGCATGTCACTAGTGCTCTACCTTTACCTATTGAATGGTGTAACACCTAGTAATAAAACCTACTATCTTATATTTCATCCCAGGCTACCAATACTGGCATCACATATCTTGATAAATCTTTAAGATTCCAGGATTAAATGACCACTGAGAAGCATGGTACTCTTGTATCAGTTACTCTTTTATATTTTTAGGAACCCAGACATTCCCATGTATATGTAGGATATTGTCTCCATCAACAAACCAATCAAGAGGTGGGTCCTCACCAAAAATACTCTCTTATATAACCAACACCACAGGATCTACGAACTACCTTATCTTCACCCTATCAAGGACTGAAGAGGTATCTATAAAGGCTATAAGAAAATACTGCTCCTGACTCCCATAAAATAGAAGATGAAACTCAGAAAAGTGGGCCATCAATTTCCATTCATCTTTAGCTTATTTTATGGATTATTCCTATGTTTTCTGACTCATCTCCTCCACCACCACATTTCCCTTTCTAGGTATATAGGCAAACTCAAAATCAAAATATTTAAGGTTTTCAGCCCATATTCACTATTTGATATTAAATTCATGTTGTATAAAGATATATTTTACGATATTTCTATCTTTATACACCATAAATCACTCACCCATCGGATAGTGTCTCCAAAAATATAAGGCATGGAAAAAAAATACTAGCTTATGGTCATGATTTATGTAGTTTGGTTCATGAGGTCTCAAATGGTGAGACCTGTATGCAACAACTCTATCCTCCAACATCAACTGCACCCAATCTAATGTTTGAAGCATCGTCGAACATTGTATAGCCTCTTCCAAGATCTCTTAGAATTAGAATATGTATTGAAGTAAGTCATCCATTATAATCCTGAAAGGAATTCTCAGATACTTCTGACCATAGGAACTTAATACCCTTCTTAGTAAGATAAGTAAGATGTGTATCAAGGTGTGATAATTTTTTATGAAATGTATGTAATATCCATATGGACGTAAGAAAATTTTTATATCAAACATGTTCTTGGTATTATCATAGAAAACCATATCACTCACCTTCTCTAGGTCAACAGATACTCTTGATTCTGAGATAATATGACCCAAAAAGTGAACATTTTCAATCCAGATGTGGAACTTAGAAAGTTTGGAATATAGATTATTCTCACTCAGTGTATTAAAAATTATCTCAAGATGTTTATCATGGTCTCTTATAGTATGAGAATAAACCAATATTTCATCCACAGAGACCATGAAAAAAGAATCCAAATAGGGGTGAAAACCCCTATTTGTCAAATCCATGAAAACGGAGGGCTCATTCATAAAACTGAATGGCATAACGAGATGATAAAATAAACTTTACCAACTTTGTATGGTAATGAATGGTATATCTAAAGGCCTTACTTATATATGATGGTAGCATTATCTTAGGATGGTCTTTGAGAATACCATATATCCTTATATATAGTTAAAGATATCATCTATTCGAGGTAATGGATACTAGTTCTTAACCATAATATGGTTTAACCATTTGTAATCCATGCATATATGAAGGGTCACATCCACCTTCTTGGTGAAAATAATGGGTAAACAATTGGAAGAAGTACTAGTATGTATAAAAACATTATACTCCAAATATTCAAACTATCACTTGAGCTTCTGGAACTCATTAGTTTCCATCTTATATTGAGGAATGGACACTAAAGATACTCCTATAATGAGCTCGATCTTAAACTCTACCTCTCTCAATAGGTAATTAAAAAAATCATCATGAAAGAAATTCCTAAAACGAACTATTATGGGAGAAAAATATGTCAAATATATTCTCTCTTCTTCCATGAGAAGACTAGAAATATGGGTGGTAATTCCACCAAACCCGTGATTCTCTCATCTAGATCTACTAGTATGGACATTCCACTAACCCTTGTGTAGATAATTGTATCCCTCTAGAAATTTAAAATGACACCCTGCGGTGATAGAAGTCCATTTAGGTGTGATATGGGACCAACCAATCCATCCTAATAATTTCATATAATTCCATCATATTGAGGATGAAGAGATCCCATAATAAGGGATAACTTCCTACCTCAAGGGGACTATCCCTACATTGGAATATTCCCTATTTCTACACTACCAACAGTGTTTCTAGGGTCATCACCCCACATAAGTGTAGAATTTCCAACCTGAGACTCTTCACAGTCGATAAAGTGATAAAGGAGTGAGAAGTTACTATATCAAATAAAGCTGATACAAAATTAGAGTCTACTAGAATAGTACCTCATTCAATCGATGGTCATACACTTGGATCCTTGGTTATCAGTTTTAAATCATGCAACTGAACTGATCTAAGAACTTAATCTATAGCTATATTACCCTAAGAAGGTATAATCTATTATCACTAATAATCAAAAATCTATCCACCATGGTCATAACCTCTTCCTCATCCTATCTGGCCAGTGCTACTTAAACTCCTTGCCTGACATAGTAAAACCGATCATACCCTTAAAGGTGGATCCAGTGTAGATCCTTTTCCAATAGAAGCAGATGGAAAGTTCCATAAGTATCTCTAAATATGACACATATAGCCTCAGTCATGTCACTCAAGATGGTCTCTATCATATTGAGGCTTTACATTCTCTTATTGTACACTTTGATGGAATATAATAGATCTACCAATGTGGATACTCTATCCACTATTTCTCTGAAGAGGAACCTTGAGGTTGCGCTTCCTACTACCAGAATAACTGTTTCCCTTCCTTGGCATTGAACCTTTATGCCCAGTATTATCATCTTATCTTAGGTTTCCCTTAGCGATAAGATCCTGGTTTATGATCTCATAAAAGGTTGGTAAGATAAAAAAATTAAATATGAACGTATGGAATATGTGATTTCATCCTTAAAACATCATGATCATGAAATATCATCATTGACTAGAAGTGGTGAAAAGAGTTTCAACTCAGAAAAACACATTGAATAGTCCATGAAAGACATAGAACTTTTCTCTAGGTGCATGAACTCCCCATCTCAGTCATATCTCAACATCTAAGGGAAAAAGTAATCATATATGGTAGTCTAGAAGTCATCACATACCATGGCTTTATGATGGCCAGACTGATAAATGACATCCCATCAATGCTTGGAGGAATCACACAACATATAGGTGGAAATCTTGACCCTCCTCTATAGATTCATCTCCAGTTTCTAGTTGATAGAAAGAGTGGCCTCCATCCAAAACTGAGCATCTTGTATACCACCATACCCTAAAAATGTGGGAGGATTATGCTATGGTAAATCATTAGTGAGATCATCCATAGTGAGTGCAGGTCATAGAGAACCCAGCAAGAAATGCATTACACATTATAAACTCTCTCAAAGTTTAGTTTTGATGCCCAATTTAGGTATAAAAGGTGGTTCCTCAAGTGTCACTCCATGTGGTAAGACTAGTTGATTAGGTCTCACTTTCTCTGGAATATGGTCTTCACCACCCTCCTAGCAAAAGACTCAAGGATTTCATGGTAGTATAACTCTACAAATTCCAAGAACACACCTCAAAAAAATATTTAAAAATTGATTGAAGCATTAGAAAAATTATATCATGAGAATAAGGTCTCACTAACCAAGGTGATACCCCCAACTACCCACTTAAAAAGATAGGGTATTGGTAAGAGTTTGACATTTAATTTATAGGTATTTTAGTAGGTGAACGGCCAATTTTACTTTTCCACTTCATTTAATGGAAAAAATTTCATTTTATCAGTCAATATTTACATTTATAGTTTGAATTTTCTTATATAATTATATCAATGTTCAATTAAATGGATCATTATTCCCAGCTAATAAAGTCCCATACACTTTATAACTAAAAGAGACACCCATTTAATTTTAATTATCAATATTACATTCAGACTCAAAATGTGACAGGTAATATAAAATTTCCTAACTCAATAAATTACTACTTCCAATTCACATGGGCACATACATCACATAAGTTAAAACTAATAGTTACTCATTCGTAGCCAAAGCTCAGGTCATGTAACTAGAGGTACATAGTTAATATGGGTAGAAACTATCTATTTAAGATCTACCATCAACTTGTACAGGAAAAAACTATTTATATTGATTATGATACATTAAATAACCAATTCCCTTACCCTAAAAAAGATATTATCATCACAAACATATATAAAAATCACAGCTCAGTCAAAAATCAAAGGAAGCACAAGCAATGAAAGCAGTGAAATACACCTATATGGCATGACATATTCATGGAATGCGAATTCTAGGTGCTTATAATGATTCATGAATAAATTATCCTTATTGTATGAGGACAAGGTAAATATTTATAAAGAATATCAAGAACCACAATTCATGTGCATCACCCAATGGTTAAAGGGTATCAACTAAAATAAGAAAAATATAGAACAACATTTTACCATTTCTAGGAAACTTAGTATTTATACCATGGGTGTGGGTTAGATACTTCTAAGAATGACTCATAACTAAGTTCCATCATGTTTTTAATCTCTTAACTAAATTTCCCAAAAAATAATTCAAAATAAAAGAAAAATCCATTTGATACCACTTTGTGACATCCTGATCTGGGTTCCACTAAACAGTGGCCTAAGACGGTGGGCCATATAGCCTCAAGCATGCCTCCCCATATACCAAAGGCTTCTGACTAGTAGTGAGGGACTAGAGTGTGATCATTTGGAGATTATTCCCTCCTATTATATTGGATCACAACAAATATAATATGATAGATGAATAAATAAATAAAAATAAAAATAGCATAAGCATAATGATACTGAATAACTTATAAAAAGAAGACAAAAAAACAACTGATAGTAATACTCAAAATCTGGAAAGTTTCATATAAAAAAGATGATAATGTATGTTTAGTATATATAGAGTACTAAAACATGTGTACATGGTAGTAGGAAATAAATGATAAGAAAATAAAAAAAAGCCAAAACCTATCCAAGCATCCCAAGAACTAGCCCAATCATCTTCTACCAAGATCTATCCTAAATAAAGCAATAAAGATTAGGTTTCTAAAGTATGAATCTTCCCCTTATCAAAAAATACCTACATATAATCAGCTCAGGTACCATTGGGGGCCTAAATAGGGTGTGAGATAAATCTTAGTAGGCCACCACCAATGACATCTATACCATCCAGTTGAGGAATATAAACTGAAATATTGTGTAGGTATATGTAAAAGTAAATAGTAAAAATAAATAACTCATAACTACTTTAGCCTCATCTGGTGTCTAAACATTTAATCATTTAATTAATTATGTTCCAATTTATAATAAGTTTCAATCATAAAATATATATAATGGAGTTAATTTAAGAGTATCCAAGTTATAACAAAGGCATCTTATAATGATGATAATAATGAAGAGGATCTAATGTATTAACTAAGGCATCCTTAACCTCAGGGGTCGACCAAACTCATTAATAACTTTAAATATGACAACATAGGTTAAAATTGTAATCCAAGGGGAAAATACCAAGGAATTACACTGTAAATAATTCTAATTAAGTCCAAGGATATCATCTAAGGTAAGCACGATCTAATCATGATTGGGCCCAATGGGGTGAATCCATGGATCCACGTGTCAAAATACATCAATATGGATCCTAGGATTGTATCCAAGGCATCCTAATATCTATAATATAGTGAAGGTATCCTATAGCATCATTTTTGTCATCTTCTAGTAGAAAAATACCATGTTACATGGTGGGTATCTCCCTTGGAATCGAGCTCCTCAAATCAGAATGACTCCCTCTGAGTGCTCAAGGAATTCCCTCAAGAATCCAAGGATGGATGAAGTTTTACCACTCCTATAAAGATAAAAATGTCCATATACAATAGGAACATTTTAAATAATTTATTATTTAATTCATTCCTTGTAAAACTCATTCCATTTGATAATTTAGTAGGTTCATTCCATTTCCATTCATACTAAGGGATAAGGGTAAATAGGATATTCAATTTTTTATTACTTTCATTCCATGTTCAATTATTAGGTTTATTCCTTTTCTTTTCCTAAACATGGCAAAGTGGGTTAAGGATATGCAAAAATATTTAATTTTATTATAATGTTTAATAAGTCCAAGTGATATCTATATTATACTTTCCATTTAACAATTTAAAGATTCATTGATTAATTTGGAACACTTACCTTAGAAGTTTAAGGTGATTCTATACAAGTGATAGCCATTAACAATTCATTTTTATTTTATTAAAACAATTAAATTTATTAATTCCATGCCAAGATCACTCGAATGGTGGTGTATGTAATCCAATCATGGGTTAAAAAGGCATAAAAGATGTCTCACTCTAGTTGGGGTGGTCTTCGTTGAGGTCACAACCTCTAATGATGTGATGGTAATATATAGAAGGGGATACAGAACATGAGTTCATTGAATATAATCATGGAATATCATTTTAATAATAAATACCCAATGAAACCATTGTGAACACAATGGAAATAGTTTATGAAATGATGATACATTGAGGGATGAGTCACAGACCACCTACCTTAAACCTGTAGTACTCTCCCTATTCAGTATCAACCATTTGTTTGGATTGTATTGGAAGAAAATGAAATAATTGATTTATGACATGAAAATTGGACATATGAACCTACATCAAGATAGTTTCTTTGAGAGTAAGACAAACTAAGAACTTAACCTAAGGATTGAATAGATTACTGGCACACTTCAAACATGATAAATGGATCTAGAATTGGAGTCCAGATGGAGGAACAATACCAAAGCCTAGGGTTAGGAATAATGAGATCTTAAGAGAGATATTATACTATTTATAAGAAGAAAATAAAGAAAGTGGGTGATAAAAAAGAAAAGGGGTCATCTCCTTTAAAACATTTCCCATTATTTACATGGTGTGTAAATGATTTACACGTCGTGTAATTCTTAGTCTTTCCCTTTGGGGGAAAGTTCATTACACATCATGAATTGGAAAAAATAGGCCATTACACATCATGTATTGAATAAAAATCATGTATTCTAAGTAAATTTCATGTATTTGGCCAATATCCAACTTACATCCCCTTCAAAATTTCCTCCCAAAACAAAACTACCCTCCTTAAGGTGTAGTTTTCGAATTAAAGCCAAAAGGAGAACTACAACATGGATTTAACTAAAAACTAAAAAGGATCCATACCTAAAAGAAAAACTAGGTTCTTAAATGTTCATATCTAATTGATAATGTTTCATTCTTTCAATGATACAAAAATCGGTGACCTTGTTCCTTATTGTCATTGTGACTAGATAAATTTGTCTCACAAAAAACTTGACCCAAGATCATTTCTTCATTAAGAGAATGTTATGGTACCTTAGATATGGTAATAACCTCCATGGGTCACAAAACAACCTAACCCACATGAAACCTTTATATTTGAGAGGATAACACTATGGTTTGGGAAGACCGCTGCTATGGTATGATCCCGAACCTTGAGGCTACACTTAGAGGTCTCCAGACGTGGAAGCTAACAAGACGGTCTTATTTATATAATTCTATAATGAAACCAGAGGCACTCATTGCCACTACCAATAACTTTAAAATATTATACTCATATCATGATAATCAGAACCTTATATATCTTAAGAAGTTAGATTAAGGATTTGACTATAACTCTATCCTAGTTCAAGAGTTGTCAAGGAGAGATCCTATGAACCTTTGTCACCAATGTCATGCCACCAGTGTGCCTCAGACACCTTCTAAGGGAACCACTCAATAAATTTCCACCCAATACACTCATGCATGGGTACCAAGGAGGTATTAATGGGCATGGAAAGATATGGATAAATGGGAGTGGGATCATATCCTTTCTTCCACTGAATAATCTCGTCATCATATTTCAGTAGTATCCAGTGGGCAGGCTTATATCCCTACTCGTTCGGATCAAGTCTGCACATATATTCCTACAGCAAGTATGGAGGAGAAACATATCCCATCCCCCACACAAAAATAACATTGACATATTATGATGGAAAAAGGAGGACATGATTTTTATTATATTCTCACTTTAATCAAATACATATGTCAATATATATTAGAGACCGAAAATATGAAGTCTTACATTTCTACACACACTTTTCTTAAGTTTCACTATATTCAAGAAATAGATTAAGAGATACACTAGTATATTTTTTAATTGGTATAGATATAGGGATAGGCACATATTCTTAATCTGATAGCTAGAGAAGAAAATCATTGTGATCAGTACAAGCAGGTGTCTACTTTGAAGAAAGTTCACATTCTTTCTCCCATCCAGATGGATTATCAAAATATTTTGATAAAGGATATGGCACAAAACTAGGCTCATATCCACATTCCAAATGAGGTTCACCAACTTATTTTGGAACATTTCATGGTACAAGCATAGATTCCTATCGAAAAAGACCAGCAGGATACTCTAAAGGAATAGGATTGAGCTCATATCCTCATTCCTATTGGGTCTCACCAACTCAGTTTGGAACATGCATTAGGATATGCTCATATTCCTATCAAAAAATACCAGAATCATACTCCAAATGCATATAACCAAAATCATACCCCCACTCCAATTTAGGCATGTCGGTATAATATTAGAATCACTATAGACTAGGCACATATCCTCCCCTATGAAGCTACTTAGCATATTTCAACATCTCACGTAAGAAAAAATTATTTCATTACTTCTTTTAATAAACGAACACACCAGTATCCTTTAGAGGATATATAGGAGGAGTCTAATATCCTCTATTATATTTTTTAGGTATAAAAACATATTCTAATGAGGTATATATATTTGAATTGGGATCATATCCCATCTTTCTCTAGGATTGACCAGAATATTCTGGAAAACACCCATAGGTAGGCACATATTCCTACCGATGATACAGAATCTCACCAGCATACTCTAGTATCTTCTCTGCATAAAGATCATATACCTAAAACACTACATGTTTATCAACATGTTCCAAAAACCATAATTCATTAGGTTTATTTCCCCACTCAACCTTAAAAGGCAGGTCATCATATTCTATCCATGATACAGAATAAGGTGCATATCCCTAATCGACTTAATTCCATTGTCCTTGAGGTTGTTCAATTCATATCATCAACACCTCAAGGGTATATCAAAACTTCAATTAAAGTTTAAGTTGATCATTACCTTGATATTATTCCTTTTTGTAGTACAAATATGGATCATAGATACTCTACTCTTGAAATCCACTATGGTCAACCTCCCCACGGTGATATCCATATCAGACAAAGAAATCATCCCCTTTTCCATACACCTTAATATATAGAGGTGATCAAAACTTAAACACCTTAATATAGATAGGTTATTAAAATATTAGGGTTAACCATATATAGATTCCCATAAACTATTGGCATCACTTCCCCATGGTCAGAAAGTAACCCAGAGAAAAAACCTCTATGGTCTGACTAGGTAGAGGCATATAAATCTAATGAGAAAGAGGATGGTATGAATATAAGGAGAGTGTTATCTATAAAAAACCTCACAACCATGTTATTTCCCATCATCACTTCTGACTACAAGATCCCATATGAGTTATAGAAGGAGTTCATGCCTTACCTATTCTAATTCATGTGGGAAACACATCAGTAGTTGAGGGATAAACATCCCCCTTATCATGGATATGAGGGATATATGAAAATCATAAATACACAATGTTTTTAGTTAGATATGAATGAATTCTCAAAATCCCATAACCCAGGGATGGAAGATCATAAAAACCACCTATGTAGTGTTTTTCTTCGTATCATAACTCTTCATAAACAGATTTTGAGATCCCCACTGGATGTATGTATCTAAGGATGGGGAAAATATAGAGCACTGTATTTCACCTTGTCTATAGAATAGTATAACTCCATAGATATGAAATCTTGTAATGTCATATATCTCATACAAATCAAGTGATTGGGTAACACACAATCCAATTGTTTAATATAGTAAAATTTCCCCACCTCAAGATCATAAAGATGTCATGAATAGATAGATAGGGATGTTAAAAAAACTTTAAGAAAGTCCCCTAAAACAAATGTGAACACATTTCAGAAATAGAATTTGAGGTTGGGGACTACCTGATAGCTTCCCATAGAAAATGTCTCACATTATAGGAATCCATTTCACCCATATCATACATGATAAAAATTACATAAAATCAAATGGATTGCAATAGCATCTTCCATACCAGTCATCTAGAAAATAACTCAATCCATAGGGATTGGGGAAATTTTATCTCAATCTCCACCACCAGGTTCATCAAACCTATATAGGGTCCTAGGGATATCATCAGAGGTTCCAGATCAACCATATCCTATATGGATGGTACAATGACCCATAATTTTAATACATATATATTACATCTTTTTAGATGAATATTCATTGCATTACACAAACACGCACCTAAGGATCATAAAGGTCTAGTGCCTTTGGAAACTTGGAAACATAAACAACTAGTTCATAAAATATCTACATCATCTCATAATGGATTCTTCATAACTAGAACCCTTTTTGACATATCATCCTTAATACCTTTATTAATTTCCTGGAAAAAAGAAACATAATAAAGGGTGAGATCGGATTCTTAGTAAGGTTAAACAAGGGAGATAACAATTATATCATAAGCATAATATGGTAATAAGGGTATAATAACATGAACACGACATTTATAAATTATACCCTACATATCAAAGATCATAATCTTATATTATGGAATAAATCTTGAAAATTAATAAGACATGAATCATAAGGAAATCAAAGAACATGATCCATGAGAATATAACATTAGCATAAGACATGGAAGTTGTGGCATATATATAAGAATAGAAAATAATTTTCATATTATTTAAGGCTCTCTATGAAGACCATAATTGTGGAAAAAATCATTTACTATACTGGGTCACTCCTCATTCTAACCCTATATTACTGAACCGGTTTCACTTACCATTCCATCTATGTTTTACTGAACTAGGTTCACTTGCCATTCCATCCATGTTTCACTGAATAGGGTTCACTTCCTATTCCAGCCCTATTTATCTCATGATAAATAAAGATATACCAAATGACTAATAGGAGATATAGGTACCACACATCACATAATAAAAACCAATCATATGTGTGACACAAGAACATAAATCATTCATTATATCAAAACCCATTAAATAAATGGGTTTCATAAACACTTCAACTTTTCATAACCCATGGAAAAGTAATTCCATTAATAACAATCATGACATCATAAAAATAAACTATCTAGATAAATAATAAGGATCATATCATTGGATAATATCCCTAGTAAAGAATAAATAACAAATAAATAATGTTTTCCTATATGGAAAATTGTTTTTAAAGGTTACTTGAAATAATTATTAAGGAAAATGTCCTTTCTAGTTTGGAAACATTTTTTAAAAAATGTGATTAATTACCAAGGAAAATTTTTTATTTAAAAATAAAATTGTAATATTTTTTAGGAATATTCAAAGAATTAATTAATTGGGAAATTAGGAAAATCTTTTCATGCTATATAAGATGAAATAAAACATTCCTTCCATATTTTGATGAAAAATCCACAAAGTACATTGTTTGTAAAACTATAAAAAGATTACTTTAAACCATTTTTTAAAAATTAAAACATGGGTAAAAATGATTTTAAACAATAGTAAAAATAAAAATTTTGAAAATATTTCTTGAAAACATGGACATGGAATATAAATTTTCCCAATAAAAACTTAAGCATAAACAATCCCAAAAAATGATGAGATTGTGAAATAAACTCATACCTCTATTTAATCAGTTGAATCGTATACCGAATGAAAGAAATAAAATTATATGCATATATAAATCCCATAATTTTCAGGATAAGAATCATAAGGTAAATTCATGGGTAGTATATACACCACAAAAAAGATACAATTAGTGTATAAGACATGTGTCCCACAAAAATAAAAGTTAGACAAAAATCCCTTATAAAGATCATATCATTGAAGTTAATAAAATGAATCAATTATATGTATCCAATTTAAATCCACATAAAACAATTATAAATACAACATAAGATAATAAAAATTCATTTCACGCATAATCTTATCATGAAAAAATAAATTATGTAGAAGTTTCACCCAATGAATGGAAATTGAGTTAAGAAATCTCTTACCTAATGCCTTTCATATATTTGTCCATGTTAAAACCTCCTATATAATAAATATGGATTTATTATAAATTTATTTAATAAAATTAATTTTATAATATCATGTATTATTTATTTATAACATCTTATTACCTATTTATTAATAATTGTTTTATTAAAATCATTATTTTGGGTGATAACTGCTTAGTTTTCCAAGCATGCTTTCATTTGAAAGTATTGGTCCTTAAAATTTGATCTTGGTATAATCACTTAAATAATTTTAATAATGTTATAAAAATAATATATAATAATTATATACATATTTATAACCATTCATATAAATTAGAAATAGAAAAGTGAATTACAACATTCATGGAGATGGTAGGTCGTACATATGCAAGAATGCTATTTTCATTTTACAATTGGTGGAATAAAAGAAATTTAAATAATAATTCATATTTAAAGAATTATTATTATATAATATTCATAATATATATTCATTAAACCCATAATAATACCCATCTATAATAGATAGTGATGAAAAATAATTGTATCACTTTGTGGAGATGGTAAGTTGTACATATGTATGAGTGATACTTTCACTTCTTGTTTGATGGTAAAGAGGTTTTATAATGGTGTATTCATAATAATAATTAATTTTAAAAATATTTAAGATATTTAATTTATTATTTTATGATAAACATCACATATTTATAGGAGGTAATAAATAGTATAAAAATAAAGTGATCAGTTGGAGAAAATACCTCTTCTTCAAAACATCTCTTTTGGATCACCTCTATATGGCTCTAAGGTTGGTCTTTTGAGAAGAACAAAACCAATGAAAGGTGGATAGGGAATTTTGAAAGATAAATAGGTAGAGTATGGCTGATATATAAGGCTAAAATTTATTTAAATAAGTGAGGGAGGAGGTTACCTTTTATAATTGAGGTGAGGGACACTTTTGGAATTTCTTAAAAGATTAAATTGGAATAAATTACTTTTCAATAAAAATACCACAAAATGGAAATTTATTTGAATAAAAGATATTATAGGGTTGTAATATCATCAAAAAATATAATTATTAAATGTTTTGGTATTATTTTAAACCTTATCATTTCGATTAACCCCTAGTTAAACTATTTTAATTTTAAATATGGTAACAAACTTTTCAATAATAAAAGGTTGTAATTTTTACTTATAAAGTGTCAATTAGAAAATAAATAGAAAATTTATGATATTTTAGACCATAAATAATCATATTTGTATTTATTTAATATTTTTTTATTTTTAAATAAATTAAAAAATATTAGTTTCATAAAATATCATTAGTGTTAATTTTCACACTATTCATTACATTGACTTTAAGAAAATTAAGACAAAAAGATATCTTCGAAGAGAATGATTTAATACATCCTTAATATTTTATAATCATCCATAAAATTTTTGTAACAACAAATTATTTGAACTTGTATTTATTTTTATATTTTTAATATCATTTATTTGATTTTTCATTTAATTAACTAATTACTGCATCATCATTTCGTAATTATTTAAGGTACTTATTTCCTCACTAAAAATTTAATGTAAATAAACATGATGTATATTTATAATTTATATTTACTAATAATATTTATAGTCAAACATATATTCAGGATAACCTGATATTAAAATTTTTATAGTATTTAAAAAATGAATGTAACATCTTTGAATTTTAATTAAATAAAATATAATAAACTTCATAATCTCATCCAAGTGGCCCCAAAAGTCCTAAATAAATTTAAATCATTAAAATGAGTTTACTAAGTTAAAAATGAACAGTTATATTCATTCAAAACCTATTTTCCCCACATGTGGACACATAAAATATATTTAAGGAAAAAATGACATTTTATGACTTTCTTTGATTTAAATAATATACAAGTCATTTTCCTAGAAAATTGTCCATTAAATAATTAAATTTATAATATTATGTGTTAAGGTTATAATTAAATTCTTCTAATAATAAATATAATGAAAATTTATGGCCTTATAACTTACACTACGGGAAAAATGGGTTTTTGCGACGGGTTATTTGCGACGGGAATAAATCCCGTTGCAAATAAACTTATTTGCGACGGGGGTATTTTCCCGTCGCAAATAACCACTTATTTGCGACGGGGAAATCTCACCCATCGTAAAAGGATTGGCACGCAAAGCGCGCCAAACTGCGGGAAAGTTATTTGCGACGGGTGGTTACCACCCGTCGCAAATACCCGGCGGCGGTAAAAACTATTTGCGACGGGAATATACCCCCTGTCGCAAATAGTATGTCGGCAGGTTAATATTTGCGATGGGTCCCGTCGCAAATAACTATTTAACCGTTGACCGTGATAAATGCGGGCTCAAGTATTTGCGATGGGTCCCGTCGCAAATAATACTATTTGCGATGGGTCCCGTCGCAAATAATACTATTTGCGACGGGTATCCTGTCGCAAATACTCCCGTCGCAAATAATCTAACCTATAAATACCCCCACCCGTTTTTTTCCATTCATTCTCAACTTCTCTCAAAACTCTATTTTTAGAGTTCACAGTTTCTTAAGTTTAATTTTTATTTCCAGATTTGATATTGATGTCTTCAACAATTATCGGAGATCAACCTCAGATCAATTTTAAAGGTATTTATTTTCTTTTTAATTTAATATTTAATTTAAATTTTTTATTAGTTTTATTTATTTTTAATTAGTTGTAATTTAATTGTGTTTATATTGTTTTGTTATTTAATAAATTTAAATTATTAGTATTAATTGTTCATAGTTAATGGTAATTAGTAGTAATTAATAATAATTAGAAATAATTAATAATAAAAAGGAATAATTAATAATAAATAGGAATAAACCTCCCCCATGCGCGCATTAACCTTTACAACTAAGCCATTTCATTTTTTTATACATTTAATGATCTATCTATATATATATAGTTATATTTATTCGTATATTAATATAGATTTATATTAATATAAATATATTTGGTTATATAAATATATATATATATATATATTTATTCGTATATTAATATATATATATATATATATATATATATATATGTAGTTATAAGTTTTTATTCATATATTTATTTGTATATTAATTAATATATATTTGTAAGCTTAGTTTTAAATAAATTTATAAAATATGGGTTTTTATGTATATGTATAAATAAATAAATAAATAAATACATATATACAATAGATACACACACACACACACACACACATATATATATATATAGTTATTAATGAATACATAGGAATGAGGGGCTAAAAATCCACCGAGAATGTTAAAACGGCTATAACTTCTAATCTGTAAGTCCGTTACAACTCCACAACTAGTCAAATCGAAGAACATGAAACGATCTTCGATATGATATGCGGTACAGGCCAAACGGACATTCGGATGGGATGTTATAGCCATTTGAATGTTTAAATGACCATAACTTCTAATCCAGAAGTCCGTTTCAGCTCCACAATCAGTCAAATCGAAGAACATGAAACGATCTTAGATATGATATATGGTAGAGGTTTATCGTACATCGAGAGCAGAAGTTATAGCTGTTTAAACGGTGAAAAACCGGGGTACCCCGACTAAAAACTCAGTTTTGGAGGCCTTCTGGGCCTTTTTTGGCCTTGAAACAACCTTGGACGGGTTCCACCCATCCATAGCACTGTAGAGCTCGTCGCAGGCTTCGATTTGATATGCCGTGGAGCTCAAACGGAGTCCTGGATCAAAAGTTATGGCTGTTTGAAGTTTGGGTTTCATTTTTAACTTATTTTCCATCTTTCATTAATTTTTTTATTTTTTTTATATTCAAAGAGTTATTAAATGACTATTAATTGATAAAAATTACATAATTACTAATTAAAAATATTTTTTAATTTATTTTATAAGCCTCTTTTACTGAACATCTTATACATTCATATTTGATTTTCATTCTTCCTTTTTAAAACATATTTAAAAAATAAATATTATATTTATATCAATATAAATAGGTTTATTGATTTATATAATAATAAATAAATTTTTAATTTTTTTTTTAATTTTTTTATTATTATTTGCGACGGGAATATATTCCCGTTGCAAATACTTATTTGTGACGGGCCCGTCGCAAATACTTATTTGTGACGGGCCCGTCGCAAATACCCGCTTCGAAACAACCATTTGCGACGGGAATATGGCCCGTCGCAAATACTTTTTGCGACGGGCCCGTCGCAAAAGATTTTTTTTAAAAAACCAGAAACCTATTTGCGACGGGCCAATTTCCCGTCACAAATACGTGTTTTTGCGACGGGCCCGTTGCAAAAAAAATAGTTGCGACGGCATTTTCTGCAACGGGCGATTTGCGACGGGGCCCCGTCGCAAAAGGCTATTTGCGACGGGATCCCGTCGCAAATGACCCGTCGCAAATATCTATATTTCTCGTAGTGTTATTTTTAATCCATATTAACATGATTCACCCTTTACTGAGGTAATAAATTTTAAAACAATAATATTCATATTACTCAAAAATAAAAGTGACCTATTTATAAAATTCGGATCCAATTAATAAAAATATGGAATATATTTTTAAAAAATTTAAAAAATAAGTTTTATAATTTAATTTAATATAAAACCATCAAAATGCAATGAAAAATATTTTTTCTTAAAAATTTACTTTTTAAATATAAAATGTTTTTATACTAAATTTAAGTATATAATCCAATAAAAAACAAAATTTGGTTATTTAAAATAAAAATTAACTCGATAAAAATTAAAACTAATAAAAAACATAATTTTACCATGTAAATACTTTAAAAGAAAATACAGTTTTCAATCAGTATTTTTCATTATTCCTTGAAAAATATACGTTTTTAGAAAATAATCAAAAAAATAATTTTAAGATAATTTTGACATTACAAATTAAAAAATGAAATTAATTTTTTCAAGTAAATTTCCTATAACTTTTATAAATTAATATTCTCTCATAAAAGGAAGAAAAATTCATTTTTGAATAAAATGTTTTTTTGAAGAATAAAATGAAATTACTTAAAATTGTGTGATCATTTTTCTAAGAACTTACCAAAATATTAATATTCAGTTAGAAATTTATATTTATTTAACAAATTAGTTATTCATATTTATTTCTACCAATTTAATGGATAGGTTATAATAGAAATATAATATTTTAATAATATTTCATGGTTTTTCCTAAACTTTTTATTGTATACAATACATGCCATTAAATAAATAAAATATTTTAAAAATATTTTTCATAAAAAATCTCTGGGTGTTACATTATACCCCTTTAAAATTAATTTCTCTCTAAAAATTCTTATTGGTCATCAAAGATTTAATATTTTATAATTGATTCATAGAAACCCACATCGTAAAAATAAATAATAAAACTTCCCCTAAAATGGTAAATTTGGAAACATAAAGGTTACTTGAAATAACTCAAAACAAGGTTTCCACATAGGGAAAACATTGCTCTAAAATTAAAATATGGATTTTCAAGGAAAAACTACTCCCAAATAACTAATAAATAGTGATAGATAACATGGTCAAGATAAGGTTAATGAACACAAAACCATAGACCAAATTGGTTTGAAAAAAGAACACTAAGGTCATAAAAATGATGATAATATGATAACATTTTATTTAAAAATCATTTGAGAAGATGTACTTACTTGATTTCATTTCATAAGTAAAGGATCAATCTTTTTTTCCCTTGATCAATTTCCACTTCATCTCTTACTCCAAGAAATAAAGATGAAATTGTAAATCCTAAAGAACTAGTGGATCATAAGATCCATAATAGAATGAAAAGTCATTAATTTTATCTTTAGTTATCATCATAAAAAATAGTTATAATAGGTTATATAATACACATAAATATTTATATGGTTAATTAATACATTAATCTCTAAAACCCCATCCAAAGTTTAACTTAAACAATTTCATAAATGGTTACCGTTATGAAACTTACAAAAGAATAAAATAGAAAACATTCAAAGGAAGATTACTAAATTTATGAAATCGATTTATCATTAATCCCTCAAACAACTTGATGTATATCTTAATTTTGAGAAACATGTGAATATCATTATCATGTATTCTCCTGAAACATGGTAATAACTTGAATTATCATAAACCCTTAATTAATGCTTTCATGATTTAAAAAATTAACTCTTTCAAAAAATTCTATAAACTCAATCCATGACATTATAAACCTCCTTGTTATCATATTAATAATTAGTTCCAAGGTCATTAATACTATCCCATTTATTTTATCATAATCAAACATCTCTTTTTCTCATTATTATCCCAACATCATGAACATATTAAAGGTTAACCTTCTCTTCTAATATCACCTTATGACCTCAATCATTTTTCATGGTTACCAATAATATTAAACATATTCTTTTAAATACTTAAGTAATAACTACATTGGACCAATACTTAGGTGTTTCATTATTCCATAATACCATAAAATTACTTCTAAAACATTATTATTGAATTCCAACACATAAAAACTCAATAATTATACCACTTCATTATCATACTCCACATCACCAATAGTGATCACACAAGATTTCCCTTTACATTTGGATTTAAGAGGTTTCTAAAGTCGATCATCATTGTTAACCCTTGGATTTGGGAACTTATTAGAATAATGTCAATTTTCCTTACACTTTAAGAATTGAACTGTTTGGGGTGTATTTAGTGCATCCTTATCTCAATTTGCATCATTAGATAATTTTTTCCCATCACTTCGGTAGTAAATTGCTTGATGAACTTCTTTCACACACTTAAAACATTTAATAGTCCCCTTAATACAATTTCCTTCATGTTTCTTTCCACACTTTGAGTATAAAGTAAATATCATCTTCTTATTTCCATGGTTTTTATATTTTCTCTTAAACTCTATCTTCCTTTTCTAGTCAAAACCATGAGATTTATATTTAACTTCAACCTCCATTCCCACATTAATATCACATTAGATTATTTCTTTATAGATATTAAAGTATCTTATGGTTAAATCCCTTTATAGACTTGGTTTTAATCCATAGAAGAATATATCAACCCTACTTTCAAGTTGGATGATAATACCAAAAAGTGTACATTGTATGTCTCCAAAAAATTTCCTCATAGGTGCCAACGGATTCATCATATTTTTTCTTTAACTTAAGGAATTCCTTCTCCATTTTCATATGCAGTGTATGAGAAAAGTACTTATTGAAAAATAAGTTCTTGAACTTATCCCATTATGTGGAGTCAATTTGATCATGTTGCCTCATATTCTTGATAATATTCCACCATTAATCCACTTCACCTCCCAAACTATATACAACCAAAATGAATTACTCATTTTTATGAACATTGGAAAATCAAAAATAGATTTTTAGTGGTACTGATACATTGCTCATCCACTAATGGATTAAAAGAACCACTTAAAGAAGGTGGGAATGACCTTGTGAATGACTTAATAGAATGTTATTCCCTCTCTATTAATTATCATGTTTATCATGATTCATAGCTTGATAAATTTTCATGACCATAGAAATAATATTTTTTATTCCTTCTACCATAACATTTGGTTTCTCATGAGGACAATCATTGCATTTCCTGTTGTATTCAACACTAATGTGGTTCCTTAGGTTTCCAACCATTAACTAAAACCAAAAATTATACTATGAGAAAAACTAATAATAGTGGTAAAACCACATAATCAAGGGAAATAAATTTCATTCTATAACATCTTAGGTTTAATTTTAGGTTATTCAGGATCATTACCAAAATTATAGGATTTTAACCAATACTTAGACTTATCCTTAGGGATCTCACTAAAGTTTTCTTATCCTAGTTTCCAAATATTAACTAAAGCCATCCTATGATACCAAATATAACGAACCATAACTTTCGTACATAGATATTACATATTTTTAGATTAAAATTCATTATATTACACACATGCCTGAGGATTGTAAATGGCCAGTTAATTTAGAAACCTGGAAACATAAACAACTTGTTTATAAAATATTTACATTATATCCCACGTATCTATTCATAACTATAACACTTTTTAAAATATCAAACGCAGTACCTTTTTTCATATCCTATAGAAAAAAAACATAATAAAGGGTGATGTCTAATGCTCGATGTGGGTAAATAAGGGAGATAACAGTGATTTAATAAGTATAATATGAGAATAAGGGTAAAATAATATAAACACAACAATTGTAAATTATACCCTACATTTTAATATCACAATATTGGATGATAGAATAAATATTGGAAGTTCATAATACATGAATCATATGGAAATAAAAGGAAATGATCCATGAGAACATAACATAGGTATAAGACAGGGAATTTTTGGCATACATACAAGCATATAAAATCATTTCCATATTAGTAAAATCTCACTAATAAGACCATCATAGTGGAAAAAATACTTTACTAAATCGGATTCCCTTCCCATTCCAACCCTATCTTACTAAACCAGGTTCAATTACTATTCCATACTTGTTTTACCAAACTGGGTTCACTTACTGTTCCATCTATGTTTTACTAAACCAGGTTCACTTTCGATTCCAATCCAGTTTATATAATGAGATATAAATCTTTACCCAATGAATTTGAGGGAGATATAGGTCCCACCCATCACAAAATTAGACCATACATATGTGTTTTATAAGAAAATAAATCAATCATTATATTATAACCCATGAAAACAAATGGTTTTCATAAAAATTTCATCATTTAAAAACCCATGTAAAAGTAATGAGATTCATAAACACCATGCTATCATAAACATAAACCATCTAGAGAAAGAATTAGGATTCTATCCTTGGATAATATCCCTAGTAAATCATAAATAACATCAAATAATTTTTTCTTGGATGGAAAATTATTTTAAAAGATCACTTGAAATAATTCTTGAGGAAAATATCCTTTCTAGTTTGAAGACATTTTTTTTAAAAGACATCAAATTAAAAAGTAAAACATTTTCTTTGAAATTAAACTTATAATATTTTATATTAAGATTCAAATCATAAAGTAATCATTAAAGTGGGAAAATACTCACGTGTTTTATAAGTTAAAATAAAACATTCTTTCCATACTTTGTATAAAAATTCACAAAGTAACTTATTTGTAAAATTAATAAAAGATTCCTTTAAAACCATTTCTGTAAAAAAAACAAGGGTAAAGATTATTTTAAACATAATTTAAAAAAAATTAAAAAATTAATAGAAAACATGTACATTGAAGATAAATATAATGACCCAGCCTTTTCTTACATTACTATTACATAATTTTAAAGATAAACAACATAATAGTATTACACATAGAGGATATAAAGGTTTAGTTTCTTGGGAAAACTAGGACCATCCATAACAATTACAACATCAAGCATAAACATTTATTTAATTTCTTCTTATCTAGCTTCTTAATGGCACTTGTCCTCTCCTTAATACATGTAGCCACCTGAAGATATAAATCAAAAGGGGTGAGCTAGAATTACATTAAGAGGATAGATAAGAACAATATATCATGGGGTGATCCTAATCATAATATGGGAAAAATATTATGAACTTGAGAGGAATCATAAATATAAGAATTGAAATGTGGCAATGCATAAAAATGAAACATCATGTCTTAGTGGTTAACTACCACACATACTTTTGAACCAAGATATCATCTTTTTCACACATAATTTCACATTTACTCATGAGATTAATCACTTTACCCAATGCATTGGAGCGCTGTATAATTCTGGGCGCACCCGTCACATTGAAACATTCATATTGCGCCATATAATTTCGGGTGCACCCGTCACATCAAAACATTATCATTAACATGCATGAAACATAGAAAATATATTAATAATGAACATAACTAAACCATGTAAAGAAATGGGTTTAATCTCATAATAACACATTCATAAACATTGGGTTCCCAAAACAAAGGGGGAATAACATACTTGATACAAGAACCATCAACTTTTAATGAGAAGTAAAAGGTGAGTTCTTAAAAGCAGAGTTCTTTTGGAAAACATTTGGTTTGTCATAAATACTAGTTACAAAAATTTATATCCCATAAAATTAAATACAATGATGAAAAAATTATCTTTAAGGAGTAGCCATATCAAAAATTGAGTGAAAGCGGAAGAACCCGGAGGAACAAAATTGGGTTCAAGATTTCCCCTTACCTTGTATCTGAATGCTTCCTTCTCTTTAATGTCCTATATAATGACATTATATTCCTGAATTAGAAATATAGAAACTTTTTTACATTAATATGGTTAATTATGGGTTCATTAAGTGATTTTATGTGCCTTGGGATGAGTTATAGAGTTTAAAAACATTATTCGGGAATGTTTGTTTTGATGGTTTTCTTGAGTGGTTCACTTGTATTCTTAAATTGAAGTTTGGGTAGAACATGGGTAAACATCCAGAACTGATATTAAATGTTATTAATGATATTACATAATTTTTAATGATCTTATAATGAATCATATTATATCCATGTGGATGAATCATTAGATAATAATTAAAAGATGATTGTTTGGGTTAATTTGAGCGATTTTTCGATCATAATGAACTTGTTTTATTTTATCATGAGTAATATGGTCATAAGTTAGTTCCAGAAAATTAAATAGAATATAATACATATAAAAACTTATGGTTCAACCATAAAAATGGTTTCATGACCAGATCTGAAGTTATAAATGGAAGAAGAAAGCATGTCTTTCTTGAAGGTGATAAGTTAACACCTCACGAACAACGTTCTCTTTAATAAAACAAAAGGAACTGAGAAAGGGGGTTGGATGATATAATATCCCATTAGAATCATAAAATTACATTAGATGTATAATAATGGAGTTAAAATAAAATTTATATGAAGATAGGTGGGTAGAGATCAAGAAATGAACTTGAACTTGAAAGGAAATTAAAGGAGAAGAGGGAGAGAAATTACCTCTTGAATCCTTCTCTTGAAAACCTCCTTAAGGGACAAATATTGGTATTTTGATTAGACCATAAGCTCTTGGACGTGGGGTAGGGGATAGTGAAGAGGTTTGGGCAGAGTTTAGAGAAGGCTTGGAGCTTGAGAGGTGTGAGGAAATGAGGGTGTGAAGGGTGGCTTTTATAGTGGAGGGGAGAGGGGTTTCCTTAATATAAAATTCATTAGTTTATTAATTTCCCCTAAGACAAGGAATAGTGAGTCTTGGATGACCAAGAATAGTAATTTTATCATGTGATCCCTAAACAAGTAGGATTATATCATCATAATATCATCGATGACTCAATTAATACATTATTTAGCATTTATTGTGAATTATCGGATTCTACTATTCATAAAAAATTCAAGTATTTCAGAAAAATATAAAAACTTTACCCCAACCATTTCTAGACTTTTAGAATCCAAAAATGAATTCCATTTTTCAAAAATAATTTTCTAAATATGATTAATTTAATATTTAATTAAAATCATAATTTACTTTAAAAACAATTTTTAAAATTAAAACTAATTTTATAGTGCTTTCAAAAATTACGTAGGGTCATATAAAATTATCTAAAAACTATAAGACACTGATTCATTAATTTATGAATACATTTTATGGAATTAAATTTTATTTTAAATTAGTTAATTAATTATAATTATTTATTTATGACTTACAAAATACCAAAACGTTTACTAAGGTCAAATTGTCACTTTCTAAGATGTGTAAATTTTATTTAATTACCCATGGGTAAGGTTACTCTTATGTTGGATGATTTAATATTCATAAGGGTCGTATTAATATTCATAAGGGTATGTTACTATTCCTAAGGGTATGTTACTATTCACTAAAAATTATTTTTGTTTCATTAGACTCCAAAAATCATCTTGAACACAACCATGTATGTCGGATTTTCCAAATTCAAAACACAGAAATGACAAACTTCTGTTTAAAGGACACTTAAATCTTAGTAGTTCATTATGTTTTGTTTTCATGTGATTTTAGGACATAATTATAAGAAGGGAATTTCCATTGAAAAACTTTGGTTCATTACATAAATATTCCCCAATAGAGACTTAACCATAAATAATCCAAAATAATAATGTGATTATGAAATAAACCCTAACCACTTTGTAATTAGTAGAATCATATTCCCCATGAAAGAAAGAAACATATATGGGTATGTAAATCCTATAATTTTAAGGATAATACTTAGAAATTAAATTCATGGTCATTATATAAACCACAAAAAATAAACAAGTAGTGTATAAGACATGTGTCCTAAAGAAATAAAAGTGAGACAAAATTCCTTACCAATATCATATCATTTGAAGTTAATAAAAACAAATATATTATGTTTATCCACTTTAAATAAACATAAAACAAGTTTAAATACAATATAAGATAATAAAAAATCATTTTAAACATAATATTATCCGGACATAATAAATGAAGTAGAAGTTTCACCTAATGAATGTAAATTGAGTTAAGAAATCCCTTACCTTAAGTCTCTCCTTTCTTTGTTCACATTAAAGTATCCTGTATTATAAATATAGATTTATTAGACATTTATTACATAAAATTAATTTTATAATATTAGTTATTATTTATTTATAACATCTTATCACCTATTTATTAATAATTTGTTATTAAAATCATTATTTTGGGTGATAACTGTGTTTTCTAAGCATGTTTCGGTTCAGAATTCTTGGTCTCTGATATTGGTCTCATAATTTATAAACTTTTAATCATGGTATAAAAATAATATATAATAATTATATACATATTTATAATCATTAATATAAATTACAAATAGAAAAAATAATTACACCGTTTATGGAGGCGTTAGGTTGTACGTACGCATGAATGTTATTTTTATTTTTTGATTGATAGTATAAAAGAAAGGTAAATAACAATTCATATTTAAAAAATCATTAATATATCATATTTATCATATATATTCATTAATACCATCATAATACCCATCCATAATATACGGTGATGAAAAAATAATTGTATCGCTACATTGAGACGGTAAGTAGTACGTACATACGAGCGAGACTTTCACTTCTTGTTTGATGGAAATGAGGGTGTATAATAGTGTTTCATAATTATAATAAAATTTTAGAATATTTCATATAATTAAGTTATTATTTTATGATAAAAATTATATATTTAGATGAGGTAAAGAAAATTATAAAAATAGAGTGATCGGTTAGATTGATTACCTCTTCTTTGAAACGTCTCCTTTGGATCTCCTCTAAATTGCTCTAGGGTTGGTATTTTGAGAATTTAATCCCATATAAAATTTTTATAGAGAATTTTATAAGAGAAATTGGTAAGTTATTGTCGATATATAAGGCTCAAATTAATGTAAAAATTGAGGTAGGAGGTTCCCTTTTACAATTGAGGTGAGAGTCACTTTTAGAATTTCTTAAAAGATTAAATATAATAAATTAATTTTCTATCCAAATACCAAAAAATGGACATGGATTAGAATATAAGATATTTTAAGGTTATAATATAATCTCCCAATATGATTTTGACATGTTTTGGTGTTATTTTAAACCCTATCATTTTTTATTAACCCTTAGTTATCCTATTTTAAGTGTAACTACGGTAACAACTTTTTCAATATTAAAAGGTTGTAATTTTGAATTATAAAGTATAAATTAGACCATAAATGGAAAATTTATGATATTTTAGACCATAAATTATCCATTTTGTACTTATTTAATATTTTTATTATTTTTAAATAAATTAATAAAATATTATTTTCATAAAATATCATCATTGTCAATTTTGACACTATTCATTACTTTGACTTTAAGAAAATCAAGGCAATAAGATATCTTCAAACCCAATAATTTAATATACCCCTAATGTTTCATAATAATCTATAAAATTAATGAAACACATTAATTAATTCAAATTATATTTCTTTTTATATTTTTAATTTCATTTATTTGATTTTTCATTTAATTGAATAATGACTGCATCATCATTGTGTAATTATTTCGTGTACTTAATTCATTACTAAAAATTAAAAATAAAATACCAATATTTAGATAAATATTTTATATTTCAATATAATATTTATAGTCAAACATATCTTCAGAATAATCCCATATTAAAAATATTATAGTATTTAAAACATGAATGAGACATCTTTGACTTTTTATTAAATAAAATAGTATAAACGTCATAATCTCATCCAAGTGTCCCAAAAGTAATAAATAAATTTCTATAATGAAAATAAGTTTATTAAGATAAAAATTGAGACTTATATTCATTAATAACCAATTTTTTCTCATGTGGACACATAATAGATATTTAAGATAAAGAAAGTGACATTTTGTGACTTTCTTTTATTTAAATAATATACAAGTCATTTTCATTGAAAAATATATATTATACAATTAAATTTGTAACCTTGGGAATTTATAAAATTAGGTGTTAAGGGTCTAATTATTTTCATCAAATAATAAATAGGATGAAAATTTATGGCATTATCACTTATTTTTAATCTGTATTAACTGAATTACCATTTACCGAGGTAATAAGTTTTACAATTACTATTCATATTAGTCAAAAACAAAAGTGACATATTTAATAAATTTCGACCCACTGATTCCAAATATTTAATCCATTTTTGAAAATATAAAACACATAATTTTCATAATTTAATTTAAAATAAAACCAGCAAAACATAATGAAAAATAATTTTTCAAAAAAAAATCTATTTTTAAATATAAAATGTTTTTATACTAAATTCAAGTATAAAATTCACTAAAAATCCATAATTTATTTATTTTAAATCAAAATGAACTAATTAAAATTTAAAACAAATCCAAAACATAATTTTAACTTGTCAATAATTTAAAAGAAAATACAGTTCTTGATCAACATTTTTCACTATTCCTTGAAAAATAAATATTTTCAAAAAATTATTTTTAAGATAATTTTGACATTATGAATTCAAAAATGAAATTAATTTTTTAAATTAAATTTTATATAACTACTATAAATTTATATTCAGTCATAAAAATAAGAAAAATGCATTTTAGAAGAAAACATATTTTTGAAGAATATAGAAATTTTACTAAAAATTGTGTAATCATTTTTTCCAATAACTTACCAATACATTCATATTGAGTTAAAGTTTTATATTTATTTCATAAATTAGTTATTAATATTTATTCCCATAAACATAAAGTCTAGTTTATAAAATATATATAATATTTTTAATAATATTTCACAATTTGTTTAAACTTACTATTGCGTGCAATGCAAGGTATCAAAAAAATAAAAATATTTAAAAATATATTTCATAAACATATAAGGGTATTATAGATAGGGAAATATATATATATATATATCAATTCATTTCACAAGATCCATCAAATCCTCGACTAGAGTCATCAATTCCTGAACAACAGGATCATTAAGTGCCAATAAAGGCCGCAAATCATCCCCAGCCCGCAGGGCTGGGAGAATTTTCATCATTATCTTTACCTTGGAAGGAATTACTCTTCTATAGGTTTGGAGGTAAATATAGAAAATAAACATCCCATATATTCCCCCCACTACAAGATAGACCTTTTCTATCTGGGTCCCATTCAAAAAATATGATCAGAAACTACCTTAAGGTCACTATTCACTGACCGGGATATGATGAACATGTGGTGAAGGTAGTCAGACACCGTAAGGTTCTTAAGAAAAAATGTTTCAATATGGATAGGGGTCAGAGAATTTCCCCTAATGCAACTCTTAAAGGATGAGTAAGTGGTTCATAATCACCCTACTACGTGAAGAGTAATAATATAAGTACCACTTATACACCTCAGTGAATGTTGTCACTATCAACACAATGGATGGTGTAGACCAAGATGCAAGCATAGAGGGATACAATGAAAAAAACATACCTCAAGGGGAAGGATATCTGGATGTACCAATTGATAATTAATGTACATGGAATCAAAGGATCCAAAACCTAGCACCTATGAATAATAATTTTTCACCTCTATGGTAGAACACTTCCAGGGAAAAAAAGAAATGTGTGATTATATCCTACTCATCACTTAGAGGAGCTACAATTCCCTCTATAGAGGAATGGATGGAAAAATATGATAATGAGATACCAAATATCATACATATCAATGAATAACTACTCAAGGGAAACATTCATTTTGGGTATCATCTTCAAAAAGAGTTGAATATCCCTCCCCTCATACATCAGGAGAGAGATTATATGCCTCAAAGAGTGGAATTTGAGCCTCATGATGGATTTATATCTAGTAAAATGGTCTATATAAATGATTAAGTCGATGATGATCATATTTTTCCTCTATTATGGTGACAACCTATCCCCCTTCATGGGGATCTTTCAGTCCTAGCATAAATAGAGAATCAATCGGATATGAAAATGGGGCCAAATCATTAATCCCCTCACACTCCATATAGGTAGGAGAAAATCTAGATATTGGTACCTCCAGAACTCCTTAATTCTATATAATCCTTGGATACTTGAATAAAATCCTTGGAAGGGTGGATCGCACCCATGAATCCCAAGAATAATATATATTTGGAATGGGTGGATGACACTTTTCCCCCACCCAATTTTGGAAATCCTACCTTCTCAACCTTTGATGATGCAAGAGATTCAGAACAGCATCTCATGCACTTTTTATCCTAATGCAGCTTGATGATGGGCCCTCAAGATCAATAGGAGGAAGTCTAGATAATATATTTTTTAAAGACTCTAATAAAAACAACCTTCATTTAGTATAGAAACCTCCAAATAGGATCCATTTTAGGATGGGTAGACCTTCTTTCCCAATTACATTATCTATTCATCTCTATGATAAGTAAAATGATAATTTTCGACCAAAAAATGGAAATAATACATAAATGAACGCTTTTATGACTTCATCACTAGATGGAAATGTTTAGCATCTTCACTCAACATCCCTATCTCATAAGAGAAACTGATGGAACTTTGTGCTGAATTTTTTTGGGAAAAGCTTCAAATACCTTTGATCCTAATGAATTATCCAGGAGGATTCTCTCTATTTTTATAAATGCTATAATATTTGGAAGATTTCATTTAGTGGACCTAAGCTAAATCTCATCCCATTCCCTCAGTATAGGGAAAAAATCTTGGTAATGTAAACGCTTCTTTTGTTACTCTCAAACCAGTAGATTTTCCCTTTTAAACACCCGAATAAGCCTAGAATCATCCAAAACCTCCCATAAAGTGGGCGTAGCAACAAAATAACCCTCATCCAGAATCAAAAAGAGATTAGGGTTTCCCTTAATTTGAGGAATATATGAATAAATAATATTCCTTTTAAAATTATTAGGTCCCTGGTTATTTCCTCAAGGCCATGGAAAATAACCTAATCAAGCTACTATAGCCCAAGAAACCAAATGAGTTTGACCTTACTAATAGTTCTTACTACTTAACTTTCCATAAGAGGTTGAGTCACACCATCCAGGGCTATTTTTTGTTCAAATACATCTCCCAAAGCACGGTTTACTCTGGACAGGTGACACTGGAGAATTCCACAGCACAAGTGACTTATGTAGTCATATCTTAACCTGAAGAAGAAGGTAACTATAAAGAAGTTCCATCCAAATATGGATAGAAGTTCAATAATTAGATGACTCAAAATATAGTTTACCAAGATCATGTCATGCTGATAGTACAACTTTGTAAACCAACAACAATCCCAGTACTTAGGGAGGCATCATTGAATACACCTCCAAAAGGTAGATGTAATCATCAAACATAAGAAAAGATACAAGAGGAAGAGTCATATCAAGCTTGTAACACCCTGAGATTTTGTGAAATAAATTTTTTAATTATTTTAATCTTTTTGATATTTTTCATTTCACACAATAGTTAATATAGATTTTGTTATATGAAATTATTAAGATTGGATTGTGTTATAATAAACACCAAGTTAAAATTATGCTAAATGTTACACTTATATTATCTTTTGGTATATGAAACACTATGTTTGGATTGTATTACACATAATACTGAGTCCTTTCGATAGCTTTCATTACATGCAAGGTTGAGTTTTACCAAACTACAATATACCATTAATATTATTATTAAAATATTATTATAGCTACCACCTATCCGTTACAGTGGAATTTGTGAATAATATTAACTAAATTGTGAAAATATTATTTATACATGTATATAAAAGGAATCATTTGGTTATCAATTATTATAAGTGAATTTATGAAATATATGAAAATAAAGAAATTACTTTTCTCAGAAAACATTTTTTTTATGTACAAAAAACATATCTCAATAAATTAAACAAACTAATTTTGATTAATGTTTAAAATAAAATTTATATATTATATATTAAATCAATAATATTATACTCTTATAATAGATTTTATGGGTATAGGATAATAAAAAAACAAAATTTATGGATAAAAAGATGTATTTTTCTAAGAGGTAATTTTACCGCATTTTAATGTATAACCCAATTTAAATCTAATTTTTAACACTTTAATATTTTTTATTTGAAAAAATAAGCTTAATTTTTGAAATATTAATATCAAAATTTACTTTATTTATTTTATTGGTATTTTTTGAGTCGTTTCATTTTTTAATGAATAGTGAAAAACATTGAATTTTAATTCAAAAAGTATTTTTCATCTAATTTATTTATATAGATAAATTATTTTTAATTTAGTTTTAAAGTATAACTAGATCAATTATACATCAATTAATTCAATTTATATCATTGTAACTAATTTCACATAGAAATTGGATATAAAAAACACTTCAATCTTTTAAACATTTCACTTTAAAAACATGTCGTCTCATCCTGTATGCGGGATTAATTTTAAATTAATTTCTTCATATTATCTGATTATAATTTTTAAAAATGGATTATATATTTTGATTCATAATAGTTTTTAATTTCTAATAATTTAAACTTAATTTTTTACCAAAGTTATTATTGAAAGTAATTAAAATTAATTATAGCAATTAAGGTAAAAATGAGTTTACTTAGTGGTTAAACTTTAATATTAAAGGAAAAATGACCTAGACACTTTTACAAAAGCCATTTTATGTCCATATTTCACAAAAATTACCATATTTTATCTAAAATGGATAATTATCAGAGTCACATGATTTAAGGGAAACCTATCAATTGTGTTTACATTTTTATATTTTCAAGAATATCGCTCCTCCATTATAAAAGGGAAATCACCCCCTCACTTATTCACACCTATCAAGAATTTTGGATTAGAAAAACTCTATAAAAATATCCACTTAACTTCCCTCCATTGATCTTATAATCCTTACTTTGGTCATAAATCCAACCAAGAAGTCCTTTTGTCAAAACCAAGAGGAGTTACCCAAAGAAGAGGTAACATCCTTCCACAAGCTCTTTTATTTTATTTTCATTCTCCATTACCTAAAATATTCCTATTAAATGATTATATAATAAACTACATATCCTAAATATACATATATGTTTTTATTCTAAGTTTTTGGACTTCAATTACACCCACTTTCATCAAATGGATAATTAACATACTGTTCGTGTGTACGGTGGACAATCGCCTCACGAAATGATGTCATTCGTTTTTTTCCTTTACCACCTCTCATGGTTGGGAATTATGTTGTAAATATTATTTTTAGATATTATATATGTTACTTATGATGTATTTATGATTTTTTAATTATTATATAAAATATACCTTCATAATTTACATTTTTTAAATATGATAACTTCGTTTGTTGATGTGTGGACTACCACCTCCTCAAAGCGATGGGATTTATTCACACTTCACATGGAATGTATTAAGTATGGATTTATTAAAATTATATGATAAATATGACATAATAATTATACTTTAATTATATCATATATATATATATATATATACATGTATGTAATTTACCTTCTTTCTTTCAAAATGAAAATAAAATAAAAATAACATTCATGCATACATATAGCCTACTGCCTCAATGAAAGGTGTATTTCACTTTCTATATATACCTATTATAGATTATTATAAATATTTATATACTGAATATTTATTATATTTATATCATGTTTTAAATTCTTTAAATAATTAAATAATTATCTAAGTAAGATTACCAAGAATAATAATTCAAGACATATACGAAAAACAAATCAGATATTACCTAAAATGTAGCATTAACATGGAATTATTAATAAACAGATAATATAAAGTAATAATAAAATAATATATGGTATTATATATAAGAATATTTTTATCTGGTAGATTAATAATAAACTTATATTTATTATATATTTTGTTTTAATGAGCACAATGATAGTCGAGACATAAGGTAAGGGTTTTCTCATATCACTTTTATTTCGGTGAGATTTATGCCTTATTTACCACTCGTTTATTTTATGAAGTATATATAATCCACAAGAATATATTATATTATTATTATACCTAAATTTATGGTTATTTACATATCTATTTTATGATCTTTATTTTAGGGGTTTTATATTTCAAAAATTACCAAATCGGTAAAGTAATTTTGCTCAATTTTCCATCTATGAGACATATGCCATGTTATGCACCTATATTCTTCTATTAGGTGTATACACTGCCATTTTACATATTATATCATGAATACACATATTTCATGATATTTTAATATTTTTTTAGTTTTACTCTCTCATGTGGATTATGAGTCAAAGTTACCAAAGTAGTGATATTTTATTGTTATAATCTCATCATTTATCAGGATTGATTACGATTATGTTTCCATTGATGAAATATAATGATCCATATATAAATAACACTCAAAAAATTATTATAATTTGGTTATTCATGTTATATAAATTTATTGGTACCATTGTTTCACTATTTGGTACTAAAGATAATTAAGAAAGTGTTTTTAATAAAATCTTAATTTATCTCTCTCTTCAGTAATAAATTTGTGTTATTTCAAAATAATGTTTTCTAAAAAGGTTTTCAAAAAAATTATGTTTAAAAAGTTATTTAAAATGTTTTAAATATTTATTTATAATTTTTTAAAGGAAAAAAGTTTTTAAATTTTTTTAAATATTTATTTAAAAGTTTTCAAAGTATTTAAGAAAAAGGATTTCAAAATATTTTCAAGTATTTTTTATAAGTTTTAAAAATATTTTCAAAGAAAAACGTTTTCAAAATGTTTTCATTATGTTTTTATAAGTTTTTAAATTATTTAATATGAAAAAGGTTTTAAAAAAATTTCAAACATTATTTCTAAGTTTTCAAATTATTTTCAAATAAAAATGTTTTCAAAATGTTTTCAAGCTTACTTTATATGTTTCTAAAAAAATAGGTTTTCAAAATGTTTTCAAGCTTCCTTTATAATTTTTCATGGAAAAAAGTTTTTATAATGTTTTCTAATTTTATAATTTTTCAAGTTTATTTTCAAAGAAAATAGTTTTCAAAAGTTTTTAGGTTTTAAAAAGAATTTTTCAAGGAATAAAGGTTGTTTTCCTCAAGAGATGATTTTAAAATATTTATCAAAATTTATGTTCCATATAAGATGAATGTTTTTGGTGTTACTCATGCCTTTTATGGGGATATGGTCTAAGGGTTACATTCATATTATTTCTCTGAGTGTTTTATTTTTTTAAGGAATTATTTTTAAGAAATTCATTACTATTTCATGGGTTATATGTCTATAAAACCCATTTATCTTTCATGGGTTATATTATTATGAAACTTGTTTCTATTTCATAGGTTATATGTTTGTGAAACTAGTTGATCTTTCATGGGTTATATTCTTATGATACCCACTTCTTTTCATGATTTATTCTTTAATGAAATGATTATGAAACATATCTCTTTTCCATAGGTTATGATATGATTACATGTTTATGATACCCATTTCATTTCATAGGTTATGATATGATGAATGTTTATGATATAGTGCACACATATTCATGGTTTCATTATGAGATGGGAAGGGCCTATATCTCCCTCCAATTCATTGGGTAAATATTTATATCTCATGCTATAGACATGGGTGGAATGGGGAGTGAACTCGGTTCAGTAATAGACTTTATCCACTAAGATAGTCTTTGGAGTAAACCTTGAATACTAATATAGGTATAGAAGTGAACCATAACCAACAAGATAGTAAGGGGAGTTAACCCATACTAATAAGATGGCCTTTAAAAATAATCCTTGACTACTATGGAAATCATTTTATTTTTTTATGTGTTTTCCACAAATTCTTTTTCTTATTCCTATATTATTCCCTCATGTATTATGATCTTGATTCTATTATGATCCATATCTTATGAACTACCAATATTTATTCCATGACTCATGTATATGATCTTCAATATGTAGGGTATGATCTTAAAATGTTATTTTAATGTTCTCATACACTTATGCTCATGTTATTCTTATATATCTCATTTATTTACCCTTACTAAGAATCTAATCTTACCCTTTATTATGTTTCATTTTCCCAGGTTATGAAGAAAGGTTTTAATTAAGATTACTAATAGGGAATATCTTTAAGGGAGATGTTTAATATCTTTCAGCAGGGAATAATATTATGTTTCCAAGTTTCCAAAGACACTAAACTATTGTGGTCCTCAGGTAAGTGATTTTTTAATGTGTTGAATATTCATAAAAAAATTTGTAATATCCATGTATGTTAAGAATGGGTCACTATAGTTATTATCAAAGGAAATTTTTAGTCAACCTTTAGAAACTAGGTTGAGAAATATTTAGTGATATCCCTAGGGATATTTCTAAGGATGTGTCTAGTTATTTCTCTAAGGATAAACCTAAGTTGTCATATATTTAAAATAATGTTCCATAAATTAGACACATTATAAGATTTTTTTCATTATTATTTGGTTTTCTTATCTGATAAGTGTTGTTAGCACTATGCTTTCTGGTTTTATTCAATGGAGGGAACCAGAAGGAACTTGGTTAACATTTAATGTGATAGACAAGTTTCTAATGAGTAATAAAATGGGATGATCACTGAGTGAAGGATTTTTTGATCATGCCTAATTGTTTTTCATAAAAAAATATTAAAAACATGTACCTTAACCAACTCTCATACTCTAAAAATAAGATAAGGAAGGATTTCATTGACCGTTAATGGAGACCATGGAAGAAACAGGATTCAATTTCCTTAGTGTCAAGAATGTGAAAATAATCACCCAAGTGAATGTTTAGGATGAACAAGAAGATGTTTTAACTGTAGTAAATAATGATACAAATAATGCAACTAAAAAGTAAAAATTAAGAGTTATTTCATCGCAATGTATGGAGATATTTTCCTCCCTAAGACATCATCAATGGTTAATTGCTTTAAGTGTGGAATGAATTGTCATTTTGAAAATTGATGTCCTAAGTGGAAAGATCTTGATTAGAATCATCAAGGTGGTATGAGTAATGGTTATATTACTGATGATGATGAGACTACAAATTAAATATTAAAGGGAATATGTGTTAAGTAATAGGATGATGTGGCCTTATTACGAATTATGAATTGTGAAATATATAAGGATTTTTCAGTTTATGTTTGTTCGCTAAGAATTTACAAGAATATGTTGAATGGTTATAATGGACTAGAAAATTGATTTAATGGAAAGGTTATTTTCATGTTAAACACATTATTAAGGGAAATAAGACCCTTAATATGTTTCATATGTTAAGATAATTATGTTTGGATAAAGATATATTGGATATGATTAAGTAAATTAGACGGTACTGATTACCGTGGAAATGGTTAAGGATTTGTTGACAAAGTGGTATATTCTATCATGAATGGAATTTATATATTTTTTTTATTTAAGGAATATATCCAATAAACTTTGAATAAGAAAGTAGGCATGTTCTCAATAAGGTTTTATGGTAATTCAGAATATGACCATGTTTCAAGAGAATATGATGAACATATTGATATATTTGGTATGTGACAAATAAGAGATACTTAATGATATATGGGAGATCAATGATAAGATGTTTTTGAGAAATTTAATGACCTTATATATAAGTTTTGGACTTCAATCATTCATAAAGGTTATAAGGTTAAGAATTTTTAGAATTTTTTATGTTATATTTTGGATGATTATTTAGAGATTAAAGTATTATCTTGACATATAAGTACTTATTCATATTGAATAACTTGTGAAAAAAAATTATAAAGATTTATGGAGTGACCTATCTTTCTATTTATGGATATCATGATCTAATAATGCTTCAAGAATTAAAAATTCACCTCCATTTCTTAGAATAAGAGATGAAGTGGGAATTTATCAAGGCACAACAACGGGTGAGGTTTCCCTGAAATCATTAAGAATATATTCTCATAAAAATTATTCAACTTTAGGAAAAAGGTTATTGAAATAAAATTTCATCCTATTATCATTATTTTTTATGATACCAATTACCTCTTTAATGCTTCTTCAATTTATAGTTTTGTGATTATTAACTTTCTCTACATCGCCCACTTTCTTGTGATTAGTGATCTTTGTCAATATCTATCATTATTTACGATTTTCTTCCATCTAAATGTTTTAAGTTGAAACCTATGTTATCCTATGTGGAAACATATTTATTTGTTACATTGGGTAACTATTATGTTTCCAAATTTCCCTTTTTAAATGAATTTTTAGTATTCATTTTTTCGATGTGGGTTTCTAGGAAAGGAACTTTCAAGTATTAAAACATTGATAACTCAGATGAATTTCAATGGATAAATTCATTTTAAGGGTGTAGAATGTAACACCTAGAGTTTTTGTGAAAAAAAATGAATTAATTTAATTTTATAGATATTTTTTATTTCACACAACACTGAATATAGCTTTTGTTATATTAAAGCACTAAGTTTGGATTGCATTATATGCAACACCAAGTTAATTTTTCTCTAAATGAAACACTTAGATTAGCTTGTAATAAAGACAACACAATGTTTGGATTTTATTACACATAATACTGATTCCCTTTTATAGCTTTTATTAAACATAAGGTTGAGTTTTACCAAACTACAATATACTATTAATATTATTATTAAAATATTACTGTAGCTACCACCTAGCCAATAGCATGGAAGTTACGAATAATATTAACTAAATTGTGAAAATATTATATATATATATATATATATAATGAATCATTTGGTTATTAATTATTATAAGTGAATGTAAAACTATTTGAAAATAAAGAATTAACTTTTCTAAGAAAACTATTTTTCTATGTACAAACACAATTTCTTCTCAATAAATTAGAAAAATCACTTTTAATTAATGGTTTAAATAAAATTTATATATTATATATTCAATAAATATTTTTATACTCATTCATTATTTTTTATAGGTATAAGATAAGAATAAATCCAATTTTATGAATAAAAAGATGTATTTTTCTAAAAGGTAATTTTGCCATATTTTAATGAAGAACTCATTTTAAAGATAATTTTTGACAATTTTAAAATTTTTATTTGAAGAAATAAACTTCATTTTTTAAATCGTAATATCATATTTTACTTCAATTAATTTTTTTGTATTTTTCTAAGAAATTTCATTTTTTGATGAATAGTGAAAAACACAAAATTTTAATTCAAAACTAATTTTTTATATAATTTATTTATAAAGTTAAATTATATTTTAATTTGGTTTTAAAGTATAATTATATCAACTATATATAAATTATTCCAATTTATTCCATTAGAACCAATTTCACATTGAAATTGGAAATAAAAACATTTCAATCTTTTAGACCTTTTCGCTTTAAAAACCTGTTATCTCATCTTGTCTGTGGGATTAATTTTAAATTAATTTCTATCAATTATGTGATTATACTTTGTAAATTTTGATTTAATAATTGGAATAAGAATAATTTCTAATTTATAATATTTTAAAATTAATTTTTTACCAAATTTATTAGTGAAAGTAATTAAAATTAATTGTAGTGATTATGGTAAAAATGAGTTTACTTTGTGGTTAAAATTTAATATTAAAGAACCAAATGACCTAGAAACTTGTAAAAAAATTAATGGAAATAATTTGAACAATTACTCTACTTTATTGAAAATTTAAAATTATTGGAGGCACATTATGTAAGGGGTACCTCTCAATAGTGTTTACCTTTTTATATTTACAAGAATTACCCTCCTCCATTATAAAAGGGCACTCACCCCCTCACATATTGACACCTCTCAAGCCTTTTTTATTGGAAAAACTCTACCAAAATATCATCATAAAATATTTCCATTAATCCTATATTCCTCCATTTGGTATTAAATCCAACCAATAATCCCTTTAGTGCAAACCAAGAGGAGTTACCCAAAGAAGTGGTAACATCCTTCCACAAGCTCTTCTGTTTTATTTTAATTCTCCATCCCCTAAAATATTCATATTAAACACTTATATAAGAACATAAATATCATAAATATACTGAGATTTTTTTCTTCTAATATTTCAACCTTCACTTACACACACTTCCATCAAATGGGTAATGAATTTATCGTTTGTGTGTATAGCAGACTACCTCCTCGTGAAAAGATGTCGTTCCTTTTTTCATTTACCGCCTATCATAGTTGGTAATTATTATGTAAATAATATTTTCTATTTTTAAATATTATATTTATGATTATATAATTATTATTTAACACATGATTTCGTACTTTCCATTTTTTGTAAATATGATAACTTCATTTGTTGACGTGTGGACTACCACCTCATCAAAGCGATGTGATTCGTTCACACTTTATATAGATTGTATTAAGGATGGTTTTAGTAAAATTATATGATATATTTGACATAATAATACTATATTTATTATAATATATAAATATATATATACATATATATCATTTACTTTATTTCTTTGAAATGATAATAAAATGGAAACAATGTTCATGCGTATGTATGACATACCGTCTCTATGAATAGTGTATTTCATTTTATATTTATAACTTTTATAGATTACAATAAATATTTATATATAAAATATTTATGATATTTATATCATTTTTTACATTCTTTAAGTAAGTAAATCATGATCTATGTATAAGGATTAAGAAAAATAATTCAATACGTATATAAAAAACAAAGCGGATATTACCTAAAACGTAACATTAATATGGAATTGTTAATAAATGGGTAATATAAAGTAATAATAAAATCATATATCTTATTAGATATATGAATATGGTTATTTGGTTTATTTATAATAAACTTATATTTATTATAAAAGAGGTTTTAATGAGTACGATGAAAGTCAATACATAAGGTAAGGGTTTTCCCATCTCACTTTTATGTCTATGAGATTTATTCCTTATTCACCACTCGTTTATTTAGTGTGGTGTGTATACTAACCATGAATATATTCTATGATTATTATCCTTAATTTTTTTTGGAATTTAAATATTCATTTTATGATCTCTATTTCATGGGTCTTATGTTTTAAAAGTTACTAAATCGGTAAAGTAATTTTGTCTCAATTTGCCTTCTTTGAGACACATGTCATGTTATGCACCTATATTCTTCTACAAGGTGTATACACTACCCTTTTTCATGTTATATAACGAATATTATTATTTCATGATATTTTAATCTTCATGTAATTTTATTATATCATGTGGATTATGAGTCAATGATACCAAAGTAATAATAGTTTATTTCCAAAATCTCATCGTTTATCAGGATTGTTTACAATTATGATAAAAATGATGAAATAATATGATCCATATCTAAAGAACACTCATTAATTTTATTATTCCTTAGTTATTCATGATATCTTTATTTATTGGTACCATTTTTCACTTTTTGGTACATAATATAATTAAGAAAGTGTTTTTAAGAAAATATTACTTTATCTCTCTCTTTGGTCAGAAATCTATATTCTTTCAAAACCATGTTTTATGAAAAGGTTTCCAAACATATTTTATATTTAAAATTTATTTTAAAACTTTTTCAAGTTTTATTTATAAGTTTTAAAATAATTTATAAATAAAAATGTTTTTAAATTTTTTTTAATATTTCTTTATAAGTTTTAAATGTATTTAAGAAAAGGTTTTAAAAATTATTTCAATCATTATTTATATGTTTTCAAACTATTTTCAAAGAAAAATGTCTTCAAAAAACTTTCAAGCATTATTTATAAGTTTTTAAATTATTTTCAAAGAACAATCTTTTCAAAATGTTTTCAATATTTATTTATAAAATTTTAAATTATTTTAAATTAAAAACGTTTTAAAAATGTTTTCAATAATTATTTACAAGTTTTCAAATTATTCTCAAAGAAAAAGGTTTTCAAAATATTTTTGATAATTCTTTATAAATTTTCAAAATATTTTTGAATAAAAATAATTTCAAAATGTTTTCAAGCTTCATTTATAGTTTTTCAAAGAAATTGGTTTTCAAAACAAATTCAAGATTCCTTTATAAGTTTTCAAGGAAAAATTTTATTGAAAATTTTTTATAACTTCATTTATAAGTTTTCAAGTTTATTTTAAAAGAAAATGGTTTTCAAAATGTTTTATGTTTTAAAAATAATTTTTAAAATAAGAAAGGATATTTTCATCAAGAGATGATTTTAAAATATTTCTCAAAAATTATATTCCATCTAATATGACATCCATTTATGTTACTCATGCCTTTTCTGGGGATATGATCCAAGGATTACAATCATATTCTTTCTCTAAATGGTTTATGTTTTGATGGAATGATTTTTATGTAACTCATTTATCATTCATGGGTTATATGTTTATGAAACCCATTTCTCTTTCACGAGTTATATATTTATGAAACTCGTTTATCTTTCACAAGTTATATATTTATGAAAATAGTTTATCTGTCATGGTTTATATGTTTATGAAAACCATTTATCTTTCATTGGTTATATTCTTATGAAACTCTCTTCTTTTCACATTTTATTATTTGTTGAAATGATTATGAAAGCTTCCTGTTTTCCACTGGTTATGATATGATTATATGTTTATGATAACCATTTCATATCATAGGTTATGATATGATGAATTTTTATGTTCTAGTGAAACATATATGTATGATTTCTTTATGAGATGGGTGGGACCTATATCTCCCTCTAATGCATTGGGTAAAGATTTATTTCTCATGAGATAGACATGGATGGAATGGGGAGTGAACTCGGTTTAATAAAGGACTTTGTCTACTAAGATGGTATTTGGAGTGAACCTTGACTAAAAAGATGGTCATGGGAATGAACAATGACTCCCAAGATGATATGGGGAGTGAAAACATACTACTAATATGGCCTTATAAAATTATCCTGAACTATTATGAAAATAATTTTATATGCTTGTGTGTCTAACACAAATTCTATATCATATTCCTATGTTATGATATCATGGATTGTGATTTTGATTCCATTATTATTAATGTCTTATGAACTTACAATATTTATTCCATGACTCATGTCTATGATCTTTCATATAAAGAGTATGATATTAAAATTTTATTCTCATGTTCTCATACCCTTATGTTCATGTTATGATTATGTGTCTACTTTATTTACCCTTACTGAGCATCTAAGCTCACCCTTTATTATGTTCTATTTTCCTAGGTTATGAAGAAAGGTTTTAATTAGGATTAATAATGGGTAATATATTTAAAGTAGATGTTGAAGATATTTCCTCAGGATATAAGATTATGTTTCCATGTTTCCAAATACACTAAATTGTTATCTTCTTTGGCATGTACTTTTGCAATGTTCTGAATATTCATAAAAAATGGTGTAATATCCATGTATTTTAATAATGGGTCATTATACATCCCCAAAACAAGCTCTGGATATTTCAAAATTCCTTCCTTCTATATTTTGAGAACATGAACCACCCCACCAAATGGAACCCTCGTTAGATTAAGAGATCATTTTTTGTTCTATTAAATTAGTTCACTTAACATATCCCTTATCTAATGATGAATATGTTTCTGGGTATGAGTTCCACATACCTAACTGAGGAGTTGGAGGTTGAGGTTGCAAAAAACAAGGATACAGGGGACATATCAGGAATGGCCAAACATGATATTTTGGTCACATCACCATAGAAGACATATATGTATCCAAGACCCATGAGATAGAATTCCAGAAATCCCAAAATAAACATGGATATTCCTTAAATCCATCCAGGGGTCATCCAATCCTAGTCATCTTACAAAACTGCGTAGTAGTGGTGTAATTTTATGATCATCCCATACAAAGGGGAAGGATGGTGCGACCCACACCACTGGTAGAGGATGCTCCCTCAACATCTGATCAAGAACCAGGCCTTTCCACCTCAAACACCATGAATCCTAAGATGCATAATAAGGATCAACCCCACTTTGGGAAGCACAGACCTATGGCCCAAAAGTAAGACATTTTGAAATAGTTGGCATTTTTTCTAGCCAAAATTTCAATCCTAGATTCTTTCAATATTTCAAAATAAATCATGGAGTAAATCATTGAGGCCCTCTATATCCCATAGGTGTTTAAGATAGATTTAGTTGCAACCGAGGTTTATTGAGTGGATACTATGTCATTATAATGTCATGTCACCATATTGTTCACAGAACAGGACCAACAATAAGTTTTCTAGAGACATATATGACTCCTGTACGTTTCAAGAAAAATTGATAACGTTGAAATATGAAAGGCTCTAGTTAACAATGTTTCTGGGATCAACCTCATCCTAGTTCATACCCTATAAAATTTGGGATATAGTAAGGGGGGCTTATCTATGACAAATCTAACCATTCAAGGGTAGGATAAGAGTGAAGAAAAACCTCTTGGGAAGATAAATCTTAAGGATCGGTTTTTAGATCTCACATATAATGTTGAGTTTATGGTTATCTATAAAGACAAAATGTCCTATTTTGAATACCTTGGCTTCATAGCTACATAGAGGTACCATCAACATTTCATCAATGCTTGAAATAACACATCAATGGGAAGTTCATCATACTAAATATTGAATATTTCCCATCCGAGTCCTTTGAATCCATATATGTTGAGGTAGGTTTCTACAAAATGGATGGAAAACAGCCAATGGTGGATGACTATACATAGGTTAAAACCCTTGTGGTATTGGGGACCACCCATTAAAATTCATATAGTATGCTTGAAAATAATTATGTGATACCTATTAACCAGATTTAGGTGGAATAATTATCCCTATATATCCAAACTCCCCCTACCCTTGGAAGTATAGAAGGAAACAAGTATCCCCATAATCTCTCTGTAATGAGTCTAGTTGTTCAAGATGACAATATCTCTTCCCAGGGCCACTCTTAACCCGAAAAGGATAGAGAAGCCCCTTGATTTTCCACCATGTCTAAAAATTCCTCTACTGACTCAAATATATAAGAATAAGAATAGGATAACCTCAAGAACTCCCTTCCCACATTTTAGGAAGGCATATTTACCACCATTGATGAGCTATGGCAGGTGAATATAGGAATAGAATAAGACTAGAATCCTATATTGATTAGTGCCTCCATTCCTATAGAGGATAAGGAAATGTATATTTCATTTATAAATTATAATTTATATGTGTTTTCTTAGAAATATATAGAAATTATTAGGATGAACCCCAATATTACTACGCACAACCTAGGATCACCTGATGACCATTGAGGTTTCAAACATGAAACTAGGCAGATGAACCCCTCATATGCTACTAATATAGAATTGGAATTTGTAAAATTGATTAAATAAAACTTTTTATAGGAATTAAAATACCCAAATTGGCTCACTAACATTATCCCCATAAAGAAAAATAATAGGTAGATCAGGGTCACATCGATTTCCGAGACCTCAATCAGCACCACCCAAAGAATGATTTCCCATTCTCAATAATAGAACTTTTGATCAGTGAAACTTATATCTTATAATCCCTCCACTTCATGGAAGGTAATTCATGGTATAATTAGATTAACATGGCCCATGAGGATGAGGAATCCACCACCTTCAGAGTACCTCATATTATCTTTTTATATCAGCAAGTTGCTGCATCACAGTATGAATATGAATCCATTAGACTATGATTTTGAGGTAACTTCTATGAAATTACTTGGATTGGTGGTATACCACCATGGAATCAAAGACAACATAGAAAATAATAGTGTAATAACAGAAATTTTACCTTCTAAAAGTCTCAAATAACTAGGGGTTCAAGGGAACCACACTTACATTCTTCATTTCATAGCTAAACTGGTTAGAAAATATATCCCCATAGCTAAGTTAACGAATAAGGGAGTCACCTACTGATGGGATCATTATTTACTATAAGACTTAGAGAATATAAAATAGTAATTTCTATACCCACTAATCATGATGTTGTCTCTAGAAGAATATATTTATATATTATATGTGTCTTTCATGGAATGATCGATTGATGTTGTCCTTGCACAAAAAAAGATGTAGGGAATGAAAATTGCCTCTACTACCTTAGTCGAATTATTCTAATTATAGATAATTGATATTTCAATATCAAGAAGATATACCTTGTACTCGTCTTTGCAATGAAAAAGCTAAGACATTACTTTCATCACTATGAAGTGCACTTGGTCTCTCTTATTGAACTGATGAAGTACATACTTGGATGCCATATGTTGACTCAATGTTTGGCCCAATTGGTGGTTATTCTGCACCAATATGACATCTTGTTCATGTCATAGAAGGCAGTTAAACATAAATCCCTAGATTACTTCCTTGCAACACATCCCTCCCTAAAAATCACACCAGTGGAAACCAAAATTTTAGAAAAATAAGTTTTTTATTCCCATGATGTTGTTAGGACATGGGAGATGTATTTTGATGGTGCCTTCTGAAGCCCTATTAGCAAGGGGATGGAAAACCCAAAGCTTAATAGGGTTGGTCTAGGTATTGTACTGTTTCTCTGGACAAAGAAACTTTTCCTTAAAGTTTCTCACTGTTTAAAGGCTATACTAATAATAAAAATGAATACCAAGAACTCATTATCAACTTTTAACTAGCCCTACAACTATAGATATCCTACATTTACATTAAATGGGTTTTGTAACTAGTGATCAAAAAATTAAATAGAGAGTATTTGTTAGTTCCACTAGGTTAGATACCCTAAGAGGGGGTGAATCAAGGTATGATAGATTAAAACAACTTCCCATATTGATCTTGCTTCACTATTAATAAAAACTCTCTTCTCTCTCTTTCTGATAGAAAAATATAAACAGAAGTCAAATATTGAACATGACATAGTGATTTTTACTTGGTTCACCCTCACTGGGCTACGTCCAAGGAGCATACACTAGTGATGTGTTAATGTACCAACTTCACTAAAAGAACACCGCTGCTTATAATGTTTGAAGCGGACACATTGTCCCTTCTGGTTTACAACAAATCACAATATAAAAGCTCATTTCCCTCTCAACTGAAGTGTGCTCACTGCTTATTCAGAATATCCACTCACAGTTTATAGACTTGTAGGTCTCTTCATTATCTCTAATGAAATCTGCATCCTTAATTGTTGATAGATGCTCTATTGACGTCCCACTTTCACCCGCAGATGAATCTCTCTTTGCACTAGGTGTACTAGAAAACCTCAAATCTTTCGTGCAACCCTTATTGTGTCTTGCGTGAAACTTTAATGCCTTGTGCAAAATATTCCACTTTTGTTGCGAAACATAATTTGCGTGCAACTTCAATATTTCGCGTAACTCAAATCTTACGCGCAACTTTATTAGCTTTCATGCAACTCAAAATCTTTCACCCAACTCCCTTTGTGTGAAATTCTTACGCAGTCCGGTGCTCAGATTTTATCTAAGTGTCGAGTTTCCTCTAATGAGGGGGTCACCTCGTATTTATAGGCATTCTTGACCCCTGCGCGGAAGATTCAACTTTTTTTTGCAAGTTCCTCTTCGATCATGCAAAACCACGTTTGACGTCGCATTGGGCACGCAAGTTTATTTCATGCAACCTTATCTTTCTCACCAATCCCCAAATCTTTCGTGCACCTCATTCCTTTGCCATTTTTCGATGTTCTTCTCCCGAAACATGCCTTGAGTGCAAGATTCTTTTGTTCAACTCCATATTTCATGCACATCTTCAAATCTTTCACACTCATCTTCAAATATTTTGTGTGCGCCATGTCGTTGCCATTTTTTGGCATTATGACCCCAAAACATGCCTTGAACACAAGTTTCCAAACCACCCTAGATCTTTCACGCAACTTCATTTTCCAAAAACATGTTTCCCCATTTTATGATTTTGAGGCCCAAAAATTTGTCAAACACTAAAAAATGGAGCCACCTTAGATCTGTTCTTTTTGTACCGCCTTCAGATCGTCCATTCCTTTGTCATATTTCTTTGTCAATAATTTTTGTCAGCAATATCTATGGAACTCAACAAATCTCCATGTAAACCACCTTTTTCAACAAAATTAACATCGTGGTTTTCTCTGTCAACAAACACAACATGGAGGTCCGCTTTTTCAACAAACACAATCACCTCAAAAATTCTTCAATGATACCTTGAGGGATTTTTTCCCAATAATATCCCCTTTTGGGTTTGTTGAAAACTCTTCTCATAACGATACTCTGCACTTTGATACCTCATTAAAGATTCTTCTAGCCGCTACCACCATTTGCCTCTTGCAATTATAATAGTGTTCAAGGATTCACTTAACATGTACTCTAATCTCACATGAGAAATCCTCTCCATGAGAAACAAGAGTAAATGAAAATATCATCAAAGAATCACTTAATTTTAGACACCAACTATTGACACCAAAGTGATACCAATTTCTAAACTAATACCAATTTTTGATCACTGGAGCCCTTCTCACACCATTCCAACATCACACTTCTTCTTTTATCACGATCATAAGCTATAGTGATATCTATTCTTTGATCGATCACTTCTAGCATCGTCAAATTTAAAACTCATCTTCATCTTTTAACACCCCTTATCTCACCGCTCCACCTGTCAGCTTCTCCCCATATCTTTCATGATTTTTCAAATATCCACACTATCTCCCCCTTGAACAATCATTTTTTTCTCCCCCCTTTTCAACGAATCCAAAATGACACTCCATTGAAGTCTGCAATAGGGTAAAAACACATATCAGTACATTAGGTAAAACACATCATATCTCGGGGAGAGGGGGGTTTCCCACAACCACACTTTTTCAAGTGTAGGGAGTCAACTGAACTCCCAAAGCTAGTCAATGTCTCTCAAAATCTTCCTTGGTTAAGGCCTTTGTCAGGATGTCTGCAACCTATAGTCCTGTGGTCACATACTCCAACTCCATGATTCCCTTCTCAACCTTCTCCTTGATAAAATGATATTTTATCTCAATGTGATTTTTCCTTGAGTGATGGATGGGATTTTTTCTGAGATTTATAGCACTTGAGTTATCACACTAGATTCTGATCGGAGACTTTACTTCAATTCTCATGTCATCAAGCTACTTCTTTATCCACAATAACTGTGTGCATGCTTGAGTGGGAGCAATATACTCAACTTCTACAGTGCTCAAGGAAATGAAATCTTTCTTCTTACTTATCCAAGAAATACACAATCCACCAAGATAGAAAGCACCTTCTGATGTTGATTTCCTGTCATCCACTGAACTAGCCCAATCTGCATCTGTATATCCCAACAGCTCTTGCTGATATTTTTCATTATAAATCAAACTAAAATCCATAGTTTCTTTGATATACCGAAGAATTATTTTCTCTGTAATCATGTGGATTTCATTGGTATTACTTTTATATCTTGATTCTTGACATGTGGAAAAAACAATATCAGGTCTCAATAATTTTAGGTACTGTAAGCTCCCAATGATCTGCCTGTATTCTATGATATTAACTATCTTTCCATTATCATCTTTCGATAATTTTATCCGAGTAGGAACCGAAGTTATCATATCCTTTGAATTTTCCATTCTAATCCTTTTCATAATATCCTTAGCATATTTATATTGGGAAGTGAATGTTTCATTCCTTCCTTATGTCACTTGTAATCAAAGGAAAAACTTCATCTCTCCAATCATTGACATTTCAAACTGACATTTCATGAATTAGGAAAATTGTATACACTGAGCTTCATTTGATCTCCAGAATATTATGTTGTCAACATAAACTAGGACCATCATCCTTTTATTACTATTATTGTTGAAATAGAGATTGTAATCAACTCCTCCTCTCTGGAAACCAAGATTCTTCAAGTACTGATCAAGCCTTGAGTACCATGCTCTTGGTGCTTGTTTCAGCCCATACGACGCCTTCTCCAGTCAACAAACCTTATTCTGATCCTCATGAATAAGAAAACCATATGGCTGCTCGATATATAATTCTTCTTATAGAACCCCATTCAAAAATGTAGAGTTAACATCCATCTAGAAAACTTTGAACTTTCATTACACTACAATGTCTAGGAATAATCTGATTGTCTCTAGTCTTGCAACCGGTTAAAATGTATCATCAACATCCATTCCCACAATCTAGGAGTATCCTTTGAAAACTAGTCGTTCTTTGTTTCGAATCACTGTTCCATCTTCATTCATCCTCTTATGATAGACCCATTTAGTCCCAATGACATTTTTATCTACTGACCTCAAAGCAATCTCCCACATTTGGTTCTTCTAAATCTGATATAGTTCTTCATTCATAGCTTGAACCCAGTTTTCATCTTCATCTGCATCATCAAATCATTTAGGATCTACTTGAGGTAAGAAAGATTTTTTCTATAGTGATTTCATTCTTCTTGTCTGAACTGAAGCTGACTGATTACCAATGATATTATGATTATGAATTTCAGCTCGACTTCTTGGCTTTGGTGCAGATACAGATCTTAATTCCTTATTCTCATCATTAGTATCTTCTTCTAAATCATCACTAACCACTTCTTCTCCTCCTGTGTTACTTTCCTCTTCATCACTTTCATTAATAAATGGTTCATTGTGATGTTGAGTATTCTATTAATTTTCAACAATAGTGACATCATTGCTCTCAAATACTTTTCCTAGCCTCTTATTAAAGCATTTTTATGATTTTCTTTTTCTTGAGTATCCAAGGAATATCCCCTCATCTCCACATGACTCAAATTTCCAATGTTTCTCCTTGTTGAGAATAAATCACTTACTTTCAAAGATTATAAAGTACTTCACCATTGGATTCTTCCCATACCACATCTCATATAGAGTCTTTCCTTCCTTCATACACAACAGATCTTTGTTAGAAATGTGGACCGATGACAGCACTTCTTCCTTCCAAAATTTCTCTAGTAGGTCTTTTTCTATAAGAATTGTTATGACCATGTTGTTGATGATCTAATTTCTCCTTTCAACCACTTTATTTTGTTGGAGAGTTCATACTGAAGAAACTTGATGTCTTATCCCGTGTTTCTCAAGATAGTCTTCCACCTGACTGTTTGTGAATTCTGTACCATTGTCAGTACGAAACTTTAGAATTTTATGCCCAGGCATCCTTTCATATTCCCTCCGATATTGTTATAGGTGACTTAACATATCGTACTTATGGTAAATGTTGAATACCCATGCTATTATACTATATTCATCAAGTAAAATAACGTAATACCTTTTTCCATCAATGGATATTGGTGAAATAGGTCCACAGACATCAGCATGCACCAATTCAAGCACTCTTGTTGACTTTTTTCCTTCACTTTTTATGTATTTCTGATGATCTTCCCTTGTTGACAAGCATTGCACATATGTGTACGATCATGTGATATCTTAGGGAGGTCTCTTTCTTCTTCAAACTTTTCCATATCTTCTAGATATGGTTGACATAGATGACCAAGTCTTTTATTCCACAATTTGTTTTCTTCCTCTCTGGATAAAAAACACATATCTTCTTCTCTACTTACAAGGTATACATTCCACTTTGTTATTTTTTCCTGTAGAACCAATGCCCCGTCTCTTCCTTTGATGATACTCATCTTCTTAGTAAACCTTATAAAATGTTCTGAGTCACATAGTTTACTAACACTGAGCAAATTGTGACTGAGGCCATCTACTACAAAGACACCAGCACGTCTCATCTCTTTGCCCCCAAACTTGGCCTTTCTTGAGCCAATAATCTTCAGGCCTTTATCATTTCCAAACTTGAAAAATCCTTCTTTTTCATATTTTATGCCGGTAACAAGATCCTTATTACCTATCATGTGATATTTGAAACCGCTGTCAAGGATCCACACACCAGAGCGATCTGATTCTTTAAGGGAAATTTCTTCCACCGCTGCCTTTTCATCCTTTTTCTTCTTGGTCCATATTTTTTCCTTCACACTCGGCATGGATTGAGACTTCTGATCTTTCTTAGAGTATGATGGAACAGCTTCATCATGTAAAGATGAAAATTTATTTTGCATTTTCAACTCACTTTTTGGTTCATTGATCTACTGCTTGCGAACATTTTTATTCTCCTTTGGCACATTCCTATGTATGGTTGAAGTAAATTACCTAGCCATGTGCCCAAATACTCTACACCAAAAATAGTGTCCTTCGAAATATATTCTAGAGAACCTTTCTCTATTTGGCTTACACCTCTGTTCTTGTTCCCTTCGATATCTCTTGTATATGGAGCACACATACTGTGAATGTCCCATCTTTCCACAATAATAATACCAGATATAAGGTTCATTCCTTCATGTCACTTCTGCACTGCAAGTTTCCCCTTAGGACATCTGAATATTCATACTCTACTTTGTTCCCAAATCAACCTTCAATCTTATAATGGGTGTTTATGGTCTGACTTCAATTTTCACAGCTTTTTCTTTTGATCAAGCCCCCCATCAGCCTTAGAATCTGAACATAATTTATGATTCCTTTTTTAGAGCCATTATGCTCCACGTTTAGCTTCTCAACTTTATGAGTGATCTTCTTTCATAATGTCCCAGTAGGATTCAATAGTTTTTATTGATCCTTAACTTGTTTTCACAAACTAAAAACTTCTCCTTCAAGTTCTTTAATATGCTTTATTTGATCTTTCCCTATGTTATTCAAGATATCGATCTCCCTTTTCTGTTCTTCAATCTTTATTTTATACTCACAAACTGATTTCGAGTCCTCTGGTGTTGATGACTTGAGTTTCTCAATTTATTCCATCAACTCAGACTTCTCTTCTTCCTATTGCTGCATATAGAATTTGACGTTATGAATAACTTTGTTGGATTTATTTTTTTTAGCTCTCCAAACATCTATCTCCTCAAGATAAGCCACTAACTCATCTTGAATATCAACTATTCCCTCAAATTATTCTTCTTCTTCATTAGCTTCGGTTTCATTCTTCTTCTAAGAACTACCGAAAACTGCCACCATAGAATTTTCTCCACAATATCTGCAGTCCTCTATATCTTCAACCTCCTCAACCACAGACTCATCTGAACTGTCACATTCTTTTGAAAGAAGGTTCTTCTTTATAAAGAAATTTATCTTGAACTGTTTCTTTACTTTCCCATAGGTTGGAGACTTCTTATTGAGAATTTCGATTTCATCAACATCATCATCCTCTTGGAACTTTTTGGGGCACCTTGCCTCAATATTTCCCACCTTTACACATTGAAAAAAAGCAATTGGAAGCTTTCCTTTAAACTTTAATTTTCCTCTTTGAAGGTCTGATGAGAGGAATGAAAACACCTCATATGTCTCTTATTCTTCCTGAGAATCTTCAATGGTTAGCTTCTTCATGGCCTTGAATTACACCTATTTGGATTTCCCATTTTCCACAGCATCGTTATCATCATTTCTCATGTCATATGCAACAAGGTTGTTGTGCAGGTTATCTAATGTCATCTCTTTTGGGTCTTTATCTTCCAAAACTAAAACTTTTGGATTGAACCGAGGTGGAAGTTTCCTCAAGATGTGATTTACAATCTTTATGTCTTAAAGAAATTCTCCAAGACCTCTCATGTCTTCCACTACAACATTTACCCTATCAAATAATACATCAACAAACTCATTCGGGTTCATTATCAGATCTTCATACTTGTTCCCCAACACTTGAAGCTTTGCCTCTTTGACCTTTGTATCTTCTTCATATATATTCAATAGTTTTTCCCACATGTCATGTGATATTTTTCATGAAATCACCTTTGTATAGATATCATTGGATAAGGCTCCTCATAAAGCATTAATTTCTTTGGAATTAGCATCTAATTCTCAACGCCCAGCTTCTGATAAAGCACCACTATTAATATCAGTTGTTATTCCATGTATTTCTACTTTGAACACATCCATTCCCAAAGATCGAAAGTAGTGTTACATCTTATTCTTCCATATATGAAAATTTTCACATCGAAGATCGCAATCCCTTTGTGATTGGTGACCTCCATTTGAGAGAGAAACACCAATATCAACCTTTCACTCTAATACCAATTGTTAGGTCCACTAGGTTAGATACCCTAAGAGGGGGGTGAATCAGGTTATGACAGATTAAAACAACTACCCCTATTGATCTTGTTTCACTATTAATAAAAACTCTCTTCTCTCTCTTTCCAGTAGAAAAGTATAAACAGAAGTAAAATCATGCACAGGACACAGTGATTTTTACTTGGTTCACCCTCACTAGGCTACATCCAAGGATCATACACAGACGATGTTCCTATGTACCAACTTCACTAAAAGTGCATTGCTACATACAATGTTCGAAGTGGACTCACTGTCCCTTATGGTTTACAACCAATCACGATATAAAAGATCACTGCCCTCTCAACTAAAGTGTTCTCACTGCTTCTTCAGAAGATCCACTCACAGTTTATAGACCAATAGGTCTCTTCATTATCTCTAATGAAATCTGTTTCCTTAATTATTGATAGATTCTCTGTTGACGTCCCACTTTCACCTGCAGATGAATCTCTCTTTGCACCGGGTGTACCGGGCAACCTCAAATCTTTCATGCAACCCTTAATGCGTCTTGCACGAAAGATTCCACTTTTTTCGTGAAACACCCTTTGCGCGCAACTTCAATATTTTGTGCAACTCAAATCTTATGCGCAACTTTCTTAGCTTATGCGCAACTCAAAATCTTTTGCGCAACTCCCTTTGTGTGAAATTATTATGTGATCTGGTGCTCAGATTTTCTCGAAGTGTCGAGCTTCCTCTAATGATGGGGGTCACCTCGTATTTATAGTCATTCTTGACCCCTACGTGGAAGATTCAACTTTTGTTGCGCAAGTTCCTCTTCGAGCATGCAAAACCCCATTTGACATCACATTGGGTGTGCAAGTTTCTTTCGCACAACCTCCTCTTTCACACCAATTCCCAAATCTTTCGTGCACTTCATGCCTTTGCTGTTTTTCAATGTTATACTCTCAAAACATGCCTTGCGTGCAAGATTCCTTCACACAACTCCATCTTTCATGAACATCTTCAAATCTTTCACGCGTATCTTCAAATCTTTCGCGCGCATCTTTAAATATTTCACACACGACATGCCTTTTCCATTTTTCAACGTTATGACCCCGAAACATGCCTTGCACGCAAGTTTCCAAACCACCCTAGATCTTTCACACATATTCCTTTTCTAAAAACATGTTTCCCCATTTTCCAATTTTGAGGCCCAAAATTTAGGCAAACACTAGAAAATGGTGCCACATTAGATATGTTCTTTTTGTACCACCCCCAGATCGTCCATTCCTTTGTCATCATTCTTTGTTAAGAAAGGTTATCATCAATATCTATAGAACTCGACAAATCGCCATGTAAACCTCCTTTGTCAAAAAAAATAACATCATGGTCTACATTGTCAACAAACACAACATGGAGGCCTTCTTTGTGAATAAACATAGTCACCTCAAAAATGCTTCAATGATACCTTGAGGAATTTTTTTCCCAACAGTATTCCATAAAAATGGAATAATTTTATCCTCTCATCGGTTATGTCAGAGGAATAATGGAAGAATTCCCTTTTTAACCAACATTGCATCATGTCCCTTAATCACAAAATGGTCATATCGATGCATTGTCTAATGCAATCATAGTCTGGGATGACCCCAATTAGGATGAAGTGGTTTTATGCATCACAGACTAAAGTATGGTCTCATCAATCATTATTTATGACATGGAGTAAATGAATTCGGTTAACATTATCTCAGATTGTGTTGAACTGATATCCATCCCAAGATGGATGGATTCCATAGTCGTTTACCACCAAAATGGTATCCTCCAATTAGATCGATTTAAAAGGGAAAAACTCAATACAAAAAAATGGAATTTACCCTTCAAGATGGGAAAAGTGAGAAAACAATCCTCAACAAAAGAAGATTCAATGGAATCCTCATCATATGCATAGAAATATGAGAGATTCCCTCCCTTATGGAAGAATTCCTTATAGGCTCCTATGGAACTCATTAGTCTAGGAACAGACTCTCCCATCAAATTAAGACTCTTGGTTACTACTAGAAAAAAATTATATAATCCTATGTGGAATTAACCAAGAAGTTTCATACATTCCAGGTTCATGAAAACTTCATCCATCAACCCCCATAGCTGCTACATGCAGCTAAATATTCCTATCCATTTGTCTTGTGGGGAATGGACATTAAGGGTCCATATCCCCCAGCTATAACTAAGTAGTTTAAGTACATATTTACTAATACTGACTTATTCTCCAAATGGGTATATGAAATAAACCTAGAGGAATTCCAGATAAAGATTATCATTAACTTTGTAAAGTCCAACATCATCACCAGAATCAGATTCTCTCATAATATATTGATGGAAAATGAAACTAACTTCTTTAATACTGAATTAAGGAAATTATACCAAGAGTAAAACATTGAATACAACCATTCATCCCATTATCATGAAGTGTAAAATTCAAAAATAGTGGAATTAAATAAGATTATAAAATATACTCTAGAAGATGGTGATAAAGGACAATAAGTCTTGGCTAGAAAAGCTCCTTAATTATTTATGGGAATGCCTTACCACCACATTCACTGATATGCAAAAAACTCCATATTAATTAGTTTACAAGACTAAATTAGTATTTTCTATAGTGGTCATGTTTCCCAGACTCCAAATTTATATCTTTGGACAACTCTCAGATTATGAGAAATCATAAGAGTGGATGGGTGAGTTGGAACAACTTGATGAGAAAAGGTTTTATACATTGAACAACCTTAAATTCCATTAGAATCAAATCATAAAATACTTCAATAAAATGGTTCTTCTTCACTCATTTCTTCAAGGAGAAATTTTATTGTCTCTTAGAACCCCAATAATACCAGGAAAGAAACATATAAATAAATAACCCAAATGGGAAGGGACTTACGTAATACATAAGTTCTATTATAATGAAGATTACTCATTGGACAGAATTTATAGGGAGTGCATTACACACCCCACCAATGCATAGTTTCTCAATAAGTACTTTTCATAACTACCATCAAGAATCTATGGTTCTAGTCATGTGACTAAAACTAAAAGACATTATTCTTCCTTACCGCACGATGCTAAATTGCATAGAGAGGTCCTTGTCGCATGACCCTCAAAGGAATGACCCATATCATCCCAATCATAAGACATTAAAGTGTATGAAAACATATTCAACGCATGTAATTAAAATATAGTCTTACCCTATGTACCAAGCATATGGTGCCTTGGGAAACTAGCTCAGGAATCCTCAAGTCACAAATATGGGGTGCCTCTTATGATATGATTTCTGGAATTCCTAGATGGTGTTTATGGGGATTCTTTCCTTATTTTTTATGTCGATTAATATTTTTCCTTACCTCATAATGTTAAACTAATTGATTGAAATACCTCTAATTCGATGCTAAAATTCTCCTAGAAATATTTATGTCTTGATTCTCAATGCAATGAGATACTTAGAGGGTTTATATCTTATATCTCGGCTCTTCCACTATATGATAAAAACCCCCTTTTCCTTTATTTTCATCGCCTGTGTGTAGTGAAAGAAACCAATTTCATTCCTTTTTTCTCACATTGAGCATAGATTACATGGTCTTATGAATTTTGGTAAGGACTACCCTGTATGATCGATACATATTAGTTCACGTAAGGTTAGCATGGTACTAGATGTAATACCTTAAAAATAACACCAAACATCTTTACCACATTATATTAAAATTCATGGTTGATGTCTCTTGCATGACATAAAACTATGTATCGTTGTGACCCTCACCTGAGAAGGAAATTATACTTGGTGTTGATCTCCCACCACATCTTCACTCAAGAACTACATATGTCTTGATTCTTATTACTATAGGATATGTAGTGACTCTTGTATCTCCAATCCTATGTATAGTTGCAACATTAATGGAAACAATTACACCCTATGCATATGGTTCAAACCTATGTGGATATTTTTCTATTTAATAACTATGTGTGGCTTGATTCCTATTACTTTAGGATATATAGTGATTTTTGGATTTCTAATCCTGGTTCCAACTATAACATTAATATAAAAATATCCCCTATGCATATGGGTTAGACCTATGTGGAGAGTTTTCCATTTAAGAACTATGTGTTTCTTGATTCCTATTACTATAGGATACATAGTGATTCCCAAATCTCCAATTTGAGGAATATCTACAAGATTAAGTGAAATCCCCCCTCTTTATGTATGGGTAAGACCTTCATAGAGATTTTTCCATTCAAGAACTCTGTTAATATTGATTATTATTACTATAGGATATGTAGTGACACCCAAATCTTCAATCCTAGGCCTGGCCACAATATCAATGGAAAAAAATATCCCACCCTATATATAAGGCAGACCTGCATGTATGGTTTTCCATTTAAGATCTACAAGTGTCTTGATTCCTATTACTATAATATATGTTGTGATGCTCGGAGCTCCAATCTTGGGCCCAACTGCAACATCAAAGGGAACCCCCCCCCCCCCCCTCTCTGTGTATGGGTCAGACCTGCGTGAAGATTTTTACATTCAATAACTATGTGTGTCTTGATTCATATTACCATAAGATATGTAGTGATGCTCGAAATTTCTATCTCAGGTCTATTTTTAATATAAATATGTTCTCCCTCCCATGCATGGGTCATACTTTCACAGGGAAATCTCATATAATAACTACATATGGATTGATTCTTATTACTGTAGGATACATAGTGATTCGAAGATCTCCCATTCTAACCCCAACCATGGGTTTCAATCACTACCAATCATATCCTCTATATATGAGTCAGATCTATATAGAGGAATCTTCTTAAAGAAGCTGATTATGGCTTGAATACTACCCTTACAATATTCATTGGTAAAACCATAGAATCCCAACCATAAAAAGTGCATGTACCACTATTTAAAGAGGTCCAAGTCATGCAGACTCGCTCTGCCAACCATTCCTGGCCCTTGGAAAAGAACACCTAACTTCAAGGGAACATTTTTTTGACTATGTATGTCTTCCCCTAGTTCCTTTATATCATCTCCAAAACATCAAACAAATCTTTCATTACCTTGAAAAAAAAGGATTCGGATCCTTGTGAGCCCTGACATCATCATAGTGGATCCCACCACCTTATAATGATTCATGATCATTTTCAGTATGATTGTCCTATATCATTTATCATGACTCAAGAACCTTGATCCAGGATTTAAAACATTTTAATGACTCTCTAAAAGGGATTTTAGAGTACTCTGGACCCTGGGTATCCTAATTAGGTTGTTGTATAATTCTACCTTCATACCTGGTCCATGCGTATCATGACCTTAAACCACATGTACTTTGGTCAAATTTGTATGAACTTAAACTTTATATTTTTATGGTCTAAATTGGAAGAACCTAAATTTATAGTGAAAGAGACATAAATCATTTTAGGATGAAAACCCAAAAAGGGAATCCTGAGAAAAATTCAAGTCTCTTCTCTCTAAAATCTTCATCTTTAGAGTTTAGGAAAAATTTAGGGCATAAATAAATAAGGAATAAATCCCATAGGACCTTCCTTATATCCCTAGTAAAAGACAAGCTATGATCATTGAACCCTTGGTCTAGGAAAAGGTTAGAGTAATTACATGCCGCATATCTTCGCTATGATAACATGTTTATTAGGCATAAATACAACCTTTAATTTTCTTGAACCCTTCTTGAATATTATATTTTCCATAAACCACCTTCTTTTCTTTGACGTCTGAGTTGACACAGCCAGTTCCTCAAGTTGGTATCCTTCTCTTAGAACCCCATGGACCTTAGACTCCCTTGATCCTAGTTCTTACCTATATAAAAATAGTAATAGGAACTGAAAAATTCAAAAGGACCCCACTAAGATCCATTAGAGAATTGGAACCCTGTCAAAGAGATTGTTCCTAAAGGATGTTTGACCCAAGAGGAGAGGTCCCCTTAAATACAGGATGTATTATCCTAACCGTATGGAATATGGGCTTCCTACATTAATAAGGTTTGACCTATACCCACAAGTTACCACCTCTAGTTAACTCACATATTCCTATATTATGATTTACAATCCCCATAACCAGACTATTCAAGTGGATTTGTCATCCTCGACATTACATCACTATGTATTGTACCCTTTCACAAAGTAGAAATTATATTCCATTCCTGGACCTTTTTATGACCCATGTCATGTGACTTTAAACCACGTGGTGTAGGGCCTAAGATTCCCAAATAAAAGTTAAATTTACCTAGGGTTTTAGAACCCTTTTTGGATAGCTATTTTATCCACATCCACTTAATCATCCAAACATTTGAATCTTGACCATGAATTTAAGCCCTGTAAGTTCATTCATAAGGGCCTCCTACCTACCAACTAGAACCATCTCTTCCTTATAGGAAAGAACCTATTATACTTGTGAGCCTTGGTAATGCCATAATAAAACTAATAACCTTAGGGTGTTTTTGGTCATCCCTATTATTTCTTACCCATTCCATATGCATCAGTTCAAACTTTTATTTCATGAATTACACAAAAAAAATTAACTATCCAAGTGGAATCGGCATCCCCAATATTTCACCATACATAAAATAGAATATTAGTGAGGATGAAGGGTTACAAAACCCATCATGGACATTAAAACTACAATAATGTAATGTTCTGTAATCCTTCATGAACCGTCATTCTTCGGCACATCAATTAAGAATTAAGGGTGTCTGAACCCTTTATGAACACTTGTTTTTTCAGGATGTAGGTTCCTCAAAATATTCATGCATATCTATCATTCACTACAATAATAGAATATCTGAGCTAGAATACCCTAAACTATATAAGTGGAAGTTCTGGGCTAGAATACTCTAAACTGTGATAATATAAGGTCTGAGATAGAATTAACTAAAACACAAAAATATAAGTTCTGACTTAGAAGACTCTAAACTATGGTGGTGGAAGGTATGAGCTATAATACCTTAAACCACAACAACAGATGGTATGAGATGGAAGACCCTAAACTACAACACAACAATGGCTTAATTTTCAAGACCTTACACAACCAATTGAAATATAAAAAATTCTCTGTATGTTGAAAACCTGAAAAGGGAACCCTAGGAAAAAGGTGAGTCTCTGCTCATTGTACATGAACTTTGTGTGATCCATAAAATATTGAGAATTCATAAAATAGAAAGGGAACAAAAATTTTCAAAGCAAAAACTCATAAAAGGGAAACCTAAGAAAAATCCAAGTCCACTCCTACTATGTTTTCCCCCACATGTAACTTATGAAAAATATAGTGAAATGAATAAAAAGAAAGAGATGAAAAGCTTGTAGGGATCATTATTTGTCCCTATAAAAAAATCAAGCTATGCTCGCTAAGACTACTAAATTAGGAAAATATTAGGGCACTCTTTCCTCTGAGATTTATTTATACCCAAATTATCTGTTTAAAAAAATTGATCCCAAGAAAATTGAAGAAGATATATCAGTGATTAATCTCATGTTAATAGGCATTCATGATAAATTATCAAGATAAATCTATTGTGATTCAATCAATCAAATCTAGGCATTTGCATTTAATTTTTATTATAAAAAGTATATGTATCTCTAATGATCTATACAATATCAATCCAATGAAACATCATGAACATCATGAATGAGAGAATTTTTAACAATGAAATGTAAAGTTTAGAATATTTATTCATTGATAGAGTGAAAATGGAGGAATCCCCACATTGCATAGTCTCTAAAGTTTCATAAAAAAGATATAAAAATATATTACCATAGTTGTATAATAATAAAATTTAGTTAGTTACATTTTCCAAATCATTTAGAGTTTGGATAGAGCTATCAATTGAGTGATGAAGTATCTGCTGGTACATTTCTTCTACTACTACCTAAGGATGGAGAGTCTCCATTAGAGAGAATAGTTCTTTGACTCCTTTATGATTAGTGACTAATAAATATGATGATTTTATAAGACAGGTTCTCGTTCTAGGTATCTTTATTTCATATTTTTTTATTTATATGGTCAAGAAATCCATTTGAGTGCATAGTTGAGATAATTTTTGATGCCTCTAATCAAGAAACTTTGAATATTCCCTAGTTAACTGGGTCATAGAACCTATGTCATTGAAGTCGCGTAGATCCTTCTCGTTGTTGGAAAGTTATTTCTAGGCTAGGATAATCTACAACATGATATCATATAATGGTTGATAATAAAATTCACTTCCCCAAAATCAAAAAATATATTGAAAAGGCATTTATCTTGGCTATGAAACTCCTACAAGGGAGTCTTAGTGATCTGGGTATGGATTTTATGTTAGATTATCCTTTTTAATACTTGGTTCTATGTAACTATTGGAGTGGGTACGTTAAAAGGGGGAATGGTTGATAGAGGGTATTCATATAAAAAATCTTCTATATGGAGGATTTTTTGAGCTGATGAAGAAGAAATAGAATAATTATCATGTACATTCCTCACAATAAATGCATCATCTATCGTTGGTATTCAAGGTTCATCCTCCTCAACAACCTTTGTCCCACTAATGGGAATTTCTTCTCTATAATGAGAGTTCTTACTTGGAGACCCCCCATGTCCTGAATCAACTCCATTTATTATACAGATAAGGGTTTTTGTGAAGAATAAGGATTTTTCACCTGATGGACCAATCTATTCAGTACACCACCTGAGTAGGATTACACCTGCGCCTAGGTATATTCATAAGACAATAAAACAGGGAACTAATAGGAAAAATAATAATACCAGAATTTTTGTCTTCGCATGTTAGTATAATCCAAAATTGGTGAATAGTTCCAAGATGTCTCTCACCCTGCATGCTAGATAAAGGGAGAGGAGAATCCATTTTCATATAGCCAAATTAGAGAGAAAACTAATATGGTTTATATGGACCACTGATGATATGTTTGTTTATGTGATCCACAATATCCCCATCTTGAAGATAAATTTTATATGAACTCCTATCAAGAGAGACACTTTCATTATTGATGTTTAGCCCAGTCGGTGCAGGATAGGGTATGAAGTTGAAAAAACCATGCTGGATCAAAATTTCAATAACCTCATCAGGACCTAGTATCATCATCTCAACCCCAAAAACATTCAATATTCTGGGATGGAATGAAACTTTCGAGATTTCAGTAGTGTTATAATACTTGTAACACTAGAAATACTCTCATATACAGCCAAATAAAAACTAGAAGGGGGTATCCGATCTGGTAAGGGATGTTTCCTTACTGGATATAACCAAAGAGCTGATAAAGGTGATAAATAGTCAACATGTCTAAATTAAGAGGCCATCATTCGGTTAATTAGGTTTACATCACCAATGTTCCTACTCGAATTCCCAAGCGTTCATCCCCAGTTAGGAAAATACATCTATTCAAAAACATGGCTAAAACATTCCCAGATAAAGGATTCGTTATACATCCAATCTCACCCATTATCCCCATGAGGCATACTCCCCAGCTTCAAGAATGACCCAATAAGATCATGTGTTATTTCGGACCTATCGGGAAGGAAATCTATGAGGGCGTATAGCGGATGGTTGAGTCTTGCTAAAGTATAGAAAGATATTGATCTAATCCTTAAAGTAAATAAGTGAGTGTAGGTTTAGGTAATTTATTAACTTCTTCTTCATGATGATTAACATGTCCTTTTACAAGGTTGGAGTTTGTGCGGGGTCATCCCAAACATCCAAATCAAGAATAAATTTTTCATATATCTCCCTAAGATGAGGTATTCCTCCAAACTGGTAAATATCTCAGAGGATGGTCTTGACTTCTCTATGATATTGATGAAAGGAATTATTGTTGGGACACCAATGTATAATCATCTCCTTGATAATTTTTAACTAGATATATATGACTAACCTATAAGTTCATATCACATCATAAAGATGAATAGTGTGTAACTAGTCAGAAAATTTTGAGCAGATCTGCCTAACCTAGAATGGCCATGACCAATCATCGGGGAAGTTACTACCTGGTTACAAGTACTACTTTGATCTCCAAACACTTATCTAATAAATCAAGGAGGATACAAGTATACTCAAATAACTCTAGGAAATTGGATTATGGTAAAAATCACAACCATTTAGACCCTAATGGGAGATAGCCAATATATAGGACAACCCCTAGAGTGGTGCTACAACCAATCAACTATGTTATGAAATTGTCTTCTTAATATAGTTAAGGGAAGAAAAAAACTAGTTATATAGAAGATTATAACCAAGTGAAGGGATGGAAGAATCATCTAGTAGACTAAATCCATACAAACTAAGTCAGTGCAATAGAGGATGGCTCAAAAGTTCATATAGGATAAGCCCCTCCAAATCCTCATTGTGAGAGAACACTTATAGCACCCATAGTTTCAATTAACCCTTTATTTATTTATTTTAAGTATGTAAAGAGTTTTGATGAAGTTTGTAAAGGTTTTTAGGACTTTTGGCGTTTTTTTTGGGATTTTTTGAAGGTTCATGGTTTGAGTACGGTTATTAGAAACCAAGAAACTCTTCCTAGAAACTGTGAAAAGGGAAACAATGGACTCTGTGAAGGTGCACAGTTAGTCACAACTTTTGGAAAAACCATGTGGACACCTAGGAGAAATCGTGTGAAGTGGGGTAGAGGTAATATGTATGGTTGGAATATAGTTTTTCTAACCCCAATTGTGTGAGTTTCTTCTTGAGATAGAGGATTATGCATGGTTATCACACAGTTTTAATAATCATGTGATCTAACCATGAATGTCTAAATGTTAGATCTAAAAATTGTGTATATAATTCAATTTATACCCTTAACCCATATTTTTTCCTCTATTATAACCCTAACTAATTTTTCTCTCCTCTCAAACATTGTAGAGACCCTTCCCCTTGATTTGGAAGCAATCTGTTGGTGTTTCTTAGTGCGTCAAATCATAGTTTCCTTGGTAATTATATGTTCTTGGTGGTTTTTCTTAGATCACCTCTTCTTCCCTCTCTTGGATTAAAAAATAAAATACATTGGGTAAATATCTATGCTTTTTTTCCAATAATGATGATATTTGGCTGTGTTGATATTAGGTAATGAGAGCTAAGGTGGGTTTTTTAGAGTTTAAACCCAATTTTATTTAATAATTTGTGTCGATCATCGTTTTTACTATAGTTTCTAAGGTAAGTGGATTCACTCTCAAATCCTCTTATTATAACATGAAGGGTTGATTTCCAATTGATTTAATTGATTGAAATTTATTGTGAAATTGATGTGAGAAGCCTGGTAGAAACCATCTTTAGTGATGGTTTTGAAAATTTTGGAAACTGTTTATTGTGAAAAGTTCTTTGTTTCATGATTTTAAAATGTTTTTTTTTTAATTTTGGTTTTATTTGATTCATGGAAATGTTTTGATATAAAGGTTTTCAATAAAAGAATTTTTTTATTGAAATGGATTGAAATGTTTTGTTTTGAATTATATTTGGATTACTTGGTTGGTGTGTATTCATTTTCATTGATGTGACCCTATGGAAGGGGTGTGTGCCATTGGGGAATTGGTATATGGTTACCTTGTGATGACTTTTTAGATCAATAAGAGACTGGTCATGAGTATGGAACTATCATCTGGGCATGAATGTGTGGTTGTGTGGAATTTTGGAACCAATTAAAGGGTATTCCAATGGATTGATAAATGGTTTAAATGAATTTTTTTGGTTTCTTTCCTTGGGTATGATTTTGGTTTGGAAAACTATTTGGGTATGAAAATTGTTTTGTTGAGAAAATTCTTGTCTTTGAAATAAACTGTGGAAATGTTTTAAAGTGCTTTATATTGTTCTTTTATATAAATGTTTTAACATTTAATATCCTAGTGGAATGAGTAGGGAATTTATTTGGGGAAAACCTACTAAGTTTCATTACTCACCCCCTTCTTGGTCACTTTATTGAATTTACTAATATTGGTTATCAAGACATAGGTAAATACAAAGTATCTCATTTATTTTGCGATGTATCATGATAATTTGAGTATGGATGGTGGAGTTGGATCTTCGAGCATATTGGGAGTTGTGGAGTGATTTATTTGGAGCCCTTGAGATTTATGCTTTTGAATTCCTCTTTTTAATTTTATGTTTACAGTATTATTTTTTGGTACTCTAGTATAGTTTGGTATTGTTATTAGTTAGTATTATATTATGTTGTATCACATTTTTCTCATGTAGCATATAGTGGTTGTTTGGTTTTGGTATTCTTAGTTTGGATGTTTTAAATTAAAAGGTGTAAATAATCCCTCAACTTCTTATAAACCCCATATCATTTATCGACAACCTTTGGTGTCTTTGGGATGTCACCTAAGGCCAAGTAGCAATTCTGCCTCATCACAATCCAGTGAGGAGGGGTGATATGTTACAACACTTGTTACCAATGGTTAGAATTATGATTCCCAGTGATCATAGCCCTCTGGCCAACTGTATTAAAATATATCTGAGAATCGAAATCCATATGCATAAGATTTTAAAACATATTTGAGAAGGAGCATAATACTGAAAGGGGGATTAGTTAAATGAATCATGTGGAGTGGGAAATGTCACGTGAATTATGCGACCCATATAAGGGTTCATGATTGTATGACTCATCATAGGTCTTGTGAAGTGCATGACCCAGGGGACATCTCGTGATCACATGATATTATTTTATGCCTTGATGTCACATTACCATATGGAGGTTATAAAATTGGAACAACGATTAATAGATGATGCAAAAAATAACCATTGGAATATGAAAAGTGCACAAGATGACCCCACAGTCAAATATGTATAGCATAACTTGAGGAAATTACCATTGATTTGCTCATGGATTGATCAAAAAAATAGCTCAAATGAGGAAGTCATGCAGAAAGATCATGTGGTTGAATCTTATGGAGTGGTCTTTCAAAGTGGTCTTATGAATTGGTTCTTATGAAGAGGTCTTACAAAAGGCACATGAGACTGGAGGTCATAAGAGATCTAAAGTTTGAGTTATCAATGGAATGAGAGGGTCCTTTTATCCCCTATTTATAGGATGCCCTGTGGAATACCAAAGGTCACCTAGAATACCAAGCACTGCTTGATACACCGACCAGTAGAATCCTCAAGGACTAAAGAAGGCATTTACTCTCCTCATAACTAAGTCATTGTCCTTGAAAACCTCACTCTTTAAGGGTGAATTTGTTTATTCCCATAAAATGAGAATAAAAAATTTTGGATAGAATAAATACTCGAAGAATAGGTATTATTTCCTCTGAAAAAAGAAACAAAGAGTAACATGGACATAATGGAGATCAGGTGTCTAGGATACATAAAATGCATAAACCCTAGAAGAATACATGATCACATGACCTTAGGAATGTCACACTAATGGATCATGCACTCTTCTTGATCAGATAATGATCACTTTAATCCCCTTGGTGATTCCTTTCGATCATACAAATCCCCTATGACAAGACCCTCATATTATACAAAGGCTTTCAGGAAATTCCCTCAGATAATTTAGCATCCCCCTAACATTTCACTTTAATCATGGGAAGGACCTCAAGAACATCCATTTAATCCTGATATGCACCAAATATGAGTTAGGAGACCACCCATGACAATTCTCATACACCATCTCAAAATCCATCACTAATCTTGTGAATCCCCTTTGGATGCACAGACAATCAGAATGACTACCCATGACAATGTCCGTCCACTGTCACCAGATATTTTATTGATCATGTGACACCCTGATAGAAAATCAATGGCCAAAGACCTAAAGTCTTGTAAAATGAATAATAAAATATGTAAATGGATGAAGCCTCTCAAAAATGGAAGATACATTGGTTTTTCATAAAAAAGGGTTTATATGCCTTGTGTGATCACCATTTATCATGAAAAAGCCTTTCAAAAATCCAAATTTATCTTGTGAAGGGCCTCTGAAAATACATCTTGTTCTCACAAAAGACCCCTACAAGTATCTTCAGTAATGTGAAAGACTTTTAAATAGGTGACATGGTCTCCTGAATACTCCTAGAAATGTCAACCTAGTATTTGGAAGGATCTTATCCATGTCAATTTAATTATATGAATCCCTTTTACAAGTCGTGGGACTAATAAATATGGCAATGATGGAGTGTTCTCAAAGTTATTTTTTATTATGTGACACCATAGAAGATCCACAGCTGGATCATACGAAGTGTGTGATACAGTACTATCTCCACCAACTCAAGTCCATATCTATTATATACATATCATACAAGGAGGTATATAACTAGGTAATCAAGGCCTATAAATTCCTCCCCCGCGACACAAAAAAAAAGAAACACACATGGAAAAAACATGAAATTAAATTCATGACCAGATAAGTGCAGAAGTGAGATCGAACTTCCCAGAGAAAAAATCCATGAAATTACAAATATCTTACACCAAGAAAACTCAGGAAACAACATAAGGAATTATGTTTTATGTTTATTCACTTCACATGATGATCCTATTAATCATGTGAAGAACTTCTATTGAACCATCCAGATTATGAAAAGGAATTTATTCATGTCTACTTGGTCACACAATGCCAAAAAAAGAGAATGATTGGAAAATATTGAGGAATATATGAAATAAAGTCAAAAAATATGGGATCCTTATGATAAGATGGATACATTTATTTTCACATGAAGGCATCATATGATTTTGATGACCTATCCAGATAATGCGACAGTACACAGACATGTCAGCCAAATTATGTGACAACATCTAGACATATCATCCAGATCCTATGACAGTACCAAGACATGTCAGTAAGATCATGAAATAGTGATTAGAAATGTCAAATGAGTCACACAATGTCCTTCATACATGTCATCCAAGTCATGTGAATTCATCAGAACATGTCATCCAAGTCATGTGAAGAACTCCAGACATGTCAGGAAAGTTATGTGAACTCCTTCAAACAAATCGTCCAAGTTATGTGAAGTCCTATAGACATGTTATCCTTGATCATCAAACACACTTTGAAATTTATATTTTTGATTATGTGACAGTGTCCAGAAATGTCAACTAAGTCACACAAAGTCCTCTAGACATGCCAGCCAGATCATGCAGCAGACATCTGAAATGTCTACTTCAATCATGAAAATCACCCTAATACATGTCAATATTGTCAGATAGAAACTATGGGCATGCCATAAAAACAATAAATACATGTTAAAAAGTAACTTATTACATGCCAGATAGACACTTAGGACATGCCAGACATAGACCCTCCAACATGTCAAGTATGTTAGGAAAACACTCTGGGACATGATAACCTTGTCTATTAGACACATTCAAACATGAATAAATTAAACTAAGAGAACTATGATTCCTACCATAAACAGGATACGTATGACATTTTCAAGAGTCCTGGGCTACATTTGGGCATCCACCTTAGTGTAATTCCCTCCATATCAGAGATACTATAACCCATGGGACCAAAAATCTCCTATTATTTTATTATTCTTTCACCTCTATCAGTGGATTGAGAAGAAATTGAACTATGAGAACTCTGATTCCTACCATAAATAGATACATAAGATGCTTTTATAAGTATTGAGTTCTAATTGGGCATCCACCTTGGTGTAATTACCCCCCCCCCCCCCCTATATTTCATACACTCTAACCCATGTGACCCAAAACTCTCTTATGGATTTATCATTATTCCTCCTCCATTAGTGGATTGATAAGCTATTGAACTAGGAGGAAACTGATTTCTTCTCTAAGAAGGATACATAAGATCCCTTCCTAAGGCTCAAGATCCATGTCAAATACCCCATTAGGGCTTCCCCAGTTCATAATCCTCGTATCCATATGTGGTGAGTATGATTCCTTGATATCCCTTATTTCTCACACCAAGCATGACTCATGAGGTATTAGGGATCTACAACGATAATTTCACTATCATGATGAATTTCCACCAACTAGGATAACTTAAGTGTAATCACCATTCAATGAACTGATATAATTTCCTCATACTACAGAATCCACCTCGAGGTGATTACAAAAGGTATTCCTATATTGGTAATCCTTGGGGTAATAACCCTCACATTAATTAATTATCTATCACCACCCATCAATGGTTTGAGGACCGATTTAACTATGATAACTCTAATTCCATCTATAAGAATGATACTTAGGACGTCTTTTTAAGACTTGATATTCATACCTGGTGTCTAAGAGACCTCATATGTATCCTTTTCACTTGGTGTTAAATTGAACATCCTAAACTTAGATGAACTATGTGAGTTTTGATTCTTGTTATATATAAGATATGTAAAACACCTCATAAACTTTCAATCTCATCCTCAAGACACTAATCGCCATCCTAGAAAGTTTTAAACTCTAGAATACTTGGTTATGTGGATTAAAAATATAAATAGCTACCAATTGATGAGAAATAATGGAAAACTAATGGAGAAACACATATTCATACATATGATCTCATTAATAGACCCCCTCCCCCACCCACCCATGTGCAAAAGGATTCAACACCAGATCATTTTGTTAGGGTATTTTCTCATGTATCAAGATTTGGAAGAGATTCTCAAACATATCTTAAATCTATAAGAGAGTCCCAGAATATGTGATAATCTCTCATAAGAGGTTGTGATGATCCTAACCTCCCATCCTCTCAACCAATATCATTTCCTTAGTGATTTTGGTCTTAAAACCCTAAATGATTTTTGACCTTTAGAAAGCAATTATGTACCTTATTATGGATATGGGAGCTATTGGTAGTTCCTAAGATATGAAAATGGTGAAGCTGGCATGAATGATTGTGAAACCTTGCTTGAAACTCCCATAATCAATCCTCAAATAGGAAATAGAAATGGTGAACACAGTGTGAAGGAATATAATGATAGAATAATTGAATCATTATAGGCATTGGGCACCTTGACTCCCAAACCTAGGGCACCATGAATTTTTGAGCAAAAAAACACATAATTGGGTTTCAAAATATAATGGAGAACATTTTAAAGAATAGAAAAATATGGAAAAGGATAGGAAACCATTTTCAAGATAAGAAATATTCTCAACAATGGTATTCTTTTTGAAAAATATATTCATAAATGTAAAATATCTAAACATATAAAATAATTATTTTCAATAGATAGGAAGATAAAGTACCATGAAATTATATATTAGTGTGTATGAAACCAATTATACAAATAAGAAGTTCAAGATAAAACAAAATAACTCAAAAATGGTGTTTTTAGTTAAATAAAACCTTTATAGCAATGTAATATTTCAAATTAAAAATACATAGAAGGTAGAACATGATATGGGTTTTTAAATAACTAATATTTCATGAAATTTATGTAAAAAGGAAATAAATTTTCAATACATACACCACAATATTGAAATAAGTGGTAAATATGAATTATATCTCAATGAAAAAATTGTGATCCAAAAACCCTAATCTTAGGTCCTGATTCATTCTGTGTGTGCACCTGACATCCCAGATAATCAAATTAAGTTTATTAAAAACACTATTAAGAATTTTTTTCATCTATATTTCATTTTATAAGGTCTATATATTATCCTTTTCAATCATATATTAAATATTTTTTATTATATTGGTTAATTTATTTGGTTTAGTCAATTTATCTAGAAAATATAAAGCTATTTTATAATATATTTTACCATAGTCAATGTACAAAGAAAGTTTCAAGGTGGTTTTCCTCACATACATGGATGAAAATTTCATTTTCCATAGAATTATTGGGGGTATAAAATAATAAAAATTATTTCAAAATCTTAATCATGTGATAACTATTATATTTTTTCATTAAATAACTATTTTGTACCATCCATGTAATATGGTTTTGAAAAATAGGACACACTTTTCATGGAGGTGGTAGTCCGCACAAACATATGATGATGTCTTCATTTTTTGAATGGTTTTTGAGGAAGGTAGAAAAGTGATATTCCATTAGTATAATAAAATTTCATAATATTAATAATACTAATGTTTTCATAATTTAATGGATATATTTTATTTGGAATAGGAATATTAAGAAGAAAAGTTAAGTAGTAAGTATTACTCATGTGGTGAGGTTAAACTTTCTCTTGAAGGTTTTATTGAAAATCAAGGGAATAGGATAACTTCTAGTAAATATGAGATTATGAAAGTAAAATATACTTATAGGAACAGTGAATTTGGTATATTTTCAATAAAATTTTTATGGGTAAGTGTATCATTGAAAGGGTGGATGTGATCTCCTTTTATAAGTTGAGGAAAATGACATTTTTGTAAATACCCATTACATCTCAATGATTCCATGACACCGTTCCAAGGTAAATGGATCCAAAAGTGGTATATAATAGAGTGTATAGGGGTTTGGGTAAATTAATCATCAACCATTCATTCCCACACATGTTTTAAACATGTTTTGAGTCTTTTACCATTAGATTTTTACACATTATCATCTTACTTTTTACCTTAGTAACTAGTTTTTTACTAAGTAGTTTATATTTTTATGAAAATATAAAATAACTCTTATTGAAAAATTTTATACTGATCAACCCAAATTATTAACCTATTTAATTAATTTAAATTTTTAAAAATTAAAAAATTAACTTTCAAATTAAAACATATAATATATAGAATATTTTTTTCTTTGAAAAAAATGATATTTTACCCATTATGTGTTCTAAATCATATATAAAATTAATTACCAATTAAATGGGTGATGATATATTTATATACATGTGTAAACATAATATTATATTATGTATATAATATGAACCATTTTAGTTTATTATGTGAATATTATATAATATTTAAAAAATAATTCTTCTAAAATAATAGTTTCACCATTATCATGAACAATAAATTTAATATTAGCAACCATAATTTTATGTATAAAAATTAAATTGAACTTATTAAATAATATTAACCTGATGATCTAAAATATGAAATAAATTTTTAGATTTAATTTCTACAATTTATGAAAAATAATTTTTACTGTAGGCGAATAAAAATTGTTTTTAGAGTAAAATATTACTTAATTTTCCAAAACATTAAACATGGGTTATAAATTCAAAAATAGTGTTTTTAATTGATTTATTTTGATTTATAAATATATATTTTTATATAAAAAAGGTTTCAAAAACTTTTAATTCGTTATTGTATTATGATAATATCATAAAACTGACGATATTATCAAAATTAGTGTATATTCACTATTCACCTAAAAATACATTATTTTAGAAAAATACCAAAAATTTATCATAATATAATATTATCATTATAAGTAAAAAATTAATTTAGTTTGGTCAAATTAAAATTCTAAAACATGAGGATTAAATTTTAAATAAAAATAATAAAAATATAATTATAACTATTTTCATTGGAAATTTACTTTTTAAAATTTTAATTGTTCTTGTTATTAGATATTATGAATGAATAATTATATTGGTGTTATATCATTAATATAAAAATATATATTTACTATATTTATTTTATTTAAATAAAATACATAAAATATAATTTAAAAAACACATTTTTAAGAATAAAACGATCTTGTTAATGTTATCAATACATTAGTAAATAAGATTTGTTTTTATTTAAAATTAAAATTTTAAAATGTGTAAAATACATGTGATAAATAATTTAATACATTAATAATAATATATTTATATCATCCGAATTTTTAGTTACATTTCCCCTCAAAATCCTTACATAATATCTAAGTATAAGGTAAGATTAGGTAGCAATCACGGGTGGTGATTCCGCTAGCATGGATCTTAGGGAAATTTACACAAGTTTGAACTTCTCTCACATATAATTTTTATAATTCCATAATTATTATAGTTATTCTTGGGATTGGTCTAATGAAAACCTTAGTGAATCTACTTCTTTTCCAAGCTTGGATAAATGAGCTTTATAAGGTATGCTTCTGCTACCTGATGCCATTTCTTTACTTCATAGGTTTTATAATATGGATACTTCCTTTTATATTTTATGATTTAACTTCTATATTATAAATGTAAAATTTAATAATTTTATTTTAAAGTTTCACATTTTTAATTTAGTTTGGTGTTTTATATGAAACAAGTTATCTACACAAAGTTTATTTAAAGGAAAATATTTTATGAAATCTCATGGTGTTACATTCTCCACCCTTAAATGAATTATACCATCACAATTATAATTAATATATAGTAATAAAAATTACTAAGGGTATGTAAAATATTTACATGAATCAGTACGTAATTTCTTATTAGTTATCCACTACATTATCCTTGGTTAGACTAGGAAACTATTCATCCAAAATATTCTTCTTTAGGATCCCCTAGGGATATACTTTTCACTAATTCATTATCATGATCTCATTTCCATAAAAATACTAATACCAAAAATGATTATCAATAAAATTAGATCAAATTATCATATTAATATGAAAAATAAATCTTAATATGTATTCTATAATGATGTCATCATTTCCTACTTTGATACTTTCAGTTTAATCTTATTTTCTTTAACTTATATTCTATTGTACTAATTTTTCTAATCCAACAAATAAATATCTCAAAATTATCATTGACTTTATTATAATATTAAAATATCAAAACTCATTAAAATTTATTCTCTAAAATTTTAACTTAACCTTTATCAATAAAATAACTTATCAATTAATATATACCTTAACTTTTGAATCTCTATATTTTAATCTATGTTATCCATATTAATTACCTATTATGTTTTCTAACCAAAAGATTTTTAAATCCTTTATAATGATTCATAAATAAAATGTGACTTAACCAAATCATATCCCTTGAGATTGTTAACCCAATTGTGCAGTTAGGCCTCTTTTTAATAAATAAGGTGATCATTGATTTAGTTTCCTATACACCCCTTTTAGGGATACTATCCTTAGGTACATCTATGATAAAGCTTTAATACACTTGTAGAATATATATAGGAATTCTATTTCTAGGAAACCCATACAATCTCTCCTTTACAAAAATTTCAAGATTTTACCTTACACATAGACCTGTACCTTATACTTATCTCTTGGGTTTTCAATAAATTTATCTTATTCTAATCCCAAATAATAAATAAAATAATATTAAAAATAACTAAAAATGGATTTTATAATAACTATAATAGCCCAAGTTAAACATATCATTATTTTACATCATTTCCATAAGATAAACATTGCATCTCACAATAATTATAAAATCCCATGAGTGGAATTTTTAGTGTCTTTGAAGACTATCAATATGTAAAATTTATTTTTCAAGAATTTTAAAATTTTCTACGTAAATTAGCCACACTATAGTCCCATATAGACTTTTCATAATTTATACTCAGCTTCATAATCCATGGAATTGAAACATAATAAGGGGTGATCTCAAATTCTTAACAAGAGAAAAACTCATCAACATGTCATCATAAGTTAGATCATAATCATATCATATAACATAAACAAGGGAGAGATTTATTTTTAAAGATAACATTAAATAATAAGAGCTTTCTATATGTCACAATAGTGGAACAAGTAATATCAGTGAACAAAATAGTACCAAGGCATAAGAGTGTGAGATAATTATGGAAACATGGCATCAGCGAATGATATCATAAGTTCATGGAATCATAAATATGTGGAAACAATATAGAACATGACAACAAAAGCATAATTAAAGGTTCACTTCCAAGACCATAATATCATTATAGATAGTCTACCAAAGTGGATTAGGTTCACTCCCCAATCCTATAAATACAGTGGAAAGAGTCCCATAGTGGATTGGGTTCACTCCACACTCCTATAAACATAGTAGATAGAATCTCATAGTGGATGGGTTCACTCGCTAATGAGTTATAAATTTTTACCCAATGAATTGGAGAGATATAGATTTCTATTCCCAACTGTCACATAATTAATAAAATAATATGTAAATTCGTACATATTCCACATGATAGATATATACCATAAATAAATCATAATCATGATAAAACCCATGATAATAAAGTGGGTTCCATAATCCCATCTAAAAGCATAACTGAAGGTTATATCATAAGGATTCACATGAGAATAGGGAGTTATTAATTTTTGGATGTTCATATTTTAATAAAGAATAAAATTCTTTGAATATGGAGTTACATTATTTAAAATTTCATTATAAGTCTTATAAATTTAAGAATAAAAATGAATGAACAACTTGTTGAAACTTTATGAAATGAGTAAATGATCATTTTAAGAAGGAATGAGCTTATTATTTTCATTTAGATCATAATTTATTAAAGAGTGTTTTTCATAAAATAATGAGTAATTTCATAATATATGAATGATTAAAACCAAATAATGGAGGTGTTACTTGAAATTAATTAGGAAATTACTAAGTTCCTTTAAATCATACTTACTTAAAAGATAGAATCAAGAAAGGAACTTAAAACATGTATCACCCCCAACAAAAAAAGGAAAATAAAACTATGTATATATGTAAGTAATATATATATAGGATATATATGGAATTAATTAGAATAATATAGATTAAATAAGGAAAAAAAATAAAGAGAACACGTAGTCTAGAAATAACAAGGGTGGTTCGAAAGATCCCTTTTATCATTTAAAATACCTTTGTTAAAACTCCACATCATAAAAGGGATAAAAAATATTCTTTTTAAAATAGGATAAGGGAAATATGAAGGTTTAATGAGATAAAACATTATTAGGTTTCTAAATATAAAGGATAAAATTTGTGATAATGGATAAATATAGACAATTAGGGTACATCTTCATTAAAGAGGATGTGAAATATTCTCAATAATGAAATAATTTTTTAGAAATAAATTCATTAAGGTAAAATGTTTAAATTAAAAGAAAAATTTCACCATAGTGGAATAGAAATTTCCATTTAATGGCTCCTATATACTGAAAAAAATAGTTTATTTCCTTTGTTTCAATAATAAAGAGGCTTAGACCCCAACTTTAAAAAAATTACTCAAAGAAAGGGGGTTTGATTTAAACAAAACCCTTAAAATGTTGTAATCATTAAAATTGAAAAATCATGGAAGGTAGAACATGAGACTTATTTTTAAATAAAATATAATTCATGAATTTTATAATAATAACAATACTTATGTTATCATACTTTCATGGATATATTATATTTTTAAGAGGAATGTTAAGGAGAAAATTTTAAGGAGTAAGTATTGCTTATGTGGAGAGATTGATATTTCTCTTGAAATTATTCTTAAATAATAAAGGGATATTAAAAATTAAAGATACTAGGGCCTTATAAAAATTCAATAGACTTACTGAAGTGGTAAATTTAATATAGTTTCAAAAAAACTACATGGGTAAGTGTATTATTAAAAGGATAGAAGTGATCTCATTTGATAAGTGGCGGAAAATAGAAATTTTGTAAATACCCATTAAATCTTGATGATTATATGATACAATTAAGGGGTAAATGGATCTAAAAGTATTAAATAATTGATTAAATAGTGTTTTGATTCAATAATTCCTGATAAATTATTTTTTAAACATGTTTTGATTCTTTTACCATTTGATATTTACCCTTTACTATTTTTGGTTTTTTCATTGGAAACTAGTTTTTTACTATGTAATTTATGTTTTAAAAATATATATGATTACCCATATTAATAAATTAGGATTTTATGAAACTAAATTTATTCTAAATTTAATATAATTCAATTTATAAAAATTATAAAATTAACTTTTAAATTAAAATTATAATATATAGAAACACTACTTTTTGAAGAAAAATAATGTTTTAACCATTTAGTATTCTAAATATTATATAAAATTAATTACCAATTATATAGGTTATAGTATATTTATATAAATTTATTAAAAATAATATCATTTTATTTAAATAACATGGGTCATTTTAATTTATTCAATAAAAATTACACAACATTAATAAAATAATTCTTTGAAAATAACCCTTTCACCATTATCATGGTTATTAACTTTAATCTTAGTAATCATAATTTTATTAAAAAATAAAATTGACCTCATTAAATAATATAAACCCATTTATATAATATATTAAATCAATTTTTTATTTTTAAATTTTTTCAGTGATGAAAACTAATTTTCAATATAGGTAAATTAAAACAGATTCTAGAGTAAAATTTTATATATCTTTCTAAAATTTTAAACATAGGTTATAAATTAAAAATATCATTTTTTAGTGATTTATTATTCTATATAGATATATATTTTTCTATAAAAATATATTTAATAACTTTTAACTCGTTCTTATATTATGATAATGTCATAAAACTAATGGTATTATCAAAATCAATATTTGTTCACTATTCACCTAAAAATAGTTATTTAAGAAAAATACCAAAACTTTATACTAATATAATATTGTAATTATAATCCCAAAAATAATTTCAATTTAGATAAATTAAAATTATAAAATTTTATAATTAACTTTTAAATAAAAAATTATAATTTAATGACAATTGTTTTCATTAGAAAATAACTTTTTAAAATTTAACTGTTCTTATTCTTAGATCCTATAAACTATTAGTTATATTGGAGTTATATTATTAATATAAACTATATATATAATATATTTAGTTTATTTAAATAAATCATATAAAATCTAATTTTATAAAAAATAGATTTTAAGAATAAAACAAGCTCATCAATTTTATCAATGCATTAGTGAATAAACTTTATTTTTCATTAAAAGTAAAAATGAAAATGTGTGAAATTTATGTAAAAAATAACTTGATAAATAAATAATTACATGTTTATATTATCCTAATATCTAGTTATATATCTCCATAATATATCCATGTAAGATCTGGGTATTAGGTAAACTTTGGTGGCAGTCACGGGTGGGGATTCCGCTACCATAGATCTTGTGAAAATTTCCACAAGTTTGAAGTTTTCTCACATAATATTTCACTCATGTTTTAATTTTTTAATTTCTTGTTCTTTTTCTAATTCAAACAATTTTTAAGTTACTTACTTTCCAAGATTGGACAAAATAGATTCATAAAGGAGACTCCCACCACTCGATTCTATTTCTTTCATTCATAGATTTCATAATATGGATACTTCCTTTAATACCCACCAATTTAACAACTATATAATAAGGATAAAATTTAATAATTTTATTTTAAAGTATCAAATTATCATTTTATTTCAGTTTTATTTGAACAAAAATCTATCTATACAATTTTTATTTAAAGTAAAATATACTCTGAAATCTCAGGGTGTTATAGTATCAGTTCTTTAACTTGAGATTATTATTAATGTATATCAAGACACATGTACTTGGATGTATTATAAAAAATCATGACAATATATTATTGAAGAGAATTATGATATATTAGGTGTTTCATAAGCAATATGAAATTAATTTAACAATTCATGAAAGGATTTTTTTTCTCTTCTAACTAAATGGAAGATAGTATCTTTGGCCCTTTGATTGAAATGAAACTATCATATTAAGTCCATGGATGTGGTGTTTTATAAAAAATTTTATTTCATATAGTCAATGAAAGAAAAATAAATCATATATATTGATGAAAAAAGTTTAAAATTTTCTGGATGAGATATCATGATAAATAGATTATATTATATATTAAGTGTTCAATTGAGGTTATTGTCATTGTGACATTTATGTCTTTATCTATGGGTGACTTAACATATTTATATATTCCAATTTTTTAATTTTTTTTAATTCACCTAATGCCACTGAGAAAGAGTCCTAGATTATCACACACTAATTGTATCCAGAATCTTAGTTAAATTATACTTGAATTTAATATAAAGAATAAATATTATTCTCAATTAGTATAATAATAATTATTCAAGTTAATTTGATCATATAAATTCATTCACAAGTTATTAAAGTTTAGAATATATGTTATTTTAATATTTAATAAATATTTATTCACTTGATATAAAATATGATATTTATTTATTTATAGAAAAAAAATATAAAGATATTTATTTATCAAAATATATATTTTTTATCAAGGTATGATAAATGTTGAGGAGGATTAACAAGTGAAGTTAAGAGCCCGATGGAAAATGATATATTTTATTTAATCTCATTTAAATAAATATTTATTTATTTATATAATAAAATTATATTTTAATATCCATGAGTTATTACATGTCATGGAATATAATAATAATGTTATCATTATTATTTTATGTGGTGTTTAATTAGTATAAATTGTTAGTTGAGGGCCTTTGTGAAATTATAAATTATTAAACCCATGTATATAATCTAAATTATATCATTTTAAAAGCTAGTGATTATCATGCACACAATAAATTCTCCCATTGAATTATTATAAATTTATAGAGATAACTTCTCAAGAACACTCCCAACAATGACATACAATCCTCCTCCTCTCTCTCAAGACCAAAATAACCAAATAATAATTCTTTAATCCCAATATAATTCTTGTTGTGATCAATAATTAACTACATAATACATTTGGTTCCTATATTATATCACCTAGAATGTCAATAGTTACATTTCGAGATTCTGTGAGCACATATGAATAGGACTATAGGAATTCTACCTTACATTATTTACCATAAAAACCATAAGAAAATAGAGAAAATCCAATTTATCAATATCAAAGAAATAATTATCAAGACAAGGTAATTTTTTTATAAATTATAAGTTAAAATATCATATCTATGAATAATCTTGGGTTTCTTCTTCATTTTTTGATGATTTTATCCAAAGAAACTAATAAAAAACATTATTGGGCATGGGACCAACTTCTTTTTCTACACCCCAAATTCTTCAAGTTATATCAAAGTGGTCACATATTAATTTATAATTATTTTTTATTTTTTATCAATTTTTATATTCTCTTGTTAGTATTTGTCTATGGTTTTAATTATTTAATTTTAAAGTTGAGATAACATGATTATTCAGTTTTATATAACCAATAACATTCCAAAAATGGATAAAGAATTCTCAAATATCCCATCTAGAGGTGTTGAGGATACTGATCGAGTAACATGTTTACATGGTGTGTGACTGAAAAAGTATATTCTATGTAACCAGGGCCATCCACGCAAGGGAAAACATCAATAATCCTAGAATAGAGTGTTAGTGTTAGTATGAAATGTGTTTAATGCCACACCATACATTTATTACTAACTGGATTGTGGATTGACTATGTTATATGGTGAATAATTAGGGTACATGTTGTGTAGCTTTACATGGTTTTTTCCCACATAAATAATGGAATCTATGTGGTCAAATTATCAAGTATGTAATTAATAAACATGGGGTATATTCACTTCCAAATAAAGAAAAATGATCCAAATGTGATTACATAGAGTGTATTTGGCATAAACATCATTTAACGCATTATATCTCATACGGAATACACCATGAATCCATATACATGTAGTGTGGGTGGCCAAAAATAGATTATATGGTGTTTAAATGGTTGTAAATTACATATAATTCCTGACAACTCATACAAGGTACACACTGAGACGTTCATGTCATGTAATTAAATATGTAGATAATTAATTAATAAAAAAATGAACTACACGACATTTATTTGGAATGTATACAGAATGTGATAGGATGTTTTTGCACCAAGACCATGCCGATTGAATTTCAATGTGTGATGTATAATTAATTGATTTCATAATTATTTTATGAATATTTATGTAATACATTATGTATGGTCTTTGTACAAACTATGTACTTCATAGACATCTCAAGTGGCACATACTATGTATATTCAAGTCATGCCATGTGACCATAAATTTTATGTAAACTATGCATCTTAACCCATATAACAGTATGTCTTGTAATATTGTGCCACATTGTGTCACCATACATTCCATGTAAGTACACATTACACAACAAAGTCTATACCTAATGTAAGTTACATGTCATGAAACTATTAAACTCAATAAATTGGTTTAATTAGAAGATTAAGTGAACATGCCATATTTCCTCCAGTAAATAATGTGTATATTAAATTCTAGATTGAATTTAAAATATGATCAGGAGGGTAAATTTCATATACCATGTTAGTACACGTTGTGTACCAGATAATTTTATATTAAAATAAATTAATTAAATTTATTTAAAATTACAAAGGATGCAAATATTAGGTACTTTTTGGATAAATAATTAAGATAAAAGAGTTAATTGATAAATAAAATTATTAATTTATTAATTTGAGAATTTTATCTTAATAAAGTACTAATTGAAATGAATGTTAAATACTATAAATGTGTGTTTGTTTAATGTTGTTAATGATCATGTCTTGTTCTCCCTATTCATGTATTTAGTTTATATTTAATTTTATTATTTATTTTATGGGTTTTGTGATAAATTTATTATTAAATTAAATATGATGATCCATATATCATCCCTTTCTCTTTATTATGAATGGTTTTTTATGTCCGTGGTTTATTTTTATATAACCCTAAACCCTTGGTACTCATCACCTAAAAGTGTATAAGCATATGTAAAGGATGAAACTCCCAGTGACCAGAGATAGTTTATGACTAGGTCGAGGTGATATTAACCAAGAGACATGCAAGTTAAAGGTAGAATACTACAACATGAGATTGGTGTAGTCTTAATGAGTTATTCCTTTATGGTTAAGTTTTTGTTTATCATCCGCTTGATAAACTAACCAGTAGTTAAAATTTCATGATCATAACACATGTTCATTTTATTTTTTCAAGTCCATGGTTATTTATTTATGCAATTCAATGAAATTTTTAATTGATTTTTAAATGAAACCGCATAATTTAAATGAATTAAAAATATTCTAATATTAAATAAAATAAATGTATTATGCATCAATTATTTTACCAAATATATTTAATTAATTATGTAAAATCCATATAATATTAATAAGCATGTAAAGTATAAAATAAAGAATATTTGTGAATAAGATAAAAAATAATTTAAGAAAATATTGATTCAAAAAATCTTCCATATTCTATGTTAAGATTAACCAATAGCTAAAGTATTAGTTATGTTGTAGTTGGGGACACTTTTTTATCAAGGATTCTGAAAAACGAAAATGGGTTGGCTTAAAAAAAATAATATTAAGTGTGATGAACATGTTTTCTTTAATATAATTTGGAGTCAAGTGTTGACGAAATATGATCTTATGATTTTAGGATTAGGGAGTAAACTCAATGAACCATTTAATTTTGAGTTAATTCAGTTGGAATAACTGCCAACCAAAAAACCTTTGAGTAATATGCATGGTCCTAGAATGGGTTATGAGATGAAAAATATGGATCATTTACACTAGAATATCCTCATTATAGGATATTATAAATCAAATGGTGACAAATTATGGGATTTGATAAAAAATTAAGAGACTAATAAAATAAAATGTATTATTCCAAACTTGGTAATTAATATAATGTAATAAAACTTTCTTTTACTTTTTGTAGAAAATAAAAAGTCAAATAACATTGACATTATCCCTATGATCTATATTAGAAAAAAAATCTAATAATAATTGATAATTTCTAGAAGATTTATAGGCACTTTATCATTGTATTATGCCAAGATTGAAAGATTGGTGTTCTAGATTCCACGTTTTCTAATGACCCTTATAAGGATGCAAGTAAGAAAGAGAATTATATCATTTTGAAACACATGGACGATGCATTGGATGTTTAGTTATTCATGATAAAATACATTAATAGTGATATCTATAAGATTTATAAAGGTATTAATTCATACATAAATTTATCACATATTTGTGATCTTTATCAAGAGAAATCAAAAAAAGAGTGGTCCAGGATCTCTAGTGAACTCTTTACATGATTTCTTGGATATAGTACACCAGTTGGACCACATGTAGTCAAGATGATTGAATACATTGAGTTTTTATATATTTTTGGATTCAATATACCCAAGAAATTGTGCACAAACATCATTCTCACCTCACCTCATCAGAGATCAAATTTTATTATGAATTTTAATGTGAAAAATATTTATAATTCACTCCTAGATCTCTTAAATTTGATTTTCCAAGTGGATAAGGGCATGAATAATGAAAAAAAATCCAGTATTTATGGTGAACAAGAGGAAAGTAAAGTAGAAAATTCCCAAGACTAATTCCATGTCTAAAAAACCTTCACACCACCCTACCAAGAGTTGTATGATTAAGGGGTAGGATAGGGAGCAATATGTTGTATGTTTTTCTTATGGTTAGAAGGGATACAAGAAGAATAACCAAACCTCAGAGAAAAAGAAAGTATAAGATTCCAGTGTTTCCATTATCAAATTAAATATATCCATTTATGAAATTTGTGTATTATATATATCATGTAATACTTATAATTGTATCTAAATACAATAACCAGGTAGATTATGGAATTTTACCAGAGGTGTGGTGGATATTCATGCTACCAACAGAGAAAGCCATACTACACTGAATATTGGAGACTACTATCCCACATTACTAATAGGATTGATTCCAGTATTAAATAATTTTTACTATGATCCTAGTGTAACCAAAAAAATAATATATGTGTATAGTTTAGATATAGATGGATTTATTTTCAAGTTCAAAAATAAGATATTCTAGTTTTATAAAGATAACATATGGTATTAGTTAACATGTTTGAATAATGGAATTTACATAGATAAATATGAATATAAAGTTTTGGAAATAAATAAATAATTGAGTTCACATGACTCATATAACACCCAGTTATGAAATCACTGGTTTAGTTATATAATCAAGAAGTGTTTGAAAAATTATATTGAGAAGGTTATTTAGATTCTTTTAAACTAAAACAACTTGATATATAGAATGCTTGTTTAGAAGGTAAAATAACCAAATCTCTATTTAGTGGAAAGCGTAAAATTGAATTAGTTTATATAGAAATGTGTGGACCTTTTCTAGTGTAATATAGATGTGGATACTCTTACTTCATAACTTTTATAGACAACTTTTGTAGATATGAATTTGTTTAATTAATGAGGTATAAGTATGAATCTTTTTATAAATTTATAGAATTAAAGAATAAAGTTGTGAACCATCTTAGTAAGATGATAAATAAAATATACTCAGAATATTGTAAAGATTATATTAACTAAAATATCATTTATTATCTAAGAGAGTTTAGGATACTATCTCAACTTACTCCTCCTTATACACCCAAGTTGAATGGTTTTAGTGAAAGGAGGAATCACACATTTTTGGACATGATGAGATAAATGATGAGTAATGGGATCCATACATTATCCTTTTAGGTATATTCATTACATACTACATCACACATATTAAATTTAGTATTAATTAAAGCATAAAATAGTATTCTATATGATCTTTGGCATAGAAACAAGCCTGTTTTGTCACATATTTATGTATAAGGATGTGGAGAATTTTTTTAATTCAATATTTTCAAACAAAATATAATATAGAATCATGAAGTGTATATTTATAGGATTTACTAAGAAAAATAAAATATATTATCTATAAAATCCCTTAAATAAAAAGATCTTGGAAAATAAAATTCCCATGTTTCTTGAGACAAATAATATCTCCAAAAGAGATATTAGGATCAAGATAAAATTCAATAAAGTTAAAGCTCAAGATATACAAAATTTGTTAGAGGAAAAAATTATACAAATCCCTATAGAATAATGTTTTTTAGCAACACATATATTTCATAGTATCACCATAGAGGTTAAATAACCAAAGAGATATGATTTTAAAAAAATTGAAGATATTGAAACATTATTATTAGATAATGATGAACCGCTATCCTACAATAAATTAGTATCTTAAAAGTTACAAAGTAGAAATAATCCATGAATTCCAATATAGTTTCTATATACCAGAACCAATTATGGGTTTTGGTAGATCCTTAAGTTGATGTAAAAAAAATTTGATAAAAATGGGTATTCAATAAGAATTTGTACATTGATGGTAAAATCAGTACCTATAAGGCATGAATATCTATTAAAGAGTTTATGTAACATCATGGAATATACTATGATAAAACCTTTTCACCAGTATATATGTTGAAATCCATCATAATTATACCTTCAATATTATCTTACCATGTTTATTAGATTTGGAAAATGGATGTCAATATAGCCTTCCTTAATGAAAACCTTATGGAAGTTGTTTATATGACACAAATAAAGTATTTAAGAGTCTAAAGGATGAAAATAATGTGTTAAATTTGTAGATATTAATTTATAGTTTTAATCAATCATTAATATCATGGAAAAAATCATGAATCCACAATAAAATTTGGTTTCATAAAGAATGGATATGAACCCTGTATCTATAAGAGGTTTAGTGGGAGTGTAATTATTTTCCTAGTAGTATATGTTGATGATATAATACTAATGGTAAATAAGATATCAATTTTGCATTCATTAAATATGTGGTAAAAAATGATTCTCCATGAAATATTTCAGTGAATCGACTTATATTTTAGGGATCAATATTATTTGGGATAAATCTTAATGGCTACTTGGACTATCACAACAAGAAATTTGGGATATATCCATGATCAAGGATGACTATGGATATAGATGTTTTATAGACATGAAAAATAAATTCCAATGGTCATAGGTGAGGATATATCCATGGTTGGGCACTGACTTTGTTTATAGGGTTTCACACATTAGCATTGTAAAAAAATCTCAAGGGAAAACCTCAATAGCCATCATCATTTAGGATTGTGGATATAGGGTAAAAGTTGAAATATATTTATAATATTATAAAATATGTTGATAATTTTTTCAGACACACACTTATTAGTATATAAATGTTACATATATATTTATAATCATGGTTTCAGTGGAGTGGTAATGTATGTCTATTCATAGAGAGGATATATAGGTTTGAGTCCCATAGATAGTGGGTTTTTTATCCTATATCCATGGACATGAAATCCCTATAAATAGATATCCATTCTTATGAACCTATTTCTGTAGGCTATTCCCATGACTATAGGGTCCATATAGACCATATTATATGTTTACAAAGCTTATAGCCACAGGAAACCAGACCGTGGCTATGTCCCTAAGGTATATTTCTAGGACAATAACCTCAAAGGGATACCTAATTAAAAATTAAATTTTTATTATGAAAACACTTTTAAGGAAAAATTTAGAAACCATACATGACATAAATGACATAGAAACAACCATACCTTCATGATACAAATGTTTAAGGCCAAACAACTCATTCAACCTTACACATAAGAGCCCCTACCCAACATCAAAAACATTATGATCAGCTTCCTCCTACTCATCGTTTCCCAGCTACTTATCTTGTGCATGGATGCACGGGCCTGGTACCGATGGAAGAGTCATACCTTCTCCTCAAAAGGATACCTAATAATGGATATAACCTATATCTATATCCATAAGGTATATAACATTGGTCATGTCCATGGATATAACCCATTTTTTTAGTAGTGTGTAAAGGTATACACATTTACAAGAAACTAAAGAGATTCAGTATAGAAAAATACATGAGTTAATTGTTTACAATGTCACATGACATGTATATTTCAAAGAAAACATGTCCTTAGACATAAGAGGAAAGAGAGATAATAAATAGAATCTATTACACTTCTATGATAGATTCTATCATGTATGACATACTATATACCAGGAATTATTTTTCCTATACCTTGAGCATGATAGATAGAATTAAAGTATACATAGGTGAGATACAATGGAAAACTATAAATATTATCATAAATTACATGAGGTTTATAAAGTATATTCTCCTAGTTTATGGAGGAGATAATAAACTAGTCATCAGGGTACATACATATGTGAGTTTCCAGGTAGATTATAATGAGCTAAAATCACATTTGAAATATGTATTCTGCCTTATAGAGTAGTTGTAAGCTATAAGAGTTCTAAGTATCCAATGTTCATCAATTAAACAATAAATTTAAAGTATATTATGACTTCTAATTTATCTGAATAAGTAGTTTGGATATATAAATTCATTAAGGATCTCGATGTTATCACACTGTATTGTGGTAATACTGCAACGGTGGTCCTAGCCAAGGATCCAAGGTCACATAAATGAATGAATCATATACTTAATAAGTATCATCTCTTGAGGGGTTTTTCTTAGAGGGATGAGAAAAAAAGTAAGCGTTTTTTTATAGAGGATAATTTGGAAAACTCATTGACTAAATTTTTACCTCGTAATAATCATGAATATCATGTGAGAGAAAGTGTATTTAATGTTTTTATTAGTTTCCACTAGTGAAAGTGGGAGTATGTAGAAGTTGGTTCCCTAGAACCTACTTACTTTATACTTTTTTTCACTAGAATATTAATAAATATCTTATCACATGATGAGTATTCTTCTATGTAACATTAATGTGATAAGTTATTTAGAGTATTTATTTGTTAGAAAAGTTATAATAGTTCCCAAGTATAATAAAAATATGACAATTATATGACAATATTCATAAAAATATGTCATATGGTCAAGATTATATTTATATAATGGAAAAAATGATGTTTTCACTATTATGTTCTTGATTCTCATAAGAAAAAAAGGATTCTTCTCGTAAAGTTTCACACTAGGTGATCTCCATAAAGGAAAATTATGATGAAAATCCCCCAATAGGAATTTCACATAATATATATTTCATTAAATATTACTATCTATGGACATGTGTAATGATCCTTAGACTAGAGGATGTTATTAATTGATATCATGAATCATGTACTTTGACATATTATTGAAAACCAAGATGACATATGCTCGCGGTGAAGTATGATACATTTGGTTCATAATAAGTTATATGAAATTAATTGAATAAGTGAAGAAAATATTTTCACCTTTAGAGATAATGGAATATGATATCTCTGGTCTTTTGATTGAAATGGAATTTTTTGATTAAGTCTATAGCCATAAAGGTAGTCAAATAAAGATAAATCAAGCACACATCTTAATGACACAAGTATGAAAATTTATTGATGACATGTCAAGAGAAATATATTATATTACATAGTAAGTATTAAAATTTAGTTATTATCATTGTGATATTAATTTCTTTATCTATGGTTTCCTTTAAGGGTTTCTATATTCCATTATTTGACTTTAGTTCAGTTTTCCAAATTCCATAAAGAAATAATCCTAAAGGGCCACACATTATGTGTATCCAAAATAAAAGTTATATTATATTTAAATTTAATATTAAGAATAAATATTATTCTTTATTAGTGGAATGTTAATTATTCAGGTTTAGCTGATTAGATAAATTCAATCACTAGTTATTCAAGCTTAGAATATCTATTAGTTGAATGTTAAACAAATATTTATTCTCCAGTTAGTGAATATATAATTTATTTATTCTTTGAATGAATTTTATAAATATATTTTTTTATTTAAATAAATATTTATTATTCAATGTTTGATAAATGTCATGGAAGATTAACAAGCTCTGTTAAAGGCCTGATGGAAAGTGATATATTATATTTAATATTATTTAAATAAATTTTGAATTATTTATTTAATAAATTGATATTTAAATATCAATGAGTTAGCACATATCATGGAATTTAATAATAATAATAATATTATTATTATTATTATTATTTGATATGGGGTTTATTTAGGTTAAAAATTTAGTTAATGGTGTTTTTGTAATGACTAATTGTTAACACTAAGTATATAATTTGAATTATATCATTTTATAAGACAGTGAGAATTATGTGCCCAAAATATTCTCCTAGATAATTTGCTTAAATATCTAAAGAGAACATATCAAGAATTCTCTTGATAATGAGATATGATCCTCTTTCTCCCTCATAATGCATAGAGAAAAAGATAATAATTATTAAAGACCAGGATAATTCTTGTTATAGTCATTGAATAGTTATGAGGTCATCACGGCCCTAAAAATTACATTTAATACTCCTACACTAGTATAGCAGTGCAGGGTCAGTCCACAGAGAAGGAAGATGATAATTCTAGGTTTTATTCAAAAGTAACTTCACTGTTGTCAGTAGTGGAGTTAGTGAACATTGATTGTATTATTCCTTTTAAATTTTTTTTAATATCTAGTTTAAAGAAAGAGATAAAGTAAAAAATGTTTAAAAAGAGACTATATCATTTACTAGTTTACTAATGAACTAAAAACTATAGCAAAACTAACATAAGAGAACAAAATATTAAAAAAAGGCAGCAGGGTCGAAGGAGAAGATCAAAAGTAATACTCGAGAATCCCAATCTGCTAGTTTAATGGATATCTTCTACACTACACTTTATTGAGTCACACCTCAAGAAATAAAGGTGCAAAGTCTCCCTTGCCAGGAAACTCAACACACATAAGACTGACTTAAGGAGTTCGCCACTCCAAAATCAGTCAAACTGCTTGACAGTAAGAAAAGGATAACAGTAGAAAATAAACTTGCTGTAAATTTCCACAATTTAAGACATTAACACTTCAAAAAAGTATTGAAGAACTACCTTTCCAGTTGATATTTAATTAATGAATTAATAAAACAATTGAGGTGTGAAGCAACTAAACAGAGAATCATTAATCAATCACGCCAATTGATTACGATTCTGAAAAAATGTAGTGTGAATGAAGAAGAATAAAATATTATCTAATAGAATTGAATTATTGATCTAAGTAAATTCATACTTTGATCATCTAGATTAAATATGTGAAAAACATCCAAGAATAGAGTACAAAATTTAAGGACTAAGGGAATAAGAACTCCCCAAATACTGCACTGCTCTCGGGCTCCTCGGTCCCTTGCTCATCTCCAGTACTGCTCCCGAGTATCTGCTCTTGAGTCTGGTGTGTTCATGGAATGAATGAGTATCCCCCCCCCCCACCTAATTCTGCTGCTGTTCTACTTTAAGTACCCTTCTGTCATAAGCTGCATGTCACTGCTTGATTTCCACCAACTTGGAATCTCCTTCATGAGTGAACCGCACACGTGTGCTTTTTCCGCAACTGGCACGTCGCGCGAGTTTTTCTCACGTATATAACTTCTGCTGAGTTAGTTGCATGAACCTGGACATATCTTTGACTTTGGTATGAACCTTCACAAATAAAATATAATATAAAAGTAAATAAATGAGAACGCAAAGAAAGAAAAATAGTTATTTTTTTAAGTTAAGTGTTATATTACTTGTTACAAGTTAACTAAAGTTAATTAATAAATAACTTAACTGGTAATTATTATTTACTTTTATAAAAATTATTCACTTAACAATACTATAGTAAAACCTAAGTTTATCAATAGGTTATAAATTAAGTTAAAAGATTTAATTACTAAGTTATTAATTTTAACATTTTTAACTAATTTATTAAAATTTAACGTTATAAGTAAAGAAGTGATTAAAATAACAATTTAGACAGTATTAATTAATAATTTTATTATTATTATTATTACTTTTAAGTAAATTTAACTGTTCAATTAATTTATTAATTAGTTTATTTTAATTTAGTAATTAGAATTAATAATTTAGTTTTAAATATTTTCAATTGATAAGTCTATTTTATAGTTTATTTATAATTATTATTAATTATATAATTATACTATTAATAGTATATTAATTAATTATTAACACTTATTATTAATTTAGTTTTGTGTTTTAATTTATAATTTATCTATTTATTAATATTATAAATTTTTTAAATTATAAATTTTACAAATTCTATTACATCCATTTGACTTAATAAAGTTAACTTTAACTTTAACTTTACTTTTTTTTATTACTTTTTGTTTTACTTTACTTTTATTTTTATTTTTATTTTTTATATTTTTTATTAACTCTTCTTTCTCCTAAACCGGCGCAACAAGGAAGGGTAAGGGTTTCTGATTTTTTTTTTCCAGCAGAGGTCGGCGGTGAGCTCCTTCACTCCAGCAGGGCGCGGCACAGTTTCTTCCAACAACAGCGCCCCTCCAGCTGTGCGGCGTCCTCCTATTACTCACAGTCTCCTCATCTTGTAGCGGCTATGAAGACAAGGGACCTCAAGTGTGGCACAGTGGTAGTAGAAATTTTCATCCTTTAGATATGCCGCAACACCTCCTCTCAACAGCAGCACAGCGGCTCTGACTTCACACCTCGATGGTGATGGGATCTTAGATCGTGGATCCTCACATGGGTATTTGGAAGCTAGATGCTGGTTTCTGGTTATGATTTCTCCATATCCAAATTCAAAGTTGTCAATTTGTGAAAATCATGTATAGCTTGTGATGATGGATGTGGGTTGCGAATCAACCCATGTAGAATGGTGTTGCAAGGGAAAAACGGTGAGAGTAAAGGAATACTAACGGTGAGGAATGAGATATCAGTGAGGAATGAATAATGGTGAGGTACAGAGAATGAAGTATATCAATGAGAAAAAGAAGGGTGCAATGGTGAGGTAGAGCATTCAAAGGGTCACTCTTATGAGAAAAAGAAAAATGGTCATTGATAGATGAAATAGTCACCAGTAGACTAAAATTTAAAGCTACTAATAGATTAAAACAAAAGGTCACCATCAGGAAAATAATTAAAAGTTACCATTAGAAAATAAAATAAGAGTAGTGGAAAAGGTCACCGGTAGGCTATAAATTAAGGCTACCATCAAGTATAAAAATAAAAGGTTGCTGATAGTTTAAATAAAATAGACACGCTGCTGAAAATGATAATAAATTGTCATGGATAGTTTAAAAAATATAAGCTCAGCGTTAGTGAAAGGTCACCACTAGAACCAAGGGTCATCGTTATGTGAAAATAAAAAAGGAGCAGCTACGTGGAGTCACCGATAGTTAGAAAATATAAGCTACCATTATACTTAAATGAGAACTACCGGTAAGCTGCAAACAGTGAAATGATCACCGATAGAAAACTAATAGTGACCTATAAAATAAACACAAAAATTAAACATAAAATTAAAACTTAAGTAAACTAAAAAAAATACTAAAAATAATTAATTAAAATAATGATAAATACCATTAATTAAGGAATAATTCTTATTAACCTTTAAAACATTAAAATTATAAACTGAAAACACTTAAATTATAAACTGAATATTTTTTTAACTAAGATTATGAACAACTTATATTAATATTACTATAAAAAATAATTACAAAGTAGCAGTGAGTAGAAATGAAGAACATCGGTGACCCAATAGGTCACCACTATTAATAATCTACCTCACCGGTAGACTAAAACCAATAGAAAACAAATAAATAATCAAATTTCATACATAAAATAATATAATTAATATTTAAAAACTCTTTATTAATTAATTAATTAACTAATTGAATACATAAAATTAAAAATCAAACTACTTAATTTAATCAAAAACACATATTATTTACTTAAATGATTAGCAAGAAAACTAAACACATTAATTAACATTATTAACCTATTAAAAGATAAAATATTAAAATAAAAACTAACTTAATTAAATATAATTACGTTTATTAAATAATTGTTTTATAAAAATTTCAGTTTATTAAAAAGTTAGGAAGACTTAAATTAACCAAACTAAATAAGAAATAATTAATGTAAATTAGTTTAGTAAGATTAAAATTATTATTTTGATGACTAAAAATACATAATTAATAATAAAAATTGATTAATTAATAGGTTTAATTATAAAAATAAAAAATTACGGTTATTTAGTATAAAGTGATTAAATAATTAATTAAATCATTAAAAATTATGTAAAAAGATGTGGAAAACTATGTAAAAATAGAGCCAAATCAAATTCCCCCATACTTAAGCATTGTTTGTCCTCAAACAATCCCATGTCTTATTTTCTTTGAAAAAAAGTAAAATTTATTAATGATTAAGATCAAACTGTAACATGTCCAGCACTCAAAACAGAGCACAAAACATAATAGCAGGCTTAAAGAAAATGAATTACTCATATGAATCTTGCCTATAACAAATACTCAAGGGTAATTAATAATGCTATGAATTATCAATCAATGAAGATGTCATGACTCATATGTGATACAACTTAATGAATCACTTCAATCCAATATCAGGTCCTAAGTTCAAGAGTGACATGAGGTAAAATATCAATGGAATTAAGACCTTAACCAAGGAACTTTGTACTTTTACTCAATCTTAAGGCCCAGAAATAAATATATTTTTTAAATCTCCTCAATGATACAACCTAAATGATTTTCATAAAACCCAATTGATCCCTTCTTCATCTAGCATTCATCATTCCCCTCGCCTTAATGAGCTCATTTTTTACCCTAGACACTTTATTAATTTTTCCTAAGCCATGTATCATTGTGCTAAGAATTGTGCAATGCAATTATTCAAGGTGTACAAAGGGATTATAGTAAATATAAACGCACCCAGTATCTAGGGTCTTAGAGACTCACCGTGGGATCCCAAATGCCCAAATTAATCCAGTTTTAAAAGATTTATATAGTAACCATTTACATTGGATCATTAAAGCAATTACTTTTAATAATTAAAAAAATGAATGAGGCCCCTAGAATCAAAAACAAACTTCCAGTTACAAATGATTATGATCATAACTCCATTAAAAGGATACCAATATCACTTTCATAAGTAGTTCCTAAACCAAATTTAAATCAAATCACTAAGTAATATCACTTTGCAATCATCCATAATCATTAATTTCATACTCTAAGCAGTTCTTAACTACTATAAAGTTACTTATCTTAAGTAAATACCCATTTAAATAAAGTATAAAGCTTAGAAAAATAACAGAATTTTGAAAAAAAATTAACCATTTTTTACAAAAAGATTGAAGTGAAGTGGGAATTGATGGGATTTCATTAAAACACAGTTTAGCGCAGTCAAGAATTGACCACCTCCCCCACACTTAAAACCCCACTTTGTCCCCAAAGTTGACTTCTAAATATGGAGAATAACAATTAATCAATTAAGGTTCAAAAAATATTTTCAATTAAGTATATAGATAACATGTATAAAGGGTCTCAACGAAATTAAAAAATATTGTTTTCCACCATGAATAAATAATAAACAGGTTCAATAGTAAGTATATGAATTAACATTTATGTCTAGTGACAAAAATTTTCAATTAAAGTATAAAGAAGGCATGCAACTTGTGGGTGTATAGTGGATAGGGTGTAGCAATCTGAAATTTTTGGTTTAAAAGAATGTTCAATATAATAGAAAAATGAATTCTAACACCCCTTATAAAAACCATTTTAATGAAAAACACACTAACCAGCATGTATGTACCCCCCCCCCCCCACACTTAATTTCAAGCAGTGAAAATATTTTAATAACAATACAATTCAATTTTTCATCAAGGAGGCACATGCAGAATTTATAATTCAACTTAGTGACCTACAGAAAAAGTTTTTTATATGTGCAATTTATGCAGTAGATTTTCAGAAAATATATAGCAGAATTTTTTATACAAGAAGAGTTTTTTAAAGAAAAACATGAATCATATTTTATCCTTAAAGTCAATAGGAGAAGAAAAATTAAATGCAGCAATTATGAATTGAGTACTTCCCTGAATATATTTGTCAATTTCCCTCCAGTATGGGAACTCCACTCCTTAATAAACAAAGCAGAAGCATCTTAAAAACGCAGAGCATGAGAACCAGGAACAAAAATCTAGCAGATATAGAGCATACAGAAAGCAGCAAAGCTTCGTTTTATTCAGTACAAAATAGTACAAAAATGAAAATAAAGAAAGAGCATGGGTTGACTCCCATGAAGCACTAATTTTAAAGTCTTAAGTTATACTTTATTTAATCACAATTTTTTTATTTATTAACACAACAAAAAACATGGGTTGCTTCCCATGCAATGCTAGATTTATAGTCCCCATCCAGACTCACCTAGAAACTAACTATAGTCACTAGGTGGATGTGGTTTCCTTAATAGAAACCACCACATGTGTTTGGCCCAAGTATTTTTAACAAAACAATGAAAATTGTGGGCAACAAGACTCAAGCAGACAAAAATTGAATGCTCATAGCCTAAAATAACCCCTAAGTAGCACCCTTTGACAGTTGCGAGCATAATGTTGTCCACTTCCAGAATTTTTTCAGAGTTATCAAGAGTTGAGTTCACATGAAGGGACAACATAGTACAACGTTCTTCAAAGGATTTGGAATTATTTTCATGGCTTTCTCTCTCAACTTATACACTCAAGGATTCACATTCAAGGATGCATGTGGGTAAATTATGATTAGCATGTTCAAGAGGAGATTCAATAGAATGCAGAACAGAATTATGAACATTGGAACTCATGACTAATTATCCCTCTAGACTTCTATCAGTATCATGAAAAGGCTCATCATCCTTCACAGTTGGGGATGTAAGTGACAAACATGGAAGATAATTTATTTTATCACAAACAGATTCAGATCTAACAATGTTGTAAATATCTTCCAAAAGATCCTCATATGTTAACTCACACTGAACATCTACTGCTTCTAAAAAATCAGTTCTGCCTAGATAAAGTGTGTGTTCAACCTCTACTTTAAGTTCATGTTCAAAAATCTCACTTTCCAAAAGAAAGTATGTAGTTTGTTCAAAGAAGTTCAAATCAGGGGGAGTAATGTTTAATTCAGATTCAATAAATTCAATTTCTAGAATGTTCAAATTAAGACTATTCTCCTCAAGTTGGCCAACAATGATTTCCATTTCTTTACACAATGATTCAAAAAAGTGATTACTATGAGAATAGGGAAATGAAAACTCATCAGTTAGTTTTTCTTCAAATATCATTCCCTCATCCTCATCATCCAACAAAATTTCATAAATTATTGGGTTTACAGTTTCAAAACATGGAAGAGAAGTTTTCAATTGTGGTTCATATATTTCAGATTCTTTAACTTCCAGTTTAATGTTCTCATCCAAAGTGTACCCAATATCAAGTTCAAACTTATTGTTTAGAACAACATAAAAGTTGGGTGAAGAGTTTTTAATATTCAAATTTTCATTTTCTAGTATATCTTCAACCTGAGTGACTTCATTCTCAAAATTTCTAAAATAATGATTTTTCTCAAAAGAAGGGATGATGAAAAGAACTGGGAAATCTTTTTCAATCTGTTTCAATTCAGTTTCAGAATTGTCCAACTCAACACCATTAAAGCACTTTTTGGGGTCTTCAACAATGTGTTCTTGATTCAGTGAGTTGGTTGTTCCCAATTTTAGTTCTACATAATAAGATTTCTCAAAGAGAATGGTTTCTTGACCAGTTTCACTATCACTTTCCTCTTCTAATTGATTTTCAAATCTTTTAAAAACATTATCTTTTTCTTTTTATTCAAATTATTTTTGTTATTTAACCTTTTTTTGTAATTCCAAGAGCATGTTTTCCAATCTTTTTAGTCTTTGATCTCGCTCTTGAGAATCTCTAAGTTGAATTTCATGGGTTTGAGTTAACCAATTGTTAATTAGTTCTACCCTAGCATCCAGTTTAGAATAGATTAATTCAATTTTAGATAGGGTGTCAGGACTAGACTCATGTTTTTCATTTTCATCAGTGTAGAAATCCTATTGTGGTTGGTTATAGACACACTGCCAAGAAGTATGTCCATAATCACCACAACAAACACAGTAAGGTCCAGTGAAGTAGTTTGAGCCTTCATAATGTTCCTTTTTTTTAAAATTTTTAGATCAAACACACACAAAAATTCAAAAATAACTCAAATAGACTACACAAGCAGTAAATGTTCACAGTTCAAAGTAGTTTTTTTAAAATCATATTTTTAAAAAAATGAATTTTTTTAAAAAAAATTATTGTTTTTTTTTAATTTTTCAAACCCTATACTCACAGTGTGTGCCTTCCCTGGCAGTGGCGCCAAATTTTGAAGAGTCTAGAGGTCTTCACGGACCTCAAAATTGCATTTAATACTCCTACACTAGTATAGTAGTGCAGGGTCGATCCACAGAGAAGGAAGATGAGAATTCTAGGTTTTATTCAAAAGTAACTTCACTGTTGTCAACAGTGGAGTTAGTGAACATTGATTGTATTATTCCTTTTTAAAAAAAATTAATATTTATTTTAAAGCAAGAAGTGAAGTAAACAATGTTTAAAAAGAGACTAAATCATTTACTAGTTTACTAATGAACTAAAAACTACAACAAAACTAATATAAGAGAACAAAATACTAAAATAAGGCAGTAGGGTCGAAGCAGCAAATCAAAAATAATACTCAAGAATACCAATCTTCTGGTTTAATGGATATCTTCTCCACTACACTTTATTGAGTCACACCTCAACAAATAAAGTTGAATAGTCTTCCTTGCCTGGAAACTCAACACACAAAATACTGACTTAAGGAGTTCACCACTCCAAAATCATTCAAACTGATTGACAGTAAGAAAAGGATAACAGTAGAAAATAAATTCGCCATAAATTTCCATAGTTTAAGACATTAACACTTCAAAAAAGTATTCAAGAACTACCTCACCAGTTGATATTGAATTAATTAATTAAGAAAACAATTGAGGTGTGAAGAAACTAAACAGAGAATCATTAATCAATCTCTCCAATTGATTACGATTCTGAAAAAATGTAGTGTGAATGAAGAAGACTAAAAGATTAACTAATAGAATTGAATTCTCGAGCTAAGGAAATTCATCCTTTGATCATATAGATTAAATATGTAAAAAACATCCAAGAAAAGAGTACAAAATTTAAGGAATAAGGGAAGAATAACTCCCCAAATAATGCACTGCTCTCGGGCTCCTCGGTCCCTTGATCATCTCTAGTGCTGCTCTCGGGTATCTGCTCTTGATTCTAGTGTGTTCGTGGAATGAATGAGCATCCCACCCACCTAATTCTTTTGCTATTATACTTTAAGTACCCTATTGTCATAAGTTTAATGTCACTGCTCGATTTACACCGACTTGGAATCTCCTTCATTACTGCACTACACACGTGCGCTTTTTCTGCGACTGGCACGTCGTGTGAGTTTTTCTCACGTAACTAACTTCCGCTGAGTTAGTTGCATGAACTTGGACATATCTTCGACTTTGGTATGAACCTGCAAAAATAAAATAGAATAGAAAAGTAAATAAATGAGAATGAAAAGAAAGAAAAATAGTTATTTTTTTAAGTTAAGTGTTATATTACTTTTTACAAGTTAACTAAAGTTAATTAATAAATAACTTAACTGGTAATTATTATTTAATTTTATAAAAATTATTCACTTAACAGTACTATAGTAAAACATAAGTTTATTAAGAAGTTATAAATTAAGTTAATAGATTTAATTACTAAGTTATTAATTTTAACATTTTTAACCAATTTATTAAAATTTAACGTTATAAGTAAAGAAGTGATTAAAATAACAATTTAGACAGTATTAATTAATAATTTTATTATCATTACTATTATTAATTTTAAAGAAATTTAACTGTTCGATTAATTTATTAATTAGTTTATTTTAATTTAGTAATTATAATTAATACTTTTGTTTTATATATTTTTAAATTGATAAGTATATTTTATAGTTTATTTATAATTATTATTAATTATATAATTATACTATTAACAGTATATTAATTAATTATTAACACTTATTATTAATTTAGTTTTGTATTTTAATTTATAATTTATCTATTTATTAATATTATAATTATTTTAAATTATAACTTTTACAAATTCTATTATGTAAGAACCCAGATCTTCGTTTCAGGTACGCTTTTCCTTTTTTTGGAGTTTTTAAGAAAAATGGAGTTTCTGGAAAATTTCGAAGTACATGCCGTGTACTTTCTGAGTACACGCCGTATAATCTTCTCCAGCTTGAAACCGTGTACTATTTGTGCCCGGTTCACACACATGGTGTGTAGGGGTGATGTGGATGCCAATTTTGGCGGAGTATTGAAAAAACCACTACATGTCGTATACTTTAAAAATACATGTCGTGTACTTTTCTTTTTTTCACTAAACAGACCGGGGTCGCGCTTAATCACCATAATCACCTTCTTCTTGGTCTGGTTCATCCTAGATTGACCTGTACGCCCAGATATTCACCGAGCTCCTGCCTCTCCGTCCGTTCTCTGATTCGAGCATGGTCAATTGTGTTGGAAGCGCAGCGGTGAGTTCTCCTTTCTACTTGAGCCTTATTTTCCAATTCTTCCTCCTTCTCAAGTTATATAAGGTTGAAAATTTTGTGTGTTTTCTCAGATCTATGACATTCTAGGGAGAATTAGTCGTTGTGGTTCAAGTATATCGATCTCCTATGATTGAGGTAGGTGGTTTTTGCCTTATTGTTCAAAGTCTCTGAGTTTTATGTGCAAATTCCACCAATACCCGTGAACGGGGTATTGCGTGTTTACCTTTTTGACCTTGTTGTTTTCCTACCTTACTTGTATGCTTGTGTAGAGGTAAATTGACCATGTTATAGGATATTTTGTTGTTCTTGGATGTTGTTTCCCTTGCTTTGTCCTGTTTACGACCTTTGGGTCTCATTTGCCTTTGGCTACTACACCTGTTTTCATGCCTTGTGGTTACAGGTTTAAGTGAAACTTATGACATGCTTGTTGCCTTGTAGAATATTTAGCTAAGTATCTCTATAGGTGTGCTTTGGTTAGCCAAGTAGCTCTATAGGTGTACTTTGGCCTTATAGCATTATTATGCACTGACTGGCACGGGGCTGAGAGAACCTGGTGCTATAGACTATAAGGGACAGACCGAGTGAGCTTCCCAGAGAGTCTTAGATATTACAAACTATAGAGGGGATGGACAGAGTGATCTCCCCGAGAGTCTTGGATTTTATAGACTACAGGAGGGTAGACCGATTGAGCTTCCTCAGAGAGTCTTACCTTATTTGAATCTATTTAAGAATCTTCTCGGGCTAGAGGAGGAATTGACTGAGTGAGCTTACCCAGAGATTCTGTTGTATACCTGAGTCTATAGGAGGAATTGACCAAGATAGCTTCCTTAGAGAGTCTCTAGACCTTGGGGATAAGAGGGTTAGACCATATGATCTTCCTCAAGAGAGTCCCTGACTACCCTACACTATAAGGGGAATTGACCGAGTGAGCTTCCCCAGAGAGTCTCATAAATGCATATGACCAAGCCAGAGGGGTTAGGCTGAGCGCACTTCCCAGAGGTTTGTGGTACTTCTTGGATAGTACCAGAGGGAATGGATACGAGTACTTCCCAGAGGGTTTCCTACTTGTTGGATATTGCTTCACTATTGTTGTTGGTTGTGGATTTTATTACTGTTGTGTATCATCCTGCTTACTGTTTACTGTTTACTACCTACTACTTTGCTGTTGTTGTTTACTGCTTAGTGTGCTTTTACCTGCCATATACTCACTGACTATTAGGTACAGATCTTCAGGTGGTTTCCTACTGGGATTTTATCTCAAAACCTGTTTGGGATATGCTTTTGGGCCCAAGCAAACTATGTTGTTGTAGGTATAAACAATGGAAAGCACCCTTTGACTTCTGGAACTTGATTACTTGGAGCAGGGGAGCATGGGACCAAGCTTTGTCTTGCGATGATGAGGAGCTGTTTACTTTTATTTTGTACTTGTTTTGGTACTATAGTGTTTTCCATTATTGTGACTTGTTTGGATACTTTCCTAGTTATGTATCATGCATCATTTCATATATATACATATGTGCTTCAGTTTGTTGATTTAGTCTTCCGGTATTTATATTGTTGGTTATTACCGCTTCTGTTATTGCATGTTTATTTTATTCCACTGTGTACTCTGTTAATGAGGGCATAGTTTCCCCACTATCATACCCAAGGACCTTGCTACTAGTTGGAAGCCTCTGGCGTTTGGGGAAATGAGCTTGAGGCCATGTGACCAACCGGGTATGGGGGGCCTCTGGGTGGCTTCCGAAACCAGGAAGTTACAAAGTGGTATCAAAGGAATTCATTTCTCTTGCATTACTATTTGGAGACTTTAGCCAGGGATTGGATGGATTCGGTACTTGGTAATGAGTTTTGCCTGAGAGTAGCTAACTCGTGTACAGGGAAAATCTATACTACCTCGTTTATTAAAGTTTTCTGGTTTTTGAATTTTATGGTTGATATGATTTCACCTAGAGTGATTCACATGCTTTGTACTATTATTGTTTTTATATTTCGGTTCTATTTCTGTCGCAACCCGATGAGATGAGTTTATTCCATCTCATGCATCATATAGGCACTTGTCGAAAACACATTCCATGCATTCTTTCCATGCCATTTAGGGTACATTAGTGATTGCATGCTGTTGTGATAGACGTTGTGTATATTATTCATTTTGTTGTGATAGATGCTTGATAGAATCTCTGCTTCTTGTTAGAGAATTGTTTGTATTATACTTTGTTTAAATGAATTCCAAATTTTGATTCTTGAGGTGTTATGGGCCCTCTTGAATCAGAAATTGGTAGATCATGATCATGTTTTCTCTTGTACATGACTGTAGGGGATTCCAAGCTTTGATTCGCAGGGAGTATGGGCCCTCAGGGATCAGAATTTGGCACCTCTTTGCCTTGTTTTCCATGGTTCGGATTTCTGTGTAGTTTCTGAGCTACTGCCCAGAAAAACCCAGAATACACGGCGTGTACTTTCTGGTTACACACCATGTAGTTTTTAGGCCATGTTACTGACTGTGTGTGCAGGAACACTGTGTTGTGAAAATAACATTAGGAGCACGCCGTGTACGGTATGTACACGCCGTGTAGTGTAGAGCCTTGTACCTGGCCGTGTCACTAACAACATGGGTCAGGGAAGCTCGAGTAGAACACGCTGTGTTGAAAAGGAACACGTTGTGTAGTTATTTCCAGGTACCCAGCCATGTCACGAACAACACGGTTCAGCGTGACCTACTCTAAGACACACCGTGTTGCTTTTGGAACACGACGTGTAGTCATGTCCAGGTACTCGGCCATGTCACAAACAACACGGGTTGGTGTGACCTTCTCCAAGACACATCGTGTTGCTTTTGGAACATGTCGTGTAGTCATGCCCAGGTACCCAGCCGTTTCACAAACAACACGGGACGGTGTCACCTTCCCCTATACACACCGTTTTTGTTCGGAACACGCCGTGTAAGGGCCAACCATGTATATGGTTGTGTAACTAACAACACGGGCCACCGAGTTAGTGCCTAGTACATGTTGTGTCCCTAGGGAACACGCCGTGTAGTCTGAGGTTAGTTTGAACCGTGTGAGTTAGCCGTGTAAAGAGACTCGGGCAGGGGAATAGTCTTCAAGTACAGTACATGTGTTGGGTCAAAACGTCGTGTAGTTTGAGGTGTTACATGACCTATAGGGCAGGGGTACACGCCCATGTCAGTGGCTTAAGAAGACACGCCGTGTAGTTTTTATACACGTCGTGTAGTCATGTTTTGTAAAACTTTTGTGTTTTTCTTCCCCTATTCCTGTTTTTCACTCTTGTGTTCTATGTCCTTGTTTTCTGACCTAAGGTCTACTTTTGACCTTTCATAGCTATGCCTCAAAGACATCCTCTAGTTTTACGTCTATCGTCAGGTAGTGATCAGACGCCAGATATGGCTGATCAGGGACTTCTTTCCAATCCTCCAGTCAAGCCAGCTTTGGCACCGGCTGTCATACCCGTTGCAGGCGTCGAGGTGTAGTTCAGGGAAGACTTCCTAAGGATGATGCAGACCTTCCAAGTATCTTCGCCTCCTGCCTCATCGATGGCTGAGTTGACGCGGTTTTTACAGCAGCATCATCCTCCTAATTTTTTCGGGGATGGAGGACCCCAGGCTGTAGAGTCATGGATAGAGGCCACACTGACCATATTTGAGCACCTAGATATCCCTCTGGAGAAAAGGGTAAATCTGGATACTTATATGCTCTGGGACACCTCCAAGAGGTGGTGGGAGGTGATCTCATGATCAGGGAATCAGCAGGATATGTCTTGGGACGAGTTTCGATGCACCTTCTATGACTACTTCTATCCGGAGACCCTGAGGGATGATCGATCTCGAGAGTTTATGAGTCTGAAACAGGGTACTCTTTCTGTTATGGAGTACTCATCCTGTTTCAATGAGCTGCAGCGTTTCACACCGATCCCAGCAGGTGATGAGTTGTTCCTTGCTAGGAAGTTTGAGGATGGTCTAAGGCAGGAGATTCATTCCCAGGTGAATATCTTCCAGTTGACTTCTATACCCTCCATAATCAACCAAGCTCTAATCACTGAGTGCAATTTGAGATATTCTGGAGCAGTGAGCCATGATGGTTCTATATCCAGAGCTGATGTTCCTCCTACGGAGATTAGGAAGCATCACAGAGAGTCTTCTCAAGGAGATCGAGGTTCGCGGGATGCATCTTCTGGCAGCCAGGTTGTATGCTACCAGTGTGGTAGGGGTGGGCATACTAGGCCTCAGTGCCAAAGGGATCCGATGGAGTGTCGGTCTTGTGGCAAGATGGGCCATCTTCAGCGTTTCTTTCACATCTTCTCACCTTCAACTGGTGGTAGGGGTTCCTCTATGACCCCATGTTCTGGAGATGCTTCACCAGTTTCCCACCAGTTAGGGAACTGGAGTTCTTCTGGCCGTTCAGGCCGAGGTGGAGGTTGCGACCGTGTTGGTCAGTCACAAGGTCATTAGCGACAGTAGAGTGGATCAGCTCAGAGCGGTCAGCCAGGGGCGCAGGGTCATAGTGCAGGCCAGTCTTTCACCGTGGAGCAGACCTATTAGGAGCAGGATCCTGGGCCTTTTATAGTTCGAGGTATGATCCTAGTAGCCTCAGTTTTATCTTCAGTTCTTTTTTATACTGGTGCTTTCCATAGCTTTATCTCTGTTGTGGTTGTGGAGAGCCTTGGGCTCTGTATCTTTTCATCTTCCGACTTGTTAACTCTTGACACACTGTTGGGAACAAGGACATCTAGCGTACGTCAGTGTAGAGAGTTCCCTCTCGAGGTTGTGGGGTGTCATTTCTTATGGGACCTCTATGTCCTAGAGATGACGGACTATGAAGTCATTCTCAGTATGGACTGGTTGGTTCCCTTCCAGGAAGTCGTTGATTTCTATCGTCGCAGGGTGAGTTTCGTATCACCAGAGGGCGGATCCTTCCTTCATAGAGGCGAGTGGGATGTCCTGTCGGGTAGAGCTGGACCAGAGCATCATGGGCTAGGGGAAGTGACGGCCCAGATTGCTAGTCTTTATCTGGATGACCAGGGGACTTCACAGTTAGACTTTCCTCCAGTGGTGGATTGTTTTAGGGATGTCTTTACATAGGACTTTTCAGGTTTACCTCCAGATCATGAGTTAGACTTTTTGATTGTGCTCATTCCAGGAGTGGCACCGGTGTCCATTCCTCCTTATAGTATGGTTACACCTGAGTTACAGGAGCTCAAGAAGCAGTTGTAGGAGTTGCAGGTAAAGAGTTTCATCCGACCCAGTACTTCTCCATGGGGTTCGCATGTCCTGTTTGTGAAGAAGGCAGACAGTACCCTTCGGCTTTGTGTGGATTATCAGAAGCTGAATCAGTTGACGGTCAAGAACTGATATCCCTTGTCGAGGATCGATGATCTCTTTGATCAGCTTCGAGGAGCCCGTGTGTTCTCGAAGATCGACTTGAGGTCCGGTTATCATCAGTTGCGCATTAGACCATCAGATATACCTCTAACATCTTTCAGGAGTAGGTATGGTCTTTACGAGTATACAGTCATGCCGTTCGGACTTACGAACGCGCCTGTAGTCTTCATGGAACTGATGAACCAAGTGTTCCATCCGTACATGGACTCCTTTGTTGTGGTCTTCATGGATGATATCTTGGTGTAATCTCACACTCGACACGACCATGCCACACATCTTGAGATCGTTCTGAATATACTGAGAGAGCATCGGTTGTATGCTAAAATCTCAAAGTGCCACTTTTGGATGGATTAGATTCACTTCCTTTGTCACATTATCTCGAAGACAGGAGTGTCAGTGGACCCAGAGAAAGTGAGAGGTGTAGTTTCCTAGGAGTAGTCGAAGAACATCTTTGAGGTGTGAAGTTTCCTAGGGCTGTCCGGATACTATAGATGCTTCATTCAAGACTTCTCACACCTAGAAGCACCGTTGACAAGTCTAACCAAGAAGGGGGTGAAGTTTTTATGGTCAGACTCTTGTGAATCAGACTTTCAGGAGCTGAAAGGGAGGTTGACTTCAGTACCGATACTAGTCTTTCCAGATCCAGGCAAGGGATACACTATTTACCGTGATGCTTCAGGTATCGGGATAGGAGCTGTGCTCATGCAGGGAGATAGAGTCGTTGCGTACGGGTCTCGACAGTTGAGGCCACATGAGAGGAACTACCCTACACACGATATGGAGTTGGCAGCTATTGTTCATGACTTATGCTATTAGAGACACTATCTTCTGGGGGAGCACTTTTTGGTTTTCACCGACCAAAAGAGTCTCAAGTATATCTTCACTCAGCACGATCTGAATCTGAGACAGTGTAGGTGGGTCGAGTATCTTCAGTCCTTTGACTTCGAGCTCACCTATACGCCGGGAAAGGGCAATGTAGTGGAAGATGCATTGAGCAGAAGAACTCAGACTCAGGCATTTTAGGATTCCAATAGTGAGTGGCATCTTATGGATCCGTTCTCTGAGATGCATCTGGAGGTGCACGATAGGTAGGGACAGAATTTTCTTTCATCTGTGGTTGTTACCTCTACACTTATTGATCGGGTACAAATGAGGAAGCTATCAGACTCAGAGGACTTGGTCCTGCAGGAGACTGTGTCAGGATGGGACCCTCTTCCTGGATGGATAGTGGGGGAGGATGAGATCTTGCATTTCTAGGGACGCATATGGGTGTCAGTAGCCATACGCGAGGAGCTGATGCGGGATTTCCATTCCTTAGTTTGGGCAGTACATCCTGGCATCACCAAGATGTATCAGTATCTTCATCGCCAGTACTGGTGGCCAGGTATGAAGAAGGATGTTGTTGGTTTTGTCATTAAATGTTCTACTTGTCAGTAGGTGAAAGCAGAGCATCACCGACCAGCAGGGCTTTTATAGCAGTTATCCATTCCGGACTGTAAGTGGAACGATGTCGCGATGGACTTCGTGACCAGGTTACCGAGGTCACCTCAGGGAAGTGATGTTTTTTGGGTCTTCGTCGACAGGATTATGAAGGTAGCACACTTCTTTCTGATCAAGGAAACCTTTAGTTTTGATTATCTGGGATGACTGTACATCCGAGAGATTGTACATCTATATGGAGTTCCACACTCCATTGTTTCAAATAGGGATGCGTGATTTACCTCTTGGTTCTGGCAGGGACTTCAGAAGGCCTTGGGTACACAGGTACTTTTGAGTACAGCATATCATCCTCAGACCGATGGTCAGTCTGAGCATACGATCCAGGTGCTAGAGGATATTCTCCGAGCTTGCATTCTGGACTTTGGCGGTTCTTGGGAGAAGCATATCCCTCTGGTGGAGTTCTCCTACAACAACAGCTTTCATGCAACCATTCATATGGCACCATACGAGGTTTTATACGGTAGGCCATGCCGATAACCCTAATGCTGGCAGGAGGCAGGAGAGGCAGCTTTTCTAGGACCTCGTCTTGTTCAAGAGACCTCAGAGCAGATAGAGTTGATTCAGAATAGGATGGCTACAACATAGTCTCGACAGAAGTCTTATGCTAATCAGCGGAGACGACCTATGGAGTTTGAGGTTGGAGATCAGGTTTTACTACATGTCACATCGAGGTTGGGACACAAGAGGATTCGGAGACAGGGTAAGCTTTTGCCATGGTACGTCATGCCGTTTGAGGTTTTGGAGAGAGTTGGGCTGGTTTCCTATCGGTTGCAGCTACCTCATAGGTATCGGGCTATGCATGATGTCTTCCACGTCTCTCAGCTCCGACGTTACTTTTTGGACCTGTCTCATGTCTTTCAGCCTAAGGAGGTTGATCTCGAATCGGATGCTTCGTTTGAAGAGCATCCTATCCAGATTGTTGATTTTAGTACGAAGGTTCTCCGAGGCTGGTATGTCCCTCTAGTACGAGTGTTATGGCAGCACGGGCGAGTACAGGATGAGACTTGGGAGAGGGAGGTCGAGGTTCGATCACAGTGGCCGGAGCTGTTTGAGGATCCTTCTTCTACGCCCACCTAGAGAAATTTGGGGACGAATTTCTTTAAGGGGTGAATTTTTTAAGAACCCGGATCTTTGTTTCAGGTACGATTTTCCTTTTTCTGGAGTTTTTAAGAAAAATGGAGTTTCTGGAAAATTTCAAAGTACATGCCATGTACTTTCTGAGTACACGCCGTGTAATCTTCTCCGGCTCGAAGCCGTGTACTGGTCGTGCCTGGGCCACACACACGGTGTGTAGGGGTGACGTGGAGGCCGATTTTGGCGGAGTACGGAAAAAACCACTACACGTCGTGTACTTTAAAAATACACACTGTGTACTTTTCTTTTTTTCACTAAATGGATCGGGGTCATGCCTAATCTCCATAATCACCTTCTTCTAGGTCTGGTTCATCCGAGAGCGACCCATATGGACGGATCTTTACCAAGATCCCGCCTCTCCATCCATTCTCCGATTCGAGCACGATCGATTGCATTGGAAGCACAGCGGTGAGTTCTCCTTTCTTCTTGAGCCTTGTTTTCCAATTCTTCCTCCTTCTCAAGTTATCCAAGGTTGAACATTTTGTGCATTTTCTCAGATCTACGACGTTCTAGGAAGAATTAGCCATCGTGGTTCAAGTATATCGATATCCTAGGATCAAGGTAGGTGGTTTGTGCCTTACTGTTAAAAGTCTCTGAGTTTTATGTTCAAATTCCACCAATACCCATGAACAGGGTATTGCGTGTTTACCTTTTTGATCTTGTTGTTTTCCTGCCTTGCTTGTATACTTGTGTAGAGGTAAATTGACCATGTTAGAGGATATTTTATTGTGGTTGGATTTTGTTGCCCTTGATTTGTTCTATTTACGACCTTTGGGTCTCATTTGTCTTTGTCTTTTACACCTGTTTTCATGCCTTGCGGTTAAAGGTTGAAGTGAAACTCATGACATGCTTGTTGCCTTGTAGACTATTTAGCTAAGTAGCTCTATAGGTGTGCTTTGGTTATCCAAGTAGCTCTACAGGTGTACTTTGGCATTATAGAATTATTATGCACTGAATGGAACGGGGCTGAGAGAACCTGGTGCTATAGACTATAAGGGATAGACTGAGTAAGCTTCCCAGAGAGTCTTAGATATTACAGACTACAGAGGGGATGGACCGAGTGATCTCCCAGAGAGTCCTGGATTTTATAGACTACAGGAGGGTAGACTGAGTGAGCTTCCTCAGAGAGTCTTAACTTGATTGAATCTATTTAAGAACCTTCCCAGGCTAGAGGAGTAATTGACCGAGTGAGCTTCCTCAGAGAGTCTGTGGTATACCTGAGGCTATAGGAGGAATTGACCGAGATAGCTTCCTCAGAGAGTCTCTAGACCTTGGGGCTAAGAGAGTTAGACCGTGTGATCTTCCTCAAGAGATTCCCTGACTACCCTATACTATAAGGGTAATTTACCGAGTCAACTTCCCCAGAGAGTCTCATAAATGCGTATGACCAAGCCAGAGGGGTTAGGCTGAGCGCATTTCCCAAAAGGTTGTGGTACTTCTTGGATAGGACCAGAGGAAATGGCTGTGAGTACTTCCCAGAGGGTTTCCTGCTTGTTGGTTGTTTCTTAACTATTTTTGTTGGTTGTGGATTTGATTACTGTTGTGTATTATCCTGCTTACTATTTACTGTTTACTACCTACAGCTTTGCTATTGTTGTTTACTGCTTAGCATGCTTTTACCTGCCATATACTCACTGACTGTTAGGCACAGATCTTCGGGTGGTTGCCTACTAGGATTTTATCTCACACCATGTTTGGGCCATGATTTTGGGCCTAAGAAGACTATGTTGTTTCAGGTATAGACAAGGACAAGTGCCCTTCGACTTTTGGAACTTGATTGCTTGGAGAAGGGGAGCATGGGACCAAGATTTGGTTTGCGATGCTGAGGAGCTGTTTACTTTTATTTTGTACTTGTTTTGGTACTGTAGTTTTTTCCATCATTGTGACTTGTTTGGTTGCTTTCCTAGTTATGTATCATGCATCATTTCATATATATAAATATGTTCTCCAGTTTGTTGATTTAGTCTTCCGCTGTTTATATTATTGGTTATTACTGCTTCCATTATTGCATGTTTATTTTCTTCCGCTGTGTACTCTGCCAATGAGGGCATAGTTTCCCCAATATCATACCCAAGGCCCTCGCTGCTAGTCGGCAGCCTCTGGAGTTTGGGGAAATGCACTTGAGACCATGTGACCAATCGGGTACGGGGCGCCTCTGGGTGGCTTTTGGAACTGGGACGTTACATATTACATCCATTTGACTTAATAAAGTTAACTTTAACTTTAACTTTACTTTTTTTCTTTGTATATTACTTTTTTTTTACTTTACTTTTATTATTATTCTTATTTTTTATATTTTTTTTAACTCTTCTTCCTTCTGAACCCGGCACAACAAGGAAGGGTAAGGTTTTCTTATCGTTTTTTCAGCAGAGTTCGGCAGAGAGCTCCTCCACTCCAGCACGGCGCGACATAGTTTCTTCCAGCAACAGCGCCCCTCCAACTATGCGACGGCCTCCTGCTACTCACGGTCTCCTCATCTTGTAGCGGCTATGAAGAAAAGGGACATCAAGTGCAGTGCAGCGGTAGTCAAAAATTTCATCCTTTAGATCTACCGGAACACCTCCTCTCAACAGTAGCGCAGTGGCTCCGACTTCACACCTCGATGGCGATGGGATCTTAGATCGTGGATCCTCACATGGGTAGTCGGAATCTAGATGCTAGTTTCTGGTTTTTATTTCTCTAGATTCAAATTAAAAGTTGTCAATTTGTGAAAATCCTGTATAGTTTGTGATTATGGAGGTGGGTTGCAAATCAACCCATGTAGAATGGTGTTGTAGGGGAAAACGGTGAGAGGAAAGGAAGACTAACGATGAGGAATGAGATATCTGTGGGGAATGAATAACGGTGAGGTACAGAGAATAAATTATATCAGTGAGAAAAATAAGGGTGCAACGGTAAGGTAGAGTGGTCAAAGGGTCACTGTTACGAGAAAAATAAAAATGGTCACTGATAGATGAAATAGTCACTGGTAGACTAAAATTTAAATCTATCGATAGATTAAAACAAAAGTTCACCATTAGGAAAATAATTAAAAGTTACCATTAGAAAATAAAATAAGAGCAGCGGTAAAGGTCACTAGTAGGATATAAATTAAGGCTACCATCAAGTATAAAAATAAAAGGTTGCTGATAGTTTAAATAAAATAGACACGCTGCTGAAAATGATAATAAATTTCCATGGATAGTTTAAAAAATATAAACTCACCGGTTGTGAAAGGTCACCGCTAGAACCAAGGGTCACCGTTACGTGAAAATAAAAAAGGAGCAGCTATGCGGAGTCACCGATAGTTTAAAAATATAAGCTACCGTTATACTTAAATGAGAACTACTGGTAAGCTACAAATAGTGAAATGGTCACCTATAGAAAACTAATAGTGAACTTTAAAATAAATGCAAAAATTAAACATAAAATTAAAACATAAGTAAACTAAAAAAAGACTAAAAATAATTAATTAAAATAATGTTAAACGCCATTAATTAAGGCAGAATTATTATTAACCTTTAAAACATTAAAATTAAAAACTTACAACACTTAAATTATAAATTGAATATTTGTTTAACTGAGATTATGAACAACTTATATTAACATTACTATAAAAAATAATTACAAAGTAGTAGTGAGTAGAAATGAAGAACATCGGTGACCCAATAGGTCACCGCTATTAATAATCTACCTCACCGGTAGACTAAAACCAATAGAAAACAAATAAATAAGAAAACTGCATACTTAAAATAATATAATTAATGTTTAAAAACTCTTGATTAATTAATTAATTAACTAATTGAATACATAAAATTAAAAAGTAAACTACTTAATTTAATCAAAAACACATATTATTTACTTAAATTATTAGCAAGAAGACTAAACACATTAATTAACATTGTTAACCCGTTAAAAGATAAAATATTAAAATAAAAATGAACTTAATTAAATAGAATTATTTTGATTAAATAATTTTTTTTATAAAAATTTCAGTTTATTAAAAAGTCAGGTAGACTTAAATTAACCAAACTAAATAAGAAATAATTAAAGTAAATTAGTTTATTAAGATTAAAATTATTATTTTGATGACTAAAAATACATAATTAATAATAAAAATTGATTAATTAACAAGGTTAATTATAAAAATACAAAAGTACAGTTATTTAGTATAAAGTGATTAAATAATTAATTAAATCATTAAAAATTAAGTAAAAAGATATGGCAAAACTATGTAAAAATAGAGCCACATCAGTTAGCAAGGAATGAGATAATTCATTTGTTTCCTCCATGATAGAATGAATAATACCAATGGAGATGTTCTGGGATTCATGGATCACATGTGGACACCACTAGAGTAATTCTACATTGAATTCTTCATCGCAATGATGATACAGTATGAGTTGAAACCTGATTGATCAACACCGAAGAAGTAATTATCATTTAAAGAAGATTACTGTTGTAGATTAATTATAATTTTTATATGATCATATCCTATCTATCAATAATATGAGGTTTATTTTTCATTTTTTGAGATTTTTTTCTACATAAAATGATGAAAAAAATATTAGGAATGGTCCCAACCACTTCTATGGCACCCTCAATCCTTCATCATTGTGACCCCATCTCAAACCACCCACTTATTCATCAACACATGGGTTCATTATATAGTGACCCATACTTTTCATACATAGATATTATATCTTAATATATTAATATTCATTACATAAAATTTCAACCCATGTTATATTCTTATAGGTCTAGAATATTTGGAATCATGGAAAAATAAATAAATTTATCATAATAGATATACATCATCTCCAACTTAGTTCTTTATAACTAATAAACTTCTTATAAATATCATACTTAGTACTATTATTTATAAAATGGGTAAAGGAAACATAATAAAATGGTGATATTAGATGATGAGTAAGGGTAAACATGGGAGATATCAATGATCACATGATAATAATATGGGCATAAGGGTATGAGAATATGAGCTTAACATTTGAAAAGCATACCATATATATCAAAGATCATAATATTGACTCATTGAATAAATTATATCATTTCATAAGACATGAATCATAAATTAATTGAATAATATGATCTATGATATAATAACATTATCATAAGACATAAGTTTGTGGTATACACATAAGCATAAATAATCATTTCCAAAGAAGTCAATGATCACTTCCAAGACTATCATAGTGGATTGGGTTCACTCCCCAAGAAATTTTGGTAGTCAAGGTTCACTCACAAGACTATTTTAGTGGATTGGGTACACTCCTCAAACCATCATAGTAGTCAAGGTTTACTCCCAAGACTATCGTAGTGGACAGAGTCGCTTACTGAACTGGGTTCACTCTCCATTTCAGTCTTTTTTATATAATGAGAAATCAATATCTACCCAATGCATTGGAGGGGTATATAATTCCGGTCCCACCAATAAAATAATTAAAATAATACATATATGTGAAAAGGATCATAAATTTTTCATCATATAATAACTTGTGAAAATAAATAGGTTTCATAAACATTTCATTATGGTATAACCTAGGGAAAAGAAATTGGATTCATAAAAATTTCATCAATTCATCATAGTATAACCCATGGAAAAGGAAACAATTTTATTAAAATCTTGTCATAATAATAATAAACCATCCATAGAAATAATAGGGATGATATAATTGGATAATATCCCTAGTAAAGGTTAAGAAACAATAAAGGATGTCATCTTAGATGGAAAATTATTTTAAAGATCACTTAAAATATTTCTTGAGAAAAATATCCTTTTATACATTGAAATCACTTATTTAAAATCTAAAAATTTAGAAAATATTAAAGAAAAAAAATTATTTTAAAATAATCTTGAAAACTTATAAATTCATCTTTAGTGTATTGATCGATCATAATGGTAGGAAATTTTATTCACATCATATTAGTTAAAAGAAAACATTCCTTTCACACATTTATAAAACGTCAAAAAGTACCTCATTTGGACAATGAAAAGGATATTCCTTTTAAAAAAATTAAAAAAAAATAAATCATGGGTAAAAAATAATTTAAAAAATAATATTATATTATAAAAAATATTATCAAAAACATTTTTAGAAAACATGGATATATAAGAAAAGGGGTTTTCGACCAAAGAGAGAAATAAACTAAGTTTTCTTTAAAAAAAATATTTTGGTATCTTGATTACTTAAAGTGAGTATAATGAAAGGAAAACATTTATTCTCAATAAATAACCATATAAAAATAAAATTCATGAGTTTCTTGAGATTTAGATCATAATATTTCATCATTGTAAAATTAATCATAAATAATCTCGATAAATAATGGGCTTGTAATATAAAACCCTTACCTCTTTGGTAACATTTGAAACGTAAATCCCATGAAAGAATAAATTCATATTAAAATTTAAATATTATGAAAAAAAGGATAATAATGATATAAAAATTAAAATGTCACCATATACACCTCATAAAATAAGATAGGTGCATGCCATAACATGTGTCTGAAAGAAGAAAATTTGAGATGATAAACCATTACCTCGTGTTCCACTTATTTCAAAAGAACTCTAAACTCCTATATAATAAATTTAAATTTATTATAATTATATATAATATTCAATTACATAAATATAATATGATCTGTGATCTGTTTATAAAATTTAAATACTCATTTATCAATAATTCCTTATTAAAATCATTGTTTTTGGGTGTTAACTATTTTATTTATCATAAGTATTTCAGTTCAGTAGTTTTAGTCCTTTTAATTTGATCATGGTTATATCCTATAAATAATTTTAATAATTATTTAAATATCATATATATTCATTATATATATATAGTCATCTATAAAAGTTGGAGATAGAAAAATGAATTTCATCGTTTATGGAGATGGTAGGTCGTACGTATTCATGAACACTCTTTTCATTTTTAAAAGGATGAAAAAAATAAAGGTAAATAATAATTCACCTTTAAATAATCATTATTATATTATATATATCATATATTTTCATTAAATCCATACTTATTACCATCCATTTAAATCATAAATGAAAAATGAATCACATCTCTTCATGGAGGTGGTAGTCCACACATACACACAAGCGATGCTATCATTTTATAATGGATTGGATTATAGATATGATATTGTAAATTAGGAATCATAATTATTTCATAAATATAACATATAAACATTTAACCCATAAAAATACCCATCCATAAAATTTGATGATGAAAAATGAATTGTATTGCTATATGGAGATGGTGAGTCATACGTACGCATAAGCAATACATTCACATCCCATTTGATTAGAAAGAGGATGGATAGTGGTGGTTTCACATTAATAATAAAATTATAGTTTATTTAGGTTATTGAAGTTATTATCTTATTATAAATACCATAAATATATAGTATTTAATAAAATAAGTAAAAAAAGAAACTGATTGGATAAGGAGATTATCTCTTCTTTAAAAGAACTCTTTTAGATATCCTCTTAAGGATCCTAGAGTTGGTATTTTGGGAAAAATAGAGCCTATAGAATGTGGATAAGGATGTTTGAGAGGAATTTTTCAAGGTTTTTATCAAGATATATGGCTCAAAAGGTGTGAATAAGTGAGTGGAGGTGGTTTTCTTTTATAATTTAGGTGAGGGTCACTTTTGGAATTTCTTATAACATTAAATTATAATAAAGTCATTATTAAGAAAAATACTTCAAAATGGACTTATATTCAAAGATAAGATATTATTTGGTTGTAATACCATAAAAATAAAGAATGTGTAAGTGTTTAAGTTGTGTTTTAAACCTTATATTTTGGTTTAACCCCTTAGTCATCCAATTTTAACCTCAACTACAACAACAACTTTTTCACTCTTAAAGGGTTATAATTTTAATTATAATTTAACTATTGACTCATAAATGGAAATTTTATAAAATTTTAGATCATAAATTATCCTAATTTTCCTCTTTAAAGATTCTTATAATTTCTAAATAATTTAATAAAATATTATTTCCATAAAATATCATTAATTTCATTTTTGACACCATTCAATTAATTTGACTTTTAATGAAATCAAGGAAAAGGTGTAATTCAAATGTAAACCTTTAACACATTAATAATAAGAAATAAATATATAAAAATTTATTGTGACACACTAATTTTTCTGAAATATATTACTTTTAATATTTTTAAAATTATTTATTTTATTTTTTAGTTAATTGAATAAATACTATATTAGTAATGCATAAGTATTTAAGATAATTATTTAATTCATAAAAATTAGAAAAAAATTAACGTGATAAAAAAATAATTTATATTTAAAATAACTATTTTTAATCTAACTTATAGTCATTTTTAACCTATGTAATAATTTAATATATATTAAAGTCAAGAGAATGACATTTTTGACTTTATCTTTTTCTTAAATATTATAAATGTTGTTATAAACTAAAATGGCATAAAAGTTCTATATATTTTATATTTTTATGTAATTTGAAGAAATAAAATCATCCAATATTTTAAATTCATTTTTTGGGTGATTTTGAGACCTTATTATATTAGTTTTAACCCTAATTAACCCATTTCACCTTTATTGTGATAATAAAAATTTATTATGGTGACTATTCATTATGAAAAAAAAAGTGACCTATTTACCAAATTTGGAACTCTTGATTCCAAATATAGAATCCATTTTTCAATATTAAATTTCTATAATTAGTATAAATTAATTTAACATCAAAATGAAAAACGTAAAGAAAAATAGTTTTTTTAGAAAAAATTGCCTTTTAAGTATAAAACAGTTTTTATATCAAATTCAAATATAAAATTTTCACCAAATAATATAGCTATATTTTTATTAATTAAAAGTAACTATCTATATTTTAAAAATATTTAAAAATATAATTTTAATTTTTAAATACTTAAAAATAAAATACATTTTTTCAATAAATATTTGTATTTTTCACTATTCATTAAAAAATTAAATCTTTCAAAAAATTATAAAAAATTAATCGTAAGATTATTTTGATATGGTAAATTAAAAAATAATATCATTTTTATCATATAAAATTTATAAAATTTCCATAAATTAAGTTTAATATTTTCTCAGAAAATGTAAAAATATAATTTTTAAGGAAAACATGTTTTTCAAGCATAAAATGACTTTACTAAAAATACAATGCTAATTTTGTAAGAATTAATTAATAAATTTTTATTAATTTTTACCTTTATATATATTTTATAATTTTATTAATACTATTCATACCTTCCAATTCAATGGCAATGTTATAAAGATAATATTTCATGGTTCATTTAAGCTTGGTGTTGTGTATCATGTATGTTATTGAACATAATGTTCTTTTAAAATATTAGGGTGTTACATTATCCCCCACATTAATAAATTTGGTCCTCATAATTTAAAATTGTTCTTGACAATCAAGGGTATGATATTTGAAAATTCTTTTTTTTTTGAAACCCCAAATCGTAAAAAGAGTTGATAAAACTTACTCTTGAAAAGAGGGAAAGAGAAATACAAATGTTATATTGAATAAAACATATCTGGGTTTCTAGATTGGTGAAAATTAGTGGGAAGTAAAAATATATACAAGGAATAAAAACATAATATCCATATAATTATGGAGAGTGATAGAGAACATTTATCAGAATAAATTGAATGATCATGAGAAACTTAATAACCCCAAAACCATGAATCGATAAGGTGTAAAAAGACCATAAATTCACTTGAATTGAAGTTAATATGACAAAATTTTTATTTCAAGATCCTTTTCTTGGATTTTAAGAATCCCTTTACCATCTAGACTAAGAACACAATGGAATATACATACTTGGAAAGTATAATTTTATCATTTATTCAATTTCCACTATATTATAATATGTTTCTCCAAACGATAAGTATTTGAGATGGATTTTTTATTCTTGAAGTGCTAAAATAAACTTCTAACATATTGAAAAATTATATCATGATATTTCTATTGTATTTAGGTATTAATAAAAACCAAAAAAATGTTTATCATAAGGTAATATAATTCCCAAAATGAATAAAATTTTATATTAATCTCCAAAGCCTCTGTAATAACACCCATATTTAAACTTAGATTATTACATATATAATTCTATAGAATAGCATAAGTTCAAAACCCAAAAACTAGAGGGACTTGATTAACATATTCTTCTAAGATCAATGTAACATTTTTTCTCTAAACTTTACCCATGAATGTATATTCCCTAATCATATAATCTCCAAAATTTTCTAATCATTTCCATAAATAATGTAAATCATCATAAAGCCACATTAAAATCATATATGCTTCCAAAAGATAATTCAGACTTTAAACCTAAGGTAAAACCAATATTATCATAAGTATTTCCATTTACCTTAGTTATAAAATGTTCTTAAAATCAACATAATATTTATAATTTAAATAAAATCAAATTCATACTAACCAGGACATCACATAGTCCAATTATAGGTATTGTACTATTATCTTCCTTCAGTTGTGGGTTTAAACCCCATGACCTTCCTAGATGTGGTAGGTTTTCACCCAGCCTACGGGTTTTCCTTTTTCCAAAACTATATTAATATAATTATTACAATTTCCAGACATATGATTAATATCCTCATAAATTACATTAATATTTAATAAGGTTTTAACGATAAAGGTCATTTCATACTCTTCATCTTACATCTTAAAAAATTTAATTTCATTCATCAAAAACAATATCACATGTTAGTCCTAGGGTAACATATACCTCAACCCAATAAACAATTTCTCAAAATATCATTAATAATAATTATATCTCACTATATATTCTTATAATGTAGTGAAATCCCCCAAAATATCATGAATCAAATTTATATACTAACCTAAAAGGTAATCCTTAACTTTACTATAAATATCTCTGAAAATATCACATTTCCACTAAATCACTTTTAAACCATCAAGAGTATATATATCCCACTATCCAATAGGCTATAATTAACTTAACATTAAATCATATAATTATCTAATGGGTTATTTAAACCTTAATATAATTTTCTTCCTAAAACCTAGTAGAATATTAAAATCACCACAAAATCCCTTCACTTAAAACCTCAAAAGGGCTCTCTAATCCTTTGAACTTTTGATAAACCATAAACTTATAAAACTATGATGGTATCGATAACTTTTAATTTAACCTCACATGAAAATAGAAAAGTTTACAAAAATTAACATAATCCTTATTCCTTAAATAAAATCACAGACTATTGAATATATTCCATAAATCCAAAAATTTAATAAACTTTATTCAAGATGTCCAAAATTAGTGTATCATAAAATCACTAACCAATTTCAAAGTCACCAACACTATTCCATAAATATTAATCATATCTTTATCCCAACTAAACAATATTAATTTTCTTAGTTATTATTACCATTCAATATATGTTTTAAAATCCTTAAATAAAACTATTATAGAATAATCCTTAGATATTTGATGATTCTTATATCTGAAATATCATTGATATAAATATTTAATACCAATACATAAACTCTTAAATCCTTTTAATTCAATGATCGACATATCATAGGTCCTTCCTTGACCTAATAGTTAACCCTTGGATTAGGGTATTGGACCAGATAATGCATATATTCTCCACACCTGAGACATTGAACTATAAATGGTACCTTAGGATATAATTAATTTTCCTTCATTAAACTCTTAATTTTTTCACATAAATTACTTTCTATATTCCCTTCATTTCTATGCAAAAAAAACATCTTCACATTCCTTTGAGAAATCCCTTTGAGTGCTTCTTCTCATATTCTTGACATATAGGAAGATAAATCTTATTTCTTATATAGTCTTCATAAAAATAAATCTTCCTCTTAATATTTGTTTTAGGAAACTCAATTATAAAGAGGTTGTTAATTATATATTGTGATATATGATTAGGAAAAATCATATCGTTTCACATTCCATCTCCCATATCATTTGGTTTCTCATGAGGAAAATCATTCCTTTGTCCATCAGTGTGAATATGAATCCTCCTAGTTCCAGCCATTGACTAAAACCAAAAATCATAGTGTTGGAAACAATATTCATAGTGAGGAATAATAAAAAATAATTTATAGGATGTATAAATTATGAAACCTTCTTTTCAATATATGAAACCTTAGGATTATCCTAGGTCATTTATGATTATTACAAACACATTTTGATGTTTTCCTATACTTAGACATATCCCAATGATTCTCACTAAAGTTTTCTCATCCTAGTTTCCAAAGTATTACTAAACCTTTCCATGATAACAACTGTAGTGATCCATACTTTTCATACATAGATATTATATCTTAATAGAATAATTTTAATTACATAACATTTTGATCCACACCATAATCTCATAGGTCTAGTATCATTGGAAACATAGATACATGAACAAATTTATCATAATATATCTACATAATCTCCCACTTAGTTCTTTATAAATAACACCCTTTTTAGTCTTATCATACTTAGTACATTTCTTAATATCATATGATCATAACATGAGAATAATGGTATGAGAACATAAGCATAACATATGAAAACCATACCCTATATATAAAAGATCATAAACTTGAGTCATAGAATAAATCATATAATTTTATAAGATATTAATCATAAATGAATCGAATAACATGGTCCCTAAGAGAATAACATGGTCATAAGAGATATGTTAGTGTCATACACATAATCATAGATAATCATTTCTATAGTAGTTAGGGATCACTTCCATGACTATCATAGTGGATTGGGTTCACTCCCTAAACCATTTTAGTAGTTAGGGTTCACTCCCTATACTATCATGGTGGATTGGGTTTACTCCTCAAACCATCGTGGTAGTCAAGGTTCACTCCCAAGACTATCGTAGGGGACAAAGTCCCTTAATGAACTGGGTGAATTCCCTATTCCAATCCTATTTATCTCATAAGATATAAATATTTACCCAATACATTAGAGGTATATATAATTATGGTTCCACCTATCACATAATTAATAACATAAATTTATGTTCTAAAATATCAAAAGTAATTCATCATAGAAAAACCCATGAAATTAAATAGGTTTCAGAAACATTTCGTCATGGAATAAATTTTGGAAAAGAAATGGGTTTCATAAAAATTTCATTAATTCATCATAGTATAACCCGATGAAAATGAATGGGCTAATAAAAATCTTATTATCATAATAATAAACCATACAAATAAAGAATAAGGATGTTGTCATTGGATTATATCCCTAGTAAAGATTATAAAACATTAAAGGATTTCATCTTAGCTGGAAAATGCTTTTGAAAATCACTTCGAACATTTCTTGAGGAAAATATACTTTTTTCTTTGAAATCACTTATTTAAAATATAAAAATTTTCCAAATATTAAATAAAATATTTTCTTTGAAAAAATATTGAAAATTTATAAAGTAATTTTTGAAGTATTGAGTGTTCATGGTATAGGAAATTCCTTTCATGGCTTATAAGTTAAAATAAAATATTCCTTTCATAATTTTGTAAAAAATTAGAAAGTGCCTAATTTGGAAAAGGACATAAAGAATAATTTTAAAAAAAATTAAAAAATTCAATCTGGGTTAAAAATGAATATAAAAAATAATATTATAATATTAAAACTATTATTTATAACTTTTTTAGAAAACATGGATATGGAATAAAAAAAATTTTGACTGAAGAGAGAAATAAATCGGTTTTCTTTAAAAAAATAGTTCAGGATCTTGAGTACATAAAGTGAGGATAATTAAAGGAAAAAAATTTATTCTCAATAAATAAACATATTCGAATAAAATTAATCATTTTACTGAATGGTAGATCATAATATTTCATCATCGGAAACTTAATCATAAATAATCCAGATAAACAATGAGATTATAACATAAAACTCTTACCACTTTGATAGCATTTGAATCGTAAGAACATTGAAATAATAACTTAAAATGTAACTTTAAGTATTATTTACATAATTATATTCATGATATAATATGTACAAGTTAAGTATATACACCTTATAAAGGAAGATAGGTGTATGACATCACTGGTGTCCCAATAAAAATAATTTGAGATGGTAAACCTTTATCGTGAGTTCCACTTGATTCTAAAGCACTATAACCTAATGTAAAATAAATTTAAATTTAGTATATTTCTATATCAGAATCATTTACATACTTATAATATCATATATGATCCATTTATAACATTTCATCACCGATTTATAAGTAATTGCTTATTAAAATCATTGTTTTCGGGTGTTAACTGTTTTGTTTATCATAACTATTTGAGTTCAATAGTTCTGGTAATTTTAATTTTATCATGGTTAAATAATATATATAATTTAAATAATTATTTAAATATCACATATATTCATTATATATATATAAAGAGTCATATATACTATTTATAGATAAAAAATAAATTTTATCGTTCATGGATTCGGTAGGTCGTATGTATGCATGAACATTGTTTTAAATTTTTTAAAAGATGGAATGAAAGAAATATAAAAATAATAAAACCTAATAGAATAATTATTATATAATATATATATCATATATTTTTATTAAATCATTCCTTATTACCATCCATTAAAGTAGAAATAAAAAAAAGAATCGCATCGCTTCATAGAGGTGGTAGTCCACACGTACACATGAGAAACTTTATCATTTTACAACGGATTGATAGGTAGGTATGATATTATCATTAGAAAATAAAAATTATGTAATGAATATTATATATAAATATTAAACCCATAATAATATCCATCCATAAAACACAGTGATAGAAAATGAATTGTATCACTACGTGGAGACGATAGGTCGTACATACACATGAGTGATACATTCACATCCCATTTGATGGGAAAGAGGATAGATAGTGGTGGTTTCATAATAATAACTAAATTTTAGTATATTTAAGATAATTAATTTATTATTTTATGATAAATAACATAAATTTATTATTGGTAATGTAATAATTAAAAAGGAAAGTGATCGGTTAAGGCGATTGTTGATTCTTTGAACAAACACCTTTAGATCTCCTATTAAGGATCCTAGGGTTGATATTTTGAAAATACAAACATATATATAATGTTTATAGGGATGTTGTGGAAGTATTTTTTAAGTTTTTTATAAGGATATAAGGCTCAAAAGTTATGAATAAGTGAGGGGAGTAGGTACACTTTTATAATTGATGTGAGGGGAACTTGTGGAATTTTATAAAAGATTAAATTATAATAAATTCATTATGAAGAAAAATTATTCAAAATGGCCATATATTATAATATAATATATTATTTTTTTGTAATAAAATAAAATATATATAATTTTGAAAGGTTTAAGTGGTGTTTTAAACCTTTTCTTTAGGTTTAACCCCTTACTTGACCCATTTTAATCATAACCACGATAAAAACTTTTTCACACTTAAATGGATATAATTTTACTTATAAGGTAACTCTTGACTCATAGAGGGAAATATTATGAACTTTTAGAAATTATATTCTCCTAATTTTCTTCTTTCAATATTTTTATAATTTCTAAATAATTTAATAAAATATTATTTCCATAAAATATCATTATTGTCATTTTTGACACTGTTAATTTTATTTTTCTTTTCATTACATCAAGACAATTATAGAATTAAAATATAAACCTTTAAAACATTACTAATAATTAATAATTATCTAAAAAATTTATGGAACATGCAACTTTATCCAAATTACATTACTTTTAATATTTTTAAAATCCTTTATTTTATTTTTTTGTTAATTGAATAAATATTGTATTGGTGTTATGTAAGCATTTAAGATAATCATTTCATTCATAAAAATTAAAAATAAATTAATATGATAAAAAATTATCTTTAAAATAATCATTTTTAACTGAACTTGTACTGTTTTTGACCTTATATAATAATTTAGTAGATATTAAATCCAAGAGAATGATATTTTTGATTTTATCTTTTACTTAAATATTTTAAATGTCATTATCAAAAAAAATGACACTAAAATAAAATATATTCTATCTTTTTATGTACTTGGAAAGAATAATATAATACAATATGATAAAGTTATTTTTTGGGTGATTTTGAGACCTTATTATATTAGTTGTAACCATAATTAACTCGTTTCACCTTTACCGAGATAATAAAAATTTAATATGGTAACTATTCAACATGAAGAAAATTAAAAGTGAACTATTTAACAAACATATAAATCCTAATTAATAATATTGAATCCATTTTTCAAGATTCAATTCTATAATTTGAAGAAATTAATTTAACATAAAAATAAAAAACTCTATGAAAAAAGTTTTTTAGAAAAAATTTCTTTTTAAGTATAAAAATGTTTTTATATAAAATTAAAATATAAAATTCATACCAATGTCCATAAATATATTTTTATTAATTAAAATTAACTATTTATACTCTAAAACCAATTCAAAATAGAATTTTACTTTTTAAATACTTAAAAATAAAATAGATTTTTCAATAAAAATCTGAATTTTTCATTATTCATTGAAAAATAAAATCTTTCAGAAAATTATAAAAAATTCATCATAAGATTATTTTGATATGATGAATTAATAAATTATATAATTTTTATCAAATAAAATTTATAAAATTTATAAAATTTATAAAATTTATAGAAATTAATTTTAATATTTTCTCACAAAAATCAAAAAACATTTTTCCAAAAAACATATTTTTAAAGCATAAATTGAAATTACTAAAAATTAAATGCTCATTTTATAAGATTATATCAATAAATTTTTATTTATTATGTACATTATAAGTATATGTATATATATATATATCATTATACAGTTAATCTTATTCATACCTACCAATTCAATGGCTAAGTTATAATGATAATATTTCATGGTTCATTTAAGCTTGATGTTATGTATCTTGTACCCTATCAAACATAGTGCTCTTTTAAATATCAAGGTGTTACAAATTATAAACATTATATACACAATACTTATCTCCAAGTATACTCTAATAATGAAATAATACAAAAAAAACTTTATAACATGGATAATGTACATGGCATGTGGTATGAAATAAAAATGAAATTAACCAATAGTAGACTATAGAGTACATGATAAATATATCCCATTTCATGAGTCTTTAAACATAAGAAAAATTTTATACATTGTAAACTAGTTTAAATGGAATATAAGGCTTGTAATTAATTGATATAACATGTAATACATATCAACATAACCAAAAATAATTAAAAAACACACTTTACACAGTAAATATTTATAAAAACTTATATTAGCTTAAAACCCTTGATTTTAATTATGTTAACCTGACCACATGCCATTGTTATGTTACTTATCTATGAGAATGAGAGGATAAAGTGGTAACCCTACCAATTTATTTGTAGAAAATAATTTTTAAGGTCTCAGGAAGAGGAGAAATGCCACCGCTATTAAAAATTTTCCACCTTAGATAAGATATTTATGGATTTCTATCACTGTATTTTAAATAAAGAATATTTAGAAAGAAAACCCATGATTTTACTTTAGATTGGCCTTAGTTATTACCAAAAAAATAGATAGATCGAATGGAAGATAAGGTATTCAATGAATTATATAAACCCTAGATTATAAATACATAATATTACACCCACTTCCATGAAGAAATAAGAAAAGTGTGGATATTGGAGGGAATCATGGATTTACCATCCTGAAGATAATCCCTACAAACAACCAAAACCTCCTGAATCAAGGATAAAATATGGATATTCATGAAGAGGGTAGGAGGAGAGGGGTAGCTTGAGTGTAATACCCTGAGATTTTAAAATAAGATTATATTTGATAGCATATAGGACACACAACACTGAGATTTAATGATCGTGAGATATTATTATTTAATATGATCATTATAACCTAGCCATTGAATTTGAAAGTATGAATATGAGTGACCACATTATAAAAAATATATATTTAAGGTTCCTAATCAAGACAAATGTATTGATTAAAATATGTATATATTATTTTATAAAAAGTTTATAATTTTTTAAAACATCATATAATAATTTTCTTTAGATGAAATTTTGATATTTTTCTAAAAGGATTAATTTTTTAGTGAATAGTGAGAAAATACTAATTTTATAGAAAATATTTTTTTCCATTCATGTATTTATAATGTACCATTTTTTAAATTTATTTTAATATTTAATTAGTTCCTTTTTATTAAACTTATTCCAATTAATATCATTGTAATCTATAGTATTCATAATTTTGGTATAAAAACATTTTTATACTTAAAAATGAATTTTTCTAGAAAAGAAAATTTCATCATGTTTTGCTATATTTTTTTAAAATTGATTTCTGCCACTTATAGAGATTGATTTTGAAAAAATGGATTCCATATTTTTAATCATAATTTATAAATTTGGTAAATAGGTCAACTTTATTTGTTATCACAGTGAATAGTAACCTTGGAAAAAATGTTGTCACCGTGGTAAGGAAAAATGTGTATAACATTAAAACTATGAAATAAGTATTCAAAATCAATTATACACTTGACTATATTTCATTTAATGGGGATAATTCTACCAAAACATTCATATATTATAAAATATTTCATTTTGGTTCCATTTTTATTTTATAAATACCTTTATATTATTTTATGTAAAGGAAAATTCCAAAATGTCTCTTTCCATATTTTAATATCTATAACATTTTTTGGCAGGAATAAAAATAATTTATAAATTTTTATAAAAGTTTATTTTGAATATGGATAAAAAATTATGATTGTAATTTGTTTTTATTTTTTAGATATGAAATAATTATCTAAAATGCTTTTGCAGCACTGACACAGTGCTTGTGAAAGTAGTAGAAAAATCAAGCAAATGATTTTAAAAACATTAAAAATAATATTTTTTTGGGGTGAACTAATATGTTATATGAAATTTTTAGATAAATATAATTTATTATTGATGTGTTAAATTTTTATATTCTAACTATATTACTTTCTTGATATTTTTTAAAATCAATTATGTGAATAGTCCTAAAAATGAATATAATTGTATTTTATGTAAAATAATAATTTATTAAATGATTTAAAATTTATTAAAATATTATCTTGGGAAATTTGATTTGGATATGGTCAGGAATAGAAACCATTATCCACTAATCAATTAATTTTCCTTATATAGTGACTTTATTAATAACTAAAGAGTAAAAAAACATTGTTATCGGGATAATCAATAAAAAAGTTAATGAGGGTTAAAACTAAGAGATAAGAATTAAAACATCATATAAACTTGTATAAATTTTATTTTATGAGATTATTTTGATTTATATCTATTATATATTCTAAATATATAAATTTTATTCTACTTGAATATGAAAATTAATTTATATTAATTTAATACTTTAAGTAATTTTAAGGGTGCCCCTCTCTCCTCTTATAAGGACACCACCTCTCTTATCTTCCTCGCACTTCTTGAGCCACTTATATCAACAAAATCATTCCAAAACCTATTCAAAAATTTATTATATACATTATAGAGGTTATGGTATTCTTAAAATATCATTCTTAGGGTCCTTATTTATAAATCCAAAGGAGTTTCTTCAATGAGGAGATAATCAACTTAACCAAGAATTTTCATTTTAATTCTTCTTATACCTCCTTAAATTCTATCCTAATGATTAAAATATAATAAAATCAGTATCTAAAATATAATGATATGTTATTATTTTAATTTCATATCATTTATTATCTCATTTTTCATCCTATGGGGAAGGAAAACATCATTCATTTGTACGTGTGGATTACCACACCCATAAAGGGATATGTTTCAACTTTTATCACCATATTTCATTGATGGTTAATATTATGTATTTAATGTATTTATATGATATTAATAACATAATTATTATTCAAAAAATATAATATATCATCTATCTTCATACCATTCCAATTGTTAAATATAGAATCATTGTGCATGTGTACATGCGAACTATCATCTCCACGTAGTGATGTACTTATTTTATCAAAAAATGCCTCTCAAGTATGGTCATAAGGATGGATTTAATGAATTTATTTTATGTTTACAACATTTTGATTAATCTATAAATATAATATTACATTTTATTTCTTTATTTTTTCTTCCAATAAAAAATTAAAAACATCACTCGTGTGTATGTGTGGAAAACCGCCTCATGTGATGGTATATTTTGTTTTTCATTAAATATTTTCATAAATCAATATAAAAATGTATTTGAGGTATAAAAATGTTAATTATGTCATGATTATTATTTTATATATGATGGAACAATGATACCTTCTTTCCTTGGTAAACCTACCAATTTTGTTTTGGGGATTATGAAGTGAACATCCTCAAAACGTCTAACATGAACTTAATGAATTCAGTAACTATATAAAATATGATAATAAATGAAATAAAATATATTATTATAAGGGAATAAAATTTAAAAAGGTTCTTAAAAAAGTAAATAATTAATATATTTTCATTATATATGAGTTAAATAATTTATACGACAAGTGGGGAGATGAGGTAAGGGATATTCTATCTCAAAACCTAGTTTTGAAATACTTCAAATATTTATTTATAATATTTTTAATCTATGTTCATATTTCTTGATGGATGTGTAAATATATAAATAAATTAATTAAAAAGTTCATTTTAATTATCTTTTAACTTTATTATTGATTTCTTTGAAAGGAATATTTTTTCATATTTTATACGAAATTTTTGACTTTCTTTAAAAAGTACAAAAGGAATGTTTTTTAATACATATGATGAAAATAGAATTTACTACCACTTAAAATGTTATTTTATATTTGGATTACTTTACAAGATTCCATGTTTTATTAAAATAAAAACCCTTATTCACTTTTTTATGTATATTTTAGTTTTTAAAATGGGGTTTTATTAGAAATAGATATATCTATATATGAAAATGTTTTATTTATGGGTTAAAAAGTATATTTATATGAGTTTGATCATGTAAATACAAGATTTTCTGTGTTTTATGAATTTTATAGTCCTTGAAATTTTTTAATATGACATGTGTGCCTAATATAGCTATCCAATTCATTGTATAAGGATTATATTCTCCATATAATTATGTTGAAATTAAACTAGCATGTTAATCCACTTATAATGGTTCTTGTATTGGTTATTGTAAGGGTTGTATGAAGATGATGTCCTAAGGAACCTACATGACCTTTCTATGTTGAAAATGACTTTTAATGGAAATATTTTAATTTCATAATATAATCCAATGATTTTTTTAAGTAATTATTATGGCCTTTAAGGGTAAAGGTTTTTTTTTTAAGAATGTTTTTAATGGATTTTCAGTTTTTCTAAGAATCCCTCATGATTATGATTTTTACTTTATGTTTTATTATAAAGTTTTTAATGAAAAATTTTGGGTAGTAAATATGATTTCATTTTTAAGTAAATTATTATATAAGATCAAGTTTATTTTGTTAAAGGAAAACTCTCTTGAATGATCTCACGGTTTTGAAATGGACTAATAGGTTTCTTTAATTTTTTGTATATATCCCATACTATGATTTGTTTTTATCATACCACATTTTCAAAAAAAATAATAGGGATTAAGGATGAATATAAATGCATAAATTCAAAATTCTAGATTTGGGATTTACCATGAATGAAGCAAGTGTGTCTTTATAAAGAACTTTTTTAGTGGGGAAAATTCTCACTTAATGATATGGGTATTATTATGTAAGAGATTTTATTAATTTTATAAAACTATAAACCCAAAAGGTAATTGGGTATATAATCCATCAAATATTTCAGTTTCATGTTATAAGTTTTAGATATCTAAAATTGGGTCACAATTCTTGGTATCAAATCTAGAAATGAGAAGATTGTGTTTTTAGCACTGGATTTGGGAGTGAGGGTTCAAGGTTGTTATAGTTTGTATAAGATTAGGGTTTAGATAACATTTTATATTTGGATTTTTTTCATGTAATTTTGACTTATGTTTTGTGGATACCATTGTGGGTTCATATGTTTAAGGTTGATCAAAAGTTCAAAGTCATAGAAACCCCTATTAAGTTTGTAAGTTATGGGATTTAATGGTGATTAATTATACATTGGGAGATATTTATTGAGTTTTGATAAATGTTTGAGGTATATGTTTCCCTTAAGTCTAACATTTTTTATAGTGAAAAGTTTATTTGAATAATAATGCTATTATATTTTTTAAACATAATTTAAAATGTAGTGATATCCATTATGGTTAATATGATCTTTGATGTTGAGTTAATTATAGATAATTAGGATAAATGGGTTATTAAATTTTGATTATATATGTTTTATAATATATATATTACCATGATATTGAAAATTTATTTGGTGACTATATGATTAATTTTATTTTTGAAGAGTTTTACTATTTTTGGAACATTATATTATTAAGGTAAATGGAAATATTTTTGGCTAAGATGGGATTTTATTTTAGGAATAATGGATAAATTATATTTTGAAAGTATATATGATTTTATTTTGGATTTATGGATATTCAATAAAATATTATCATATTTTAGAGATTATATGATTAGGATTCATAAATTTTTAGATATCTGAATTTATGAGTGACTAATATTGTTCAGAGATAAATGTTAAACTAATCTCGGAAGAATATGTGATAAGTTACTTCTTATTTTTGGGTATTTAACTTGGTGAGGAATATTTTGAAGAGTTTTAAGGTTAGTTATTTATGGAATGTATAAAGTTGAACTTTGGGCATATTTTTGAGGAAATTAATATTAATGTATCCAAAATATTTTTTTATTTTTTGAATAAAATAACTTTTATGGTTAAATTAAAACCAAAGAAGAGAAAAACATTGTGCCCAAGGGGATCCACCATTGCAAGCACAAGTCAGACCAAACCCCAACACTAAAAAATATCCTGAGAGAAAAAAGAGCCTGAGAAATCTGCTTTAGGCCATGAGAAGATCCTGCACATCACACCCCTAACAAGATCTTGCACATCACACCCCCCAGCACCCATATGTCCTGCCGCCGCCCCATACAGACAAAGTCCCCCATCCCATCACCATCGGGATTAGATACATAACTAATTCCACACTGGAAGCTAGAGAGCTAGACCGCTAAAGACGGGTATGAGGGAGGGTCAAAGAAAACACCATCAGATCACTCAGAACCATCGATGGAGGATAATAGATGGAGATGGCTTCATCGACATCTCTAGAATGAGAAATAGCACCACCATTCTAGAATACCACAATATAACTTCCATCATCGAGGACACTAACACAATCCCTAATTCCATGGGATCCATTGAACTTAAACAAAGTGGGGTCGTGCATGACTAAGCAGAATGAAATGTTAGAGAAATATAAAGAGAAGCAGTACCAACTAAAGACAGGGAAAGAGAAAAAGGAAACACTAAAAGGTCCAATCAACATCAGAGCACTACCACAAGAAAACATGGATACATAAATCCTCAAAACCCATCGATTGAGGGAGAGATGATGAAGGCTTCATCAACTGTACTTTGAATACAGAACCAAGGGATGAAAAACTGAGATTCCAAGAAGATATGAGGAATAACTTATTATCCTTTTGTGGATAATGTGATCTAATATAAGTTTATTTAAGATATTTAGGGAAGAAAAATTCTTATTGAACATTTATTTACTTTAATAAGATATGTGATAGTATTGGAAATTGATCAAATCACAAAAAAAATGATGAAATTATGCTTATGAAATGGAAATAAATCAAGTAAATATATTTCCTCATTCTATATATCCTAATGGTAAAATAATCCCTAGACTCTGGGAAAAGGATTTGAAAATAAAAAAATTATCCTTTGACTATGAGATCTGATGAATTTATGCTCTCTTCTCTTGTCAAAAAGTATAATGTTATCTATTAAACACATCTTCTTTCCAAGTCTATGTTTTCACTTCCTGGTAATGTTCTGCTTATTTGGGAACTCAATTTTATGTTATTTAAAAAGACCTTCTTATTTTCGTTTTACTTTTTTGAAAAGCCTGCTTTATTTTCCCTTTTTATGATGTGGATATCAAAATAAATATTTTAAAAAAAATATTTAAAAATATATATATTAAAAAAGTTTTTCCTTTCATGATCAACTTTTTTCTCTTCCACTCCTTAGAATTGATGTTAGAAAAATGTTTTTTTTTTTGAGGAATGAGATAAAATTTTGGGGAAAATTTTATTTAAATGGGGTATAATGTACTACATTGATATTTTAAAACAAGATTATGCTCGATGGCATATAGGACATGCAACATCAAGCTTTAAAGACTGTGAAATATTATTATTTAATATGACTATTATAACATAACTATTTATTTGGTGGTAATAAATAGGAGAAACCACATTATGATATATATATATATATATATATATATATATATTTACTAATAAATATAACTTTATTGATTAATTATTAGAAAATAACCACTCAATTTTTAGTAAAGTAACTTTATGATTCAAAAATACACACACACACTTCAAATACTTTTTTCATTTTATAAGAAAAACACTTTATGGTTGAGTGGGAACCTCATAATACTGGATTCAAAATATCAAACACGAGAAAGATTAACAATATACAGGCTTTAAAATCCACCCCACTACAACAAAATTCAAATTCAAATTTCAAATTAAAAAGATAGTAAAAATCATTAAAAAACACACACAATATCACCTCAGGAAGGTATCTTCTTCAAGACATGCTCCCTGATTAAAAATCAACTCATCATCATCAAAACATTACTGTAAACTAGAACCCACCAGAACAAAATATCGTTATCGCTATCGAAAACTAAAAATAATTGAATTGTATAGGGGGAAACCTAAGGTCATCGTTGTCATCAGTGGTAGTGAAACACCAAGCATATCCCCCAAACCAACAAAAAGAACATCCAAAAAACCACCACGATAAACACAGAACTAGAATGAACACTGGGAAGAAGAGAGAACAACTTGAATAGCACCCATTCTATACTGGTCGCACCCCCTGGAACACTGACAGCCGCTCGAACAACACCTCTCAAAACATCAATGAAAAATATTGTACTAGGATTACATGGTGTGGGAGTGAAGAATTAGAAGTCAAGGTAGATTTTGAAGAGAAATAGGCTTTGACAATGATCCATGACCTTTGACAGGACCTTCGTACACTTCCTTTGGTAACACCACTGAGAAGCCTCACGCCATTGTGAGTCGAGAACCCATTGTCATTGAGGAAGAAACACCAAGACATGAATTTCATACCAACACGAATCATCATCATAGAGAACAAGTCACTGTTGAAAATGAATAGGAAGAGGACCAACACTACTCTCTACCAATGACCACTGAAAAGAAACCACCATTCACCAATGTAAAAAAACTCCATCACCTAGAAATTAAACAACACCAAAAAGAGGCAAAGCATCACAAGCAACTAAGAAAAACCTCTCCAATGAGATCCTAAGGGAGGATAAAATATAATGAGGATGTGCCTCATAGAACACCATCCACCGCTCGAGTAGTAAATCCAAAAACTAACTAGAAACCACCTCTATATACTGGATAGTGAGAGGAGTAAAGTAATAAGAATCTAGAGTAGAGTAGAAGAGGATAAGAGCTTCAACTATAGAGTTTGTACCTTTGCAAGGACTACAAACCCCTTCCTTCATTCCACTTCCAAACAAACAGCACACTTGTAAAATTACCTCTTCGAATGAAGAACCACCAGATGAAGTTGCAGCGAATAACCTAGAAAATCCAAACAAAAATGAGACTAAGTGGAAAGGAATCACACTGAAAATGGAGAGAGGAATAGGTGAACAAAAAATAGCCCGAGGGGTGAGACTGAAAATGGAATCACTAAATAGGAAACCAAGAAAGTTTTAGATGGTGAAGAAGAAGTAGATAAGGGAGGGAACCCTAGAATGACAATTATAGAGTGTCTTCCAAGAAGGAGATTATTTTTTTTAGATATTTCTATCAAATATATTTCAAAAATATGTTTTCTTCAAAAATAGTTTTTATTTCATTTTTTTAGTTAATATTATAATTAATTTCTTCCACTTATATAGAATTTATTTATAAAAAATATATCTTTTTGTAATATTCATATAAAAATTATCTTAGGTTGAAATTTTAAAATTTTTCTGAAAAGATTAATTTTTCAGTGAATAGTGAGAAATAATGATTTTATAGAAAACTATCTTATCCTTTCAAGTATTTAAAAAGTACCATTTTTTAGTTGATTTTAAAATTTAATTAGTTCATTTTTACTAAAAATAATCCATTTAATGTATTTATAAGGGACATTATACTTAATTTTGGTACATAAACATTTTTATACTTAGAAATACATTTTTCTATATAATCCCTTTCGATGGAATTTTGTGGGTATATTTTATTAGTAATTTATATAAATTATAAAGGATTTGATTTGATAAAATTTATTTAATTTTTTTAATAATTATGTTAAAATTTGATAAATATGCCAACTTTTATTTTGTCATCATGAATAGTAACCTTGGTAAAATTATTGTCGCCGTAGTAAGAGTAAAATGGGTAAAACAGGGTAAAAACTATGAAATGAGGCTTAAAACCATCTATAAAATTTAATATATTTAATTTTAATATTTTAATTGAACTATACCTTCATATATTCAAAAAAATTGTATTTTTTCATTTTTCTTTGATAAATACCTTTATATTATTTTAGGTAAAGGGAAATTCCAAAATGTCTCTTTCTTTATATTAATATCAATAATATTTTGTGACAGATATAAAAAAAGTTATAAATGGTTATAAAAAGGTTATTTTGAATATATATTTTTATTACATTAATTTACTTCTAATTTTTTCCTCATTAAATAATTACCCTAAATGTTTATGCAATGTTGACACCATGCTTGTGCAAGTAGTAGAAAAATCAAGTAAATGATTTTAAAAAATTTAGGAGTAATATTTTTTAGGTGAGATATGGTGTTTAAAGAAATTTTTAGATAAATATAACATATTAGTGGTGTTTTAAAATTTTTTATTCAAACAAAATTAATTTATTTATATTCTTTAAAATAAATTATTTGAACAGTCCTGAAAATAACTTTAATGGTATTTTATGTTAAATAAAATTTTATTAAGTGATTTGAAATTTATAGAAATATTTTATTTGGACAATTAAATGATATATGATTACAAATATAAAAAATTTTACACTTATGTTCCATTTTCCCTTATATATTAACTTTCTTATCCCTTAAAGATTAAAAACCCATTACTATTGCAATAATTATTAAAAGGGTTAAGAGAGTGTTAAAACTAAAAAATAAGGGTTAAAACATCACTTAAACTTATATAAATTTTGTTTTATGATATTATTTATAATTATATCTATAAATTATTTTAAATATATCAATTTTTTCTCATAAACATGAAAATAAATTTATATTAATTTAATACTTTAAGTAATTCCAAGGGTGCCTCTCTCCTCTTTTATATTAGGACACCATAATTCATTTATTACTCACACTTATTAAGCCAATTATCTCAACAAAAAACTAAATAATACTCTTATTAGACTCCTTAGATACATTTTATAGGTTTATTTCTTCTTATAATATCATCCCTAGGGTTCTTAAGGAGAGATCCAAAGGAGGTTCTTCAAAGAAGAGGCAATCGTTTTAACTGAGAGTTTTCGTTTTACTTCTTATTCTACCTCCATAAATTTTATCTTGATAATTATAATATAATAACCTAAATATATCCCACATACTAGTATATTATTATGTTTATTTCATAATATTATTCATCTCCTTTTATATCTTATAGGAAATTAAAACATCATTCATATGTATATGTGGACTACCACCTCCACAAAGCAATATGTTTCATTTTTCACCACCAACTTTTATAGATTGTTATTATGATTAATTTAATGTGTATATTTTATATTCATGACATAATTTTTATTATAGATTATAATATATCATCTATGTTCATACCACCCCAATTTTTAAAAACAGAATCATTGCTTGTGTATATGTACGAACTGTCGTCTCCATGTAGCGATGTAATTCATTTTTAAAAAACTACCTCCCATGGATAGTCATGGGGATGATTTAATAAATTTATTTGATGTTAATAACATGATAATAATTTTTTAAATATAATATTTTATTTTATTTCTTTACTTTTCCATCCAATTAAAAGTTAAAACATCGGTTGTGTGTACATACAAACTTCCACTGTAAAACCTCACATCTTTTTGGATTGTAAAGATAAGTAAATTTATTTTTTATTTTGGATGATAATGAGAGGTAAAATGGTTATTTTACCATTCCATATGCTCTCAGATGATTTTTCTAGGAACTTTATTGGTCCTAAAATAGGGTTATTACCCTAGGACTAATGTTTTCTCGGAATTCAGAGTTTGAATTTTTTTGGAATATTTAAAAATTAATTAAATAAATATTAATTTATTATCTCATGGTCAAATGGTGTTATATTTTGAATGAAGATTCATGTTTATATTATGAATTCGCAGTTGAGTCTAGAATGGTGGGTTTTTCTTTGGTGATATTTAAACCTTCTTCAGGTTCTGGGACTTAAGACGAGTGTTTAAATGGGAATTTAATTTAATTTAATTAATAAATTAACTAAATATAATTAATTAAACACTAATTTCCCAATTTAATTCCCAATAATGACTTAATGGGTGGATTTATCTCCCTCATATGATGGATAGACCAGGAGGAGGAGGAGAGGGCACCTCCAAACTCTATCCTTTGAAGAGGTCAAGACCTGCTTGAGGTGCAACAACTTTTGAGCATAGATTTGGACTGGAAGATTTGGTTTTTTTCACCCTGATGTAGGTTGAATTTTCATTTTTAATCCCCTATCCTTGTATATTTTATTATTTTAAATTTTAAATCCTTATATAAGTTTCTAAAGACCCCATGGAGTTCAATTTAGGGCTATTTTTGGGAAACTAAGGGTTTTAGGCTGATTAAAGGAGTTTCCATTTAGGAAATCCCAATAACATGACATGTGGTTTTAAGAACACATATTTTTTATTCTTCATATTTTGGAAAGATAATTTTTTGGGATTACACTCCATATAATCAGAGTATGCACCATGTAGTGGTACATGGTCATGTAGTCGAGTACCTAGGAAGACACCACATGTATAGGGGATATGATTGTGTAGTAATACAAAGCCAAACCCCAGGTGTGCCCTAGAAATGTAGTAGTATGTGAAAAAAAACCCATGTGTACCCTGGTAATGTAGTACTACAAAACTAGATCCCAGGTTTATCCAATCTATGTATAAGTACATGTACAATGTAGAGATTTTGGGAGTACAGGTCTTGTACTTCTCCCCTATTACCTTTTTGAGGGTTTGGGTGATTTTACATCCATGATCCATAATTAGAGATAACAGATGATCATTATAAGTATTTTTCTTTATATAATTTTATGTTGGGATCCTTGGGGTGATTTTAGGAATTCAAGAGGTGATTCAGGGTGAGTGAGATATGGAGGGTAGGATCTTCCTCTAGTGAATGGATTCAGAGGTCTCCCATGGGAGAAAAGTTATAATACCTTAGTAAGGTTTGAGAGAGTTATGGAAAGACATGCTGTAAAAACACCAATTACCTTGGACGTTGAAGGCATGATACTTTTCCATGGTTTTTGAGACTTGGTTATGACTCAAGGAGGAAAATAGGTTGGGTGTTCAGACCCACCGAGAGTGACTTGGAAAGTGGGTAGTCTTGAGGCCATCTCCCTTATGACATTTTACCTAACAATCCTTAGAGGGAATTATATATTAGAGACAAGGTTGTGGGATTTGTTACACCTAATAGATGGGTATTGGCCTAAGGGTTGTGAATAAGGTTGAGGACCTCGAGTGGGGTAACTTACTATACAGTGACTTAATATTGCCCAATGGGTGCCATGTTGATTGTACAACCCTGAGCGAGTATGTATGGTCATGGTTAGAGACAATTGTTGGTGCCACTTGGAACCCAAACTGACATAAAAGTTTGATGGGGTATACATGATGATTAATATCATTGGTGTTTGATCAACCTTTGTGATTTATTCTTTCATTAAAAGTTATGGAATTCTCCCTCATGTATGATGTGACAAGGTTGAGATTCCAAGATTTAGAGACAGATTTGGTTGGATTTTAAATAGAGTTGTATCTTGGATATGGTAAGGATGCCATGATTTAGAGTCAGTTACAGTTGGAGCTACCATGGCATTAGAGGTCGAATTTTTTTGGTATTCCATAGATTTGGAGTCGATATGTTGAAATTAAAATTTTATCCTTTTATTATCATTTTTTATGAAATTATGGTCTCTTCTCTCCTCAAAAAAGTATAACATTATCTCTTTAATGGATCTTCTTTCTATGTATATGTTTTCAATTCCTGCCAATGTTCACCTTATTTGGGAACCCAATTATGTGTTATTCCTGAGGACCTTCCTATTTCCATTTTTATTTTTTCAAAAGGATATTTTATTATCCATTTTTATGATGTTGATTTTTAATAAAGATATATTTTTCAAAAAAACATTAAAAAAGTTTTTTCATTCATGATCGTATGATTTATCTCCCACTCCTTAGAATTGAAGTTATTTTTTTTAAATTATTTCTATGGTAAATGACATTAAATTATGAGGAAATAATTTTTTAAAGTGGGAATAATTTAATATCCTAATATTTTAAAATAATACTATGTTTGATAGCTTTTAGGACATGCAACACTGAGCTTTAATAACCATGAAATATTATTATTTAATACGACTATTATAACCTACCTTTTGAATTGGAATTTATGGATAAGAGTAACCCCATTATGAAATATATATAAATATATATAATGTTCTAACTCAATAAAAATGTATATTAAGGATTAGTAAATAAACAAAAAAAATTAGTAAAGTCATTTTATGCTTTAAAAATATGTTTTCCTCAAAAAAGTTTTTTATTGTTTTTAGGATAGAATATTATAATTAATTTCATCCACTTTTAGAAATTTTATTTTATATAACTTCTATAATTTTCTGAAATAATACTATCAAAATTATGTTAGGTTGAAATTTTACGATTTATCTAAAAAGATTAAATTTTTATTGAATAGTGAGAAAATACTGATTTTATAGAAGATTGTCTTTTCCATTCAAGTATATACAAAGTCCCATTTTGTTTTTAATTGATTTTAAAATTTAATTAGTTGTTTTATAATAAAAATAACCTAATTAATGTCATTTTAATTTACATTTTTCTTAATTTTATTATAAAAAAATTATACTTAAAAACACATTATTTTAGAAAACTATTTTTTATCACATTTTACGGATTTATTTTAAAAGTAATTTTTTACGATTCTAGAGATTTAATTTGATAAAATGTATCTAATATTTTAAATATAAATTTACTAATTTTTAAATATTTCACCTTTTTATCATAATGAATAGCAACCTTGGTAAAAATTTTGTCAACACGTTAAGCGTAAAATGGGAAGAATAAGGTTAAAACAATGAAATAAGACTTCAAAATCATCCATGAAATTGAATGTATTTCATTGTATGAGTGTAATTATACCACCCCTTGATATATTATAAAATATGGAATTTTTTGTTCTATTTTTCTTTGATAAATACCTTTATATTATTTTAAGTAAAGAAAAGTTCCAAAATTATTCTTTATTTCTTTTAATATCCCTAGATGGCCTGAAGGCCTTCATTTTTTATTGATTTTTGATAACCCCCCTTTAAAGGGATGGGTGGAACCCTTAAAAGACCTGTAGCCTTAAGACACATTACATGACCAGAAGGTCTTAGGGAATTAAACCAGACTATAACTATAATTAACTGCCCCACCCAAGCATCTACATCGTGATGGTAGCTCTCCACCTTCGCATGGTCATCTGTCTAAGCTTCCCGTGTAAGAACAGGCTAGTCCTGATGGAATAGTCATACCCTCTCATTCTTAAAAATTCATTGGTCCTAATCTAGTGAGTTCACCTACTCTGAATCCTCCTCTGGGGCTGCTCCTTTTTTATAAAGTCTGTCTGCATTAACTACACCGATCATGTGTCCCAAAGGCCTTGAGGTGGCCAGAAGGCCTTAAAGGTTGCCCAAAATCCTTACTGAACCGAAGTCTTGGGTGGCCCTAAGGCCTTAAGGACTCCAAGACTAAACTAGTGGCACAAGGGGAATAGTTCCAACTGCTACGGTACCGAATAGTACTGCTACAGTATCTGTAATTATTCCTCTGCCTGGTTTCGAACCTGGGTCTTGTGGATGCACTTAGAGAAACCTCACCAACTGGGCTAAGGACCATGTGCTTTAATATCAATAATATTTTTTGTAGTAATAAAAATAGGTTATGATTGGTTATAAAATATTATTTTTAATATGAATATATTTTTATAATGGTAATTTATTATTTATTTTTAGTGATGAAATAATGACCTTAAATGCCTATCAAACACGAACACAGTGTTTGTGAAAAAAATAAAAAAATTTATAGTGTATGGTGAATTTTTTAGATAAATAAAATTTATTAGTGATGGGTTAAGATTTTTTATTCTAACTAAATTACTTTCCAAACATTTTTTTAAATTAGTAATGTGAATAGTCCCAATAATGACTTCAATGGTATTTTATGTTAAATAATATATTATTAAATGATTTAAAATTCATAAAAATATTATATTTGGGAAATATAATGGTATATGGTCGAAAATATCAACCATTATCCACTTATATATCACTTTTTCATATATTGTAAATTTCTTGACCCTTAAATTGTAAACAAACATTGTTATCGTGATAATCGTTAAAAGGGTTTACAGGGGTTAAAACTAAAAGATAAATGTTATAAAAATATCTATACTTGTATAAATTTTATTATAATATATTATTTAGAATTATATCCATACTATATTATAAATACATCATTTTTTGCCACTTTAATATGAAAATATATATATATATTAATATAATACTTTATGTAATTCCAATGGTGTCACTCTCCTCTAATATATAAGGACACCACCTCTCCTCTCTTCCTCGCACTTCTTAAGCTACTTATCATTAAAACCCCTTAAAAATCTTATTAACTTCATTATATACATTCTAGAGTTGATTTTATTTTTAAAATACATTCCCTATGGTCCTTAAGGAGAGATCCAAAGGAGGTTCTTCAAAGGTGAGGTAATTGTATTAACTGAGCATTCTCATTTTACTTATTATTACACAACCTTTAATTATTTTATAAACATTTAAATATAATAAAAACATTATATAAAATATAATAATATTTTTATTAAATTAGTTTAATAATCTTATTCATCTCATTTTTCATCCTATGGTGGATGAAAACATCGTTCGTGCATACGTGTGGACCACTACCTCCACGAAGCGATATGTTTCATTTTTTATCGCTTTATTTAATGGTTAGTTATTATGATGGATCTAATGTATATATATAATATTAATGACATAATTATTATTCTTTAAATATAATATATCATCTATATTCATACCTTACAATCGTTAAAAATGGAATCATCGCTCATGTGTACGTATATATTACTATCTCCATGTAGCGATGTACTTTAATTTTCAAAAGTTGCCTCTCATGAGTGGTCATGGAGAGGGATTTAATAAAGATATTAGATTATTATAAAATTTTAATTATTATTTAAATATAATTTTTTATTTTATTTGTTTATTTTTCCATCAAGTGAAAAGTAAAACCATCACTTGTGTGTACGTGCGGATTACCGCCACACGAGTTGATATTTTTTTCCATGACCAATTATTATAGATGGATATAAAATTGTATTTGATGTATAAAAATGATAATTATTTCATTTTTATTATTATATATATGATGGAACAATGACCCATTTTACCTTGGTCAACCTACCAAATTTTTCTGGGGGATTATGAACCGAATGTCCTCAAAATGTTCGACATGAACTTAATCGATTTAGTACCTATATAAGACATGGTAATAAATGAAATTAAAGAGAATATGATAAGGGAATATACCTTAAAAAGGTTATTAATAAAGTAAATAATTAATATAATTTCATTATATATGAGTTAAATAACATATGTAGCAATTTGGGATATGTGGTCAGGGATATTATATCTTAAAACCTAGTTTTAAAATGTTTTGATGATTTCTTTTTAATATTTTTCCTCCATATTCTTATTACATGATGGATGTGTAAATAATTAAATAAATAAATTAAAAAATCACCTTATCTCTCCTTTTACTTTTATATAAATTATATAAAATAAATATTTTTGTGAACTTTATATAAAATGTATGAATTTATTTACAAAGCACAAAAGGAATGTTTTTTAATGTATATAGTGTCAATGGCATATCATCTCAAAAAAACTATTATTTTATATTTTTATTCCCTTATAAAATTCTATTTTTTTCTTCAAATAAAAACCCTTCATACCTTTTTTTAGGATAATTTAATTTTGAAAATTGGGTTTTAAGGGAAAATGATATATCAATATCCAAAAATGTTTTAAATATGGGATAAAAAGTATATTTTTATGAGTTTGATGAGAGAAATGAAAGATTTTATGTGTTTTCATGAATTTTGTGGTACTTATAAGTTTATCATGATGATGGGTGAGCTCAACATATATCTATAGTTTATTATGTAATGATTATTTTCTCCTAAGAGTTGTGTTGGAATCAACTGAGTAGATTATTCCATTTTTAAGGGTTCTTATAAGTGTTTTCATAAGGGTTATAGATGATGTACCAAGGAACCTAAATGAAATTTCTATGATTGAAAATTAATTTTTATATAAAAAATTTTATTTCATAAGATAATATAATAATATTTTTTAAAATTAATTATTATTCTATTTAAGGGTAAAAGGTATGTTTTTAAGAAAATGGTTTCCATTGATTCTCATGTTTTTCTGGAAACCCACATGATTATGAATTTTCCTTTATGTTTTCTTATAATATGTTTCATGAAAAACTTTGGATAATAAATATTATTTTATGTGTAATTAAATGATTATTTGAGATCAAGGTTTATTATATTAATGGAAAATCTCTTATATGATCTCATGGATTTGAAATGAACTAAAGAGTTTCTTTTATTTTTTATATATGTCCCTTTATGAGATTTTTTTTGCTCATCCCACATTTTAAATTTATTTTTCCCAAGGTTTTAGGTTGAGTAGAAATGTTAATAAAGTCATAGTTCTAGATATGTAAGTTATCTTGAATGAAGTAAGAGTTCCTTTATAAAGAATTATTTAGTGGAAAAAAGTCTCACTTAAAGACATGTGTATTGTCATGTAATATTTTATCCTATTTATATAAAACTATAAACCTAAAAGGTCATTTTTTATCTAAGTGATTGATTATTTCCATTTTATGTTTTAATTTTTAGATGGAAAAAACTGGGCCACATTTATTGGTATCAAAACTAGAAATGTAATGTTTATGTTCTTATCATTAGATCAGAGAGTGTGGGTTTGGGGTTGTTATATTGGGAGGGAATCCCTTATAATAAAGGAATGGGATAATATGTATTTTTAGTTTAAAGTGTATATTTTACATTTTAAATAATATTATTTATATATTTTAAAAAAATAAGAAAGAACCAATCAGAACTCTGATAGGCGACCCGGGTCCTGATGCACCCCAACTGGACCCATGGTGGTAAGGGTATAAACATCTTCTATGGCCACTATAATCCTATTATCCTCTCACAAACTTATATATATAAGTTTTATCATAACTATAATTCCATTACTCAACCACTTTCTATTAAAACTTTGTCCCTAACCTTCCCTAACTTCTCTAATCACCAAAATACTAAAAAATACACAAAAATGAGATAAATTGAACAGAAATTCAAGAGAAATCTCACCCAGGAAGGTCATGGTATTTTACATGTATGATATATGGAATTTTATTATATAGTGTAATTTTATTTTTTTGGATTTTTTAAATTATAATCATTTTAAATTAGTGTCTTATTCCAAGTATATTTATAGAAATAATGTTAATTTGGTGCTTTCAGTATTTGGATAGTGCAAGATATACAATTACCATACCATTAAACATGGTAATTGAAGAATAAATACTAGTAATAATCCAATTAATATAAATAATAATATGCTAAGGATTAAAACATGGATAATTTATTAGTGAGATATGAAAATAAGATTTATATCATGAATTTTGTGTAACATGTTAAGTATGAAAGTGAAATTTTAATTTTTTTTATAATAAAGGAGTATGCATATACACCAAGACAAAAGAAAGAGTAAGTTTTATAAATTAATAAGATAAGTTAGTGGGTAATTTCATCTATAAACCATATAGTGTATCAAACTTGAGTCATAGAATCATGCTAACAACATCATACTCCAAAGATGATCCCATCAGACTCACACTAAACATGCTCCTAAGATCAAGAGTCCATGTGATATTTATCTTCTCTCTTATAAGTAGTGATTAAATTAGTGTTATATAATTATGTTTCTACTAAGATCCTTGGAACTCTATTGTATTATAAATCAATGTCTAATACACTAATTCCCAGTTTAGCATTCCACTTTCACTTCATTACCCTTACCCTAAGTTTAATTAATTATTGATTTATAAATTAAAGAATTTAGTAAAATAAATTGAAAATTATTCATCTAGATTTCAACTACATAAATTATAATATAATTTATATTCCCTTTGTCCCCACTAAATATACTTATATGTTTATTCTAAATAAAAATCATGATGAGGATAAGGAAAACTTCTTGAGTGTAGTTATGTCTCTAAATCCACCTTCAATAGTCACTCCCTACCAACCAATTTACAACCTATGATCTCTAAGTGTTAATCCCCTATTCTTAAATTTATACTTATTTTAAAAATCCTTCACCACTATGATCATACCACATGTATTTACATGTACAAATTCCTTTCCATATACTTTGGTTCTTCTAATCATTAATTTTACTTCATGTCACCATTGGGAAAAATTCCTACAAGCCACATGTAGATGCCACTCTCCTTAGATGATTTCCACATGGTTATTCAATTAAGGCACTTACCAATTTGTATAAATAGATTATATAAGGATATTCTTATAAAATTTAGGTTTGTCACATGTTTTCCCTTCTTTATAAATGGTTTCCTAGATTCATTCAAATTTCCCAATCTCTTAAATTATTCCTCAAGGAAATTATAAAGTATTATAAACCTTCATAGTAAGATTTTATTTATTTAAACCAACTAAAAATCCTTACATATCCTTTTTTGATTCAAAATTAATCTTACATAGGCTATGGTTACTCACATGTAGCCTCTTGGGAAGTGTATTTACTCAAATGTAAGTGTAAGTTACTCTTATGTATACCTTGAAATTCTTTAATTAATGTTATAAATTTTGACCAAGGTATCATTTAATCTTATTTAACATGGGAAAACCAGATTTATTCTTATATAGATAGAAAAAACCACCATTTAATTATATATAGGTGGATAAATAGTATTTTGGAAAAGGGAAAATCTTATATAGCTACCCAACATCCTAAAATATCCCCATGTATTTACTAATTATTCATATGTGAGCATGGGGTTGCTTATAAATAATTTTTAGTTATTCATTTATGGCCTAACCATATTTCAATTTAATCATCTATATCTAGAATAACTTCCCTTTTATTCATCCATAGCAAGTCTTCATATCTTGTTACACATCAAACCATTCCAAAATCAAAGATTATCCATTCAAATATATTCCAAACAGTTAAGGAGATAATTAAATAATATTCAAGGATAAAAATTTATGATATTCTAAATTAAATATAAATATTAAATTATTATAAAATAAAATGAAGCATCCTAAAACGTATCATGTTTGAGGATAAATTTAGTGAAATTCAATGGAAAATATTGCTCAAAAATTCAGTAATTAATTACCACCAAATATTGGGAGTAAGATAATATTTATGGTTAAGAAAATATTATAAAGGTAGATCTATATCTTGAAACACATATATAATTTATTAGGTATTTGAATCTATAAAAGGATAAAAACCAGATATTAAATACACATAACAAACAACTTATAAGGTGGTTTTGTAGACTATATTTTAAATAAATTATCTATAAATTTTAATTTAATTTTTAGAATATTTTAATGGATATCTATTGGAATATGTATATATGTATTATCTTAAAATTTCTATAAAATTAATAGTTATACATTATATACAAAGGTATATGATAAATTTAGTATGATTCAAAATAATATAGTTACTCTTGTAGTGAAATTGATGCATGTATCTAGTACAAAATATAGAAATATAATTTACACAAAAATTCCAAACTTTATAATCATAAAAAAAATCAAGCTAGATTATATGAAAATACAAGTTCTTATTTTTTAATGAAAATGGATTGATAATGAGATTGTAGTTAAAATTGATGAATTAGGGTTTGTAAAGGTGAATTTTTGTAATAAAGGGTATAAGGATGAACCCTTCATAATGAAATCATATGATTTATAAGTATTTTATGCATCGAATCCTATAAACATGAATTTCTCTTTTGTTCTATGTGTGGTTAAAACAATTATAAAATCAAATAAAAATTCTATTAAAGATGATTATTTCATTGGTGTGTCATAATCATTTCATGGTGGTACCAGTATAGATGGTGTCATGTATATCATAGGGGGCCACAGGGAGTGGATATAGATAATTGATAGAGAGTAAATCCATTCAACATTTAAATAAAGGTAAAAGACTGTAATAACTATGTTTGATACCTTTAATTAATTTTTTATATATAGTTTGTTTTCTCTATATATTATTTATTTGATGAAAGGTTTATATATTTTAAATTATTCTTCCAACTAATATTATAGAAAATGGATTCCACACCCACTAATGTGACCAGTTTTGTGGAACAAGATATCTACAATCTAGAAGACATGAATCAATCTAAGGGTGAGAAACAGTCTAAGATTAAGCTATATTCTAAAGGTGAGAAACATGTTTAAGTTGAGTAATATAATGAATGTGATAAATAGACTGTAGGTGAGAAATAGGTAAATTGAATAGTCTGGAAAAAAAAAGTAAATATTATAGCCACATAATGGTGTTAGAAAAAGTTAATAAGGTGATAAGTATATAAAAAAATTATAGGTTGTATGGAATTAATGTTTTTAACCTATTGATCCAAACAAGTCTATTTTTATTATTTAAATTAGGTTTATCAATCGAATACATATTACAATTGATATAAATACCTAGAAAAATGTTTTTCTATCATTAAAGGCAATAATTTGGGATGGAATTGCAATAAAATTTTAATATAATTTTTTATTTTACTAAAAAATCAAAAAATGAAACATTATTTTATTTATAATTTTCCCTTAAAGAGAAAATTTATATTAGAATATTATATGATAAAAATTATATTAAGGGTTGTTGGAAAGATTCATAGATCATTTTGAAATATTCTTATTAGAATAAGTCTTAGGGATGTTGAGGGGAACATCAAACCCCATAGAATATATTTATATAAAAACATAATAAACCAAGAATATTAGGATTCTTCCATCATCTATCATGATGTAAATTAATTTTAGTTACACTATAAATGATTTAAATTAATTTTAAATTACATTTATGGAGTAATTTTCTTCATAAATTTTAATTTATAAAACAAAAAAAAGAAAAAAAATAAATAGTATGCAGTGAAACCACCATACCCCAGCCATAAGAAAGGAAAAGGTATGTTTCACTTGAAAAAATGGTATGTATTTTAAATATATAGTAACAAAATTATGTGATATAAAACAATAAAGAAGGTACATTTCTATAATTACATGAATATCGATCAGTTGTAATCTCCATGTACCTCTATCTCATGTCATGTCCATAGAAGTAAGCAGTATAAATAAAAGAGGAAAATATTACATGAAGATACAAATAAATTACAAGAATAATATGTAAATATTAATTAACTAATATGTATTCTACTTTAATATATTGAAATATAACAATTACTACTTAGATTCATTATATTTTTTTATTTATACACAAGAAGAGTCATCTACCGTAGTTAAATAATAACTACTTTTAGTTACATTAAAGTGTATAGAAAATTATTTTCATGTTGGAGGTGTGGGTTTTAGAGTATCACTATGGGAATAATTTATCAAATCATATTAACTTGTGAATTATAAAAATAAAATAAAATAGTTAAATGATAATATTGAACGTTTTAAGAAAAAAGTATATAAAAAACATGAAGTAATAGTTCATCTTATTTAAAATAATTTCCATGAAAAATCAATACAGTAATATCCCACTATGATGATCCATAAACCCCTACATTCAAGGTTATGCATTCCTCTCAAAGGCCTTCTTTACCCGGGGTAATAAATTTTTCCATGATAGTTTATGTTGACTATGAAACAAATAAGTATTGATACATGTATTATATAAAAATATTTAAAGGTGAAATTGATTGTGATTTATATCTATAAATTACTACTCATTGCCTTTGTGTGATATGCATAGTGAAAAATATCCAAGGAGATACCCTACATCATAAATAACTAACAAAAGATTATAGGAGAGTGAGGATTTAGGTAGTGCATGAGCTGAGATTTGACTAACCTATTCCTCTTGATGATGTTGTTATTTACATAGTGTAACATTATATCAAATCTTTCATAGAATGGACATTTAATATTATTAAGAAAAATTATGATAAATGGGTATATAAATTTTAAATTTATGTTATATTCAGAATCATTTACAATGAATAAAAATGGTACAAACTATTTATGTAAATATAAAAGAGGAAATAAAATTTGGAATCAAGTCTCTTAAAGGGATTAACTATTGGATCAAAAAAATATTTCTAAGGTTACTATTATCCCACTGATCAATCTGGAACATTTATAGAAACTTCAAGTTTGTGCAAAAAAATGTTGTAAAATGAAGTTACTATGAACATTGAATCCGAAGATAAAATATATATAGAAAAATTTCTCATGATATTATTGGTCTTGGGAGCATAAATGAAAATCTAAATTGTGAATTATTGGGAGCCTTTATTGGGAATATATATATGAAATACATTTTTATAATTTTTATATCTCATAATTGATGTATTTTTTGGTAAAATTTAATATTATTCATATATTTTCAACAAATATATATCATGAAAATTTAATAGAAAAACATTCTAATAATATATTTTTAATTTTTTAGTACTCATGTAACTTTTATACACTAAAACCCAATGAATCGTGATGAAATTCAACCAAGATAACAACAAGTAGATATAGTGTTTGAAAATAAATTAATAGATGATAGAATATTCTTAATACCATAATATGAGAGTAAAAATTCATACTCTAATTATATAAAATATAATTTCATTTTTTTAATTAATTACTTTTTAATTTTTAATTTCTAGAGGGATCAATAGATCCTTATTCCAATTAATCCATATAATATGATGATATATTTTATGGATATGATGCATGGATATCTAATAAATTAATCACATGTGATTTACCTTATAAATTAGTTACACAGTATATTTAATGTTTTATAAAAAAATTATTTAATTATATGTTTTGTAATTTGTTTTGAAAAGATTTTTTTTATGATAATATGATGTTTATTTATTATTAATTACATGGTATAAGAACATTTAATGCACAGAAAAAACCTATTTATTTCTATAACTGGATAATTATTAGAGTACATATAATAATATTTCACTATCAAAACATATATTATAAAAAATTACATATATTTCTTAATGATTATTTAGTTTCTAAAATAAATGAATGGCTATGATTATGGTTATTATGTTTTTAAATTTCTAAAATATGTCATACCCCATCAATAAAATCCCATTCTTGAGGAGGTATTTATGGGATTAAATAAAATTTCATTAAAAATATTAATTAAATTTTTAAATATTAGTATTTTTTTAGAACTAGAACTATGGAAGAAAAACATATTCAGATGAGAAAATATATTTGTTTATGAATGAGAGAACAAATTAAATGGTGTTAATATGATTATAGGAATAACAAATAGGTGGTTTCCTATCACTTATGTAATTTTTTTATCTAGTAATTTCATTTCAATTTTTTTCATTGTCAATATTCAAATTTTTTCTAATTTATTTTCCTACTCTTTGTGCACCCATCCACATTAATTTTAGTTTCATGGATTAAATAAAATCCTTATATAAAAAACTGACATAATGTAACAATTGAATTAATTATTGAAAATAAATTTCCATTAGTTAATAAGTAGTGAATCATTGAGGTATTTTTTACTCAATGATGTTTCATCATTCAATAAATTTTCTTTAAATGGTCAAAACTAGGTGAATGAAATCCAAATTTCATAAAAATTTAGGAGAATTATCATTGATTCATTTCTGACTTGTAGAAAAAAAATTCATGTTAAACTAAGGTCTGATTTGTATATAATCATAAAAAGTTTTTTTTATATATAAAGTCCTTACAATTCTAAAAACAACACATTTGATATTAATAACTAATGAAAAAATATCAAATTATCATTAAACTTTAGGAAAATGATCTTTGATTTATTTATGACCTATATGAAAAAACCAATCATCAATCTAACAAATAATGTGACCCGAATGATTAAAAGTGAATTTTTACATTTAATAAATTTTCATCGAATGATCAAAATTGAGCGAACAGTAATAGAATTTTATAAAAATTTAGAGAAATAATCATTGATTCATTATTGAATTATAGAAAAAAAACACATGTTTAACTAATGAATAATTTTTCAAGATTTACACAAAGTGTATTTTTACTATTAAAATTATTTTTAATTATATAAACATGTGTATAAAGTTAATAAATCATGAAACAATATTATATTATTAAAAAAATTAGTATAATTATCTTTGATTCATTTATGACTCATAAGAAAAATTTTCACATCAATATGATATGTGATGTGAATAGAATGATTAAAAGAAAAAATTTAAGTACTATAGAAATTCATTAAAGGATAAAAACTAAGTGAATTACATTATAATGTCATGAAAACATAGAATAATTATTTTCATACATTTTTGACATGTATAGAAAAACCAAATATTAAACCGATATGTGATTTGTTTATAATTATTCAAAGTTTTTTTAATATTAAAATTATTTTTCAGTTCTAGAAACATGTTCCTAATGTTAATAACTCATAAAACAACCATATATTATCATTACACTTTATAAAAATGATCTCCAATTGATTTATAACCAGTATAAAAATCACACACATTAATCCATTGGTCAATGTAACCTGAATAATTAAAAGTTAATTTTTATGTTCTATAAATGTTCTTCAAATGACCAAAATTGAGATAATGAAATCAAAATATCATAAAAATTAACACAATTATTAGTGATTTGTTAGTGTCCTATAGGAAAAAATCACTTTTTTAGCTCACACGTGATTTGTTTTAAATGGTACAAAGTATTCTTTTACTATTAAAACCCTTTCTAATTCTACAAACATGCATCTGACATTAATAAATTAGGAGACAAGATAAATTATCATGAGGCTTTAGGAAAACCATCTTTTATTAATTTATTACATTTATAAAAAACATGTACACCAATCTGATGTGTTATTTTTCTATAATGATTAGAAATGAATTTTAAAGTTCTATAAATATTCCTTAAATGATCAAAACTGAGCGATCAATATCAGAATTACATAATAATTTTGGACAAAAATAATTGATTTGTTATGACATTTAGGAAAAAATACACATTAAATCAATAATTTATTTATAAGTAATGATTAAAAGTGTATTTCTACTATTAAATTTCTTCTATATATGTAGAATGAAAAAAATGAGTAAATGGACTAAAATTTTCACAAAACATGAGAAGAATAGTTTTCAACTAATATGTCACATGTATGAAAAACATTACACATTAATTCAATATGTGATATGACATTAATGATCTGGTGTTCATTTTTAAAATTAAACATTCATTATATTTTATAAAAAATATCAAAAAATCAAAACCAAATAAAATAGTTTAGATTTTAATAAAAATTTAGAATAAAACTTTCTTATATATTTTAGTTTAATTAAAATAAACAATTGATCAATCTATTTATTAATCTATTTAAAATGATTCAAAATGAATTTTGGTAAACTTAAATTATAATTTAACATGATTATTTTATATTAGTTTGTGATATTCCTTTTTTATGTATTTTGTTTTCCTTTCTTAATTATATATAATATCTCATAAAGAAAATTACTATGGATTACATAAAATTTATCACATATTTTATAACATTATGATTATAATAATTTTTTATTTCTTTATATAGTATTACTAAGATAAGAATTTTTTTATTATAGGAACAAAATTTTGTGGTATAGGATTGGGTCGATCCTTAGACAAGGACTCGTTGGAATTGTTCACTAAAGGATATACCATAACATGGTGAATGTTTCCATGTCGGCGTGTTGTGTATTGAATTCTATGTGATATGCGATATCATGTGTAATGGTTGTAATATTTTACCATGCTATCATTTTTAGTCTCTATTTTCATATAATAATAATAAAAGTATTTTATACATCCCAAGCATTTGTTTAAATGTTAAACAAGTGAATCATAAATAAAGACTCATTACTCATAATGAGTTTTAAATCATGAAACATTTACAAGATATTTCTCCTTAAATGGAAGAATGTTGAGCTTCCAAATAGAATCATTGGATGGCCTATATAAGGAGACTCATTGTTTGTGATTCATGTGGGGTTTCCAATGTGTCAAATTAATTATCATTACTCCTAATACTAAGGTGATTAACAATCCCCCATTTATCTATTATTTAGACAAAAGGTTCTAATAGATCATGAATAGAGGTAGATCCTACGTGAGCATTAGGTGATTACCTAGAATTGTAGATACTAATAGAGGATGGAATCTTTTGGTAAATTTATAGAGAAATTGATCAAATTTTTTTGATAAGATTTGATAGGCTAGGTTAACCAGTGTAAGGTACACCATTCTTGTTCTTTATTTATATTCATTCCAAACATATTGATATGTTATATACTTTATGGTGTTTTAGAGTTGTTCATTTACTATATTTTGGTTATTATACATCCCATTGAAACTCTTAAGTGGAACCAGATTTAGATCTATCAAAATTAGTTTGATCTTTAAATGAATTGATAATTCTAGAAAATGAGTTTCTTAGATACCATGGCATAGCCATGAAAAATGGTTATTTTAGTTCTTGAAATTGAAACACCATAGAATAATAGTTATGAAAAAATATTTCTTCCATATAAATGTTACTGACCACACTATAATGGAATAAAATCAACTATTTTAGGTGTCGTAAGAAAAATGTAAAAACTAGAGAAGCATAGGAAAATGTTGTACATCATGGTGAAACAATATCTATGTTTTGTAGACTTAAAAACAAGTAATGGCCATGAAATTATTCAAAACATTTTGGAATTATAAATTCCTACCTAAAATAGTACTCTCCCCATAACATTTGGAAGAAATAGTGAAGGCCAAAATGGTTTGATCCTGAAATGACCAAGTGTTAACCCAAAAAGAAAACCACAAAGGTCATGGATCATATAGCTTCCAAAGGACCAAAAAAACATGAATTACACTATGGTGCAAGATATTTTTCATATAATTTTAAATAATATTTTTTTTAAATTATCAAACATGTTCATCTACATGGGACCATAATAGGGATTTAAACCGAACCAATATTTTTTGGTTATATTTGATCTAGGTTTAAGGTGGATTTACATGGTAAATAATTTATTAAGTGTTTATAAAATTTTAAAAAGTAAAATATAAAAAAAATTATACTAATTTATATATAATTTATAAATGAAAATAAAAAAATTTATGTTAAGGCCTAATTTGGAAAATATTTATTTAAAACATTTTAAAATGAGTTTTGGATGATATGATCAATTTTTTAAATAAAATAAAATATGAGATATTCAATTTAAATAAATTATTTACATATATATAAAATTTTTATTATTTAATAATAAAATTTTTCATAAATTATCTCATATAGTTAAATATTAAGATGATTTTATTCATAAAAAAATAAGAAATGTTCATGTTAGATAAAAGTAAATTGTTCTATTTTATTCAGGCCTAAATTATAAAGTGTTTACAATTTATTTATGACATTTTAATAAACTATTTATCTCATTATTAAATATATGAAATGTTTAATTATTTATTTATTCTCTAATTTATCCAAGGATATTTTTATATTATAAATTATGATGTATTTTTTATATTAAGGTGTTAAAAAACTTCAACGTTATCATACATGCACTTAAGGAGTTACATGTTAAGTATGATAATTCATTTAGTTTTATTATACCTTGAATTTGTATTATATTATATTTTTGCTTGAATTAATAATTTAATTATATTTTATACATATTATGTGTTATAATTATATTGTATTGTTTGTCTCTCTTGAGTAAAGTATCCCTAGGTAAATAGACTTTGGGTCAGACTTCTCATTGTCTAGAGTCTTATGAATTCTTTAAGAATTATAGGGGTTGGATGCCTATTGTCTCAGGCTTACTCTTATGGGGATTTTTTATTTCATGTGATTATAAACCATTAAATTAAAGGTTTTAATATCCCTTATTCATTTAAGAAATATTTATATGTACAAATATAGTTGGATTTTAATTTGGGTTAATACCCCTTATTCGTTTAATACATTTTTATATGTAAAAATATATTTGGATTTTAATTTGGGTTAATAATACAATCTATGAGTTGTGTAAAGAGTTACACATAAATATGTTTTGAATATATTGATTTAGTGAATGGAATAGCATTCAAAAATAAATCACTAGAAGCATTAATACATGTAAATGGAATAACATAAGATAATATGATGAGATTAAATATCCATTAAAAATATTTTGTGTTATATTCTTTACAAAGCAAACACTTTTCAAGAACTTGATTATCCAATCTGGTAGGTTAATGAAAATGAAGGGTGCCCTTGGATTATCTTGTGTAAGGAAATATAGTAATGAGGTGGCCCTAAGAGTTAGGTGCCTTATTATTAGTGCTTTCTTTGGGTTTTACATATCTAGTAAATCCTTGGGAAGGATACTGGAGGAATAGTGCTTAGTTTATCCATATTATGGATTGGAAAAAGATTTGTTCTCTTGATCATCCAAGAGTCAGATATGATATGATTTGGATAATTTTATATATAAATAGCTAAGTAGTGAGGTTAACACTAAAGTGGGTTCATTTTTTTAGTGAAATATATATATGTTGACATGATAATGTATATGGTGAAATTCAAAAGGGGTTTCCATTTTAATGGGAGAAATTTTAATAGAATTCCTTATTAAATAAATGTAAAAAAATGATTCTAATTTGATAAAAGATACTATTATAGATAAATAAAAAACATCATTGAATATTAATTTTAGATCAATCCTAGAGCAAGAAAAATATAAATGTTAGTAACATCATAGATAGGTACAAAACTTAATAAAAATTCTTAAGTAGGAAAATAAAATTCTATGTGTAAAAGAAACCCATTCCTAATTAGAAAAATTATTTAAGAGTTCATAAACTGGTTCTAGATGATTATGAGAAGCATAGATAAATTGAATTAAGTATTTAAAAGCATTATAAGTAAGATAACCTAAGAAACCTTAGTCTCTAATCATAATTGTTGTGATGGAGTGTGATAATGACTTGGAGAGACTAGAGGTTTCCTTTATATTTTTATCCAAATGTAGAATTAATTCTATAATCATCATTGGATATGTTCAAAAAATGTGAATGAGTTAAAAAAAATATCCTATTTTCTCAAAGTTTAAATGTTAAATGAGAATGTCATGTGTTTCTAGGCTCTATTGTTGTGTTTATAGTACAAAAGGGTAAAATTTAAGCTATACGAGAAGATTGAATTTATTAGTCACCCTTGATCATTGAAACCTAAAAGGAATGTTATAAAGGAACAAATTGTTTCTATATAATGAAAAAAAAATTATGTACCTGAAGGGGTTTAATAAAATTTATGGAGAGTAAATTTTAGGTATCAATGCTATAGAAATAAATTCTTATATTTTTAAATCTATATGATACCAAATGTATATTTTACAAATTTTGTGAGTATACAGAAGTTTAAAATCAAGGAAATTATTGATGGAGCTTGTATTTTGAATTAATGTGATGATTCAAAGAGTTATTAAATCTTGATGTTGAATGAAAAGAAATATTCCAAGATTAGATAGATCTTAACAAAGTATGATAATATCATTTATCTTATATAATTGTAACAACCTGAGATTTCACTATATATTTTCCTTAAATAAACAATGTGTTTGATAGCTTTCTCCACATACAACATTAAAAAAATGAAACGGTGATATGTTTATACTGTTAAAACCCAGTCATTAAATTAGTAGGTATGAATATGAGTAACTGAATTATAATATATATTTATATATATTTTATATAAAGATTATTTTATAGAAATTTAATTAATTCATTATTATTTTTAATAATCTATTTTTTATACATTGTACTTTTAATAAAGAAAACAAAGTATATTATTTTTAAATAGTGATTTTAATAAAATATAATATTAAATTATTAATTCTATCTTTATTTTTTTTATAAAAATTAACAATAAGAACAATTGATATTTTTTAAAAAGTTCTATAAATAAAGTTTCTTGTTATATTTTATGATTTTGTATAAAATTGAAAATTGAAAATTCTAGAAGCTAAATTTAAAAAAACATCATTTTTTGATTTAGAATTTCAAAATTAGTATAAGGTTAATTTTTTATTTTACTAAAAAAAATTATTTTTAGGTGAATAGTGAAAATACTGTTTTTATAAATAACGTGAATTTTATGATATTATTATTATATGTGTATTAATTGGAAATCCATGAAAAAAATTATAAACTAAATAAGTATTTTTTAAGTGAATTTATAATTTTTAAAATATTGGTTTTAATTTACACACCCATATTTGACAATTTAGAACATAAGTTATATTTTTTCAAAAAATTGTTTCTAATAGCTTATATATTTAGTATTATAAACATAATTTTTATCACTTTTATAAAACTAATATAATAAAATTGATTTAAAATTTGGAATCATTAGGTCCAAATTATGTAATAAGGGTTATTTTATTTTTAGTCATAAAGGATAAGTTACCTTTGGTAAAAAAAACTTATATGATAAAAGCTAAAATGGTAAAAGTAAAAAAATCTACTAGTAATGAGTAGAAACCATGTTTAAAAATGTGTGTGAATTAGTGGTTTAGATCTAGTGTAACAGCTCAACCTGAATCACCATGTAAGAGAAAAAATTCCACATGACCTCAGGCATGCCTCCTTGTACACCAAAGACTGCTGAATTGTAGTAAGGGTCGCGAGTGGAACCATGGGGAGACTGTACCCTCAAGAAAAGTTCAAAATAACAAATAAAAAATCAACTATATAATAAAATATAATTAAAGTACATAGATAAAAATATACCAATAGTATGTATGAATATAGAAACTACAAACTTAAAATCTAAGAAAGGATACAATAGTCAATCACCCACTAGGTCGATCATGTATACAAATAAAGAAATGTACAAAACCACAAGGAGGATTTTTAACACCAATAATTACCTCATCCTAGTCTCTAAATCATAGTTATCTATTCCACTATATGATCAACTCAACCCTTATCCCAACATGTACCAACAATGAGTGAGGGATGCTCGAGTACCCAAGTGACATGGCTACCCAAGAAGGGTGTGAGTACAACTCAGTAGGATACCACCTATGTGATCAAGTACCCAACCTATAATATGTAGTGTATATTTATGTGATAATATTAGAATAAAGTAAACATACAATACATAACTATGAAACATATCATAATATCATTAATCACACATAAGAAATAACAACTATATTTTGTGTAGTTGTACGCTTACCAATCCACCATGAACCCATTTTTCACTTGATTTAGAACTATACTGGTAGGATAGTCCGAAAAGATGTCGGAGTAAGCAAGAAAAATCCACAAGGATGGTCCACTATGTAGTGAATCATCATGTCACTCAGAATCCTAAATTAATTGAGGCAGCATGTCACTCAAAATCCATTGGAAAAAAGTTTAAGGTTGGGGAACATGGACAACTAGTTAGTATGAAATTGGTATCCACAAGGCATCAAGTGTCAATATGCTACTTGGAAACCACAAGGCACTGAGCATCAAAATATTACTCATAATACAAAAGGCATCAATTACCATATGACTAAAATTCTATCATGCTCCTACACTTTGCTAAGGTCCTTTTGTATTAACGTCATGATCCATGAAAACTTCACCTCAAGGGACTACCATAACATGAAGGTCCACCTATTCTGACTGAAAGTAACCATTTTTATTAAATTTTTTAGAAGAAAAGAACAAAAGTATCACAGGGGGTCTAAAAAATGCATGACAAGATCATCATTAACCACATGTTTGAGGACCTTCCGAGGGAAGGACCCTAAACTAGTAAAAAAGACATACTTTGATTCAGGGAATCCATATATGCCAAGAAGTCTGCGACCATGTTCTTCTCCCACCATGTGTGAGTGGCCTCAGTGTGATTGCCCAAGAGTTGTTTGCACTTCCTGATGATGTACTCAATTTTCCATGGAAACGATCTAGAGATGGATAGTGCTTTATATAGGATGAATGAATCAGTTTCCACCGCTTTGAGCAGTATTTGTCTCTAATTACACATCTCAAAGTCGGTATCCATCACATGTGCCTCCACCTGAAGTGCATCACTCCTACTGTAGAAGGCCGAAAAGGCTACAATAATAGCCCCCTCATGGTTCCTGATTACACCTCCTCCCCGCATCTCCCCCCCCCAAAGGACCCATCCATGTTAAGTTTCAGTCCACTTTGTAGAGGATGCCACCGAACCCAGTTCCCCTACCCCAATCCATTGATATGATTGAGAATGAAACTGTTCGAAACCATATCCCTTATCGACGGTGCACTGTGACATGTTGTGCATAGCCGAACTAGGTCCTGCAGTAAATTCTGCATTTTGAATATGATGCAAGTGTGAGAACTGTGCAGGTCATTATGCCTTGCCTCATTCCACCTATTCTAGAAATAGAAGAAATACCCCCAAAGGTATTTCCAACACACATAATAGGGTAGAGCACAAAATATAGGCATGGAATGGAATGAAATCATGAGGAAATAGTGGAAAAAAACATCACATGTGATAATTAATAAAACATGGTATTATAAGTTACATAATCACACTCATGGAATCAAGAATCATAAAAGGGTCTCATAGCTATGCATGCACTGACATGATATTACAATTGAACATGGTCAATAAGATTTTCCAATACAGGTATCACACTGAAGAAAAATGAGTGTACATATAAACATATCATAGAATATCATCAAGATTCATATCATCTACCCATGTGATAAAACATAAAACATATTCCTTTTTTTATATACACACACACCTTATGTGGTCAAGCCTCAACCATCAGAAGCCGACAAAAAGCTAGTACACAATGGTCTAATGTGGCCCTTGGAACTTTTTCTTATTACATTAGGCATGGTTACTTTAATTAATTAAGATTTAAGTATCATTAATTAATTAATTATTACACATTCATAATTAAATTATGAATTTAAGGATCGCTCACATTAGGTGGGGAACCTCATATAACATGCCAATAAACCTTACATAAACCATAGGGTAGAGTATATAGAACCACCTACCTCAATGTTTTTAAATTCAAAGTAAAGTTTTGTCTGGGAATCATCATTTGGAACACACTCACATATCAATTGGTTCAAACCACTCACTAATAATTCCTAGAACTGATTCCATTATTTTATTTCAAAAAATAAATAAGAACACCACATGTGATAATATTCTATCTCTCTAGAATAATCAGGGTTAATTATGATAATTATTATTTATCACTCATCGGTAATTTCCATATTACTATAATTTAATAAATATTTATACAATTCCTCTATAAATATTAAGCAATATTATTTTCAAATTGAAAAAGGAAAATAATTCCTAGAAATTATCCATTTTTGAACACTAGACCCAATAATAGGGGTGATAGGGTGAGGGTCTTTCCACACATGTAACCCATAATAATAGCTCATATTGATCGAAGAAATATTCATGGATCAGTAATAAGTTAATTTTTGGACTGCATGGACTGATGTGAATAACCAAGATGAAGGAAGAAGGGTTTAGGATTAGTTCACAGCATTAAAAACCACAAATTAAATTCATCATTTAATTTGTATTTTAATAGTTTCTTAATTGTTTAGTGTTTCAATTATACTATAATAAGATTCAAAAACTTTTAATGAGTTAAAGAATTAATTATCACAATTTCAGGTTTTTAAAATCACTAAAAACACATTTCAAGTTTGTTCTGTAAGAATAAAAAGGTAAAAATGGTGTTTTAAACACCTTTCCTCCAAAAATGGAATTGAAAAAGGGTAGCTTGGTTTTACCCTTACATAGGTCATGCACTCAAACCTTCCCTTATTAAAATCTATACTACCATTACACCTCCCTTGTAAATTAGGATTTATCCTTACATACATGCAAGGTTACCCTTATGTATGCTTTGAAGAATTCAACTCTCCCTTACACAAATCAGGGTTACCTTTCTATGAGCAGAGGGTTTCTTGGTTGGCCCTTATACAGATCACATATACACTTAATATAGTATATAAAACATTATATTAACCTAATTTACAACTTAGTCACCCTTTCATAACATATATAAAACTAGGCATACCCTTACACAGTGTATAAAAATTCTCCTTACCCTTATGCAATGGATGATGTAACCTTACACAGCTCATATAAATAATGATTTACCCTTAAAAACACCCAAAAACCTCCCCACATAAGGAAATAAGACTTTTTACCTTTACATAGGCCTTAAGATATACGTAAGGTTAAAAAAAGTTGAAAATTTTTAATTTCCCACAAAAAGAATGTACAAAATGAAATAGAAGGGGTTTATTAGAACATCTAAAAACTGATGATGTTACAATTTTCCCCCTCTAAAAACTTCTAATCCTTGATAAGTACCTTTAACTATTATTCTAAAAACCTTATTCATACCTAATATGAATATCCATATGAATTTTTGACCTACCACATTCAGGTTCTCAAGGAAACATTAGTTAGAACATTTCCAGCCATCTTCATCTAAAGTTAACCAACCTAAATAACTGAAACTCCATAAACCACCTAAAATAAGTAATTAAGACTTATAGTAATTTTTAAAATTATCCAAAATCTTAATAAAGTATTAAAATACTTTATAGAATATTTTAAGGTTGGTTTACCAACTACTTGGACTAGCCACACAGCTCTCAACCAGGCATCAACGTACTAACGATCCAACTCCCTCACAACTCTCACTGATTTTCTATCAAGTCTAATTCCCACATATAGTATCCATTAAAATTTATATTTGAATAAAAAATCATGCATTAAATTCATAATTATTCACTCTCAGTTCTTATGTCTCCTAGGTTCTCATGATCATTTGAAGGTTAGTCTTATGCAAGACTACGACCCTTCACCTAAGTGAGGTAATTTCAGACATTACCATTTCAATGCTTCCCACCAAGGATTTTTCATATTTTTACCTTCCAAACATACATAAACTTACCCAACCCAAAATTATTAATCACCAAATATGATGAATAAGTGTAACTGTTTGATCAACCAATTTCCATGAAAATCACTAGCACTGCACATACCTGGATTTCTTTGAATGTAGTCCACTTCATTCAATGATCCATTCTAAAACTGCACAATTTTCTCCATTATCTTAAGAATAGGTTACAAATACTATCCTAGATAGGTCTCATACCCTTATTCAAGATGCTACATTGAACCATGACATCTCACTAATGACAAACTCTGGTTAACTGTTCAATGTTTCTTTGATCCATTACACATGTTGTCTTTATCCACATAGAAAAATCTAAAAGAAATAACTACTGAGTCATCAAACACTTTGAGATTAATTCCTAATGCACTAGTTTTTAACAAAAAGTATTATCCTAAACCATATTTATCAATGACCAATCATCACTATTCCCTTCGAGTTCATCCAAAAAATAGGAACATCCTCAATGGTTACCTCACCACCCTACTTCCAATGATTCACTTGACCCCACATGTAACCAGTGTATGCACACTCACACATTAAGTATTTCCAAAAAGTAAAACAACATCACTCATTACTTATAATATAGTGATTACCCATAATTCTTGGACTCCAATCTAGACTCACATTCCTTTACAGATATCTACGCACCATAAGGCGCTAGCACCACCAAAACTAGGAACTCACAACACTTCTATTAGAAAAGGTAACACTTTGCTACCAATTTTCACCATATACCACTAATATCATGATTATAACCTCATTATGTTGAGTTTCCACCCATTTTCAAACCTCCTAGGTCTGACTAAAAAGGATCTTCACTTGTTATCTAATGAGAGTTTCATTTTTAACTAACCGGATAGGAAACACTATATCCTTACCTCGATGTAATAAGCATATGAATGCTCATAAAAGAAACCTTGTATCATGAGTACTATAATTAAAGATGCTTTATACTCCCAAGTTATAATAAAAATTTAAATACCTTCCTATATTCCTTCCAAATGTTACTCACATACTCAGAGCATTTTCATCAATGAAAACTACCCCTTGGAATTAATTATGATTATTCCTTCACATGGAATATCCTCACTTAGGTTACTTCTAAGTAGTATAAGTAACTAAATTTCCAGTAATCATAGTCTCTTTTAAGGACCAAAGGTCTTTTACACTACCCATACAAGGTTTCACTAGGGTTTACAACCCATATAAATTCATCTAGGCACATATCTAAAGATATTACACAACAGATTATCTCTTAGACTAAAAACGTCAATATTAAATAGATACCACATTCAGTTAAATAATATGTCACTATGTGATATGTAGAGACCAGTTTTTTTCCTTATAAAACTTTTAAATATTTCTATATATATTTCTAGATCTAGGTGCTAAGATGGCGTATGATTCCGAGACCCGGTGTGCTCGGAATTAATTTTATAAAAATATTAAATATATTTTATATTATGTGAGCATGATACCTCAAAGAAAATGAGATAACTATTAAACATTTGATCTTATTGGAAATATAAGACAAAGGTTGTGTCCAGAACATGGTTTTTACTCTAGGCATTATATAAAATGAATCTTCATGGGATGTTCATACCTCTTGTTTGTTGGTGGTGCATTAAGTGGATTTATTTAATTATTAATTTAATTAAATAATTAATTTAACCTAAACTAAAATGGTTATAAATATGTTGTTATGGATTTTTTTACCATGGTTAGTCTCATAACCCTAGAAATCACTGGAGATATCTCCCCTACTCCTCTATTGAAAAATCCTTTGGTGAATCGTGATTAATGACAATAGAACATCAAATTAGATCGGATTAAGATGCAATGAATGCAGTGGTTCCTTCCAATCGTTGTGCAAGTGCATTATTTATTAGGGATTGATACAAAATGGATTTAAGACTCATCAATTGATGTTTTTATTCCCTTGATTAAATGTTTTGAGTAGATTTTTCTTCATTCTACAATCTGTGTCTTTGACACCCTTTTCATGTTCCCAGATATTGGAGTTTAAATTTATTTTTGAATTGTTCATCTAACCCCAGTTCCCTATTCTTGATCTTTAGACAATAATTCTTGGATATTGATGTATAAAAAAAATTAGTACCTTTATACCAAATTTTATTCACGTACTTCACCGGTGGAATCCTTGTAGTTCCCAGTTTGACAATTTTCGGGCATCATCGAGCTTGATCGGGCCCCCAGATCTATGGTGGATCGACAAAATAGGAACGGATTATCAATAGAAGAATATATATGGAATAATCACAGTATAGGGATGCTCTATTTGATGAATTTAGGTCAGATATTCAAGATTTAGAGGAACAGTGTCATGCGGAATGACCATCGAAACCCTCATTGTGAGCGGAGGCTGATTTGCGATGATCACTGACCGAGATCTAGTTTCCATGGACAGATCTATGGTTTTCAGGCCATTTCATGGTAGAATATGAAGTAGAATGGATTGATTCAAGGAAAAGATACCTAATCTAATATTATATAAAAACGTGACTACACATTGTGTACGATGAAGAACACAAGGTGTGTAGCCCCTTCCAGCGGCGGCGCTGGGGTTTTGGAAACCCATAAGGATGGTACGGTGTGTACTTCTCTCAACACACCGTATACCACCTTTTCCATGTGAATGTTCCAAGTACACAAACATGTCTAGACTACATGGATAGAATCATGTGTGGCCTAACACACCATGTACTAAAGTACATGGATACGGGGTTTGAGTACACTGACACAACCATCAACACACAGCCCAGTCCCTAGATAGGTTGGACACGCTGCGTAGTCCACCTACATGGTGTGTACCCCAAAATTTTTGGGAACCATGTTTCATCTAGTAACATGGTCAGGTTATGAATTGGGACCACATGCCATGTGAGTACCCTCACACACCGTGTACCTCTTAGTTCCCATGTGGGAAACATCTGTTATTCATATCTCCTTCATTTAAACTTTTATTTTGGACCATGAGTATACTATCCTAGGTGTTTTTCCATGTAGAATGTCATGGTAACCTTAGAAGCGGATTTTGAGATATGATTTGAAATGTTACGGGTTTGGAACATGTTGATATGACACCTGATGATCGCAGTGATCAGATAGGATCATCAGACGCATACTTTTCAGGCTTACCCTCTAGTAAGGTTATCCAGTGGAGTTCCTCAATGACATTTCTAGTCGTACCCTCCAGTGGGGCTGGGTAGTGGAGTTCCCCGATGACCTTTCCAGTCTTACCCTCTAATGGGGTTGGGTAGTGGAGTTCCCTAACAACCTTTACCTAGGTATTATATTTACCTAACAATGATATTATTATTGGAATTACCCTCCAATGGGGTTGGGTAGTGGATTTACTTGAGGACCCTTTCAAGCATTACCCTCTAGAAAGGATAGGCAGTGGAGTTTCCTGATGACCTTTCCCAAGAGTTAACCTTCAACAGGGTTAGTCCATGGAGTTCCTTGGTGACTAGAATAGTAGGACCCTCTTATCATACCAGGGAATGGAATCCTTACCTAGTGTTTGTGGCCCCTCAACTATGTGGAATAGTGATGAGATATGGTTTGATGTAGCTTTATACTCACAAGGAAGAGGGAATCTTTCCTCACTGAGATCTATTTTTTATGATGCAACCTAAAACCGTATGTGTGAGTTGGTGTCACCCAAAGAGGATAGTATCAAGGTGTGGTGAATGAGTTCCGTGTATTTTTGTGTTTAGGTTAGATGCATGGAATGTTGGGAATCATTAATGGATTCTTTTGGAACTGCTGGATACTATTCTTCTTGGTCTAATTTATGAGATGGAGATCCCCTTACTCTCTTGTTTGGGATTATTTGATCAATATATATATATATATATATATCCTTCTTCAGTACCCACTCCTTGGGTTTGGTTAATCTCCTTCCATGAGATATGAATATGTGTGTGATATTTCAGGTTCTTTCTGTGTCTATCTTCTCATGGTTGGATGAGTCTACTATCCTACTACATGTGGTGAAGTCTCAACATGTAGTTCATTTACTCACCATGTTTATCCCCTTGTGATTTTATGAGCTTAATTTTACTCTCATGTTGGGTTGAGCTATACTCTTTCACTGTACCTTGTTCTATTTACTAATTTCCTCTTCAGTTGTATCTCTTATTGCTCCCCCTTCACCCTTTTGAGGCATTCTACCAGGTATGTATATACTTACCTATTCATGGGCTTCACCCACATGTGTTGTGACTTTTGAAGATGACAAATGGGTCACTATGACTTCATAGGAGCTTAGATATATCAAGTTCTTGGACCACGTATAGTGGTCGTAGCTTGGGATATAGAATTTGGGCCCTCTCAGTTGTTAACTCTTTTCTGGTTTTGTCAGGTTGGGGAATATTTCTAGTTGGGAATATATTTTTTCCCATCACTTTTCAGTATACACTACCGTAATTTTGTACTATCTAATGTTTCATACATTCTTGGTTTAATTTATAGCATTTTTGCATCTTTTCTTCTTTCCCTATAAACTTTTAAATTGAGTTTTCTATGTGTATGTGTACAGTTTTTTAGGAAAATTCCTCCCTTAGCTAGTTATGTCTTAAGTTCTAGTCACAAACCCCTGGCCTATAGAGGTGGGATTTAGGTAGTTGCGACTCAAGCCCCAGCTTGGGAAGGTCATGAAAAATTAGTATAAGAGCAAGTTCATTACTTAGGAAGTTTTTTGGATGTTTCCCCTTAAGAGGATTTGGTTGGGTTTGGAGAAATAGTTTCAAAGTTTCTCGACTATGGATCTCTATCCAGCAAGTCTAGTGATGGTATGGGTGACTGACAAATCCATTCACTAGGACCCTGACTACCTTTTTATCGACTCAACATGCAAAATAATTTTTTATAGGGATTAATGGTACATAAATCATATAGAATTGAGACTTTTATTTTCCTTCTTGAACCATATCCCAATTGTTGTTGATATATAAATATATATATCCATCTAATAGTGGTACTCCTTGATTACTATCAGGATGCCTCTGTGACGACATCCAATCAGGATACTAGCTTCGGTTCATGATGATGATCCTATGAGTGATGAGGCCTCTATTTAGGGTCCATCCCATGACCCCCTTACTCCAAATGGGAAGGTAGAAACACCTCCACCTGTCAAGTGGTAGATCATCCCAGTTGATCAGACTGAGTACATGCACAGGTTTAGCACACTCTACAAGTTCCAGCATCAAATACTGATGAGGTTCCATGGAAAGACAGATCCTCAGGCAGTAGAGGATTGTCTAGAGTCAGTGGTCTATATATTCAGGCTCATCCAGACCCCAACGAATCAAGTGGTTTCATTGGAAACCAGTATTTTCCATGGAGAAAATGGTCATTATTGGAGCTTGGTTTGTAGATGCATGATAAGTTTACACTCTCATGGGACTAATTACAATAGTTATTCCATGAGGAGTACTAACCCTACCGTTAATGGTCAGTCTGAATCCAGAAGATCCTAGATCATTATAAGGGAGGTATGATGGTGTTAGAGTATGCAGAGTGGTTCATAGACCTTACACGCTACTCCCTTGACATGATCTACAATGGCTACTTCTGATCATGGAAGTTTGAGTAGGGACTCTGCAGAGATATTTGAGCCAGCGTTTTTCCCTTGTGTATCCCCACCTATGTCGAGGTGTTGGAGAAGGCACTGGTGATAGAGATATTTCTATCATAGAGGTATGTTGGGAAGTTGGAGCTAGTAATGGGCACCCTAGAGTCAAGTCGTCTGTAGCAGCTAGCATGAACCTATTGATAGGATCTCAGAGTTGGAGACCTTTTCACGAGTAGGCTCAGGCACATGATTGTATAGGGACGAGGTAGTGTAGAGTGGAATGGAATCCTAGATAGGGAAATTATTTTACTTATGTTGGATGAGGTCACGTGGAATGGGACTACCCAACCATACGTGTTAAGAAACCCAGGAAGATAGTTGATGGACCGTCATGGTAGAGGCAACACCATGATCAGGGATCTCATAGGCAAGTACAGGGTGGTCCCTAGGGAGGTGGATCTAGTAGAGGAGTAGTAGGATCTATTAGTGGTGGACACCGGTATGATATCCTTCCACCACCACCACCAGGCGGCCCACATCAGGCTCTTGGAGATGGTGGTTGGGGTCGCAGATAGCTGCATGCTTTAGATTTCTATGATCCCACAGTGCATGAGATGATTCAAGGTATGGTCTATGTTTATTCAACTCTTGACTCAATATTATTAGACATAGGTTCCATTAATTCCTTTATATCTCGACTCCTAGTTCATGAGCTAGATATCCTAGTAGAGGCGCTAGCATAACCACTTCGACTTTAGGTTTCTATAGGGAACACTTCTTTTGTATATTTCATCTATCGGTAGTGTGAGTTATCACTTAGATGAGAGAGGTTCATGTGGTACCTTTTCGTTGTCACAATGGAACCCTATGATGTCATATTGGGTATGGATTGGTTTTCCATGGTTTGAGCCCATATTGATTTTCACCACAGACAGTTCATATGCCTACATGTAGATGTGATGAGATTCTCTTTTTCTGGTGAGAGAGTTCTCATAAAAGTATAGGTGGAAACTGAAAGTAGGAGATTGCATCCTATCACCCATCAGTTTCCAAGTGTATCCCTTAGTGTAGTGGGATAATAAATCATCTGGGTTCCTTTAGTTATTGAGTATTATATGGACGTCTTCCCCGAATATGTTCCAGGACTACCCTGAGGTGGGATATGGATTTTTTTCATTGACTTCCAACCAGAGACTACCCCAATATCTTCTGTGGAATATCGGATGGAACCTACAGAGCTCTGGGATCTATGTTTATTGTTTGAGGATCTTTGTGTGAAAGGTTTTATCATAACCAGTGTGTCCCCTTGGGTAGATCTAGTCATGTTAATGAAAAAGGTGAATGGGAGATTACGAATTTACATGGATTATGGTTTCCTGAAATAGGTCATGATAAAGAATAAGTACCCTTTGCTGAGGATTGATGAACTCTTGGAACAGATTTGAGGCACAAAATGGTTCTTGAAGATCGATCTCAGATTTGAATACCACCAGGTGAGGATTCTCAAGACTGGTATTCCAAATTTGGCATTTTGATGTCGATGTGGACACTATGATTTCCTAGTGATGCCCTTTAGTGTGATGAATTACCTCTCCATTTTCATGGATTTGATGAACCAGGTTTTCCCGCCATGCTTGGACCAGTTTTTTGTTGTCTTCATTGATGAAATACTCTTCAAATCTGCATCAAAGGAGGAGCATACATATCACTTGACGATGGTTCTAGATTTTCTTTGAGAGCACCAGTTTTATAGAAATCTCTCAAAGTATCAGTTCTAGATACATGAGTTTCACTTTATAGGGAGTGTCATTACTAATAATATTTTATCCATGGATCTATTGAAGATATAAGTAGTGCTTTATTGGGAGTCACCCAAGAACATGTTATAGGTGTGGAGCTTCCTTGGCTTGGTGGGGTACTACAGGACGTTTTTTGTGGACTTATCTAGAATTTTATCCCCTTTGACAACCTTGAAACCTAAAGGGAAGTTTTTTTACCTAGTATGAGTAGTGCTAGAGGGACTTTGAGGAGTTTAGTAAAAGTATGAAAATTTATCCAGTGTTGAGACTACCAGAGGAAGGCATGAAGTTTGAAGTGTATTTCAATGCCTCAGGAGCTGGGCTCGGTTGCGTGTTTATGTAGTAACAGGAATTCATCACATATAGGTCAAAATAGTTGATACCCCAAGAGAATAACTATGAGAATCATGACCTATAGTTGTCAGTGATAGTATTTTCTCTGAGGATTTTGAGACAATATCTTTTGGGAGAGTGCTTTGTGGTTTACTCAGACCACCAGAGTCTCTTGTACATCTTCACTCAGAGAAACCTGAACCTGAGATAGTGACACTAGTTGGAGTTCATATAGGACAATGACTTCAAGATAGTCTACACTCCATGGAAGGGAAATATCATATTATATTACCTTATCAATAATTCCCAGACTCTCTTAGTGCAGGAAGATATAGAGTAGTTAGCTTCTCTGCAGCTGACTCTGGTGAAGAAGGAGGGTACAATTTTTCTTCAGTCGATGGTGTTTAATCCTTCACTTCTCGAGAGTGTGAGAGAGTCCCATCTAGGAGACATCTACTATGAGGTTTTATGTGATTAGATATCCATAAGATACTCACCAGATAAATATTCTAAAGGAGTTAATCGCAACATCTAGTTCTAGGGATGAACAATGGTTCCAGTCATGTTGCGGGAGGAGGTGATGAAAGAGTTCCACACTTCTCTCCTACTTGTACATCTTAGTATGGGGAAGATGAAAAAATACCTTAAATGGTAGTTTTGGTCATCCATCATGAGACAGAGCATAGCTGATTTCATCTCTTAGTATCGCACCTGTCATCAGGTGAATACTGAGCACCGAGTTCCAGTAGGTTTGTTGTGGCCTCTTGAGATCCTAGAGTGGAAGTGGGACAACATATCTATGGACTTTATCACAGGTCTTCCATGAATATTAAAGGGTCATGATGCCATCAGGGTGATAGTAGACCGAATCACAAAGTCGGTTCACTTCCTTACTATCAGGGAGAAAAGTTCGGTGGAGAGTTTTTGGTAGCTATACATATGAGAGATCATTCGCCTTCACAAAGTACCCTTGATGATTGTATCTGATTGTGATATGTGGTTTACGTCATGATTTTGGAAAGACCTATAGGAATCCTTCAGGACCCAATTGAAGATGAGTAAAACCTTTCACCCCTAGACTGATGGGAAGACCGAGAGCATTATCCAGGTGCTAGAGAATATATTGAGGGCCTGCATGTTGGACTTCAATCAGATATGGGAGGATCACTTTCCTATGATAGATTTGTGTACAGTAACTACTACCACTATACCATCTTCATGGAACCATTTTAGGCCTTGTAGAAAGACCTTTTAGGTCATCCTTGTGTTGGATAGAGATTAGTGAGTCATCTCTAGTTGTCCCATAGTTGGTACATGTGACAATAGAGAAAGTCTAGGTCATCGATTAAAAGATGAGGGCAGTCCAGAGCAGACATAAATCCTACATAGACCATCATTGTATTCCTTTGGATTTTGATCAAAGAGACCATGTCTTCTTGAGAATCTCCTGAATATGAGGATTGTGAAGGTTTAGCTGGGGAGGAAAGCTATCCCCAAGGTTCATCGGGACATTTTAGATCATGAATCGTGTTGGAAAGGTTTCTTACCGCCTCACCCTACCCCCATATCTAGAGCAGGTGCATAATTTTTTCCGTGTTTCATAGTTAAGGAGATACGTGCATGCCCCCACACACGTTATTAACTAGATTGATTTGGGCATCGAGGATAGAACCACCTTTATGGATCATCCAATGGATATCGAGGACTATAAGGATAGGTACTTGTGTTTATGATCCATCCTTTTGGTTTTCATGTCATTGTAACATGGAAACATGCAGGAGAGTTTCTGGGAGTGGGAGAGCCAAGTACGGGCTCAGTATCCTGATATGTTTTCCAAATTTTTTGTTTCATAGATGAAAATCTTGAAGGAGGGAATGATATAGAGACCCATGTTTTTTCTTATAAGACTTTTAAATATTTATATATAAATTTCCAGAGCTAGGAACTAAGACAGCATGTAATTTCGAGTCTCGGTGTGCTCAGAATTAATTTTATAAAAATATTAAATATATTTTATATTGTATGCACATGATACCTCAAAGAAAATGGGATAACTCTTAAAAATTTTATCAGATCATACATATGGGACCATGGTTGTGTCCAAAACATGGTTTTTACCCTATTTGCAACATAAAATGAATCGTCATGGGATGTTTGTACCTCTCTCTCCTTGGTGATATGTTAAGTAGATTTATTTAATTATTAATTTAAATAAATAATTCATTTAACCTAAACTAAAACAGTTATAAATATTTTTTTGTAGATTTTTTGCCTCAGTTGGTCTCATAAACCTGTAAATCATAAACAAGATCTCTCCTCCTCCCCCATTGATAAATCCTTTGGCGAATTGATATGAATTTTGAAGGAATGTCAGATCATATCAGATTAGAATGCAACAAACACATAAACTCATTCCAATCATTGTGTGAGCATGTTATTCATTAGTGATCGATCCAAAACTAAGTTAGAACTCTTTAATTGGTGTTTTTACACCCTTGATTAAATTTTTTGAGTGGATTGTTTTTCATTTTACAATCTCCGCCTTTGAAACCATTCACATGTGCCCAGATATTGGAGTTTAAATTTATTTATGAATTGTTCATCTAACCCCAGTGATCTATTCTTGATTATCAGTCAAGAACACTTGTTCAGAAACATATAAACCTTATTTTTGGTTCCTTTCTCCCAAATTTTATTTACATCCTTCAATGGTGTAATCCTCGTGGTTCCCAATTCAACAATTATTGGGTGGAACTGATCTCGATCAAGCCCTCAGTTTTGTGGTGGATCAATGAAACAGGAAAGGATTAGCAATCGAATCATAGATCTGGAATCTTCATGGAATAGGGATGCTCAATTTCATGATTTGAGTCTGAATATTCAATCTGTATAGGTACTGTGGCATGCAGAATGACCAAAAAACCCCTCATTACAAGCGGAGTCTAATTCATGATGAGAAACAACCAAGATCTAATTTACATGATCATATCTATGATTTTTGGGCCATTTATGGAAAAATATGAAGTGGAATGGCCTGATTCAAGGCAAGGAGACCAGATCTAAGATTCTATAAAAATCACGATTACACACCGTGTACGATGAATAACACACTGCACATAGATCCTTCCAGTGATGGCACTAGGGTTTTAGAAACCCATAAGGATGGAACATGTTTTAATTCTTTCGACATGTCGTGTACCACCTTTTATGTGTGAATGTGATGAGTACATGGACATAGAAAAACTATACGGACGGCATCCCATGTGTCCTAACACACTGTGTACTAAAGTACACAAACATGGGCTCCGAGTACATGGACACGGCCAGCAACACATAGCCTGGTCCCCTGATAGGTTGGAAACGTTGTGTAGTCTACATACACAGAGTGTACCCCTACACAGTTGGGAGCCATGTGTCGGATAGGAACACGGGTAGGATATGAAGTATGACCACATGCCATGTGGGTCCTCTCACATGTCGTGTACCCCTTTTCCCCCATGTGGGAAACTTCTATTGTCTGTATCTTCATTGTTTGAACTCAAATTTTGGACCATGAGTAGCATGTTCAAAGTGTTTTTTTATGTATAACACAATGGCTCCCTTAGAATAGGCTTTAGAGATACGATGTGAAATGTTCTGGGTTTTGCACATGCTAAGGCGACACCCATGATGGAAGTGATTAGATAGGATCATCAGATGCAGAATTTTCAGGCTTGCCCTCTAGCAGGGTTGGGCAGTGGAGTTCCCTAATGACCTTTTCAGGCTTACCCTCTAATAAGGATGGGCATTGGAGTTCCCCGACGACCTTTTCAGACTTACCTTCTAGTGGGGATAGGTAGTGGAGTTCCCCGATGGCATTTCTGAGCTTACCCTTTAGCAGGGATGGGTGGTGGAGTTCCCTGATGACGATATTCTTCCAAGCATTACCCTCTAGTGGGGTTGGCCTGTGAATTTCCCCATGAACCCTTCTGGACATTACCCTCCAGCAGGGCTAGGTAGTGGAGTTCCATGATGACCTTTTGTCACATCCTAACCTTTAAAAATTGTTTTATTTTATTATTTCTTGGATTCTGTTAGCCTCCTCAATGTGTGGGTTGAGCGTTGGTCTAAAAATTTTGACATTTAATGATTTTGGTGGGCTTTGGACTGGTGCATCGGTACCGCACAGTTGGCCCGGGTGCCCCTGCAGTTGCACACTATTTAAAATAATAAAATTTTATAAGAATAGAATAAGGTATTTGTTTAAAAAATAATAGTAATAATATTATTGAGTATATAATAGTAATATTATTATTAAAATTGATAATTTTATTATTATCATTTAAAAATTTTATTAATATAATTATTATTAAATTTTTATTAATATCATTATGGTTTTAAATGAAATGCATAAAATTATTATTATTATTATTATTAAAAATTGTCTTTAATATTTTTATTATTAAATGGTTGTTAAAAGTGTTTTTAATATTTTTTATGATTAAATTATTATTGATATTGTTATAATTAAAAATAAAATGAATGAAATTGCGATTATCATTTTTATTTTTTTTAGTGTTAATATTATTATTATTATTATTATTAATATTGTTATGATTATTATTAATAATATTATCATTAATAAAAAAATTATCCTTATTAATATTATCTTCAGAATTAATATATTATTATTATTATTATTATTATTATTATAAAAAGAAGAAAAAAACTATCTAACCCGGACCCTCTCCTCTCCTTGTGTGTTGCGCACCCGCAACCCCCCCCCCCCCCCCCCCGATCTGCACAACCCTACCTCCCCGCGCCCTCCCTCTCAACACAGCACAGTCCCTCCCCTTGCTGCTCCACCCTACTCTGGCGTCCTGACCATTGTGCCTCCTCCTTTTTGGGTCCCGACTGCCACACCACCTTCACTAGCGGCACACCCCAACCCCTCCCTTGGTTGTCTCCCATGTGCACACTACCATCCCGGCGCACCCCATCCCATCATGCCTCCTTACGCCATATCTCGGTGACCCAACCTCCCTATGCATAATGCCTCAAACTCGCTTCACTCTTAGCCTCTCCCCACCGATTTTTTGTAATCCATTTCTTTTGGGGGGGTTTTCTTTGAGTTGGAAAAACCCTAATCATGGAGTTTTTATTTGTGCGTTTTTTTTTTCAATGTTTAGGGTGTGCTATCAGTCCACAACATCTTAATATTCTTTCTGTTGAAGTTCCATTGCGTCCGCACTTGATTTGAGGTAGGAGTTTCCAAGTATTACTTTCCTAATTCATTTTTTTGATGTTTGGTTTTTTAATTAAATTTATAGTTTTTTTAACATCTATGGCACCCATGTTTAACTTGATATAGCATTTTGGAGTTGTTTTGGTTTATCAAAAATAGGTTTTCAAATTGATTTGCGTGTAATGTCTAGTTATGGCACCTAAGGTGTTTATTTTAAACGATAATTCTTTTCTATTGTAAAATTGAGGGTTTTTGGTGAAATGTTTATCCCATGTGATGTTGTGTAGATATTTTTTTTATGCATTTGGTTTGTTGTACATTTTTGTAATGTTATTTGTTTGTTTGTGAAATTGGTTTGGTGTGTATGGTTTAGTAATGTCATAGCTTGGATTTCCTTGTAAAATGTTTTGAAAAGGGTTTTATGGTTTTAAAAGGGGTTTTTTATATTTTCTAAATGATATGAGAGGTTGGATTTAGTTTTGAATAAATCCTTTTTTATGTGGAAGTGATTTAAAGGTCTCTTAAGATTCTTTGGTGTGCCATTGCATGTTGGCACACCCATGGGTGCACTAAGTGCACAAATGGATGTGTTTTCAAATGAAGAGGGTATTTTAAAATGGTGTTCTTTTAAAACCATGGTCTCTTAAATGGTTCTTTCTTTTCTAAGTGGTGTTTTTTCCTCTAGGTTAATTAATTAAAGATTTAGTGTCTCCTTGGTGGTGTGAAGACACACATACATAGGTACGTAGGTATATGTGTATATATATCTTCCTTGCACATATTCCCTAATGGATTGGGGAATATGTACATTGGATTAAGGGTATATATATATGTATGATAATTTATGTGTGTGCTGTTGTGGGTTATTTTCGTCAAAAGATTCAAGAGTTGAAGTGTCTCGGCTTGGTCCGCTTCCTTTTGAGGTAGGTCCTCTATGCCTGCACCTTTAATTTGAATTACATGATTGCTTAGTATTTTTTTTAAAGTATGTTTACATATTCATGTGGTATTTATATATGTAGATATGTATATATGTTTGGTGAAATGGATTGCACCACTTGGAGATTGGTTTCCCACTAATTTTCATAACTTTTCCAAGCCTGATTATAAATTTTCTTTAATTTGAAAGGTGTCCTAAGTGTTTTAGAATAGTTTACTAAAATTTTCCTAGTTGTGAAGTGTATTTTGTGAAACAAAAAGGCTTTGGTTAAATGTGTTGTATAAATATTGACTTTTTTGGCACCTTGAAGCATGGTTTGACAATTTAATGACATGAAGGCATGTTTGGCACTTTTTAAGTGTGTTGTGTACTTTCAACCTAGAAATGGAAATGGATTTGCAAAGTGAATTTGGTTTGGAATATTTTTATGGTATATTGGAATGATGTTATTAAAGTCCCGGTTGGAAACTTAAAGTGATTTGTGAATTGGTTTAGAAGTTCATATGACATGATGGCCTGGTTGGCACCTTGGTTGATAAGGCATGTGCATGTTTACACACACACACAGATATATATATATATATACATATATATATATATATCTAGTGAGAACCTCTATAGGAGGGATATCCCTTTATGGGTTATCGTATAGGGTGTCTGTGTTTGGGGTAGGCAAGTGCGGTGATGGCAGGTAACATGAGTTACTTGTGCGAGGGCCTCCTACTTAAACAACATTACTATTACCACCATGGGTTCCTAGGCATATTTTAAAGGGTTGAGTGGAAGTTTCTGATCAACCCTGATTAGATGGGTTGGTACCCCTTGGATTTTCTATTAGGTCGGGTGGGTTGTGACACTAGTGAGGCCAGGTTAGGGAAGCTAGTTGGTTATTAAATTAGGGGCTTCACCATACACTGATAGGTGGTTCTGAACTGAGCACATTTAGATATCGCTATAGGGATGTCTATGAAATTCTCATGGTTTCATACTTTTATGTTCCTTATTAAATTTATGTAAATTTTGGTTATTTTATCTCAGGAAATTTTTACTTTTATTTTTATAATAAAGAACCTATTTTGGTACTATTTGGATTTTAAAAGAATCCACTACAATGACTTATATGCTTTATTAATTGGTTTAGAAAAATGAAATGGAAAAAAGGTGGGTTTTCTTAAAAGTAAAATCATGTTACCTATTTTGTTAAAGGAGTGTAAAACCATAATTTTATATATCCTACATTCAAATTATCAATAAAGGATTTCATTTTAGAGGTGGGTCATCGGGTGTGGTTTATTTTGGCATTCCTACTGAGCATCTTGGTGCTCACGTCTACTCTATATTTTCATATGCAAGTTCAAATTTCAGTTTTTGGTTTTGTTAGTTCTAGATCACTCTTAGAGCGAACTTGGTTCTGATTTGGGTGGTGACCTAGTAGTTCACATGGAGGTATGTGTAGTTTTTTTATTTTTCTCTTTTCACTGCTAGTTTTCTTTTTATTGTCAGTATTTTTTTATTTACTTGTGTTTTATTTATGATCCAAATCATTCCCACATGTTATTTTTGATGCCCGACACTAGTTTCCAGCCCATGGGGATTGAGAACACCCTTTGATACCATTTTTTCACGAACCTACCCAAGTCAACCCTAAAATAAATGTAAATTTTTGGAAAAGTAATTTTACAACCTGAGCCCACTTCACCAATTTCAAAACAATTTGAAAGAAATAGTGGTTTTTGGAAAAGTAATTGTTGATTTTGTTTTTAAATATTTGGATTATGATATTGTTTCCCGTATCTTGGGTTGTTTATTTGATTGAGTTTTGTCTTGATGCCGTTTTTGGTTGGGTTTTTTGTGTTGTTCAGGATGTGTTGCCCAGAAAGTGTCCCCAAGGTTACCAATGAGTTATGCCTAGTTTATGGTTCTTTTTGAGTGTTTCCAGTTCATCGAATAAATTAGGAATTGTTAGAGGTAGTTTTATGGTTTGTTAAAATAGATCATGTCTTTAGGTAGTTGGGAACTCCCATGTTTGTTAGAGTCCATTTTGTCTCAAATTTAATAGATGGTCCAGTTTTGGACTAATGGATGTTGGGTGCCTCATCGTTGTTAAGATATGGAGTGTGGTTAAAGGGTGGTCGGTTTTCATGAGGGTTCCTGCCCAAATGGCCTGAAGGCCTTCTTTTTTATTTTTATTATGGATAATCCCCCTTTTAAGGGTTTAAGGGGAACTTGTACATGACCCGTAGGCCCAAGGCACAAGGCCCGACAAACCCGCAATACGTGACCCGAAGGCCCAGAGGTATATCATGCCCAATACATGACCCATAGGCCCAGCCCACTTGAACTGCCCCTCCCCATCTTTCTACATCATTGATCACCTAGCTCTCCACCTTGCATTTCTGATCGGATAGAATTTCCCCGTACAAAGTTGCACGGTGCCTGGTCCTGATGGCGGCTGCCATACCCTCTCATTCTTCCAATCCGGTTAGCTCTGCATCTGGTGGCTACTACTCCTGTTGCTTTGATCCTCTTCTGGGGCATGTTCTGTGTGAACTGGGCTACTCCATGGTCTACGTGACCCGAAGGCCCTGAGGCCCTAAAGCCTTTGATGACCCGAAGGCCCTGGAGACCCGTAGGCCCAAACCGGTGGCCCGAAGGCCCAAATCGGGTGAATAGTTCCGGCTACTACAGTACCAAACAGTAACTGCTATAGTGACTGCTACAGTAATTCTACAGTAACCCAGAAATTCACCTCCACCCGATTTTGAACTTGGGTCTCTTGGATTCCAAGCAGGAGCCCTTACCACTCAGGTACGGGCTCGTTGGCTTCATGAGGGTTCCCCATCTGGCAAGTGGGGTGTTTTAGAAGAAATTGTTTCAGAAAAATCTTATTCGTCGATGCCGACTCCCAGTTTGTCAGACCATTCTCTTGTGTGACATCAGTATGGTCAACTCGAGAACTCTAATCCATCATCTTGTATCCCTTTGAAAACATAAAACTATTGTGGTCATTTGAATCATCGGGAGGAAGAAGGATTTGGGTACCGGAGTATGTGAATGCCTGACTATGATGCAGGAGATGATTCAGCCATCTGAGCCCCATCCACAGGTCTCAGGGTGAAGCTCACACACAGTCAGGATTTGTCAAGGGTGTTTGGAACCTTGGTCCAGATCACATTCTTATCTTTGGGATGGAAATATCTAAAGTTTCCTTATTCTATTCGTATCGTCATCATAATCTCATCCTTGTTGTGGTGGTGTGATGAGATCATTTTATCACAATTCAAGTGACCTTATCTTCTCTTAGTGTGGTTGATAAATCATCCATATTCCTTGAAGGGTGTTGGACCCTAAATAAATAGACCCATTCTGATTTTGAGTTTGGTCTCAGTTGTGTTTGTTAGTGGAAGGTTTGGTTTTTTGAAATTAATGGGTGGTTTTTCTGGTCCCTTTGTTAGTCTGGGCACCTCTCCATGGGTTTTCCTCTAGTATGTTTTGGTTTTTTAGGGGATTCATCCATCCAAATGTCCCAATATGCTGGTTTTCCTCATAATGGTTTTAATCTTGGTGGTGGATTTGTTTCATTATCGTTAAGAAAGTGGGTTGATTTCGGGCTAGGAATTATTTAGTCTTTAGTTGCGGTGATAATTATATTCAATCGATGTGCGAGGTGTTGAATTAATTGACCATCCCTAGGTTGTTGGGTCATCTCGTATTAAGATTTATATTTAAGTATTTGGGGGTTTGTTTGGTCTATGTGGAGAAATTGAATGGGTTTGGTTTGGGAGTTCCTGTGTCCCCCCCCCCCCTCGGGGGTGGTGTGTCCAGGTTTCAAGGTCTTCGTGTTAGTGGAATTATTAGGGTGGGGAGAACCCTTCCGTGTTCTCCTCTGAATCTCGGGTGATAGTTCTCCTTGAATCGGTCAGGTGTGATGTGTGTTGTTAATGGTCACCCTGAGGATTTCGGTTTTTCTCAGTTTTATGTGGGTATGGACTCGGTTTGTGTTAACTATGGGCTTGTTGACTTTATAAGGGTACAAAGTTTTGTGGTGGGGAGAATTGTCACACCCCGACCTTTAAAAATTATTTTATTTTATTATTTCTTGGCTTCAGTTAGACTTGACAAGGTGCAGGTTGAGCATTGGTCTAAAAATTTTGATGTTTAATGATTTTGGTGGGTTTTGGACCGGTGCACGGGCACTACACGGTTGGCGGTGATCATGTGTTCTGGCTGGGTTCCCCTGCGGTTTCACACTATTTAAAATAATAAAATTTAATAAGAATAATAAAAGTTATTTTTTTAAAACATAATAATAATAATAATATTGATTAGATAATAATATTATTATTTTTTAAAAAAAAATAATATTTTTATCATTTAAAATTGTTGTTAATATAATTATTATTAAATTTTTATTAATATAATTATGGTTTAAAATGAAATGTATAAAATTATTATTGTTGTTGTTGTTGTTGTTGTTGTTATTAAAAAATTTCATTTATATTTTTATTATTAAATGGCTTTTAAAAGTGTTTTTCATATTTTTTATGATTAAATTATTATTGATATTGTTATAATTAAAAATGAAATTACGATTATCATTATTATTATTTTTAGTGTTAATATTATTATTATGGTTATTAAGAAAATTATTAATATTTTTATGATTATTATTATTAATATTGTCATTGATAATAAAATTATTCTTATTAATATTATCTTTATAATTAATATTTTATTTTTATTATTATTATAATATAAAAAAACTAGCTAACCCGCACCCCCTCCTCTCCCTGCATGCCCCCCCCCCCTGATCTGTGAAACCCTACCTCCCCACGCCCTCCTGCTTGGCACAGCACAACCCCTACCCTCATTGATCCACCCTACTCAGGCGGCCCAACTATCGCGCCTACTTCTTTCTGGCTCCCGACCACTACTCCACCTTCACCAGGCAGTGCGCCCGACCCTACTCCCCTAGTTGTCTCCTGTGTGCGCGCTACCTGTCTGGTGCACCCCATCCTAGCATGCCTTCTAGCACTACATCCCAGCGACCCGACTTCCCCCCGCATAGCGCCTCCAACCTACTTCTTTATTAGCCTCTCCCCATCAGTTTGTTGTTTTCCATTTCTTTTTGGGGGGTTTTCTTTGAGTTGGACAAACCCTAATCGCAGGGCTTTTATTTGTTCATTTTTTCTCAATGTTTAGGGTGTGCAGTAGGTCTGCGACATCTTGCTCTTCCTTCCGTTGAATTTCTGTTGTGTTCTCACTTTAATTGATTTATTTTTTTCCAAGTATTAATTTCCTAAGTCATTCATTTGATTTTTGGATTTTTAATTAAATTTATAAATTTTTTTCACTTCTATGGAACCCATGTTCAACTTGATATAGCATTTTGGAGTTGTATTGGTTTATCAAAAATAGGTTTTCAAACCAATTTGTTTGCAATGTCTAGTTATGGAACCTAAGGTGTTTATTTTAAATGATAATGCTCTTCTGTTGTGAAATTGGGGGGTTTGGGTGAAATGTTTATCCCATGTGATGTTGTGTGGATATTCGTTTGTTGTATATTTGGTTTGGTGTACATTTTTTTAATGGTGTTTTTTTGTTTGTGAAATTGGTTTGGTGTGTATGGTTTAGAAATTTCATACCTTGGATTTCATTTTAAAATGTTTTAAAAAGGGTTTTATAGTTTTAAAAGGGTTTTTTCATGTTTTTTAAATGATATGAAAGGTTGGATTCGGTTTTGAAGTAATCGGTGTTTATGTAGAAGTGATTTTAAGTTATCTTTAGATGCTTTGGAGTTTTATTGCATGTTGGCACACCCATGGGTGCACTAAGTGCACACATAGGTGGGTTTTCAGATGAAGATGGTATTTTAAAATGGTGTTATTTTAAAACCTTGGTCTCTTAAATGGTTCTTTGGTTTCTAAGTGGTGTTGGTCCCTCTAGGTTAATTAATAAAAGATTTGGTGGCTCCTTGGTGGTGCGCACACACACATACCTAGGTACGTATGTGTATGTGTGTATATATCTTCCTTTCACATATTCCCTCATGGCGTGGTGAATATGTACATTGGATTAAGGGTATATATATATGTATGAGAATGTATGTGGGTGCAGGTGTGAGTGATTTTCGTCAAAAGCTTCAAGAGACAAAATGTTTTGGCTTGGTCTGCTTCCTTTTGAGGTAGGTCCTCCATGTCTACACCTTTAATATGAATTCCATGATTTCTTATCATTTTTTTTAAAAAAATTACATATTCATGTGGTATTTATATATGTAGATATGTATATATGTTTGGTGAAATTGATTTCACCTCTTGGAGATTGATTTCCCACTAATTTTCATAACTTTTACAAGCCTATTTACAAATTGTTTTTAATTATGAAGGTTTACTAAGTTTTTTATAATAGTTTACTAAAATTTTCCTAGTTATGAAGTGTAATTTTTGAAACAAAGAGGATTTGGTAAAAATATGTTGTTTAAACCCTGACTTGTTTGGCACCTTGAAGCATGGTTTGACAATTCAATGACATGAAGGCTCATTTGGCACTTTTTAAGTGTGTTGTGTGTTTTAAATTGTAATTAGAAATGGATTTGGGAAGTGAATTTGTTTTGGAACATTTTTATGTTATATTGTAATGACGATATTAAAGGATTAATTGGAAACTTAAAAGTGCTTTGTGAACTGGTTTAAAAGTTTGTGTGATGTTACGGCCCATTTGGAACCTTGGTTGATATCACATGAACATGTTTATACATATATATATATATATAGTGGTCACCTCTATAGGAGGTATATCCCTTTATGGGTTATCGTATAGGGTGTCCATGTTTGGGATAGGCAAGTGCGGTGACAGTAGGTAAGGTGAGTCACGCGTGTGGGGGCCTCCTGCTTACACAGCATTACTATTACCACCATGGGTTATTAGGCGTCTTTTAGAGGGTTGAGTGATGGTTATTGATCAACCCCAATTAGAAGGGTTGGTACCCCCTCCCTGGATTTTCTTTTAGGCTAGGTGGGGTGTTCCACTAGTGAGGCCAGGTTAGGGTAGCTAGTTAGTTATGGACTTAGGGTATTTACCTTACGTCGATAGGTGGTTTTGAACCAAGTATGTCCATGGATCACTTTAGGGATGTTTAAAAAAATGTCCATGGTTGCATACTTGTATATTCCTGATTTATTTTATGGAACTTTTGGTTATTTGATCTCATGAAATTTTTACTTTTATTTTTATAATAAATAACATGTTTTGGTACTAGTTTTATTTTAAAATAATTCATTATAATGACTTATATTATTTGGTAATTGATTTAGAAAAATGAAATGGAAAAAAAGTTGGTTTTCTTAAAAGTAAAATCTTGTTAACTATTCTATTAAAGGATTGTAAAACCATACTTTTATATATTCTATATTCAAATTAGCAAGAAAGGATTTCATTTTAGGGGTGGGGCATCGAGCGTGGTTTATTTTTGAATTCCTACTAAGAATCTTGATGCTCACACCTACTCTATATTTTTAAATGTAGGTTGGGATTTTAGTTTCTAGTTCCATTAGTGTTGGATCTCTCTTAGAGTGAGCTTGGTTCTAAGTTGGGTGGTGACCTAGTAGGTCACATGGAGGTATGTGCATTTTTTTCTTTTTCTCTTTTCACTGCTAGTTTTATTTTTATTTTCAGTCTTTATTTATTTATTTTTGTGTTATTTATGGTCCAAATCATTCCCACATGTTAGTTTTGATGCCTGATACTAGTTTTCAAACCATGTGGATCGGGAATTCCCTTTGGGCCTTGCCGAAGACTGGCTTAGGTGACCAATTCCAGGTTGACCCCAGTTGGTTCGTGTCACCTTTCCTGATCATTACCCTCCAGCGGGGCTGGGCAGTGGAATTCCTTGGTGATTAGAATAGTAGGACCCTCCAATCATACCATGGTATGGGATCCTTATCTGAAATTTTTTTCCCCTCAACTCTATGTCACAGTGATGAGATATGGTTTGATGTAACTTTGGACTCACAAGGAAGAGGGACGCCTTCCCCACTGAGAAGTGTTTTTTTATGAAATGACCTAAAACCATGCAGGAGAGTTAGTTCCACCTAAAGAGGATAGTATCAAGATGTGGTGAATGAGTTCCTTAGAATTTTGTATTCAGGGATGACATGTGGGATATTGGGAATCATTTATGGATTCTTTTGGAACTGTTAGTTAATATTCTTCTTGTGCTAAGATATGAGATGGATATCCCCTTACTATCTCCTTTGGGATTCTTTTACTGAGCATATATATACATATCATTCTTCAGTACCCACTCCTTGGGTTTGGTTACCCTCTTTCCAAAAGAGTTGAAGACATATGGGGTATTTTGTGTTATTTATGTGTGTATCTTTTCATGGTTATATGATTATACTATCCTACTATAGGTGGCGAAGGCTCGATCTGTAGTTCATCTACTCACCATATTTATCCCCTTGTGATTGGATGAGATTACTTTCACTCTCCTATTGGGTTGAGATATACTCTTCCACTTTACCTTGTTATATCTACTATTTTATTATTCAATTGTATCTCTTACTTCTCCCCCTTCACCCTTTTGGGGTATTCTACTGGGTATGTATATACTCACCCCTTCATGGGATTCGCCTACACATGCCGTGTCTTTTGAAGAAGACGAATAGGTCAACTGTTACTTCAGAGGATCTTAGAGATATTGGTTTCTTGGACCGCATATGATGGTTGTAGCTTGGGATACATAATCTAGGATCTCTCAACTATTTACTCTTTTCCAGTTTTGTTAGGTTGGAACATATTTTTGGTTGGGCATGTACTTTTTCCTTTACTTTTCTGTATACACTACCATACTTTTTTATTTTCTAGTGGTTCATGCATTCTTGGTTTACTTTATATAATTGTTTCATTTTTTATTCTTTCCCTATGCACTTTTACATTGATTTGGTTGTGTGTGTGTGTATAGGTTTTTAGGAAAAGGTATCCCTGAGTTAGTTATGCCTTCGGTACTAGTCGCCACCCCTAGCCTATGAAGGCATGCTTGGGGTAGTTGCGGCTTAAACCCTATCTTGGTTTGGGTAATGACATGATATATAGATTACTCCACATATATTATATTTATCACCTTAATTTAATCTAACCTATCAAGTGGATACTCGCACAAGGTTCTTATTAAGCTGATTAATGCTCGACAATGACAAAAAAAACCATACACTACACTTCCCCTGCACATAGGGGGTGTATCATCATCACTATCATTATTTTCATCACCATAATTTCCTAGGTGTACCACACCATAGTCTCATATTACCTACTATCATAAGTAGACACACATATGGGTCTATATAATCACACACAAGTAGTATATATGTCATGATAAACCTACTTGAAAAATATGATGCATGTGATGCCTCTTGTTGAAACGGTCAATAGTAAAATCAATATGAAATAAAAACCTCAAAATCCATGTGATTCATGTGAGGTGAAGACATGTGATAATAGTGTAAACCAAGAACATCAATATCATGCCTTATTAACCTATATTTACCTTGGAAAAGGTGTTTGTGATTCACCAATCATATTTTCATCATAAACTCCAACTCAATCCTATATTTCCTATATAATGACTCCCTAAAATAGAAAAACAAGATAGATTGTACTCTAGTACCATTTTGTAACATCCTAACCCAAATCACTAGGTCTGAGCTATAATTCCACATGACCTTAGGTGTGTATCCTTGTATGCTAGAGGCTACCGATTAGAAACGAGGGTGTCTAATAGAATCAAGGGAAAACTATACCCTCAATCAGATTTTAAATTAACAAATAAAAAACCAATTGAATAATAATATATAATTATATTACAAAAATACCAACAACATAATAATGATATGAATGAATTTGAAAAAAAAACAGACTCAAAATTCAATTTAAGATACCACAAATGATTTCCCACTGAGCTGATGATGTATAAAAATAAAGAAAGGTACAAAAGTATAAGGAGGATCTACAACACCAAGCCTCACCTCAACCAAGTCTCTAATTTATAGAGATATATCCTATAAGATAATCAACATGGGCCTCAAGAAAACCTATACCTATAACATATGAGGGATTCTTGGGTACCCATGTGTCATGGCCTCCTCAGAAGGGTGTGAGTACAACTCAGTAGGAAACCACCAACATGGTCCAGTACCCAATAGATAATATATTGTGTACATTCATCTGATAAGATATAAAAAAGTAAATAGACAATAAATAATAGTGCAACGTTATATAATATCATTGAGAAGACACAAGAAATAACAACTATGTAATGAGCGATCATGAACTTACCAATTCTTTACAAAACCTAATCGTATCTACTTCAGATCTATGATAGAATGATAGATAGAAAGGGTGTTAGAGTAACCAAGAGAAATCCACAAGGTCATTCCACTAGGTAACAAGACATTATATCACTCAGAATCCCCAAGGCATCAAGGAAAAATGTCTCTCATAATCAACTATAAATAATTTTGTGGTCAGGCCACATGGCTGACTAGTAAGAATGTACTCAGTATCCAAAAGGCATTGAGTATTGATATGCTACTTGGAATTCACAAGGCGTCAATTAAAGACATGTCACATGGAATCCAAAAGACATTGATTTCCATCCAATTGTATGGATATCATGCTCCTAACCTATAATTAGGTCCTTCAGTGTTAGTATTATGATCTATGTGTACTTCCCCTCAAGGGATAACCATACCATGATATTCCACTTATTATAAATATATAAGCAATACCTCCAAAGGTATGTCCAGAATACATAACAGGGTAGAGCACAAAAGATATGCATAGCATGTAATGTTATCATGTAGAAACAACATAAAAAAACATGACTTGTAATCATAAATAAAATATGGAATTATAAGATATATAATCACACTCATGGAATCAATAATCGTAAAAGGGTCTCACGGCTATGTATTCACCCACATACTATCACATTTGAACATGGACAACAAGATATACCAAAATAGGTATCACATCAAAGAAAAAATATTACACATATAAATAGATCATGGCATATCATCAAGAGTCATATCAGCTACACATGTGAGTAAACATCACACATAGGTCTTCTAGGCCATACACTCACACCACATGTGATCAGGCATTAACCATTGGTGGTTGATAACAAGCCAGTGAAAAAGGGTCTAATATGGCCCTTGGCACTTTGTTTAATTACATTAGAAATAGTCCCTTTGAATAATTAAGAGATAAGTATCATTAATTAATTAATTTTTAAACTTTTAAAATTAAATTATGGGCTTAAGGATCATTCACCATAGGTGGTGAACGTCATATCACATGTTAATAAGTTTTTTTATAAAACATAGGTTATAGTACACATAACCACCTACTTCAAGGTTTTCAATGAAAAAGTAAATGTTCATTAAGGAATCATCACCTAGAACACACCTACATATCAGTCATTTCAAAATGATCTTCAATGTTTCTTGGAACCAATTCCATTATTTTATTTCCAAAAATAAATAAAAATACTAAACGTGGTAATATTCTATCTCTCTAGAATAATCCAAGTTAATCATTGTAATTATTATTTATCATTCATTAAAATTCACCAGATAAATATCATTTAAGAATTATTTGTTCAATTCTTAAAAAAAATAGGAAATCATGTTTTCTAATTGAACACGGAAAATAATACCATGAAATTATCCATTTTTGAACACTGCACCCAAGAATAGGGAAGAGAGGATTAGGGTTCTTCCATACTTTTAACTTAGAAGAATAACTCATATTGATCAAATAAATCTTTACCACTATTAAAAAATGGAGTTCTTGAACTTAATAGACTCAATAGAATAACCAAAATAAAGGTATAATGTTTTAGGTGTTTTTAAGAAGAAAAAAACGTACAATGGTTTGCAATATGAAGAAACAAAAATTGATTTCATAATTTAATTTTATTTTAATTATTTCATAATTATGGATTGTTTAAATTACACTATAATAAGAGTCAAAAATATTTAATGAGTTAATGAATTTATTATCATTATTTTAGGATTTTAAAATCATCAAAATTATTTTTCAGGTTCATTATAGAAGAAGAAAAGGTAAAAACATTGTTTTAAACACATTTCCTCTAAAAAGGTAGATGTGTATGGGTAACATGGTTATACCATTACACATATTATAACCATAATTTAAGGTTAAGTAGTTTTATCCTTACACAATTCATGTACTTAGACCTACCCTTATGCAACTCCAGACTACCCTTACACACCACTTAGAAAATAGGAGTCACTCTTACATACAAGAAAGGTCAAACTTTCATATTATTTCAATAATTTAACTTACCCTTATGAAACTCAGGGTTACATTCATATGAGTATAGGTTTTCTTGGATGGACCTTATTTAGATCACAAATTCCCTTACACAAATTCCCTTATGCAACTCATAAAAATATGTTTACCCTTATGTAGTGTATATAAATTCCCCTTAGCATTAGGAAGCGATTGATTCACCCTTACAAAACTCATATAAATAATTATTTACCCTTATAAAACTCTCAAAAACCTCTTTGTGTGTGGTTATATTCCTTTTTACCTTTACCTAGACCATAATCCATACATAAGGGTAAAAACAAAGTTTAAAATTTTATATTTCTAAAAAAATTATAAAATAAAACAAAACAATGTTTTTAAAACATTTAAAAACTAAGATGTTACACCTATAACTATCATATCTTTTCCCTTATCCATTATTTTACAATTTTGGATCCAATTCCCTTGATAGTGACTTCCTTGAAAAGTTTGGGGCTTTTAAAAAAAATCTCATCCCTTTTCACTTATAAAAGGGGAACTCCTTTATTAACTTCCCCTCACACCAAAAACCACTTATTTTAGCCCAAAATATGCCCAAACCTCGCTTAAACTTTATTATCCACCTTTAAGAGGTTTTTTATTCCCAAAATACCATACCTCAAATTCTTAACCACCACCATAATGGATATAATTCAAGAAGTGAGGTATAAATTTCTAACTACTCCTTTCTCATTTCAATTTATTTATGTTCACTTATTCTTCTTTAAATTCATTTAAACTATATTAAAATGATAACATAGTTATCATTTTTATACTGTTATATTATTATAATTAAGTTACAATCATTAACCACCATTTCCCTTTTCCATTAAGAAAAATAAAAAATGTGAATTGCTTATACTTGTAAAATAGCACCTCCACAAAGTAAAATTTTTGTTTTCCTTCACCACATAACATGGATAGTTTAAAAATTAAATTAAATATATAATTATTATATCTATAAAATATTTAATATTCTTAAATGATAAAACATATTACTTATTTTACCCATTTTACGGAAAATGAAATCATCATCCATGTGTGCATGTGGACTAATGCCTCTATTGAACGATTGATTTCCATTTTTTTCATCACTTCCTTATATATATGGTCATGAGAATGGTATTAATAGATAAATATGATTTTTAATAAATTATTAAGGTTTTTTAAAGATAAATTTGAAAACTTATTAACAATATGAACAATAAATAATTGTGGTAAATTCAACCGTCCAAAAGAGCGTTCTAAAAGAAAACAATGATTTCTCCATACTATAAAATAACTTTGTATATTTCATATTATTATTATAATTATTTAAAATTATAATATATCACACTAATAAACACTGAATATTATCATTATACTTCTGGTATAATTATATTTAAAATAAATCACTTCAAAATCATCCATTAATTATGGTATGTTTTTTTTTGGGGTTGGTTTAACCACATACTAGAACAATGTTATAAATTTATATCATGTATGACTATGGAAATTTAATTGTTTTAATATATTATATAAATAAATAAATAAATAATGAGTTTTTTTTGTTTTTTAATGGTAATATAAAGATTTAACTCATTATTTATGGAAATTCCTTTTGTTTGCTAGGAATCATCGAAACATACTCATCACCAAATTCATATTTAATGATCATAACCCGAAATCCCATAGAATGAAATTATAACATTATAATTAATTATAAAACATCAATTATTGTACCATGTATTATCTTTTAATGATTAAATTTTTAATAATAATGAATAAAAACAATATTGTTATGAAACTAGTTCAAAACAATTAAGATTACTCACACCTGATATTGAAAATATATAATAACTGACTAATATAAATATAGAGAATAATTATAATGAAGTTTATAAAAGATTAGTTATATGAAAAAGTTTATGAAATAGGTTTTTAAGATATTTATTTTTGTTAAATAGGATCTTAGAGTGCATTCAGCTAAGTGGGGAAAGAAGTTAAGGGGTTCTTTGTCTCAAATTTAATTTCTTGATACATATTTCTTAATGTGAACCATGATACCATTAATATGGTGTGATTAAAAAAAATATTTCACAATATTAATGGTTGTTTTAATATCCATATCACATTCTCTTTTAAATCAATAGTTGATTAAAAATATCTTAATGCTAAAATTGGGGTCTTGATTAAAAATGTTACTAAAACCATAATGGTTTCATTTTCAATTTTATTTTTTTATGTCAAGATTGTTTTTAAAAGAAATTAAATTTAGGTAATTTGTGTACTTTATAGAATGTATCAAAATTTTATTTGTATATTCATGGGTTTTTACGTGTCTCCAAAAAAATTCATTTCACCTTGACTCATTTTTTTAGCCAAAGTGTCTCTTGTAAGTGAAACTGACCCCATATTTATTCTCAGTTGGGAACCTACCTTTTTCCATATATGTATTAATTGTATGATTTTTTCAAGTGTACTTATCTACACTTCAAAAAATTATTAAGTTTTTTTTATATTGCTTGACCTTATTTTAAAAATTTTAAATAAATTTTAATATTTTATGTATGCGTCATTTTCATCAAAATGCTAAAAATTATATTTTTAACATTTACATTTAAACATTTAATTTTACCCCATTTATCAATTTACATTATTATTTATATTTTTTTATGGTTTATAACTAAATTTTTTTATTCTAGTTTTATAAAACATTTATTTTACAATGATTTCAAAAGATCAAGAATGTTTCTTATTTCTAAAGTGGTTTTTTTAAAACTTATCAAAAGTTTTTTTCATTTAAGTCATTTTTTTATACATATTATGAATAATTAAGGATATTATTCTAATAAAACAAACCACATTATTTCTTAAAATTTCTTATGAACTATTCTTTTCTATCATGAAAATGATACATCATTGCCTTTGTCTTACCTAGTTATTGACATATTAGAAACGTAATTTTTCTTCCAATATCTTTCCACTATAAATACCATATTTTTTATTTCATTTGATTGAAGGGTGTTCACCTATATTAAAAACATAAATTTATTGGGGAAATTATTGTCTTAACTATATACCCATTAACTATATGGTGTAAATACCATATGCTTTATTATCTCAATTGAAGTGTATTTACCAAGATATTTACTAAATATCTTTCGATACCCATTTATTTTTCATGGGATTATATTTTTATGATTATTTATGACTTAATTATGTGATTCCATTTGAAAATAATATGAAACCCATTTTATTCTCATGGGTTCATTATAATTAGTTGAATGAAACCCATTTTCTTCTGATGGGTTCTTTATGTTATAAAAATTTAATGATTTTCATTTAAAAGTTTTATAAAACCCATTTTATTTCCATGGTTTATTTGTGATGTAAAAAATAAATAATGTTTAAGTGGCACTCATATGTATATATGATGATGGTTGGGGTCCTATATCATCCTCTAATTTATTAGTCAAAAGTTTATAGATCATGAGATAAGTATTCACATTAATATTTTAGTTGCTCCTAAGCATGTGAACTGAGGGTTTGGATCATGATAGTAATGTTTATCTGTACTAATGTTTATCCCATATCTAAAATTTATTCCATATTTTTATGATTATTTCCATTCTTATGTTATTCTCCCATAGCTTCATTTTTATTGACTTAATTCCATAATGTATGATCTATTATTTGTTGGGTGTAAGTTTATAATGTATCTTGATTATACCCTTATCATCTTATTATCACTAATATTTGAATGTTATGACTTATTTTTACCCTTATTGAGTATCTAAGCTCACCCCTTTTCATATGTTTCAATTTCCCCAATCAATGAAGATAATAAAAGTATGAAATGTATAGAAGTGATAATTTTATGGAGTATTTTTTAGGTGATATTGAAGATTCATTGTGGATTATATTGTATCATACATCATGGAAAAAATGTACAATTGATATAAAGAACATGGGTTTTTTAGTTAATTTTTTGTCTTAATTTTTAAAAATTCTAAACCTAAAGGGTGTTAGGAACATATTTTTATGAAATATTTTCTTTAACTCATACTGATGAGATGGTAACATCTACAGGCTACTATAGTTGGTATTAGAGTAGGGTTTAGATAACTTTGAATATTAGGATTATATATATTGATCATAAATTTGTAGTTATAAATTTCATCAAATAATGATAAGTTAAGGTTGATTATAATTCCAAAGGTGTAAATAACCCTTTAGTTCTGATCTGGTAATATTCTAGGGATTAAGATAATAGAACTTTAGTAAAAAAATCAAGGGATAAATATAAGGGATAAGTCTAAGTATATGATAACATTATAAATTTTTGTTAATGTAGATATTGTGTGGTTTTACTAGAAATAACATCCATGTTTGGATAATACAAGTGAATTAAATATCTATCGTAGATTTACTTAGGGGTAATAACACTAAAAGTTCATATTGGGTATTAAATTAATCATCACCTAGTGTACAATAATGAGTCCTAACTACACACCTAGTTCGATATTGTTGGTCAGTCACATTTTCTTCATAAACCATTATAAAATAAATATTTCCAAATTACTTTATGGTATTATGTTAAGAAGTTTAAGATAAACGAACTTAAAGCAAATTATATTGAACTGAAAGTATCAAAGGATGAATTAAAGGTCTCATTAGAGAATATTTTTATTTCATATTCATATTTACTCTAATTTTATTGGATATTATACCAATAATTTTTGATTTATTATTTGGTTGAAATATGATCATGAAAATGAAGTTAAGGAAGGTATGTGGCTAGAAAAAAATATTTCTTATAATTGAATATGGTAGCATAACTTAATAGTTTGGAGTATTTGTGTGAGGACCTGACCTCATAAAACTCAGAGTCAGTGCCTTCAAAGCATGATGTGTAATTCTTCAAAAACATACACTGATAAATTACACATCATGTCCTATAGAGAGGATCAAGTTCGGTTCAGGTTCTGGGAATCCAGTACATCTTTCATACATCATTAAATCAAACTGTTACCTAAAAAATTTAAATCAAAAACATAGGGTGAGCATATGAATTCCCAATAAGGGGTTTTAAAAATAAACCAATATAACTTTTGAAAACATTATTTAAAACTTACCATAAATAATTTCTCTTAAAGAAAAGTTGTAACACATGTAACATATTGTAAGAGTGCTCAATTAAAAACATGCTAACATAATTAGAAGGATACATGATTCAATTATAGGCATGCTCATTTGGATTAATAAATAAAATAAATTCTAAACATGTATGAAAAATGAGTATGTAAGAAAAAAATTAACATCTAAGAGTAATGAATAATCAGAGTTGCATGTAAGGGTAGTAACTTCAATTTCATACATCGAATACTAAAACACTGGGTGTTAATTGTATGTCATGCCATAAGCTTTTACTTTTCTGATAGTCATATGTACTGGCTCTTAACCATGGATATTCTACTAGTAGAATGTCCATTTGGTTCATTAATGATCATACACATAATGAGGGAATGTATAATGCCAGACTTTAATTTATGTGTCAAGGCCTTGTGCTAAGACTTAGGGGCTAACTATAACCAGACCCCAACCGGGAGAGAATCTGTAACCGGACTCTAACCCGGAGGGCTTACTTTTACTGGTCCCCAACTCAGAACATACTAATCCAATACATTCCTCATATTCCAAATCCGATCGTATTTTCAAAATGTCATATACCACTTGAATAATCACTTACACATTTCATTTTATTCAAGGTGTCCCATACCACCTTGAATAATTAAATTTCTCATTTCATATTATTCAAAGTGTCCCATACCACTTTGAATAATTTATTGTATAATAATATTTGTTCATAGTAGTGTAAATTTATCCTTTAGAATTTACATATTTTATAAAGTGAGACATGCATCTAGATTCTAAAAACCAAACTAACAATTATATGACTATGTCATTAAATAGTAAAAAGATAGGCAGATTATGGCACAGGTATTGACATCAAAAGTAATAAAAGAGATACAGAATTTGTCACATGCAATGTTATTCTTAAAATTCTAGAACCTTATTAATAAATTACATATTGGAATATTATCTGGTTGTATAATTAATTAAAAAGGTAAACTAAACATTTCATGTAGGGTTTTAAGCTTACAGATGCTAAAACATTTAATGCTGATAAGACTTTGTATATCACCGTATAATGTCCATAATAGAAAGCATGAAACTTCACCATAACCAACATCATTTAATATATAAGAAAATAAGTGACTCATAAATGTGAATATAAGGGTTGTAGACCCCAAATATTATACTTATGAACCATTGCAAATATTAAACACATCATAAGTATAATATCTAGAATATACACTATTAGGGTTCCAGGTTGGGTAGATTTGTCCATACAATGAGGTGTATATAAAGAGTAGTATTTTCAACAAGACTAAACATAATTTTGAATACAGTTTATTCGTTATAAAATTTTACATAAATGTTTATGTAAACATATATAACTTACATGTTTAGTTGAGTATTACACTAAAGTTAATTGGAACAAACTTATTTACCAAAACCATAAATTAATTATAGAAGTTCCATGCTAAAAGAATTAAAACTTTTCTTGAGGGTAAGTTATACAAACTATATATTTATATATACAATCGTGTATACAAATATATGTATATATATAAGTTTTGAACAACACAAAATTTCTTATGTTTTAAATCTCCACCTAAACTCGAGACTCAATGTTTAGAGACCTCAAAACTGGGTATAATAAAGGTTCATGTAACATATAAAATATATATATATAAATTTGTTCGTACCAAAATTAATTGGCACCTCCATGTTTTTTAACCCCTTAAGAGTATTAGTTAACCAATCGTGTATATTGGTAAGATCGTGTCATTAGTCATAAAAGTTTGTTTATGAAAACCCACTCACACATTTCTTATAAAACCATACCTTTATACCATTATCCATATATATATGAATTTATGTATATATATATATACAAAGTATATAATCAAATTTTTCATATATAAAATTCACCCTTTTGTTCATAAAACCTTTTGAACCCAAAATCATAAGTCCTAGGGTCAGCTAATGAGAAGATTTTAGCAAAACCAAATATGTATAAACAAATATATAAAAGTTTCATACAAAAATACTACTCTTTCATTTTGAAGTTCTTTATCTTGCAATATTTTCAAAACTTGATGGAATTGGTATTTTAGGGTCTCTATTCAAAACCAAAAGACCATGTCTATACATATACATATATAAACTGAAGTACATACAACCATATATATTTCTATATATATAGCACATCTTATGCTTTGTAAATATTAAATAACTCTCAAATTATAAATACTCTGAATACAAAAAATTAAAGAGACTTAGGTTCGGTCATAATGAAGGGTTAAAACTAACCCGTAGGGTTATTTAAATATATAGTTTTATGAGAATACATATATATATATATATATGTATGTATACTCAAAGCAACAAAACAAGGAAATATAACCCTTACCTTAGATCGAGGAGGAGGAGCAGAACTCGAGGAAGGATGGTTGGAACTTGCTAGGGGTTTGAGCGGGGAGAAGAACAGAGGGTTCCTTGGGTGCAACTAGTTAACTTATAAACTATATAAAACACACAAACATTCAATGAAACCATTGAGAAAACTGAACCATTTTCAGCACATTAAATGGCCGGTGAAGAACTTGTAGAAAAGGGGAAGCAAGGAGGGTCCACCGACAGTCAAAGGTGAAGAAAAAAGGTGAATTGTAGGTGTAGGGATTCTGGTGTAATCCCACGCGAAGGCGAAGAAGATAACACGAAAAGGAGAAGACCAGAGATAGATTGGATGGCTCGGATTGCTCGGAGATGGATCAGATGACCCTGGTTCGATGCAGTGTTTTAAAAAATCTCAGACGGTCAAGATGATCTTTGAGGTTGATTGAACGGTTCACAAAAACGCAATAGTAATCCATGGTTGTTACGGGTCAAGCACGGGATCGAGATCAACGGCCTAGATCATGTGTGACGCGATCCAACGGCCCAGATCTCATTTCACCCAAAAAAACTCGTCCCACATCGAAATGGTGGGAAAACACAGGGCCCTTTATAAGACTCAGACTCTTACAACACCTCAGAAAACACAGCACACACCAGGGAGCCTTATACACGGGCCCCTGCCTTCCCACGCAGGCTTTAGCCTACCCCTGACTCGTCGCGGCTTCACACCCACGGTGGTGCATTCATGCGCTCCTGTGCTCCCTTATGCCTTTCGGGGAACCTATGCCCATGCTCGGGCTAGCCTTGGCTTGGGGTGAGGGCAAGGCTCATCCACCTAGCATGAGTTTCCTCCCTTGGCCCAGCTATAAAGGTCTGGCCCTAGTGGGTCTATTTTTTTTATAAAATCCCACTTTCAAAATTATACAAAAACATAAGGAAAATAATACATCTATTTCAACTATATAGAAAATATTTTACTAAACATGAATTTAATCTTTAAAAATATTAATGAATACCAATTATACTTTCTCTAATAGTATTACTAAAATTATTTATAAACACTAAAGCTTTAACATTCAGTGTTATAAATTAAAATTTGGTATACCCACATGAAATCTTTTATACTAATATCATAGAAGTAAAAAACTTAGTTTAATCAACACATAATTTTATTAAAATAAATTAAACATAGGTTAAAACACTATTTAAGAAATGAACATGTTTACAATATATTTGATAAACTTGCAACATGTTTTGAGTTCCCTCAACATCACTTAAGCGCAATTCAAAATATTTCACCAAAAGGCC